>OW386537.1:32580797-34980797 GCA_936435175.1 Glyphotaelius pellucidus | reverse complement strand
AAAAGTACGTAATTTAAGAATAGGTACATAAAATCAAAGTAAGAACTGTAGAGTAAGCAAATTAGAAAGGATTGTTATAATGATGCTATTTTATGTGTGAATAGCGCCTCTCGTCTAGACTCGTATACAGCATTACGATGGATGTGTATTTTTGTTGGTTTAAAACAGGGCTCTAATTCACTTCAAAACAATTTATTGTGAATAAAGTAACATCGCCGAAAAGCGTACCTAGGTAAAGCAGATGTGTAATTTAATATTTCTTTTGAATTTAATGTAAAGGAAGGCCATTAATATTTTTTATTAAAATTAGTGTTAAGGTTACTTGAATATTACGTTAAGGCCACGCTTCCCGGCCCAAAAAGAAGAAGATGGAGAAATATGTAATTACGAATGTTGGACAGAGCGCGCTAATGTTTTAAGCCGTAGAATAGCAGCGAAAATTGCGAAAAAGCTTAATAAAACATGACTCGCTTAAAATAGAGCAAAAATCTCATGGAACGTATCTTAAGTATCACTTAAAGAAACATTGTGAATTTTTTCACAAATATAACTTGTAAAATAAAAGAAATAGACTTTTTTAAAATAATTTTCGGAGCATACTTTGCGATTTTTTTCTATCGAGGGAATTTCATATAATTTGCGTTTTGGCGTGGAACGTATTTAGATATTATCTTCAAAAATAACATATATTTTTTTAAGGGCTTAAAAACTTCAAATGTTTATGGGAGATATGTAAGAAATCGGTCGAAATACAAATAGTAGACCCTTAATTTAGTTGTCTTTTTATTGTCAATAATGCACACGCATTCCTACAAATTAAAATGCAAACGTATGCTTCTTCCACCTTTAATTAAGTTCCGCAGGAAGGTATACGAAAAAGTAATTTAAAAATCAATATATTTTATGATGAGTACAAGAAAGCATTCGTCAAAAGTACTTGCTTGATGGAGTTGAATTATTTATTGGTTGACCAGAGGATGGTGACACTTTTACATATTCACGTCATAATGTTGAAATGACAAAGAGGAGTGCATAATGAAGTGGACGATGGTGATGATAAACGCGATAAAGTTTTTGTCACTAGGCGCCATCTGCCGACTCCCCGCGGGGAGGAACTAGTCCAGTCCCGTGTTCTCCATATATGTCATTTTTTATGTTTAAAAAATAATTCATTACGGAAGACTGCCACAAGCTTTTAACTCGATGTTTCAACCGAAGTAAAACTATTATTTTGTGATTTTGTTTTAGGTATGTACACTTATTATAATTTCTTAAACAATGGTCAAATGTTGACGAATTGGATAAAATGGAAACAAAATTGGACGAAAGCGGTTACGAAAGATAATATCAATAATAGAAAGATAATAGTACAGAAGTCATGGTAATAAGAACCTTAGTAATAAGAAATTTCGAAATTGTTGCGATCTGCTGTTTTTTTTATCAATTTTTGCTGTGTGACACCTGTATCCCATTGTACAATATTGACATTATTTGTCACATGTGACGGGCCGTTCTTGAATTCAACAGCTCGGCTGTGGAACGATGTGCCGGCCTATGTGTTTCCTTCCTTCTACAACAAGGATCTCTTCAAGATCGAGGATCACTCCTTCTTTTCCGCAAAAAGACCATCCACACAGCATTCCCAAGGATGACAACCCCGAGGGAAATTATTTTGCTCAGGAGAGTTAATGTAAAAAAATGAAAGTATTATCATTGTTGTTCACTAAATTCGAAGGCTGATAGGTAAAGTAATTAAAAAAATAAAAACAAACAAGACATAAGTATGACATATATTGAAACAATTTTAAACTATCTATTTAACGGGGGATCATGATATAAATTGTACCAGTCTTAAGGTGGCCGTGATAGGCTGAAACCGCTAAAAGTCAACAAGTAAAAAGTGGAATTTTTAAATTGTTTCAATTTGTTATAATAATGAAATCCCATCATGAATCGTCAGTATGAAAAATAGGAATTTTAATAATAATAATAACAACATTATGTATATATTTTACCGTTTAAGTCAGATTAATTTTATACCCTGAAGATGCTTGTGTTAAGCGAAACCGGTCGGTATTAAAAAAAAAAAAATCGTGGTTACAAAAAAAGTTATTGTTTTATTTTAATTAATCTTATATCAAACCACAAAGCTATTGCTTTCTACCAAAATATATTTACATTAACTTGAGGTTTCGTTTAGTTTTCTCCAATTCTAATGTACCGTAAATTACAAATTCATTACCAAAATACGATTTAAAAAAAAATAATAACAGCAACTAAAAATACGATAATTTTTATAAATAAAATGAACAAACGTGGGGTTTCAGAGATGGCATCATTATGTTAAATTTGACGCAATTTACGTCTACATTTATATTACAGCAATTTTATTTAATCATAAACAAAACCGTTATTCTGTCACTTGTATAGTTTGTGACAAAAAACGGAAAACAAATTAGAAAAAGACTTTCGTTTATCGCATGTAATAGAAACTGCGGGTAGCCCACTACTGCTGTGTTCACATCTGTCATCTCCTAACCATGTTTTGGGATTCATGCCGTTTCTTTTTTTCTTCTTCTCCATCTTCAGCTGCAACTGTGACTGTTAGCGTCACACAGTCTCCATTGAGAAATACACACAAATCATGCGTGACAAGGAGGGTGAACGGTGAACCCAATGCAAATAAAATATTCGGGCGTTACAACTTCACCTTTACTAGGAAAACATTACAAATACATACTAACAGGGAACTGGTACCTATCTATCTATATCTATCATAATACAGCTATGCCTCTGTTAGAAATCATTAATATAGGCTGTTTTTAATGTTGCAGAAAGGCTTGTTTTTACTGGCAAACTCTGTTTAAGGCCCCGTACCCTAGCTCGAAAAGAAGAAGATGGAGAGATATGTAATTACACTAATTACGAATGATGGACAGAGCGCGCTAATATTTCGAACGATAAAAGTGAAGCGAAAATTGTGAAAATGTTTCATAAAACACGACTCGTTTAGATTAGAGCAAAAATCTGTGGGGGTTGTCTAAAACAACGTTCAAAGAAACACTGTGAATTTTTTCATACAAATAACTTGTTAAATAATAGAGACAGGCTTGAAAATAAAAATTTTCGGAGCATACTTTGCGATTTTTTTCTATCGAGGGAATTTCATATAATTTGCGTTTCGGCGTGGGGTTGTAAGGATATTATCTTAAAAAAAAACATAAATTTTTTTAAGAGCTTAAAAACTTCAAACGTTCAAGGGGCAAAAAATCGGTAGAAATTCAGATAGTGCCGCCTTAAGGGGATCCAATAGTCTAGGGAAAAATCGAAATCGGAATTCACGCCCTTTGTGGGAGTTTAAAAATATTTGAGAAAAAGCTTTTGGAATGGTTGAAAAAGTTATTTGAGAATTTTTTTACAGGTTGATTTCGTAAAGGCCTAAAAAAAACATTTACTCCTTTTTTACACATTTTTTATTGTAATAAAAAGGAAATTTAAAATTGATTTCACGGAACCGAGCGACGTGGAGCCTGCACGTCTGTTCCCTGCTCCGGCCAGGGCGGTTCTGAAAGGAAGTGGGGTGTGGCAAGCCAGTAGTCCTTCGGTGAACGACATAAGGGTCACTTTGAAAATCCACATTCATCGGCTGCCAGCCGTATTGTGAAATAACAACGCTAAAATGCATATTCTATTTTATTTTGTGAATATCGGGCGTAAATATCCATTTTTTGAGATTATCATAAAAGAAACTAAATTTGCTACAATAAACAATAAAACCATATCCGAAAAGATGTTCATAAGTAAGAGAGTTTGCACTTGAAAGTGTTTTTTTATAGACCTGTTACTTTATTTTTTTCTAGGCTTATTAAAAGACTTATAAAAAAATTACCGATATTTGGGCCAAGATATGTTTTACACGCAGTATTTAATTGAAGCATCTATAATATTTCTAAGCGATCAAATTTTCAAAACAAAAACACATGATTTTGTGTGATTTTGCATTATTTACTATGGCTTCATCTTAAGGTGTTTATAATTTGAAAGTTTGTAAAGACGCTTCCAATCGGAACAAAAATTTATCATTTTGCCTGTATTTTTTCATATTTCCTTCTGCGAATAATTATTTGTGTTCTATTAAAAATAGGAGACGAAATCCAAAACTGAACAACCGTACACATGTTATTTGTCCTTTTGAAGTACCTTGAACTGAAATTGCTTACTTACTTCATGAGAATATTTTAATACAACCTAGCTTCCTTCTAATGGGATAAATTACTTTTACAAAAAAGTTTTCCCATCTAGAGTCCGAATGGGTTATCAAAAAAATGAGTTTATTTAAAAAAACTTTACGGTACATCACCCAAAATCAAATAAAAAATATTGGGGTAAGGGATAAACGAACAGAATATAAAAAATGACCCTTATAGATTTTCGTCATTGGTTTTGATATTTCAATCAAGGTTGGTATTAAATTTGTGGAAATTCAATGTATGATTGGGTTCTGAAACTATATCGATACTATTGTGATTAAAAAATTAAAAATTTAAGGACACTCAATTAAAAAAATATTATTGATCGAAAATAAAGCAATTTTTTGTATTTCTTGGGCATTAACTATGTAACAATTCTAGAAATTTTGTTTTTGGAGTTTTATTTTCCAATTTACATTTGTTACTTAAAGTTTAAATTTTTCCGCGACCGGTTTCGACACAACCGTGTCATTCACTAGCAAGATTAAATCTATTTAATCGATTCGGTCGCGGAAAAATTTAAACTTTGAGTAACAAATATACATTGGAAAATAAAACTCTTCAAAAAAAAAATAAAAGTAAAGCAAATTTACTAGAAATCAAACATTTATTTTATTTATTTATTTGTTTTATTTTAGTAAATTGTACATTTAAGTTTACAATTTCCTAATTAATTATATCATTTCATATTTCAAACTATATTTTTTCTTGTTCTATGTATCTCCTACAATAAATTTTGAACTTTCCAATTGGTGCGGCCTTTAAAGTTTCTGGTAGAGTGTTGTATAACTTCATCCCTTTGTATAGTAAACTGTTCTGCGTATTAGTTTTGTCCTTTTTTTGTAGTCTGATTTCCTTGCAAGTCCTTGTATTATGTCTGTGAATGTCCTTGTTGTATATAATTTTGTTTGAGAAGTATTTTGGTAACATGTTGTTCACTATTTTATGGATAAATATCATCGTGTGCAGGGTCAACATCTGTTTCACGGTTAGCCAATTTAGTTCCTTCAACATTTTATTTACTTTTGAGAATCTATTTCGTCGAAGTATTATTCTCATTGCCCTGTTTTGGAGAATTTGAAACTTATTTTGTTCTCGTTCATTACACAGGAAAAGGATAGTTGAGCAGTAATTAAAGTGTGGAGCAATAATTGAATTATAAATAGTGACTGCAGTTTTTCTAGAAAGTTTTTGCCGTATTCTTCCCAAAAAAGATACTTTTTTTCCAATTTTCTTTTGGGTATATTCAGCATGTTTGTTAAAAGTTAGTTTGGAATCTAATATAACTCCTAGGTATTTCATTTCAGTCACACTTTCAATAATTTCACCGTCAATTTTAATTTTGCTCTCACTGGATGTCTTCTTATACCCAATTACCATACATTTTGTTTTTTTTTGTATTTAATTTAAGCTTATTTATTTTTAGCCATCTTGATACATTATTTAGTTCATTATTAAAAATATTTATTAGTTCTTCGTAGTTATCACCAATTAAGTATATTAGTGTATCATCGGCAAATAATCGTACTTTGCATTTTGAAAATATTTTCACCATGTCATTAATATAGAGTATGAACAATAGAGGTCCAAGGACCGATCCCTGTGGTACTCCTAATTTATTTTCCATTGGTTTAGAAAACTGATTATTTATTTTTGTTACCTGTTTTCTGTCTTTCAAATACTCTTCTATTAATTTAATGGATACAGATGAGAAACCAATTTCTTTAAGCTTTCTTATCAGTATATCACGATCTATAGTTTCGAATGCCCTTTGAAAATCCAAAAATATTGCTAAGATAAATTTATTACTATTCATTCCTTCCTTCCATTCTTCGACAATTACGTTTAGTGCTGTTTCACATGAGTTGTTGGATCTGAATCCTGATTGCTCTTGGTATAAAATATTGTGTTTATCTAAGTATTGCAAAATTTGTTCTTTTATTATCACTTCAAGAATCTGTTCATATTTTGGTAAGGTGTTGATTGGTCGAAATTCTTCACATTTTCTGGTATTTTTAACCTTTGGGACCGGTATAATAGTAGATAGTTTCCATGACTGTGGAAATTTTCCCTCTTCAATTGTCTCATTAATAATATTTAAAAGAGTAGATCCAATTACTGGAAAAGCATCTCTTATTAAGCCAATAGTTAATCCATCTGAACTATTCTTTGATTTAATTTTGTTTAAAATGTTAAATAAATATCGTTACTGTCATTTGTGGGGTTAACATCAATGTTGGGGATTAATTTGTTAATTTGAGTGATGCTTTCAATAAAATATTTATTAAAGCTATTAGCCATGTTTTCTTCATTTATCTCTTTTGGAAATATTACTATTTTTATGTCGTCTTTGTTTTCGCCATGTACTAATTCCTTTATGCTTTTCCAAATTTTTTTGGGATCACCTTCTTCTGAGTTTATTTTATTTTTTATATACTCATTATGCGTTCTTTTTATGTCTTTAGAGTATTTGTTTCTTGCTTTTTTGTAGTTATCCCAATCCATAGTATTATTAGTAAGGCATGCTCTTTTGTAAAATGTATCTCTATCATGTTGCATTATGCGAAGTTCTCTTGTATACCATTTATTATTGTTTATTTTATGTATTTTCTGTTCTGGAACTACTTCATCCATAGATTTTTTTAAGTTTAATATCATCTGATCAGTTTTTTTGTTATATTCCATTTGATTTATTTTATTCCAATTAACAGTCTCTAAGGTCTGAATGAAATTTTCTTTATTGTATTTTTTGTAATTTTTAAATGATATTACTTGTGTTTCTTTACTGGACTTGTATTTTTCTCTGTCATTTAGTATAATTTGAATGATGCTATGGTCGCTAATTTTAGGGCTATCTAGTACATTAATGTTTAAGTTGAATTTATTTGACATTACCAGATCAATCGCTGTTTTTGACGTATTAGTAAGTCGTGTAAAATCTTTGACTAATTGTTTCATCCCTGCAGCTTGAATAATAGATTTCAGTTTTTTTGTGTATATGTCTGCATTCGTTTTGACATTTATATTAAAATCTCCAGCTATAATGTTAATATTTTCATCTTGTAAATTTTCCATGCACCATCTTTGAAAATATGTTAAAAATTCGCTCTTACTTGTGTTTGGCGATCTATAAACAACAGTGTATACACCTTTCTTATTTCCTGGTTTAATGGTGATGGCTAAGATCCAACACTGTTTTTCAAATTGGTGATTTGATATTACTTCATATGGAACTTTCTTACTCAAGAGAATCATCACTCCACCCGTATGTCGACTATGTGAGTCGCAGTGGATGGTATTATAATTTTCAAATTTAATTTCACTATCTTGGATATCTTCAGTCACATGTGTTTCACTCATCATAAGCATAAAAGGTTTCTTTTCCTCTAAAAGTATTTTGACCTCTTCGTAATGTGCTATGATGCTTTGTATATTCAGGTATATAATTTCATCTTTATCGTAATATTTTTTTATAAAAAAGAGATTCTGCTCATTTTTGCTTCTAGTTTTCTTTTATAAATTGGGCAGTCCTTACTCGTGGCTGAGTGACTGCTATTTAGTTTCAGTCCTAATCTTTTACTTGTCATTATACAATTGATGCACTGGAGATCTTCATCGGTGCACTCTTTTACATCGTGATGTTTTGCGCATTGCAACATGAGGTAGTAAAAATACTTGTGGATCTTGTTTTTTATACAAGAAATACTTGGTTTACTGTACGCGAAGGATAGCATTTTCTCCGGACAAATTCGAATTTCAGGAATAAATATACTATGACCGTCTTAATTAAAATTTATTCTTCCCAAGTGTCAGAAGGTATAAAAAAAATCTACTTATGAAAACATCTCGCTAAGCAATAACAATACATTCATTCCAATTTAATGAATCATCTAAATTATTTTTGCAAAACATAAACAGAATTTGTTGGAAGGAATCTAAAAAATGTAGGTAGCGGTTTAATTTTATTTTTCTCTTTCACAACCGTTTAATTTGCTAACAACCATCTTGTTGTGTGCTAAGGACATCTGGTGATATAAATTAAAATTAATAAGAGCGGCGAATGCATATTTTTTTATAGAATATGGAATTACCCGTATGGAATAATTTCAACAGGAGCTATCATAAATAAAATTGCTGACTAAACAACTGTGGGTCGTAGATAATTTTTTTATAGAGCTTGTCTGTTGCGAAATTATAGTCTAATATCTAAGTAAAATAACGACATTATTTATAGAAGAGTTCAGGATTATATCCAATAATAAATAATGTGAGTGAGGCAAAGAGTGTGTGCCAAGACCGAGTTGTTTGGCGGTCCGTCCTCTCTGCCTACCCCTAAAATAACTGAAAACTACAGTTAATTTACAATTTGAAATGTCCGTGAAATGAAAATATAAATAAAATAAAAACAGAAAGAAAATCAAAACAAAAAATATGAATTAAATATAAATGAAAATATAAATAAAATGAAAATAAAAAGGGCAAACTTTTATTTTTATAACAAATATAAATTTGCCCTTTTTTTGACGAAAAAAATGAAAAGGGGTAAATTTTTATTTACGTCATACTCTAAAATTTCTCAATTTAAAAAAAACAATACGCTTCATTGTGATTTTATTTATTGAAAGAATAATAACAAAAATAACAAATTATTTAGTAGAAAGACCCGCCCTTGAGGTGATTTTTCACAAAAACGGCGCTCTACAAATTATCCAATTATTATTATTATTATTATTATTATTAAAGACATAGAAAATTTAACATTATTTCGTGATAGAGACTTGAATTACGTAATAAATAAATAACTCATTTATTTAGTTTTTGTGTAGTACTAGTGTCAGTATTGGATAAGCGACCTGAAAATCTGCATTACGATCACCATTCATTTGTTGATGATGTAAATTGGTTAAAACAAAAACAGAATTAGCTATTGAGAACTTTGTTATAACCACTCTTTTATGTTATGTTAAAGAAGGTGACGTTACATCGAAGCTTTCTGCGGTACCTACGCCCTTATACCCATTTTCTCAGGCTCCTTAATATGGCATTGTGCTTTGAAAACTGTACTGAATCGTAAATGTATTTGTTCTATGTGGAACGATCTTTCGTAATTGCACTTATAAATCTGTTCTGAGCGCCGAACAGCGATATTCCATTGAGTCCGCTTGTCGCATGAGAAGATCGCTCGGCGGACCCTTTGCGGAGGATGTCCTCTTTACATTCAAAAACCTTTTTGGTAAAGGAAAAGGCTACTTTTCCACACTGTTACTCTTTTGTTCTGGGAGGAAGTAACACAAGTCACTCAGCGAGTCGTTTGTTCAATATATTGTTGCGCATCCTTCCTTCTTGCGCATACCTCTATGTTCTACTTCGTTACTTTGCCGATCCACCTCCGCCACTTAAGTGGGCTGTACACCCACATTCAAAGGTGCATACTGTAAGTATGGGTAGGTTCTTAATGAAAACGAAAAAATAACATTTATTTATATGAATACCTACAGAATGTTTTTTATTGAACCTTTGTCAATCAAACGTTTGATAAAATGTCATTAGTAATAAGTAATCAAACAATATTAACTCTAGAGACAGTTATTCTTCTATGTGTAAGTTTGGTTTCTCGCCAGGAAGATAATATTATCAGTATCGCCCAGGTGTGAAACGCGAATTGAACTAGGGTTTATAAATTATTTGTAATTATTGTAACTTTTTTATATAGGGGAGACTTCTAGAAATTTTAACATTAGAGTTAAAGAACATCTAAGATATTTAAATAATAATAATTATTCAGAATTTGCCAACCACATTTTAGAAACAAGTCATTCTTTTGATATTAATAAAAATTTAAAATTTTTACACACTAACACACCGGGTATACAATAAGATAATTAAAAAATTTTAGAAATTAGGAAAAGTGTTAATAGTAAATTAAATATTATAAATAACGAAACGAAACGTTTTTTAAAAATAGCCATCTTTTAAATTTATTTTCATTTTAATTCTTACATTTATAATAATAAATTTTTTTTAAAAGATTTTTCATTATGTAAAGGCACATCCCAAAAAAAAATGAGTTTTTATGTTGCGTAATTGTTTTTTATGATATTTTAAGTAATTAATAAACTCTCCTTTCTCATATTTTATCTATGTTCTTATTTGTCTATACTTGTTTGTCTTTTATTATTTTTATTAAATTTATTATCCTGACTAAGAAAACATAGTTTTTGAAACATGTCGATGATGTTAATTAAATAGTGGTGTACACAAAGTTATTCGTTTTCAAAAAAGTGTATTTGCGAAGTTTGAAGAAAAAAATCTTTATTTTGTTCATTCTCAAACTTCTCCGTATTTAAAATATGTAATTGTCTAAGTTATTACTATATGTGTATATATTAGATTTATACTGACTTCCTTTTTTATTTATAAAAACTTCTTCATATAAGTTCACACAAAACACTTTTACTTTCACTTCTACCATTAATTTAATTTAATATTATTTTTTTTAAGTATTAGAAAAAAGGGTATTTCGAATAAATACTGTTTTTGTAGACACAGAAACAATAACATATTTAAATACTATTTGACAAAAATCATTTTCAATAAAAGTATTAAGAATACTGTGAAATTCCTTCGCTTCATAATAACATTTTTATCTAACCAACAAAACACGTCTAAAAAAACACATTTTTAAGATTCAAATCTCCCAAAGCTCCGAGCCAGTTAAATAAAGCACCATGCTTTAAAAGCTCATTTCATTCATCAACATGATTTAACATAACCGATTGGCCCCAAATATTAATCAAACGACGGTCATACTAGCGAGCCAATAGAGAGACAATAAAAGATGACTGATAGCGTCTAGTTATGAGTCATGATTTGTCTGTTCCATATTGTCATGTGCCCGGCTCAGTAGGGTGTCCATACCCCATACCCACTGTCCCCAGACCCCGTATCCATAGGACCCGGCCCGTGTCCGCGTGACCCGGCGGGACGTCCTATCTCCAGACATCGATATAGACATTGGTCTGACGGTCTCTAATTTTGTCAATATCCCATGAACAACGTTCGAACGGGGACCCGCTGTTTAATAGAGGTTTGGTTATGTTAACTTTATTGCTATATTAGCATTAAGATTTTCATAAATTATTTGGAGAATCGAGATGTTCTATAACGAATTATGATGATTGCAAGCAAAACAAGCAATCTGAATTTCTTTACTCTGGATGTATTTCCTCCTTCTCCTTGTCTTATCGAGGGTTGGCTATTACCAGGGCAACCTTCACTGCAGACTACGACCCTGCAATATTGTCTGCATGCTTCTGACCGATCGTAAATTAATTAATAATGTCCGTAATAAATACCTTCGTTGTAGTAAGTAGGTACACGAGGATAATTTACTATGTATTTATTTGATTTTAGAATTTGTAGATATTTTCGCGCTTTTTGTGTATTTTCCAGCAACGCTAGCGAGAATTGAAAAACGGAACAATAATATTTATAACATCTCCTAGACATACGATTGAAAAAGGAACTAAGACAAAATATCACATGCACCTTGTATTTAAAATTAAATATAAACCCTTTTAGCCATGGTGCCTCCGTTTTGCTTAATCCTGTCGTTTCCTGCATGACTTCTGAAAAGACCGACCCTCAAGCCCAAAACATACAGAAAGCAAAGGAATCTAGTTGATAAAGTTGGACCAATATTCGAAAGAATAATGTAATGGCTTGCCATGATTCCGGACAGCAGTTGGAGATTTGAGCTTTTCTGTGATAGGGTTTGCTGTTCCTTGGTGTTGAAGGAGCAGAGATGTGACTTTATTGATACCTCAGAGGGTGGGAACGCAGTGATCTGATCCGGTGACATTCTCAGTCTCTGCTTGGTATTCCGAGCCAATGGCGTTTCGGTTACTTTATTGGAACCTGTTCGATAATTCACGTGGTATGAGTGATACTGTGCCAATGTTAAATAAGCTAGAGCTTTCATTCATTTGTGCAATATTACTTTTTACTTAGGATGTTTAAAATATTACATTAATTCCCGGTACCTATTGATACTGGGAATGAGATAATTAATAAAAAAATTTACCCGATTTATTGTTTATTGTGGAAAATCATACAGCATGTTACAATTACGTCAAATATTATTATGTGACTTAATTTCATGATATCTAACTGGAACTTTCCTTCTTTGTTATGTAAAATGATTACTTCGATAAACTGTCTAGGACGTTCTAAAAAATATCAGGTTATTTACATAAGATTAATCAATTTGACTTACAGCTACCTATTTAATATATGTCATCTATCTTTTATTTTCCTAATGGCCTCCTGTGTGGAATTAATGTAAAAAAAAATAGTCAAAACATGTATTACAGATTTATGAAAGTTTTTGTACAGTGGGAAGCGGCATTCATTTGGGAGAAAAGTACATGCAAAAGAGTCAAATAAAAACAAGGTTTTTATTTACAGGGTATACGAAAAGTATTGGAAGAGCATTGTAGAACGGTAGCGAATCATTACTAACTAAGCTTTTCCATGTCGTTATAAGAATTCTAAATTTAATTAAATGTATCAATAACATGTTGAATGAAGACCTCACTGATTAGGTACAAGAGAAGAATTCGTATATCCACGTAATTTTATTTATGAAGTCTCATTTGGTAGGAGCAATGCGTCACGTTGAAGCAAACAATGCGATATGAATGCAAAACTACATAGAATCACGGACAGGTGCACCGTGTTGCGCTGTGTATTGGCCAGATATCGCTGTTAATAATTTGGCTGCCGTAATAAAAGGATAAAGAGGTTGGTCGGAATGTCGCCGCGCGCCTCTGCCGCCCATAGGTGGTGACACACAAAAAGACAAACGTCTTTTTGAAAGGACGGCACCCCGCGGCTCCCGTAATTAATTGCTTACCCCATCTCCATGGGAATATAATGCGCCACGACATCAAACCAAACCCGAAAAGGCACAAGGCTCCAACACAACAACACTGCAAAACAATTTCCAAACATCTAACGAATAGATATCAAACTCGCTTGAACTTGGAAAAAACTTTGTGTAGCTTTTGTTACTGCGATAGTTTTGGAAGTTTGCGGTAGATTTTGGTTTGTGTCCATTTTTTATCTCGGTTTGTTACCTATGTCGTAAAAACAATAAAGCTCCTTGTTAACTTTGATTTGTGCTGGGGTCAAAAACAGTTTTATATTTGTTTAGAGGGTTTCCTTTTATTCCTATTTCATTCGAGTTTAATGTTGAATGTAGACAACAATGCATGCATTCGTGCGTGGACAAGTTCTGCATTTACTGTAAAACTACAAAAGTACCTAGTCATGTTGGTATTAACATATTTTCAACCACAACCTTCACGTATCCTTTAACTTTAATCACTGTTACTAATTTAAGATTCTTCAGAGATTGAATGGGACAAATTTAAAAAAAAGGAATATAAAAGCGATAACGGGAGGCTTTCATAAATTATCATATTGATGGAAGCTTTTAAAATGAATTCATAATAATATAGCATATCTTTCGACACAATGGCGAGGAATGTGAGCTATGTGTTTTATTGGGTTAGCACTGTGAGCAGGTGTCTTTTCTTCGTAGAGGTCCCCCACACACCCTCCACTTTCATTCCCACCTACAAACTATGAGTAAAGAAGAGAGGAGAAAGAAGTGCTTTGATCCTAAGCGAACGTCTGTAGATGTGTAGATATTACGTACAAATGTATAAAGGTTGGCCGTTAAAGGACACGGGATATTAGTATTGCTCCTGAAGGGACAGAACGTGCACGGATATTCGCGTCGCTGAAATTAAAAGGGAGCGGTGTCCTCCGACAACTACTCTGTCAATGTCGCGTGAAATTTCTAGCGGAAAGATTTTCATTTGGAATATTACGCAATATAAACGAAGTAGGCACTTTGACGATTTCTTGTCGGAGAGGGGTTTGCGTTGGGAGTTGACAAATGCTGTAGCGCAAAATATTTTTGGTTAAATCACTTTACCCAAAAGTATGTCAATTACTTCCCATAGTAAAAAAAAACAATATAATGAAGGTTAGGTTAATTTTACATCCTGATATCACTTGCTCTCTCGTCTTTCATGCAGCTCAATATAATGTACCATCTCAGTGGTATTTTAAAATAAAACGTTTTTCTCACTAATATCATGAAAATTACGGTGCAGATGTTTAAAAAACCTTAAAAAGTTAGTAGCACTTTCGAAATACGTTAGAAATATTTTCGTGGAAACAAAGTTTTTTTTGGTTTTTATTTTTAAAATTTTTTTGGAATTTTTAGTCTTCGTCAGCAAGCTGGAAAAACAAGTTTTTTTTAAGCGCGACGAAAATTTCAAGAATTTCGAAAATTTAAAGAAAATTTCAAGAATTTCGAAAATTTAAAGAAAATTTCAAGAAAAAGACAAAAAAAGAATCAAGACTCTATATTTCAAGAATTATAAAAGGATTTAAATTTATCACTCTAATATTTATTGAGCGTTTAAAGTGAAAAATAAATAATATTCATTCTTCAATTCAATTTACTTTAAACAATGGTTTTGCAAAGCCTCATTCAGTTATTTATATGACGGCCTCAAAATTTTAATCAAATTATTATTACTGCACATTTAACCACATGTCCGATTTAATTAAATCATACACTAATTCTGTAATAAATGAACTCATTGATGTATTATGCGTATTCATGCACAAGTGCAATAAGGGTAAGGTGAGGGGATAGGGAGGTGGGAAGGGGGATGATAATAAAATGCAATAATATAGAATTAATTGATTAGATACAGATGAAGGCCCCTCGGCCGTGTTATGGAACCTAATAAAGCACGCATTATACGGTCCCGGCTTCTCCGTTGTATTGTGCGATCAGCGATCACTATGGTGAAGAGAGAAAGTGCACAGATCAACCCCTCGCATATTTAAAAGGGGTTGCATTCAATGGGCAGGCATGGGGTATACAATTAATTTATTTGATTTTATACGAGGTTTTATCTTTCGGATAAAAAGATTTTTTTTCAGAATTTGTCTCTATCTATAAACCTATTTTGATTTAAAACAGAGAGCGTAACAACAACATTTACAAAATGTATGTTTTGTTCTCGGAAGTTTTTTCGATTTTTTTTTGATAAACGATAAACGTATTTAAATATATCAAAGAGGTAGATAGTCTTTTTTCATTTTCTTTCAATAATAAAATTGATTTATTTTCTGATCCATCCAGTACCTAAGTCACTACACAACAAGATGAGTCTCTTTAAAATGATTTACCTGAAGTTTTTCTCCACATTTATCGCATCATCGAAATTAAACGGTGTATATTTCAGAATCAGAAAACAACTTAACGTAGCTTTACCTTTTGAGTCTCTTTAAAATGATTTACCTGAAGTTTTTCTCCACATTTATCGCATCATCGAAATTAAACGGTGTATATTTCAGAATCAGAAAACAACTTAACGTAGCTTTACCTTTTGTGTTATACGTTATATGTAATGTTAGGAAATAATATGGGTATCATTAATTTCTAATTATATAATGTTTTTTTACAGCACTTCTTTCCTAAGCACAAGCTCAAGCATCAGCTTACATTAGAAAATAATAATACTGTTCAAATCAAAATTGAAAAAAAAAATACTGATCAAAATTGTACCTACACTTAATTGTTATTAATTTAAAAATGCAAACTTAAAAACATGAGATTTTTTTATGTTTGCAGGTTATTTTTCTTCATTTGGATAAAAATATGTTCTCTCTAAATAGGGTAGATAGAAATTAAATATTTTTTAAGCTTCTAGATTCATCTCTGTTCAAAATAAAACATATTGGGGCGCTCAGTATTCACGGGTCCATCGCTAATCCGTTGCAAGGGGTTGAGGAAGCCAATATTAAAAACAGGTTGTTTTATTACTTTGGCAAATATTTGGGGTGGTTTGAAGGGTGATTACATCTAACAGGGGGATAAGGGATGATACTCCAGATTCCACTTGTGCTGTCCTCCTATCCTCTTGTTCTATTCACCGATCACGGCATCGAGAAGTGTTGTAATACTTTTTATTTATTGCACTGTCTGCGTAGGGTGATTATTTAAATTGGCGAATTACTTTTTGATGGGATTAAGTACCTACCAAAAAAATCTAATTATTTAGAGATCGATTGTTTGTGCGTAATCTTCAACAATACAAAAACATTTAATTCCTACTTCTTTTCCCCGAAAAAGTGGCCAGAGATTTATTTATTTATTTATAAATAAACGCCCTTTTTCGGGGCTTTTACATATATAGCATAGAAAAAACATTTTATTGTACATAACTGAACTGCCTCAATAACAATATTTTAAATTTATTCAAAGATAAATTGAAGATGTCCACTGACTTGGTATAATTGTTTCCCTCCATTAGTATTCTGGGCAAAGAGGAATACATATGGTAGTTAGTCCCAGAATTTCTGCACTGAAATAAATCCTGACTTCTAGTATTACGAAGTGGAATTCGGAAGCTTATCAATTCGAGTAATACCGGACTATCAACTAAATCATTTAGAATTTTATATAAAAATACCAAGTCAGTGAAAATTCTTCTGTCTGACAATTTAAGCATATTCATATCGTTTAAAAGTGTGTTGTAGTTTAACATATTTGCTGAAATACCCATTTTAAAATTTAGAAAACGTAAGAATTTGTTTTGTATTCTTTCAACAGCTTGTACGTGCATATTATAATGAGGATTCCAGACAGGAGAATTGTACTCAAGTTGGCTTCTAACATAAGCAAAATATAACATTTTAATACACTTTATATTGTTAAAGTTTCTAGTTAGCCTAGTTATAAACCCCAACATTTTTAAGCCCTTATTACAGATTTCTGTTATGTGGTTAACAAATGAAAGATTTGATTGAAAAGTGATGCCCAAGTCTTTAATTTGCATTAATGTCTGAAGAGCATTGTTATCAATGTTGTAATTAAATATCACTGGATTTTTTATTCTAGAAAATCTAACAATTTGACATTTTGAGATATTTAAATAAAGTCCTTTACACCAAATTAACAATTTGTTGATATTATCTTGAAGAATGTTGCAATGATAAATATTTTCAATAATTTTAAAAATTTTGAGGTCATCAGCAAAAAGTAAGATAGATACATCGTGAAATATTTTTGTAAGATCATTTATAAACAAGATAAATAAGATTGGGCCAAGGTGTGAACCCTGTGGAACTCCACTTGTTGCATTAATTTTTTCTGACAGGGAGGATTTAATTCTAACTATTTGTTGTCTTCCAGTGAGATAGCTTTTAAACCAGGCTAATATATTGCCGCGTGTACCAAGCTTTCCTAATTTCCAAATTAAGATTTCATGGGAAACTGTATCAAATGCTTTACTGAAATCAGTATAAACAGTGTCCACTTGTTTTTTTTCTTTAAAAGCATTGTTTATAAAATTTTCATAAATAATTAAGATGAAGCCATAGTAAATAATGCAAAATCACACAAAATCATGTGTTTTTGTTTTGAAAATTTGATCGCTTAGAAATATTATAAATGCTTCAATTAAATAATGCGTGTAGAACATATCTTGGCCCTTAAAAATATCGGTCATTTTTTTTATAAGTTTTTTAATAAGCCTAGAAAAAAATAAAGTAACAGGTCTTTAAAAAAACACTTTCAAGTGCAAACTCTCCTACTTACGAACATCTTTTCGGATATGGTTTTATTGCTTATTGTAGCAAATTTAGTTTATTTTATGATAATCGCAAAAAAAATATGATATTTACGCCCGATATTCACAAAATAAAATAAAATATGCATATTTGCGTTGTTATTTCACAATACGGCTGGCAGCCGACGAATGCGGGTTTTCAAATTGACCCTTATGTCGTTCACCGAAGGACTACTGGCTTGCCACACCCTACTTTCTTTCAAAACTCCCCTGGCCGGAGCAGGGAGCGGACGTGTGACTCCACGTCGCTCGGTTCCGTGAAATCAATTTTAAATTTCCTTGTTATTACAATAAACAATTTGTAAAAAAGGAGTTAATGTTTTTTTTAGGTCTTTACGAAATCAACCTGTAAAAAAAAATTCTCAAATACCTTTTTCAACCGTTCCAAAAGCTTTTTCTCAAATATTTTTAAACTCCTCCCACAATGGGCGTGAATTCCGACTTCGATTTTTCCCTGGACTATTGGATCCCCTTAAGTTGGAAAGAGTACTTCTACCTGGCATAAATCCAAACTGGTGAGGTGATATAACAGGTTTTATTTGTGTAAAAAGTTTGTCAAGTATTAGGCTTTCAAAGAGTTTCGGTATGGTGGATTGAATACATATAGGTCTGTAATTACAAACATCACTTTTATCACCCTTTTTGAAAATTGGAGACAAATAACTAATTTTCCACTTATCAGGAAAAATTCCATTAGATAAAGATAGATTAAAAAGTTTGGATAATGGAAGAGCAATTACTTTGATACATTCTTTGATAAATATTGTAGGGATATTATCCGGTCCAGCAGATTTGTGGATATCTAAGGATTTAACTTTAGTAATTACATCAGATATACTTATGGTACACTGTGAAATATCAAGAGTTTCATCTAGAGTAGTTGTTGGAATAGGAGAATTATTTGAGTCTGTTGAATAAACACTTTTAAAAAATTTTGCAAACAAGTTAACAATACCATCAGTATTATTGCTATGGCTGCCATTTAGGTGCATAATGCTCGGAAAATCAGAATCATCTTCTTTAAGAGATTTCGAGTATTTCCAAAAATAACTTACATTATTTAGTATGGAGTTTTGAATATTATTTAAATAGTTACGGTAGCAGGTCATAGACATTTTTTTACACGAAGTTCTTAAATCTTTAAATTCAATATAATCAGAATTTTTTCGATATACTTTATATTCCTTATGTTTCAGTTTTTTGGTAATAAGAAGATTAATAAGTTCATTGGAATACCATTTTGGATAGGTGCTTGGCTTATATTTCATGGTTGGAATATACATGCTAATAGCCTTTCCCAAAACAGAATAAAAATTATTGGTAGCTGTGTTGATGTCATCATATTGCATAGATGACCAATCAAAAGAGAGAAGATAATTACAAATTTCCTCGTAATCAGTTTTGAAAAAATTTTGGTAACTGTAAGACAGCTTACAAGTATTAACATGCACATGAGGAATAATAACTTCCAGTGGAGGATGATAAGCATCTATGGGCACCAGCGGTTCACTACATTCTTCAATTAAAAGTGACTTTAAGTTAGAAAAACATAAGTCTAGGGTACGATTATTTTCGTTTGGTATAGTATTTGCCTGATTCAGACCTAGGAATAACGCCATGTCTAGAATAATGCGTTCAGACTCACTAACACTGATATTATTGTCACTGTTCATCCAGTTTACATTTGGAAGGTTATAGTCACCAGCAAGCAAAAATATTGCACTAGGATTCCTCTTTAATATAGCTTCAACTTCCTCACTATGGCATCTGTATACTTCATTGCTTGAATTTGGTGGGATATAAATACAGCCCACGATAATCTTTTTATTCTTGGCAGCATTCACTTGCAGGAAGATTTGCTCAAGTTGTTTGTGTTTTGTTGTAATTAAGTTTGCTTTGTATTTCTTTTTGATAGCGATTAAAACCCCACCACCTCTGCTTTTAGTACTTGTCAATGAATTTCTGTCTAATCTATGCACATTATGATTTATGAATCCTAATTCACTAGAATGAATATTTGGCTCCAACCACGTTTCGGAAAGAACTACAAAGTCGTGCCCAAACATTGGTAGTGTAGACTGGATTAAACTTAATTTTGTTTTAAGGCCTCTGACATTTTGATAGTACATTTTCAATTCGTTTTGTTTTATTTTAGAGTTTTTTAGTGGCATAAAAAATCAATTTTCTTTTTTTCAGCTTCAATTTTTCTCAAATGTACCGAGCATTCATTACTCCAAGCATAATGGTCAGTTGGTAATTGTAATTTTAGTTTCTCATTAATTTTTTTACAGTTTATGCATTGAATATCGTTTTGACAGTTTTCATAGTCATGTGCTTCAGAACATCGAGTGCAAGCTTTTTCACTTCTGCAGTCTTGTGCTTTGTGCATATAACCATTGCACTTGTAACATTTTAGAAGTGAGATGTTGTCGAAAACCCTACATCTATCCCATCCAATATTAACTTTACCTTCATGTAACATTCTGTCGTATGTTTTTCCATCAACTTGGAGATGATGGAATGCCACCAAAATATTTTCTAGCTCATATTCTTTGATTCATTCACGATCATTCATACGATTCTATCGACACTTAGAGCGTGTTCACATACAGCTATAAAATATATAGCTTGGCATATTTCAGCATATCGCTCGCAGCGATATGCTGAAATAGGCCAAGCTACATCTTTTAAAGCTGTTTGTGAACACGCTCTTAAAACTTATAGGTAGGTATCGTCTTCTTCTTGTTCGTTGTGTCATCCGCGTCTTTCTCTTCCACCCACTTTTGTGCGTCGTATCTATATTTTCAAAATATCTAAGAGCCTCTTTCTCAAAATTCGCTAAGCATGCTTAGCCTAACTATAGTTATATGATTCATGGAAAACGTACTAGATAGGTAGGTATCTACTTACGGGATTTATTCTTGATGTTTTAACAAAACATTTACAAATATGATTACACAATTTTACCCGAGGTAATAATTCTTCTTGAAACTCATAAATATTTCGGCAAACAATGGATTCCTAGATGGAATATAAATCGTCAAACTTTCATCACCGTTCTTTATTCGTAACCTTTATCAGCGGCTATCAGAGCAGTGATTGACATATTCGTTTTGCACAACATCATAGACATACTGGATAGATATTTCATCGTTTGCAAGTTTGACAGATTTACGGCGCGCCATCAAAAGATACGGTGTCGAGCGTCGAGCTGTGAATTCTTATCTATCGTTGTTGGCAATGAACCGTGAACTGTCAATCATTGTTGAATAATCGAAATACCTACCTATATACGTGTACCCAGTACTCGGAGAGTTATTCGATATTTATGTGGTGCATGATGATGTAAGGTTCTTTGTGTGAATTACATACCAAAGTATTTTAAACCTACTTGTTCTAGGTAGGTGGCTTTTTGTGCTGAAATCGATCCCAAATAGCTTTCTGCTCGCTTTGACTGATTTTATGATGGCCTTAAGCCAAAGCTTTCAAGAACTTTTTTAAACATGATTGATATCATCGGACTTCAGACTTAATAATAAATTAATCACAATTAAATAAGCATGAGCAGCATATGTACCATACATACATTTAATTACTTGTGGAATTCTTTTTAAGTGGCTAGCGACTCCATGTCATGCAATGTCGCTGCCAAATATCATCACGTCTTAATTTCTTGTTTCTGTAATACGATTTGAAACATTTACAAAATAGCGTATTATTGATCGATAATATCGAAGATAAATGAGATATTTTAGTACTAATAACTAATTTGGTGCTACTATTGCTACTATGGTTTCATAGATCAGGAACACTCTTGGTACGTTGTAATTACTCGCATAAGTTCTGTAATATGCAAAACGTGAACCAGTTCAACCAATTGACTTCATCCCATATTCAATCGATAAAATGAAATCGATATAACTATATAAATGCAATTAATTATTAATATTGTTAAATACGTAGGTAAGTATGTCAATATATTCTAAGATATTAATATTATTTTTAAAAATACATAATTACTCCCATATTCATTTCTGGTAGTCCAGAGGACGTTTCTAATAAAATACCTATTTCACTCTTATCTAATACATCGAAAATTTTTGAAAAAATAGTTGCATAAAAACAAACTGCATTCATAAACAAAACTGCAACCATAAATGAAAATTAATTTGGATTCACAGAGGGAAAAGTACTCAAGATGACATTGGAAAAATTTCTTCTGGTATTCAGAGTATCCTGGTCAATTAAAATAAAAGTACAGGAATTTTCATTGACTTGAAGAAAACTTTTGACAGCATTTCCCATGAAAGTCTTTCAGTTTTTTGACAGCATTTCCCAAAAAGGAAATGGCATAGCCCTTAAATGGATAGAAAGCTACTTAACAGAGAGACCTCAAATAGTAAAATTAAACAAAACATTCAGTACTTTTCACTTACAAGTAAATTTGGCATTCCTCAAGGCACGGTCCTCGGACCATAACTATTTCTAATATATGTAAATGATATTTTCCAATAGGAAACTAAAAGTGAATTAATCTCTTATACAAATGTATATGTGTGTGTCTTATTAGGCTTGAGTAAAGGGCGGCTAGAATAGTATGAAGTTGAACTCCTGCGTATCTTATGTGCTCGATACCCAACAGCGTCGTACCCTGAACTTTTAGCGAGGGAAGTTTGCTTCAATCATTTTAGGAGTAACATTCACGACCAGGTCATCATTGGTCACAGGTAGACATGTTGTCATCGAAGATTTCGTGGTATCTCCCTGATCTTCGCTTAAAGAAAAAAAGTCTTCAAATTCGTTAGTTATGTTTTCATCCCCCGTGATGCTTTTGACGCATCTTGCTCTTGGCCTTTACCACAGTTGATGTTTTTTGCCAAAACTTTCTGAAATCTTTGTTTTGCAGTGACGTAGATATGCTATTCTTGCATGCTTCCGAATGAAGGCATTTTCGGAGAATAATTTTTAAAGACTTCTTACTAGTTTTCCTTTCGTGTGCAAAACGGCCTTCCGGCTTGAACTCAGCAGAGAGCAGATAATGCCTATAATGGCGGTACGAAGTAGAGATTTCATCATCCCACCGAAGAACAATGTCATACTTATTTCCGATCCTTGACTACTACTAATAATGCTGGGAACCTTCTTGCGCTTAATGCAAAAAACGGCATGTCTTATTCTACTTTCAGAAAAAATTACGCAGAGCGTTAATATTAACCACAAATATGACAATATAAATAAACCACAAATTAACCACAAATATGACAAACCACATATCCTATTTGTACCTACTGTAATCAACTCTTCTTCTGAAATTAAATATCTGGGTATGAGCATTGATCAAAACCTAAATAGGAACAATAACATTAGAGAGCTAGTAAATAAAATAAGGAAATGTATAATTGTTAGAGAAATATTTTATATTTGAAAATATTCAAAAATGTGTACTATGCCCTTGTTCACTCTTTGCTTACCTGCTGTTTTATATGTTGGGAAGGATCCCACAAACACGATTTAAACTTAGTTAAATTCGAAGGAATCATCATAAAAGTAACACTATAGAAAAATTCTATCTTCTCGAAACAATCACTTTATAAACTGTGTCCAGTACCAAATGTCCATAACCTAATAATAAAAGTTTTCATTATAAAAATCTGTTAACAAAGTATATCAAGAATACAACACACTAATGAGAGATGGAAATTTAAAACAACCCAATTGCAAATTCCATTATATTAACCAAACCGTAAAAAAAACTACAACATTCTCCCTTCTGAATTGCTTTGTATTTTCAATCGATCAGAACAAATTAGTAAAATTAAAAATTTTTTCAAAAATATCTTTCATTAAAAAAATCAATATTTTGTACAAAACATATAATAATATACAACCAAAGTAAAAATCGTGCTTCCCTTATCAGGCACCAGAGCTCTACTTTTCTGATAAGGCATACATGACTAATAATTCGACCACCACAACACGGGCATGTGCCTAGTATGGTGGTCGAAAAATCTCCGATTCATGTAACAAACAATTCAAAGAATAAAGAAACTTAAAAAAAAAAAAAAATTACCGTAAATATATTTTTTTGTAAAATACGTATGCATAAATGTAACCCAAATTCTTTGTATTTCAATGTATATATTTTTAAATATAAAATTTTCGAATTAATTTTTTCACCACCGTGTTGTCCCATATCGCACACGTGCTGGTGCACGTGCCGCTGAATATATCATTTGTCGGCACCGCCCATCGCAATAAGGACCAGTTTTATTACTGATGATAAAACGGCCAAGCCTCTCGTATGGAGCATTGCACGCACCGCGCACTTATTGCAGACCGTAGCACAATATAACCCCGCTGCTGTAAGCTCCATTGTTTACCTCCCTTTCTGTTACACGCATCGTTTGTAAGAGAAAGGGAGAGGATGCAACGTAACTGTCAGCGGTATGCCTTTAACAAAATAGACAGTGACCATGACCTGCACTATGTGACGTGTGACAAGTGAAACAGAATCGATTTGTCAAACGATTAACGATAGCAAATAATAATAATTAGCGACACGTGCGATCTAACTTCAAAGGAAAGGGGCACATCAAAATAAAAGTTAATTAAACTTACTTACTACCGGACATGAGTTTCAGAAAAATGCAGAACGAACAACTCGTGCCGCGGTATTTTTAGATGATTAATTTCAGAGTAACGTTGATTATGATGAAAGTTGTGCTGACCATGAAGATCAAAACAGTGACTTTGAGACCCTGACCTAGAGATTCCAGATAGAAAGTTGACTAATTTCACCATTTTTCGGAGGAGAAAAAAAAAGTATTTTAAAGTATGTGGTTCTACTGTTTTATAATTTTAGAAACATTTTGCTCTGCATTTTCAACCGATAATTAATATGAATTAGTGCCCATAGAGAAACATACTATTATTAAAATTTAAAAGCTGGTAGCACGATTGCTTTGTAGCGAATAAAGTAAATAAGTTGAACCTTAAGCCACTAAGATTTTTTTTACATAAAATTAATTTTATTGGGAAAACCAACAATTCAATATTTTATACAGTAAGGCGGTGTATAATAATTTGCAGGCATGTATAATTGAACCAATAATAAATAGGTCTTCACTATTTTTTTTAATAGTGGTGAATATAAGTAATTTCTTTGTTGTTGGTGAAAACAAAAGATAATAGTGTTACAATAGCCTATGGGGATGGAATGACGGGAGGGAGGGGAAGAGGATGGATCTAGTCCGCGTATGTGTGAATGTTATTATTTATTGATTTTTTGTTTTAAAATGGTGCTGTGTTAAATAAGTCATTTTGACTGTACGAAATGTTAAAAATGTATGAAGTGGGGTGAATTAAAGTGTTTTGTTTTTTCTTGTAATCAGAAAAAATTGGAGAATCGGATATTATTATTACGCTAACGTCTGTACTGTTGAATTTAAAGAATCCGGCTAAGAATGCAACTCTGATTCAAGTTTGTTAAAAAGCTACTTTTGTAATTTGGTTTCGAGTTCAAGCAAGTAGCCAATAATGCCAAAGGATGGCGCCACTTACGTTAACATATGGCATGAGGACCTGTCGCTAGCAGATATAAATAAGTACTACGGATTTGTAATTTTGAGTATCTCTCCGGATATGGATTGACGGTAATATGATATTATTGTAACTGGCAGTTGTTGTGAATAAAAGTTGTGAATAGTTACGTATGACATCATTGCTTGTCGCGGTTAATTTGTCCCGGTGACTAGCTGTCACTGGATCACAGTGGATCCGAGGAATCGGCTATTTTTGGAACCAGTTCCTATCGGATTTATATGGTCACCAACACTCAAACTAGGCGAAGCCGAACCAAAAGCCGCTCGCAGGCCCAGCAGAAAAAATCTGCGGAGCGGATTTTTAATTGGTAGTGGAGATTAATAACGCTGTAGGTAGCTTCTGTTACATATCGTCATTTTATAACAATTCCAATTATTTTGGAAATATCTCGGTATTTTTTATTGTTTTAGGGTTATTTCGGCTGAAGAATAAATTACACAGCATCGCCAGTAAGTCTTTATGTATATTTGACACCATATAACTACCACACTTTATTTATACATGCATGCTTTAAATCGCTTTGATTTACCGAAAGTCTACCCATTGACTTTTAGTGCAGGTATAATTACACCCAAATTAAATATAGAATTTGATCAGAGCGACCGACATTACAACAATGCGCTGTGACGGGGCCCCTGATATAACAAAGTAAAGCGAGACTCACAGTCCAGTCCAGCTGCTACCGCTAATACTAGTACCTAGCTAGTGACCAGCAGAGAGCTCGCGTCCAGAGCTCGCAGGGAGCACCTGAAGGAAGGAGGAACTCTCGAGTCTCAAGTATGCAGAGCTCGGTACGGTACTGGCGAGGGGGAACTCGGCTGAATTTAATTAAAGAGCAGTAAATCTTGCGCGGGAGATGGAATAAATCAATCCGGCGTCCGGGCGGACCGGCCGGGCTGGAGGAGCACAAAACTGCTAAATTGCCAAGCGAATTTCTCTTTGTGAAAGTTTTCTCTGGAAATAAAAATTATCTTATTTAATTGTTCCTAGGTACACGTATACACCAACTTTTCATTGCAAATTGTAAATTCAAATTATATAGGCCTAAAATTTTTATGAAAATATTATGTAGGAATATATTTTAAAACGTTGGTGCACGGGTACGTACCTTCTGACACTCTAAAGATGGATCATTTAAAAAAAAATAACAATTCATCAAAATATTTAAGTAAATTTTCACGGTTTTGTGAAAATGTTCAAATTGTTCAAATTATTTGAAACAATCCGTCCTAAGACTACCTAGAGCACAGGAGGGGGGTACAGTTCCTTCCTTAATAATAATACATGTAAGATTATTAGTACGTGATAAGCGTGTTTTTTTTGTTTTTTTTAGGTTATATATTTTTGAGCTGCCGACGCCCTCACTATGTCATCTAAACGCCCCCTAGTTTTATCTGGGTCTTCTACCGCTCCCTAAAAGTCTTAAACGGCCACAAGGGGCGTTGTTGCCCACGTTGAGAACCTATGGCCTAGAGCTTCGAAAACCTTAAGTTTTTTCACAACTCCGAATGATGATTTTATTTAAAAAAAATTAAAAGCTAATCATTGAATACCTAATTAATATTTTCTCTTCTTTGAAACAGTACCTAGTGTGTAGTGTAGTGAGGGATTGCTATTAATGACCTATAGACATAGCCACGTAACATGAAATCACACTGCCCCTCAAGAGATCACTAAATCACCCAGCGATGTTATCAAGCCGTTTCCAGGAACCTTAATAGTACCTACATACTTCCTATTTTTAAATGAACTTTCGGTTGCGAGCAATATGCATTATGCATGTGATGTGTGCAGAATAATATATAGTGATTTTATTTGTTGGATGACACCAACCATCAGCACTATACATATAAACGCCAGATAAATAACATAAACATGGAAACAATAATAAAAAAAACTTACTTTCCGCTTACGTATGCGACCAGGAAAGCTTTATAAAGACAACAAGAGATTAATCTAAGAATAAGCTTCTGCGAGCTTACACGTTTCCTTATCAATACGAGACTAAATGCCACTTTTCTTGCAACAGTTGCACAAGCAACCTCTCTTAATAATAATAATATTATATTTTTTAAATATTTATATTGAAGGATCAGTAGGATTTATCGGTCCAGTTAGGAGTTCTACCGAGCCGAACCCTCTGATGTGAAAATATCTGGAGTCGGTGAATTATTTTCCCATTTGGTCTCTGGAAGGTTGACTATTGTTCTTGTATTGTTTTGTATTTATTAAACTTATATAGTGCAATTGCATAGCATGGATTGACTAGATGATCATTTGTGGAAAAGTGTGAGAAGGGCTTAGTTTTTCCTGTGGGGAAGATTTAACCCGGACATAAAGTCATAAAAAAAAATGTTTGGATGATTTTTATACTGCCGTTTATATGAAAAATCACTTCAAGGGCGCTGTTAGATAATACTTTAATTAATCTGATATCATTCCCAGAATTTCCTCTTCTTCCTTTCCTTAAAAAACCCTCCACACAGCATCCCCTATAATGACATAGGCCCCGAGGGAAATTATTTCCTCAGGGCCTCCTGTGGAGCTAATGTAAATAAAAACGATATAAAAAATCCATTATTATTAGAGATCGACCGAAGGTTCGGTTTCGGTTTCGACAAATTTCGGCAAAAAAATCTAGTTTCGGCGTCAGTTTCGGTTTCGGCAGAAAATCTGCTGAACCTTCGGCAGCACCGAAACTCTGCGAAACTCTGTTCGTAAATTATCGCGCGTCGTTCGGCTGCCTTCGGGTGAGTTCGTGGCTCATGTCACCCGCCATCATTAGCTGAGTTCGCCGGTTGGTCCGGCGTAAGTTTATTTGTTATTTCTCGCGATGTAAACGCAATTAAAATTTAAATACTCAATGACGTCCTTCCTTTATAATGTAAGAGTTGATTATTGAAAATTGTTTCTTCCAATAAGTACTAGTAGTTAACAAGTTTGTTAAATTTTATAATTTTTAATAGCATATTATCAAAAAAAAATTTTTTTTTTTCCACATACTTCAATTATTGTTTTTTTTTAAATTTTTTTTTATTTCATTTAGCACGGGTTAACTGTCTGTACAAATGTACAAAATAAGCCAAATTTCAGTAAACAATAGATTTTAAACATGTCTAAAAAAGTTTCGGTTTCGGTTTCAGTTTCGGTTTCGGTAGAAAGTCCTGTTTCGGTCGGACACTACATTATCTTTATTTCAATGCACCTGAGTAGTCTCCTAGTTACGTAAAAAGGTGCTTTATTTCTGATTCCCTATTTTTTTCCTAGGTATTACTTCTGCATTTTTGTATGGACGGTCGGAATACCATAATAATGGTGCAAAATTTTATTGGCGAATATTTATAATATTTTATTGGTAGAAACTTAGGATGATAAAGTAAACATGTATTCTTATTTTTATGAAAATAAAAAAAATATACCTATATATTTCAGAACTAAAAAGCACGGGAAAACTTTTTTTTCTCTTTTGTAAAAATTCGCAACTTTCGAGTTCGTTTTAAACAAAGATGGCTTTCCACAAATGAATTGAGTATTCTTAATATTCATCATGTCTTACAATCAATTGAAGGTGCATTTAAAGATTATCATAAAATATTCACTGAAAACTGTACTACGAAAAAAAAAGTTTTTGTAGATATTTGTCTTTGTGAAAACGCTCCTCAATTTCGATTGTGTCTGCCCTGCCCTGCAGTAACTTCGGTTCAATGGTAATATCTGGAGCTCGGATTTTCTTTGAATTTAAGTATCATCTTAAATTTTAAATTAGCAAAAATAATAACTGGTTACTAATATCTAAATATCTATAAATTGGTAAATTTTGTGAATATTGGTTATGTTTTTAGGTTTTCACGGCCAAAAAGTATTTTTGTTATTGTTTTTGGGGTGTTATGCCGTGTTTCGCTACCTCCTTCTTTAGCCAACGTTTCGGACAGCGTTACAGTGTCCATCATCAGGGCAGATGAGAGTGAATATTGTGAATATTGTAATATGATTTGTGAATATTGTTTCTCGATCATCCCGCAGTCCGCACCAATAATTGTTCTCAGTCCGATGTATTCTTTATATAATTTTTAGCAACACAAATCCTAAAATCATAATATCCCGTGATTTTTTATGGGTCTGCGTTAGTCATAAATAAATAGCTAGAGTTCGATTACTTTAGTTCAAACTCTAAATAAAATGGTAGCAAATTTATAAATGTACCTGCAGTT
The DNA here is from genome assembly GCA_936435175.1 of Glyphotaelius pellucidus. Classification (NCBI taxonomy): domain Eukaryota; kingdom Metazoa; phylum Arthropoda; class Insecta; order Trichoptera; family Limnephilidae; genus Glyphotaelius; species Glyphotaelius pellucidus. The sequence continues at coordinate 34,951,013 of OW386537.1, read as the reverse complement.
GAATGGCTGAAACAACTTACAACTCACTTATTTATAGCTGACATAAAGTCGCATGAAATCACTTACTAATTCAGAGACTGACTTATCGAGATTCGTAATTGAAATGGAACAAAATTATATGACTGGAAATGTTATTGGACGTGATTGAATACTGAGTTACTTGTCGCAATAGACTTATGTAGTTACAGAAGCAATATTGTGTCGACAACTAATAACGGCTAGAGATGAGAGGAGGGGTATTTGGACTTGACGTGTATCTTTGGTACTCGTATATGTATTGTGAGCCTCGCGAACACTTTGGACTAAGAGTGCCAAGTATGTTTGACATTTATAAGAGCTTTTTGTCTTTACGTGTTCCGATGTCAACTAAAATGTACACAGGAAAACATTCAAGCTTATATTTGGATTAGGGCTGCTGTATAAAGCTGTTAGTTACTTAAATGTTTACTTTACCTAGGTCCTAGGTACCTAATTTATTTGTACTGACATTCTCACGTATTGATTTTGTTTGTAGTTTTATTTTATTTATTAAATTTTTATTTTTTATTTTTAAATAGATATCGATTATTTTCGTAGTCCAACTCACTAGGAGATCCTGTGCTGGGGACATTTTGGATAAGTTTTCAGCGAGTTCTATGGTACAACTTCATAGTTTGCGTAAGGTTTTTCAGAAACTTCTATGACGATGTTTTTAATATACCTGCTAGTAAGTTATTTTTTCGGTAGCTCCTTAAGCCAAGATTTTATGTCCTTAACTAGCTGACCCGGCCACGCGTTGCTGTGCGTAACGAAACCCAACGCCATTTGTTAATTTGAATGCAAATCAAATCCATACCACCCGCTTGCCAGCCCGCTCACAGACATTCTTATATATTTCAACCAATTTACACAAAACCTTAACAAATTATATACTTAAACCTTTCTCATAAATCACTCTTTATAGAGGTGAAACCGCATGAAAATCTGTTCATTAGTTTTTGAGTTTATCGCGAACAGACAGACAGACAGACAGACAGACGCGCCGGAGGACTTTAATTTATAATATGTAGAGATGTAGAGATATTGTTATTTTTTGTTTTAGATTGTTTAAAACTGTGTGGGAGTTTGTTATGTAACTGTATTATTGCAAAAAAATTAGAGCTTCATTGTCCAAAGATAGAATTACACAAAGGTATATTTAGTGTGTCTATTTCTTAGCTCTAGTTTTATGGTTGTGAGGTTTTTGCCTGCGTCTGTTTTGAGTATTCGAGTGTTGTTATTCGTCAATATTGATGTCTTTATAGAATTATTTCATCTCTTGTGTTTTGAATGCTCTCTCCTTGAAATTGCGACATAACATTGACCTCTAAATATTCCTCCATATACCTATATATCACACGCCACACGCCTACTGTCCAAGCGATTGGGTTGTTATAATTTTCAAAACACTTTCGTCTTTAATAATTATTGTTCCATATCGTTATTAAAAATAGACATTTTACCCACTGTGACGATTCCCATTAAAACCTACATAGTTGTTGTTTTGAATGGAAACTATGAAAACATATATATATTTTTTGAAAGGTGCCGGTAACCCGGGCGTTTTTTAATATAAAGAGTTATTTACATTTACATATATGTGCGCTACCCGACTCACTAGACAATATCTGTTCTGAGCCGGGTAGCAGTATCATTATATCGCTGGATTGTTGCCATCATTAGTTATTTTCAGTTTATAAATCGTCACCACTTACTGTTAGTAAAAACTAAACCTTTATTGGTCTACATGGAAGATAACATTTTTTGGTCTTCAAAACCCGCCAAAATTCAAGACGTTCCATTCGCCATTTGTACATTTGGTTCAGGGCCGGGGCTGTGTGTGAAGGTACCTACTTACAGTTTCCAAATTCCTATTACAGTTTGTGGGTAGAAGGTAGAAGCTATTTTGGAGTTATGAAGCCGCAGCCCTCGCGTACTGTCCGCAATCTTCTCTCTCAATCAGCTCTACTTCTGTATTATGCAATTCGGAGAGCTGGTTAATATGGCAGCATGAATGCACTTGCACATGTTATTACCCCTCCCTACCACTATTGCTATCGATGGTGCGTAATATAGATAATATAGGTAATAAAATAAGTAGGTACTGACCTGAATTATTTCGTTAAACTTTATAGATATACTGCTTCCTGTTCGGGGGTTGTGATAATTACTGTTAATAGAGACGTGGCTAGTAAAAGATAATTTACTTCACGGATAAAGAATAATTTTTTGAAAAAAAGGAACTATAAATGGATACATAGTAGTGCATTGCACCAGAGTGGAAGGTACCCTTGTATCGCCTTGCTAAGAAGCAAACAGGAATATATGAAATGTTGCCTGAAATTAACATAACAGACCTGGAAACCATAGAAGCAGACGTAACGTCTATAGTAACGTTCTAACGTTTCCCTTCCTCACTTTACTCCGATGCCGTAGTTCCACTAGTTCCAAGCAGTAGAATGTTGGGTGGATTGGGATCAAGAAAATTAAGTAGATTTATCGCAAAAGTAAAGCTCCGTAAGTAGATTTATCTTACCAAATATCATTTCGTAAAAAAAAATCCAATTCAAAAGTTTTAAGCAGGGGAAACCGATCAGTGGGCATCGCGTACGGGTCCCACCCAGGCGTCCCGTGTTCGATTCCTCGGCTGGCTGAGTCCTCCATCACAACACAATCAACATTTTCGGCTTTCTGTGGCGGTAATAGGAGATTTTCAAACATTAAGGTTATTTGTAACCCGGGACTGTTTGTCTTTCTTTTTAAGAAAAAAAAAACAACAACAACCCGTTGTGACAGATTTATTGACAGTTAAACTTTAATAAAAACTAACAACCAAATCAGAAAAAATAGCACCAAGTCATCATCAAAATCGTATAAAAAGTCGAGGAGAAGGAATAGGTAAAGGGACACGAAGGAAGTAAAACGGCAGGCCCCGAGAACTTTTTAAATAAAAACATGTATATACTTGAGAGCCCCTGAATTTTTAATGAAATGCGAATAATAATATAATACTAATACTTGTGCATCTAATATTCAGATTCAATAACGCGGTTGGCTGGCAGATTCCATGTTCCAGGTCCTATAGGGTTAACTAGCCCCCTCCCTGACCGGGCAAATGAACCCCAGTAGCGGCGTGGTACCGACCCTACCCAGCTCCACACTTATGCTGAATATTCCATAAAGGAAAACATATTTTACGGTTAATTTGAAATGTTCCTCGAAGCGTTTTCCGCTAAAACTGAAATAGTCTGTGGATCAGGGATTTTCATTTCATATTGCAGTTGAACATGTATACATATTGTAAGTTCATTTTATTTAGTGTTGCTTTCCTTTTATATAATTCCAAAAAAATATTATTCATACGTTGTTCACCAATGATCAAAAACTAAACAACAAAGGAAAATCAAAGATTCAATTTATAAAAAAAATTGGGAAATTATTTTATTTTTGATGAATAATGGCGATCGGGGACTTTTAGTCAAATATATGCTGGGCATAAGTAATAGAAAATTCATCTAAACTTGCTCACAATTGGTATAAAACTCCTGACGACGAGCCTTGTCAAAATGTGTTTTAAGCTTTAGATAGTTTTGCATAAAATTTTGCTTTATATTTATGGACGCATTCAATGGCTGGTCGTATGTTGGCGATGCTTCTCTTTCGCTACAGAAACCGAGGGATCAATCATGGCATGTAAGAATGAGGGGGCCTTATAGGGTTAGTGTGATATCCTGGAGTGTAGTTTTTTTAGGGGTTACTCATAGACGTCACTTGATACGAGTTTAACAGGTTACGAAAGGACGGCACCTATTTGTCAATATGCATGTCGATAATGCAGGGATTGAATCTATAAAAACACTTTTGCAACCTCAGTCTGGGCCCAGATTATTTCCTACCGCCTGATAAATAAGATATTAGATCTCTTATTATTTATCACAAAATAAAGCCCCAAATGTTTTGTTAAAGTCGGAGTTTTTATATAAGAGTTCGTGAGACAAACCCGGAGTTACAAGTTAGTTATTTTAACACATTTAACTACTCGCAAATGAATATGGCTAAAGGAAAGGTAGTAGCTAAATTCAAACATCATCCTTGTCTGGCGTCTGAATGGCGTCCTTGACTGGAAAATAGAAACGAAAGTCGATCACATAATATGAGGCGGGCTGATGGCTTAAAGTCAATTGGAGGAATGTTCAAGCTCAATGCTAGACGCCAGGGATAAAAGTTTTTAGCTAGGTATATCAACCGGGTACGTCTAAAAATATTTTTTTCAAAATGCGTTCTTTGCTCTATGTTAAGCTTGTACCATATATCATTTTTTTAACAGGTGATTAAAAACCTGCTCAAAAAGTTTTACTGTAGGTATCTACTGACGAAAATTTAAGATGACGATGCTAAAAAAATTTGAAAGTCATAATAGTACCTTATTACGTGCCACTATACATACTTGGTACCAACTTGTATGTAGTATCCTATATCAGTTTTTTAAAACAGGTTGTTATTAAATTTGAGAATAGGTGCTGATTAACTTAGGTGACTTTTTCAGAAACTTGCTCAAAAATTTTTACCACATTAAAAAAAATTCATGATGTTGTTTTCAAAAGTCTAGAACACAGAATACTGGAGATAGTGTTATTTTCCAAAGAAGTGTCTGCTTAAGTATATCTTCTCAGTGCTTTGGTACATATCTCAAGAGGTAGGTAAGTATGAATATCACATCGCAAGAGAGAAGTGAAGATGTGGGATAATGATTGATGAAGAAGTCATGTTTGGCGTGCGTGGATGCTGCAATTACAGTTGCATCCGAACGATGCCATCCCGCTGTACCGAGGATTGAATGACTAGTTGCCGACGCAGTCATCTCAAAAATGCATCGTGAAATCTTAAACGCACAATTAAGATTAGATTAATGAGAAAACTTATTCCAAAATGCGGGAACGGTAAAATAATATGCTGGAAGCTGCACCGTATTTCCAAAGTATTCTAAACATGTTCTGGTAATAAATAGGGAGGCTTCTTATATGTCGTCAATTAATCCAACGTTGAAGACTGTGTGAATTCTGCTTTGAGGGATTTTCCTACACAAATTTCAGTGGGTTTGTGCCAGGCACCAAATGAAATAATTGATTCTATAAATGAGATTTAATTTGTCGATTCGGTGTTATATGAAAAATCCCCTTTTACTTATTCGATAACTATTTACTAGTTAGGTAGGTGGTACCCGGGTTCGCCCGAGTGCTTAGATTTTTTGGAAGAAGTATTACTGAAAGCAAACCAAAAATGTGGAACAAATAATATGGTGTGTTGTCTAATATCTTGTAGTCCAATGATTCGGGCAAAGCTCAATGCTAAATCACTGTTTTAGATTAATCTTTACCACGAAGGGGTTTACATTATGAATACAAAAAAAATCGAAACTTTTTCGAAATTGAAGCTTTTTCTACCGATTTCACCGAGTAGAATTAAAATTAAATTGTTAAATACTTTTTATAAATACAATTTATCTGTGATAGTTTCCATTGGTTAACATTTTTTTTAATTCCCAAAATAAATAAAAACCACTTTTGAGCCTGAAATTTTGACCTCTAGTCTCCGTAAGCCAAGCGATTTTTAGGCCTATTTCCTATATTCGTGGAGATATAAGGCATACTGGACTACATACATTTTTGGCTTGTACCTTTCTCTTTGATTTTGAAAAGTTTTTGCCGCTTCAAACGCACAAGTTTTGTGCTTTGTAGTTTTTTGTATTTTTTTTTTTATATTTTACATATAAGTACTTACATAAGTTTATCGCGTATGAACATATGCCTTCTTATTTTAAGTAGTTTGAAGCCCAAATGAGGATTTTTTTGTAAAATTTGTTTTGTTAATTTAGCTCGAAAAAAACAGATTGTCCGGAATTGATGTAAATTTTGATAACCGGTTACCTACTAGATACCTATCCTGTAATACATTCTATGAATTATTCGAATGTCCCATTCGCGTGGATAGATAAACCACATTAAGCCGTTTAGAGTTTAGACAATCGCTTAAAGTGTAATGAACACATTCGTTATAACGTACGAATGCACTTAGGTTACATTTGGAGGATGCATTTCTAAAATGGCCCAAGTTCAAAAAGATGTATTTTGTTGTGACTAAATCTGTTTCAAACCTCCAAAACTATCCTAGTAACAAAGATTTTCACCATTTTAGCGTAACATCTATGTGCACCTGCGTACTATGTAGATGTTATAATTTTGTTCAGCTGATTTTTCTTCAATTTCAAAAGGGTCCAAGTTAATATTACCATCTTTCCGACGTAGTTTCTAGTTAGAATTTAGTAAAAATAAGTACTAACAGCGTAAATGATTAAGTATTCCACATATTCGTTGAACGGTTTGTTTTGTTATTTTTATATAAATTTCTTTTTTTTTTTTGATTATTTTTTTTAATAATAATTGTAATATTACGAGTAGATTTTTTAAGTACAGTAAAATAATAAAAACATGGTACATATTATTTAATTTTGCTTCAGTTGAAAGATAAGTGGTTTCTCGAAATGGGCTTGTAAAATGAAATTACATTTTTTAAAAGTATGCAAAAATGGAAAGGTATTAAATTCTTACGGTACATGGGAACGGTTATGCAGATGCCTGTCAAAGAAGGTGGTCAGTACTACTTTAGATGGACAAGGGGAAAAACTCAATGAATGATCCGATGATTCTAATGTCATTTTCCTGTTTATTTTCCGGTTTATCATCCTAAGATAATCCTTTGCGAATCCGAGAAGTCCTGATCTAGCCCTAGTAAAAAGCACAAGTTGTACTAAGCAAATCACCCGTTTCGTTACTATGAAGATTTTCACCAAAAAATCAACTTTAAAATTACAAGAAGAGCCCATTACAAACAATAGACAAACTATCTTATAAATTGGCAAAAAATGAACCGATTAAACATGCGTTCGTTTTGATTTGAAAGAGATCATCTATTAAATACCGAATAGGTATTTAAATAAACAACATTTAGTGAGTATTATTGCCAATCTTCGAAATAGATTAGAAGAGGTAATCTTAACTTTGAAACCGACTAAAAGCTTTATTTTTATAATAATTTTGATAATAATTTTTAAATATATATCTCAACTAGCTGACCCGGCCACGCGTTGCTGTGGCTAATGAAACACAACGCCATCTACTAGCTGGTTATCTAACATTTTAACTCACACCGCCATCTATTAATTTATGCATACAAATCAAATCCACACTTGTCCACCACATACAGACATTCTCCTTTAATTATATATTTCAACCAATTTACACAAAACCTTGACAAATTATGTACCTAAACCTTCCTAATGTATAACTCTATCTATTGGTGAAAACTGCATAAAAATCTGTTCAGTAGTTTTTGGGTTTATCGCAAACAGACAGAGGACTTTAATTTGTAATATGTAGAGATGAGTTCATGACCAACGGATTGTTAATTTCTTTTAATTAATACGTGGATATAATATAGAAATAGGATGGACGTGGTTCATTTTAGAATTGAACCCTCCATTTACGACTGAACTGCTGTAGTTTAAGCGTATAGCATACCTACCGTATAAGTTTAGATGTTGGTAGCAATCCACTTTGATCGAGGACAGGATTGAAATGTCTAAGCGATCGTCGAGACAAATATTCCCCTGGCCAAAATACCCGCATCGCATTCCCGTTGGCCACTGCATTCAATAACAACACAACTAAACAAAACCCAGCTCTCTTTGATAGCCTTCTGCTGTGATCGGCCATCGCATCACGTGATAATAGTGCAATATTCGGCTTGGAGGTATCTAGCACTCCTAATATTATGTATCTGGAGGTAAACTAGTAACAGTTGGCCCCCCGGCATACTTATGTACAATATGGAGTCGGTTTAGGGAAACTACGGAATACTTACACAAAATTTTACTTAAGGCCCCGTAACCGCTCTCGAAAAGAAGAAGATGGAGAGATATGTAATTACGAATGTTGGAGAGAGCGCGCTAATATTTAAATCGATAAAATTGTAGCGAAAATTACAAAAAAGCTTAATAAAACACGACTCGTTTAAAATAGTGCAAACATTGTAAATTTTTTCAACTTGTAAAATAATAGAAATAGACTTGTTTTAAATAATTTTCGGAGCATACTTTGCGATTTTTTCTATCAAGGGTATTTCATATAATTTGCGTTTCGGCGTGGAACGTATCTAGATATTATCTTAAAAAATAACATGTATTTTTTTAAGAGCTTAAAAACTTCAAATGTTTAATGGAGATATGAAAGAAATCGGTCGAAATTCGAATAGCGGCGGCTTAATGTTTCTGAAGGGGTGTGCAAAACAAAGTTATAAAACATATTTCCATTCAATTGCATCAAGGATAAATCAACTTATCTGTATACTGTGTATACCAGCGATAAGTACCTACTATAAAAAGTCAACAACGTAAATAAATTCGTTGGATATCCATGCTAACTTATTATTAAAGTTTAATTAAATGAAGACATTTTGAGCGAAACTCAATCGAAAATCTGGAAACAGAAAAATCAGAAAAAGATATTAACATCTCTGGGACTCGAACCCAGGACCTCCCTACTTTCCGGTTTGGGCGCTCTTATCCACTGAGCTAAGGTGTCGATATCCAATTCGGTCACTTTTAACTGTACCATACTTCGACTAAGAACCACCCGTATTATCTTCATTTTTCTTAACGCATATTTTTATTGGCTGCCATCTTTATGAATGATTGCAAGATTCAACTCGAACTAAATGCAATCTAGATGGTGTCTGGATAAATTTTTATCCATTTTATTTAATGCGCGACATCTATTGACTCTTCAGCAAGTCTATGATGAATATTATTATTTTTTATTTTAACTTTTTATGAGTAAAACCTCATAATATTTAATTAAATGAAGACATTATAACATAATGTCTTCATTTAATTAAATATTACAGTTTGAATCTGGAACCTAAAGTTGTAATAATAAATTTACCATTTTATGAAACAAAAAGATAATTCATTTAGAGATTACAAACATAAACATCAACAACGCAATGCACCGAGAACCTTGCGCATACGCGGCGCGCGCTGAAAATAATCACAATTGCGCATGCCCGATTCAGTGTTGTCTACTTTGAAAATAAAGTTAGAATTTATTTATTAGTAACAAATCGAATCTATAGTTGCACGATCTTTGTACTTAAAGTGTAATTAACATCATTTAACGGTTGGGGAGTGATTTTTTTTTAATAAGGCTATTAGTCTTTAGAATAAAAATAAATTATTACTGTCATCACATTTGGAATTGAACAAGCTCTTGGAGTATTTATTTTTCTAGCGAATGACAAATATTATTTGGCTACAATGAAGTCTATTTCGACTCTTTTGACAAGAAAAGGATGCCAGAACGTTTTTTCCACCAATATCAACATAACACGACCCTGGCTTATAGGTAGCTTAGAGATTTTCACACTTGAAAAACACTGAAACAAAATTGATGTTCAGGCAAATGCATGGAAAAAAAACAATACTCAATGTAGGTACTACTCTATACGTTGTTCGTCGAAATTGGAACAAGCCACAAATCTACAAGTAAAGCACTACCTGTCTTTGAGAGATTAGAGTTTTAGAGGTATGTTTTTGATTAATCAAACCTTCATTTCCTCATTTAAATAGCTTGAATTCTGTTATAGAAAGAGAAGAAATAGTGATGTTGTAGGAATCATGTTCTGACCGGACTCGAGGAACCGTTTACCTTGATTTATGCAGCGGCTGGCGGGAGAAATAATGAATTAGATACTTCAGTTGCAGCGGTTCTCTCCTCGGTTCCGCCATCTTACCGCGCCAGCTTGGCCGCAGAAGAGGATTTTCCCGCCTCTTTTGAGCTTTCCAGACATCCGACAGATTAATTGTTTATGGCCGTCTATGATTAAAACATATTTTGTCTGCATTTTTCAAAGGCACTACCTACATAATATGGGGAAAATTTAGCACTATGAGGATTCCTCACTCGTATTTTTCAACTTGCATTCTCGCAATTATTATGTTTGATATTATCTGCCTTTGTATAAACATATTCAGATAATATTTTCGTGGGTTGCTGTTCTCCGTGAGTAATGTAGCTACAATGTAGCATTTATATTTTTTTAAACGTTATCTTCCGACAGGAGACCCTTAGGAAAATAATTTAATCCAGAGCCTACGTCATCTTTGAGGATGCTGTGTGGAAGGTTTTTTTGGGAAAGGAAGGAGAGTATGTTCTGGGAAGGAAAATGTACGAAAGGTAAGTAGAAATCTGGGTGTCGGTGTGTCCATGTGTGAATCCATCCCTCTCATTGCAGTGCAAGACAACGGGTCAAGAGGGTCAGGCTGGATCTCCCTCTATTGGCCCCTCCCGATCCGGCCCGCCTCGAAATAGATGTATAGAGATTGGAATATATCCCAAAATCGATGGTTTGAGACCACAATTCAAAATTAAAACTTTGCTAAAAATGTTTATTTTATGAATAATTTATTTTGTTAATAATTGTTTTGTTATACCTATTAGCCACACACAGGTAGTGTCTCCCATTGCTTAAATTTGTTTTATAATTTATATGTACGTAATTTTTTTTTTAAACATGTGTTGTAAAATTATAGGGAAATAATAAAGGAAAAAAGACTTTGGAAGTGTCAGGTACTCTCCCATCTTCCTCTTCCTTTATGTCCTTCCCCTCCCCAGTACTTTCAGCCTCACAACATACCCCAATCGGGGATGCCGTAGTCTCACTGGCTCCAGGCAGCTGACAGCAGTTGGGACTCTTATGCGGTATTCACAAAAAAAAATGATGGGAACACTTATCGGCCGCAAAGACCTTAACAAAGCTCACTCCATGAACCTAGGCACCAAACTAAGTTACCAAACATATCGAACCACTTGGAGTGACCAATGGCAGAGGTTTTGGTTATCTAAAATGGTCATCTAAAACCGGGGAGGCGGTACCTTTACCGGCCTCCCAAATTGAAAACCTGTAAGGTACATACGTAATGTTTTCTTATTTACTTATCTTTGCAGTCGATAGCGGTTTGTACCTACCTAATTAATAACCTATTGCCTACCTGATAGCCTATTGCAATCAGAGCACAGACGTCGGGTGGGAATGCTATCCCTGTTCTACCGGTATTTCAATGGAAGATGCTCCGAGGAAAAAAATAAAAATATAACTAAAGACTTGTAGATTTTGTGGAGACAAAAAGTCTATGGATTAAAAAATAAACAGATTGTTCGCTGCTTCCTCCTTTGGCCGCCTGCAAAGTTAGCGGTGTGAATCTGTATGTAGGCAGGCTGACATGTTTTGCAATCAACAATCTACATTCGAATAACCTACCTATACAAAAATCCCTTGTAATTAAATAACCAACTACACAAGAGACAAGTACCTACCAACTAAATGTTTTTACGTGCTTTTTGCTAGGGGCATAGCGTTTTGTTTTAATTCTTTTGGTATGATCCTACGCCATTGAAAGCTCTGTCATAAGCTCTCTTTCTGCCGGGTAAATGCATCATTAATAAAAAAGAGGGAGATGTAAAAACACACCTTTCAGCAGGATGCATACATGCTTACCTAATCTTACCTGCTGTTATCAAACTTTCTAACTCGAAAACCGTCAATAATGTATATTTTTTAAAGTAATTAGATACCTATTTACAGTGATTAGTGATTACACTGAATATCTATGTTGAAAGCGAATTTTTCCTTAGAAAAATACTAAAATAGTTAAAATAACAGAGATACCAATCTTGATAGTGAGAATTTCATCTGCTGTGACCCGCGATTGTAACTTGTAACGGACTTCGCATTGTTCATTTAAATAATAATATGTTTCCTTTAGAGTGGAGTGCGGTGAGAGACCTGTCAGTTAAAACGACAACATTCCCGAAATACTACGGATACAGTCGTCTTCTGCATAAAATGCAAAACTAAACGGCCCACGGAAGGAATGTCATGAAACAGCTGTTACCTACCAGAGCTGAGTTGGGAAGCATTTTTCATAGTAAACTGATGCCATCTGGCCGGTGCGTGGAAAGCTGGTCAATGGAATATTTTAGATCAACGATTCATAAAATATGGCATCATATAAATATAACAATTCATAATATAATTCAAAATAGATATTATAATTCATAGATTATATATATTAAAGGGTAAACGTAAAATAATTCATAATATGCCTGTCCTAACATAGCTGTAATTAAATTATTTTAGGAAAAAACCCCTTTTTGAAAGTTATGGTGAATGAATTATTATGAATTGCAATATTGGAATTGAATCACCGACACAATACTGAATTTGTGTAGTTTCCTTGAAAGAATCGTTATTTATAAAACAAAACTATTTATATTTATCTATTTAAATGCGAACGGGTATTTACAAAAAGGTCTTTTTCCTAAAATAATTAAATTACCGCCATCTAAGAACGAGCAGATTATGAATTATTCAAAGTTCTAATAAAAACTTATTTATAATCGCCCTTTTAAAGGGCTTTTACACGTGAATAATAAGAAATAAACAGTATTTATTGTACGTAATTGAATTGCCTCAGTAACAATATTTTATATTTGTTTAAAGATAAATTGAAGATATCCACTGACTTGGTATAATTATTTCCCTCCATTAGTATTCTGGGCAAAGAGGAATACATATGGTAGTTAGTCCCAGAATTTCTGCACTGAAATAAATGCTGACTTCTGGTTTTACGTTGTGGTTACCGGAAGCTTATCAGTTCAAGCAATACCGGACTATCAACTAAATCATTTAGAATTTTATATAAAAATGCTAAGTCAGTGAAAATTCTTCTGTCTGACAATTTGAGCATATTCATATCATTTAACAGAGTGTTATAGTTCAAATACCCAATTAAATAAATAAACCCGAATAAAATTTAGAAAACATAAATAATACGAATAACATGAGAATATTTTAATTTCTCATTATTATAAGCTGGAATTAAAATGACATAATATTTGTATCTCTATTCACATTTATATTTTTACAGTATCTCTTTGTACCTATATATTTGATTGAAATTAGCTTTATTTTTTATTTTTTTAGACATTTTCGGATTATCTCTTTCGTGCAGGCTTCAGGAAATGCTCTTTTAATCGATATTAGTTACAGCAGATCTCGTATTTTCACCACATCAGGTTCTCCTCACAATCGGTTTAAATTCTTAGAATTTCACTGTAATTTTGAGGATTCCCCACGAATTGGCATCCTCTTCCGATACAGCTGACTTTTTTAAAAATGATTGTTTACTATTTAATTTTTTTCCGCACCAATAAATTATAACCGGTCTTACCTGTTTGTAAAAAGCTGGTCCAGTTTTGCGGGTTAAAATTGAAAAAAAAATACGTTAAGGGGATCCAATAGTCCAGGGAAAAATCGAAGTCGGAATTCACGCCCATTGTGGGAGGAGTTTAAAAATATTTGAGAAAAAGCTTTTGGAACGGTTGAAAAAGGTATTTGAGAATTTTTTTTTACAGGTTGATTTCGTAAAGACCTAAAAAAAACATTAACTCCTTTTTTACACATTGTTTATTGTAATAACAAGGAAATTTAAAATTGATTTCACGGAACCGAGCGACGTGGAGTCACACGTCCGCTCCCTGCTCCGGCCAGGGGAGTTTTGAAAGAAAGTAGGGTGTGGCAAGCCAGTAGTCCTTCGGTGAACGACATAAGGGTCAATTTGAAAACCCGCATTCGTCGGCTGCCAGCCGTATTGTGAAATAACAACGCAAATATGCATATTTTATTTTATTTTGTGAATATCGGGCGTAAATATCATATTTTTTTTGCGATTATCATAAAATAAACTAAATTTGCTACAATAAGCAATAAAACCATATCCGAAAAGATGTTCGTAAGTAGGAGAGTTTGCACTTGAAAGTGTTTTTTTAAAGACCTGTTACTTTATTTTTTTCTAGGCTTATTAAAAAACTTATAAAAAAAATGACCGATATTTTTAAGGGCCAAGATATGTTCTACACGCATTATTTAATTGAAGCATTTATAATATTTCTAAGCGATCAAATTTTCAAAACAAAAACACATGATTTTGTGTGATTTTGCATTATTTACTATGGCTTCATCTTAATGCATTTTTTTAAAACCAAATTTTTTTGGCTAAACCGAAAAAAAAATTATAAATGTGATGCAAGTGGCTTATTATTAAATTTGTATATTTAAAGATGTTCGATAAATAAAACTGACAGGAATACAAATTATGCGGCCATTGTTTCCAAAATATATTCGCATGACGTGAAGAGAAACATGTTGTAAATATGCGTTTCCCGATGCGGAATTGTTGAGGAATGACCAGAACCCAGTATTCTGATGGAACATTCAGCATTACCAAAGGGTGCATTGACTCGCCTCCTGCATTGTTTTCAACATATAATAGCTACATCGGCTATGTTCAGAGTCAGGCACCTATTACTATGGTGTAATTTATAGTAGGTATTATGTTAGTATAGGTACATAAGACAATATACACAAGACACTGAGGCACAAAGCCTTGCAGTAAATATTACATTCGATACATTCAAAATCAAGAAACATCGTCAAAGTAAATGTCAAAACTTGTGGATTTGCAAAGGTATTTTTTTTACATTAGCTCCACACAGGAGGCCCTGAGTGTCTACGTTATCTTAGGGGAAACTGTGTGGAGGGTTTTTTTTTTAAGGAAAGGAAGTTCTGGGAAGGAAATAGGTATGAGAGGTGGGTAGAAATCTGGGGGTCAGTGTGTCCAGGAGTGACGTATGAATTTGTCCCTTCAACTGCGGTGCAAGGCGATGGGTCGAGGGATTCTGGCTGGAGAGGTCCAAAGACTCCTCAACCAGTCTCTTTTGATCCGACCCACCACGCAGCAGGTGGGCAGACGCATCTCACCCCATGAAACCGGGAATCCTTGCTAAGTCACCAAACCACTTGGGGCGACCTATGGCAGAGATATTGTTTATCCAATAAAGATTCCCGGGGCAGCGTTACCCATACCCACCTCCCAAAATATTTTTTTTTATGCATATAATGTGTTTGTCACCTGAAATCCTGAAATAGGTGCTACGAAGAATATACAGCTTTTAATTTTTTTTTTTTTACATGAGCTCCACACAGGAGGCCCTGAGGAAAATAATTTCCCTCAGGGCCTATGTCATCCTTGGGGATGCTGTGTGGAGGGGTTTGTTAGTAAATGATCCGAATTTTGGAAGCTGGAGTATATTATATTTATTAGCATTAGTAACTTAACATAACTTCCGTATATGAATAAAAATGTGTCACAATTTTTATTTATTTTATATTTAACCTTGCGCGGAACCCCTGATGTTGTTCAGGGACCCCCAACTCAATTTAAATTTTCCACGGACCCTCTGAATGATCCTGGGGACCCCTGGGGGTCCATACGGATCACTTTGGGAACCACTGGTTTATATCATAGATTCACTTTAGGAGTCAATGAAACCATAACTTTTTTCGTAAAGCTTTACATTCTTTCGCACTGACCTATATGTATCCAATTCACAAAATCAATCGTGGAACCTTCATACAAAAAAGATGTCATAAAATCTGTCCACTATTTGAATGAAATTTCTTGAAGTGATATTATTATTAGTAAAAATTAAGAAAGATGAACTGGGAATGTACTGAGCATCAGAATTTCCTCAAAAAACGGGAAATACTGACAAAATCCCTTTAAAGTTAAAATTTTAAAATATTAATCGTTGAAACTGGAAAGGTGACTGCATCAATACCCCATTTTATTTTTTTATATTTTTGTATACATAACTCTACATATTTTAAAAACATTATTTGATAATTTGTGCCTCACTTGGCGCTTTATCCGTTTTGTGGCCCCCATTTTACAAATTAATAAAATTAACTATAATGTGAAATAATATGTTGTCATAAAATAAAATAAAACTAAGGCGAATTTTTTTTACATCAGTAATTATTATTAGGCAGTTACGGTTGTATGTGTGCATATTGTATTGGTATTGTGCATTGCGTTATTATTTTACGCCTTTTTTGTTCATTTATTTATAATTTAAATATCTGACTTTTTCGTTTTTTGTTTTTTTTTGTTGTTGAGTGAAAGTTTGTTGAATACTCGTACTTTTAGACTGGTGTCACACGTAACTAGCTATAAAAGATAACAGATCATTTGGCTCGGCATATTTCAGCATATCGCTCGCCATATATTCGAGCAAGCTTCCATTATAAAAATGTGTAAAGAAAAAAGTAACAAAGAATACTAAGAATTTCACAAACTCGTGAGAAATGGAAACCAATTTATTACACCTAATTTTAAAACAACTCAAATGCAAAATTATTATATTTTCCAAGCCATAAAATACTATAATCGCCTCCCTTCTGAATTGCGCTGTATCATCAACCAATCAGAACAAATAAATAAAATTAAACAATTTTTCAAAAAAAACTTACAGTAAAAAAGTAAATATTTTATATAAAACATATTATAACTTACAACCGAAGTAAGAATCGTGGCTCCCTTAATAATAATAATAATAATAATTGGCTTATTTATAAAGCGCCATTTTTATGAAAAATCATCTCAAGGGCGCTGTACATATGAACATATAATAAAATAAAATTAATACGATAGACTTACAACTAAGTTTTAAAATTATAACTAGTGACTTACATCTAAGACTTAAATAACTAGTGACTTACGACTAAGACTTATTACTACAGACCGAAAACTGTGACATACATATATATATTTGCAACTGTGATTCAAAATTAGAGATTTACAACTTATTAGGTATTTACATATAAAATAAACATTTTCGGTTTTGCAGGATAACATTAGAACATTAAAACAAAGTATTAAACAAACTCTATAAGTGTAGGTACAAACAGCTAACATAGAAGTAAGTTATTGCTGCGAGTCGAAACAATTTGAGGATTTTAAATACCTTCATATTATATTGTAAACATTTACAAATTATTTTTAATATTAAGCGCCAGAAGAAGAAGGAAGTTCGTACATCATATTACAATTTTATAATACGGTTTTGAAAATGATTTTAATGGGCTAGCTGGATTTAAAGGAAAGTACAGACATCTTAAATGAATGAAATTAATCGCCTTAATAAACAGTAACAAGAAAAATAGAGAATAGCAGTGTCTGAATAAAAATTACGAATTTATGGATATGAGTGTCGGAAAAAGTGAGTTTTTAGTTTGGATCTAAATTCAGGCACAAGAGCTCCTCTTTTCCGATAAGGTACATATGATCAAAAACGACCTTTAATATAATATTTTATAAAATATATATGTAACCCTTTTTTTTATTACAATAAAAAATAAATATTCTCATTGGGAATGTACGGTTGGCGATAAGCCGAAATACGGAAAGCCAAATAATCTTTGATCTTTTATAGCACGTGTGACACAAGTCTTATTGCCTTGTATTTGTCATGTCTTTCCAAGACTTGTGTTTTTACTTAACGTTTAAGCTTTTATTTTTTTGTACGTTTATCTAACTGGTCTATTAATGATAGTTGATAGATATTGTTGAAATTTGGTTTGTTGGTCAAAAATGTAGTGTAGTGCTTTCATGTATAATTGGAGTATATCTAGAACATCAAACACGTTGAATATTTGGTCTGCGTCAGATGGTTTTCTGGGCGATTTCCATATGACCGATACCTGAGATTGTTGCTCCTCCCCAAACAATGATACAATACTCTATTATGAATTGATAAAATGCAAACTACATTGCTATAATTTGTTATGTAGTGTATATATGTTTCTTATGTTTAGAAAGATGAGTACTGTTTTAAAGACACTTATCTTTGTGAATATTGAACATCCATCAAGATATTTTGGGATATAGTAATGCGGTTTGAAAGTGCTTCGGAAAAGTCTGATACCTCACGTTACTCGTCAATCGTCGATTAATAATTGGCTAAAAGTGCACATCTCTTTTTTCTGAAAGTTCTTTGGTACTTCCAACCACTTCAACACTTTCCTGTATGCATGCGTTTTAAAATCGTTGTCTACAGCAATTTTTTTAATTACCTAATAAACAAAGTTTTAGGATAATCACGAGAAAATACAATTGTTTATAGAGTGTGATAATATCGATCACCTTAAGGGGATCCAATAGTCCAGGGAAAAATCGAAATCGGAATTCACGCCCTTTGTGGTAGGAGTTTAAAAATATTTGAGAAAAAGCTTTTGGAATGGTTGAAAAAGTTATTTGAGAATTTTTTTTACAGGTTGATTTCGTAAAGGCCTGAAAAAAACATTAACTCCTTTTTTACACATTGTTTATTGTAATAACAGGGAAATTTAAAATTGATTTTACGGAACCGAGCGACGTGGAGTCACATGTCTGTTCCCTGCTCCGGCCAGGGCGGTTATGAATGAAAGTAGGGTGTGGCAAGCCCGTAGTCCTTCGGTGAACGACATAAGGGTCATTTTGAAAATCCTAATTCGTCGGCTGCCGGCCGTATTGTAAAATAACAACGCAAAAATTCATATTTTATTTTATTTTGTGAATATCGGGCGTAAATATCAATTACTTTTGCGATTATCATAAAAGAAACTAAATTTTCTACAATAAACAAAAAAACCATATACGAAAAGATGTTCATAAGTAGGAGAGTTTGCACTTGAAAGTGTTTTTTTATAGACCTATTACTTTATTTTTTTCTAGGCTTATTAAAAGATTTATAAAAAAATTACTGATATTTTTAAAAGCCAAGATATGTTCTACACGCAGTATTTAATTGAAGCATCTATAATATTTCTAAGCGATCAAATTTTCAAAACAAAAACACATGATTTTGTGTGATTTTGCATTATTTACTATGGTTTCATCTTAATGGTATTATTTACCTACCTTTTAGGTACGTATGTCATGGCATTAATTGAGTCAATGTCACGACGTGAAAGACGTGTCTTTTTTACGAAATACCTGCCTAGTAAGATTATTTCTAAATTTTCTAGAGTGGGGAGTATGAGATCGATATGAATGATATTTGACTGCATAATTTAAATTATACGAAGTAATCGTATTTGTGTTTGTGGTAAAATGGTAGGTACAGGCTTAAACGTGGGCTGCATTAGGTGTTTAATGAATATTGCACCTGATGTATGGTGTTTGGGGGCATTCCGAAGGTTAGTTTAAAATACGACAGATTAATAAATAAAACAGATTAGTCTTTAGTTGGTGGAAGGTATGCTGTTTAAAATGTTCGGCTTCACATTGCTGAATATAAGCGTTTACGGTTTAATACGTAATCCTCTTCATTTCTGACACAGCTTTTATACGTCTTAAAAAAAAATGAATACCTACTGGTGTAGATTTACTTCTTTATTAGTTATCCAGTAGCCCCTTGTCGAAGTCAGAATCTATTACTCAATTTTCAGGACTTTGGCAGTATCCACTGCGAACTTTTTTGTTGAAAATTTCATTTTTAATAAATATTAGTTCTCAATATTTATAAATACCTACGTACTTACATATGTAAACCAATTCATATACTTACACACCTAATATACGCCAAATAATCATTGGGTGGGGGGTACTCAGCTTAAGTACTCACTTATGCCAGTGGAGATTAAACTCAAGGTTCGTAGAAAATGCGTTTAACAAGATTAGCTCATCGGCGGGGTGGGTGATTGGCTAAAAATTGGTGACGTAGATTGAAGTCCACGTTCCACTGGGAGATTTGAATTAATTGCAATATAAGTGACAGCGTTTTACTTCAAGCTACATCACGCGTTCAAAATTTCGAAAGCACAACGACGAGTTTTTTTTTCGAAAAAGGCCCTTGCAGTTTCTACGAACCTTGGATAAACATGATTAGTGACCAGTGAGGTAAGTAATGAAACCTAAATTATTTCAATGTCCTATTTAAATTAAGCCAAAATAAATTCGTCTTTTATTGCTTTATTTTTTAAAATCATTTCGAAGTTTTATTTGTAAAACTTAATTTTATTGAGATTATAGGACTATCGTGCAATTGTTCGAATAAACCCAATACTTGTGGTAAATCATGGAAGCAGAATACCCCCCTCTATTTTTTTTACAATTTCGGCTACCAATGTATATGTAGGTGTAGGTATGTGTTCGTATATAGGTATATCAATCTTAGCACTCTAGCACAATCAACGCTCAAAAGTCACGAACTGCAATAAGAAGTTATATTTCGGTGTCTCCGGAAAATTACGTGGGTATTTTTACTAAATTTGTCGTGTGAAAATGATAAAGTCCATCTGCCAGAGAGTTGCAGCAGTCAGCATCTAATAAAATGCGCATTAAACTCTATTCACGGCATCTACACAATTAAGTAAGTACTCCTCATTCGTAAGGTGATACTATAATGCTGGTGTCTCCGTCAAAACCGGGTCGACTATTATCCATTCGGAGAATAAATTGGACATATTATCAGCTAATTAACGGCTTTCAGAATAGTGGAACAATGTAATGGTCTTCCGCTACCGGCCGCGGCGGTCCGGACTCCGGACTCCGAGGGACGAACAGGCGGTTATCGATCCGAATACCGAAAGCTCGTTAAGTTCTGTTTAAGAGTGTCGATAATTTAGAGGTGGGTAATGGCTTCCCCAACACTAACACCAGGACCGGCGCCGGGGATAACTGGATAAACAATGGAAGCAACTGTAATATGATAAATTAATATGACGTATGAATAAAAAAAAGATATGACCAAAATGTTGAAGTAGTGAGTTTAGTATGAGTATGTAAAGATACAAAATAATATAAAATGTTGAAGTAGTGAGTTTAGTATGAGTATGTAAAGATACAAAATAATATAAAATGTTGAAGTAGTGAGTTTAGTATGAGTATGTAAAGATACAAAATAATATAAAATGTTGAAGTAGTGAGTTTAGTATGAGTATGTAAAGATACAAAATAATATAAAATGTTGAAGTAGTGAGTTTAGTATGAGTATGTAAAGATACAAAATAATATAAAATGTTGAAGTAGTGAGTTTAGTATGAGTATGTAAAGATACAAAATAATATAAAATGTTGAAGTAGTGAGTTTAGTATGAGTATGTAAAGATACAAAATAATATAAAATGTTGAAGTAGTGAGTTTAGTATGAGTATGTAAAGATACAAAATAATATAAAATGTTGAAGTAGTGAGTTTAGTATGAGTATGTAAAGATACAAAATAATATAAAATGTTGAAGTAGTGAGTTTAGTATGAGTATGTAAAGATACAAAATAATATAAAATGTTGAAGTAGTGAGTTTAGTATGAGTATGTAAAGATACAAAATAATATAAACTTGTATTATTTTTAAACAGAGCACCATTCAAATTACGTGCAAAAAATTCACCCTCTAGGAAGGATGTAAGGCTGGCTTTACATTCGTAATTTTTTTCCCGTAATTCGCTCGTGTAAGTGAATTATGGCCAAATTACCAATGTAAACGACACCAAAAGTCACTTAACGTAATTTAAAGCATGTTACAGAACTTCTTCTCCCGGAAGTTTTTTGACAGGTCTAATCGCGTCCGCGCGAAATTACAGCCTTCTCACAGCTTATAAAATCAATTTGATAAGCTGAGGGACCTTTTGTAAGAAATAGTACCAAAATGCGCCGTTGCGAAATGTCAAAAACCAAAAGACATTTGTTTTTATTGGATTTTTTTCCTATAAAACTAGTATTTATTTACACTTATTTGAATTTTCTGAAAATGAGCATCCTTCTATTCAACTATCGGTCCAAACCTTTCTAATCTCAATGTTTCTGTTTTTTAAATTACGTATTTGAATACGAAGTCGGTTGCAGTCGGCAGCTGTCAGGTAGCTGTCATTCGAATAAAATGAAAGAAATCCATTAATTTTCGCCATTGACGGCACAAAAGTGCGTGGAGAATTGTTTAATTAAAGCCAAAATCTATTTCAGCACTTTATTTGGTCCTTTTCGACTTTATTGACAAAATCGCGTAAATTTGACAGTAGCAGGTCGTTGTTGAAAGGAAGCCATCTTACCGCAAATAAATTTACAGATGTAAACGGTCGCATGAGCAGTTACACAGGTCGAACTTCCGAAACACTTCCGTGATCATTAATTACCACAAGTCAGATGCATATGTAAACGCTCCTGGGAGTGACCTGTCAAAATCTTACGTAATCCGTAATTTTTAATTACGAGTGTAAAGCTAGCCTAAGGATTTTTTCTCTTATTTAATCTCCGATTGAACTCTCAGTGAGATATGCTTCAAACCGCCATTGGGTATGAACAATGGCTACAGAGTACCTACGAGGAAGATTAGTAGTCTGCTAGATTACCAGAGATTTAATTATGTCAAAAAAATAGCTTTATTTGAGTTAGGTACTTTTTTTAGTTTAACTCCACACGGGAGGCTCTAGAAATTCCTTCGAGGCCTACGCCATCTTTGGGGATGCTGTTTGAAGTTCTGGGAAGGAAAAAGGTATGAGGGGTGGGTAGGAACATGGGGGTCAATGCGTCCAGATGAGTGACGGTCGCATGAATCCATCTCTCCCACGAGAGTGTCGAGAGTGTCGAGAGAGTCCGGTTGGAGACGTCAAAAGGACTCCCTCAACAAGGCTCTCCCGATCCGGCCCGCCACGCACTAGGAAGGCAAACGCTTCCACCGCCAAGATTTAGACAAAGCTCACCCCATGAATCCGGGCTTTCCTGCTAAGTCATCTAAACGCAGCGAACCACTTGGGGTGACCTACGGCAGGGGTGATGGTTATCCAATAAATGGTTCCCAGGGCGGCGGTACCTACCCATACCACCTCCCAAATTAAAGATGTTAAATAACTTCTTACAGTCTAGATGTCGAAAAACTTAATACAATATAAAAGAAGAATCTCTGTCCTCTTGAACTTGCATTTTGAATTTCTAAGCCAACGCAACTATTTACAGAACCTTGGCAAGTCATTTCTATTACGAGCTACAGAGCTTTTAAACTATTATAAAATTTGTAAATTCGGTGCTTATTCTACTAAGTTACAATTGAAAAGTTAGCTGAAAATGAATGAAACTCGATTACGGCTAATTAATTTTAGTAGTTTTAACTCTGGGCTAGTCAGAACCGAATAGTGGCAGATATATAGCGATATGGTTACCTAATTTAAAGAAATTAATTCGATTGCCTTATCGCCAAGTCTGGTCCTCATTTCACCGGCTTCTAACGACTATCAATGCTTTACTAATAAGGCCAGGGCCCAGTGTCTGTTGGACCTCTCCTCTACCTGTCAATGCCACCCAGGAGGAGAACGTTGTCACCAGATTCCGATGCTTTTAATTTACCAGATAGGACACTCGTGTTCTCGGCCGGTCTTTATCGGTCAAATTTACTGATGGCATTCGGAATAGGCATACAAACTTATCGGACACGATACTTTACTGTACTTGGATTAATGAAATACTTTTGTAGTTAAATGTAATTGTATTCTTTATTCGTGATTTTAGTTTTTGTGATAACCTGCCTACATTTATTTTGGAAAATCATAAAATATTCACGCCATCGAGAATTCGCGGATATGTAAGGTGTGACCAGAATCTCTAGTTACTTGGTAATATATATTTTTTTAAATGTGTATATCAATCGTCCAATTGATTAGTCAGACATCTCAGAAA
The DNA here is from genome assembly GCA_936435175.1 of Glyphotaelius pellucidus. Taxonomy (NCBI): domain Eukaryota; kingdom Metazoa; phylum Arthropoda; class Insecta; order Trichoptera; family Limnephilidae; genus Glyphotaelius; species Glyphotaelius pellucidus. The sequence goes on along the minus strand of OW386537.1, from coordinate 34,927,333 downwards.
AATATATATTTGAGTTGAGTTATATGTTAAGTGTGCCCTCCATCTGGTGCAATACTCAGATTACTCATAAATACCACCAAATCAATTATAATGCACACAAAACTAGTTAGGTACTAGTAGGAAATTTCAAAATGTCACAATAATTACCTGATGGTTTTGCTTCCCGGTGCTACTTTAAAAGCATTTTTAAGGTGATCCAACAGTCCAGGAAAAAATCGAAATCGGAATCCATGCCTCTTTATGGGCGGGATTTAAAAATAGCCGATTAAAAGCTTTGGAAAGGTTTAAAAAGGTACTTGAGAGTTGTTGTAAAGGGCCTGTAAAAAACATTAACTCCTTTCTTACGCTTTGTTCATTGTAATAACAAGGAAATTTAAAAATGATTTCACGGATATTTTTAAAGGAAAAGAAATGAAGCTTCTATAATACTTCAAACCAAAATCACAGGGTTTTTGTATGATTTTGCATTATTTCGCGTGGCTTCATCTTAAACCTTACGCCGTCCGCATAAAGATTACGTGAACATTTTGTATTAGTTAACGCCCCGCCACGGTGGTGTACGGACGTCCCTGTCGGGTTTTAGTTGCTATAATAAAGTATTATAAAAAAGTTATTATAATAAAGAATACGTTAAACAGGAGTTAATGTATTTACGAAATCAACTTGTAAAAAACATATCTGAGATACCACCTTTCAAATTTCTCCCAAAGAGAGGCGTGGATTCCGATGTCAAATTTCTCTAGGACTAGGGGATCACCTAAGATGAAGTCATGCGAAATAATGCAAAATTATACAAACATGTGTTTTTGGTTAGAAATTTCAAATTAAAAATTTCAAAAAATCACTTAGAAATATTAAAGATGCTTCAATTATTAAATACTTCTTTCCACTTATTCTACTTTTCTTCTGTTCTACAGTTCAATACTGTTCTGGTCCACATCTTGGCCTTGGAAATAACCGAGTATGTTTTTAAGATGATCCACAATGCAAATACAAATCAATGCAAAATCACGTGTTTTGGGTTTGAAAATTTGATCGTTTAGAAAAATTAAATACTGCAAGTAGATCACATCTTCTTGGCTTTTGAAAATATCGAGTAATTTTATTGATAAGTCTTTTAATAAGGCTAGACAAAAATAAAGTATTCGGCCCATAAGAAAATGCTTTGAAGAGAGAAATCTCCTATTTAAAAACGGTTTTTTGGATATGGTTTTATTGTATAATGTAGCAAATTAACTTTCTTACCAAATAATGGGAAAACATTTTAATATTTGTTTCTGAACTTCACAAAAAAATAAAATAAAACATGAACTTTGGCGATGTTCTGTTTCAGAAAATTAAAAGAGGCGTTACCCAACTATGAATTACACCCTTCTGCGATCCGCAGAAGGACCGAAAGCGCGTCGTATTGTCGCACTCAGAAGCCGCCCAAATTTCGGGCCGAATCATGCCTTGCTCTTCGCGTCACTTAGTTCTGTAAAAATGTTTTGTAAAAATGTGAATGCAAAATAACAAAACACGTTGTTAGCTATTGATTATAGTTTTTATTGGTCAACGCCCAATCCCGAATGGGTCCAGGACTAGGGGATCGTCTTAAGATGAAGCCATGCGAAATAATGTAAAATCATACAAAATCGTGTATTTTTGTTTTGAAAATTTGATGACTTAGAAGTATTATAGATGCTTCAATTAAATACTGCGTGTAGAACATATCTTGGCCTTTAAAAATATCGGTCAGTATTTAAATAAGCCTAGAAAAAAATAAAGTATTAGGTCTATGAAAAACACTTTCAAGTGCACACTCTCACACTTATAAACCTCTTTTCGGAAATAGTTTAATTGTTTACTATAGCAAATTTAGTTTCTTTTATGATAATCGCAAAAAAAAATTATGTTTACTGAATTTGGAATTGAGAATGCCGTCCGCTTAAAGACTATGTGCATTTTGTATCATGTTCGTGTGTTGTTGTATTATGAAGCCATTTTCTTTTTTACGCATATCATCGAAAATACATGACTTAGGTAGTGTTTATTTAATCTTTATACGAAAACACAAAAATATTCTCTATTGATTTCATTATTCTCTTATATAAAACATATACTGTCCATTTATGATTTATACATTTGTAGTATCTTAAGAAACCTTCTAAACTCTGAAGTCAATTTTCGCCATATATAAGCAAACTGCTACTTTTGATTCCCATTTGCTTTGGAAAATTTAAATCATAATAAAATGTAGAGTATTAGCAAGAGGATCACCATCTACCGAATATTATTTATAACGACCTTAAGAGTTTTTCTGCAAGCTTCACTACAATTTCCATAGATGGCAGAGTTTAATAAATATCATCTTGGGAATGATATAATAAAATAATAATGGTTATTATTATTGCGTCTTATGAATAAGCACATTTAAAAAAAATCAGATAAACTCAATAAATTATTACAAACATGAGGTGCATTTTGAAATAGGGTAGATAATATTTTGTTCAGTAATAAAAATGAAACACTCTTTTTTGTCGTTAAAAAATATTAACGCGTTTTAAAATTCGTTATATTTATGTTTGTATTTAAAGGAAATAGTTAATAAATTAAAGTATTTTTGAAAGTTTTTCAAAACAATAAATTATAGCAAATATACGATAGTAAAATCTATATTTCTTTTAATAATTATAATTCAAATCACAAAAATGTTGAAATCAGTACTTACCTAATAAAAATTTTACTTCGGGAAAACTCTGTTTTAGTTATGGCAATTAAAAAATGACTGACACACGACCAGCAACAAGGTTGTAATTTCGAAAACAAAAATGGTGAAGAAAAGACCTTGATGGCGTACGTAAATGTTGCGGAATGGTCTGCCGACCAAATTGCAGATTGGCTCAAAGGTAAATACGCTTTTCATAACCCCCCATATGAATCCCGGTTCGTTATTCAAAGTGTGTGTTAATTTAATGAGAATTGTCAAAATATTCAGTCGATTTGTTGCTTGTTTTGACAGGTTTGGACGGTGTTATCCTGCAGTACATACCGATGTTTTTGAGCAATGAAGTCAATGGACAACAGTTATTAAACTTACGGTCTGATGATTTAGAAAATATAGGAGTTTATACCATCGGACACCAAGAATTGATTCTGGAAGCTGTTGGACAATTAAGAAATTTTGTAAGTGTTTTTGGGATGTATTTTTCTTGTTAACAAGACGCATTTTGAATATTAACTTAACTGTTTTAAATTTCAGCACTATGAGTTAGATCGTGAAAATCTCCAACATCTAGCTCTGAAACTTTCATGCGTAGCCACTTCACTTTACAATGAATTGCTGCACCATCAAGATAATGCCAAAGTAGAAACGCAAACATTGAGCGATGTCACTAATGTTATTGCAATGGTTAAGCCATTGGCGTTTTGGCTTGACAGGTAAGCCCAAACCACAAATTTAAATACATTTTGCGCAATATTTTTTCTCTACCGAAGGCAGTTAACTGCCAGGCTTTGTTGTATTAGATTTTGATTACTATCTTTGAAAAAGTTTTCAAGCTGCTAACCCCTAATGGTTTCAAAGAATTGATGTTTTGTCAAATAACAGATTGTTGCATCATTTGATTGTCATATTTTTATTGTCTTTCTGTTAGATCTCCCTTTTCTGGCCAACCTGATTACACTGACAAAAAGTCAGAACTCCTCCGGCTCTCCATAGAAATGGCCACCAGTGGACACCTGGATAGATTTGCCGAAAGTCCATCGCTATCTATTCGAGAATCCTGTAAAAAGCTGGCTACGATAGCTGATTTCATAATACAGGTAATATTTGTATAAAACAATTTTTTTTTTTAAATAGCGCTGATAATGGAAAAAGTAAATAATAAATGCAACTGAACTACAAAAGTTTATGCCTTTCTGCTACTATTAATCTTTTAAAATGCATGTTTCATATTCAAATGTACTACAGTCTTGAAGTGCGATCTGACTCATATATTATAAATGTACCCAAATAAAAAGGAACTGGCGAGTTAATCTTACTTGTTGATCTTAAATAATTTGTGTTACAATATAATTACAGTTAATTACATTATGGTGTTTTGATGATTCATTAAAAGTGAAATTATTTTGGTGTTGAAATGTTTGCAATGTTGTGGTTAATGAACCGCAAATTAGTTTTAGGTCTCAGTACTGATTCCATGCTATTACGAGGGGCACATTGGTGTATTTATCTGCTAAAGTAGGACGGCAGATAAAATAGATTTATATAGTCCCCGACAGTTCGATGCACTTTGTTCATTTTTCCTGTTGAGATTGTCTGCAGGAAAACTAAAAATAAGCTTTAGTTTATGTATTCGTCACCATTGTGAATTAATGATTGGTAAAGCGCAATTTTCTGAATCATTTTTTTGAAACACAAGTTAACAGAAAGCAATGCATGTTTTCACCTTTCAAGCACCATTTTGGAGAAATACAAACTTTAAATGATAGCAGGGCTACTTTCAGGAGCTGATCGAGTTTTGTTTGGCTATATTGTTGCGCGGAAACTATTCCCTCTGCGGCTAATACTAGTTATTTTTTTCAATTTGATTTTATCCGTGTTCATTATTCTGAGCATCTTGTTTATTCATTGTTGATAGCATTGACACCATGCTTGTTTCTTCTTTATCTTTTCAGGATATCTCGGATCCCATGCTGCTTCAGCCCGCCACCCTGGATCTGGCCACCTTAAAGAAACGAGAGCAGGAGTTAGGTTTTGATATTTTGCCAAGTGCCAATGGAATTCACCAAGTGATCGATATAAAGTTTGGATCTCCAGCGCATTCTAGCGGCAAAATAGAAGATGGCGATGAAATAGTTCAGGTAAGATGATTGCTCTCATAATCAATATATTAATACGTGAAGCCAAAACTTTGTACCCCTTTTTACGAAAATTGCGCGGACGGAGGAGTATGAAATTTCGCACACTTATAGTTTATATAGAGGAGGAGTGCAGAATGCTAATATTTTTTTTAAATTGTGCATAAAAATAGATTAAATCAAAAACAAACATTACACACACATTACACACACTACCATGTATTTGACACACACACTCGCGTCTTTACTCTATTGTTTTTTGTTAAAGTCTATGGTCAAATTGAGAATAGATTATTATTGTTTGTCTTTAATATTATTTGTCTATGGTCTTATTGAATGTCAAACATAAAAAAAAAAACATTACAATTATGGTTGAATTTCGACCATTGGGCGACCACTAGTAATATTTATTTGTCAATGATACACGTAACTTTCAAATAACTTAATAATAATAATAATAAAATAATAATAATTTGTATAGCGTCGTTTTTGTGAAAAATCATCTCAAGGACGCTGTACAAACTTTTAATATATTTCTAAAATCTAGAAAAACTACATACTAGACAAATAATTAAAAACAATTTATGGTTAAAATGCTGCCTAAAAATGTACATATACTCTCGGATAGATATATTTAAATAGATAAGAGAGCCCAAAAAGGTAGGTTTTTAGTTTGGACCTAAATTCTGTTGAGCTTGTTATGCATCTTAATTCCGGAGGGAGTCTATTCCAAGCTTTAGGCCCAGATACTCCGAAAGCACGATCTCCAAACTTAGTGTTGGGCTTTCGTTTGGGCTCTATTAGTCTGCCTGTAGCCTATGAAGTTGCTGATCTAAGAGTTAATTGCCTCAGACCAGTATTTTCCGGGACGCATAATTCAGAGATATAAGGTGGGACCACTTCACACTTGATTAATTTAAACACCATCCAGCACAATTTGTACTGGATTCTTTCAGGGCACTGAGCCAGTGAAGGTTACGAAGGTGTTCTGAAATGTGCGAATATTTAGGGACCCCGGTTATGAGCCCTGCTGCTGCATTAAACACAGATTGAAGTTTGTCAGTTTGATGTTTTGACTTGTTGGTACTGTTAAATTCCATAATGTTATGTATATTTGTTATATTGCATAATATTATTATATGTGTACATGCAAAATTAATGTATGTATTGAGTTTGCATTCTATGTACATACTACCAAGAATGGCTGGTTATTGACCTAAGCATGTTGTGCGTATTGTCCTGTCTGTTTTACAAATAAAGCATGAAACATATACATACAGTGAAGAGATAAGTTCAAGATCAATTTCTTATCATTCCAGTACATATTATGTAGGTTGAAAAATATGGTAAAATCTGAAGTAAGGCGTTGACTAATTCAATATAACGTAGGTAGATATATAAATATTTATTTTGTATTTAATTTGTAGAACTCCATTTAATTTTGTTTTAAAGAATCAAATTAAATAAAAATTAATAATGTCATTATTTTATAATTAAATAATAATTTAAATAATATATTTGCAGAACTTGATAATAAGATTATTAAATTTGATTTACTTTAAATTTAAAATACATATACGTATGCAATATGTGCATTCTGTTTTGGGAAAATCCCTGCGATATAATTTAAACATGGTTGACATTAGTCACATGAGAATGGGTCGTTTCTACTACTCGTTCTTGAGTTCAACAGCTCGGCTGTGGAACGATTTGCCGACCTCTGTATTTCCTCCCTCCTACAACATGGGTCTCTTCAAGACCCGTGTTCATTCCTTCCTCTCCTCAAAAACACCCTCCACACAGCATCTTCAAAGATGACATAGGCCCTGAGGAAAATTATTTTCCTCAGGGCCTCCTGTGTGGAGTTAATGTAAAAAAAAAAAAGAAGCAATGAACAACTGCAGTGGAATCGTGATTTTTTTTGGGGTATTATGCCGTGTTGCGCTACCTCCTTTTTAGCCAACTTTTTGGAAAGGGTTACAGTGTCCATTATCATGACACGGCAATATTGACGACCAACACCTTGCCCGGCAAGTCTATTGTTCAGCATTTACTGGAAAGAACCGGGAATAAGATAACATGTATATTTATTACATTTTAAAGAGGATACATTTAACAGCACACTTGAATAGATTAGATAATAAAAGAGGTTCCCAATCTTTACAGAGGTAGCGTATGTCGTTGATACATAATTGACAATTATGAACAAATAAAACTCGAAGCTCGAAGGAATTCATATTTTGGAGGATTTTTTAAATTTTAAAGCTGATTAAAAGAATATTTGGATTCGTTGGAATATTGGCATGTGATACATTATTAACCACTCAGGTATTTTGCCATTGTGCAGGTTTTATGTCTTAAACGAACTGTCAGATTTATAAAAACTTTGTGTCATTTCCGCTTTGCAATTAAATCTCTATAAATGAAGTATTTCTGAATGTACCTGAATACTAAAAATTGTTTTTGAAAGCTTAAGAAATAAGCTTTCAAACTGTAGGATTACAAATAAATATTAACTTTTGTAATAAGTATTAAAATTTAGAATGCAAACGTAAAAATTTGTAAAAATGACTCACATGATGTTTTTATGTGAAAATGTTACTAAAAACACGGATTATGTAAAAAAAAAACACTTATTCTATCGTATCTGCTATTGTTATATTGTCATGTAAACACGCTTAGGGGTCGGAGTGGTTAAAATATTATATTATGTATAACTGCCCAGGTTTGTGTTGAATGCTTTTTGTAGGCAAATTTAAAAATTGGAAACTGATAACATTGGAGTGATTATTTCTTATGAAACAATATATGTAGTTTTATGGCCCTGACAATGTCTTAAAATGTCAATACCTTGGTGGATTAGGTTTTCTGTCATTTTTTTTTCAAAAATGCCTTTTGTATTATAAGTTAAATAGTTATAGTATCGTATATATAAGTTAAATTTTAACAAAAAGTTAAACTCTTCTCGCGGCGCACATATTGGGAACCTCTGGACCAAAACACACAATAAAGTAATAGTGTCTGCGTTGCCAAAAAACGTTTACTTAATTCAAATGAAATTGAAGTGAAAAATACACACCAGACGTTTTCTTAGGAAATTATAATAATTGTTCCGAGAAATAATTGATTCATAATAATTTCACAGTAGACTGGGCAGTAGTTTGTGGTACCAGGCAACATGTAACTTGCGTACACAGATAGTGAGTTTATCAGGAAGGAAGTCTGAATGGGTTTATCATTACGTCCAGAACCAATGGCTTGTGTTGTTATTTATCAGAGTGAAAGTTTTGTTATTGCTATTGTACTTGAGTGACAGTTGTATAAAAATGCATTAATGTATTGGTTTCTTGTTGAGTTTTCTTTATACAATGCTTTGTTTTGCATTATTAATCGTTTTTTGATAGTTTGTGATTTTATGCGGTAAGATACTCGTGATTTTTTTGTTGTTATTGTTTTCATTATTTTTGAATTCATTACTATTCAATAATTTATTTCAATACTGAGATGAATTAAGGTCAATGTTACTGCTAAAGAATGGTTGTGTGTATTTTTGCCAGAAAATAATCAATAAGGAACACAGTATGTTTTTAGGTTTTCACGGCCAAAAAGTATTTTTGTTATGATTTTTGGGGTGTTATGCCGTGTTTCGCTACCTCCTTCTTTAGCCAACGTTTCGGACAGCGTTACAGTGTCCATCATCAGGGCAGATGAGCCATCTGGTCCGAAACGTTGGCTAAAGAAGGAGGTAGCGAAACACGGCATAACACCCCAAAAATCATAACAAAAATAAGGAACACAGTTCTTATGCAATGTTATTTTAAAAATACTGTTAAAAATGTATTGGCATTAAGTCAATGATATTTTAAAGAGGTACCTATTATCCAACATAAAAACAATTATAATCGACTTAAGTACCTTAATTCAAATATAATAATAATTTTCAATGTGTTACTGTGCCAAACAACTTTTATGTTGTGATGTTGTAAATTAAAAAAAATCTATTTTATTATAATAATTAGAATTTCTTTCTTAAAAAATGATAAGTGTTTTATCTTAGGTTATCATGAATAACCAACCACCCTCCAAAGTTTCGCAGTATGAGCGTAGAATACGATGTAAAATGTTTTATGTTTGTTGATCATTCAGTTGATTAGTCAGACATCTCCAAATACTAAGTTTTGAAAAAAAAAAAAGTTTTGAGATAATGAAGACAGCACATTTGAATGCTCGACATCAATTAAATATTATCAACTTGTGTCTGTGTTTTACATATTTAATACTAGCGAGTTTCCAGCATGCCCACTCCGCCTACTCCGCCTTCCCTCTCCCCACTTCCCTCGCCCTCTTCCTCTGTCCCGCGACCCCTCCTCCCGAGTTCCCCTCCCCCCTCCCGAGTTCCCCTCCCCTCTCCCGGATTCCCTTCCCCCTTCCGCATTCCGTACATTCCATTTTCAAACAGTTCGCGAGTCGCCTATTGCAATTTTTAATACAAATTTCATAATGCCAGAACTCATCAGTATACATAGAAACCATCGCTGGCAAGCACACATAAAATCACGTGATGTTATCGTTTCAGTATCTTCTGTCTTTTTTCATTTTCAAACAAGTTGCATGAGAAGGTAAAGGGCGAACTTCGATGACTTCCATACAAGCTCTCGTTTGGACTAATTTGTGCAGTGGCCACAGGATCTGACATGACAGTACAAACACCCTGATTTGCATTTAATTTTGAAAATGACATTTTATTATCACCTTCCGCTAATTGTTGTGGCCAACTGGTTAAAAAAATCTACCAAATATTGGAAAAAATTTTCATTGTCACTATTAACCCTTTGCCTGCGATTAAGTTTAATGTATGCGTTTCGATACAGTAATTCTGATTATTTTTTCATTTCGTTTTGCTAAATGATGCATAATTCTTTTTGAAACTGCCGCTATGCATATTATTAGATATTGCGTTCTTTGTTTCAACGTAGTTCAATAAACACATTAATATATTAACTGTTAATAAATCGCGATATGTTGATATTTTAGAATACTGTTAATATAAACAAAATGAAATAATACAAGGCACACAAAAACTTTTTGGATCTTGGAATGTGTCAATTTTTTATTACCTGTAATTGTGTGTAATCACATACAATTTTGTAATATATTTATGATATAAACCATGGGTCGAAATATTTTATGTGGGGACTAGTGCGGGCCGCACCTCGGCCACATGTATTATACGCGATATTTGGTGACTTAGCAGCGGCATCTTAGATGTAGACAGTGAGTTGGACGGGTTCATGGGGTGAAGTACTTCCAGGTCTTGGCGGCGGATGCATCTGCCCACTGGCTGCGTGGCAGGCCGGATCGAGAGAGACTGGTTGAGGGAGGCCTTTTGACCTTTCCAGCCGGACTCTCTTGACTCATCGCCTTGCACTGCAGTTGGAAGGATTGATTCATACGTGCATCACTCCTGGACACACTGACACCCAGATTCCTACCCACTTTTTCCTTCCCAGAACTTCATATCCTTTTCTTCCTTAAAATTATCCTCCATACGGCATCCCCCAAGATGACATAAGCCCCGAGGAAATTATTTTCCTCAGGGCCTTTTGTGTGGAGCTATTATAAAAAAAACCTACAATATTTGTGTAATTACAAATATTTTAGTTTTAAAAATAAAACGCTTATTGTATATTTTTACAACATTTATGTTGTTGTATTTGACTTGCAAGTTTTCTTATATTAGCTTGCATTTTTGAAGTAGAGTCGGTAGTTTTGCGTCTAAATGTGAACCTGATTACCGAGAACAGTGTTTGTTTTCTCGATAATTCAGAATTGAAAAAGTTTGCTCACAAATTTATGTACTACCAAACATCACGTGCGTTGCGGCGAGAATCTTGCGGGCCGCACCAAGATGCCTCCCGGGCCGCAGGTTGCCTACCCATGATATAAACCATTATAATAATCTTTGCACTATGTCAAGTGGAATATTTGATTTAAAGTAGAGGGGAATTTGCCATCATGTTCGATATAAATTCTTACTCATGATAAAAATTTGAGGTTTCGACAACCCAGGCTTTTGTTTGATGCTAAATTTATAAATATGTTTACTTTATCCACCTCACTAAAAAAAATGTTGTAATCGATATACTTAATGACAGTAAATGGAATAACTAACGCTAATAAATGAGTATTACTTGTATGCTATTATTTTTATTATTTTTTTGTTTGTGTTTTGGATGGATGTAAATTAACTTTTGACTGTGTAAAATTATTTTTATTATCTAAACAATTTTAAAATTTTTTTTTTCTTTATCTAATATATAAAATTCTCGTGTCACGGTGTTAGTTATCATACTCCTCCGAAACGGCTGAACCGATTTTGATGAAATTTTGTGTGCTTATTGGGTAAGTCTGAGAATCGGCCAACATCTATTTTTCATACCCCTAAAAGTTAAGGGTGTTCCACCCCGATTTTAATTTTTTTTATTTTTTGGACAAAATTTTTTGTTTTTATTTTTTTATGGTGAGGCATTAAAAAATACATACAGCCCTAAATTTTCACTTTTCTACCATCACCCCTATTTTTCAGTAGTGATCTTAGTAATTCAATCATTCTCAACCCCGGAACTAAAAAAATATTTCCTTGAAATAATGTTTATGGCAAAACAACGTTTGCCGGGTCAGCTAGTTAATCATATAACTTTGTATACAGTTTTTACAGGTTATTCGACTACTACGCTAAGCACATGCCCTTATTATGATAGTCAAAATATGAATATATAATTATATAAATGTAATTAAGAATTGTTGTTTGTTAATATATAGTTTTGTTAAGTACAATGTTTTTGTATAATAATACGCGATAGGTTAAGATCCTTGAGATCCTGTTTGAATTGGCTTTAGCCATGACATTTGGGGACCAGATCTGGATAGGTACTCCCCAATCTTATCTTATTTATTCCCCATCTCCTTCCCTCACCACTCACTTCAGCCTCACATCATGCCCCAATTTAGGATGCCGTGGTCCCTCTCGCTCCGGGCAGTTGTGCGGTATTCACAATAAAGAAAAAACTTCAGGCTCCGCTTCAAAAAAAGGCTTAATACCATGCCTACAATAACTAACAGATTGTATTACACTATTGTACGATGTCGTTAGTTTGCAACAACAATTTCGCCTTTTGATGTATGCAACACAAGCAGTGATGCCTCGTGACTTTTGAGTGAGCTTGGATTTAATATTCATTAAAAAAATAAACACTTTGGAAAAACAAATTATTTTCGGCCACAACAACATCAATAATGATGTTTTTTTGAAATCTCAGCACAATAGGCACAACATTCTAAAGTCACGAGCCGCCATTGAACGCAAGGAGCATTAATTTAGACCCTGGATTATTGTAAGCAGGTAAACTACCAGACCGTGGTTGGCTGGCAGCCTAAGGAGGTGCTGCTGCTGTGCCAAGAGTCCCCGGCGGACGTGCTGCTGACCCTGAAGAAGCGCCCCCGCCACACGCATACCTATGGCCAGATCTACATGAAGCCATATCGCCTGCCCAGCCGCAAGAGGTCCATGCCCTACAACAGATGGGGGAGCCTGCCTCCACCCAGACCCGAACTGCTGGCCATCAGAGATTTTGAGATGCCACTACCGAGGTATGTACAAATCAATAATATTATTATATTCCATATGCGTAGTATTGTATCAACATTGATATTAAATTGATAAAATCAGTAACTACGTACAATACACTAGATAGTAATATATCTGCTGGACCGGATGGTTTTCCTCCAATATAATTAAAATCTTGTATAATTAAAAAGTCCCCGGAATTACCCGGGTTTCATGCAGAGTTTTTCGAAATCAGATGTAGACAGTGATTTTCCTATTATTTTCAATGTCAAATTTTTTACTTCTTTTCGTTTTAATGTTTTTCCATTATTATATATTTTTTATTTGTTTCGTTTTCTCTGTTCTTTATTTTTTATATATATTATTAACAATATTTTTTCTCAGATTGATTCAGCGATTCCTGACATTATTTGAAGTAAAAAATGAAAATGAAATTTTGGTCTCCGGTGACATTTTTTTTTCCTAAAATATAAAAAAAATGGTAGATGTTGGATAGGTGGAGGTGGGCTAAGGGGTTGGTCGGTTACTCGGCTGAGTGATCAGTGACGACATGCGGCAGAAATTTTTTTTTTTTAAGAAAAAAATTTGAAAAAAAAAATCATCAAAAAAGTCACCGGTGACCAAAATTTCATTTACATTTTTTACTCCAAATAATGTCAGAATCCCTGGTTAAAGGAAGCCAAGTACGTCCCTTAACACCCTGTATAATGTAATAATATGTATATTTTATATGGTTCCATGACAACTCAGAATCTTGCAATTTCAACACCTTTTGGAAAAGTCATTAAAAGTTATGAATTATTTAAAAGTAGTCCATAACCTATCCTGACGTAATTTATTCAACCAATTTAGCGACTATATAAAATAATTGTATATACAAAATATAATATATATTTTTTTTTTCCATCCCTTTTCGAGGGAGGTGTTGAAGTTGCATGATTCTGAGTTGACCAATCACCATTTTATACATGTCTCAATTTTAAAAAAGGAAATGTTAACAAAACCCGTTGACAAACTGATATCAATCAGTTTAACGTGACTTAATTAACATAAAAAAAAAAAAAAATGTGTGCAAAATTTCTTTAAGTAGTTTCAAAATTCTGCTTTAAGGGTTGGAAAAGAGGATGGGGTGATTTTTGAAATCTCATGTACACATTGATCTTCCTCTTGTTTTGAAGGTCAAGTGTGCAAAATTTCATCAATCTCGGAATAAAATTGTAGATTTGTATAGAAAATAAACAAAGCCACCTGCCCACTCACAACATACACACTTCCTTATTTATGTATTCAGAAAAAGGATGTTTTGCAGGAAAATTGTAATAAATCTCAGATTGATATCCAATTTTTAATTTGTTTCCAATTAGAATAACCAGAATTATGAAAGAACAATGCTCTTGATGATTCAGGTTTCTTGAAATGAAATACAATCGTCATATTCTTAATGAAAGACAATGTATATGATTCTTGGAAAAGTCCTTTCTTTGGGACGTCCAGACATATCCAATTTGAAGAAAACATACAACAGGAATTGAACAATGGGCTTGATTTAAGGAAAAGATGGTCAGTCGGTCAAGCTTTCTGACTAGGTTGCTTCAGTTAGTACTGATGCAGTCGGATAGTCTGTGGACAGCTTTAGTCTTTCAGAACTATTTAACTAACACTATTCATTTATTTTAGGCCATCACCTGTCCCCCTGCCACCCCCGCAGTTAGACCTCGAGGTCAGCTCGTCTTCTGACGAGAGTGAGATTTCTTCTCGTCCAGGATCTCCCACTTCAGACCATATATCTTCCCAACACAGGTTTGTTATTCATTTATAAATCATTAGTCATTTGAATGCAATATTGTACTCTGAATATAATATAATGCAACCACGAATAATAATAAAAGTATCATTGAAGAAGAAGATAACACTTTTAAATCTAAATGAAAATATGAAAGAAAACAAGACACAGAAAAACAGAAAAAGACAATGGTCGCAACTGGGACTCGAACCCAGACCTCTCGTCTAACCGGGACGGCGCGTTTTCCAATTTCGCTATTGCCACCTTCTGTCAAACCGTCATATTTGTCAATCTCATATTTCAAATATTTAGAATCATTAATATTATCTTCAACTAGTTCTTTTTCCATATTATAGGCAACTACTCTTTTTATTGGAAACAATCATTCAAAGAATTGGTTTGTAACCTGAATAGCGTCTCGGATAAATGTATCCGAATTTATTCATATGGAACTATTGACTTTATGAAAGTCTAAATGAATATTCAATTTTTTACGAGAAAAACTCTCTTTTTATAACTTTTGAAGGTGGCAATAGCGAAATTGGAAAACGCGCCGTCCCGGTTAGACGAAAGGTCTGGGTTCGAGTCCCAGTTGCGACCATTGTCTTTTTCTGTTTTTCTGTGTCTTGTTTTCTTTCATATTTTCATTTAGATTTAAAAGTGTTATCTTCTTCTTCAATGATATATTACGTTGATGGGAATAACCTTCAAAAGTTATAAAAAGAGAGTTTTTCTCGTAAAAAATTGAATAATAAAAGTTTCTGAATGTTTATCATTGTGATCCATCTTAACCACAGAATATAAGAATGTTTATGTTTTAAATAATGTATTTTAAATAATATAAGAATGTTTATGTTTCAAGTATGTACATACATATATTTAAAAAAAAAATTTCTAGCCAATAGATTCTCATAAAATGAACATTTTTTTTTTTTTAAATGAATTTCTAATCAATTAGGAACTTGAGTGAAAAATATTATGGCTTAAAAAAATTTATATTCACATGGATCACCCCTGATTCTCAATATATAATATAATTTTATTATTTATAATTATACGTTGAATTAATAAATCATCGTTTACGGCGAATCCTACACATTCAATATTAATTGTGATCCGTCTTTATTTATCAAATGTTGTGATATTTATCGAATGTTAGGCTAGCGTATTGACAGATCACTATATGGATCATGGAAATTTAGATTCTTGAATTCCTTATCGTGAACCCACGGATCATGATAAATATTAACAGATCACAATAAATATTGAATGCGTAGCCTGTGCATCAATATTTATCACAATCTGTGGGTTCATGAAGGACATCTACGATCCATATTGTGACCCGTCAATATGCTAGCCTTTACATTCAATAAATATCACCATATTTAATAAATATGAACCACAATCCATCAATATGGATCGTGATAAATATTGAACGTGTAGCCTACGTCTATGAGATGTAAATGCACTGTGATTGGTCAGCTGATTTCAACAGAACTTACACCGCTACCTCAAGGGTCGGGCAGCCGCGCGCATTAAGAATGTAGACAATGTGTAGTTTAGCACACGGGTTACCACTGCGCTCTACAATTTACAGTTGACTAGCGGTTATCCGGCACCCTCTATAATCCGACATGCATAGCATATTTACTACGGCAAATCTTCATCGATGTTTGCTTTCATCTTGTGATTAGTTCACGGCACTGTGACTTTTGCTCGACGCGTATTGTCTCGGTTTGATTGTTAATGTGATCGCGGACGTTCATATATTGCTGTCGCATCGTACAACGCATATCTGCATATGTCGCGATGGCTTCGCAAACCCAAAGAATATATATGTATGTAATTTGTCGGATTACAAGGTACCCCTTTTCAAAAAAGTTCCGGACTACAAGCGGTCGGTGGCAGTACTCTGTAGTCTGAGAAATTCGATCATCCGACACCGCTTTGCAAAATGTTTGTCAGATTACCGCGGGTCTACTTTTATATTTTATTTAATTTATACTTATATATGCAGGTATTTCGAAAGAATTCATGTTCATTCATCAATTCATTCTGTTTTTTGAAAATCTTGCTAATTTTGAAAATATTTAAACTGGGATTTGTTGATTTCATACCCGCCGGAGCGAGATTGCCCTTACTGTTAGACAAAAGCCGAAGTATGTATGACATCACAAACCAGACCTCAATCGTTTTGGCGGGCTTTGAAAAATGCAAACTTTGAAAATTATTTTAAGCATGAAATCAACAAAAAAAAAATACTATTGATTAATTTAGAAGATGAACATTCTTTAAAAAAAAATTTACCATAATTCCTTATTATAGAATTTTAGATTTTCACGGCCAAAAGTATTTTCTTTTTTTTTAATTTTGGGGTGCTGTGCCGTGTTGCGCTACCTCCTTCTTTAGCCAACATTTCGGACAGCGATACAGTGTCCATCATCAGGGCAGATGAGATATTTCATAATATAGTTTAATTTATTTATAGTATCATCGCTTTCCATTCACAATCGGTAGGAATTCTAATATTGTTATTTCTGTAGATGCTGTATCAAAGTAATACATATGTACTTCATTTGAACAGTTTCAAATTAATTTTGAAATTTGTTAAATGTAGTGCATTCAATTTATAATGCAAGATAATATTCAAACAGGCAAACAAAATATTATTTTATATCTTTTCATTGATAAGTAGGTGTCAATCAACAAAGTAGGCTTACTGCTTCAGTATTTGCTACAGAATTTTCAGGAGATACAAAGATATAATAATATTATTTTAATACATTGCATGTTCAAGTATGAATTTCACAGGAAGCCATGACTCTTTTGGAATTTTTTTCCATTCTCAAAGTATAATCCAAAGTTTTCATATCCTTTTTTATGATTTTTGCCGCTCTCCAGAACAAAAAGTTTAAGGTTAGTATATTTTTTGACACCTCGCAAGATCTCCTGACTCGTGGTCCCTTTATCAGAGGGAGTTGATAAAGTGGCATAAGGACAGAATTAAATTAATGAAAAGAATTATATTCAGTGTTTCTAGCCTGAAAGGCTATTCCCTAAAATTTGTGATAAGAGATTGTTCTCCCGCGAGAAGGGCCGTCAGATTTGTGTGATTTTCTACAGCTGTTAAATGAATAAATAATCATGCATACTTGCAGGAATTTGTCTTTAAAACGACCCAAACTAAAATACGTGACAGCTCACAGCAAAAATTTTGACATCGGCCGATAGGAAAAGCAAATAAGCCGTAGAAAATCACACAAATCTGACAGCACTTCTCGCGGGAGAACGATCTCTTATTGCAAATTTTAGGGAATAGCCTTTCTGAGCATTGAGTGCAAACAATCTAAGTTGCTTGTGCCTCTGACGAGGAGCCATTGTCTGTTCTAATTTGAAAGATGTAAATTATTCATTTTGGTTATTAAAATATCACGATAGGTGTTAAAATGCTGTGTTTGAGTGCTGTTAAAAATCACTGTCACAAAGCACTCTTTTTAGGGTGAATTGCCTATGTAAAAAAAATCACTGTTATTTATTAGTAAATTAATATTATGTAAAGGTTTTTTTGACGTCTCAAAAATATATGGGATTTAGGAAAGTAATTAATATGTATGTGCTAATTTTTTATGTTTGTTGATTTTAGGATTTACTTGCCTAAACCCCGGTCAGTTGTGCAGAGGCGGAACACCACCAGTGGGAGCAGTCCTGTCTCCAAGAGACCTAACATCAGCATTGAGCAGGTAACACACATCACAACCAACATACTCATCAAATAACACATTCTTTCACAGATTCATCATATAAATATAACTGAGAACACATCCTAAACCCATATTACTTGGTTCTTTTTTTAGTTCTGGAGAGAATTGAAAAACCATAAAACTCTTCAGCATTCAGGTAGCGCTCAAATGACGAGAATGAATGATTCCGATGACATATCTGATAATCTTTATAGAAGGGATAAATCTGTCTCATACAGTACCGGCCTCGAACTGTCACCAAGACCCAAGACTTGTTTAGGAGTCGGACTGAATCATTCCAAAGTCATCAAACTTAAAGAAAAGTTAAGTGGTATTTCAGATGATAGAACTTCCTCTAAAACAGTGAAATTCCATGATGACTTGGTCACAGGCAACTCCGATCACAAGAACCATCACAGTGAAGAGTCATTTGTCAAGGAAAATAAAGAAAGGGGTCGATTGGACAAAAGTCACTCTACTCCCGCTTACGATTTTGGTGAATCAGAGGATGGTGACTTTCCATTAATGAAAGAAATCATCCCCGAATCTCCCACCTCCTCCATAGATAGTCCATCCATAGTTGTACACAGTCCAGAGAAGGTAGATCAAATATTAGGCTTTAAGAAATCCAGCCATCGAATCGGTGGCGCCATGATCCATCATCATAGAGATAAAACCAAAGTTAATAATGGAGACATCACTGAACAGACAAAATCAGATATCTTTGGTGAAAAACATATCAATAAATCATCCAAAGATACTCAGATTTTAGAAACAATAAACATAGCTTTCTTAGAACACAGAAAAAAAGAAGAGTCTATGAATAAGAAAACCGGCAATGGTCAGAGCATATTTCAAACTGAATTTGGAGAACCTTATGTGAAAAAAGTTTACCAATCGGAAATGAGCGAGCAGATTGAAACTATATCTAATGTATTGTTTGAAGCCTATGAACAACGAAAACTTGAAAGTGAAAGGTCTATGGAGTTTACCCAACCAAAACCAGATGTACCGCCTGAACCTCCTCCTCGACCCTTGAGCACACAGAAACCTGGCTACATCCCTCCCAAGCCCTACAAGCCTATCCAGAAGGAGGATATTCACGTTATTCCCAACAAGTCCCACACGCCATCCATCAATCCTCTGAGGAATGACATCTCCTTGCCAGTCAACAGTGGAGCCAGCACTTCGGAAGTGAAGCATGACATGCCCCGTACACCTCTTATGCCCGCCAGAAGTTTGCAAGTTCTGGAGACCGATTCAAAAGCATCCACTTCAAGTTCAACGGGAAATAAACATGACACATCAGTGAATTCTTTAAAAAATGACAGTGCTAAACTCTCAGTGTCACCCGGCAACAGTATGGTGAGGGGATTGCTGGCAGCGGGCAAATCCAAAAGTCTTAAAAAGAAGAATTCCATTTTAGCAAGTAAGTGAACATCATTTTTTTGTTGTGCCTTTATGTAATTACTTCTTCCGTTTGATTATGCGGATCAATATTTTTGATTTTTTTACAGAGAGGCGAAAAATTTCTGTGAAAGACTTGGGCTCATGTGATATGGAGGGCTACCTTTACCAGAGATGTCGTACCAAAAATAACACTAATGTTAATTGGCAATTGAGGTGGTTTATTCTTTTAGGCAACACATTTTATGGCTTCAAGCATAAAGATGTAAGTAACACAAAATTAAGTTGATTTGTTGATTTATTTTCAGAAAATTTATTAATATTATGTGAATGGAGTTGTCACTTTTAATTTCTCCGACTTTGCTTCGAATCGCTGGCTCATTGGCCTTTTGCTGTTTGCTCAACCATCAATGTCAATGTTAAAAATAGTAATATTTAATTTTTTTTTTGCAGTCATCCAAGGCTGATTGTTTAATATTCTTGAGCGGTTTTACCGTATCTGCGGCTCAAGAAGTAAAGTCCAAGCAATTTGCCTTTAAAATATACCACACGGGAACAGTGTTCTATTTTGCTTCGGATAATGCGGATGCCACAGCTACCTGGTTGGACTGCGTAACCAGAGCCACCCTTACCAATAATGACTCTTGGGAAAGAGCGAGCAAGAAAGATAAGAAAACCGATGAATCTAAACATTTCTCAGAAACTGATTATTCGGATGACGATGCCAGCAGCTCCGGTCCTAATGAGAAGAGCAAGAGTGAGAAACTGGAGAAATCAGAAAAGTCACATAAATTTGGGTCTTTAAAGAAATTTACAAACAGAATGCATAAATCTGATTCGCAGGAAAATGTAAATCATTCATCCTCAACTAGTCTCGATAGGAAATATTTCAATCGGTTTTTTTCTTCAAAGGCCAGCAAAAATAAAGAAGAGAAATCTAAATTCAAAAGTAACGATGTTCCTGTTCCCACGGACCGGTACAGAAGTTACAGGAAGATTCCTCTGTCAGGACCCTCGGGGTCGGAAATCTCATTGATGGGAGTCAAGCAGGCCGGCTCAGTTACTAAACTATCAGGAGATGACTCTAATGACAAGAAATCGCAAAACATTACCAAAATGAAGAAGATTGAGTGCATCGACAATGAAAAGCACATTCTGGAAGATGATAATCTTCCAGATCTCACTCAAAAACATCAGAAGAAAGCTAATCCTATTAATTTTATCCATGCTTCTAATCCGAATTTGTTAGATTTTGAAAAAAGTGATTTTGTTTCCAAACCAAAATGTAATGCACCATTTTTGAAAAACATTGTTCAAAGACCAGACAATTTTATCGGCTTTGTAACGTTGGAGCAGTTTATGTTAAATAAACAAGAGGAAGAAAGGAGGCAAGTCTATTCTAACAGGGTTCTGATGGGAGTCGAGAGGGACACTCGTGTGGATGAGAAGAATCAACAAAGGAAGGAAAGAACACTGCGAGATGATAATAATTTACAAAAACAGTTGGATAAAATAGTTCCCGATGTAATCTATGGAGAAATACCTATTTTTTTAGAGAAAAATATAACCCCTTCTAAAATGGAGCAAATACAAAATAGGAGTTTACCCAAGACTCCATTAGTTAGCACTAACAAAACTTTCAAGTCTTCAGCAGATTCTGCAGTGGCACAGAGTATCAGTAGCTCTCCTCATCTCAAACCGGTTGTGGAACTAAAAGGGGAGAAAAACAGATATGATAATAATTTATTAAAAACTGGTGCAAAGAAGAAAAATGATGGATACGAAACAATAAAATATGATGAAATGGATATTGTCCCACAGGAAGATGTGAAATTTGACATGGTTAGTGTGGGAAATCCACCAATTGTGCCGAAAAAGCCAACGTTTCAAACTTTCAAAGATGGCTATGAAAAAATAGCGTACAACTCTGATTTGAATGCCAATAAAGAATTATCTGGAGATATACATCCAGAACTTAAACGGTTTGATTATAAATCAAGAAAAAGTTCTAAAGATTTAGGTTATGAATTTATTTATGGAGATGATCAACCACCACTCTTGATGCCTACGGATATAATTCGCAGATCGACTAAGAAAGATTTGGGCTATGAAACAATTTTTACAGATAATGGTTCCGATCTTAGCAAAAGTGGTACAACAGAAGATCCTAAAGCTGCACCGAGGAAGCTTCCAATTGAGTTGAGGAAACCTGTTCCTCCTCCAAAAGTAAATAATAATAAAAGTAAACAGGCTGTCAGCCGCCAGGGTTCCATCACATCTGTGGGGGACAGGAAGTCTTCTGGAATAGACACTAAACCCGTGTTCAAGCAAGGTGATTGCCCCGAGAAGTTTTGGTTGGACTCCTTGAGAAGAAATGATAAAGTGTACACAGCAAAGCTCAACGATCATTCCGGAAGCAGTGTTAAAGCTGATAAGTTTTACACCAAGCACAGTGAGCCATCCACTTACATGAAAAGCAGTGAAGCTACCATTGTGAAGTCTGATAAACTACAGAATAAAGCATTGCCTAGCAGTGACAGCTCGGTTATGGTTTCATCTTCAGAACACAAGCCCCTGAAGAGCGCTACGCAATATATCCCAATGTCGCTGGTTTCACCCAACAAAGCACTCAAAACTTCTCCGCAGTTTGAGCTCTCACTGGATACAAGGTGCGTATTAAACTTACTAATATTTTTTCCAGTAAAACAAGTTTCATGGCTCAATTCATAACCCGTGTTCATGTTTCCCTCTGCATAGAGAACCCCCGTCGACGTCCTCTGGGATATCCCGTCTACGCCAGATGTGGAGCCACCACGGGAGCTCGGGAGGCGGCAAGGGAGCGGCGGCCGCCAGTGTTAACCCGGTAAAGGAGAAAACCATCCTAGGTTCCCCTCGGCTCCATAGAGCTCTCTTCAAGAAGCACCACACCCCGAGCTCGGCCGATGAGTGGACCCAAGATTTTGTTTATTCTAAGGTTGATCTTTTTAGTTTGCTTGATTTTTATTTTACTATTATTTGCCGACGTTTTTTATTGCTTTATTATTTGATTTGCGTTTTTTCATTTGTCACTTTTAGTTTTATTTGGGCTTCATGTTTTTGTTTTGTTTTATTTTCACAGGGTGTCCCGTCCACATCTTATTCAGATATCTCCAACAATGAGTCTTATTTGTATTCTATGCCCTCCGGTGGTTCCGGGTTGAACATGGCGGGCTGCGATGGCCCCGCTAACCTAAGCACCCCGGACTACGCCCACTTGGAGTACCCACCTGTGTTTGAGCCCGAGACGTATTCCCTTGCCGACCCGGGACCCAGCATATTAAGAAAACATAACTACGATAACGATAAGAAATAAAATATTTACACATAGATTATTTATCATCCTACATCTTTATTTATATGCACAATCAATAATCCATATATGTATGTATTTGATTATTAGATAAAATTTATATTTATTAGGGCTGTATCTGTATACATTAACCCAATGTTTTGAAGGAATACATTGTAATAATATATGTTGAGACCTATTGAGTTAGTGAAATTGTTGAAATGATAATAATGTTATAAAATTGAGGAATTCGGACTCAAAATAACTTTCAGTGCCAAAGCGCTCAAAATCTAACCTTTTAGGCAATATTGCAGACAATATGTTGATCGCAGATTGTGTATACTTTAACCCTTTGCAAACGGCAAAAATTTCCAAATTTTGATGGGCCACGCTAATAAAGCTCTTCATCATGATCCCGTAGGGCTGGGCGACTTGTTGAAACACGTGCGTGTGAAGGTACCCTACATAAGCAGCTCCCGCATGTTCTATCGACATCGGTTCCGTTCCCAAAACAGATTTGTTTTCTGTCAGAATTTTGTCAATTGTCAAAGACAAACTTAGATCATATGAAATCGATTGCAAAGGGTTAATCTCTTCCTATTTCGTGTTGTGGTTTGTAATTTAACATATTGCTAACGTAAATCGGTGAAATGTAAACAGGTTAACTTTAAAAATGTACATTCATTTTTTGTACTGCATTTGACAATACCATATGCTCTTCCAAAAAAAAAAAAACATTTAACATTTGATGAAATCAATGTTTATGTTATTTAAAAATTAATATGAAAAGTATGCTCCATTTATATTTTAAGAAAATTTTTAATTAACTTGTTTTTGTAATATACAGGACAGAATTTGTTTTACATGCATATTCTGTCTTTGCCACAAGTATTCAAAAAGTTTTGTTCTTTGGGTTTGGTAGCAGCGTGTTATTAAAAAATTCTAACATTTCTTTTGGCCTAAAATGTTTCCTGGGAAATCTGTTACCGTTTCAATTTTTTTAAGATGCATAACCTCTTTTGTTACGATTATGTATTTAAATTTCAAATGGTTGTTTTATAAACTATCCCTCAGACCGAAGAAAAAAACTAAAGTAACTTTAAGGTTTGAGTTTCTGCTGTGTTTCATTCATGTACATTACATGTTAGTGACATTTCTAGAAATGCAGCAAAAATTAAAAAAAAATCTTGAGTGTCAATTTAAAATGACTGGGATAGTAGTTAACCATTTAGTTTTTCTGTGAATGAAATCTACTAACAATTTCAAATGGTGCACTTTGAGAATTTAGTTACATGTTTGGTGCAATAGAGCTGTTAAGTTATTATCTCTGATGATTTCAGATTTGGATTCCGTGTTATGTTGTGCTCAATGAATGAATATCCTTGTTTTAGGAATTACTGTGAAAATAAATATTTTGTACTGATTTTAATCACTTTTAAAACTAGTTAATCATTACATTTCACGGCAGTTTGAGGGAAAGCATATTTTCTTTTTTTTTTTGTCGCGGGTTCTAAACCCGGCATGCGCAAATAAATTTTATTTGATTAATTTTTGTTATTTCACAATTAATTAATTCAAAATAATATATGGTATATTGGCAGCATGTTCCAGAGTGGAAGATACTCTAGTATCGCCCAGATGTAAGACCACCATTTAGAATTGAAATGTTGCTTGAAATGGCTTTAGCCATGTTTGGTGACCAGTTCTGAATATCCATTCCCCACCTTCTTCTTCCCCATTTCCTTCCCCTCCCCACTACCTTCTGGGTAATTTAATTGGGGATGCCCTAGTTTCACTGTAAATTAAACTTAATTTAATTTTCACATAAAAAAATAAATATGTATATGTGCAATTTGTCCACCTCTGCAGCAGAACCACAGTCTTAGGTTTTATCTCATACGCTTTTGTTAATCATAACAAATGATACATATTTATTCATAACACTTCATCCAGAATAGAAAATATTTTCAGTATTATCCTGGTGGTGTCCATATTTAGTATCAAACACAAATCTTTCCCTTTACTCCCACATCATTCCCTCACCATTTTCTTCTGTCTCATAAGATTTCCCAAAAAATGGGTGTGTTGTGTTTACATAGACAAAGGACATTTTTTCCCTCAAGTTTATTTTTATGTTTTGATTCAGAAACTGATTACCCTAGCGTTGATAGTATTTTTATCTCCTTTGGAATAGAAATCCAGATTTTATACTAAACATTGCAGATCTTTAGGAGTGAGGTTGTTCAGTGTGTATAAAATTATGATAATTTTTCATTGTTTTATGGAGAAATATAGGTGTGCCTATCATTATTAATATATTTTTATGTAAAATTGCAGGTTAATTGCCAATCATTTTCATAATGTTATGGAAAATACAGGTTAATTGCCAATCTTTTTCATAATGTTATGGAAAATACAGGTTGATTGCCAATCATTTTCATAATGTTATGAAAAATACAGGTTAATTGCCAATCATTTTCATAATGTTATGAAAAATACAGGTTAATTTCCAATCATTTTCATAATTTATGGAAAATGTAAGTTATTTGCCGATCATTTTCATTATATTTTATGTAAATATTTTTAAACATGCTCAGTTTTTGTAAAGATAGAAAATTACATTTCGAATAGTATTAAATATTTTTAAGTCGACGTTGCAATGTTCCTAGCTTTAATTATAACTAAAGATTTGAATATTTTATTCACATGATTTTGTTTGTACAACTTTATCGGAGGTTCAATTGGAAAGGTTATCAATTATAATAGTAGATTTATTTTTACTCTATGAATATTTTTACAACATCCCTACATTATTGGTGCATAATATTTTAAAAAAAAAATACACGCTCTTTGCTATATTCAAACCATCAGGAGGTTTTGGATATAGAAGAAATTTATTTATTTTATGTCTTAGGATAATAATTATTGTGTCAACTTTCTGCTGTTTAAATTACGCCGAAAAACGTCAATCGTGGAGAGGTAATTTATTCAGGATATTAATTAACAAAATTTTACGTTAATGAAACAATTAATTATTTTTATCAATCTATGTATTTAGTACAATACTTCCCTATTTTTGATACAAGTGAATAATGAAATAATTGTAATTTAAATGCACATATAACAGATATTTTACAATTTAATTCAAATGAATTTAAATAATAATATTATTACAATATGGTTCCTGTTCTAACAAGTTACTGTTTTCTGCTAGAACAGGGACAAATTTATAGGTAAATGTAAAAAATTTACAAATATGTAGTAGTCTGATTTCAGCGGGATGTATCTACTAGATAACAGATTTTATGTGTAGCAGTGAAATATACTATATTTTATGTTCGTTCAGCTGGCATTACCGTGAATGTCATCTTTTTACCAAAATATTTTTATGCAATTCTGACCTAAATTGTCCGCATATGAATAGGATGCCAAATTTAAAAAAAGTCATTAAACATTTATAACGGGTTTTTACATATTGTTTGCATTTCATTATTGAATGAAAAGAAAGAAAGATGGTACAGAAGAGTATAGAAACGAAGGTATAGAAACGGGCGAAGCCTGGAAGTAATTAACATTAGAAAAAAAAAAATGATAATAGGTATTGATAATATTATTTTATGTCTTCACAGTATTGCCGCTAAATGACTCAAAATTCAGTTGTTTCACAGAATTTGAATAATTATTCTTCAAATATTATAATCATTAATATTCAAGTTCTTGTGAAAGTTCTATTAATGTTCTGATTATTTCAGTTATGTGAAAGATCAGGCCCATGATGGAATAATAACAGAACTTGAATATAACTTTCACAGAACTTTAATACTCTTTGAAATTTGATGAATTGTTCAAGTTCTGTGAAACAGCTGGCCATAAGTGTTTTATAAACTCAATTGAATCAGATATTTATTGACTTAAGTGTATACATACATTAAGATGATATTTTATTGCATTATATATGATAATATTATTACATATATGTATTATAATAATTGCCCCATTTCGAGGGAAACTGTTGTCAAATAATAAATTTTAAAACAATGTTTGAACGAGATGCAACAAAAAGACTAAAAGGGATATTTGGTGCTTAGAAAAATGTTTGTATATTATTATTACGATGGATATAATATGATATTTAACAGTTATGATATTTTGCCTATTGCATAAATTGTGATATTAACGAAATATTTAATAAATTGCTACAATTTTTTTGATAAGTTGCACCCTTAAATGTTTATGAAATGTACCGACTTTATTGTTTATAGACTGTAAATACATTATTTTAAAGCGATAAAATATGTTTTTTTTAATGTTTATTGTTGCGCCGTTATGTTTCCTGCGTAGGGCTTAGGCTAGTTTCATATTGGCGACTTAGCTGTGTGGTTCAGCTGCGGACATCGCTTTGTGTACCGAAAACGATCGCAAAATGTGTTAGGCCCTGCAATTTACATACAAACCGAATCGCGCTGCTAAATCGCGTTACTAAATCGTACCGCTAAGTCGCCCATGTTGAACTAGCCTTTTCCACAACCTACAGAAAGCTTGGAGTTAGACAGATCACCGAAGTTCCGATGCCAAGGCGCACATTGGAAACCTGTTGATTATGATTTTGAATTTGCATAGCTCCAAGGAGCTCCATATTTATGAAAAACTGTGTTGAGTGCTGGCGTTTTTCGATGCGTATGTTTGATTTTGAATTCGTCCGTGCTCATTTTAAAAATCATTTCTCTGAATATTGATACGAAAATAGGTAAACTGTTTAGAACCAATGAATTTACCTATATTTCGTAATCGATCTTAACACATTTACCAAAGTCCGATTAGTCGGCTTTTCACTAATTGTTCGGTAAATGACCGAACACTGATTATTCGGTTTTTCTACCCTACTTACTGGAATAATAGAGAATTCCAGTCCAATTTTTTTATTTTTTTTTATGAATAATGACCTTCTAACTTAAATAACTGCATATTTATTTTTATTTTTACAGTTAGTTTTAATAGTTAAAATAAATGTCAAAGTTTTAATTTTTCAAGATCCCCCGAAAACCACCGAATCTAGTGTGACGTCATCATGACTAACCGAAGTATGAATCTTGTAGGGAACAGCTGTTCGACTCCCGCCATTTTGAATTTCAGCATTGGAGCGTTTTCATGGGCAATACGATCGTTTTTTGTACAGTTAAAGTTTTTGAATATTTTAAATATAGATAAACTAATAGAGACACTTTATTTTTGATACTGAATTATTTAGGCCTAAATAATGTTTCAATAAAAACAAAAACTATTATATGTCCGATTCTCTATAAACCAATAACACGGAATGCCGAACGGCTTGCGTCTTCATTTCTATTGATTTCTATACAACTTTGACCCAGGTGACGCGGCGCGGTGACGTCACGCCGCCAAAATCCAGCAATAGGGTGTTTTAATGACACGTTTTAAAATGGACTTTTTAATATTTTTTTAAAAAATCTACGTTAAATATTATGTAATAAAACTTACATATTCAGAATCAGCGTTTATTGGTCTATATGAACATATTTTTTTAAAGCCATAATATTTTTCACTGGACTTCCTTATTCTCACAATTACGTAAATCACATTATCGATTTCAAATTTGAACTATTCTTTCAAAAAGGATATTTACTATGAATTACAAATTTAAAAAATATATGCACTATTATTATTGTCAAAATTTTACAGGTTGAAGACAATATTTTAAATACGAAATGTTTCTGGAATGAAACAGTACGACATTTTTGCTCATAATTTCAAGTGCCACTTGTGAAACCGTAAATATTTTTTACGACCCGGGTGAGGGTGAGTTACGAGTGGGGCTATCTTACGCTGGTTAGAGGTACTAAACATTTTTTCCCTCTAAATTACTAATGAAATTTTGCTCTTATTAGAATTTTAATATTTTCAAGCACATGCATTTCCAAGAAAAACTTGTGAGTATGTTGTTTACAAATATTAGCGTCTCAGTATTCAGTTATGCTTTCATCCTCAGTTATCGTCTTTAGCTTCGTTACAGCTGTTGTTTTTTCATCGGATACACCTTACGGTTTCACTATACGTACAATCAGATCGATAATTTTTAAATATATTGTAATCATAACCCTTTGCTAGGTTTTTAAGGCAAGTTTTAAAAAAAAAATCGTTGGTAAATATAGTGTTAAGTTCGTAGGTTTTATAAAACTTTTTCAAAGAATTAAATTCACAAATTCAAATAATTTATTCAGGTATTTAGATATATTTTTTTTAAATAATGTGAAATTTGTCTGTTATTTGATATTGTTCAAAGTTATACTTATTACAGGATATTTGTGGACATGTTTTTAAAGTTTAATAGAACTTAAAACAAGATTTAACATGATAAACAGTCTCCCGTGACTTTTTTGACCAGGCGTCGGTCGTGAGTTCAATTCCTTGGCTGGCTAAGGCCATCACGACACAAGCAACATTTTACGCTTACTGTGATGATAGTAGGAGATTTTCAAATTATCGTCAGGTTATTTGTTATTTGTAAATTTTTGTCCTTTAAAATAAAGTAAAAAATGTATTGAATTGAAAATCTACAAAATTATTTATTAAAAATAATACATTAAAAATCTACTGTCAGGCAAGGCGCACATTGGAACACGATTCTGCAATTAGCATGGCTCCGTAGTTGTGAGTATTGCGTAGATGAAATACGCCAGGCCCACCTTAAGCGCCAGCGGAGGACAAATTCCGCAATCTATACATCTTCTAATGTACGCAGATTGCCGAAGTTTCGATGTCAAGGCGCAAGAAGGTCTAAATGACATTTCTCGTTTCTCTCTGTCTCCCTTATGCATTTATTACCATCATGTTATTCAGGTGTCCCATAGGTCAACGTTATCTCTTGGAGGCCAACTTTTAACGAATCAGAATATTATAATATGTCCTTAGTTTCCGAGATATTGGCATTTTTATAAATTTCGTAAAAGTGGACATTTTAGATCGGTTTTTCGAATGCCACAGTTACAAAATTCCATTTTCTAAGGTTCTCATTTTTATTGTCCGACCCTGAATAGACCTGCTTTTGATCATGGTTTAAAATAAATCTAACAGTGCCTATTATACCTTTGAAAAAAAATAATATTGAACGTGTACAAGCGTATTGACGGATCACAATACGGATTACAGGATGAAGATACCTGAATTCGTGAACCCACGGATCAAATTCAATTCAAAAACCATTTGTTGCACACGAGTACCGTAGGCTGTATGTTCAATATTTATCACGATCCGGAATACAGGAATCTAGAAATCCTGTGATTCATATTGTGATCCGTCAATACGCTAGTCTACACGTTCAATAAATACAATGATATTTGATAAATATCTTCGGATCACAATAAATATTTAACGTCTAGTAGGGTAACACTCCGATCGATATCAATGGATCACAATCCAGCAATATGGATCGTGATGCATATTGAACTTGTTTAAAAAACAAACGTTTACAAAACGCTTTAAAAAATGTCACGCCAACCTTGCAAGATATTAAAAAAGTTGCTTATTACATTTTGTGTCTGAAAAGGTATAATATTTGAAGAGTTTTACTTTAGAAAAAAAATTCTGGTGTTTTACTACAAAAAGAGATCACAGTGAAATTATTTCAATGATTTGGAATTCGAATGAAAACACCTGTTAAATTAAAGTAATTTGCGTTTATTTAGAACTAAACAAAAAACAAATAAAAATCAAAGGTGGTCTTCTCTATGTTTCTGCAGCAATCCTTTTGCGTTAAAAAAGTAATATCTTAAATATATAAATATAAATCTAACTTAGCAAATTTATCTTAAGGGGGTATTCTAGTCCAGAAAAAAAATATCTTTTTCTTCATATTTCCAAAGTTTAAATACTAAAGAATATCTCCTTAAAAGGATTTTTTTGAAATTCTCATTATTTTAAAAGTTATAACCATTTTTATTTCGCGGTTTAGATAGAATCTAACCAAAATCTAAGTAGGACAAAATTTTAAACATCTTTTTCTCAAAACCACTTTTTTCGTGACGGTTGACACGATATCTCAAGTTCTACTAAACCAATTTACTTGAAATTTGGTGTGAGCCTTCTCTACACATTATTTTATGGCGTGAACCAGAATTATAACAAAATTTTAATTTTTACTATTCTAAAAAAATTCGGAAAGTCAAAAAAACTGTTAAAAAATGATTTTATTTTTCAGACAGCCGCCATTTTGCGAAAAAAAAAATTTATGACTTCTCCGAGGTTCATGTCATAGCAGCATTTGTTTGAATTAATTTTTTTTTTCGGATAACTAGGAGGGTTACAATCGTGTCAACCAGGGAGCGTCATATTTTTGAGACCCCCCAATTCAATATCCTGTAACTTTTAAAGTTTTTAATTTTTTCTTTTGATTTTTTTTTCGTGTGTTCTTGAATGTTCAACAAATATTTGGTAAAATAATGGTTTCAAAAATATTATTGGTTTTTTGTTTATTGCACCTGAAAAAACACCTACAATTCATGCTTCTAGACTAGAATACCCCCTTAATAACTTGCCAGATTAGTTCGGTACATTTCGTCACCTTGGTTGGATAGGGCTCTGACTTCGCCTGACCAAGAACATTTCTTAGGTGTCAGTCCTTACCGTGGTAAGGCGAAGTTAGGCCTATCCAACCAAGGGGACATTTTTTTAACAGGATGATGAGTCGGAGTTTTTTTTTCAATTATTTCTGGCTTTCACCCTTCAAGGCCATCATTTCATATTACAGAGAAAGGAAAGGAGAATTTATATATTAATATAATTTAAATGTGCAAATTTAAATATTATATGGAAGATTGGAGTAGAGTTCAGACTTAAAAGAGATGAGATGTTGTATGGAGGGGAAATAATTTTAGATAACACTTGATAGAAGAGAGGATATTTATAATTCGGAGTTAAATAATTAAAAAGTTACTTTTCCAAAGGTTGAGGAGCGGCTTTATTTTAGATTGTTAGTATCAATATAAGACAATTTGTCTATTGTTGACTTTTCAATTATAGTGACAAATTAAACTACGTGTTGCTCTGTAAACAAAGATTTTTTTTTAAATTTCACATTTAAAAAAAAAAACACTAATTACATTATCGTAAGGTTGCAAACATTACCTGTAAACAAAGAAACGACATTTAAAGTTTATTTGTCGATCTTTTTATATTAAACAAATTAAATTATTTTCTAATATTTCAATTGCTCAAATGTCAGTCACATAGCGAGTAAACAATAATGTTGTTTAATGTGTAACCAAGACAACACATCAATGACATTTGAATAGCGTTCATAATTCAAATAAAGGGATACTAGGCATTTCTAGGTAGGTATTCCTTTACATCAATAACAGGCTATTTAGGATTGCGTAATAATTTTTTTTAAGAAATTCATAAAAGTGCCAAAACCTTGGATACTAAGCTTATTTTAAGTCACTAAGATCATTTTATGATATTCTGGTCCGTCATAAGTTGGCCTATCAACCCTTCAAAGGAAACGTTGACTTTTGGGACACCCTGTATAAATTAATTAGGTCCCAAAATTATTTTCCACACGCATTCATCTAATTTCCAGCCAACCTTTAAACCATTCACTGACCCTAGGTTTTGTTAAAGGGTTTTTCCCGCCCGAGTTTAATTTAAACCGAGTTTTCCTACCCTATATCCACCCGTCAAACCAAACTTTCCAAAGCCGCATTCGGACTGGAGTGAAAAAGCGGCCTAGCGTCGTTTTCTAGCTAACGACAGGCACTAAAAAGTTTCTTGTTTTTATCATATAGCATCAGTGATTTTCAAATAAGGGGACGTGTTCCACTGTTGCTTCACCGGGAGCGGCACAGAATTTTGTTAGAATAATACTATAAATGACTGCCAACGCCTACCTCAATAAACGATTATCTGCAAAATTAATATTTAAGAGGAATATTTATAAACGCTAGAAATATTTCGATTCTCACGCCTTCAAAATTTAAAATCAAGGGTCTAATTTGCACGAGGCAAGTAAGCGAAAAATTGGTTTTAATTTATTTTGTGCGTAATTTTATAAGAATGAAAAAAAGTTAGAACATACAAAACCTCAAAAATAGTCTTAGGGTATTTTTAAATAATTGTTTCTTATTATTGTACTTCATAGTTAAGTCATGCAAAAACATTGTTTTTGGTGATTTACGCTTATATTTTTTTTTTATGTAATAAATAATTTTTTTTTGTAATTCCAATACAAAGAAAAGCTAGTAAAAGCTTCAATTAATCAGTAGCATATTTTTTGATGTTCATAATGTAAACCGATTCGTCGTAAAGATTAATCTAAATAGGATTTCACGTACAACTTCATCTTAAAATATTTTTTACTCTTTTTCTGTTCTGTTCTGCTCCGATTTTTGGTTCTTCACATATTCTGGTCGCTCGGGTCACCAACGTATGGATATGTCCTCTCTTCTGCGCTGGATGGTGATGCGAATCAGCGTGTAGATATTGATTTGTATGTGTTGGTTTTTTATTATTATTATTATTTTTTTTACATGAGCTCCACACAGGAGGCCCTGGGGAAAATAATTTCCCTCAGGGCCTATGTCATCTTTGGGGATGCTGTGAGGAGGGTTTTTTAAGGAAAGGAAGGGGAGGAGAGTTCTGGGAAGGAAAAGGGTTTAAAGGGTGGGTAGGAATCTGGGGTTCAGTGTGTCCTGGTCATCCGCCTCCCTAGACCTAGACAAACCTCACCCCATGATCCCGGGCACCCCTGCTAAATCACCAAACGTAGCGAACCACTTGGGGTGACCTTGGCAGAGGTGTTGGTTATCCAATAAACGTTCCCGGGGCGGCGGTACCCATTCCCGCCTCCCAAATTGAATTTCTTCGCATCACTTCCACATATAGAAAAGGCGAGATTTCATTGTCGTTTTCCAGCTCCATTGTGGGAAGATTGGACGGTAATTTTGAACATTGTTTTTCATTCTTCTTTATAAATAGGAATTATTTTCGCAGTTTTATTTTTGTAATTTATTTTTGGTGTGTTTTCCGTGTTTTGCTACCTCCTTCTTTAGCCAACGTTTCAAACAGCGTTACAGTGTCCATCATCAGGGCAGATGAGCTCATCTGCCCTGATGATGGACACTGTAACGCTGTCCGAAACGTTGGCTAAAGAAGGAGGTAGCGCAACACGACATAACACCCCAAAAACAACCAACGAAAATACTTTATGCGGTGAAAATCTAAAGTTTAGCTTTAGTATCTTCGTAGAGAAATAAGTAAATAAAAGTACAAATTGATACAATTTTTTATTTTTACTTTCAAACTCTCTCAAATTGTTATCAAAGCTTTTTTTGTAACTGGAGCC
Source organism: Glyphotaelius pellucidus (assembly GCA_936435175.1). Taxonomy (NCBI): domain Eukaryota; kingdom Metazoa; phylum Arthropoda; class Insecta; order Trichoptera; family Limnephilidae; genus Glyphotaelius; species Glyphotaelius pellucidus. The sequence goes on along the minus strand of OW386537.1, from coordinate 34,893,250 downwards.
TTTCTTTGAAAAAAGTATAAAAGGCTCTACTATAAAAGTTTTTACGTAATGATACCGCTTTACTTGCAAAAGGCGTCCCCTAAATAGTGACCTTCTCTTGCGATAGACACGTGAACTTTATTTACAGCACAGGCTCTTCAACTGTGTCAAACATCGTGACCTACTTTAATAACAGCAAACTTTCACAATAAGCCTATATTTAATAAGCACGATGGAGGGGTATTTTTTCATCACATTTTTCCTCATACTAACTTTTTCTCACTTAGTTTTGGAAAAAAGGCCTTTGTCTCCACATTTTCCTATAATTTATTTTCAAGTATTATTTGAAAAGCGATTTTTATTTTATTTAAATTATAAAGGGCGGTAGAAACTTTCGGTCGGTACCTGTCGCCCCGGTGAAAGACCCCCACTCGGGAATGAAACTTTAGTTGAAATGGAATTAGACGTATTTAGTAACCAGATCTGAATAGTCCAGGTGCGCCCCAACCTTCCTCTTTTCCTTAAGTGTCCTTAGTGAATCCTTAGTCGATCAGCCAAGTACCTAAAATATATTTCGTGACAAACATTATGCTCCCCTAGATGATGCATTATTAGTGGATCAACACGTGTACCTAAAATATCACGATAAACATTGTGCTATTTTCTCCAAACTTCGTAAATACTGAATATTATGTATATGGTAAATAATACTTTGTGGCCTCATTATTGATTTCATAAAAACAAATACCTTTGTATACACCACAATATTTTTAATATTATCGACATGTTTCGAAAACAAAGCTTTCTTCGTCAGGATAAGAGATTATTATGAGTGATTAGATTATATTATATGCTATTGATTATCAATTGTTTTTATGTTTAGTTCGTAGAACTCCATAAATTTTTTATTTAAATTAAATTTAATAGTATTTTTATTAAGTTTTGCAGGTATTTTAGTTTTTATTATTGTGACAGCAGTATTGGCTTACAAGGCCATTTTCAAACTGTGGTTAAACCACTTTGAGATGACATATTTAGAGGATGTAAAATTAAAATTTTTGAAGGTGTCCAAATTGATTTATTACCGATTATACCAATTTGCTGAGAAAATAATTGAGACAGTAGATACTCTATTATGCGGGGCACTTTAAAATATGTGTTCCCCGCACTAAAAATTATTGTGTTTTTATTTATGGCACGATATAAGTGTGTTATATTGTTTATGTTTTGTAAACATACTAAGAAGTAGGGAGTAAATAATTTTCCTTACTTTATTAATTAATGTGACATTTGGCAAAAAAAATCTTGCTATCTCAAATGATGTATTAGTTGATAAACCGAGTACCTTCCTAAAATATATTTCAAAAGAAATATTACGCTACCCTTCTTTTAGTCATGTAGTTGTAATGTCAAAAACGTTTTTGTTTTCGCCAGCTGCCTTTATTGGACCATAGATTGGGAACATCTGGTTAACCTTAACAAAGTATCAAAACTTTCCAGAAGAATTTATTTTGACCGGGCGACTTTTAACTGAGCTAAACACGGTTAATATAAATAAGCCTTTCATAATATTAAACATGGTTCAGTACTTTCTGATGGATCATGAATAAATTTAAAATTTAAATGAAACCGAAAACTTTCTTTGACAGGGTTCCAATTGCAATCTCAGTTAAATGATTACTATGTGTTTGTTTTATCTTTGCAGATCTACAATGCAAGTTAAACACTTAAAGCTGGTTCACATTACGCTATAAATCTGCGAGCAGATATCTGTTGATTCGCGAGTGTTTATCTTTTGTCCTTTCACACGAGGCTTTCAAATATTTTTTTCCTGTGGTAGGAGAGGGGGTCAGTCGAATTAGGGAGCGGCAACGGAACGCATATTTTTTGTACTGAAATCTGTCAACTTGACATCTGTCATCCACGGGTCTAGGCAGCTCCGTAATTACAATGACCCCCTCTCCTGTTTTAGTCGGAGAAGGGGAGAGTTATCTTCTGGGATATCGCGCCTGGAGCGGTTACGTCTGAGATGTGTATTGTCTATGATTGATCTGCGCTTAAAAACGCTTAGGTGTGAACGGTCTGAAGGGATTGTATGGAGAGCGTTATTTGGCGTGCTATGATCTTTTATATTTGAGCGTAATGTGAACCAGCTTTGAATCAGGAACAATACAATGCCATCCACCAACACTACAATTTATTTTGTTTATCAATGCCGTCTAATATTTAATAGCACCGGGCGCCGCCGCCGTTGGAACAAAAAGTTATAAAATCTCTTTAAAAATTATGACAAATGTACATAAGGACTATATTTTTTCCGAATCATCCTTTGCAATATTGACAAAATGTGCACTGTTGGAGATCTTTTTTCCAATTATAAAAACATAAACAAATTGCATTTGGAGGTAAATTTCCACATCTAGTAAATGGTGGATTTGCAATTTTTTTCTTTTACATGAGCTCCACACAGGAGACCTCGAGGAAAATAATTTCCCTCAGGGCCTATGTCATCTTTGGGGATGCTGTGTGTAGGTCTTTTAGGAAAGGAGGGAGAGGAAGTTCTGGGAAGGAAAAGGGTTTAAGGAGTGGGTAGGAATATGGAGTTCAGTGTGTCCTGGTCATCCACCTCCAAGACCTAGACAAACCTCACTCCTTGAACCCGGGCACCCTTGCTAAATCACCAAACGTAGTGAAACACTTGGGGTGACCTATGGCAGAGGTGTTGGTTATCCAACAAATATTCCCGGGGCGGCGGTACACATTCCCGCCTCCCAAATTAACTTATACTGAAAACATCCATTTAAATACGAGCGGTGTTATTTTATTTATAGGGCTTTCACATAAATCTAGGAAGTATAACTTTAACATGAGAAATAATATTAAACTTGAGAAAGAAATAATAAAAATAAATTTACGATGGATAAGAAATACATACATAAATAAAAATAAAATAACGAAAAAATTAAGAAAAATACGGTCATCAGATGGTTGATAAAAAAATTGGTTGCCTGTAAAGTCGGTTTACGGACGATTAATTTTACGTGATAACGTCATATAATAACGATGGAGTGGAAGAGAGATAAATGCGTCACAAGCCGAACGCTTGCTCCGCGCTCTCGCTTGCACGCTCGGCTCAGGCGGAACGTGACAATGAGTCATGATTTTTTGTGAGTGCAGCCGGCGTTCATTGATTTACAAGACGTTATCACGTCAAACATTATAAAACATTGGTGGCGAACGTAATTGATACGTAATACATAAATTTATGTAATGAGGGAAAGTAAACAAAATCGCTATATATATAATTTGTACCCAAGTACTTACCTAGATCCAATCTGGCTCTTTTAACTTTTCATTTCGACAATTGGACTTTTAAATCGTTTTATCTAAATGCAATTCATAAGATCGTGACATAGGTCATTCTATCAAGAGAGTCAAATTTGAAGTCAACCTAAAATGCAAATTTTTGTTTAAACGCAAAAAAATGGTTCCAACACGGTTAGAACCCTGTCATAAATGGTCGCGAATGGCGAAATCAAATAACGTACAGCAAGAACTGCGTAATGAAAGGGGCTAGGGATGGCTCGGCATTTATCGTCGCGTGTCACGTATTTGATATCGTAATACGTTGGCAGCTGCTCACCATTGACCCTTTCTATGAACCTGAACGAGAGGGCCTTTACCGGAGAGTAAACAGCAATCATATCACAGCGGACATGAATTTATTAAAAAAAAACTTTGATGATTTGACCTTTGACCTCACTCCTTTACCAAATTAACACGTATACTGTATAATTCCGGTCAGTGACTGAGTTGGCAACCCGTCAGATTCCCACCCAGGAGTCGTGTCGTGAGATTAATTCATCGACTGGCCAAGTCCTCCATCATGATACAAGCAACATTTCATTTAGTGTGATGGTAGTAGGAGAAATAGAAGGTCGCCGAGGGCCTGGTAGGAGACAAATGTCTTGGCTACGAAATATACGAGAGTGGACCGGCATTAGAAGTGCGGAGGAGCTATTCCGGGCAGCACAAGATAGAGAGACATTTTCCAGAGTGATCGCCAACGTCAAGAGGACCTGATAGGGCACACGAAGAAGAAGAAGTAGTAGGAGATTTTCAAATATCGTAAGATTATTATTAGTAATGATTATCCAGGAATGTTTGCATTTATTTAAAAAATGTATGTATTCTCATCATCGTGTTACATAACTATTCAATACAAATATTCATTTTTATTTTTAACATAATGAATAAAACCTCAAATTGTAATATTTAATTAAATGAAGACAATATTAGCGAAACTCAATAAAAAAAAAAACAAAAAGATACGGTCAGATGCGCCTTGCCGGGGCGCAGTTCTACTAACTGAGCTAATGTGTCCCTTTCCGATGCGGTCATATGTAACTGTATATACATATTTATATACATTTTTTACTCCAACAAAACAATCTTTTAACATGATCAGGACAAAAAAATATGAAATCCTACGTGTCATATCTAACCTTAAGTTTAAAGCGGCAGCTGGTTCCGACGGTGTTACCTCTCTCCTCAAAAATTGCAAGGAGGAACTGGCGGATGACCTCGTATTCTTAATAAATCTCTCTCTATCAGACAATATCTTTCCAGACAAACTAAAATTGCGAAAATAATTCCTATTCATAAAGACGAATGCAAAAATGTTCAAAATTATCGTCCAATCTCTATACTTCCCGCTATCTCTAAAATCTTTGAATATATCATTAAAGAAGGACTATTGAAATATCTTGAATAAAACAAAATTCTCACGTCAAAAAATACGGTTTTAGACGACGTTATAACACTAAATGTGCAGTTTTTGATTTTATATCAAATCTACAAAAGCATATTGATCATGGTGATTTTACGGCGGCAGTATTTAATGATCTGAAGAAGGCATTTGACACGGTGGATCATAGCATATTGATCGAAAAACTGAAATACTTGGGTATTGTTGGTACTCCTCTGGAACTTTCCGATCTTACCTATCAAATGGCTTTTCGGCAGTTGAACTAGGAGGAGAAACGAGTGAATTAGGTAAAATAACATGTGGAGTGCCACAGAAATCAATTCTTGGACCGTCGCTATTTCTAATTTATGTGAATGGGATAGCAAAGTGGGGTATTGAAGGAATTCTACAACTTTATGCGGACGGTTCAGTAGTTTTTTGTAATAAACTGAACCTAGCGGAGCTTGAAATGGCATGTTTAGATGTTTCCCAACAAGGTTGAGAATAAACAAACTAACTCTTTACGTAAAAATAATACCCATTATTTACTTTTCGGTAACAAGAAAAATTTCAGCCTAAATATCAAAGTTGGTGATAACTGCCTCGAAAAGAAAATGAGCACCAAATATTTGGGCCTGATCGTAGATTCCCAATTCTAGTGGGATCTTAGGATCTCTAGGAGAAAATTACCCCTACAACTGGTATAGTACTATATAAACTTCAAAGATTACTACCCATTCCTTAACTAACATCAGTGTACTATTCTATGGTACATTCACGCCTTTCCTATCTCTGCTGCATCTGGGGCTTTGCCTCAAAGAAATTGATAGCTGATCGGCAAGTGGTTCAAAACCGAGCTCAGAAATGTTTTCGGACTTCCATGGGACACCCATATCAGAGACATTTATTAATTTTCCGGTGTTCTTCCAATCACAATCCTTCCTAAACATGAAATCACAAGCACCATCCTACAAATTACTCAACATTCAACCCACACTACTAACATCAAGCCACTTTACAATCAAGACATTCACCCGCACAGTACTCGAAATAGCAATAAAATTCGCGTACTTCAAACACACTACAAAATATGGGAAAAAAATCTCTAAACTGTATTGCCTACACACTATATAATTTGCTTCCAGATATATACAAGGGAATCCGGCAAAATAAAAAAATCAGAGTAATGCTTTAGAAGAATATTTTTTAAGTACGTTTAAGGACCAAACTATGTAATTTTCTTGTCATATTCTATTTTGTTGTTATGTTCTCTTCTGTCTTTTTTCTTTGTCTCTCTTTTTCTTTTCCATGAATATGTAATCATCCATCATATTTTTAAAACATTGTTTGTTTTTTTTTTCTTTATTTGTTTTCTATCGTTTGTTTCTACTTACCCTGTCTTTAATTTTTTGTCTAAACTGAGAAAACTAAAATGAGAAAACTTATAATTTTAATATTTAATACCAATGTAAAATTGTAACTATTTCCTCCCACCTATCATTTGTAAATTCTTTCCGTCCTAAAATGAGTTCTGTAACTCATCGGGATTGCCTTAGCAAGAAATAAAAACAAGAAAAAAAAAACAAAAAAATCATACGACTACTAACTAAATCTTTTTTTTATTTTTTTTTTATTTATTTATTAAGTTAAAAGAAATATAATATTTCGCTTTCTTAACTTAAATACAGAGCATATTATGTAGTAGTTTTAATTTTGTTCCAAAATCTTAAGTTTAAATAGTTTTTTTTTTTAAAGGTTTTTATATTCTCTTCCGTTTTTAGATTATCTGGAAGGAGATTATAAATGTGAACTCCCTCGTGGCCAATACTTCTCTTGCCACTTTCAGTCTTGACTGTATTTGTGTACAATTTATTGTGTTGTCTTGTATAATGTTCGTGTACTTGTGATGTTTTTATAAATGTTGTGTTTGTGTGTATAAGTCCATTTTGTATTTTGTAGATTAAAAGACATATGTTATATTCGTACAATGTTCTTATTTTCAAAAGGTTCATTTCCTGGTATAGTTTTTTTGTGGGAGTGTCTGGGTTATAGTTGAAGAGTTTCTTAATAACTTTGTTCTGTATTATTTGTAAGTCGTTTAAGTACGTAATGTATGTGTTTCCCCATATTTCTATTAAATAATTTAGGTGGGACTGGATTAAGCTAAAGTATAAGCCCCTCTTTACCTCTGTTGGTAGAAGATGAGCAATTCTACCAAATACACCAATTAATGGGATGATTTTTGTTTTTAGTTTTTCTACGTGTTGTTTAAATGTTAGATGTTTATCAATATATAAGCCCAGGTATTTTTCGCTATCTAGAATATGTAGGTCTGTTTCTTCTATTTGTAATGGTTTATGCGATGGTATTATTCTTTTAGGTGAGTTTAAGATCATGTAATCTTCATTTTCTCAACGTATATTTTTATTTGCCGCTATCTTTATGTATGATTGCACGATTCAAACCCGAACTAAATGCTATCTAGAAAGTGTCTTGGACATATTTTACCCATTTTTATTTTTAATATGCGACATCTATTGACTTTTCTGCAAGTCTAGGATGAATATTTATTTTTTTATTTTTAACTTAAACCTTTAAGTAAAACCTCAAATTGTAATATTTAATTAAATGAAGACAATATCAGCGAAACTTTATCGGGATTGAAAAATGTTGTATTGTTAAATATTGTTATTAAATAATTCAAGATGATGACTCCTTAAATTACATCTATTCCGAACTTTAATGTGAATATTGCTCAGACAATGAGTGGTTTCAAGCTTATCATGAATAATTTTGTGAAAACATTTTAGGTCAGCAAATTGTCTTCTTTTTTCCAGGGCAGTAAAATTAAAGTGTTGAAGTCGTTCTCCACAAGTTTAAAGTGAGGCAATTAGTAAAAATTTAAGTGATAAAGGTCTTTATTATTTTAATAAGAAATTATTATCTGATTTTATTAGATATTCTTGAGTAGTAGTTCCTTGCAGATAAAAGCACAGGCTAACAGTTAGAAACCGAAAAATTAGCCCTTCACTGGTCGTATTGTATGTTTAATAAAATTGCTTAGTAAAACTCTAATGTGAGTACCTGTTAGCCGACTATAATTATGTTTTCTGATTAAATCCTGCTTAGGCTTTTCACCCCGCTCGTGTCACAGGGGATTTTGGTCGCCAGACGTAACAAACTATGCTACTCAAATAGTTTGGTGTGTGACATTTCAGACCGCAGATTCGTACTTTGACCTCGGCGGCCTAGGCGAACTAAGTCCCCGTGTGATTGTTGTAACAAATTTATACCTCTAATTATAATATTATATTATCTCTACTTTGAAAGTATGCTCTGGCTTTATATTTTAATGTAAGTCCTTCAAACAGCAGATTCGTAATGAAGTATTTTTCGCCTAAGGTACCCATTTTAAAGCGCTTTCTTGAATAAGGGTATTATTTCCCATCCCGGAACGGATAAAAATTAAAGAATATGTTATTTAGATTGATAACACCATCTTTCCATCTTCTACAAAAACAGACAGTTCAAGAGACCAAGGTCGTTTAACCCCTCAACAAAAATTAATTAATAATTTTTATTTAATCAATTTTTAGAGTCTTTGTGGATGGCCCTGAGATAACAAGGCAAAAAATGTGTCACGAAATGAAAATATATGCAATATATGGAACATTTACAGAGTAGTAACGCGAAAAACTCATAATGTTAATGATGCAAAGAGCGTAGGTGTTAATAATCCACTTAAAAATGTTGACTGAATGCACAGTTTAAGATTTGTTTTTCTTTATGTCAACAATAATTAGATGTAACAAGATATAAACAAAATTATAAAGAGAGATAAGAAAAATAAAACATAATGCTTAAAATACGACCTAAATAAATTAATAATAAATAGAGTAAATAAAGGATGGGTATTTAGGATTATACATGAAGTTTCAATATCCTTTAACAGATGTCATTCAACAGATTAGTATAAATAGTTAAATATAGTTTTAGGTGTCCGAAAGATGTCATTTAGAAGACTATTGTCTTTCGTGTCTAATGCACGAACTGTTACGGAAAAAGCCGATAAAACATGAAAGACAGTTTATATATACCAGATATTTGGTTCCCCAGCTTCAAAATAACTTCTTCTTCTTCTTTCGTATGGTTTCAAAATAAATCAGAGTTTCCTATAGTACGGACGTCTGGTCCAGTTAAATAATTATTGTAAACTTTATGATAACGTTTACGTTTACGTTTATTTATAAAGCGACATATATTCTCGAATCTCGATGATTACTGAAGTTTTCCATAAACATATTTCCAGTAATCTTAATCAGTGGGATTGTAGTTGTTAGTATAATATAATATAGTATAAAAAATGTTAGCAAAAGTATAAAAAAAGCTTATAAAATGTGTTTCTTTGAAGTATAACATAAGCTTTACAAAGTTTTCTCTCTTTTTATTTTTTCTTATATTAATTAAACACTAAAATAAAACATAAGTAATTATTTTCGATAAAAAATTGAATTTAAAGAATAAGGTAGTTATTTCATTTTGTTTTTTTGTTGTGTAATAAGAAAATGAAGATTTAAATAAAAACTAGAGCCAATATTCCAAAATCATTCGTAGTTTCATAAACTGTAGGCATAAAATGATTCAGAACCACTTTCATATCAAGGGCAACAAAACCACTGTTGACCAGTGTAATTAATGGGATTTTTGATTCGAGCAAAAGTAATTGTTTGGCATTTTTCAATATTGAGGAACAGTTCATTAAGGGTGCACCACTCTTGCAACCTCACTAGATTTGATTGTAATATACAGCAGTCATTAAGATTAGTAATTGTTTTATATATTTTAAGATTGTCCGCAAAGTATCATAACTCCATCAAAGATGGTAGTATGGTAGATGTCATTAATAAACAAGGAAAATAACACTGGGCCCAGATGAGACCCCTGTGGAACTCCGGTGAATATGTCAAACTGATGTGAAAAGTGCGAATTTAGTTTGACTTTTGTGTAAATAACTTTCGAACCATCTCAAAATATGCCCCGTTATTCCTAGGGATCTTAATTTATGTATAAGAATTTTGTGCGAGACTTTGTCGAAAGCCTTACTAAAATCGGTTTATACTACGTCAGTTTGAAGACGATTGTGCATACTATTAAATAATTTTTCCTGATAGATCATTAGATTCGTAAAAGTAGACATTTTTGCCGTGAAACCGTGTTGCCGATGTGAAATTACTTTATTGATCTCAGGCGAGAGTTTAGAGAGCAGCATAATACAGTAAAGACGCCAGATGCCCTGAAAGTCTGCTATATACTATAATATATGCTCGGCCATAATTGCCAGAGTAATTATATCTTCACTTTAGGACCCATCACACCGCGGTTGCTTGGAATATTATTATTGTACTGTAGGACGTTGCGTCGCTTGATATTGGTTATATAGTCAACACATTCTCAGACCCTAGTAGCAAGTAATAGGCAGATCTTTTCATTAAGGGATTAAGTAGGCAGCCTGCGAATTAGAAATTAATTCATTCAACTGATTCTCCCCACCCTCGCCGCACCCTCGCGTCTAATCGACCTCTTATGTAATCTCAAATGTGGGATTATAAAACATATTGGTAGGTATCTACACACACATAAAATTACACTTAAATAATGTAAAGAGCACAGGAGGAGCAGGTAGATTGTTGGGTTAAGTTTTCAGGAGAACATTAAAAAATGTACGTACATACTCATATACAGATAAATTCCCATAGAAGGGCTATCTCAAAGACGAAGCAGGGATAAAACTCTAGATTAGTTTTTCTCGTAATTAAATGGTAGAACCCAAACCGTGCAAATTAAGAGTACAGATGTAATTAAGAGTATAGATAAGTAACCCTTTAACAAATCAAATCGGAATCCCACAAGGAAGTATCTTAGTCCCCTTTTTGTTCCTTCCGTAGGTACCTATATCAGTAAACTCTGTAACATAATAAAATGGAAAGGAACATTCAACGCAGCTCAAAACGACGTAGGTTTTGTAAAGAATTGGATAGATTATCATACATTAGTTATTTAAATAATAAATTTGAAAAATACGTTATTTAAAAAAAAACCATGACCTCAATAAAAAATACCTAATCAAGATTCACATGGCTCTTTGCGAATCACTGTTAGAATACCGTATAATTGGTTGGGGCAGTGCAAATGACCATATACCAAATCCACTAATTAAAACCCCAAAAGCCATAACTGGTATTGACGAAATCTTCAACAATCTTAACATTATGTCAATTAAACAACTATATTCTAATACTTCATATACTCGTTTACATTCATGAATACAAAACACAAGAAATAACAACTTACTCTTATATTAGGAATACTAGATCTCATGGTCAAAAACTTACCCGAAAAGTAACTACAAATACAACATTTGGGCAAAAAAGCTTCTCATATTATGGTACACTCTACAATAAAATCCCAATCTCACTCAAAAACCGCAAAAACATTATAACATTTAAATATAAAAAAGCTGAAAACAATATGAAGGAGATCTGAAATAGAAAATATACCTAAAATATAAAAAAATAACCTTACCTAATTTACATTATATTTTAGATCATTTCGGAAAAATAATTAAATAATGTATTTAAAATTACTTCACGTTATTCAAATAATTAAATTTGAATATGTAAATAAAAAGCAAGGAAGAACCCAGAGAGGAAATCATTATTTCTACTTGTAACAGAAAATGGAAAATAATAAAACGTTTATTATTATTATTTCTTTATTTTCTATTCTCGTATTTTTAAAACACAAATAACAAAACACAAATAAAAACAGATCCTTGCACCTGTCATAATACCCGTACATTTTACAGTCTAACCTAAAGCAATCAAAATAGTAAAAATAAGAATATTGAACATATTTTATATTTGAATTGATTATGTTGGCTTTCCACAGTTAATCCCGGACAGTTAACCCCTCGCGCAGTGAATTCCTCTGCTAACTGATCCCTCGGACAGTTGATCCCCTAAAAGGATGACCCCCTATAATATTATTTCTTCAAGTAAGTATGCAGAGGTTATACGGACGTACAATCGTCGATATATTTATATCTGCAGGCGCCTTAAGTGGAAATCCGCTGTACAAATATTTTTACTAATAATAATCCCTGAGGTAGCATGCGGTGAGGCTATACGGCCGAAATAACAAAATACGCCATACTTATTTACGAGTATATACAAATATATATTTTTTACATTAGCGCCACACAGGAGGCTCTATGGAAAATAATTCCAATCAGGATCTATGTCATATTTGGGGATACTGTATGGAAGTCTTTTTAGGAAAGGAAGGAGAGGAAGTTCTGAGAAGAAAAGGGGTATGAGGAGTGAGTAAGAATCTGGCGGTCAGTGTGTCCAGGAGTGACGGATGTATGAATCCCCGCCACTGCGGTGTTCCCGCCAATGCGATATTCCGAGAAAATACGGCTGGAGAAGTCAAGGGGACTCCCTCAACCATTCTTTCTCGATCCAACCTGCCATGCAGCTTGTAGGCAGACGCATCTGCCTCCAAGACCCCGACAAACCTCACCCCATGAATCCGGGCACGCCTGCTAAGTCACCAAACTTAGCGAACCACTTGAAGTGACCTATGGCATAGGTGTTGATTATCCAATAAATGGTTCCCGGGGCGGCAGTACCCATACCAGCCTCCCAAATGGCAGTCTGTTTAGGAAATACACTATATCTACTTAGACGTAATATAATTAAGTGTCCCCAAAGGGATAAGCAGAGCCGATATACGGTTGTAGGTACAAAGTCGATCATATTTATATGTGCAGGCTTGGCAGAGGGATCAACTATCCGGGGTTTCAACTGTCCGGCGGATCAACTGTCCGGGGGATCAAAAGTCGGCGACCAACTGTGGGCGGGCCAATTGCCGTCGGATCAATAGTCGGATCACCCCATATCTATATTGTACTTTCTTGTTATGTTTGTTTAAGTGTAAATATTGTTAAATTTACCTGCCGACAATTATTTTTGGCGTAAAAATAAATGACGGCTTTTGTAGTACCAACTATGAATTCGAAGGCCGCAGGTTCAAATTCCGACGCGCGTAAGTAAATTTAATTGAATTATTGTGTTTTATCACATTTTAATTTGGGAGGAGGGTGTGGGTACCGCCACCCCGGGAACCATTTATTGGTTAACCAACATCTCTGCCGTAGATCCCCCAAGTGATTTGCTCCAAGTTTGGTGACTTGGCAGGGGTGCCCGGTTTCATAGGTTGATGTTTGTTCGGGCCTTGGAGGCAGCTATATCTGGCTATCTACTGGGGGACGGGATGAATTTGGAAGACGTTGTTCCGGGTCCTCTTCCGGAGCAACGCCTTGCACCGCAGCGGGAGGGATCGATTCATATATCCGTCACTCCTGGAAATACGGACCCCTAGATTCCTACCCACCCTTCTTACCTTTTTCCTTCCGAAAACTACCTATCCTTCTTTTATTAAAAAGACCCTCCACACAGCATTCCTAAAGATGACATAGGCCCTGTGGGAAATTAGTTTCCTCAGGGCCTCTTGTGTGGAACTAATGCAAAAAAACGAATTAATTTTAAATAATAAATAGTATAACATTTGTGCACATTCCAGAATGAAAGATTTTCTCACTATAAATAACCCTGGTAAAAGACCACAGGTCAGAATGAAAACATTGCTTCAATAGCTTATGCCGTATTTGGCGAACAGATATGAATAGCCAGATACTTTGCTACCTTCCTCTCTCTCGTCTCATTCCCATCTCCACCATGGCTTTAGCCGTGTTTAGTGACCAGATCTGAATAGCCAGGTACTTCCCCACCTTCCTCTTATCTTCTCCTTCCTCTCCCTACTACCTCCAGCCTCACAACATATCCCGATTGGGGAAGCTAGAGTCTCAGTAGTTCCAGACGGTTGGGAGCAGCTGGGATTCGTGCGATATTTACGTGAAAAAGGATAATGAAATCAATTATTATCCCATTTCATTACAGGATACCTTATTGGTCCCGGCACACATAGGTATCATATAAATCGTTGTATCTCCTTTAATTTCAGGGTGAGATGTATGATCAAACTACTTTCTATTACAAAGAGAAAACTCCACGCTTTATGGTCAATTTAAAAAATAATGTGCATCTCTATAAAACCAAAGTTTCCGATAGCAATCTAGGAAAATGGAATAAAATTTGGAGAATTTTTTCTTAATAATTTTTTCATGAAAAGACAAAAAGCGAGAACATAATAATGTTTGCAATATATTTGCCTAATAAAAGATGTGAGTTTTTTTATTTTTTTTTTCGTTATAAGTAATTTTTAGATAGAAAAAACGTAAGGTGAGTCAATTTTTAAACTTTTTTGTGTTAGTAAATAAAGTAAATAAAGTAAATATTTAATAATTTTTTTTTTTTATTTCTAATAATAACATTTATAAATGTATTTCAAGACCTTTCAAAAACAGCTTTTAGTTTTTGGATATATTTAGAAATATTCTATTTAATTAGATTTTATTGCAAAGCGGAAGTATTTTTACATGTTGACAAAACGCGCCCGATTTAAAATAGGTAATAATTATGGAAGGACAACATAAAAGTGCTACAGGTGGTTCCATTTCAGAGGCTCTGCAAACAATACGGATCAGCATCAGCTGAACATCATTAGAAGACAATCCAGAAGGCTTTATTTAATTACAAACAAATTTCACCAAAGTGCCCATGTATCTCTTAGGGTTAGAGGAAATTCAATAAATTGAGGATTTGGGGAAAAATGTGTCCTTATTTAAAAGGGTGCAGACCCTTTCCTTATTTAATAGGGATTCCTGTACAATACGCATTCCTGAAAAATGTTTCGCTAATATCGTATCTTAGTTTGTGGTAGGGAATTCTGTATTATTACGTTATAAAGTTGGCAAATATTTCCAGTCGGTCAAAATCGGAGGAGATGAGCAGGTACATAATATATTGATATGTATGTAAATACGATGTGTCTAAACATTTCAATAATAATATTATGTAAGTCGAAATAATATAAAATTCTTTCTCTGGGATCTAGAACCTATTCAATTTCTCTTGCAAACTTTATTCAGTGGATTACAAAGAGTTGTGATGGATGTCTATAATAGAGTTCTCCTTATTCGCGTTTCGGTCTCACGTGTCTAAATAATGATCGCACGTCGTTTTTCCGATGGTCCGGTGGGATGTTGTATTAGCTACATGATAGTTCCAGTACCTTCCCTTCCTTCTAGAGTTCCTGGTAGGCTCGATCACAAACACTATTAATGCCTCAGCCTTCTGAAATATTTTAAATGAGTGAGGGTTGAATTGAAGTTAAAAAGGTTTTTTTTTAAATGAAATCTCTTCTTGTACTTAAATATGGTCTGCGTGCTTGACTTTGGGATTGGATGATACCTTCTTTAGGCTTGAAATTAATAATGTTAATATAAAACTACTATTTTTGATAACAAACCTGACGACAGGTTCAACAACTTGCTGTAAAAATAAATTTAATTCGTTCGAATTATAAATGTTTTTTTAAATGTTTTTTTTTTCAAAAAAAGGAATTATTGAAAATAATACTATTGTCAAACAGATACCAAGTGCACTCCCAAAATTTCTTACGGGGAAGAACAATTTCGGTTGTCCATAATTACGGTTAAATGAACTGTAGAACTTGGGTTTCCTTGAATTTAAGTGAAATTTTCAAAATTGGAAATGATTGTGAAAATAACGTAAACAAGCGATAAAATAGCTACCATCATAGTTTTATTTTAATTAATTATTCTAATCTTGAATTGTGCATTTCTTATGGCAAAATTTTTGAGAGTAATTCGTTATTTAGTCGTAATTTTTCAAGTTTACTAACGGTGGTTATTAGAACGGTAAATTTCTGATCGTCTCTAAAATTGACAATGTTTGTGCAAGAATCCTGAAGAAAATAAAGGCAAGGATCCTGAAGCAAAAAAAGGCACGGATCCAAAAAAGGCAAGGATCCTGAAGCAAATAAAAGCAAATATAATGAAGCAAAAAAAAAAAAAAATAAATGCTTTTAGCTTCACAACTAATATCTCGTGATTTTTCGCGAGTCTGTGCTAGTATTAATGTTTTCGAAAAGGTGTGTTATAATGATGTCATAATAATTATTCAGACATCTTAAAATTTTAAATTTTTAAATTGGAAAGTCTTTAGAGTCTTTATTACCATTTGAAACATCGCAAAAGCCTACTTTCATAAGTTTAAGTTTAATTAAAGTTCTGATTAGCAGTTGTCTCCATTTAAATCATAACTTAATTGATATTGCATTTCTAAACTAGCCATCCAGTACGCACTAATGGACACTCGGAACAATCATTATCTACTTATTAGTGTTAAACATGGCCGCAGTGGTACACATTAAATTAAATGTCACAATTATTACATCATTGAACTTAATGACCATTCATTTGATGTAACAGTTAAAATTTGGGGTAGTTGTTTCATCGTATCTATAACGAGTGTCAATTCAAAGGTCAAAATGACATTATTACAGGTTTGATTAATTAATTCAATGTTTTACCCGGTTTCCTACCGTTTTCTCATTTCAAATAGAAATAGTGTCACTTGATCCGCCTCACAGAGGTAGTTTTTGTAAATCTGTTAGGGGGTATTCTAGCCTAGAAGCATGAATTGTAGGTGTTTTTCAGATGCGATAAAAAAACCGTAATACTTTTACCAACCATTACTTTACCAAATATTTATTAAACATTAAAGAAAACATAACAAAAAAATCAAACGAAAAAAATTAGAAATTCAAAAAGTTTCAGTGGGGGGTCTCAAAAAAATGGCGCACCCTGGTTGATACGATTGCAACCTTTCTAGTAATCAGAACGAAAAAAAAAACAAATTAATTCTTAATCCTAACAAATGCGGCTGTAGCCCGTACCTCGGAGAAGTAAAATAATATTTTTTTCGCAAAATGGCGGCTGTCTGAAATAAAAAGTAATTTTTTTACCCCTTTTTTGAATTTCCGAAATTTTTGAAAATACATAAAATTGAAATTTTATAATAATTCTTGTAGGGACGATAAAGCAATGTGTAGAAAAAACTCACACCAAATTTCAAACAAATTGGTTTCGTAGAACTTGAGATATAATAAATTAATTAATTAATAGATATAATTTCGTAGAAATATTAGCGCGCTCTGTCCAACATTTGTAATTACATATCTCTCCATCTTCTTCTTTTTGAGCAGGGAAGCGCTGCAGACATACGAACACTTTCACGATATTTAATAACATTTTCGAATCCTCTATTCATAACCTACATAAGTATATATTATAAGTTAGTTAAGTTAAAATATATTTTAAGTTTATCTGCTGATAAACTATCTTTTTAGTAATTTAGTGGTTTTTTTGTATGATGAATTTTTTTTAAGAATAAATAAATTTTTGCCTTTTTGGTCACATTTTGGCCAATTTGCAAACACCCTTAAGCGGTCGCTGGCCAAAATGTGACCAATTCGAAGAGATATTTTAAAACATTTATTGTAAGAATTTCAAAAGTTCCCATTGAAAAAACAATTTTTTTTTTCATTTTTAATAAGAGAAGTCTCGTACCCTTTCTGAATGATTTATTATTGATATTTCGCGAACCGAAATATTTAATACTTTTGAAATATTTTTTCTTAGATATCATTTTGTGTTTTCAATTTAAATTTATATTTGTGATTATCAACTAAGCTGTAGACCACATATAGACCGGGCGCTAGAGGTAGTTGAGTATGCAAAATGTGAGGACCGAATTCCACCAATGGATTTGAGTTAAAAAAAGGTCAAAGATTAATAATGTGGATCTTGCCGGTCAATTTTTTGGCCCATTTTTTTTTACCCCCTCTACTCTTATTTGTATAGGGAATGTATTGAGTACATGATATTAAGTCATTGTAATGATTATTTCAGTTATAATTTATAGTTTTTTCTAATGGTAAAAGTGAGGATGGATTCTTGAATTCTTATTACTCATTTTTATTTAGACATTCGTTATTGATACATTTACAAAGAGAAATACAAAATAATTCTAATTTTTTGCAACTGCAAGACATTGTACGATAATTTGCAGTACATTTACAAGGTTGAATTAAGGGGGAATTCTAGTCTGGAAGCATGAATTGTAGGTGTTTTTCAGGTGCAATAAAAAAACCCATAATATTTTTGTAGGCATTATTTTACCAAATATTTTTTAAACATTAAAGAATACATTAAAAAAATTAAATGAAAAAATTTAAATGTTACAGGGTGTTGAAGTGGGGGTCTCAAAAACACGGCGCGCCCTGGTTGACACGATTGCAACCTTACGATTGCAAAAAATATCTGTTTAAAAGGATTTTTGAAATTCGCATTATTTTAAAAGTTATAACCATTTCAATTTCGCGAATTAGACAAAATCTAACCAAAATCTAAGTAGAACAAAATTTTAAACACATTTTTCTCAAAACCACTTTTTTCGAGACGGTTGACATGATATCTCAAGTTCTACTAAACCAATTTACTTGAAATTTGGTGTGAGTCTTTTCTATACACTACTTTATCGCATGAACCAGAAGTTTAACAAAATTTTGATTTTTACCATCTTAAAAAATTCGGAAAGTCAAAAAAACTGGTAAAAAATGTCTTTTTTTTGCAGACAGCCTCCATATTGCGAAAAAAAAATGTATCACTTCTCCGAGGTTGCCAAAAGCAGCATTTGTTTGGTTTAAAAATAAATTTGTTGTTTTCTTTTCGGATAACTAGTAGGGTTGCAATCGTGTCAACCAGGGAGCGCCATATTTTTGAGACCCACTTCAACACCATGTAACTTTCAATTTTTTAAATTTTTTCGTTTGATTTTTTTAATGTATTTCTTAATGTTTAACAAATATCTGGTAAAATAATGCCTACAAAAATATTATTGTTTTTTTAACGCACCTGAAAAAACACCTACAATTCATGCTATTATACTAGAATACCCCCTTAATTCAACCTTGTAAATGTACTGCAAATTGTCGTACAATGTCTTGCAGTTGCAAAAAATCAGAATTATTCTGTATTTCTCTTTGAAAATGTATCAATAACGAATGTCTAAATAAAAATGAGTAATTGTTTGCCCACTTTACGTATATTTCTGTTTAATTTCGCTGCTTTTGTATATATGTATAACTTTTTTTTAATTAATAAATACGGTTTTATTACTTTTATTTTCGTTTTTTTTTTCATTCAAAAATCCATCCTCACTTTTACTATTAGAAAAAACTATAAATTTTAACTGAAATAATCATTAAAATTATTTAATATCATGTACTCAATACATTCCCCATACAAATAAGAGTAGAGGGGGTAAAAAAAAAATGGACCATAAAATTGACCGGGAAGATCCACATTATTAGTCTTTGACCTTTTTTTAACTCAAATCCATTGGTGGAATTCGGTCATCACATTTTGCATACATAACTACCTCTAGCGCCTGCACTAATAAGGAAGTCATAATATTTAATGTTCTCCAAATAGGTACTACGTACGCCAATTTTAAAGTATGTACTACGCAGAATTCACGCGTTGATAAATTCAACGATTTTTAATAATTTTATAACCTTTTTAAAAGTATGAGATTAACGCTTAAAAATAGGTGCGATCAATGGCTCTCTAACACCATAAGCAGTTTATATGTCATCATACTCAAATGCAAGGTATGATATTTTGAAAAAAGGCGAGAAACTTCCAAACCGAATGATTTGAAAATTCCCTCAAGACTGTGCCCTCAAGGTTTAAATCGATTATATAGAGGGACCAGTGGATAAGATATGTACGGAGCATCTAATGAGTTAAGATGAAATTATACGTGAAATCCTATGTAGATACTATTTAGATTCATCTTTACGACAAATCGGTTTACAGTATGAACATCAAAAAATATGCTACGGATAAATTGAAGCTTTTACTAGCTTTTCTTTGTATTGGAATTACAATAAAGTTATTATTTATATAACAAAAAATATAAGCGTAAAACACTAAAAAAAACTTTTTCCTGACTTAACTATGAAGTAATATTAGAAACAATTTTTTAAAAA
This sequence comes from Glyphotaelius pellucidus, assembly GCA_936435175.1. Classification (NCBI taxonomy): domain Eukaryota; kingdom Metazoa; phylum Arthropoda; class Insecta; order Trichoptera; family Limnephilidae; genus Glyphotaelius; species Glyphotaelius pellucidus. The sequence goes on along the minus strand of OW386537.1, from coordinate 34,873,422 downwards.
TACCCCTTAATGGCTAAAACTATTTTTGAGGTTTTGTATGTTCTAGATTTTTTCATTCTTATAAAATTATGAACAAAATAAATAAAAACCACTTTTTCGATTACTTGCCTCGTGCAAATACGACGCGCGATTTAAAATTTTGTATGGCATGGGAATGGAAATGTTTCTAGCATTTATGTTCCTCTTAAGCCGCCACTATCCGAATTTCTACCAATTTCTTGCATATATTGAACATTTGTTTTTAAGCTCTTAAAAAATATATGTTATTTTTGAAGATAATATCTATACAATCCCCACGCCGAAACCCAAATTATATGATATTCCATCAATAGAAAAAAATCGCAAAGTATGCTCCGAAAATTTTTATTTTCAAGCCTGTTTCTATTATTTAACAAGTTATATGTATGAAAAAAATTACAGTGTTTCTTTGAACGTTGCTTTAGACAACCCCCACGAGATTTTTGCTCTATTCTAAACGAGTCGTGTTTTATTGAACATTTTCACAATTTTCGCTCCACTTTTATGGTTTGAAATATTAGCGCGCTCTCTCCAACATTCGTAATTACACATCTTTCCATCTTCTTCTTTTCGTGCTCGGATACGGGGCCTTAAGGCATAAAACCAAACAATCGAACCAATTTGGAAAGTTGCATAGGTCTGTAAGCTTGGCGATTTTGTTAAACTTGCAGTTTCGCGCCAATGCATAACCAAGGTACTTTTTGAACTATTTCTTTACTAATATTAAATCCGAAGTTCACTAACTCTCTGTATATGATTAACAAATCAGGAATATTTTTCACTTTTATATGTTTAGCCTCTTTTTAAGAGTGTACCCGACAAGTGTTTCCTGAGCTCATTTGGAGTATAAATGTTCATGTCATATTTTTGACATTTTTTCAACTAAAAACAATTTTTTTACTATCACACGACATCTTTGATCACAATGAAACATTTCGCAATGGATCAGATGATAAACGCTCCGTCGCGTCTATACGGTACTGCTGGAACGAGACGGAGTGTGTATCACGTGATGTGCTAGGTTGTACCCAGTTGTGGCGTGTGATGCACTTTTCCATGGGAGGCTTATGCATTCTGCGCCAATCAAAGAATACATTGCCATGGTTGACTGGATGAAGTGTTCCCTGATGGCCCTCTAGATAAGTGAGATGGTTAAACATCCCCTATGAATGACTATTTGCATAATTTTTCAATTATATTTATTATAATTTTGTATATTGTTTTATTAATCCGAATTATGGAATGTATCACTTTGCACTACCCCTGCAAACTTTCTGAAATAAAATGATTATTATTTAGATGTGGTTGGGGATGCCGGGCTCAATGGAATTCACTTTAACGAGTTGATTGGAGGCTTCTATTGATGGGATTATTCGGGATTTCGATTGCTTCTACATAATGCTGTTCGGTTTATTTTGGCTCAGTTCTAAGTAACTATTAGAAGTAGAATCAAGTAAATCTACAAAGTACCATGTCTAGAGAGAAGGAGGACGAATGGATTGAAGGAATTGATGTGAACCATATTTTTTTTGTTTTCACCCCCATCAAAAGTTTTTTTTAAGCAAAAAAATAAACCCCGCAAATGAGATTCTTCGGAGGTTAACCCCACTGATACCTTTTTTAACAAAAGTAATCGATCATTTTTCTGTCAGGCCTACAGTATTTCGATGAGGTTTTCAGTGATCCTTCCAGGTATGAGGGAACGTTGAGCTTAGAGTAGTGGTAGCCCAGACACATGTGGTTAGAGCACGTACGAAAACCTTGTGATATTTCACACATTCTAGAAGGGCAAGCGACCTTCAACCAAATTCCTTCATCACTAAACGCCTTGACATTGACAGCGAAAACACCCGTCGATCTTGTTCAAGCAAAATTTTATACCCTACTCTAACACTTATTAAAACTTTTATCCCAAATGTCATTGCAGCTGAATTTTTTGATCCTTTTGACAGATTTCCGTTAGAATTTGGGGGAGAATGGGAATAGATTAGAAAAATTATTCACTATTGCGATGATTTGATTGATAGAATATTGTGAAAAAGTTCATTTGAGGGGTCCCCACCACTTTCCTAACGGAAGGAAACATATGGTTTTCTCCTTTACCGCAGTCAAGACTCTATTTTTTATTGAACGAAGCTACATTTATTTGAACTACTCCAATGTTCATGCATACGTGGTTAGTAAGCAGTATGCAAGTACTTATATTAACATAATACAAAAAAGAAATAAAAGTAGCAGCCCCTCGAATAATTCTTCTGAAATAGCTAACATAAAAATAGAGATAAAAATGTAAAAAAGCATACTGTGTTTTGCCATATTTTAATGAGAAACAAAATAAATCGACCAAAATAGACAAGCCCTTAAATTCAAAAATAAATCTAGCCGAAACTTTTAAATTTAAATAGTAGTAAAGTTGTTATTATTCCCAGATATATTGCTTTTAAATGTATTAATTTTTTAAATTAATAAATATAAGCCATGCACACTAAGATGTATTTACAGTACATATGTACCTACAAAGCTTTTCACTAAGCATAACTTGTGATGAAAAGGGGGATCGGTTACCCGCGGTGAATGACCTTGGCCCGTCCGACTGCTAGCAAAGCATTCTACCGATATCTATTTATCTACCGACCACCTCAAAAAATAAGGCCCAATTGTTTCGCAGAAATTCACATGTGACAAAATCATCAAATTGCCATTCAGTGGCATTTTGTTTTTTTGACGGTTGAAGACCGTTTCAGCGTTTGAACAAATTATGACGAGCAGAAGAGGACAACTATCATTCTGGTAAGCTTTGTCAGCTAATTACAATTTGATAGAAAACTGAAACGCACCTAGAATCAGCTTTAACGGGAATGGGGGAAAATAAAATGACGCTGAATGGCCATTGTCATTAAAATGACAATGTAAGATTTGGATTTCTGCGATAACAACAGTGTCTTAGAATATTCCCTCTTCTAGCACATTTCAACAACCTCCACAATAATTTATTTTCATCATAATCGTCAATCTGTTTAATTGTTTGGAATTATGGCAGCTTTAAAAACGGTAAACAATTCTTAAAAGTATTTAGTCGAAGATAATAATGTTAATTCTGAAATTTGAAAACATGAGATTCACAATCATGACGGTTCGATGGAAGGTGGCAATGGCTGAATTGGTAAAAGCACACGTCCCGGTTAGACGAGAGATTCTGGGTTCGAGTCCCAGTTGCGATCATTATCTTTTTCTATTTTTCTGTGTTTTTTCTCTTGTTGTTTTTTTCTCTTCATGTTTTCGTTTAGATTATCAGTGTTATCTTCTTCTTCAATAATTCTTAAAAGATTCGTTAGCACATAATATTATGAATCGTTTAAATGCGATTATCATTATAACCCAGGGGAGTCATTCCGATCAGTTGCTATTCCGCCTGTAAATGTCAATGACAATAGTTGACATTTTCCAACCGAACAGAGGCGAAATTGCTCTGATGGGTCGGAATGAATATTTCGCCATAAATATTCACTGCCATTCCTTCACGAACTACGCTCAATCTTTCATGATCAGGGTATTTCCAGGAATTATAATCAAATCTAATAAACAAAATACAAAACAGGTCCATTGTCAAGCACACAAAGGGACTTCCATCAATTCTACCAAACATTGGATGGGATGAGTAGTTGAATTGAACCCCAAATCTTGGGAAATGTAAATGTAAGAGGAGAGATAAGAGAAAGAGATATTGGCTTGAAGATCAAGCTATTCAAATTTGGTCACCAAACCTTGTAATGGTGACTGGCAACCTTTCAGTATATAATACAGTAAGTACTTTTCATTTAGGATTGAGGCGCATAGATACATATTTTGTAAGAAATGAATGCGAATAATAATGCAAGTCAAGTTCCCTAGTTTGAATTCCGTTGGAATAATATTATTTTTAAACTGTATTTTTCTTATTTCATGATTTGAAAGTAAACATCTATATTTGTAAAGAATACTAGCTAAACTCCCCGGCGTCGCTCGGCTTTAATACAAAGTTTTTCAAAATCAGATTTAGAAAGTGACTTGCCACTTTTTGTTAGCCACTGTTAGCTCTACACTGGAAGACCTGAGGAAAATAATTTCCCCCAGGGATATATCATTTTTAGGGGAACTGTGTGAAGGGTGTGGATTTAAAGCGAAGAAACGAAGGAGAGAAAGGAAGAGAAAGGAGATTTGAAAATAAATATCTATATTTGTAATGAATATAGCTAGATTTCCCGGCGTCGCTCGGCCTTAACACAAAAGTTTTTCAAAATTAGATTTAGACAGTGAAGTTTCACTTTTTAATATTAGCTTCATACTGGAAGCCCCGAGAAAAATCATTTCCCCCGGGCCTGCGTCGTCTTAAGGGGAGCTGGGAGAAGAGTATTTTTAAAGGGAAGGAAGGAAATGAAGATCTGGGAAGGAAAATAGTTTGAGAGGTGGGTAGGAAACTGGGGTTTAGTGTGTCCAGAAGAGACGGACGTGTGAATCCATCCCTTATACTGCGGTGCAGGTTTCTCCCAACCAGTCTCTCCCGATCCGGCCCGCCAGTAAGTGGATGGGTATCCGCCGCCAAACCTAGACAAACCTTTTCCCATGAATCCGGACACCCCTGCTAATTAATACATTATTGTGTACCAAACGCAGCGAATCACTTTGTGTGGCATAGGGTGGCGGTACCCATTCCCGCCTCTCAAATTGTTTTGCAGATCAAGTGAGCAGAATTTTATCAATCTCGGAAAAAAACTGTAGCTACGTAAACATCAAACAAATTCCGGTCACCACAGACAATCTTCTTAACATAAATAGCTGAATTGAACCCGGCGTTGCTCGGGGTTATGAATGGTAAGAAGTCAGGTTTTGGGGTTGTGAATTCTAGTAAACTGGTGTAGTTTTAAGGTGGAAATAAAAATATCGTCAATAATTATTAAAAAATAAAAATTTTACCACACACACTTTGATTCACTTAATCGTACCATGTCTTTCTCGGACGTCCTCAAATTTTGTACCATTAACTTCCACTTCATAATTCAATATCTTTATCAGCTAAATGGAAGGTGCGATCCCAATGTGTCATTTTGCTTTGAAAAAAAAAGTAACTGTAATGTAATTAATTTCAAGAAAAATAATTAAATTAAAATGTAAATGAAAAAAAAATGGCAATGAATAATATAAAATGTAGAAATATCTTAAATTCAAATTATTGAATCATCCCTCCGGGTGGTCGCCCCATCATTCTGCATCCATTGCTCATTTCATGGAAAGCTGAACCACGACAATGACGTTGGTTGACGCTTTGTTTTGAGCTTTAAGCATTAAACTTTGGGCAATAAACTTTTCGCATTAAAATTTGAGCTTTTAGTTTCGAGCTTCAAGCTTTGAGAATCCAGCTTTGATCATCAAGATTTGAGCTTTGAGCTTCGAGATTTTAACTTTGTGCTTCGACCTTTGAGCTTTAAACTTCGAGCTTCGAGCTTTTAGATTTGAACTTAGAGCGTTTAGCTTTGAGCTCTAAGCTTCGAGCTTTGTGATTTGAGTATTGAGATTCGAGCTAAGAGATTCGAGCTTTGAGCTTGTAGCTTTAAGCTTCGGGCTTTGCGGTTCATGTTTCGACCTTTGAGATTTATTGAGTATGATCTTTTGGTCTAGAAAGTCGAATAAAGTTTTATTTCCCCGGCGTTACCCGGGCTTTGTGCAGAGTTTTTCTATTTTAGATGGTGACAGTAATAATTTCAATATCACTTTGAAAGGTAATTAAAAATTATAAAAAAAAATTGAAAAATAACCCCTAACCTAATGTAAAATATTGAACAAAATTTTTGAATCACTTTTAACGACTTTTCAAAGGAGGTGTTGAAGTTGCATGCTTCCGAGTTGTCCGGTCATACCATCATATTCTTATACACAATACTAAAACGTAAGGATTGCAGGGCCAAATTTGATCGACCCCAATAATAACGGTTATGAATTTTTAAAATTATTATTATTTCCATATTTTGAATTTCCATTGTTGGACGAAAAAAAAAATCCTGGTCGTAGGAAAAATTGGTTTTGCTAGATTCGTATATACTAATCTGTAGTGTTCGACCGAAACAGGACTTTCTATCGAAACCGAATCTTCGGTATCTGTCCAAGTTTCGGCCGAAACCGAAACTTTTTTCCTTCGGATTGCGAGTCCAGAGCCTTACCGCTGGACTTGTTTGACTTTACTATAATTCATATAATATTTTTACTAGAAATCAATCGCCGTTAAAATAAGAAACTACGCTAGAAAAAAAGGAAGGTGGAGAAGGAAAGCCTTTATAGTAATTTTTCACATAATCTGTAAAAACTATTTTAGGAAAGGTGTTTGTTATTGGTGAACTGTATGTTAACCTTGCTGCAGATTGAGAGCTAGCCCTTTTCAATCGCTGTGGCCGCAATCGTGTTAATATTTGTTAATAATAATTCGGATTTACTCAGTCACATTTATTTACAATAAACTTCGCACGAATTAGATTAGTCGCGGTTAAAGTACACTAGAGGGAATTTATAACGCCCAGAGGGTCAGGATGTAAGCAATATAATAAAATTTGATTTTATTAATTGTAAGGCTGTTCGCCATTCTATTTTTTTATCTGGGAAAAGTTGAGGAAAGTTGATTTTTAGCGAAATGTCTGTATCTACTATTTATTGTAGTATTTGGAAAATCAATATAAGCAAGAACTTACCACCTTACTTAATTAAATAATCGTTTTGTCGAAATTCGAATCACTGCCCCAGCTTTGTCGTCAGCATTATCTCGGAATATTGGATTATTATTTTTAAATTTCGAATTAAGACTTCCCAAAATTTCCGTTATGATGTATGACCTAAGGTTGCTTTTGAACAATCTGCCATGAAAAAGTTCAGCAATTGAGGTTTCTTATAAAACCCCAGGAATGCGTACAGGGCGGGTTCTTTTACTCTCATAATTTCGGCTGTCCAAAGTTAAAAAACATTTTTGTAAAATTTTTAAGCACTGATTTTCACGAACGGAGAAGCGAAATAGTATTTTGAAGGAGCCGCGAGCCGCACAAAATAATATATTCCCAAAATATTAAAGAGGCAAATCACTTTAACGTTATTTAAAATAATTTCAGAATGAAGAAAAATGAGAATAATTTTATGTCCTATCGGCAAAATGGGAAAGAAAATTTTGTGTTGGTAAAAGTGGTAAGTCGGTAAGCAAGTCACGTTTTGGAATCTGAAACCGTCATAAAAACAATAGTTTTGTAAATATATGTTATTTATGTATTTTCAAGACAAAATAAAATGTAATATCTGCAGTGTTTTAATATTGGAGATCCGAAATGGTAATACGTAATTTGACCTACGCTATCAAAATTTAAAGATGTACAAAGTATCATGAAAATAATAATATTTATAAGTACGCTACGCTATCAAAATTTAAAGATGTACAAAGTATCATGAAAATAATAATATTTATAAGTAGAACGTTGCTTGAAATGGCTTTAGCCGTGTTTAGTGACCAGATCTGAATAGCCAGGTGCTTCCTTACCTTCCTCTTCCCCATCTCCTTCCCCTCCCTACTACCTTCAGCCTCACAACATACCCCAATTGGGGATGCCATAGTCTCACTGGCTCCAGACGGGAGCAGTTGGGACTCTTGTGCGGTATTTCATATAAAAAAAAAAAAAAAAGAACGCATATCTATACTAATATTATAAATGCGAAATTGCGTGTGTTTGTTTGTTACGCTTCCACGCATAAGCCAAAAAAAGGATTTTTAAAATTGTTTCACAAATAGAAAGATACATTATATGCGAGTAATATAGGCTGTATATAATGGTAAGCTCTGGCATTATGAAATTATAAATATATGATATATTATATTTATTATACATTTTCTATCCCTAACAAAAGCAAGTTGCTAATGTCAGAAGAAAAGCAAAGCAAATCGTTGCCGTGGAAACGGTGTTGATATATTTTCAGGCGTCGAAGTTAATATCTATCTATAAAAATGAATCGCTGAAATGTATGTACGCGCATAACTTTCGAAAGACTCAACAAGATAAGATAATTATTTTTTTGTGTTTGTTATTTTGTTTAAAACTACTGGTGAGCTCAGGCAATATGAAATTTGCCATAGTTGGCACGCGAGCTGTTTGAAAACTGAATGTAACGGGAATGAATGTATGGAATGATGGGGAAGGGGGGAGAGGAACTCGGGAGGGGGGTTAGCGGGACGGGGGAAGGAGGGAGTGGAGTGGGGAGAGGGAAGCTGGAGGAGGCGGAGTGGGAACCCGAGAGGGGAAGGGGACGTGGGAAAGGGAAGGGAGGCGGAAGGGGAGGCGAAAAGGGAACGGGACGAATGGGAAAGGACACGCAGGGAGAAACTATTTATTTTTTAAATGGCAGAGCAACGCATGCCGGGTACCAGCTAGTATATATATAAAAGAAGTTTATAAGAAAATAAATGTTTAGAAGAACCACGCTAGAAACAAAAATAAACATAAGGAAATACGGATTCGGTCACTAAATATAGCTAAACCCACAACTTTTCGAATAGATATCATAATTAAAAACACTCTGAATACCCGTCTTCCACTCCGGATCGAAGTGGGCACGATAATATAAATTTAAAAAACATTAAAACTTAAAATTAGTAACGCTAGTAAAGACTTTTTTTATTATGTAATATTTTGCAATTAATTTCAATTAAACATATTTTATATTAAAGTATATGGGTTGATGAATAACTAATAATACATAATTGACGCTTTTCGATAAACGATATAATTTGTCAATCATATTTGACCGGACAATAATTATTTAACGTTACAAGTACCGGCCAGTACAAACGAGACCCGATTAATGTTGGTTTAATCTAAATCCAGTTAACTTACTGACTAAAAGACAGAATCGAAATTTGTGTTCAATAACTCTCTGTGAATTATCGAGTCCTAAAGGAAATATATTCGTTAATTCCCTCGCCGTAGCGCTTATCCCAAGTGGTCCCAAACATATTTATTAACGAAATCCTACATTTATTTGATTTCCTACATAGTAAAAAACCGTCGTTGCGTAACTGTAATGAGATTGTGAATGAATTGTGATGATGATTGCCGAACTGTCGTGCCTACTTTAATGAGATTTGTATTGTAGGAAGGAAGAGAATAGGAAATATTTAAAAATTGAAAACATCGACCTGCAAATCCTGATCCAGGAAATATATCTTGGAAAAATATTATGGATTGTACATTGATCAGCATTTGACATTAAACAGCATACACAAGGTATTAAAGACAAAGTCATCCCCTTACTTAAGCGTTTTTAGCTGGCTCTTGCCAAATAAATTAAAATTGTTTATATTATAGTCTCGTAAAATCACATTTAAATTATTTGATAGAAATCTGGGGAAACGCATGTAAAACATACACAAATGAATTACAGGTAGTACAAAATAAGGTAATCAAAAAACTATTTCACCATAAACCCAGAACATCCGCAAAAAAATACATATGGAAACAAAACTATTAACATTAAGAAAACTATATGAATTCATTACAAGTATATACAAAATAAACAATAAACTCGTTCATACAAACACAGAATTCATTAAACGTCCCAAGTACACAAACACTTTACACGACAATACGAAAACATACATTTAAACACCATCCACACTAACTATGGTAAACAATCCATTGGTTACGAGGAGGGCAACTTATACAATTACCTCCCAAACGACATTAAAAACGAAAAAATGCTGGGTAATTAAAAAAAATATATATATATCAATTTTTAATTCTTGATAAACAAAGTAATGAATTAGAATAGCGCTGTATTGTAATATTTAGTTTAATTTAATGTGTTTAATTAATTCTTGTTAAATAAGTGAAAATGTTATTTTATTTTTAATGTAATTAAAAAAAAGTTACCTTATTTAATGTAAGTAGTTTTAAACATCGCAATATTTTTTAATAGTTAACCCTTTCTGATAGGTACCCACCTCCTTGGCAAAAACATGTAAAAAAATAGTTTATACGGTTTTTTCATATTTTTTTAATACATTATTTTTTGTATGGTTTCAAGCTATGCCTCATTTGAACAAAATTTTATGTGGTTTATCTAGGAGAATTTTCAACTTAATGCTACTCGAGGAAGTCTTATTCAATATGTATACAAATACATTTGTCTCATTTTGCAAGTCACCATAATAATATATTATTTAATAGGCAGAAGACATCAGCTAAAAAGTTTTTGTCTATCTAAGTAATAATCTAAATATACCTTCAAATACCTTTGATACCATTCAATCTATCTCTAAAATAACTTGATTTGATCCAATTAGCAATTCAGTTCGTTAATTGCGTAATACGTTTGCCAATTACATTATCTTCTTAGAGCTTTTCCGACCCACGCGTTGGCAACCTTGAGGAAAAAGTGACAATATAAAGACCCTTGTGGGAGTTATTCATGAGCAATTCGGTAAAAACACCTGCAGCTTTATTTCCTCTGCGTATTTCACTAAATAATGGAAGTAGAAAGTGGCTAGAAATTTTAATATAGGGCTACACCAAGGTTAAATAGTGTTCCAAGTTATAAAATATAGGGTCCTTCGCGGGAATATGGGAAACGGCAGACCTTTGTGATATATAATTTTATTTTTATTTTTTATTATTTGATTGGTAATACTAACAGTTTATACATAATGTATCGTAAAATATGTGTTAATTATTCAACCAGTAATAGGTTTTCACTAATGATTCTTAATTATTTAGTGAATATAAAGACAATACAGTTACATTAGCCTGTGGGGATGGGATGGTGACAGGGAGGAGAAGGGAATGGGTCTATTCTGTGTAATAAGTAGCATGTATGTGTAAATATTTTATTGATTTTTACGAGTAGGTTTGAAAATGTGGAGTACTGTAATAAATAAGTCGAATTCACTCTATGAAATGTGAAGTGCGGTGAATGAGTTTATTTTGTCATTGAAGAAGAAGATAACACTTATAATCTAAATGAAAATATGAAAGAAAACAAGACACAGAAAAACAGAAAAACAGAAAAAAAACAATGGTCGCAACTGGGACTCGAACCCAGACCTCTCGTCTTACCGGGACGGCGCGTTTTCCAATTTCGCTATTGCCACCTTCTGTCAAACCGTCATATTTGTCAATCTCATATTTCAAATATTTAGAATCATTAATATTATCTTCAACTAGTTATTTTTCCATATTTTCACATATATATAGAAGGTGGCAATAGCGAAATTGGAAAACGCGCCGTCCCGGTAAGACGAGAGGTCTGGGTTCGAGTCCCAGTTGCGACCATTGTTTTTTTCTGTTTTTCTGTGTCTTGTTTTCTTTCATATTTTCATTTAGATTATAAGTGTTATCTTCTTCTTCAATGATATATTACGTTGATGGGAATAACCTTCAAAAGTTATTAAAAGAGAGTTTTTCTCATAAAAAATTGAATATTCATTTAGACTTTCATAAAGTCAATAGTTCCATATGAATAAATTCGGATACATTTATCCGAGACGCTATTCAGGTTACAAACCAATTCTTTGAATGATTGTTTCCAATAAAAAGAGTAGTTGCCTATAATATGGAAAAAGAACTAGTTGAAGATAATATTAATGATTCTAAATATTTGAAATATGAGATTGACAAATATGACGGTTTGACAGAAGGTGGCAATAGCGAAATTGGAAAACGCGCCGTCCCGGTAAGACGAGAGGTCTGGGTTCGAGTCCCAGTTGCGACCATTGTTTTTTTCTGTTTTTCTGTGTCTTGTTTTCTTTCATATTTTCATTTAGATTATAAGTGTTATCTTCTTCTTCAATGATATATTACGTTGATGGGAATAACCTTCAAAAGTTATTAAAAGAGAGTTTTTCTCATAAAAAATTGAGTTTATTTTGTTTTGAGTTCCGTTAAGGGATGTGTGTTGTCTTGTCTGGTTAGTCTGATGGGCACTCTTAATTGAATTCTTTCGAGTGATTTCGGGCAATCTATCATAGAGATAGCAATTTTTTGTAAAAATAGATCGTTTCACGACTTTTCGGTGACGAAATACTGAAAAACGTGACTAACTCCCTCGTGGCTCAGATAAGGACGATAGTTCCGAAAATCTAGGTGGTATCGTAGAAAACGATTTAGCATTTTGTCAATCCTTTTTATGTGTGATTTTCCAGATTTAAGAGGCGTACTCTGGAAAACTGCGTACATACGAAAAAGTGCAGCATTTTGAAGTTATTTACTTTTTTAAATCTTTGCAGGTTAAGAGTACAAAGTCAAGAACCTTGGAAGTTTTTGCAACCAGGGATTCAACATGGCGGTGAAAAAGTAATTTCGGGTCTAACTGTACTCCAAAATCCTTGGCCTCCGTCATTTTTATCATTTGGGCAAAATGATAGGTAGGTACCTACTCGTACGCGTATAATCAAAAACCTTCTAGATCACCGTGATCAATCATGGTAAAATTGAAATCTCTCAATAAAACTCTTTTAATAGGAATATGTAACAAAAGTCTTCCCAAAGGGAAGGTTCCCAGTCCATGTTGTACGAGTGTGTTGGGTAATACACAGACGTTTTAATTTTTTTTTATTGCGAGTGGGAATGATTTGGCAACTTTGTATCCTTCTAGAGCTAGAGCCTCCTTGGAGGAAAGCATAACTAGTAACGATCTGTTTGTAAGGCTCTGTTTTTTGTAAGGCTTGTGGAGACAATGATAATAAGTAGGTACTTTAATATAAAAGATATATGATGGATAACATTAATTCCATCGTTCTCCTGAAACAATTCCTTTCAGTTGTTGTGTTCGGTTTTCATTTTGAAAGGATAAATAATGGCCCGAATTGTTTCTTTACGCAAATCTTTTGGGTTAATACGTAGGTACTTATTTGAATTCGCTTTGTTTGGATTTATCTTCACTTGGATATGCCCAGATCGTATTTAATTAAAATAACATTAATAGCTATATAAATCATATTTAATTAGAATTATATTTAATTAAAATAACATTCAAAGCGATACAAAACATGAATCAAAAATCAATTCTGTTAACTTATTATTTTGATGAAAATGATGCCCAATTCAAATAATATTCTATAAAGATCATTGTTAAAACGACCTGAAAATGACAATGATGACTCAAAATAAACAGAATTCAAATGAAAAATAGTTTTAGTTTTCGTGTTTCATTCGATTACGTTGGCAAACCTTGTAACAAGTTATATGTTAAAACTACATTTTTGAACAAAAAAACAAATCTCAACAAACACAAAATATCACAAACAGACCAGTTACACAACCGTACAATGAAAACATAAAAACTCCGACGATAAACACAAGCTTTGGACAAAGACACCATAAATACCATACTATAAAGGCATTCAACAGTTTTTCACTTGAAAAAAAAATTGAGTAAAACAAAAATAAATTCAGGTACAAAATCAAAAAATGGGTTAAAGAACAAAAAACACAAAATTCGATTCAGTGTCGATTCGTTCAAAATTCAGTGCATTAGACAAATTACATCGTAATTTGTCTAATGCACTGAAACAATCGATCGTTTTCTAATCGATGTTTCTTTTGGGATCTATCTTTAAAAAAGGCCTGAAATATTTTAAGCGTGCTTAGTTTTCTGTTCGTAAAATACAACATTAAAACAAGGTTGACATTTGACACATGAGAACGGATCGTTTCTACGACTCTTTCTTGAGTTCAATAGCTTGGCTGTGGACCGATTTGCCGGCTTCTGAGCATCCTCTCGCCGTCTTGAAAAGACCCACGTTCACTCCCTCCTCTCCTCAAAAAGAGCCTTTACACAGCATCCCAAAAGATATTACAGGCACTAATATTTTTTCTCATTTAAAGAAGAAAAAAACTAGAGAAGCAATAAACTTTTTTGTTTGTTTACTATTAAATACAAACCGACATTTTTTGTAATTTTAAAATCAAAAATTCAGTAGTAACACAGTGAGCCGAAAGATTTTAAATAATAAAAAATATTCATCTAAATTTTAAATATTTCATATAAAATATACTAGTTGGTATTACGTATAGTAAAAGCAAAACGTTAGCAGGAATAATGGCCCCAAATTACGTGAAAATGTTACAGGAGTCAAAAATTATTCATAATGACAATGACCCTAGCATGTGTATAACGTATACCAAGTATGCGTATAATCCACCACAGAAAATATGTTTTGTAAACGCTTTTCTCGAAATTATTAGGCAATTAGCATTGATGGAGTAAATCTAACCTTATCCCCGTAGAAACTTCATAAATCATTACCGTAGAGGTACGGAGCAATTAAGATATTTGGAGAATTACCAGAGAAGGTAAAATTTGAAGGAAATATAAACAAATTTATTCTAAAATTACGAAAAAACGTGATTCGTGCTGAATATAAATATATACAAGGATTGTTTTGAGAAATACGTTACTATGGACTAGGTTTATTGTACCTTTTTAAAAAACGACAAATAAATAAATCACAGAAGTATCTACTATTCATTCAGACCGAAATGATGAAATTATTGCTTTACATGTTGTCTAAAAAAATCTAAAGTTCTTGTCCGAAACCAATTTCAATTTCATTGGTACAAAACATGGTCGGTTTAAGATTTGTGTCACAGGTGTCATATATTCCCATTGGGAATGTACGAACGATATAAGCCAAATAATCTTTTATCTTTTATAGCTAAGTGTGACACAAGTCTAACGCGAAATAATCACTTTTTATAAAAATTTCAACATATATAAGGCAGAGTGAAAAGCTTCTACATCATCGCAAAAGCAAAAAAAGTCAATTTAATCCTTCGTTGAAAAAAATATATCTTTTATCAAATAAATATTTTGGATCGTTCAACAATTACTGCTACGCAGAACGTTAGGCTAAATGGGCGTAATACAGCTTTGCAAATGGATTATTTAGACAAGGCACACAAGAACCCAAAAAAATCAAGTATCTACACAAAAATAAAAAAATGCCCCAAGCGATCGGATTGTGATTTTGAATAAATAGACTACAGGTTTAGAGACCTTTGAATAAAACTATTTTTTTTAAAGACTATTATAATTTTATTTTCTCTACGCTGGTGTACCTACACTTCGTTAACATTTTTTGATAAAAATGAATATCGTTTTCGAAGAAAAACAAATTTAATAAAAATTGTAATTTTTTCGCAAAAACGCGTGGGGTCTTTCAATTTTATTTATTTTTATTGTACTTCAGATTATACAGCCAACTCTAGTCGAAACTTCTTATTCTTACTCTCTTAACATCTGGGAAGATAATTATACAAAAAGTCTTAAGGCTATTTAAAGAGGGATTAAATATACTAACTCTTTCAGAAATTTTATTCAACAGCACCATCCCTCTTGTCTTGCCATGCTGTGCTAGAACATCATCTGCTATATAAGTATCTTGAACATATGTGGTATAATAAACATATGGTATCTTTAACTTTGGATGGGCCATGAATGAGCTATGAATCTTATTAATACTAAGTATTACAAGATTTGCATAACGTCTAATTTCTGGGCTGAATCTCTTTGTCGCCTTACGTGCAGGACCATGAGTAAGTTCTACGCGTCCGCTTATGGATAAACCTGGTCATTTTTTTCTGGATTTGTTGCGGCATATTTTTATGTATTATGTATTTTTATGTATTGTTGCGAAGCTCACACATCACTAGCATACTCCAGTTTACTTCTTATGATGCTGTCAAACAAAGTTATCATTGCATCTGGATTATTAAATTTATCATCAGATGATAAACCCCAAAAAATTGTAGCAAACTGAACTGGGCCGTGATACGTAGTCCGAGAACGTTAGTTTGGGATCAAAGATGATTAAATGCTCACTTGTTTTTTTTTTCTGATCATTCTGCTGCAGCATCAAGATCAGATTGCATTTGTAAGTAGTTTTGATAAGAAATTATTTCCAGAAATTTGAGGTCATCCGCCAATAGAAGACTTCTGTCATATTTTACACAGACCTGGATGACGTCTATAAGTATGAGGAATGACAGAGGACTAATGTTTGAACCCTGGGAAATACCTGACAACGCCAGGAATTGTTTAGATTCATTTCTATAAACACGTATAGGCTTCTGAATTTCAAATGAGAAGCAAAGAAGATAAGCGTTCGTTGATCAAAGCCAAGTTTGAACATTTTGAGTAGGTAGTAAAAAAAAATCATGATTAACTCAAATCGGCCTTGGAAAAATCCATACACACAATATCTGTTTGGTGTCTCGTGTCCAGTTTGACGGCCACCAATCGCAAAAATGTCGACAAATTTGATAGTGCGGATTTTTTTAGCATGAAATCGTTTCGGTATTCTTCTAGAAAAGGCATAATTTGGTGAAGCATTTTCTGATATTTTAAGATATGATTGACAGTACAGCTAGAGGTCTATTATTATTTACATCAGCCTTATCTCCAACTTTGAAAATTTGGCCTAAACGCGTGAGTTTTCAGCAATGGGGGAAAATCGATATGAAATTAAAGATGAAATATATGGTTCAATTGATGACTGATGGAATCTGACAAACACGTCTCTATTTTAGAGGGTATTCCATCGGGACCTGCAGCCTTGTCCGGCATTAGAGTCAGAAGACAGGTATCTACTTCCTCTTAACAGATTAGCCCAAGACTGATTCTCCCGGTGTTCCAGGGCTTCTCAGTTCGAGTAAAGTTTAGATTTACGCGTACTTACTTACTCTTACCCTCTTAAGCGTAACAGCTTTCAGTTGAGCGATTTCGGCGCACAATTTAGTAATGATGCCGCCTTGATTAGAAATGAGTGAATTTTGCTATCCGATTGTATTCAGTAGCTTGACAATTATTGCAGCAAGCAACTTTATCGGTCATATTATTGGCTGCTTGACTCACTGTTTCGCAGGCTTGGGTTGATCTCGTTGCCAGGGTGGGGAGAGGAGGATGTCACAATGAGAATTTATGTTTGGGTGACCGGACAACTCAGAATAAAACCAACTCAGAACCTCTTCAAAAATTAAAAGTGAAGATAAAAAAATATAAAAAGTTGGCTAAATAAGTAACGCTAGATTAGGGTTAAGGACTATTTTAAAATTATTTTTTTCATAGCTTTCTATGTCTTTTCAAAGAGGTGTTGAGTTGACTTGATTCTGAGTTGGCATGGAACGGCATTTTAGGTACGCTTTTTTTTACAATAGCTCCAGCTGAGAAAAAAATACCTTAGGGCTTTGGATGCTGTGTGGAGGGCCTTTTTAAAGAAAGGAAGGAGAGGAGATTCTGGGAAAGATAAAGGTATGAGGGGTGGGTCGAAATCTGGGGGTCAATGTTTCCAGGAGTGAGAGACATATAAATCCATCCCTCCTACTGTGGTGCAAGGTGATAGGTCGAGAGAGTCCGGCTGGAAAGGTCTAGATTATGTCTGCCGCAAGCAATCTCTCCTATCTGGCCCACCACGCAGTATGTGAGCAAACGCATTTGCCTTCAAGACCTAGAAAAAACTTAACCAGAACAAGGGCACCCGCACTAAATCACCAAACGTAGAGAACCACTTGGTTACCCTGGTTGCCCTGGGTACATGGTTACCGTGGGTACCCACCTCCTAAATTACTCTAAAAGTGAACTTTAAAATACTAGTTTTGAAGACAACACTTCTTGGTGTACTCTGATAACACGAAATGCTCAATTGAAAACAACCTCGAAATACAAAGCATCTCATTATTGTGTTTTCTTAATGGCTTGACAGTTATACATGGCTCCTTATATTCACAATTGAAAATCCAAAACCAAAATGCTGCATATTATTAGCCAGTTTGAAAAAAATATAACACACTACGCAGGTTTTGTCCAATGTTATGTGTGTTGAATGTTACTCGGAATAACTGTAATTACGTAATGTAATGTAATTTAATAATCTTCCCTAGAGGATATAATTTTTATGAGTGCTACGCCATTCGAAGAGATAATAAAAGAATTTTTAGATAATCAAAAATTACTTTGACCCTCATTTAAATAATTATTCCACACAAAATCACTCAATCTTATCGTAAATATGGGATGGTCCGATGCTCTGTAGGGAACCCGCTTGGACAGCGCGGTGTAAACTGTGCGCCCTAAAGTTTAAGTTAAGACCTACGGAATTCAATACTTCATTTGGATGAAAGCACTGTGAAACCAAACACGACTCAAAATAAACAATATTATTATTACATGACTGAGTATTCTCTCTCGATACAAGTACATATTATACTAAATTGAGCGATGTTCCAGTTCTGGAAGGTTTTGGGTTTTATAAAGCAAGAATGACAACTAGAGTACATTTTTGCTCCACAAACTTTGTAGACTAATGTAAATATTTTACGTTGATGGTAAAACTTGGCAAACATTGTAAACATTAGAGTGGATTAAAAAAAGTAAAGATTTTCGTAGCGAACCACTAGAATGCGGAAAAGAAGAAAAATCACGTAAAAAAATATATGGTTGATAAACACAAAAACTGTAAAAAATAAGCGCTGGCACACAGAGACGCCCGACTATCGCAATGTCTTGAAAGAGATGTTTTCTCGCTTTGATAGCTGTTGAAGATCCGCAGCAGACACACTGCGTCCACCGCGCATTATGAGGTGTAGTGCTATTGCACCTTCCACCGCGCATTGTGAGATGGAATGCTCTTGCGTCGGAGCATGTAGGCTGCGGGGGACACAGGTTTTGTATTATAGAGGCGCTGCATGCAAGTGGCCCAGTTTAGTCAGGAGTTGTTACGTATCCAAGGGAACAGCAGGCCTGATCACTTCAAGTCAAGGTGGACTGCACTCCAGATGTTGCGTGGACGAGTGTTGCTACATTTCCGGCACCAGCATCCAAGGCCGGGGTGGACGCAGCAACTCACATGTAGACTGGCTTGTCATTGCATGGCGGTGGGTTTCTACACATCCAGCACCAGCATTCAAAGCCGGCAATAAACAAAAAAGTATTATCTTATAGCCCGATCCTGGATATGTTCCCATTCAATGTCCGTTCCTTTTTTCCCACCCACTCTTCATTAATCCCTAGCCACGCCCCCACCCCTGCCACGACACAGTAATAATACATAGTACCCACCCACTGTAATGTACTTGTCAAGTCATTATATATTTGCCCTGAGGAAGGAACATTCGTTCCGTAAATAAAATATATGTGGTATTTTTTTTTTTTTTTTTACATGAAATACCGCACAAGAGTCCCAACTGCTCCCGTCTGGAGCCAGTGAGACTATGGCATCCCCAATTGGGGTATGTTGTGAGGCTGAAGGTAGTGGGGGGGGGAAGGAGATAGGGAAGAGGTAGGTGGGGAAGTACCTGGCTATTCAGATCTGGTCACTAAACACGGCTAAAGCCATTTCAAGCAACGTTTCAATTCTGAATGGTGGTCTTACACCAGGGCGATACTATTAGTATCTTCCACTCTGGAACGTGCCGCAAATATATCATATATTATTTTAAATGAATAAATTGTGAAATAACACAAATTAATCAAATAAAATTTATTTGCGCACGCCGGGTTCGAACCCGCGACCTTCGGATTGTGAGTCGAGAGTCTTGCCTCGGGACCACGGAGGCCGTCAAAGGTATAAAATATATAAGTGGTTCTAACAAAGTTATATTGTTTCATTTACTTAGTTTGGTGATCGAAACTGAAATTTCCTATGAGATTGAGATGCATAACCAGCCCAACGGAAATAAGTTACAAAATAAAAACTCTCTTTTCAGATACTCATTCCCATAAATGCGTAATTTTATTCAAACTTTTTTTATTTTTTTCCCTGTTTATTTACACTCTAATAATTGTTAATGTCCACGAATGTATGTATATATATCTACAACTACTCATCATAAAGTCAAGGGGCTATTGACTTGCCTAGCAATAGACAATGGAATCTAACACCTCAATTTGTTTAATGTTGAGTGATGAATCATCTTATAATATCGACAATCAATTTCTTTCATTCATTTACGATTTATAATTTTTCCTATAAATCCAGCTAAATAAATTAAGATCATTATTGCGCCTGTTTTCTAAATTGAAATATTAGGTAAGAACTTTCTTCTTCTCCTGGCGCTAATAATACTAAAAATTAGAAGACAATGTATAACTCGTATAAAATGTGTGGAATATAATGTTCACGTATGAATCCTCAAACTGTTTGCGACTCGCAGAAATAACTTTCCTGTGTTACGTGTTTGTATATTTACCTACAGGGTTTGTTTGTGGTTTGGTTTTTAATGTCATCACTAACAACCCCGGCAAAATCCTAATTAAGTATTTTTGAATATAATAATTTCTTCCTTTAAGTCGTTGTAAATTCATTGATTCACTAGTTTTAAGTCAACAGTTATAAGTCTTGGGTGAAAGTCACTAGCTATTAGTCTTAGAAGTAAGTCACTAGTTTTTATAGCTATAAATCTCAGTTGTAAGCCAGTTCTATTAATTCTATTAAATATTTATTTGAACAAGGCCTTGAGGTGATTTTTCACGAAAACGGCGCCAATATAAATTAGCCAAATATAAATATTATATTTAATTAAATGAAGACATTATGAGCGAAACTCAATCGAAAATCTGGAAACAGAAAAAATCAGAAAAAGATATTGGCACCTCTGGGACTCGAACCCAGGACCTCCCTACTTTCCGGGTTGGGCGCTCTTATCCACTGAGCTAAGGTGTTGATATCCTATTCGGTCACTTTTAACTGTACCATACTTCGACTAAGAACCACCCGTATTATCTTCATTTTTCTTAACGCATATTTTTATTGGCTGCCATCTTTATGAATGATTGCAAGATTCAACTCGAACTAAATGCAATCTAGATGCAAATATATATTTAAACCACATTTTTTATTTTCTTTTGAAATTTTCACAGATATGTCTCAAAATGATCTAACCACCGTTTAAAAATGGTCGTTTAAGCCGAAAATAATTGCAAAACTTATATAATAATAACATTACTAAATTTAATTTAAATTAAATAAAAATAAAAAAAGCTGTTCGATCTTTCTCATGGGTTAAGTTTTGGAATTTATCAGTGATTTAATGTCATCGTCACATACTTGCCAAAGCATGGAGTGAAGATATAACAGGTAAGTTTTATAATATTTATCCACACTCCAGCCGTTCGAAACTAAAACCCTTAAAAAAAAAAATAAAATAAAATAAAACCCTTAACTTTTTCGACCCAATCTAGTAAACAAATCTCATATGAGTGTATAATTATTATTTAATTATTTAAATAATTATTTTTATGCATGAAAGTTACCTACCAACTAAATTAAACATGACGTAGGTTTTCTTCTTTAAACCTACACTAATACGAACTAATACTTGAATACGACTTGTACTCCGCTGGCTTTCAGGTAAGTTGCGTACAGAGGAAAAGTAACCGGACTGATAAAATTTAAATTAAAAAGCTTAACATATAATATATGCGTCTTGTAACTTGTTACTAGAGAACACAGTCCCAATTATCCTAATCAGCTCTACCGAGATTTCATGTTTTTCAACAAATTATTTCCCGGAATTTTAAATAAGAAAGATTTCCGTAACACATTTCTTCATTTTAACCATATCGCCATGTTTCCTAAAGACAATAATTATAGTATTTGTAAAAAGCATAAACTTTGTGGCTCACCATAATTTACAATAAAAAAATACATAAATTTGTTGTAGACCACTTTTATTTTATACACTCTACCAGTTTCGAAAGCACCCTTCCTTCCAGAAGAATATTCTATGTCGTAGATTAGTTAAAATATTCTCCTGTAAGGAAGGATGCTTCCGAAACTGGTAGAGTGTATAAAATAAAAATGGTCTACAACAAATTTATGTGTTTTTTTATTGTAAAAAATTATGGTGTTTTGAAAAATGACAATATTTTTAATCAGACTGGAAACGAAAAGCAAGACGAATCGTTTATGAGCACTAAAATTTTTACTATGTTTACAAGATAGAGTAAGTAATCCAATTCCGAAAACAAACAAAACCAAAACGCCAAAAAAATAAACAAAAAATGACAATGTATTTATTCTACACACTTAAAAATTAATAATAGTCGAGGAAAAACATGATTTATATCCACCTGTTGTTACTGGCTACATCAAAATTCGAAAAACCCGGGCAGCTGGCTCTTCTGCTTATGTTTTCACGTTGATAAGAACATGATTTATATTCACGTTGTTATCAACGTGAAAACATAAGCAGAACAGCCAGCTGCCCGGGTTTTTCGAATTTTGATGTAGCCAGTAATATTTCTCTAATTTTGAACGTCAAGTATGCAAATTTTCATCAAAGTATAACAATTCTGCTCCAAGGGATGGGAAAAGGGAATGGGATGGTTTTTCGAAATTTATTGTTTTCACGTCACTTCTTCAGTTCTTCTCGTTTTGAATATCAAGTGTGCAAAATTTCATCAAACTCGGAAAAAAAAGATTTGTATAAAAAACAAAGCCATGGCGCCAAGCGCCCGTCGCCACAAATACCTTACACTTACATGTTGATAATTTAATTTAATTTTTATTTCAAAAGAAAGATAAACATTCCCGGGTTTCGAATAACCCAACAATGTTTGAAAATCTATTCCTACCATCACAGTAAGCCGAAAATGTTGCTTGAGTCGTGATGGAGGACTTAGCGAGGAATCGAACACGGGACACACGGGTGGGATCCAAACGCGATGCCCACTCAATCACTGACCGGTCGATAAATAGATACTAGATAAGCACAATAATATATATTATTAGGTACATGTTTTTAC
Organism: Glyphotaelius pellucidus; assembly: GCA_936435175.1. Taxonomy (NCBI): domain Eukaryota; kingdom Metazoa; phylum Arthropoda; class Insecta; order Trichoptera; family Limnephilidae; genus Glyphotaelius; species Glyphotaelius pellucidus. The sequence goes on along the minus strand of OW386537.1, from coordinate 34,850,607 downwards.
ACATATAATATTCATCGATTAAATTTAACATGATCAAGAGCTTTGTTTTTCGAATAAAAGCTATCTGGAAAATAAGTACTGTTAGTATAAACTGAAAAAAAATATCAAATTCTACTCGTAATAAGTCGGGGTGCTTTCCAGCCTCCAATGTATATCATATCTCTCGGCTACGTGTTTGTTTTTAATTTAATATAATTTTTATTATTTTTTTTTGTAATTTTTACAACGAAGTTTACAAATTAATGTTTATTATATCTCATAAACTCTATATTTATAAAATATAATATTATCTCATATATTTTCTCTTGCTTAATGCGAATCATACAATACATCTTGAATCTACCAATTGGTGCAGACTTTAAAGTTTCCGGCAGGGCATTATTAATTCATTTATAGACTTAACTATTTTGGGTATTATCTTTGTCAATAAAAAACAATAAAACCGTGAATAAAATGTGAAAGGGGTCAAATCAGACCACGCGAGTTCACGTATCAGAGGTAGGAATTCTGAAAGCAAAACGTAAACAGGTTACAGAGCTAGCGGCAATCAACGCAACGCCTGTCTGGCAGAATACATATTTTTTGAGATGATTTTTGTCTTAACAATCACAATATGATTGTGTGCTTTTGAATTTATCAAAACACGCAACTTGACGAGTATTACTGGATTTATGGATTCTTTGAGTGGAAGTGAAACACGAATGAAACTATGGCTCTTATGCAGAATCACTCTTAAGATGGAGCTATACGTGAAATGTATATATAGTACGAACCTCAAAAAATATGCTAAATTGATAAATTGCAGCTTTTACTAGCTTTTCTTTGTATTGGAATAACAATAAAATAATTATTTACATAACAAAAAATATAAGAGTAAACCACTAAAAAAATGTTTTCGCATGACTTAATAATAATAATAATTGGACAATTTATAGAGCGCCGTTTTTGTGAAAAATCACCTCAAGGGCGCTTGCTAACTATGAAGTAATTAAGAAACAATTTTTCAAAAATACCCCTTTATTGCTAAGACTATTTTTGAGGTTTTGTATGTTTTAACTTTTTTCATTCTTATAAAATTATGCAAAAAATAAATAAAAACCACTTTTTCGCTTACCTGCCTCGTGCAAATAAGACGCTCGATTTTAAATTTTGAAGGCATGAGATTCGAAATATTTCTAGCATTTACATTCCTCTTAAGTTGAAAGCAGTCATGCTCTAAACGTAATGTAAAATTCGAGATACGAACTCCTTATATCTATATATTATCTTTTCCGTTCCGAGGATACCTCCCCCCTCTCTCCGAGCCTGAAATATCTTAGAGCGTCCTGCGATGATACTAGAATAGTTCAAATGGCCCTCGACGGTAAAAAGGTTCCCCACCCCTGTTCTATTGAAAATTTGGTGAAATAGGCCAAGCCCACACAAATTATGGGAGTACAGTGCCTGTATGAGATTACCAATTAGGCTTTGTAATGAAAATATTATTCATTCGAAGATATCGTTTTAATACATAGGTATCACACATTGAGGTTATTAAATATTATTCATCGAAAAATGTACTACTAAATAATACTTTTATTATACAAAAAAAAAATACAAGATTTATCGATGAATAAAGTAATGAAATAAATAAAGGAGGGTACCGCACTTCATGCTTTAATTACATGAACAACTTGATGACGACGGATGCAGTTCAGCAGAGTTGCCCCGGATTGCACCCGTTGGGTAAAGATTTTCCATATGATTGCAAACCCTCGATAAAAGAGCAGTAGAAGAAAAATTGAACAATATGTTTAGTACATAAAAAATAATGTGTTACCGTTAAAAAAGGCAACAGAGTCATCGCTTTATAATAATGTTATTTCGGTGTTATCACACAATGGATAATTTAAGATTAACTAATAATCAGGGTGTTTTTGGGCTGTCCTTACCACAAGTGCCTGAATGGGGCAGCCTGGGCTCAGGGACTTGAATGATGCATAGAGCGTGACTTGCGAATACAAAATTTCATTCCATTACTAATTTTAAAAGGGCGGGGGAATTAAAGTCGATATTGTTTACCCAACTAATCAACGGAATGAATCTCAAGAATTTGAGGTTGCGACGAGGAAGCGAGTTGCGAAATTTTCAGCACAATCTCATATCTAACATTGGAAATTTAAAAATTTTGTTAAAATATTTAATAACAACTGGAACATAGATAACCCACTTCAATCTACTAGTAAGATGATAACGTACATTATTGAACCGTTACATGAAAAATACTTGTAAATCTGGTTAGTTTAATACTGGCACGTTGTAAGATTTACTTTTGGAATTCCGGACACAAAATTTACCAAACCGATTAACCGAAACTAAAGTAACTACTGATTTAATTTTATAGTACCAGTGATGTTGGTAGGGTTTTTGGTTATAGGTACTGATCAAATCATTCAAATTAATAGATCAGCAAATCAGGGAAAAGGGAATAAACCAAATTGCGCAAAGGGCGGAAAGCGGTGTGACCGTCCCCTTTCTGTGATTCGCCAACAAATGAAACTGACAGTATATATTCATTTTACATTGCAAGATCACTATTCAGTCCTCAATAATAAAATCTTTTAAAGAATTTTTAGTCCTTTTCACAATTGAGCGCAAATTGCTGGCTGCGTAAAAAAAAACTAAAAATCCCAAATCGAATAAACATAAGTTCGGGCTTGTTTTTAAAATGTAACGTTGTTATACTATTTAGTTAGACACTTAAGAGGGAATAACCAGACAAAACCGGAAAAACGTCATTTTTAAATCAAATTTTAGACGTATCGTATCGTATATTTTGACTCTTTTCCACAAAAAAATTATAAATTGATTTCGAAAGACTATTTTTTATTTAGTAAAGCTATTTTTTTAATTTTGAGAATATATGTTTATTTTTAGTACAATAAGGTTTTACCGTAGGTCGTTGGCAGATTTATTAAATTTTCAAACAAAATTTTGTATTTTACAACATACATTTCAAATCATATAATCATGCAGTAAAATAAACCAATAAATTATTTGGGAAAACTACATTTCAGAATTTTAATTTTAGTTCAAATAAAATCATAAAAAAAAGATCCACGCCCTTGTTTTGTGACGAAAATACTCCAATTTGATATTTATTTACGGTCTTACAAACTAATATATTTAAAAAAAATTATATTCTTATTTTGCTCAGACATTATTGAAAAATTATAAATACTTACGATAAAAAAATAATTTAAGAAAGCACATAATTTTAATGGTTTTATCATCACGAGTTTGAGCATTTTTGAATGCGGGTATTTATCAAAGCAAATTTGGAATGAAATAAAATCGATATTGAGTTATTACGTAAAAATGCTGGTATGGAGAATAATTCATCTTTCTCATCGGAACCGCCCTGTGCCGTTGCAAGGGTACGATCGCAAGATTATCGTTCGACAAAATTTAAATTCTCGGCCGCTGGTTAATGGCTCTTAATAAAACATGTTATAATTTACCGATCTCTCCCAATTTTAGCGTCGCTACGCCAAACTTGAAAACGAACATTCAGATTCTGCCCAGAAAGTTCCCCAACAGACTACACTGCAAAGCTTTGCCTTACTTTAGAGAACTTTACTTTTCTGTGCAGGGTCTGGTTATTTCAATGTGCACTATTCGGTGGTTAATGAACGACCGAAGAAATTTATTCAAAGCATTCTCGACTCGACCTCTTCTGGTGCTAAAAATATAGTCACGTGGTTTGCCTCCAGCTCGTCGAAATTATACCCAGATTTCATGTTAGGTCAATTTGGATTTCAATGGTAGGTACTGACCCATTAAAAATAGTACATTATCATTATAATGCTTTGGAAAGCGTTTCCAACTTTTGTCTTTGATTGATCAAATGAATTGGTTGGTTCGTTTAATTTATGTATTTGGTTCAAAGTTACACACTTTTCATTGAAGCATTTCATTACGCTTTCATTCCTAGTAATTTGTGCCGTAAAATAAGATTTCCTTTTCAGAACCATTACTTTTTTGGGGACAAGTATGATTTAGGCCATCATTAAACTGAGCGTCATTCGGTTAGAATAATTTTATAAATGTACCTCTGGTTTTTCAATCGAATATTATATTTCCAAATTATTTAAACATTATTTTTGTCGTTTTCTATTGATTTAAAAAAGGGAAATTTAGCTCAACAAGGTAGCGGATTTCGATAGCTGTACGGATAACTGAGGATTAAGCTAACATCGAACATTCTGTGAAACATTGACAGCAAATTTTGTTTAGACGACGAAAATACAATAAAAAAATTGAAAATCCTCAGTTTGCCTTCTCCACTCCGATTTTATTTAAAAGAACCTAATTAGCTTTCTGAATAATCATAACTTTGTTTTGACCTACTGCCTTGCCGTAAAAAAGATACTTTGTGCATTTTTTAAGTCGATAAAATATGCAAGTTCTGTCTGATAAAGTTCTAAGCGAAGTCGGTATTCAAAAGTATATTTGAAAATTTGTGTTTCTTCCGAGAAAGCGACAACGCCGAATTTCATAAATAAATTTGGCATAAATCGTCAAATGTTTCTTGGAAGTGATTATTCCTCGTTAGTACCCAAGAAAATAATGATAAATTATGTAGTTGAAATTTTTCACTAATTTAAAGAATGGAATAAAAAGAAAAGGTTTCCTTTTGTTGGAAGATTTATTGAAGAAGAACAAAATTAAAATAATGTACCTAAATCACTGAACCAAAATTTGTTCAATATTTTCCAAATTTTGAAAAAAAGAATTTCACGGTTAGGTTTGCAATATTACATCTATTAATTAATTAGCGCGTTTAAATTCGAGTACTTGAATGAAAAACTTGAAAAACTTTAATAATAAACGAGACGTTCTTAAAAACTTCGGTAAGTCAGTGGTTTGCAGGTACAGCACAGTAAATTGTAAGCACAGTAAATTACACGCGATACTCGTGCTTGGTGATCCGTTGAATTTTATCAGGTCTCTATGAAAGTAATGTCCCCGTTTTAATACAAAAAAAGATTCTAAATAGTAATCCTCTCAAGCACATCCACCTCAACCCATCGCCTTGCATGGCAGTCACTCTTGGACACACTGATCCCCAAATTCTCATCCATCCCTCGTATCCTTTTCCTTCCCAGATATTCCTATCCTTCCTTTTCATAAAAAAATCCCGAACACAACATCTTCAAAGATGACAAAGGCCCCGAGGGAAATTATTTTCATCGTGGGCCTCCTGCGTAGAGCTAATGTAAAAAAAAATTCTAGAAAATTTATTAACAAAGTTGTAGTTGCGAAGGCTGAAGTAGTGAGCGTAGGGTGAAGCAGTCTAGTATGAATATTTCATTTCTTAATATCAAATTAGGCGGGAATGATGCTCTGGCGTGTAATTATTTCAAATAAAAAATATTAAAAGTATATAATATACATAATTGGTACTCTCGTAATTTGAATCTTTGAATTTTGACCAAAAATTGAAAATGTTTTAACTGAAGCTGTCATTTGTGCAGTTTAAACTTAGACTCAAAAACGCCACAAAAATGTATTTCATGTGCAATTGCTCAAGAAACAAGTGAAGTATAACTAAAAAATGTTCTGAACGATTCAACGACTCGTTCTTGAATTTAGCAGTTCGGCTGTGGAACTATTTGCCGGTTTTTCTCTCTCGGTTTTCTGTGAGAGTTGATCACTCTTTCCTCTCCTCAAAAAGACCCTTCACACAGCACCCTTTTAGATTGCATAGGCCTTGAGGGAAATTATTTTCCTCTGTGCCTCCGGTAGGTAGTTAATGTAGAGTAATGCTGCGTTTAAAGACGTGTTGTTGCCAGAACATAGACATGGGTGGCACCCGGGGCGGATAACGTGGTGTCACACTCCCCCCCCCATTAAAGTTGAAAAACGCAAATTTCGACTTCATAAAAAATTGGTCCTCGGGTGGCGTCCGGAGCGGTATTTTTATTATTTTTTTTTTATTTAAAAAAAGAAAAATTAACATTCTAGCTAGCGGAAGATCAAACCCGCGACTGGGTGAGTGATCGTTTTTTGATATTTCATTGTAGGTATTGCTAACTGAACGTGTCACTTTCTGTAAAAGCAGAATCTCGTATTTTAAATATTACAAACTCAAAAAAATCATAAAGTCAACGTGTTCATTCAAGTTAATTTAATGGGAATGTCTCACAGTCGCTGGAAACCGTAGACTCGTATCACAAGCGAGCTTTAATAAGCCGCGTGGGTATATTATTGAGCCCTTTACCCGAAATAAAACTTGGAAATATTACCCTCATTTTTCAAAGAAAGTTCGCCTACGAGTATAAAATACCTAACACAAAGGCCATGTTTAAGAGTTTACTTTAGGTAAATTTAAAGTTGTTTATGAAATGCGTAGATTGAGGTGCTGAGGCGAAAACTGAGCGCGTTAAGATGTTAAGAAAATTTTGTATTTTGCTCAAGGTGTATTATTACCTATACACCACTTTACAATAAACGTGAAACCCTTTGGAAATAAAGGTGAGAAAGAATGGGAACAGAACACGCCGAAAACTTCCTTAATCTTTTATATTACGCTCAAATTGGCCTTGTATTCTTTTCAAATGTCATTCGTGTTACTGGGTTTCAGCCCCTTATCTATAATATTAAGTATACTTTTGAACTTCTTATGTCTGTTCGATGCCTTATCTCAGGGTTGGTATTTGAACTTGAAAGGTTTGTTGAAAATGTTAATATTATTTCTTGTAATTTTCGTTTATCTCGGTTTGTATGTATAAATAATGAACGATATGTTGCATAAAAAAAACTACGCGTTACAGAGAAATTTACCATATCTAATGAATAGTTTGCAGCCTTCGGCTCGTACTTAACTTTTTGAAAGGAATCCGAACCACACCCGTAATGATTGTACTTGAAAGTGCCATTTTCTTTACGTCGGTAATAAAAGCACCCTTGAAGAGGGATGTGCCTAATACTAAGGTACTTAGATGGAATCAGACCAGCTCACTTGTAACCACTACAATGCTATTATATCCATTGAATCAGTTTTTTATTAGGCACTTAAGTTAGATAAAATGATGGAGGCTACAAGTTGATTCTCGAAATTCAAATTTTCACTTTGAACAGATTTTATTTATCATTTATAAATGAGCTTAATGGAAAAAGTTTCTTTCGTGTAGCACAAATTTCGTCTTTAATATTTTTTCAACGATACCTTCCTAACGACTAATAAAATGATTAAATAATATAAACTGAAGTATAAACTTTCACCAGGCGGCCTTTAGCTCAGATCTTGACGGCCGGCGTAGTCTAGCGGTAAGGCTTTTGATTCGCAATCGAATCCCGGCGTGGCAAATAAATTTTGTTTGATTAATTTAAAAATAATATATAGTATATTTGCGGCACCTTCCAGAGTGAAAGATACTCTCGGTATTGCCTTGGTGTAAGACCACCATTCAGAAATGAAACGTTGCTTGAAATGACTTTGTCCGTGTTTGGTGACCAGATCTGAATAGCCAGATACTTCCCCAACTTTCTCTTCCCTATCTCCTTCCCCTCCCCACTACCTTCAGCCTCACAATATACCTCAATTGGGGATGCCATAGTCTCACCGGCTCCAGACGGGAGTAGTTGGGACTCTTGTGCTGTATTCATATAAAAAAAAATCTGTAATAATTATTCCAATCATTTATCTGATCGACGATTAGATTAGCAAGCCGGTGGTCGCGGTTTCGAATTCCGGCGTGCGCAAGAAAAATTTATTTAATTAATTTGTATTATTTCATATTTTACTCATTTAAAATTACATTTTGCGGCATGTTCCAGAGTGGAAGACACTCGCTAAGTAAGATGTAAGACCACTATTCAAAATTGAAACCTTTGAAATGGCTTGACAAGGTGACACATGACACTTTGGTGACCAGATCTGAATAGCCAGGTACTTTCTCATTTTCTTCTTTCCCATCTCCTTCCTCTCCCCACTACCTTTAGCCCTACAGCATACCCCAGTTGGGGTTGCCATAGTCTTACCGGTTGGGAGCAGTTGGAACTCTTGCGCGGCGTTCACTTAAAAAAAAATGTTGTTGATAAGTTTCAATATATGCAGCATCATCATTCATCACATATTCATCTTTCATTTTTTAAAATTCATGCTTTTCTTAAATATACCATTGTTTGTATGTAGGCGAAGGGTGATAATAAATTTAACATTCTTTTCTAATTATAAAGATTTGTGGATGTGTTTATTAAGAAGAAGCAATACGTGAAATCCTATTTAGATAAATCTTTACGATGAATCGGTTGAAAAATACGCTACGGATAAATTGAAGCTTTCACAAGCTTTTCTTTGTATTGGAATTAAAACAAAATTATTATTTACATAACAAAAAATATAAGCGTAAACCACAAAAAAAAAATTGTTTTTTCATGACTTAACTATGATAAGAAACGATTTTTCAAAAATACCCCTTTGTCGTTAAGAGGTTTTGTATGTTTTGAGATTTTGAATGTTCTAACTTTTTTCATTCTTATAAAATTATGCCCAAAATAAATAAACACCACTTTTTCGCTAACTCGCCTCGTGCAAATAAGACGCTCGATTTTAAATTTTGATGGCATGGGAATCGAAATATTTCTAGCGTTTATATTCCTCTTAACGCCCTACCTTGCTTTAATGTGTTCAGCATTATAAAACTGTACGCAAAAAATGCACTACATAAATTTAAAGAAAAAAAAAGAGTACCTCGATGACCAACACACCTATACTACAAGGACAAAATCGTCATATCTACTAAACATTCCAAAATTAAATACAACTTTTGGTCAGAAAGATCATCATTTCCATGCTACAAAATTATATAATGCCCTTCCAATCGAAATCAAAAATACCATGGAGATACTAAAGTTCAAAAAAGATATCAAATTATGGCTTACTAAACACGAAGATTGTCTATTTCTATTTTGTGGAAACAAACAAACTAGATGAGGAGGAATTAATGACTAACACCCATACAACAACCTTCAGTCCGCCTCGGAACAGGAATACCTAGTGAGGAGGACTGAGAACAAAATACTTCACACTATAAGTTTTTAATTTACCTTATATTGTATTTTTACTTTACTTGATATTGTCGTTAAATAAAAAAATAAAAATATAGGATTTAACTTTAAAAAAAAAAATAAATGTAGAAGTAGAGGTACATGTAGCAAGAATTACATGTAGTAATAACCTGCATGGCCAGCTTGTGCGCACGCCCGCGAAGGTTTCCATATATACTGGTGAACTCTGGTACAAAATTTGTATTAAAAAATTGTGATATGGGACGCACGAGTTGTTTGAAAATGAGTGTATTTCATATAGTTTAGCGTCAGGGAGGAGAATCCGAGAGAGGGGAAGGGTAAGCGGAAGATGAAGGGGATGCGGGAGTGGAAGGGGAAGCGGGAGGGAAAGAGGGGGCGGAAGGGGAACAGAGACGATTGGGAAAGGACACGCAGGGAGAAACGATTTCTTAATATAGTGGTATTGCAACGCACGCCGGTAACTCGCTCGTAGTAAATAAAACAAATTATAACACATAAAAGAATGTACATACGTATATGCATAAAATACCTATATGATAAGTTTTGTCTTAAATTGCAGTATAAAGTTGGAAAAAAGGGGAATTTATTTTTATTTTTTCGGCTTGTGACGCATCTATCTCTCTTCCACTCCATCGTTATTATATGACGTTATCACGTAAAATTATCGTCCATAAATCGACTTTGCAGACAACCAATTTTTTTTAATAAAAATTAACCTATGTACCCAGCACCTGGAGTCGACAACTCTACCAACCTATCCAAATTCCGATTGTTTAAGACCGACATTTATTGCGTATTATATATTAAAAAACATAATGTCATCGAACTACTGAGAAATGCGTGTACGTCTTTGTGTATGTCCTTATATCCCTATCAATGAAGAGTGCATTGTCATCGACAACCAGTCTATTTGATACAACGAGATGTCGGGAAGTGGATTAATTTCCACTTTCAAGATCCCACTTCAATAGTAAACTCACACAAACGAATAAAATCGAAATTCAATTAGATGTAGATACTTAAAACAGGCAAAGGTTACCATCGTAAGCACTTAAATAACGAATAATAATTTACACTGAAAGGTGTTGATTGTTTTAGCGCCTATTTGAACATAATATATTCGCAGAGAAAATTTCCTTATCGTAATCTGGTAATTATATGCATGTAACCTCCGCACCACGTGTTGTTAGACGTTTGTTCCGATTGTAACCCTTTCATAGTATGACTGTCGTTGATACTATAAATCCATAATTGTAGTGCGTTCGTTTTGGTAACATTCTAAAATGTTTACGCACATGTTCCTAATCTGACAATCAATGCGTGATTACGGTTAGTTTTCTGGCAATAAAAAGTGATTCATTTTTCATTATTAAATAAAAGCTAACATAATTAATATATTTAATAAGTACGTATATTAAAAAGTACAGTTGTGCAAAGCAATGCAAAATAATGTGATTTTGGTTTGAAAATTATATCGCTTAGAAATATTTTTGATGTTCTCTAAATAAATATTGCGAGTAGAACACAAATTTGCCTATGAAATAATCGAGTATTCTCAAGCTTTTAAAAGCCCAGACAAAAATAAAGTATCAGGTCTCTAAAAACTGCTTTAATCTTCGATGTAATGCGAAAAATTTAATTCTTTAGAAAGTGATGCCAAAACATTTATTTAAAACATTTATATATTTGTGCTTAAGCTTCGCAAAATAATATAAAAACAAGCTTTTTAGCGATGTGTTTTTCGTGAATAAATTAAATGGTCTTAAATGGGAATTTAAGCCTTATCGCCATCTACATAAGGAGTGTCGTTGGTAGCGGCCTGATCCCGAATTTTACGAAACTTGGCGTATCACCTTAAAAAAATAAAACGCACACAAATTTGCTTAAATATATTTTTTTTGGTTTTAGGCAATTCACCCTGAAAAGAGTGCTTTGTAGATATTTGTGGAATTTAAACACTAAATTACAAAATTTCATACTATGTTGCTTGCTTCAACAGATTTATTTTAAAATAATTGACGATAACTTGCGGTAATGAAACGTCAAATAATATAAATAACCACAAATAGCGATTTGCCAAAAAGTTTTAATTATATTTTCAATATAATTATATTTTATAACCTTCAAATTAACAGACATCTTTTTAAACCAATTAAAAATAAATGTTACGCAATTACGCTTACTGAATTTTAAATTTGAATAAATTATAAAAATAAAATTAAAATGTTTTACATTACAAACTAATGTTTCACCATTTCGCATTCCATAGAGTTAAATAAATTTCATTAAATTTACTGTTAAAGCATCCTAGATTGAAAAAATTCTTGAACTCCATCGACCAAGTTATGTCGATGTTGATTATTATCAATAATATTTTGTTCACGCCACACGAAACAGTTCACGAATCCTTATCTTCGGAATACGACGTAATCTTACTAATACGGTGGTATTGAGTTTTTCATCTATCTAATAAAATAATTCGATGTTTGTATGCCAAGGCCTCCAATGTCACGTTCGACTCTTGATTACGTATGTACTAAAGCAGACACACACAAACACGTCATGCATTTCGGTCAACTATTTCGAACGCCTACTAGAGTCACACTTTCACAATCGACACACTTCAATCTATATTTAGTTTTATATAGAGTTTATTTATATTGTCGCTGCTAGTATCTGGCTCGTTGGTCTAGGGGTATGATTTCCGCTTAGGGTGCGGGAGGTCCCGGGTTCAAATCCCGGACGAGCCCAAATTTTTTTTTCGGGGAATTTTTGATAAATATCAAAAGAAGAACTTTACGATTAGAAGCTATTGAGAGAACGTTACTTTCACACGTGGAATGAATAATCTGTTTCACGAGAATCTCTGTGTAATTTCGAATATTTTTTTAACTTATTTTCGCTTTGGTAACAAACATATATTTTTTAAATATGCGGGAAATCTTAAAACAGATTTTTTAAAAAATTTTTAAGTCATCGATAGATGTTCATTTAAAGAAGTTTATTACATAATTTATTGAAAAAAAAGTTTTTTCTTAAAGTTGTAAGTAGGTAATTTCCATTCTTACATTTTTATCAAAATTATTTCATGAAAATTAAGATTTAGATTTGAAATAAAATGCCTTGAAAATTGTTTTTTTTTAAACGCATTAGTCTAAAATAAATGTTAATATTTACTAAATATAACTATCGATTCAAAACCAATTTTTACCCTAATGTGATGCGCATAAAATGAATATTTGAATGGTTCCAATTACTCGCACGGTAAGATGAAAAAACCTCGATACTTTATAAAAGTTCTCGTTTAATAATTTCGGCATTAATTTGAATTCAAAATGTTTACGTATTTATGTAGTAGTCTTACCGACATTGATAACGTGGTACCTATCTAATCACATTTAACGGTGTGGAGCAACATAATATTATTTGTGGTTCAGTAACATCACAAAACGGATTACTTTATTTCCTACTCTGAATCTTATAGAAAGAACATTGATATTATCTGTTACGTAAAATAAAAAAAAATCTTTTGGACTTGTTTTCATAGCTGAGTTTTTGTCTGTCAACACGATTCAAATATCTTATCAAAGTCAACATTTATTTAGTGTTATTCTGTATATTAAGGAGGTATCTCACCATCCTTTCGACAAACTATCATATAATTGACAAACATAATAAACACTCGCAGTACGTAGAAAGCTCGGTTGATTTTTCAGATACGTAGTCACTATTTATAGATTCAAGTACCTATTTGTAAACTTAGACTTTATAAACAAATAAATAGTTAATCAAAAATAAAAGTTATCATATGAATAGTCTTCTAGACAGCTATCGAATAAGAGTAGAAAATATTGAAAATGGATCTACAAAATTTGCAGGCTGGCAACACCAATTTAACTGTCAAATATTCTTTTAAAGTACAACGACACTGAATGTGTAGAACACAGTAAACCACATTTAAAAAAACATTTTTGTTCTTAAGGAAAAAAAAAATAAAATCGAAGAAGCACTGTTGGTAAGGTACCTACTTAATGACATAAATTTGATTAAATGGTGTTGTACAAAGTGATTCGTTTTCATTTAATTTAATATAATTTTGAATTTAACAGTAGATAAAAAGGAAGAATCACTAATGGTGAGTTTAGTTACACTGCTTTTAGATCTGAATGAGTTAAATGTATTCAGATCTAAAGCCCGGGCTAGGTACTTAAGCTGGTATTAACCTTTTCGTCCCGGAAAGAAAAAAATCACACATGATCCGAAGGGGGGTCACTCGGGGACCCCAATTTGTTTTGCTTATTAAAGGGTGTTAATGACATAATGTTTTGTAATTTGTTTTGGTAATAATTAGAGGGAAGTATATTCATTGTATTTCAGTAGTCATTTTCAATATCGTTTGATAAATAAAGTCATAATTAATATTCTAATGAATTTAGACCATAACGTATATTTTTCCATAGAAAACAGAGAAGGCGGGTCGAAAGCCAACACAACTCTATGTTTCCGAACGTTGACTGGCGATTGGCGCGTAGCGGAAACGATCCAGACCGAATGATCTTTGACCGGCAAGCGAACATTATAGCATTGTAAAAAGAGCAAACAAGATGCGCAGTGTAAACAAACGGGATCTAGTCCTTGGCACTAACAACTCAGAAATTACTTGCTATTGCTTAGAATCGTCCCGATACTTCCAGCGGATGGATACGGGGTAACGCCCGAACAGAGGGAAGGGGGGCGGGCTGGACAAATTCTCGACTGGAATTTGACATAAATGAATTAATATTAAGAAAAGTAGTAATGCGATATTAATTTTTTTAATGCAGGTCGATAACTAAATATTTTTTCTAGGATTACCCAAATTATTGAGTATGTGGTTTAAAAAACAACTTAGATACAGCGTAAAACTCTCGTTAGTGTAAGTGCGTTCCCCCGGTCCGGTACGGAAGTGTTAAATAAATGTGAGCAATTTATAAACTGTGCTTTACATTTTATTACAATATCGATTTTCTTCATTATGTTAACACAAAATTGCAAAGGTATAATAATAATAATATATCTATATGCAATTCTAATTTTGAGATCAGTAGGTGTCTTTATTCACTTTTATGCTTTTTTATTTTTTTATAAAAATGTAGGTTACACAGCTTAACATTAACACCATGAGTTATATGTTTAGTATTGCCATTTGAACAACAGTGGCGCCCTCCTATGTTTACTACTATATATGTACTTTTTTTCATTCAAAAAAATATTCAATATATTCATTCCTAAATTGTAGTTCCCCAATTCCTAAATCCCCAAAGTTATTACCGAAATATGGAGTTATTATTTTGAATAAGCTTTTTTGGATTATTCAAAATGTGAAGTACCTACACAACGTTATTAAGTACCTAAGTGAAGTTATATAATCTGAGTTTATTTAAATGTTATTTTGGGAACGAAATTTCCTCGTAAACGAATAATAACTTACTTGCAGAAAAATATTGACAGATTCTAGGTGTGTGCAATTAGTTTCTTTATATTAAATACGACGAAATATTGTGTGTATGATTAACGAAGAAACATTTATTCAAAACATTTTAGAACAATGGACTCATGAATCAATTGGACGGAAAAGTCAAAGTAATTTTATTCCCATGGCGGCCACAGAGGAAGGGTCAGACGCTGACCGTAATTACGAAGGAACGGACGAATTTAAAGGAATGGAAATTGCAAATTGAATTCTGTTCATTTGAGGCGGGTGACCACAAGGTCACAAAAGCCATTTGTACACTTTAAAAAATCCCGAATATGGAAGGAAATCAACTCTTTAATTAAATGAATCAACTCTTTTTTACTAATACGCTGAAGTGTGTGTTTTGATTGTAAGAAAAACAAATCCTTTTTAAAGGAATCTTTAAGCTTTCTTCTTCGTCGTCGCAAAATTTATAAATGTAAACCAAATTTCAGCCCAAAGACGGCGAAGAAGAGCGATAAAACGTAAAATTTAAGGGGTTACATGGGTTTCACGGTTTTAAAAAATCGAATATTATCCTAAATTTTCAAGACAATCCGAGAAATAGTTTCGGAGATACAGCCTTGGGAAGTCGCGCGCTTAAGGCAAAATAATAATGAAAGCTTGAACCAGTTAATCTGGTAAGTTACTCCAAAAATACTTCCTTAATGGTTCAAAGGTCGTTGATATTGCTGCATTAGTCGCTGCTTGCACTTTAAATGAATCATAAATCAGCTTCATCAAATTCATGGCCCTGGAATCAACGATTCAATGTAAGTTAAAATTAAAAATAAAATTTCCAGTTTTATTGTCACTCAAAACTTTAAACACGTTTTTCTCGAAACCGTGTTTTCAAAGTCGGTTGTCAAGATTTCTCGAGAACTACTCAACCGATTTTGATGAAATTTTACACATGTCTTTGAAATAAAATTCACAAGGACTTGGACGTAGGATTGATTTCTTTTTTCAATTACAACTATTTAAAAAATATGTACAGCAAATTTCACCGAAATTTGCTTTTTTTTTGTGAAAAGGTGTACCAAAAATCCAATTTTCATTTTTTAATCCTTCGTCCAAGTTCTAGTTTATGGTCTTAACTAAAACAAGTATTTTTTTTCACTTCAGATGATCCTGCCATGAGTTCTGCTGTCAACGCAGACGCACCTTTTTTCCGAAAGGTCACCGGAAAATATTTTCCTTCGAAAATTTCAAAAATTCTTTGTCAAATGTGTATGTTTAAGAAAATAAAAAGTTTGAATAAAATATTTTATTTTTTTTATTGAAAAAAAAATTGTTGAAATAGGCCGATTTTCCCCCCAATTAAACCCATGTAACCCCTTAATCGGATGAACAGTTTTTCTACGAATTTTAGAAAACGTCAGTTATTAGTGTGAAATTCATTTTTTCAATCCAAATACAACATTCTGGATGTAGTGTTTTCTGGTGATCTTTTAGATTTTTTAAAGGGCATTGAGTCATTAGTATATTGTATTATTTCCTACCTTTTAACTTTCTATCTCAATCTGTAACTTTTCATTAAACTTTATATTTTATAATTTTATGCTTTTACTTTATACTTTCATTTATCTATCTTACTTTCTACTTACTGCTTACTACCTCAACTCCTTTTTTTTTTATCTTTTGTTTTTATATTTAACTTCAATTTATGTTGTTACTTTCGTTTTGTTATTGTTTTATAATACATATATAATATAATTTATGTTAATGGCACATGTTGTGCCGTATGTTTTTGAAATAAATAAATAAATATTATCTCGTTAAACACTGTAAGTGTTTCATCTGTTATCAAAATCAATAATAAAGAGATATCCTTCAATTAAGAGATTTTTCGAGTCTTTGGAAAACGGTATTTCCAGCTCGTAATTTTCGGTAAAGAGTTTTCACTCGAAAGATCAAAATATTTTTTCTCTTTATTGTTAATTTATGGGAAATAAGTGCTTTCGGGTGGTATGAAGAGCTTCACCGAAATATTAACATTTTGTTGTTTTTGTGCGATACTAATACGTGAAGTTAACTGCGTGAAGTTTCACTAAAATATTAAGAAAATACCACATAGTTAGGATAATAGGTTCTTACAGATTGGGTTTCGTTTCACTTGAAAGTCTACACTGTTGTTTTGGTATTTTATGCAAATTAATTTCTACTACTACAGCAATCATCGCCTTCTAGCGAACGCTGTTAAAAGTAATAGTGTTGCCTACCGGGAACGAGGTATCCTCATTATTCATACTGGATATCTGAGGAGCACACCCACTTATATTACAAACGTTATATTATTTTAATAAATAACTAATTGAGAGATTTTTTTTATAAATGTTAATAACTAAGCAAAATACCTAAATGAATTAACCGTTGTTTTCTGGCAAAGGCAACTTCGATAACAATAAATGATTTATTCATAATACTCAATTAACAGATTTTAATGACTTAAAATGGTTTTGACAATGAATTCCAACTATAAAATATTATCATATACGTTCAAATAAAACATCATTGATACAGGCTGATATTTTATATTTATTTGAGATTTCCCTGAACGGATCCGGAAATATTTGTATTAAGAATGTGAAAGTGCTCGTATTCGAGTTTTGCTATGTGCTTAATTCGGGTCTGACAGAAAACGCGGTTAATCTATTTAAAAAGTTAAATGCTTCTTAACCATTAAATTTAGTGTTTCAATTTTATTAAAATTATGTGTTTACTTATGCAAATATAAAACCAGATAAATAATAATTATATCGAACTTAATCTACCACAATTCGTCGAAATTTCAAAGGAGTTTGTTCTTGCCTTTGTACTGAATTTGATATCCGACTTGTCGTTAGGAATTCTACAATAAAATAGTGAACAGAGCAAAAAACTTTATAATGATTGAAATCGTATGACTTATGTAAATACGATACTCACAAAGGCTGAGATAATATAATAATATGAAAATCCCTTCCCAGAGGTAAATTGAATTTATCTTGGAAATTTAGCTCTCCGGAAAGAACCAGTTTTATAGTGGTCTGCTTCAAGAGGTCCCTTTTCGTATCTCAGCATCACGTGTCTAAATAATGATCGCACGTCGTTTCTTCTATGGCCTGGTGTACTGTGGACTGTTTGTGGTGGATATCTACCTAACTAAGTATCTACCCGATCCCTGGTAGTTGTAAGGTTGGTAGTTGTATTGGATGTTAGATTATACAAACACTAAACTCGCAATTAACTCGCAGAAATTATCGCAATTTTTATTAACGGTTTAGCAAAACTATGTTAAGATGCCAAAAATCAGTTAGATGAAATCTTTGTACACTCGATACATTTTTCAGGAAATAATTACTTACCTTCTAATATGTTTTTCAATTCGGAGGTTTATTCCATCCTTGTAGATTTTTACGATAACTACTTTTGGGGTTCCTAGGTAGGTATAATAAAATGTTTAATTAAGAACTTCCTATATAAGATAACCGTACAAAAACTACAACATAAATAAGTCAGGAAAAGGATCTTTGATATGATATAACTTTGCCGAAGAATTGCTATCTGCATACCCACATTTGTAGGTAGGTTGAAATTTTTATGAATCAATTAAAACACGGAGGGCGTTAAGCACTCCTACCGAGATCAGTTTAAGTTTTTCAAAATAATGAAAATCATTTATGGATAATTGTGGCTGAAGTAAACACAAAAATATTTCTTATCTACCTAATAATAGTATATTGAATCATTTCGACTCCTAAAATAACTAGTCAATCTAATTGAATTTTTTTGGCAATAAAGTGTTGAAAGGCAAATCTACACCTTTAATTTATAATGCACAAACACTACATTAAACAATATGAGAAAGTATTTCATAATTTTTTTAAAATAATTTCAGTTATTTCCCTAAAATTTGGAAGATCAAACACGATAATGAAACAACGTTATTGTTGAAAATAATATATTTAATACAAATAAATCATTTGTTAATTCCCCAGTAGAGTCTTGCACCTACCACTTTGTGGAGAAATTGTAAGAGTGAACTCTGAAAATATCAGCGTCACGCGCCGCCACTGTGGGGAGTTATTTATGACCAGTTCACCGAAATTTCACCTGCAGCAATATATTCTAGGAGGTAGAAAGGGGTAAAAGTCTATAGAGAAATCAATGATCGCTACTTTGCAAAGCGTTCAACTTTGCAAAGCGTCCAACTTCACACTCCAGAACGAAGGGCCTTAAAACCCCGGTAGTTACGTATTTAGGAAGACATTACAATGATCTGATTCCAGGACCGGATCTGTAAAATATTACAACTAAACAAAATACTTATGGCGCTCCCCCTAACAGTAAATCTGGTGACATATACGAGGCATATAGCAAAACATGGGAAGACAGTAATTTTCATTATATCGAAAACCCATGATATTTAAGATGTGTACACAAACCAAAAAAGTATTTATTTTTAGTATGCCTTGTTTGGACACGAAAATAGGTAGGTAACAGGCAAAATAATCGCTTGGAGAACGTAAAAAGTAAAAAGTTTTTTCGATAATGTGCGATTTCTTTGCGAGCATGACTTTTTAATTTAATGGACGTGTACGCTAGCGATCTGCAGGCGGGCTCGGGAACGATGAAGTTTACGACATTATCGATACATCCTTTGTCGATCGACCGTTTTATCGCAAATATGTTTTTATTTGTTCTTGTGAATAATTTTATATGAAAGAAAAAAAAGTAATAGAGGAAAACTGTCACACATAACAGTTTCTTTCGCTTTAATTTTTTGTAAAGTTAAAAACAATTTTATTATGATTCTACTCAAAACGACTGGAAAAGCTTCAATTTATCCAAAACAAATTATTTGGTATTCATATTGTAAACCGTGAAGCTTCATGAAACTGACGATTTGACTGCATGTACTTACCGGAAGGTTAGTACGAAAAATAGTGGTTGATTATTTTTATTCTATTATTTTACTGTATGCCGCTCCGTTTCCTTTACACGTAATGTCTACTAAAAAACTTTAGTGTAGGTACTTATAAAACTAAGAAAGTATGTACTCCATTCTCAAACATGATATACTAATATCCGTTGCGGAAAATATGTACGCTTATTTAAAAGAGAAAATTTCTGAAACACTCTCTCTTTGAATTTATTTTTGTATACATATTTTTTTCGACAAAAATGGCTTAAATCAACAGTATTGAAGAGCAGCAGTTATCTCTGAAATACACTAAGTACACACGGAGGAACAAAAAATAAGCCTGAACCTCCGCATTCGCAAAATTTGATATCATAGCAGCATACAATACCGTTCAATTGATTGAACCAATCTATTTTTATCGACATTAACCTCTCGTGGAAGATTTCATGTTTTTCATTATTTATTATGTTTGCGCTCTTCGAAAACAATTGAGTTGAATTTTAATAGTAATACCTGCAAATAAATAAAAATAATACGAATAAAAAAGTACGCTACCCAAAGAACAAAAAAATTTTTTTCATGAATGTATTGAAGTGTTTCTATTACAATATTTTACTTAATGAGTACCTACCTAAAGATTGAAATTGAAATAAACTTTTATTTTCTAGAACTTTAACGTAATGAGTGAAAAATGATTAACCAAACCCAATAGACCCAACGCCTCCATAGTCTAGGGGTAAGGCTTTTGACTCGTAATCGGAAGGTCGCGGGATCGAATCCCGGCGTGCCATCCCATTTTATTTGATTATTTTATTAATTTAAAATAACATATAGTAAATTTGTGACACGTTCTAGAGTGAAAGATACTATCGGTTTTGCTCTGGTGTAAGACCATCATTCAGAATTGAAACGTTGCTTGAAATGGCTTAAGCCGCGTTTGGTGATCAGATCTGAATAACCAGGATCCTGCCTTCCTCTTCCCCATCTTCTTCCCCTCCCCACCTTCAGCCTCAAAACATATCACAATTGGGGATAACATAGTCTCACTGTCTCCGGACAGGAGCAGTTGGGATTCTTGTGCGGTATTCGTTGTAAAAAAAAAAAGGAATTTTAAGCTTGGAGTTTACGAAATTGAAACCATAGATGGTATCTCGAGTAGGTATTTTAAAACCATGTAAGGCAAATTCTTTTATATGTCCCTCCAAAAACTTTGAAACAGTGTCTGACAAATTTGCGGAGCATTTACTTTCTAATTTTTTTAGGTAACGCAACTTAAGCTATGAGGTTTGAATATTCAAATTTATTTGGAGAATAAATTTAAATGTTCAAACCCCAAAAAATAAAATGTTTCGGATTTTGATAGTCATATCTTGTCAACTTTTAAAAATTAAAAAAAAGTGTTGATTTTTCGAGCGAAGCCGGTAAGAAAGAAGAATATTGTATTATTATCAGTACTGCACTATGTGCATCGAAAATTTTAGTCGTATTTGATCCATCAATAGCGTGGCGCCCTGGTGTTAGTCCATTTGAACCTGTGGCGCGGTGAGACCGACTCTGTTTCGCTGTAATATCTGCGGCGAAAATGAACGCCATCAGATAATACATTCATTTCCTTCTACCGTAACTCGGCGTACAATTGCTTTCAATTTGTATTTGGTTTTCATGAATAATTATGTCGGAACATTCGTGTAAGTAAACCCAAGTAAATCGCGATATTTGAAATTATTTCAGCTTTTAGGAGTGGGTACACCTCTGTTAAGTATCATGTAAGTAATAGAAACATGTAGGGACAAGCAAATAACACGTCTAGCAAGAAAGATGAATATTTAGTTGTTAACCTGAAGCCATAAAAAAATGAATTAAAAAGTAATTTTTATTACGCATTTAATTTTTTTTTTGAATTTTCTTTATTTTTCCCAGTTTTTCCATTTGGTGTAAACATACAATGATATGAACAATGGAAACCCACAAAGGCGCAACCTGTACATGGGTAACGTAATTACATACATTTTATTTTTGTACCTAAAAACCAACGTACAGTGGGCATATACGGCAAAAACAGTGAGATTATAATTAAAATTTGTCTAAATAGTTTGTGCAAAAAGTGTATACAATACTCAGTTTGTGAAAAATATTAAGTAATATAAATTAATTTAAATGTTTCGACATCTGTATTGTTGAGCCATAATTTTTACTCTTTTAGTATTGACGTAATTTAGTTGACACACATTTTTTTCGTTGAAAGATTGATTTATGTGTAAACATGTAAACATAGTGTACAAAATTTCAAAAGGATTGGTCAAGTAGATTTTGGGTTTTAATGTTCACGAACTTCAAAAATATTGTTTGCGAGAAAAATCGATTTTAAGTTTTTTTGTACTAGAAATATAATCGAATCGAGCAAGAGGACCGGTCGCTTGAAACGTTGTGCCTTCGTTAGTTTTGCTCAGATTTACTTAAAATTTCGACACAATGCTCTCGACAAGTTGTACATTCAGAAAAAAAATAATTTTAAAAATGAGTTTCAAAACCCCCCTAGATAACTTTGATAATATGATTTTGGTTATTTGTAAAGGTTTTATAAATGCATCAAGCTCACCACCCCATTCTATTAAACCTAACACCACCCCTCCCCCTTATAGAAGATAAACATTTTAGACGGATGCATTATACTAAGAATCTTAACTATTCAGTATCCGTGAACTATTTATACTGCAAACTATGAACATGATTGAAGATTGCACCAGAGAAAAATAAATCATTTTAAATTTCTCAATATCGAGTACTCCCTTTAGTCTTTAAAATATGTACGTAAGATATTTTAATGTAGAGACGGTATTATTTATTTGTGATTGCCAATTTCATCGCTCTGAAAAGGCAATCGTGACAATAACAATAGGTATATTGCAAGCAGGTTTCCACATATTTTTGCAGGATCGCTTTATCATTTTATCAACGCGACAATGATTTCGCCTGAAAGGAGATATTTACAATATTAAAAAAGCCAGAGTTCAAATCAATTCACGAAGACGTATTGATTTGAACATTATTGTTCGTATTTACTTAAATTATGCAAATAATTATAATGACGTTGATATTCAGACTGGCGGTGAAAATGAAAACCAAAAGTGAACAAGAACACGTAAGTAAATACATTCGTTATAAAAAAAAAGTTTCTTTGATTGGTCCTTGGAACGTATTTTAAATTATTTTAGCGTAATTTAAATTACGTAAACGAATGCTGTAGAAATGAGATCGCCGATTGGGTAAAAAATGTGAAGTTCCGCAAATTGTGAAAGACTGATGTAAGCGTAATGAGTAAGGTTAATAAAGGGACGCTTTTTTTACATAAGTTCCACGCAGGAGGTGCGAGGAAAATAATTTCCCTCAGGGCTTATGTCATCTTAGAGGACGCTGTGTAGGGACTTTTTAAGAAATGGTAAGATAGGAAGTTCTGGGAAGGAAAAAGGTATTAGGGGGGCCCCTCCAACTGCAGTGGGTGGGTCGAGATCTTCTGGCTGGAGAGGATAAAAAATCTCCCTCAACCAATCTCTCTCAATCCTGCCCACCACGCAGCTCCAGTTAGGCAGACGCATCGGCCGCCAAGACCTAGACAAACCTCAACCCCACGAACCCGGATACTTCTGCTAAATCACCAAATGTAGCGAACCACTTGGGGTGACGTATGATATGGTTCCCAGGGCGACCCGCCTCCCAAATTATAATTGTAAGATAACCTTAGACGGTTTTCTATGCTTCACTGCCATACATCAGGGTAGGTACCAGGACTAGCTTTGCTTCTTTTGACATTTTTTTTTGTTGGCGCCAACAGCGTTCAGTCCTCCATTACTGGAGTTACCGGCATTTACCCTACTTTCAATATCTCTATCAGTCTTTTCATCTTTCGTAAACATACTTCTCAAATACACAAACTCATCCACCTGCTCCAAGTATTCATCATTCACAACTTTGTTGCACATTGTTTTCATACTCTCTCTTTCAAATACTACTACTTTCGACTTACTTACATTCATCATTAACTCATTCTTCATACATACTTCGTTCATCCTAGACACGAGCGGCTGTAGATCTTCCATACTGTTAGAAATCAGCACCGCATCATCAGCATACAACAGACAACATACTTCCAGATGACTCAATTTTGCGCACAATCCCATCTCTTTCGATTCTTGCATACAATCCATGTATAAATTGAATAACCACGGTGACATTGCGCAGCCTTATTAATCCCTTTCTTAATAGGGAACTCCAGTCCAATTTTTTTTATTTTTTTAAATGAATAATGACCTTCTAACTTAATTTACTGCATATTTATTTTTTATTTTTATAGTTAGTTTTAATAGTTAAAATAAATGTAAAAGTTTTAATTTTTCAAGATCCTCCGAAAACCACCGTATCAAGTGTGAATCTTGTGACGTCATCATGACCCAAAGTTTTAGTTATTTTCAACAGATGTTGTCATTTTATATGGAAGAAGCTATGAAACTATTCAATAAGTAAAACGTTGTTTAGGTGGAATAATTTATTTATTATATTTTATTTATTATATAATATTTATTATATTATTAAATTCTTCAATATTATTACGGGAGGGTGGTATAAAAATTGTTTGAAATTATTATTTTTTTAGCTTTACGAAATTACGAATCGATCATCAATATTATGGAAACCGAAGCATCAATTTTATAGGCAACTGGATTCAGCTAATCAGCTGTTTGGAACAGCTGTTTGACGCCCGCCATTTTGAAATTCAGAATTGGAGCGTTTCAACAGGCATTACTGGGCATTACGATCGTTTTTGTACAGTTAAAATTTTTGAATATTTTACATAATAATGATAAACTAATAGAGATACCCTATTTTTGATACTAAATTATTTAGGCCTAAATAATGTTTCAATAAAAATAACAACCATTATATGTCTAAATCTCTATAAACCAATAACACGGTAAGTTGAATGACTTGTCAAAATTTCTATACAATATGACCACGTGACTGGAGAATTATGGACGCGATGACGTCACCATTAACAATCCAATACTACCAACTTGACATGACGTTTTAATGACACGTTTTAAAATGGACTTTTTAATATATTTTTTTAAAACTCTACGTTTTATATTATTTAATAAAACTTATATATTTAGAATCAGCGTTTATTTGTCAATATTAACATAATTTTTAAAGCCATAAAATTTTTAGTGGAGTTCCTTATTGTACTCATAAGGCTTATATATTAGGGTGGGTCACGACTGTATGGGCGAAAAAAAATCTTGATTTGATTTGTCTAATAGTGATAAAAGGGTGTTAAATGGAGATATAAAATCACGTAATTTTTTTTTAAATATTTGGATATCATCTTCTTCCTCCGGATCGACTTTGAAATTTCACATAATAGAGAAAAACTCACCCTTGTTAAATCTAGGGTTAGATAAACCATTAAAAATGAACTATTTTTAATAAAGCACGAAACAGAGGGAATATTTTCATTAACTTATTAAAAAATATATTTGAATATAATTCAAATTATCTCAAGGCCAGCAAAATCCTTCTTACTCTCGAATTTCGGCATTATTTTGCGAGACTCAATTTTGGGACTTTTTTAAATGATTTCGTCAAAATATATTTGCTATGGAGAAGTACAAAAAATATGGTTTGGTTAAAAAAAATATAAAAATAAAAAAAAAAATTATTAAAAAAATATTAAAATTTTCAAAACTTTGAAGTGAATCCGGAGGAAGAAAATCGTTTCAGAAATTTGTAAAATTTTAAATACGTCGTTTTGAACCCATTTGGCACCCTTTTATCGCTATTAGAATTTAAAAATAACATTTTTTGTTAAATGACCCACCTTATTATATATCAGCCTTGCATTCTATATCTATATTTCTCACACGACCATACGTGGTTTTCACCCAAAATACGCTTCAGGGATATCTTTTCTACAGCAGTCTACTTTCTAAAGCCTGCTAGTTATTTCCATGTCTCACCGCCATACTTGTAATATAAGGTAATTTAAATATAATTATTATAGTATAATATAATTTAAATTTAAAGTAGAAATTTATGAAAATTGTTTTCATCAATATACCAAGCAAAATGGGATTATTTTGTGTTCAAGTAAGTGAGTAATCAGAATTTATTGCTCTCTCTATTGATTATGAGAAGGCTGTATAACAAATTCAAATACCTAGTAGACGCACGGGAGTGATAGAGCAGTAATTTCCCTCAACGTTACTACAACGAAATGAAAGTTTTTTATAACAGACCTTTCATTTTCGCGATTCCCTAAGGGTCCGTCTTTATTTCACCCTTGTTTGTAGGTAAAATATTGCCAGTGAATTAATAAACTTGTTCCAACGTCCAATTTTACGATACTTGTAAGACTTTCAAAAACTGAATATTTTCTTGAAACTGGTATGTGAGACATTTTCATGAGACTCCTTCTTTTCCTACATATACTCTCATTTTATCATCCTCTGAAACTTGACCGCTTTCATAATTTAATATTTTTGAACACGCACCAGTAATTTATTTAAAAGAACAGAGGCGGCCGACAACCTCAATTATTTTGCATTGGTCCATTGCAAACACGATCGCATAATTTACTGAAAATATATTAGAATATTTAATAAAACTATTGTAGCCTTTTAAAAATTTAAATAACATGTGCTTTGGCCATATTGAGTGGTGAAAGATAATTATTGTCAAAAATATTTTCGAAGGAAAAAATATTTTTATAAAAAACCTCGCGGGAGACTTATTGCGGCAGGAACCTACCCACTATTAAAAAATAAACTTTATCATAAATTAGACATTGACTTGACAATTAGAAACTTAAAATAAGAATAAACTTCATTAGAATCTGTTATAGAAACGCACCTACGTTTTGTAGAAACTTTTTGCGCTCTTGGTAAAGTTATGCAAGAAGGCAACATTTATGATTTAACGGGAGTTCAGATAAATCGTTTCACCATCCATTAAAATTTACCTTTTAGGCAAATTGTACAATTTTGCAGATAGCAAGTATTTGTTGGTTGTTGTTTGACAAATTGTCATAGTTTGACAAGTAAACGTCGCATAATTTTTAAGTGTCCTCATTGATGAACAAAGAACTGAATTGTTGTTCCAGTTATTATAATAGCAACTTGGATGTGTATAAATCTGAATTTTGGCGGAATTTCTTAAAATATTACGAGTGATTCAGTTTAAATATGGTAATGTATGCTTCAGTCGCTCAAAATTATAAAAAAATGTTAAAAATACTTAGAATTTACCGTAAGGAGAGTTTTCCTAAATTCAACATTAAAATACTGTATCACATTACTAATGACTTATAAACTTAGAAATCATTTTTATCCATTCACTAAAATAAAAGGATAATAAAAGTTTATTATTACAGAAGAAATACAAAATAACAATAAAAACCTGTAGCAAAACAAAGGAATTCGAAGAATCTCCGGATATTTTAATAAAATATTAAAGGAGAAACCATAAAAAAATTAGAACAATATTGGAATAATATTGGAAAATTAAAACCATACTTATTTTTTAACAATGTTTGCTCAGTGTTCTAAAAATTCTCCACCAAGAAAGAAAATTACCAACAATTAATCATTTTTTGGGTACTATTAATTGCCTGGTATCTAAGAAAAATAGTTCATTAATTTCTGCCCGAAACCCTACAACAGAAGGGATTAATAAATTATTTTAACTCTAAATACAGGCATAAATTTCTTGTTTGTTTTAAAAATGTTTTTTTACTGAGAAACAGAGGCCGGTATTAGTTAAATATCTTCGGTTGCCCGAGGCAATCAGATCCACTATTTGAATAAGAAGCAGAAGTAACGTGGGTAGCCTTTGAAATAAACGTTTTGTTCTTGGAAACGGGCTTTCGTTTAATATACTACCACGTCATTTGCATATATCTAGTGAAGCAAGAAATATTGAGATTCCAAGAAATAAAGTGGGTATTACCGAGTCTTGTTGGTTCTGATATTCAATAAACAAATATTTTTTTACTTGTTCATTGGGCTGCATGAATAGAATTCAAATTTTATTATAATCAATTTCACACCGGATTGATTTCACCAAGAAAAATTTAGGCTTCCAGCTTTCCCAATGAGAAGGCGGTATAATGGTAAATTATTTAAGTTATTTAGTTATTTACAAAATAAAAACTTTTTGACGTGACAACGTCTTATAAATCGATGAACGCCGGCTGCACTCATTAAAAAGCATGACTCATTGTCACGTTCCGCCTGAGCCGAGCGTGCAAGCGGGAGCGCGGAACAAACATTCGGCTTAAGCGTTCGGCTTGTGACGCATCTATCTCTCTTCCACTGCATCGTTATTATATGACGTTATCACGTAAAATTATCGTCCGTAAACCGACTTTACAGACAACCAATTTTTTTGAAGCTTAACGTTTCAATAATATATAGTTTGGAGCCGGAAATAGATGAACAAGGAATTAAAAAATAATTTGATTATATTTTATAATCTTAAAATTGACAAACACGAGTTATAATTTCTTAAAACCACTTGAGCTTAACTCAAAAGTAAATCGGCTCTTTGGAATTGTTATTCCTTGTATACCTTGTTAGGTTCTATCTTGTTATTATTACCTTGTTAGGTTCTATCCATCGCGGTAACGTCTTGCGATAATGAGATCTATAGTAAGTTACTTTAGAGTTCATCATCGCATGACGTTACCGCGACAGATGGAATCTTGTTATTTCAAAAAGTGATGATTATGAACTAGTAGTAGGACTAGAATAACCGCAGACAAATGGATTGAAACAACAAAAGTAAATTTGTTTGAATAAATTAATTTGTAAACCTGGTTGTCCAAAGGTTCAAATCACAATGAAAACTACCTCCCAAGAGTAAGGTTCAATAATTCGGTACAAAATTTCAATTCTATTAAAGCATAAATACGACTTTCCCATTAAAATTCTTAACTAAAGCACTATTGCAGTCTGGTACTCAGCAGAGTGGGTTTATGAACATGTAAAAACCATTTTTACCCTTTTATTGCGACTTTTGCCATCTTAGGAAACTATGGTTTAAAACCATTCTCTCTTCCGAACCCGTTTTCTTTTTGTTTTTATGTACTTTTGTTTTTATGCATTTAAAGAAAAATATGGTACAAAGGGTGTGTGTTTGTCGATAAGCTTCGAATTAGCCTTTAGCAAAAAATATTTTGTTGTTGAAAAAAGCGTATGATAAAGTCATCAAGTCGTCATTGAAAAAGTTTGCGTTTACGTTGACGTAAATAGGTGTATGGTAAAATATTTATAACACGTTTTACATTTAAAAAATTTATTGTCGTGCGTTAAATAAAAAATAAAAATTAAATATTAGAACTGATATATTAGGACTTTGTTTTATTTTATACTGTGTGTGATAACGATAACGTAAATAAGTTAAATCAATCAATCTGAGGAAGGGATAAGGTTCAATACAGGAATTATGTGTAATTGATATGATTCGAGAATATCATGGCCAAAAGTATTAAATATCGCGATCAATGATTTTAATTATTCTTCAATTTTAAATTAAGTTTTATTTATTTACATAACTCCTTAAGCTAACTTTTCAGACAGCTTTACGGTGTCCGTCATGTGCTCTGATGTAAATAAATAAGGGTTCAAAAACAAAGTTTTTTTTAAATTTATTAATAATAAAAAAATATTATTTTGAATAATAATAATAAATAAATAATAATAATAATCAAACCACAGAAACCATGAAATTATTCAAAAGATTTTTTTTCTTTTGTCATTTTAACTGATTTTAATTTTATCCTGACAAAGGAACCGTTGGTTTCAAAACATGATGATAATTTTGATAAGATGTGTGTGTATGAAGTGATTTGTTTAATTAAAATTACGCCACAAAGTGAATTTGAAAATATTGGAGAAGAAATTACTTGTTTAAAGTTATTATCAACTTCTAAATATAAACTTGCGAATGACATGTTGTATGATTTGATTTTTTACAAGCATTTATTAAAAATAATGTATAAAGGTGTATTATGGTATCAAGAGCACATTTTATTTTGTAAAATTTTGTTACTTTACGCCCCAGTTGTGTTTTTCTTCTACGCGGTAAACACGTAGTTGATCTAATAAGGCAATAAGACAAACTTTGTGGTCCACAGGTTGGTAGGTAGATGTGGATGTATATGTAGTCACGTCAATGCAAAAGGCAAAATGAACAAGACTGTCTTTATTCTTTGAAGAAAAAGCTACACATTAAATGATTAAATATTTTTATGTGGAGATCAACTATTACATAATTAAACTAAGTGGATAAAATAAACTAAATCGAAAAAGATTTCTTTACTTCACAAATAAGAATAATATATTTTTTTTTGTATGAAAACTAAAAGTATAATTAGGTTTGTGTGTATAACGTAATTTAACGATACAAAATAAGAAAGGATTATTTAAATAAATAGGATTTTTTATTGTATAATAATAGCCTGAAAATTACGTACACGCCCTTCAGGGCATTAATAAACTGAAGAGAGTGAATTAATTTTGAAGCACAATTATTTTTGTTACTTACCAATAATTTCATTAATATACTATATTCAGTATGATAATTTAACTAAAGTTTGTACTTGAATACATCTTTCATAATAATTAACTTTATTTATCGAGTAAAGAAGTGAAATTTTGAGAACTTTGAGTAATTTTAAATTACTTCTCCAGTTTAATACAAAATAATGTTTTCTTTTCAGGCTTTTAAATATGTTCATTTAGTTAGGTTGGTGGGTGCTGTTTAGTATATTAATAGTAAATGTGAATTTAAAAATTCGATTTGGTTAATAATTTAAATAAATCCTTTAATTTTAACTTCCAATAACATCAGTCTCGAAAGCTTTGGGGCCTTTAGTCACTCTCGTGAATGGTATTTTCTCCGCCCCGTGTTTGTTGACAAAAGTGCTCAATATAATGCGCGACGCAGACATGTCAAATCACACCACGCAAGAATACGTATTAGACTCTTGAATTCACAGAATGATACGTGGAAAAGCTTTGAAGAAACACAAACAATAAGTGTCACTTTAAAAACCCCAGACAGGTGATAGTCTCATGACTCGTAGAATACAAAATGAGAAGTATATTTAAAGAACAATTTAAAAACGGTTGTTAAAAACAATACAGGAATGATAGAAGTATTTAATGTAATTACACTGGATGTGAAAATGAATTTGAATTTGAAATGAATTGAAATTGAGTGAATAACCTTCACTCAAAAAATATTTTAAGTGGGTATGTATTTAATGGACGCACAGTTTGAGGATTATCAGTGAGATTTAGAAACCTTTCGTGGAAATAAAGCCTAAAAAGTTATTTTCTAATTATAGTTTTTTTATTTATTTAGAAAGATAAGGAAAACCAAATCAAGCTAATGATTCATTGAAATAATTTAAAACTTTTTAAATTTTTTATTTCTCCCCATTACCTACTGGTTTAAGCCTATCATGGCCATCTTTAGACTGGTACAATTTTTCTTTAAACGATGGTATACATACAACCATTTGGGGAGGGGTCGTGCGTAATGCTATATTATGTTACCTAAGCATAACGTATTGTATATATATAACCAACACAGTTTAAAGAAAAACTGTACCCGTCCGAAGGCGGCTGTGATGAGCTGAAACCGGTAACGGTCAGAAATGAAAAAAAAAGTTTTTAATTGTTTCACAAAATGTATGATTATAGTGATATATTATATACAGAAATGTTCAAATAAAACTGTTTGCGTGTCAAGATGTCATGTTTTCTAAGAGGTATAATTACACGAAGGCATTTTAGCTCGATTTTTTTTTTAAATTTGGGACATATGAAATGATTGGGGTTAATCATTTTGTTAAATGCGATGTTAGTAATATCGAAATTTGCTATAATAAACTGTAATATTTTTGATAGTTACATCAACACATTAAATTAGTTCTTAAGAGGAAACCGGGCGGCGTTTTGTCTATACAAACGTATTTCTTAATTTCCTCTCTGAATCTTGACACTACTAAAATATTTTTTAATATAATTTAGATATCGAAAAATAGCGTGTCGGTACATTTTGATTTTTTGATAAATTATATCTTATCCACTCGAGCGCTTTTTGCCACAATATAATAGCACTATTTCCGAAACCACATATTGCTTTCCTGCCAAATATGACAAATATTACCTCAATTCTTTAAAAAAATTTGTGAAATATTTTCAAACATTCCCGTGGTCTACCCTCCACGTTATATGAAAACTGAATAGCCTATTTCTGCTTATAATCAATAGGTGTCACTGTTTTTTGTTTTTTACAGGCGTATTTCGTGTTTACAAAACATCAAAAAAACTAAAAAGTATCGAACAAAAAAATAATGGTCGCTGTCAGAATGTTTCCGTATAAAGTGCTTCATTAATAGTGTTTTAGTCGATTTTTCCAACGTATTTGTAGTAATGATTGAATTTTCAATATATTCAACGCATTTAAATATCGTGAGACTTAAAAATACAGTGAATATTTACAGTGCAACATTTTTCGTGTTCGCATTTTTAAGTTGCAGCCTAATAGATTTGTCGAATTGATTGTGTTTGAGAATGGATTATTTTCAATAAATAAAGCAAAAATCAAGTTAATTGGTTTTGTGAATTAAAGATAATGAATGTATCTGTCTGACGTGTTGCAGTTATTTTTGGTGAGTACGTTAAAAATTCCATTTTAGTGCAATGAAATATTGGCATTTCTCGACCAAAATTTGTTTCAAAAGTTTTTTCAAACGAAACATTAAAACATTTATCAAAATTCAGTTTTCTTACATAATATATTTGTACATGTGATCATGAATTAGATCATTTAAAAGAAACTTTATAGAAAATATTTATTGCAAAATTCAACTACCTACGCGAGTTTATAGCTAGAAAATCCGTAGAATATTTCAGTTTATAATGTTTATGATTTTTAATAATTTTTTTTATATATCCTAAAAATATGTGATGGCTATACACCACTTTATTCGGTTATGTGTCTCCGTATAAAAATTCGGAGGTACGATTTTTTTAATGTGTGCAGAAATTTTTCAAAATGATGACCAAAAAGTCTTAAGCAATCCGGGAAATTGTTTTAAATTGATTTGTCGCTCCAGAGGTTAAAGGAGTTAGAACCCTCCCAAAATCGTTAAAATTGAGGATCAGTATACAAACTACACATTTTTTAAAAATCAAAACGTACAGGCATAGAATATGTTCTTTTTATACAGATAGTAAAAAAATCGATCCAGTTTTGAGGGAGAAAAATTAAAAACATAAAGCCTCGATTTTGATGACTTTATTTAGGTATTGTCATCAATGTCAGCTTGAGGTGCAGTTGTTCCTTTCACTCAATATTCGGGGGAATAGGAGCAACAGTGACAGCAACATTTTGGTAAAATATTCTCATTAAGCCGCCGCTACCCGAATTTCTACCGATTTCTTGCATATCTCCCTTGAATATTTGAAGTTTTGAAGCTCTAAAAAAAATATGTTATTTTTGAAGATAATATCATCCCCACGCCGAAACGCAAATTATATGAAATACCCTCGATAGAAAATAATCGCAAAGTATGCTCCGAATATTTTTTATTTTCACGTCTGTATCTATTATTTAACAAGTTAAATGTATGAAAAAATTCTCAGTGATTCTTTGAATGTTGTTTTAGACACCCCCCACGAGATTTTTGCTCTATTCTACAGAATGTAGTGTTTTATTAAACATTTTCACAATTTTCGCTTCAATTTTATCGTTTAAAATATTAGCGCGCTCTCTTTAACATGCGTAATTACATATCTCTCCACCGTCTTCTTTTCGAGCGAGGATGCGGCGCCTTAATAATGTTGCAGCCACGAACTCCCTAAGAAAGCACTCCAATAATGGTACTAGATTTCATCAATATTTCATAAATTAGAACGTTTCGTTCAACACCCCAAAAATCTGATATATGGAAAGACTATTGTTGTAACCAATTTTTTCCCTGGAATCTTCAAAATATTTCCGGATCTCATGCGGTTTCAGAACGCTAAAGAAAAACATCCGAAAAAAATAAGGGGCTGTTTTGGAAGTGAAGGTGTTGTCGTCACAATCTTCTACCCTTTTCTTGGATTAAACTTACTTTTCCACTGTGCTTGTCCCACGCATACCCCTCGTAGGAGGCCGAGAAGACCTCCCTCCTCCGCGAAAAGCTTTCCCCCAAACCTTTGAATTGTTTGCCTGATCATTTACAGCATAAATTTTTATCATTAAATCGTTATTTCTTATTACAAATTTCTAAGTATTGGTACAATTCGTTGTCCTAAGATCTGGATTTTTCAAGCAGTTCTGAAGTTTGTTGAACAAAGAAAATGTTTATTGAACCCTGTGTAACTTGCCAAAGTCGTTGGAAAGGGTTTGATCTCGAAAGTATCTACTCTTAATTCATTATTTAGTTTTGCTTTTAACCCTTCCCGCCCGAGAGCGCTCGAGCGGCGCTAATTTATCTCCGCTGCTTTGGAGGATGGTATTGGTACCGCTGCCCTGAGAACCATTTATTGCATAACCGACACCTTTGCCATACGTTGACTCTGGTGGTTAGCTACGTTTGGTGACTTAGCAGGGGTGCTCGGGTTCATGGGGTGAGTCATTGTCTAGGTGTTGGCGGCGGATACGTCTGCCCACCTGCTGCGTAACGGGCCGAATCAAGAGAAACTGGTTGAATGAGGCTTTTTGATCTTTCCAGGCGGACTCTCTTGACCCATCGCTTTGCACCACAGTTGGAGTTAAATTTAACACCATAATAGTATACATGATCTTCGTGGCCATATAACCGTTTTTTTCTCAAGTCATTTGCAAAAGCAATGAAAAAATGTTAACTTTTTTCAAATCGCAGCACAATACACAAATCTCTAAAAAATCACCACAACACAAATCTCCAATAAAAAATCACAATACACAAATCTCCGAAAAATCAGCACAACACTAAATCTCCAAAAAATCACCACAATACACAAATCTCCAAAAAATCGGCACAATACACAAATCTCCATTACAAGTCGAATGAGTTGACAAAATTAACTTCTTGCTGCGTACAGATAAAGTTTTTAAAATTTTATTTGTGTCTTAAGATATTACATTAATATTTATAATACATTTTTCTCAATAAGTTACATAAGACGAATGTGTGAATGCATTTCCACGGATATTTGAACATTGTGTGGAGAATTACTTTTTGCAGTCCAATATTAAAATAAGATTAGTGGAAATAATGCTCCTTATACATGAGATTTTTCTTAGCAATCGGATGTACATAAAAATCCCAACATTACTAATTAGAATAATAATATTTGGATGACTTGTATAGCGCCGTTTTTGTGAAAAATGACCTTAAGGGCGCTATACAAACTTATTATATATTTCTACAATCTTTATTCTAACTACAAACTAGAAAAACCATTAAAACCACTTATGGCTAAAAATTGCATCCACCGGTTCATCGATCACCGATACAAAACTATATGTACGTGCATAACAATATTAAAAGTTGATATTCAACTCGTTGATTCTTGAAAATGTTCACCCAGATTTTGTCAATTTTTTTTAATAATTATAAAATATGAGTTTGTTAAATTAATTTAATAAACTTCAAGTGAAGGGTTATTCACTAAGCATTCGTTCGTTTGACATTTACAGTGATTTGAGAACATTAAATAAGTTTTCCTTGTACCTAAAAACGTGCTTTTCGTATATTTTTCGAGAAGCTGAACTATTTTGTGAGCCACTGTACAGCAAAGGAAAATGTTCCTTACTTATTACTTAGGGTACTACTGATAATAAAGGCGTATGCAAGAGCGTTCAGGCAAAGTGATTTTGAGAAATCTTCATTCTAATTTTTAAATCTCTAGAAAAAAAACAGGTGTTCAGTAGTAAATGAAGCACTTTTTTTTAAAAAAAGAATACTAATTATTTTTATAACAATTAAAAAAAATTGTCACGCAACTCCAAAATTCATTGCAAAATGATGTTTGTCCACGTTGTGAAACGATGATTGTCCTTTTTCTCGGCACTCTGACCTACATTGAAAATTTAGAAATTTACATAGTTCTTCTGCAAACTAAGCTTTCGAATAGCATTTAAGGTTAAACACCATATTACTGACACTGTACGAATTTCTGACGCATGTAGTATGTAACTTATATTACGATTTTAACACAAATCGATGTTCCAAAAAAAATCTAATATATAAAATTGAATTTCGCGCGTGCAAAGTAACATTCGTTGAAAGAATTTTAAGTCATGTTGTCACCTTACCATAAAAAGAAAGTTCATTTTAATTTTATTTTTGATATTTTACACCCTTCTGCATAGTTTTTAAACATTTATCTTAACCGTAAATTTCATGTAAATGATATTATGCTTTTAATGTGAAATTCGTCAAAGGGGTGAGATGTTACAATGATTAGGGGGCAAGTTGTTACATATTACAATGTTCCTCATATAGATCCTTAATTAAAATAAGGTAGACTGTTCTTCTTTGGAGTCAAAAAACGCATATGTATGTTGTTTTGAGAGATACACCTGCTTCAAACCTGAAAAGGAATGGATCCGATACACTAGTGCTAGCATTAGACTCATATTTCTTGTGTTACCGGTGATAAAGTTTATTTGTTTGTCAAAATTCTGACTTTGACTAACATTTAAGTGACTTAAATAAGAAAAATGTTAATAGGAATAAAAAAAAACAATTTAACGCAGTATCAATTACATATATATATTTTTTTTTTGGTTAGTAACAATGTGCCCTGCCGTGTAACGACTTGCCCCCCCAAAGGAATATTGTTACATTTTTTTATGTTTAATTTTATTATTTTATATTTTTTGTGACCTATATTTTATTGCGAAAAATGTAATGTTGTTAATAAAAGTGTGCACAATTTATAAAAAAAAGTTATTTTGTTCTTCTGAATAAACGATCGTCCAATAAAAAATATTTTTCATTTTGTAACAACTAGCCCTGCTTCTCCCTATCTTTTTTAAAAGAGTGATCGTATTTATTAAATTTATTATTATTTAGTCAAAATGAACAGATTTAATATTGTTTTGTCTATTACTATTGACTTTTACTTAGATATTATACTTGGTAGATAATATATTTAAGTTTTGACGGTAGATGCAAGAAGTTACTTATGAATGTTAATAACATATTTTAAAATAATATACACGTATAGAAGGGAAATAAAAAGAAAAATAAAAACTTAAAAACATGTATGCTTTTCAACCATTCCATAAAATTTTGTGTTGTTTTTGATTAATTAATGAACTTTAGCAGCTTTTGAACTTACATTGGTATAAAAATAATAATATTAATGTAATACAAATATAATGCCAAAATAAAGAAAGGATCAACCAAAAAATATATTATAATATAAAACATAAATTTTTGAAATACCTCACATCCATAATTGATATTCGCCACAAATTATTAGTTATTGTCAAAGTATAAAGTGCTTTTAAAGTTGATCTTGAAATTAAAATTAAAATTAATGGTGGGCAGTTTTTTGTAGAAAACGAACCTCAACGCGTTCCAATAAATCGTTTGAAAAATAGAATTGAATTGCTTCTGGCATTTTCTATGAGAATAGTCCAGAATGTCAAGTGAAATTTTTGGTGCCGGCTAAATGATTTTTGTTGTTCCTTAAGGAATAATGTCTAAATCAATCAGGGTGTTAAGTGACATTCTTGACTAACTTTAAACAGTGATTTCCGACATTATTTGGAGTAAAAATGAAATTTGGTCTCCGAGGACTTTAAAATTTTTTTTCTTTCTCAAAATCATTTTCTTCAAAACCAAACAAAAAAAATTCATCCACATGTCATCCATCGTTGGTCACTCAGCCTAGTAACCACCCAACCCTTCTTCCCGAGCCTACCGGTCCAGTGCCTATAT
The DNA here is from genome assembly GCA_936435175.1 of Glyphotaelius pellucidus. NCBI lineage: Eukaryota > Metazoa > Arthropoda > Insecta > Trichoptera > Limnephilidae > Glyphotaelius > Glyphotaelius pellucidus. Next base: position 34,813,143 of record OW386537.1, on the reverse strand, counting down.
AAGTTGAAAAAAAAGTCATATATTATTATACGGTTAACTTTCTACTGTCATTTTATATTTTTTAATATTATGTCATTATATTCAATTTGTATAATATCTAGATAGCATTTACTTCTGGTTGAGTCTTGCAATTTATTGATTTCATTATTTTAATATTATATTTGGTTTCAGTAATGACGTATTGCCCATCTCACTAGGTGTGAAACGCCTGTGTTTAGATGGCAATTTACAGAGTGGTTGTTATCTAGGTTTATTCATTCATAAAGATAGCAGCCAATAAAAATATGCGTTAAGAAAATGAAGATAACGTTGGTAGAAGTCGAAGAATGATGCGGTTAGATGTGACCAAATTGGATAGGGACACGTTAGCTCAGCTGGTAGAACACTGACCCGACAAGTCAAAGGTCCTGGATTCGAGTCTTATATGTGATCGTATCTTTTTCAGATTTTCGATTGAGTTTTCAGATATTGTCTTCATTAATTAGAGATTTTTTTTTGTTTCCAACAGTTATGAAATATGGAATTGACAACATGGCTTCCTTTTTTTAAATAAATCTACTTGAATTTTTCCTTTGTTTTCGTGATTAAATGAGAATATGAGTGGAGAGAAATTTTGGAAGTGGAAAAACCCACTTCTCGACATTCAATCAAGCTGAAACTCCGCAGACAAACTTGTTGAGGACAACGCATTCTGTCAATTAGGTGGCAATTACGTGATCATCATCGCATGTGGACATCTACGCGTTTCTCTGAAATTCGATAACATTAATATACAAAATAAATACACTTAATAAACTTAATACGTTTATATATATACTTTTTTATATATACGTTTATATATATACGTTTATAAATACACTTAATACGTTTATATATATACTTTTAATTTTAAGAAAATTTTCAGAAACTCCTGTAAAATGTAGAATCCTGTAACTCTGTTAAATCATCTTAAATTCTGTTAAATCATCTTGATCTTTACATTTACTATGTACAGATATTTTAAAATTATATTTTAACTGCCACTGTCTAATATAAACATAATATAATACCCACGCACAGACTTCGCCTTTGTGGGATCTTTTTTTTGCAACTATTTTATATTTTATGTTATTATGTATGTACCTATTCCGATGTATCAAAAAAAATTCGCTAATAAAAAAATAAAAAAAACAAAATGACAATAATATTCAAAATAAAAACATTCATATACAAAATAAAGACACTTAGGACGGGTTGTTTCAAAAAAATTGACGAGTTCATCAAATATTTGAAGTTAATTTTCACGTTCTATGCAAGTTCTATTCGAGTTCTGTTATTTTATCATCATAGGCCAGCTGCTTCATAAAACTGAAATCATCACAGAACTCGAATAGAACTTACACAGAACGTGAAAATCAACGTCAAATATTTGACGAATTCGTCAAATTTTTTGAAACAACCCATCCTAAATATACACATTAAATGTTGGTTTTATCCATTCGGCAATTGGCTTAGTTGGGAGCGTGGCTGACTCCAGTTCCTGGATGGGAATCCATCCTTCATCAAACCATTTTTTTTAAATTAATTTTTATATTGAAAATGGATGTAGGTATTACATATTAAAAAACTTTGTTTTTTTACTGGTTGTTTTTTTTTTAACACAAAATATTTAAAAGTTCTAAAAGTTGCGTTGACAGAAATTCCAGACGGAAAACGATTTGTAAATTTGAATTGTAAATGACGCCCTAATGTTCAAAGTTTTTGTGGCTAGCGTGAAAAGATTTTGTGCTTTACAATTAGTTATCCTGAATGCAACAAATATATAGATATTAAAACTCTTCACATGACTAAATGCCTACATAAATATCAATGTTAACGTTTATCTCGTTAGTTGGGTAGGCATTCCCCAGAGTCACTGGAAACTTAATATCGTGGGTGACCTATCACACGTCATGTATATTGCCTAGCCCGTTGCTCAAAATAAACTTCTGAAGTATTACCACCATTTTTCAGAAAAGGTTCATTTCGTTTTATTCATAAGAGTGTCTTGTCTTAGAATTCCTTTGTCTTAACAATCTGACTTTTTTCGACATAAATATGGTAACACATAAACAGCGTAAAATTTCATCTGTTTTTTATTACTTACGTTTCAAAAATACTTATCTCCTTAATTTCAAAATTAATTAAAAACATAGTTAATTTTAGTTTATACACGTACATATATTTTACCCCTTTGCGACAGTAGGTTACCACATAATATAATATTTTTGCGGTTCTATTTACACTTTGTTCTATGTCAGGTCTTATTATTAATAATATGTATAAATATTTAAAGCTGAATTGTTTTAGTTTTTTGTAAGTACAACTTGTACTATTTCATTTCATTTCTTTTTTATGTTGTAATATTCTTTACCTAATGAGTCAATTGCATTCATATTTATTCTGTTTTATTGATTATGTAATACATGTAATTAATATTGTTAATTATATATTTGCTTCTTTTCTTGTAAAAGCCCACTAGGGCGTTAATAAATATAAAATAAATAAAATAAAATAAATATGTAGGTACTTCAGTCAGAAAAAAGAGAATAATTAAGTTTAATGAATTTTTAACCTCAGTAGATGTTTATGGGTATGGAAGCATCTGCTTCCAGCATGGCCTAATCTAAACGGAATGTTTAATTTACTAATTAAACATTCTCTTTCCCCGAGGAGTTAAATAGTTACAAAATAACCACCATTAAAGCTAAGACCAAAATGATGCACGTTGTATTTGAGAAACAGAATATTAGCAGTATTTTTTTCTTGTAATTTTTTGGGAGCAAATCCAAGATCCTAATATTAAATAACTGTAATCTACTTAAACACGGTGCAGCCCGAACTTTTATGTACCCTCTACAAAGGTAATCACAGTCCATACCCTTTGTGTTAAATTCTCACATAAGGAGCTAGCAATCTCATACAAGTTGAATTAAATTGAATTAAATGGGATTTTTTTCACCATTGCATTATTATGATTTTTCTTTACATTAACTCCACACAGGAGCCCCGAAGGAAAATACTTGTCATCTTTGGGGATGCTGAGTAAATAGTCTTTTTGAGGAGAGGAGAATGAACATGGGTCGTGAAGAGATTACACGTTGAAGGAGGGAGGAAACAGAGATCGGAAAATAGTTCTACAGCCGAGCCGTTGAACTCAAGAACGAGTCGTGTCAACCGAACGAGTTAACCTTGCATCTCAAACGTTGAGGCGATCAATGATGCTAGTTCTTCGAAACATCTTCCATAATAATACCGTTAGAACAAGGACATCATTCCTACCCGACTCTAAATATTGCAAACTGTACCAAAATGTATCGCCCGTTTTTGTGTAGAGTCAAGGGTTCTTTAAGTATTTTCGGGCTCCAGACCAAAGGTGGCTGTCAAATTCAACAATAGGGCGCACTTGCGACTTGTACAGAGTCAGCAGTTGTGTACTATTAAAGTATCTGCGGGCCCTGGACAATATGCTCAATTTCTGAGAGGCTAACTTGACTTTGGCTTCGATGGACCCCCCGTGCCTGATATGGTCACTTTAGAAAAACCAATTTAATTTACCTACGCGGAAAACATAACAATTATGCATTGGATACAAATCCTTATTATTTCTCCTTGTTAACTAAAAGCTTGAAATTGAACCGAGTTTATTTATCATTTCTCATATCTTATGAAAATGAAAAAATTGAAGTTTAACAAAAATTTATCCGAGAGACTTTTTTTAACATCTAAACTTATTTGTACGTTTTACGATACGAGCTTTAAATATGCAATTAAATAGTTTGTGGCGTTCATACATTATAATTCCGCCACTCAAGAACACACGAGAAAGATCTGCAAGCCGCTACGTATTTGTTTACGTTTTGCGCAGAGCCGGCTAAGTACCGTCTACCTACTTATGCACGTATCGGCCGGCAATGTACTCGCTAGGCCGGCTGTCCGATAAATAATAATTTCGTCACCTTCGCAAAAGGTCGAGACTCGAGCGTGCATCCACAAACACAGTGACGAGTACATACTAGCACCTTCCAGTGCACATATTGCCAGCGAATGGAAAGTTACTTGGCCGCTCGCTCCTATATAAGGCGGCGCGCTAAGCAACAGACTAGTCAGTCTCTAGTCAGTCTCAATCCAACGGTCGCTTTACCATCGCCTCTCTACAGCAAACCAGTGTGTAACATCAGTGCCCGGTGCATCCGCTCTCTTCCAGGGCAGCTTCCTTCGTGGACATCACAAGGACTACCTGCCGGTGTCTCCACTCACCGAGTCACCGCCGTTCATCTCCGCAACGAGCGTCGAGCAGTGGCCTGGAAGACGAGGTCATCCTCCACCGCCACGGTGTCGAGCATCACGCTGGTGGCTCCACTCACCGAGTCACCGCCGTTCATCACTCCAGGGCAGCTTCCTTCGTGGACATCACAAGGACTACCTGCCGGTGGCTCCACTCACCGAGTCACCGCCGTTCATCTCCGCAACGAGCGTCGAGCAACGGCCTGGACGATCAGGTCATCTCCGCAACGAGCGTCGAGCAACACCCTGGTGATCTGCAGGCCCGTGGCCTGCTCCACCACAGCATCACCGACCTGCATCACTCCTCATGACCGTGCACCCGCAACGCCTCACTCTACGGCACTTCGACATCTTCCTGTTACATCGCACCGACCTCAACTACGTAGCTTCTGCTCCAAATAAACGACTGGACTCGCAACCAACTCGGATGCCTTTTATTTCTCCCTCCGTCTCTGTCGACACCCGGAGTCCGTTCCCTCAAGTTTTTTTGTGTCAAGACTTAAAACAATAAATTGACATATTTTCAAAATTTATTTTCAAATTTATTCACGTTAATTAAGTAACGAAAATGAATAAATTAATAATACATCTTGTTACAATAGCCTTTCGAAAAAGCAGTGCTAGTGTAAAAAGACAGAGAAATGTAGGAAAACATAGTTTCAATGAAGTTAGGAACCATAATGTACTAATTTACACTTTTGAAAGCTTTAGGTTAAACTAAATCAAGCGCCTGGAGCCAACGAGACTATGGCATCCCCGTTAGGGCTATGTTATGAGGCTGAAGGTAAGTGGGGAGGGAAAGGAGAAGAGGAAGAGAAAGGCGGAGAAGTACCTGGCTATTCAGTTCTAGTCACCAAGCAAGGCTGAAGTCATTTCAAGCAACGTTTCAATTCTAAATTGTGGTCTTACACCAGCGTGATACTGAGAGTATCCCTCTCTGGAACGTGCCGCATAGACCTTATATTATTTTTAATGATTAAATGGTGGAAACACGAAACAATCTAATAAAATTTGCACGCCGGGGTTTGAAGGATCGTTTCCGGATCGTCAAACCACGGAGGCCTTCAAAGTTAATTTCCTTAAATCTCTGACGAAGTCGCACGAATTTCCTTAAGTCCCTGACGGCCAGTATGATAATATTTATTTATAATCATATTAAAATCGGTTCCATGCCAACTGAGAATAAAATTAACTCAACACCTTTTTGAAAGGTCATTAAAAATTATGAAAAAAATAATTTTAAAATAGCGCATAATACTAACCTAATGTAACTTATTTAACAATTTTTTTTTCATCACCTTTAATGACTTTTCTGAGGTGGTTCTAAGTTGGTTTCATTCTGAGTTGTCCGGTCACCAAAAAATCACGATATATTATGTAAATATATTTTTGAAAACATACCCCACCACCAACCTATACAAGAACGGCGGCATAAAGTCAGTATGTACTAAAAATATAAAACGATGTAGTTTTTACATTTTTAATGTTATAACGAACACACAATCTAAATCAAAATTCAGATGTGATTTGAGATTCTCACCATTGAATCCGTGTCCATTAGGGCAGTTATGTAATTGAAGATTGTGGTGAGGCGTGTGCTTATATATGCATGCAGATGCGATACTGTTGCGCACTCTAATCCTCTTAGGGCTTGTATTTCAATTTAATTAGTTATTTTAAAATGGTTTTAAGCATTTAATTTTTTTAAGCTTAGTCCCTTCGTCTCTATTAATATTAGTGGAATAATTAGGAAGCAATTTAAAATCTATAATGAGGTAGAATATCTCCTCCCTCAGCTTAAGAAAGTTGATATTCTCGTTAGTTTGACGTAGTATCTCTTTTCATTTATATGTATGTATCCATGATAATGCTCAGAACCTGTATGTGAGTAAGACAATTTTTTAGCTTTTTGAACACTGCCTCAAAATGGAACACTTTGTGTTTCTTTTCACTTTGAAGTTTTTGAGCGAGTGGAAGGAGTTGCTGCTGTACCTATTGAGTATTGAGTCAAACAGTTCCGAAATCAAAATCACAAATAAAAGAATAATATAAACATTGATTCACAACAAGCAGTTTACCATATTTAATGCGTGGACATAAAAAATAGTTACTTACGTTTTGTGCCTTTATCGAAAACCGCTTACCTGCTTTCAAATGTAATATGGGTATCTACTGGTAAAGCTTCTACGTGAAAATATTTTGCTAACGGAACAATCAATGAAAGGGGAGAGAGATGTGTGTGATTTAATACTTAGGTAGATACCCTTCGTATTGTAAAATTCCCACGCTAATCTTCTGGGAATTTGAAATACCTATCTGTTAGTCAATATTGTGTTACTAATCTTAAAATCCTAATAATTAAGTGAAGATTCTTTGTTTGCAGAAATGTAATATTTCTCCAAGCTTATTTTAAAAAGAACGTTAGTGTTATACAATATGAAAAAAATCATGTTAACATTTTGTCATTTTAAAACGAGCGTAAAATCAGAAAACGAAAGCAAATAAATTACTATCAATAAAAAAAACCTCCACTCCTAATCTTGATAAAGGGGATCGTAAAGTAGAACTTTCGGGCTGCTACCTCTACGGTCCATTGTTGCTAATGTGCCTATTTTTGACGATAAGCAGTCCAATGTCGCGACTGTGGCAATAATTTCAAACCACCCCAACGTTTGGGCTGCTACCTCTACGGTCCGAAACCAACCCATTGTTGCTAATGTGCCTATTTTTGACGTCAACCAATCCAATGTTGGGACTGCGCCAATAACCTCAAACCACCCCAACGTTCAGGCTGCTAACTCTATGGTCCAAAACCAATCCATTGTTGCTCATGCGCCTATTTTTGACATAAACCAAACCAATATTGGGACTGCGCCAATAACCCCAAACCACCCCAACGTTCGGGATTCTACCCTTTCAGTACCACAAAATCTGAAGCAGTAATTATGTTTCTAAAATGTTTTATATATTATTCTCGCACATTTTCTCAATTTTGAATGGAATTTAAATAGTGCTTTTTATAAAATGAAATGAAAACTGTGATTTCTCATAAGCCTCAATGTTAAATGCCAAAAAATTTAAGTTCAATATCTTTTTACCGGTTCTCCGTAGTTTTTCAAAAATGTAACGAGATCATTGTTTTATTATAATCTACCAATACGTCAAATTTATAAAATTTCAAACGGTAACCTCTGACCAACAGTACTACCTTGGTCAGAGGTTACAAGTCGTTAAAGTCGTGTTGCAACCTATTTAATTTACATTCGAAACGTAGGAGAATTTATAGCTAGTTAAATATGAGGTTTGCTGGTCAGGGTCCGAGGGCCCCTGAGCTTGGGGGCTCGAGCTTGGGGGCTCCGGTGCACAGCACCGTCTAGTACCTTAGTAGCTACGCCACTGCTATTATTTGACCATTACTATAACCATTGAAAATGTAAATTTATATGTATTACTTGCTGGTACCCAGCATGCGTTGCAAGGTCATTCAAAAAAATAAATTGTTTCTCCCTGCATGTCCATACCCATGCGTCCCCCCCGCATCTCTTTTCCCTCCTGCATTCGCTTTCCTCCTTCCCCACCTCTCTCGTCCCCCTTCCCGCGAACCCCACCTCTTTCGTTACCCTCCCCCCTCCTGCCTTCCCTCCTTGCAGCTATAATAAATGAAAATTAAATACACACATTTTAAAACCATTCGCGCACCGCCTGTAGTAATTTTTTTATACAAATTTACTTAAGCCAGAGCCTACCATTATTTACAGAAACATTATTCTTCTAAAATGCAATATTCTGTAAAAAAAATGAGTAAATCCATCGATTACTTTCCGAGATTTGCGGACTCAAACATAGGGAATCCAATTTTTAATATATATAGATTGGCTTGCCAACAGCGAGCCAATCCAATAAAAAAAATAAATTAAAAAAAATAATTCAAGCTGGAAAGCTCACGGCAGGCCGTATTGGAGATTATAGGAAAACAAGCAAATCCTTTAAAATTACTCCCCTAAAATGCCAATCTCTGAAAATAAGGAACGAATGGATGGCACAGCGTATGGATTACGTAAGTACGTCTTTTTATTACAAAGACCTCAGAAAGTTTTGCAAAAAACGTCAACCGCATTAAAATCCATAACGGGGGATGAAAACATAGCCAACGAATTAAGAGACTTCTTTTCTTTAAGTGAGAATCAAGGAGAAACCATGAAACTATCAGTATTGACACGCCCACTAGGATGGGTCATGACTGTATGGGGAAAAAAAAATCTTGTTTTGATTAGTAGTGATAAAAGTCTAATAGTGTTAAATTGAGATATCTAATTATAATTGAGATATATAATAAGATGTTAAATAGAAATCACGATTTTTTTTAATAATATTTCGATATCATCTTCTTTCTCCGGATTGACTGTGAAATTTCACATGATAGAGAAAAATCCACCCTTGTTAAATCTTAAAAAATATTAGATAAACCATTAAATATGAACTATTTTTATCAAAACACGAAAAAGAGGGAATATTTTGATTATTTATAAAATATATATATTTGAATATATGTATTTCAAATTATCTCAAGGCATTGTATTCAAATACCAGCAAAATCCTTCTTACTCTCAAATTTCGGCATTATTATGCGAGACTCAATTTTGGGGCTTTTTGTAAATGATTTCGTCAAAATATACTATATTTGCTATGGAAGGTTACAAAAAATATGGTTTGTTAAAAAAAAAATTAAAATAAAATTATTTAAAACAAAATATTAAAATTTTCAAAACTTTGAAGTGAATCCGGAGGAAGAAGATCGTACCAGAAAAATGAAAAATTCTAAACACGTCATTTTGAACCCATTTGGCACCTTTTTATCGCTCTTAGAATTTAAAAATAACATTTTTTGTTCAATGACCCACCTTAACGTCCACCTGCCTCCAATGATGATCTGGACACGAATGTACATAACTCAAATGAGTGCGAAAAGCAAACCGTCCTAGGTCAAATTCCAAAATACAACGCCGTAGGCAGTAGATACTGAGAACATAAGGAACATATAAGAGCATGTCAGCTCCATACCATTTCAGCCACCCTACATTCAAGCCTTCCAAGATACACACATAAGTCAATGAACATGAGTCAGATTGTAATCATACTGATTTGAAATCAAATCATTTGGATGCATTGATATTAGGAAATTATCAACTGATTTCCTTGGAGACAATAATTTTGAGACTACTTGAAACTACATTATGGTATTCATACACAACAAAGGCCCATTAAATATTCCACGAATCTAGCTATAAGAAAATTAAGTGCGTGTGTTTTCGCAGGTTAAATACCTCGTTTACACGTAGGTAAGGAAAAACAAAGAAATGCTTATGTATTTGTTACGTAAATTGTTACCTTAAAGTTATAATATCATGATTTCCTCATCTTAATGTTTATTGATTTATCTTCATGTTTGTTGTTTATATTTATTGATTTCAACACCTTTATCTCCGTTGATTGTTGGTTGTGCTGGTGTTACTTAATTATTTTAAAGATATCCTCAACTTCATGTTTACTTAGCCGTATTTTGATACTTAGCAGTACGTTGTTTTTAAACTTGTTTAAAACCATGGTATTTTTAATTGCACAGATTTTTACTATCCACCGTGTTCTGCAGGAATGAAATCTTCAAGTAATACAGTTAAAGTGAGAAAGACGCACATACTTTGCGTTTCCTCTGCTAAAATATTTTCTATGTTTTGTTATTTCAATTAATTTGCATGGTAAAGCGAATGAAATCATGAAAAATTTGTGTGCTAAGAGACAAAGCTAGTTTTACTCTTATCGGAAAGGTCAGACGTCAGACCACATTTGCGGAGGAAATTATAATTGTACATGGACTGAATGAATTTTATAAAGTTTTAAGGGTACATAAAATACAACGAAACAATGAATTGTGACTCCAGTTGCTATCGTTAGCTTTTTAAATTTTCTGTGTTCTATTTCATGTTTCGTTTAGTTTAATTAGTATTATCTTCTTTTCCAATAACAAATTATTACATTAACGTAATTGGCTTGGAAATCGATTTGAAGTAAAGCTCGATTTGATCTTGTGTAATTTGCTGGTATAAGACCAATTAAAATGAGTAGGTAAAGAGGAATCTTTTTTATGCGGTCCTTATTGCAAAGCGATTTGCGAAGTATCTAATGGTTTATTTTTTAAATATCTTTAATTGATTTAAAAAATAATAAATTTTTGTAAAAAAGCATTTTAATGGAATAAAATTTAATTACAAACGACCGATTCACTCTGGGACATACATTTATTATAAATAAATTAAAGTTTCGACACATTTTTTTTGTTAATGATATTTTATTATATTTAAATAATGATGAGCGAGATTATTTTTTAATAATTACTAATAACTCTAAAAATTGTCAAAGCTCTCTCGAAAAACATGAAAAATCGTTTTTTATGCCTGTATTTTGACAAAAAAAAAAACAATTAAATTAAACATTCGTACTGATTGTTTGCAACATCTTTTGATTTTTATTTAAGTAATCAAACTTGGTTGGGTATTTTGGTCTCAAATCCAAAGTACTTAACCAAATTGAACTGCTTTTTTAATAAAAAAGGTACAGTAAATATCTAGTATGGAAATACAATACGTGCTACCTTAGTTATTAATGTTTCAAATCATAAAATATAGCTAAATAGAGTTAATGATAAAATTAGTTAAAAAACTATTTTGTCTTCCTTCTATTAAAATATAATTATTATATATAAAATAAAAATAAAAGTTATTAAAAAAAATCATTTTAACGGGTTTAAATTTTACTTAAAAATGACCAATCTACGTAGGTACGCAAAATGTGTCAACTATAAATTAATATTTTATCCAAAGCGTCTTTTTTGAAATGTTTGAAGATTATATATTTCTGGTAAAGATTACTTTTTTGATAAATACTTTTTCTCTAGAAATTGCCAAAGATGTCTCTAAAATCATAAAATAAATGAATTCTTCAAAGGCTGTAACATAAAAATTAAATAAATAAAGAAGCACTTATCTGTAATGGATATTTGCTATATCTTTTAATTACAAAAAAAAATTCAATTTGGATAAGCATTTTGGCCTCAAATCCAAAATAATATTGGCAAAATAGTATTGCCGTTTGTATACAAGGCCGCGCAGAAGTTCTTCAGAAGAATTGTCGAGTATATATAGCACGTGTGATGTTAATTCTTTCCTTTGGAAGACACATTTTTTTTTTAAATTTTCATGTGATTCAAAGTTTTATGTCTATTATGTAAAAACAAAATTCTGGCCGTTAGAGCGGTATTACTTTTTCGTGATTTTTTACAGTCCAAATAAAATATTTGATATTCGATAGGTCTGGTGTCGTTATTCATTAGTATTTCAAGAGTAGACATCAAGATGTTATTATCTTAGACGAGGATCAACTACAATGGTTCCTGAAATATGTTGACCCTTGGAGAACATTGAACTTAGGTTAGAATATAGATTGTAAATACTTACGTTAGAAATACTTTACCAATTACTTATTTGAACAATACACGATACTCTAGATATTTGGATTTACACCGAAAATCTTTGCTTTGTGTCTCCCAGCGGAAATGTCAGCCAATAAAAGATTTTCTAAAAATAAGAGACGAAATCTATAATCTTATATTGCATATAAATCTATAAATGGAAGAATGTTGGTTAATTTCAGTGTGTATTCAATAGTGATTTTCTGTAGAAAGTTAATAATCTATACGACTGTTCATATTTTCGGCATACCTACATACATACCAGAGGACTCTAGCGGGGTTGACATTTAATACATTGGTGTTTCCTCTCGGGAACAAAATTCACTCGTAAAATTTCCGAAAAATAATAAATCATATTTTTTTTACACAGCGGGCAAACTTCTTGGAATCAAGTATTCAAAATCATTGACGATATTGAAAATTGATTTCATGAAAAGCATAAAGCATATTTCATAATATTATTATTATTATATAAAAGTTTTGCAGTTTGCTAAATAAACTAAATTAATTTTGTACTATTTTTTATTTGTCTATACTTGTTTGTCTTTTGTTATTTTTATATTAATCTCTTACGTTGATGAAGAAAACTTTGTTTTTGAAACATGTCAATAATATTAATTATTTACTGTTGTATATAAAGTTATTTGTTTTAATTAAATTAAAAAAAAAAAATTATAAGAAAAACTCTCTTTTTATAACTTTTGAAGGTTATTCCCATCAACGTAATATATCATTGAAGAAGAAGATAACATTTATAATCTAAATGAAAATATGAAAGAGAACAAGATAAGACAAGTCTAACGGTTAGACGAGAGGTCTGGGTTCGAGTCCCAGTTGCGACCATTGTCTTTTTCTATTTTTCTGTGTCTTGTTCTCTTTCATATTTTCATTTAGATTATAAATGTTATCTTCTTCTTCAACGATACAAAAATTATTTACTCACACCAGAATTTGAAGCTGCGACCTCCGGATTTGTAGCCAAAGACTCAACCTCGCATACCGTCAAATTTCGTTGATGATGTAATTATTGTAATATTTATTGTGTTTTGCCATTACGTAATTACTGCAACAGCTGGCAATGTTCGAGGATTTCTTTCAATATTTTTGTCAGATTCTGCGAGGAGCGGTGATTTTTGGCTGCTCAAATTAGTCAAAACCCCAAAATAGTACAAAAACATTTTTTTTAAGCACAGGTGAAAGAAGAGTTTTAAGCACAGTTTTATTTTCAAGCACAGTTTTGAAAGAAGAAAAGTTGTCTTGTCATACGTCTTTTAACAAAATATTGAGTCCTACTAGAACGATGACGTCCCGTACGACCTTTCTCAGGGACTACAGTAAGCTAGATTACCACTAGATTCTTCTGGCCTGATTTTATTTTAAATTTATGTAAACGTGTTTATTCAGACGAATTACTCATATTTAACAACCCCCGTGTAAGATAAGGAGAACTGATTTAATAATAATTTTGTATAACTAAATAAATTCTTTAAAAAAATCTCTTTCTTTGAAGCCAATAAACATTAATAATGTACTCGTGTGAAAGTAACGATTTCTACGATAAAAAGCATATAACGGATAATACGGTTTTACAGAAATGTCAAAGGAAATCAATACGACGAGACCCTTGTTTGATGAAGTACATAATTTAAAATTTATTTTTATTTTTAACTTTATGAGTAAAACCTCAAATTGTAATATTTAATTATATGAAGACAATATTAGCGAAACTCAATCATCCACCGAGTGGACGTTGACTCGGAAATCCGAAATCAATCGAAAATCCGAGTGGACATTGACTCGGATTTTCGATTGAGTCAATGATGACTCGGAAAGATGCCAAAATCTTTTTCTAATTTTTCTGTTTCCACATTTTCGATTGAGTTTCGCTAATATTGTCTTCATTTAATTAAATATAACAATTTGAGGTTTTAATCTTAAAGTTAAAATTAAATATAAATATTCATCCTAGATTTGCAGCAAAGTCAATAGATGTCGCATAGATTAAAATGGATAGAAATTTATCCAGACACTATCTACATAGCATTTATAGCAATATAACATGCTTTAAGAAAATGAAGATAATATTGGTAGTTCTTAGTCAATGTATGATACAGTTAAAAATGACTGAATCGGACAGGGACACCCCTGCGACTCGGAAAGCCGAAGGTCCTGGGTTCGAGTCCCAGAGGTGCCAATATTTTTTTCTAATTTTTCTGTTTCCAGATTTTTGATTGAGTTTCGCTAATATTGTCTTCATTTTATTAAATATTATAATTTATTATTGGCAGCATTTTAAAATTTTTTTTATTCATAAGTACAAAAACATTTTTACAAATTTAATATATTTTATTCCCAATGACTTATAAAACGCTTTCCGGGAGGGACAGCATTATAAATGAAGAAGATAACAAAGGCATGCAAAGTTGAAACAGGAGATAGAAAACTACAGAACTACTGAAATACAGAAGAAAAATATACATTTACAGAAAATATATGCATATTTGATGTGAATACACCAAGAATGATTAAAAATTAATATAAATGTTCCAATGAAAGAACGTATTATCTGAGTGCTTTTGCTAATATTTTTTGTTTGCTACTGTGTGTTATGTTGCTTATACGCGATGATAAGGAGTTATTGTTTAACAAATAAGAGTAGAAAATATAGGAGAGCGCCCCTGTAGCTCAAATGGCAATACTGAACATATAACTCATGGTGTTAATGTAAAGCTGTGTAACCTACATTTTTATTAAAAATTAAAAGGGCATAAATGTGAAAAAAAATTTTTTCATCGCAATATAGATACCCACATCAAAATTAGAATTGCATATAGGTATTGATGGCCGGCGTAGTCCAACGGTAAAGCTCGTGACTCGCAATCCGAAGGTCGCGGGATCGAATCTCGTCGTGGCAAATAAATTTTGTTTCATTGATTTGTGTTATTTCACAATTTATTTATTTGCAGTAATATATAGTATATTTGCGGCACGTTCTAGAGTGGAAAATATTCTCAGTATCGTCCTGATGTAAGACCACCGTTCAGAATTGAAATATTGATTGAAGTGACTTTAGCCGATGTTTGGTGACCAGATCTGAATAGCCAGGTACTTCTTATCTTCCTTTTCCCAATCTCCTTCCCCTCCCCACTACCTTCAGCCTCACAACATATCTCAATTGGGGATGCCGTAGTCTCACTGACGGGAGTCCCAAGTGCTCCCGTCAGTGAGACTACGGGTATATTATTATTAAAAAGGTATATTATTTTTATACCTTTGCAATTTTGTGTCAACAAGAATATTGTAATAAAAGATAAAGCACAGTATATAAATTTCTCCCATTTATTTAAAACTAGCTTAAATACTAGCGTTGCCCGGTCTTTAGATCATGTTTCTAATTTTAGATCTGAATATATTTAACTCATTCAGATCAAAAAGTAGTGCAAATAAACTCACCGTTGGTGATTCTTCCTTTCTATCTACTGTTAAATTCAAATTTGTGTTAAATTAAATGAAAGCAAATCACTTTGTAAAACAACATTTAATCATTTTTTTGCCATTAAGTAGGTACCTTAATAACATAGCTTCTTCGATTTAAATTTTTTTCTTTAAAAATAAAAAATAATTTTTAAAATGTGGTTTACTGTGTTTTGTACATCCAGTGTAATTGCAATTTAAAATAATATTTGACAGGTAAATTAGTGTTGCCTACCTACAAATTTTGTACTTTCATTTTTAATATTTTCTATTCTTATTTGACAGACTATAAATCCAAATTTAGTTGTGTGAGTTGATTACGATAAGTGTACCAGTGTATTTGATTTTATTAGCATTCGAGATATCCTTGATTTTCTTTTTTTTCGCTGTGATATATTTTAGCAACATAAAACACAACCCCCAGTTTCAAGATCAAAAATAATTTAATATAGTAGTAAAAGCGTTGAATCTTACTCCTCCTTTCTTCCGTCGACCTCGCGTTTTGTGTTCACTAAATAAGTGTCCTCCCAGTGATATAAAAAGTATGTAAATAAACATTATGTAGAATAAAGTACGTACAATTTTCAATATATTTTAACAGTCCTACACGAATCGAGCACAATTACATAAGTTAAGACAAGTGCTTAGTGTGAAGTTTTTTAGTAACGACTTTTTTTCAAGCGTTTATTTTTTTCTTCATTTGTTGCTTACATATATGTGCTTTTATATTTATGCTTAGGCCATCGCAGCATGTATTATAAGAATTATTTTTATCTATGAAGGTGATTAGATTAATGATTACGGTTGAATTGAACGCTTAAGTTTTCTATCGTCAATCTCTCTTCTTAAAAAATGGTTATGAGACCCTCGTCTCTGCTTCTAACCAATGATAACCACTACCTAGGATGGCCATATGCCTGGCCAGGAGCTTTCTTTTCCAAGTCTCCTTGACCGGGCGGACTTCTTCCGGCGGCCCCGGTATTTGTTCTCATCCCTAAGGCCTTCGGGAGAATTACCTCTCCCTTTTCCCAGTCATATATTTTTTTTTTTGGAAAATCCGGGCTGTCGGCGCACCTTTGCCTTTGGAAGAGTGTTGGATGATGGAAACCACGTATCACTCCGCCCGAGTGGGACTGCCTTGGGTTGGGTTGATGAGGATGGGTTTATATCCTGAATACTATTTTTTCTTTACATTTAGACTTTAGTTGGATTTTTTTACATTTAGACTTCACCTTAGGTTTGGTTTCTCCAGATTGCCTTCAGATGGTATGGGTCGCCTAGATCCCCAAATGAGTCCCCAATCCCCAGATGTAATTATAATAATTAACAGAAGAAGTGATGCTGGAGAGGCCTGTCTAATTTTTTTTGTGTCTGTACTAACACAAACTGCAAACAACTATTACTAACATCCCTTGTAAGCGGTTGCTGTGCAATAACAGTCGAGGATCTAAAATCATTTAAAAAAAGTTGATTCTTTCTTACAAAAAAGAAATGGTGACCGTGTGCGGTGATAAGAGATAGACCATAGATTCTCAACCTTTTTTTGCCCACTGCCCATTTTGAAAATATTTTCTTTTTTAGCGCCCCCAACTGCCCCATACTATCCCATTACGCCCCTCCATTGCAATGATATCGGATGGGGGCGGGATGGGACGGGTTTCTCTGGGTCTTCTACCGCCCTCCTGAAAGCCTGAACCGACCCCCCAATTTTCTCTTGGCCTTAAACCGCTCCAAAGAGGGCGTTACCGTCAACGTTGAGAACCTATGAGATAGACAATATGTTTTCTAAAATGCCGTTGAGAAAGTGGTGGGGTACGCCTACTGGACGGTCTATTGATTTCCACTTATAGTGTTTCTTTTTTTTTAAATTTCTGATGCGATGACTGAATCGATTTCGTAATTAAAAGTCTAATCGCTGGTAATCGTTCATTTTTGCTATTTTGAGAAATTAGCGTCCGCTGACACCATTGCATATATGAATGTAAATGTGTAAATAGGTTTGAAAATACAACTCAACTTACTTAACTAAGTAACTACATGAAACTTACTCGCAGCACTTAACACTTAGTATCTTACCATATATATAATTTAAGTTACCACTTACCAATTGCTTTTATTCAAAACGTAAATCGGCCTGCTTTCTTATTATTAAACCAATTTCAGAGAAAAAGTATATTTTTTTTAATATTTTCATTTATTTATCATTTAAAAAAATTGTAATAAACAAAGATAAATAGCACAAAAGAGAAAAGTCCCAAAAAACTACCATTTAATAGTTTGGCAATGGGAGCGTTTACATGTGTTGTTAAAGTTATAAATAATAGTTTATCTTTTCTCAATGGTCATGAGAGTGACACATAATAAAGTAGGTAACATGTGAACAGTGTGAGTGGAAACATCGGAACCTAGCGTGGGAAAAGGTCGTAAGGCTTTTACCTTAGTCAGGCTAATAAATCAAGGCGAGAATGTCCAAGAGAATAATATAACTTGTGTGGGTACATGCGAATGATTGAGGACATATTTGAATGTATTTGTGAATACCGATAGTATCGAAAGTTTGAAAAAGTTTTTTGAACTAGTTGAAGTAGAACTTCTTTACGCACGCTTGAATTGGGCAGTAAGCTGGTGAATGCATAACGAGATCGTAACAGAAACGAGGCGAATGTAAGTTGAGAATGTATACAGAATACATAAAAACGACGGTATCTTTGATTTGCCGTCATTACGCGGGCAACCTTCCGCACGGATGATCGTATACGTGACGCTTTGTTCCATGAAATGGTATTGGAAAACGTAGGTGTATTAGTGATTAAATATAATATATACGGGAGAAAAGAAATCAAACCGCATAATTTGTTCGTGTAATTTGAAGGAAGTGGGTCACCCCAAGTGGGTCCGGCCATGTGGGTAACTCCAAGTGGATCACCCCAAGTAAGTCACCCCAAGTGGGTCACCCCAAGTGGGTCACCCCAAGTGGGTCACTCCAAGTGGGTCACCCCAAGTGGGTCATCCCAAGTGGGTCACCACAAGTGGGTTACCCCGTGGGTTTCCCAAGTGGGTCACCACGAGTGGTTTGCTACTTTTTGTGACTTGAGCAGGGGTTCCGGGGTTCATAGGGTAAGGTTTGTCTAGATCTTGGCGATGAGTCTGCACACGATATTGTTGTATTGTATTGTTGTCTCTTTTTCTAGCGCTGTGCCGTAAGTATGCAAGTGCGAGACCACAACAACAACAATAATAATATAATAGACCACAACAACATTAGAATATTGAAACGATAAAAAATGTGAGCAGATATCATATTTCATTGGACGAAAGGGAAAGGGCTGTGCAAATAAATGATTATTTATTATAACCATTTAAGTTTTACCTAGCTATTATCTTGGTGATTCAAACAAACAACATATACTTCCATACTATACTATAATATTATAAATGCGAAACTGCTCGAGTTTGTTTATGACGATTTCACGCATTAACCAATAAAAAGACTTTAAAAATTCATTCACCAATAGAAAGCTAAATTATATGCGAAGACTATAGTCTGTATATGATGGCAAGCTGTGGCGTTATGAATTTATAAATATTAATATATTATATTTGTTATACGTTTTCTGTCGCTAACAAAAGCAAGTTTTTGCTAACGTCAGAAAAAAATCGTTTCCATGGAAACGATGTTGATATATTTGTGAGCTCTAAGCTGGTAGGTACTCAGCCCCCTGGTCAGCTACTGCTCCAGAAAATTCAAATATTAGAATATGTTTTGTTTTTTTTGGACAAGCTTTTGTTTTGGAATAAATGTCAGATAAGAGTTCCTACATTAAAAATATAATTCGTAACGATTATAAAGACTGAATAATAAATAGTGTAATTTTTTATTATATTAACAAACTTCCAAATATTTAATTAAAAATAAACATCCGAAATGTTTGTAAGCGCATAAATTCCGAACGAATGAACAAAATTGGATAATTCTTTTTTCTTTGAGCAATAACTTTATGAAATTTAGGTGGCAGGCGAGATGTTTGAAAACTGAATATAAGGGAATGAATGTATGGAAAGCGGGAGGGGGTGGGGTGGGGATGAGAGGGGTAATTGATAAGTTCAACCGCTACATTAATTTCCCGTAATACCATGCGAGCGAAGCCGCGGGGAAAAGCTAGTATTTAATAATCGCAAATTCACTTTGTTTAGGTAGTTTTTGTCTTTTTTTCAGTATAAACATATAAATCTGGGAAACTAATGGCTTTCCAAAATTAACGTTAGCTCAATAGACTCCGATTGAAAAAGTATGATTTTTAACCAATTTATAACATAATTATTATAATTTGTTATTTTATTTTTATTTATTTATGAAGTATAATATATTATACATTTATAAACATTATTACTGAAATGTTTTGACTGTCCAACTAGGATTGATTGATGAATAATAAAACTACTTTTCTCGTAATACAGGGAATCCGACGACTTTAACCAGAAATTCTTGAGCTTGTTCGGAATAAAAAGTATAGTTTTCATTTTGCCACTGGGTGACATTTTTTTCAATTAAAAACAAACAAAAAAACATATGAATCTTATTTCTCATACCATAAGCCTATTGTATCGGTCTTACAATCAACCACAGTAAATACTGTTGTATCCGATAGTGAAAATAATGAATAAAAATAAAAAATCTATTCAAAAATATTAATTTATCAATGAAAACCCATAATAAATTGAAATATTTGTAGAAAATTAATATATGTATATGTATGTACACGTATATATTATAAATTCATATATACACATATATATGGAGCTAAAGAAGTTTTACTTCAGTCGTCCGGTCTAAAGCACACTCGTTTTTTTTTAATACCCGCCCGCGGTGCCCTCTTACCTCATAAATGCCCAAGATATTAGGTGCGTAGCGAAGTTTAAAATTAAGTTAAAATTTCGACTCGCGATTCAATTCGACAATGTTCTTTTATGTTTTTTGAGTTCATTCTTGTACTCCATAACAAAAACAAAATTTTTATGTAGGTATGTATCATTGACACAGGAAAACATTTTTTTTTCTGAAAATAATGTGCGTATGAAAGTAATGATTTCTTGGTGTACTTGAGAACAAATCAAAACTTTTCACATTACATATTGTATTAGAGACAGCTTCAAGGAAATAGGCCCAACTTGACATTAAAAAGGAAATGAAAATATAAAAGGCTGCCCTGCTTTTTCACATTTAAACAGAGTATTTTTACAATATTCTCACAATGGGATTTATAACAAGGTCTTATACAAAAATCAACAATATTAAATGTATTTAACTAATATATTTTATAAGTCAACTTGACTACCCACATTACAATATTTATGTACAAGCTTTAGAAATAATTCATTAACTCCACACAGGAGGCCCCGTTCCCCCGAGGGAAAAAGTGTTCCTCGGGGCCTATGTCATCTTTGGGGATGCTGTGTGGATTTTCTTTTTAGGGAAAGGAAGAAGACGGCGTTCTGGGAAGGAAAAATGTATAAGGAGTGGGTAAGAATCTAGAGGTCGTTGTGTCCAGGATGACGGACGTATGAATCCATTCCTCTTCATTGCGTTGCAAGACGATGGGTCGAGAAAGTCCGGTTGGAAAGGTTGAAAGGACTCCTTTAACCGGTCTCTCCCAATCTGGCCCTTCATGCAATAGGTAGGCAAACTTATCCTCTGCAAAGATCTAGAAAAAACCTCACCCCATGAACCCGGGTACTCCTGCTAAATTACTAAACAAAGCGAAATGAGAAAACAACTGTTTAATTTTACTACTCTTGAAATATGCTTTAATAGTTAAAATTAGACGTTAACGTTGAATTAATAAAATAACATTAAACATAATTCATAATTTTCATTTTCTTATCATAAAATTGAGTAGCAAGGATAAACATATTTATATTAAGTTCTTATCACCATTAAAATTGTTCTTTAGCCTATTTTGGAACGTTGTTATGTTACAACATTACATAAACAAATAAGAGATGACACCACCAGTTCCGTTTACACGCGTTTCACCACCACCGGCCACGTTTCACGACCACTTCTCCCCGCCACCCGCCAGTATTTGCTCCCTACTAGACGCGTATGTGTTAAACCTCCGAGTCTCTCCCGCCCCACGCGCATGAGATTGCGCCTAGTGGCAAGCGTCCTCATGATGAAGTCCTGACCTCATTTATACGAAGTGACGACAGAACTCCCGTATCCAAGGATGCCGCCCCCCGCTTCACCCTTGATTGCGTAAGCTACACTCCATACTGCCTCCCTTTAATGTGCTAACCTAGCGACTTGCCCGACGCCGAGAGAGAGAATAGTTTGTTTTAGCCAGGATGTTATTTTACTGATATCTTGTAACTGTCCTAAACATATGCCCTCTACCTCAATAAACCTTGTATGAGAAGCCCACTCTTTTTCATTGGATAAAGTATGATTGCCCCCTTGTTTCACCTGGTCGAGCTTGAGGCACCCTTGCCGACCCTGACCCTGGAGAACAGAGTCATCTTTCCCTACCAACTGAGCTAGTTGCGGAAAGACCTTCGCTGGTACCCAACCAAAACGCAGCAACGTCTAGCACCGCAGCGTACTTAAGGACACACACGGCAGAGCCATTTGGCCCCGAGTTATTTGGCTGAATCCATTTAGACACAGGCAACACACGGCTGAGCCGAGCCAGTTGTCTATGTCCAGAGTAGCTGTGCCGCAAAAATGAAAATCATTTATTAAAATAATCAGGTAGGTCATCATATATTTAAAGGAGTTAGTTGCTTTATTTATAGAAAGAAATTTTAAAGAAATGAATTAATCTAGAGAGATTATTCAGAGAGAAAACTTTCCCCAGAAAATTTTAGGAATGGCGTCACTATCTACGTCTCCACCGAATGAATAACTCAAACTTGTGAACTAAAATCGCTCACGGGCACATAAAATAAAAGGTTATTTTTTTCACAAATATTCGACTACTTTTTTTTTAAATTGAGTAGGTGTTTAATATAATAAACGTAAATAAATCCTTTTTTTACTAATATTCAACAAAGATTTATTTAAAATTAAGTAGTAAGAATTAATATACGTAGGTGTCGTAGATGCCTTCTTTCCTAGGATCCTAAAATCTATGTATATAAAAATCAATATATATTTGCTTGCTTGCTTGCGTGTATGTACGAGTATGTATGGGGTAAACTTTGGGGATTTCATGTGCGCCTGCCTGAAATGATTTCTATATATTATAGTGAGCTCTGGTGTCATGAAATTATGCTTTTCTAAACCATTCATCCGATTGCGATGAAACTTTGGTGAGTTGTTGTGCGTACGACCGCGAGTTTGAAAACTGAATGTACCGGGACTGGATGTACGGAAAGCGGGAGAGGGGAAGAGAACGCGCGAGGGGGGTTCTTGGAATGCGGGCAGCGGGAGAGGGGAGTGGGGGGAGAGGGGGCGGAGTGGGTACGCATGAGGGGAGGGGAAAGCAGGGCGGGAAGGGAGGGAAGGGGAACGGGATGAATGGGAAAGGACACGCAAGGAGAAACAATTTTCTTATTAAGCGGCGTTGCAACGCATGCCGGGATCTCGCTAGTAGGCATATATTTTTCAATAACATCGAGAACAAAATCACGTACGTTTGAAAATGCCAAATCATATTTATGCGCAGTACCACGGAGGAGACTTTTCTCTGAAAGCCGTACAGTCAAACTCGATGTAGGAATTCGGATTTTGGCTAGGGGTTTCTACGTACGGCCGAGCCGTGCCACGACTTTTTGCTAGGCGGTGGATTTTTAACTTGCCGAGTCACGTCAAGCCAGTCAAGAAACGCTTCTAGAAACCGCTTTTAACAGGGTCCTTTATATTGCCAAAAAAACAAAATGGTGATGAATGACCATTTGATGACAATGTTGCATTTGAGTTTCTGTGAAACAACCCATCCTAAGCCGGCAAGTGACAAAAGATGTCAGCGAAATGTATGCGAAACCACTGCATGAAATTAGAATTTCAGACCTCTCGCCTATACGCCTACAACTGCTGGCAAATTACTAAGCTATGTAAGGGTACGGCCTGGAACGTACTGAATTGTCACCGCGCTTCATACAAAATTTAAATATTTTTATTGCACTCACTAGGAACACATTATCTAGGTGCGCAAGCGCATTCTACTTGAGGGATGATGTTGGCATTTGTCCCGTTAAATAAATAATAATTCGCGCGAGCCGAAATTACGTTTACATAATTCACCACCTACTATAATATTCATTAACTACTGTTGTTGCCGTTTACGAATTATTGTCGGAGTTAAAATTGTAACATTAGCTCTGAATTTAAAACAACGCTTCATGATTATTTTCTCAGTAAGATTTATTTTATAATGGTTTCCTTGTTGAAGAACATGATTAACCTTTTGAGTAGTATGGCCGCACGTATGCGGCGGCACTCGAAAGATCCATATAAAGTATCGCCACGTTTGTGCGGCCGTACGACTTTATTCAATTTTCTTTGCCATGCTTGTAATTTCGATTAAATTATGATTTATCGATAAAACAAATACATTTGTCAAACATTTTTACGAATACTAACAAAATATTGTTACGTATCTTCTTATATATAAAAATCCGAGTACATCCGATTGCAATGAAACTTTGGTGATATGTTGTGCGCACGCCCGCGAAGGTTATAGGCTATATATAATGGTAAGCTCTGGCGTTATGAAATTTGTGAAAATGAAAATGAAGGTATTTTATATATTTTAGTGGCAAGGAACGAAGGCATGAGGGGAGGGGTAATGAAGGAGGTGGGGTTAGCGGAAGGGATGACGAGGGAAGGGAAGGCGTGGAAAGCGGAAGGGGAACGCAGGGGGAAGGGGACGCGGGAGGTGAACGGGGAGAAAGAATTTATTTATTTGCATTGCAACGCATGCCGGGTACCAGCTAGTATTATAAAAAAAATGTAATGTAAATAGATTAGTTTCAAGAAAGTTTAAATTATAAGATTTTATTTTTACTTTTTTTGTTTAATCTGTTTATTATTGTACATTTCTTTTTATTATCTAGCACTAACAAATATTTATTTATTTTTTTTTTACTTTTTTTTTGTAAAATATTGAAAAGATTCCAGTAATAAAAAAACTCCAAAATTAACTTGTGTAGTAACAAAGGTAAGAAGATAATTAATGAAATCGATTAATTAAAACTAAAAAAAACTTGATAATTAACTCCTTCCCATGATGAAAATGATAAAAAAATAACTCACTAATCAAATAATGAAAATTTCATTAGAAAAAAAATATAACCAAAACAGAAAACAAAGTATGAATGAAAATATATTATCTGAAATGACGACCTATGTCTTGACTTTGAAGATAAAATAATTGTTTCTTCAGGAAATTCCCAACACCTTGCCTGCATATATCCAATCGAAGGTATCGATGGCAAAAGTCAAAACCACTGAATAGATAAAGCACGCTAGAATTGTCTTCCATTTAGATTTTAGTGGAAACCAATGTCGCCACTGACTTTTCACGTTTCAGTTTTATCCCATTAAGTAAGTGTTCTGCCTCTCTTACACTTTTCTGATATCGTATTTATCGCCATCCCATTTGAATTTCAAATTGATGATGAAACCCTTTTTTATTGGAAATTCAAGCCCCGATTGGCCAGACTTTTGTATCACGACATATGCCCACATAGTATTCTACTTTATCCTACGGTCAAAACCCATCAACTGTAAGGATCAAGCCGACACAGAAGAGTTTATTTTTCAAAATGTGGGCTTCATTATATCCCTGTCAAAGAGGTAAGCAAAAAATGTTTTATAAGGATGTCAATAAAGGTAAAAGCTGCGAAGAAGAATAATTTTCATCGATTTATATTTTTACAACATACTGAAAAGTTAGCCATAAAAGGCAATACCTACCTTCCTATGAACATTGAGATTTTTAAATATTATATTCGTTATGCATGTTTGTGCACCCTTTGAGTAAAATAAATTTTCTTGAAGATTTAATCACAATTTTGTTATAAAATGAGTACTTACGTTTTGAAGTCTACAGTAAAAGCATGTAAACACGTGGGTAGGGCAGGTACCTTATTTATAGGTGTAACTACGTTAAGAAGCCTTTGAACATTATGTGAGCATAAACATCACGTATTACGTTGTGTAACGAAGCTTTCTAAAACATAAACAATACTTTTTGAAAATTAAGATATTCCCGTGTAAAATATTTTCCGTATATAGATACCCGCTTTCATCTTTTTTTACAAAACAAATAATACAAAAGAAAATAATTACGTTCAAGGAATGAACACCGGATATTCATAATATTGTTTTACATTTGCAAATACTTTTTGCACGCCTTTGTTCCCAAATATCTTATTATATCTTATAAACCATACACGATATTTATTGTTATTTAAAAGACGTGGATTCGCCGGCAGATATTTGTGTTTGGAATACTCACGGTATTGCGGAATAAAATAGAACGTAATGTACGGCCAGTGGCGGTTCGTGTTCTAAATCAACATCAAAACGATTTAAAAAGGCTTCGGCTCTGTATGGGCAGCTTTTTTTTCGTCTTGTAAAATGTGGAGTCACGCAATTTCAACTTAAATTATTAAAACAATATTAATGCCATTTATGCAATGAAATAGAAAAAAAAGAAAAGAGATAGAAAATATATTAAATTTGCATCGCTGCGCACCAGAATATCGAATGTTGGCTTCCTTACACCTTTCAGCACCATTCGAAATCAAATTTATATTATGTGAAATATTCACCAGGTTTTTTTTTACTTCATACGTGCGGTCCGGCTTTCCGGCATTCCGGCGTTTCATAGCCGCGCTGTTTATTTTTAACGGTAAATATCGTGGAACAAAGTAGCGTTGTTTAAAATTCGTTGATTTTATAAACTCAATCAACCTTACTAATAAAAAAAACACTTAACGCCCGTTGAATGGTATATCTGTTCTACGCAAATAAAAACCATTTATGTCTATGTGGCAAAGTTGTTTTTCTCATTCATATTGGCTTTCTGGCAGCCATATCGTTTCCGCTAATATTTTTCTGTCACGAATCGTTAATGACTTTGATATGATCTTGTTCTGTTTAAGTTCGCGATTTAGCTGAAATCTTCTATTCTTACAACAAATTCAATCTTATATTCGTGTAATCAATACATTTACTATAGTTTTATGTTATTTTTCGTTATTGTCAAGTTGTGAATTTAATTGGTTTTCGGAAAAAAGTGAGGATATTTCAACACGTTATTTTTTAATCAAATGTTGCCACGTAAATTTAATAAAATTTCATAATATAAATGCTTTATACATGTATAAATAAATACAAATTCGAGAAATCAACCTTTAAATTGTGTAAAAATGAATACAACGTGTCAAAATTTTTCAGTCACTCTCCGAGAATAATTGTAAAAGTAAAAAAAAAATATTTGAATGAGAAAAAAGGAAAATGACAGTTTCGTCCAAATTCATTTAAGGGGGTATTTATTCTAGTCTAGAAAAAAAAACATTTTTTTTTTCTTCATATTTCCATAGTTTAGATATTCGAAAATATCTCTTAAAAAGGATTTTTCGAAATAAGAATTATTTTAAAATTTATAACAATTTTAGTGTCGCGGTTCAGACGGAATTTAACCAAAATCTAAATAGAACAAAATTTTAAACGTATTTTTCTCAAAAACACTTTTTTCGAGACGGTTGACACGATATCTCGAGTTCTACGGAACCAATTTACTTGAAATTTGGTGTGAGCCTTTTATACACATTACTCTTTTGCCCCTATTAGAACTATAACAAAATTTCATTTTTTACATTATTTTAAATATTCCAAAAAGTAAAAAAAAACTGGTTAAAAAATGTCTTTTTATTTCAGACAGCCGCCGTTTTGCGATTTTTTTTCCTTTCCAAGATACGGGCCATAGCAGCACAGCACATTTTTTAGACCCCCCTCACAACGTCCTGTAACTTTTTGAATTTAAAATTTTTTGGTTTGATTTTTTTTTTTTTAATATTTTTTAATGTTTAATTAATATTTGGTTAAGTAATGGCTATTAAAAATATTATTAGTTGTTTTTATTGCACCTGAAAAAATACCTACAATTCATGCTTCTAGATTAGAATACCCCCTTAACAAAAGGACTGTGTTTTTTGAATTTTGTAATTTTTTAAACTTCTGTATATTACGATGAGCTTATTTTTCAACATTTTTTTCATGTTTGAAGCTAAAGTAGGGCAATTTTTAAACCCTTAAGTATATTTCAAATACAAAAATCTAAATCGTAATCTTACCTTTTTTCTATAAAGGTATATGTTTTTACATCTTCAAAATAAAAAATATGCAAGACTTTTGAAATACGTTGAATAAATTCCAAAATTCATTCAGAAATTATTAATAAAACAAGCGAATGCAATAGATAAACCACCCCCTCTGGCTGTGTAAGCAATGTATATATCTTTCCATGAACAATTTTCTGTCATTTTTTAATTAGTAATGTTTTCACGCCCACGGTCGTTTATCAATTGAATAAAATTTTCACGAGGTTTTTTAGTAAAGCTGAATGAGTTTCTTTGGAAGTTCGCTGCAAAACGATGCTCATTAGAGAAAACCGCCTCTGAATACGACAATTTATTGTACATTACGCAATGATCCATGGGACTGAAAAAAATATTTTATATGTTAATCATATATTATACTTACTTTATTTGAATGTACAATACAACAGCTTCGATTGGTAGCCTGTAGACGTACCTGTAGACGTAAAATTTCAATGCAAAATTCTGGTAACTATTAATTTTTTCAGAAACAATCCTCAGGACAGAAACTGTGTCGAGCTTTGGTTAATTAACCAAATATGGTATAGCTTAATTCCAACCCTAGTTTGCTCAATTTTTCTAAAAGGTAATCAGTGCATTTAGTATCAAAATGCTTAAATTGCTACAAAAAACACAAATAACAAATGCTTACAGATTTTTCTTGAATGGCTAAAATGATCACATTCTCAATAAATTTTCCGGTATTGATTGCAGATTTGTTCATAAACCATTTGAAGTGGACAAGGATTCATCTGGAGATATGGAGATAATTATGAGAGATATCAAGAATCGTAATGGCGAGAAAGCAACAACGACAGGTGTTTTAAAATAAATGTAATTATCATACCAATTTATGTCTAAGAATGGAAGATCTTAAGATTTTATAACTTCAAAACCATTAGGCACTTTCATAATTCCTCCGGCTACGGCACAAAACATAAAGTACGTTCTTTGTCCCATCGATTCTACAGCTCTTTCTTGCAAACAAAATACTAGTTGTTTACATAACGATACATGTTTATCTGCTTCCTCCGAAGTAAAAATATAAACATTATAATACATCTCCGTTGCTGTCACCATGCCATAGCCGTAAGAATAAAAGAGAGCTGATTCGAGTTTTCTTTTGATATTTATTATACGTGTTTATTATGCTTTTAATAACGTGTACAGATTTTGAAAAAAAATATATATATATGTAATACAACCGTGAGCAGAAAACACATTTCAGGCAACCAGCCTTCCGGAAGTGGTAGGTGGGTATTTGAAAAAAAAACCAAACATAATCTTAATCTATGACCGCCTCCGTGGTGATAGGATAAGGCTCTCGACAATTCAAGGTGGCGGGTTGAAATACCGTTGTGTGCGAATAAATGTTATTATTTATGTTATTTCACAATTATTGAAATAAAAGATAATATACAGGACGTACTTGACCTACTTTTACAAGTGGTTCCTGACGTTATTTGAGTAGCAAATATGAATAAAATTTTGGCCTCTAAGTGTAATTTTTGAATTTTTTTTTCAAACTTAAAACATTAAAAAAAGTTAGGGTCGGGGTGACGGGATGGGTACTTACCCGACTGAGTGAACGACACGTAGAAGATTTTTCTTTGGTTCCATTTTAAAGAAAAAAAAATGTAAAAAATTATTTTACTCCATATAATATCAAAGCTGATAAATAAAGTAAGACAAGTATGTTGCTTAACACGCCATAAAGAATACTTGCGGCACGTTTTAGGGTGGAAGATACTCTCAGTTTTGCCTTAATGTAAGACCACCATTCTGAAACGTTGCTTTTGGCAGCCATGTTTGATGATCTGAATGGCCAGGTTCCTCTTCCTTATTGCCTACCCCACCGCACTACCTTCAGCTTCATAACACTCCGAGGAATATCATAGTCTCATTGGCTCAACAGGAGCTGTTGGGACTCTTGTGCGGTATTCACACTAAATAAAAATGAGTTTTGTCATCAGGTATGTTTTTAGGTTTTCACGGCCAAAAGTATTTTTGTTATTTATTTTTGGGGTGTTATGTCGTGTTTCGCTACCTCCTTCTTTAGCCAACGTTTCGGACAGCGTTACAGTGTCCATCATCATTTGCTCATCTGCCCTGATGATGGACACTGTAACGCTATCCGAAACGTTGGCTAAAGAAGGAGGTAGCGAAACACGGCATAACACCCCAAAAATAAATAACAAAAAAAAAAGTTTTGTCATCGTTTGTAACAGATTCGATCACACAATTATTGTCAGAGTTATAAGAAAAAGAAGTTAACATGGTGCCAACCCGATTCGCGTTAAAACATTTTACTATTCAACCAGCGCTAAAACATTTGACAGAATATTTAACGCTACGAGTGTTCATATTTAAAGTACGATGAAAAAATAAAAATAACAGCGGTCAGATTGAGAAAATTAAATATCCATTGAAGTGAAAACTTTTTCAAAAGCATCACAAACGAGACTAAAATTAATATTTTATAAAAGTTTTTGCAAATTAAAATCTTGACACACATTTGTGACTTGGGACATTTTGAAAAAAGAAAGGTTGAGTGAATACGTAAAAAAATTACAAAAGTTGATGCACGAAAATATTGAAAACGAAAATTTTTGGCATTACCTGCTCATGATTGCAGTTATTTCAAATAAAACGTTCTTAATCCCTGTTTGGTTCTGAAACAGTTTTTAAAAGAAGCTTAGTCCATGTTCCTCTATTCCTTCCATCGTGTGATCCATTCTCTTCCTCCTTTCCTCAAAGTCTCCACCGGGAGAGGAGGAAGATGTGCTTACCTACCTGTTGAACAATATTGCCACCCAAGTGTGCATTACCCACTTGTTAATAGTTGCATTTCGAAAGTGATATGGGTCACAAGTAGCTCTCGTCAAAATATCGCAAATAATCGCAAAGTTTCGCTTTTTTATAAAATAATAGTGTCGTGTTTAAAAACCTATGTTGTGCAATATAGTGTGATACCAGAAACGACCCTGAGCAGCCTTCAGAAGCCGTCAAAAGGTAGGAGACTTCCTTCCAAAACCGATTCTCCTTCGATCTTGCTTCAAAACACGATACATGGTCTCTTCGTCTACAAAAAGGATTTAAAGTCCACACTCTCGTGTCGTGGCATTCGGCTGCGACAATCCCAACAACACCAAATACAGGATTTTGCGAATGTCTATGTAGTCCTAGCGATTGGCGGGACCATTTCCGGTATCATTATTGTAAGCATTCTCGTTCTTCAGGTTTATTGAAATACTAAAAACAATTTATCCGCACTTAAATTAAATGCTATTTATTATATCTAAGAAATATAATAATTGAACGAATATAATGTAGCAATTCAGTTGCGCCATTTCATTTTTCGTCTTAATTCTAGTCTAGAAGCATGAATTGTAGGTGATTTTTCAGATGCAACAAAAAAAAAAAAACAAAAAATATTTTTACCAACTATTATTTAATCAAATATTTATTAAACATTAAAAAATCAATTGAAAAAGAGCCGAACGAAAAAAATCAACATTCAAAAAGTTACAAGGTGTTGAAGTGGGGGGTCTCAAAAAAATGGCGCGACCTGGTTGACACGATTGCAACCCTTCCAGTAAGCTAAAAAAAAATAATAATTCTCAATCCAAACAAATGCGGCTATAGCCTGAAAAGAATTTTTTTTTCGCAAAATGGCGGCTCTCTGAAATACAAAAGACGATTTTGTACCAGTTTTTTTGACTTTCTAAATTTTTTAAAAATATTAAAAATTGAAATGTTGTTCTAGTTCTAGTTCCCGCCATATAGGAATGTATAGAAAAGGCTCACACCAAATTTCAATTAAATCGGTTTAGTAGAACTTGAGATATCGTGTCAACCGTCTCGAAAAAAGTGGTTTGGAGAAAAATGGGTTTAAAATTTTGTTCTATTTAGATTTTGGTTTGGTTCCGTCCAAACCGCGACATTAAAATGGTTATAACTTTAAAAATAATGCGAATTTCAAAAAATCCTTGTAAGGAGATATTTTTGAATATTTAAACTTTGGAAATATGAAGATAAAAAAAATATTTTTTTTTCTAGACTAGAATACTGCCTTAAGCCGCCGCTATCCGAATTTCAACCGATTTCCTACATATCTCTTTTAAACATTTGAAGTTTTTAAGCTCTTATAAAAGTAAATGATATTTTTGAATATCTAGATAATTCCACGCCGAAACGCAAATTATATGAAATTCCCTCGATAGAAAAAAATCGTAAAGGTATGCTCCGAAAATTATTTCAAGCAAGTCTATTTATATTATTTTACAAGTTATATTTGTGAAAAAATTCACAATGTTTCTTTAAATGATACTTAATATACCTTCCACGAGATTTTTGCTCTATTTTAAACGAGTCATGTTTTATTAAGCATTTTCGCAATTTTCGCTTCATTTTTATCACGTAAAATATTAGCGCGCTCTGTCCAACATTCGTTATTACATATCTCTCCGTCTTTTTCTTTTTGGGCCGGGAAGCGCCGCCTTAAGTGTTGGCTTAAATTCTGCTACTTTGAATCGAAGCTGCAATTCAAATAATCGTTATCATAAAAATTATAGCTTCTCTATTATACCTTGGTACCGCTATAATTTACAATATTAACAGAGCTGACAACAAACAAAAATGGCAACACCAAAAGTTAGAAAATTTGCCATATTAAAAAAAGTTTCCCAATTGTGAATGCCTTTGAAGTAAAACATGATTAAAGTGAGAAAATTGCAAAGAGAAAACAGGAAAACAAAACAATATTGAAGAATATCAAAATCAAGGGATAGAACAGAAATAGGCAGCTTTTTAATTTCAAAATATTATGACAAAGAAGAGAGGAGGCTTTCTGAACAGGAAGCAATGACAATTAAATATGTATTTATTTTTTTAACCTTTACCCGGCTTATCAAAGAAATAAAATTTGACGCCTTAGAAAATAACTGAACGGTGCTCCTCCAACTAGGGAAAGAATTCAGTATTTGACATTGTGTGCAAAGAATGGGAACGCGAAACATCCGTCAGTTCTAACGATGGACAATTTTGTTTCGTTAGTTGCCTATTCCATTAGTGATATCGTTTTATTTTTATTCGCTTTTAAAGTGATAAATTATTAATATTTTTTGGCAGCGAATTTTTTTCCCTTTTTATAATATTTTTTGGGAGCCTTCCATCCTAGGGAGGGCCTTTAAAGTATTGAACTTTTTTTCAATAGAGGTTTATTTAACCTTTTGCAGTAATCAAGCATCCTATTTGAACTTAATTTAATGCAATCGGTTTATAAAACTGTTACATAAAAAAAACACCACAATCAAAAATATTTCAAATGCGATAATAGAATCCTATACTACTGAATTAATAAAATAAATTAATTGACAAATTGAAAAATTAATTGATCTTACATATGTAAATGGGTAATGTCTAGGATGATTTAACATAATTTAAAACAAATTCGACAGCAGGGAATAAAAAACAATTTCCAACCAATTTTCGTTTAATTTTATGTTGTATTAGACTAACTCATAAATTTCTGGAATCAATGACACAATTCTACCGCAGATACATATAAAATCACGGGATATTTTAATTGAAATTTTGAAAAAAATAACTAAAATAATTTTGTGTTAAAATGTTTTATGATGGGAAGGTACTAACAGTTTGTTAAATAAGTGTAGAAAACAGTTAAAAATAGTTATTCCAATGTTCCATAACAGTTTGTTAAATAAGCGTAGAAAACAGTTAAAATAGTTATTCCAATGGCACTAAAAATATAAATCATGGCGAAAATGTAAAGCTGTGTAATTTACATTTTTGTAAAAAGTTAAAAAGGCATGAAAGTGAAATTTTTTTTTTCATTGCTATGTAGATACTCACTGATCTCAAAATTGGAATTGCATGTAGGTTTATTATACCTTTGCAATTTTATGTTAACGTAATGAAGAATAACGATATTGTAAACTATATATATATGTATATAAATCAAAATGTGTTTGGGGATTAGTGTATTGTGTACTGCTATATTAAGCGTAGGAAATGTTTGAAACTTTCAATACCTTCTTAAAGACTCCGCGAAAGTTTTTGGATTATTTCAACCACATGTCAATACATCTGAAAAATTTTCAATCATCACAAAAATTCTTGCAAGGTACCTTAACAGCATCAGTTATCAGCTTCTTCGATTTAATTTTTTTTTCTTTAAGAATAATTTTATTTATTTTTTAATTCCGATTTACAGTGTTCTATATTTTCAGTGTTATTGCGCTTCAAAATAATATTTGACAGTTAAATTGGTGTTGCCAGCCTCCAATTTTTGTAGTTCCATTTTTAATATTTTCTACTCCTAATTGACAGACTAGGTATACGTTTTCGTTTATCGGAATTTAAAAAAAATATTTTATGTTTATTTTTAAAATAAACAATCAAATCCAATTTTGAAAATGATACTTTAATTCGAAGCAAATCTGAGATCTAGAGTTCATTGAACTCGTATAAAACAAAGTTACATACAGAAGCAGAAGAGGAGTTAATATTTTTGTTAAGTTTTTTATCAATTACGATTTTTATTCACTACTTTTTGAGAGATTTCAAAATACATAAAACTCAGCTGTTGGTAACAAAATAATTATTTCCAGAAATATCTAAATATAAAGGGTCTACTATTCGTATTTCGACCGATTTCTTACATATCTCCCTTAAACATTTGAAGTTTTTAAGCTCTTAAAAAAATATATGTTATTTTTTAAGATAATATCTAGATACGTTCCACGCCGAAACGCAAATTATATGAAATTCCCTCGATAGAAAAAAATCGCAAAGTATGCTCCGAAAATTATTTTAAACAAGTCTATTTCTTTTATTTTATATTTGTGAAAAAAATCACAATGTTTCTTTGAACGATATTTAAGATACGTTCCACGAGATTTTTGCTCTATTTTAAACGAGTCATGTTTTATTAAGCTTTTTCGCAATTTTCGCTGCTATTCTACGACTAACCATATTAGCGCGCTCTGTCCAACACTCGTAATTACATATCTCTCCATCTTCTTCTTTTTCAGCGCTGTGTTTACGAAAAGTAGACCCTTAATGTTAAATGCAAAGTCTTTAATTACACTTCGACCAACAATGGATAGAAAAAAAAAACAAAGTTTAACAAAAAAGGTCCGTTGTCTCTGCTCGCCATATTTTATTCATGTGTAAGAACAATAACCCCAGGCCATCTCTATTCTACCACGAGGCTCCTTCACCCACAAACTTACCCGTGGTGAAGTAATGACGTTTGCTTTGTGAAAGAGACGTGATGTTATGGAATTTTCAAGGATTAAATCGTTACTTTTGTTTGCCCGTTTTAATCTTTCGATCAATTGTCCGATATCGTACTAAGTTTGTCAAGAAGACTAACAAATACAAATTGTTAAAAAAATTGTAGCCTAAAGAAATCACGTGTTTGATGCATTACGCTATTTTTGACATGATAACGTCTTATAAATCGACGAACGCCGGTTGCATGCACGAAAAAGCATGACTCATTGTCACGTTCCGCCTGAGCCGAGAGTACAAGCGAGAACGCGGAACAAGCGTTCGGCCTAAGCGTTCGGCTTATCTATCTCTCTTCCACTCCATCGTTATTATATGACGTTATCACGTAAAATTATCGTCCATAAACCGATTTTACAGACTACCAAATTTTTTCTCTAGAGCACATACTTTGCCGACACACCATGGAAATTATCTTTCTTATAAATTTAAGCTTCCAGGTGGAAAAATTTAAAGCTACAAAATTGTTTTCACATGATATGTAGGAATAAGTATATTTAATTTTCAAAACAAAAGGGATATCAAGAGCTACCTTGATATTCCAGAGTAGCCGCTTGGTTAGCTGATGGTTCAGATTGAATTATTTGTCGATTTTCTAAGAAAATTTTTTGCATTTCCATTATAAAAATTTTGTTGTAATAGATAACTAACCATCAAGCCGTTTCCCCGCAGGAGTAGGCAGAGAGGACGGACCGCCAAACAACTCGTTCTTGACGCACAGTCTCATTCACACTTATTATCACCACACACATTCTATTATCCTGACTCTTGATATGGCTCGATTCAAGAATCCTATTCACTTTTTTTTTAAGTTTAAGTTTTCTTTATTCATTGAAATTGTTTGTTACATAAATTTTAGAATTTTTCGACCACCATGCTAGGCACATGCCCGTGTTGTGGTGGTCGATTTTCTATATATTACATTAATATATAAGCAATATAGAAAAATGTGCGAAAATATAAAAAAATATAAAATAAAATAATAATAAAGAAATATTATAGAATACTAAAGAATATAAAATGATGTAAATTGCTATAGAGTAATTATAAAAGAGTTAGGAATAATATAAAATAATATAGTACTAAAAGTGTAGAAAAAAAAAATAAAACATATATATACTAGAAAGAATATAAAAAAGTAAGTGATTATAAAATGTACAAGATCAAAGTAAGTGCTATATAATAAGCAAATAATTAAAGTATTATTGTAGAAAGCAATCACTTTGTGGTTTGACATATTTAATAAAATAAAATACTTTTTTGTTTAAAACCACGAGATTTATTAATTTTTGAACCGACCGGTTTCGCTTAACTTAAGCATCATCAGGGTACAAATTAATACTAAACAAGAAGTACATAATGTGTGCTTATATATAACAAAAATATAGAGGGAGACAACGTGATACAAATATTACAAACAAATAAACGGTCATAAAATACATTAACATAAGTACTCAAGTAATGGGAAAAACAGAAAGATAATTATGTAGACTAATGGGTTATAATAATAAATTTGGAGAAACAAAGCATTAACTGGCATGGTGATAAGGAGCGCTGGGATTTTTTATTTTTAAGGGTTTATTGGAAACAGACCTAATATAGGACTGCTTGATATGTCTAATTGATTATTAAGTATATGACTTTTGGTTTTTACAGCTTTTTTTATTTCTAGCGCCTCTAGATTGTTTAGTCTGTTACCATGCCCGTTTTTATGTAAGATGTTAGCACCGGTGCTATGACAGAACGTATGATCTTTATCGATCAAATGATTTGCGAATTCTGAAAAACCGTTATTATTGAGGCAACGGAGATGTTCCTTTATCCTAATATTGACACTACGTGTTGTCTTACCGATATAGAAAGCCGAACAATTATTGCAATTTAATTTATAAATTCCCGAATGATTTAATTTGTCGTCCTTATCTTTCGAATTAATTAGAAATTTACCTAGATTGTTATTAGTATAAAAGGCCGGTCTGACTTCAGAAGGGAGGTTTTTTACACTTAAGGTAGAAAAATTATTAATGAATAAAATTCGCCGCCATTGATGATTAATATTATTATCATTGATTTGAGGACAAGGACTAGCAAATAAGAAGCGATTAACGGCTATTTGTTTTAGTTTTTTATTTAAGATTAAATCTATAAAATGTGATTCATAGCCATTATTTACCGCTATTTTTTTAATTATTTTTAGTTCATTAGCAAAATTATTATCGGACATTGGAATTGTGACCAAACGATGGACCATTGAATGGAATGCGGAGTGCTTATGTGAAATAGGGTGATTGGAGGTGCTGTGTATGACAATGTCAGTATAAGAGGGTTTACGAAATATGTTAAAATCAATTTTGTTATTAACGATCGATAAGGTAAGGTCTAAATAATTTAAGGTTGAATTGTTGCCTATCTCTAACGTGAATTTAATCTGATTATGAAAAGAGTTTATAAGATTGAGGAAGGAATTAAGTTGACGTTCAGTCCCTGACCATATACACAAAACATCATCAACATATCTTTTCCAGTACAGAACGTTTTTAATAAGAGGTGAGGTACTAGATAAAATTTTATTCTCTAGGCTATCCATGAATATATCAGCAATCAGAGGACTGGTAGGGCTGCCCATAGCCAGGCCGTCCCGTTGCTGATATATAACATTATTAAATTGAAAATAATTTTGATTCAGGCACATATTAAACAAGGAAGTTAAATCTTTTATTAAATCTGTAGAGAGATCAGAGCTATTTAGCAAATCAGAAATTAAACATTTACTCTCTTCTATGGGGACATTGGGAAACAAATTTACAACGTCAAAAGAAATTAGTTTAGAATTACTAGGGAGAATCATATCTTTTAATTCTTCTACCAATGAAAAAGAGTTTTTAAGGGTATGTTTAGGTGAAAAAACATTGGTATTTTGAAACACATTAGTAATAACTGATGATATTTTAAAATTTGGGGCATTACAACACGAAACTACAGGTCTGATGGGGCAATGATTCTTATGTATTTTGAGGAACCCATATAATTTAGGAGTTTTGGGATTTTTATTTAAAAATTTTACTTTGTGATACGATTCATCTTGAAATATTTTAGTTTTACATGCTTGAAGAGTTTGTTTCACATTTTCTTGGAACTTAATGGTTGGATCTTTAATAACAAAATTGATTTTAACATATTTCGTAAACCCTCTTATACTGACATTGTCATACACAGCACCTCCAATCACCCTATTTCACATAAGCACTCCGCATTCCATTCAATGGTCCATCGTTTGGTCACAATTCCAATGTCCGATAATAATTTTGCTAATGAACTAAAAATAATTAAAAAAATAGCGGTAAATAATGGCTATGAATCACATTTTATAGATTTAATCTTAAATAAAAAACTAAAACAAATAGCCGTTAATCGCTTCTTATTTGCTAGTCCTTGTCCTCAAATCAATGATAATAATATTAATCATCAATGGCGGCGAATTTTATTCATTAATAATTTTTCTACCTTAAGTGTAAAAAACCTCCCTTCTGAAGTCAGACCGGCCTTTTATACTAATAACAATCTAGGTAAATTTCTAATTAATTCGAAAGATAAGGACGACAAATTAAATCATTCGGGAATTTATAAATTAAATTGCAATAATTGTTCGGCTTTCTATATCGGTAAGACAACACGTAGTGTCAATATTAGGATAAAGGAACATCTCCGTTGCCTCAATAATAACGGTTTTTCAGAATTCGCAAATCATTTGATCGATAAAGATCATACGTTCTGTCATAGCACCGGTGCTAACATCTTACATAAAAACGGGCATGGTAACAGACTAAACAATCTAGAGGCGCTAGAAATAAAAAAAGCTGTAAAAACCAAAAGTCATATACTTAATAATCAATTAGACATATCAAGCAGTCCTATATTAGGTCTGTTTCCAATAAACCCTTAAAAATAAAAAATCCCAGCGCTCCTTATCACCATGCCAGTTAATGCTTTGTTTCTCCAAATTTATTATTATAACCCATTAGTCTACATAATTATCTTTCTGTTTTTCCCATTACTTGAGTACTTATGTTAATGTATTTTATGACCGTTTATTTGTTTGTAATATTTGTATCACGTTGTCTCCCTCTATATTTTTGTTATATATAAGCACACATTATGTACTTCTTGTTTAGTATTAATTTGTACCCTGATGATGCTTAAGTTAAGCGAAACCGGTCGGTTCAAAAATTAATAAATCTCGTGGTTTTAAACAAAAAAGTATTTTATTTTATTAAATAATTAAAGGTTTTTTGTTACGATGGAAATCTATAAGTGCGTGGTTATATTGGTAGGTAAATTATTTTACACCAATTTTTTGTGCAAATAAATTTTAGAATTCATGTTTCAAGTCCGGCGAAATTACACTGGACACTAGAGTAAATTATTATTGCTACATTATTTGACACTGTACATGTAGGCAGTGGGCTCAGTGGACAGAGTACACGATACATGTAGGCACCGTAGAGTCTGTTACTTTAAAGGTAGACACATAGTGGTAGTAGAGAGTGGTGCCAAACAGTTTTAAGTAAATAGTTTGAGAAGTATTTAAACTTTTGGTTATTAATATTAAAGTAATTGCGTATAGTTCTTTACAAACAAAAACTTGATCGTGCCATGTTGAAAAATTACTTTTATTGTATAACTATTTTTTAATTCTTTTAAATATTTGCCTTAATTATTATCTACTTTTGTTTTGTTTTATTCTTTTTCGTCTTAACTTCTTCAAGTTCACTTCATGTAGTATCGTTTTCTTTTCACTACATTGTGTCCGTATTATATTACGATATACTTAAACTCTACTCTTCTAAAAACAATACTGCCGCCATGAGTGGAACCACAGTATCCTCCCTTAGAGTCTTTTACGGCGGCAGAATAACCCTTTATCTAAAACCTGCGAAAATCTCAATTTCGGAGGCGGGTATGTTACCGCCGCCCCGGAACCTCTGCCATAGGTCACCCCAAGTGGTTTGCTACGTTTGGCGAATTAACCTGTAGCAGGGGTACCCGGGTTCATGGGGTGATGTTTGTCTAGGTCGCGAGGGGTGGTTTCATGCGTCCGTTACGCCTGTAGAGAAGCCTAACCTCCAGATTCCTATCACTCCCTCATACCTATTTTCTTCCCAGAATTTTCTCTCCTTAATTTCCTTTAAAAAAAACCTTCACACAGCATCCGCTAAGATGACATAGGTCCTTAGGGAAATTATTTTCCTCAGAGCCTATGTCATCTTTACAGCTTTGTGTAGAGCTAATGAAAAAAAAATAATCTCGCCATGGGTTCTCCTAGTGAAGTGTTTACTAAATAATATTAATAACCCATTTACATACATTAATATATTTTTTAATTACTAGTACTTAATAATTTACGTAAGCTGTAAATATCATAAATAAATAAATGAAACCCTTTCTAATGGAACAGAAACAAAAGCAGCACTCCTACGATGGTATTTAATGAATGTGCTACGGGAGTTGCTAGTTTCATGGCTGTGACGTAGTCATAAACGCTTGTAGTTTTGAGTATTGTGAATTACAAAGTTAGTACATAATTTTACCAAACTTCATCTGACCCTCATTGTGTCGTCGAGCTCTTGTGTTTATAAAACCACAATCTTTATGATAATATATTTGAAGCTCAAAACCAGCACGATAAAACCTGACGAACCTACTGACATTATAATCGTTAGAAGTTAGGCGCCTACTTTACTTTTTGTTCCTAATCTACTCTTTTTCGTTAATCTACAGTCAATTAAGTTACAGCTTAAAGAAAAAAAATGATCAATTAAACTTAATGGTCAACATCATAAAATCAATTTAGAATAAATTTCGAAACCTACAACCTTCTGACTCTGAGTTGATTGCGAAGACCATTACGCTGCTAGGCCCGTAATTGCTAGTAGGGTGAATCGGGAAAGAGCCTTACTGCTTTTGCTTTTACTCAGACCCATAAATCAAGGTGACGATTTCCAAGAGAAGATATATCTGCTTTACCTCAACGTTAACCCAGGCAAGCTGAGACACATAATATATTATACGCACTTCAAGTGCTTACTTATTATATCATTTGGAAAACGGTGGAAGGTAAAGTTAATTAATTAAGATGTAAGACTTGCTTTTCATTTTCGCGAATTCACAGGATAACTCAAGGAAATATTATTTCACACCCGGCACAAAGAAAAGTCAAAAACAGCAAATTTATTCATTACTTCAACTCCTAATACGGTTTGAAAAATGAACCTGTCACTTGTACTAGTATTATTATGTAAACATTTTATGTTTTATATAATACTAGCTTTTCCCCGCGGCTTCGCTCGCATGGTATTATAGGATATTACTGTAGCGATTGCACTTAACAATTATCACCCCTCCCCCCACCCCTCCTGCATTCCATACATTCATTCCCGGTACATTCAGTTTTAAAACAGCTTGCGTTCCACCCAAATTTCATAATGCTAGGGCTCAAAGAAAAAAGAATTATCCAATTTGGTGCAGTCGTTCGGAATTTTCAGAGTTTATTTTTATTTAAATATGTGGAAGTTTGTAAATATAATAAAAATAGCACTACTTATTATACAGTCTTTATAATCGTTACGAATTATATTTTTGTAGGAACTCTCATCTGACATTTATTCCAAAACATAAGCGTGTTAAAAAAAAACAAAACAAAATCTAACATTTGAATTTTCTGGAGCAGCAGCCGACCAGTGGTAGGGGATTGAGTACCTACCAGCATAGAGCCCACAAATATTTCAACATCGTTTCCATGGCAACGATTTGTTTTCTGACGTTAGCAATAACTTGCTTTTGTTAGCGACAAAAACGTATAACAAATATAATATATTAATATTTATAATTTCATAACGCCAGAACTTACTATTATATATAGTCTATAGTCCCCGCATATGATTTAGCTTTCTTTTGGTGAAAGAATTTTTAAAATCGTTTTATTGTTTTACGCATGAAAGCGTAACAAACAAACTCGAGCAATTTCGCATTTATAATATAACTATAGATATAGATTAAAATACATATTTCAAAAACATCATCTTTAAACCATTCGCATTATGCGTAAAGCTAAAGCAATGAGTCATAATTTGAAATAATGATTTAAACCGTAATTTCCGCTTTTAAACATCCAATCTTTAGAACTTATTTAAGTTAACTTAAAGTAATTAATGTATTTATGGTTTTCTTTTTGAATATTAAAAGCCATATCTCAAAGTGTGTTTTTTATACATGAAAAAATAATACTTTCGTGAGAATTCTCCGGATTTTCATTTAAAACATAAACTAAGCAGAAAATAAATTTATAAAAATAATAAATAAGAATATATTCCCGTAAACGTAAAGTAAAGGCAATAGCTTTCGGGGTGAAAAATATGGAGCTAGTTTAGGTGGAATAAGTATTTATAAGCACCTTCATACATCACCTTAATTTATTACATTCCCGCGACTAGACTACCAGAAAACTGATTTCTTCGGGTACGGATTTTATTTATTGAATACGTTGTTTATCGGTGCTCTCTGTGATGGTGGATTTGATTATTTTCATATGAGAACAACTCGAGAGATTCTACAGAACTAGATCACGATTCAGATTATGGTCCAAATTTGGAGGAAAGTGAGACGAAAGGAAAAACTGGAAAAAAGATTTTTTTAGAGGTTTTGAGGTAAAATGCAAAAACATTTGAACGTCTTAAGTATTAGAGAGGATTTTTTTAGTATTATATCCAGATATCACAGGTTCAAA
Organism: Glyphotaelius pellucidus; assembly: GCA_936435175.1. NCBI lineage: Eukaryota > Metazoa > Arthropoda > Insecta > Trichoptera > Limnephilidae > Glyphotaelius > Glyphotaelius pellucidus. The sequence continues at coordinate 34,770,415 of OW386537.1, read as the reverse complement.
ACAGCGCTCGTAGCCAAAATTTGTTTAGAAGTATTTCAACCACATAATAATTTTTTTTTTTTGTAAGATACTCTCATTTGTGTCGTGATCAAAGACTAAATTTGAAAACGACTGACCATGTTTCATGACCAGATCAGGATTTGGAAAATGTTTGGTACCCCTATCTTTCTCTATCACTTCTCCTTCTGCACTTCACTTCAATCGGTCTCACGAAATTTCCCAAATACGGATGTCAAAGCTCGACTAGCTTTGCGAAGTTGTAACGATATGAATGGCAACAAAAAAAATTACAAAAATCTCCAAATACGTCACTGAATTTATTTCAAGGCAGATGTGAACAATTCTCATTCCTTGAAAAGAAGATATCAAATTTACAGATAAGCGAAGGGAAATGTCTCTAGATTTTTCAAATAATTCAAATCAAGCTTATCTTGATTTAACTGGAGAAACCGTCCAAAATGATAAATTATTATGTTAACTAAATGATTTCACAGCTCGTGTCGTCTCACGTCAAGATTATTTTAACAGAATATACGGAAATCTTCCTAAATGCCATACCAATCATCGGTAATCATCAGTTAAAGCAGCGATATAAACGTTTAAGGAATATGAATTTTTGTAAAATGAAACAATAAATTTCGTTTGGGGCACAAAGAAAAGACGTGAGTACTTTTTTACATTTTCATAGAATACAAATATTTTTACATTTCAATATATTTTATACGTATCCTTGCCTATCAGATATCTTGAGTTAACATGGGTGATCGGTGTAACTTAACTTAAAGTAGAGTAAATAGAACATAAATTTATTCGTCATTGAATTTAAAAAATATTAATTTATTTATATGTAACATTCACGCCTTTGGGTTTTTACACAATATAATTTATAGTTTGAGCCATAAACTATAACATGATAAAATAAAATTGCGTAAGTAATAAAATACCCATGAGCGTTTAAAACAGCCATATAGAAAATAAATAAATAAATAGAAAATAAGTAAATAGAAAAGTTCAGAACGTATATTACTTACATATTATAATATTTAATTAAAATGCCATTTTCAAAGAGCCTTTTGAGAACTTTGTCTTAAATTCAGCAGTAATACCGTAAAACACAAGTATGAATTTATCCAACTATTATTTTTACCGCTTTGAAAACCACCTGCAAACTTCACAGACCAAAACTAAAAAGCACGCGGAGTATTTTTAGATTTCAAGTTATTTTTCCCTTCAGGGTGAAATGCTCTTATTTCATAAACTTTTCAAAAAGTCACAAAGCTGAAAACTGACCGCCAACATAAGCCCAGAAATGTATTAAAACTTATACACGCTAAACTTCTGTAAAGTTCATATCTCAGCCAAAGAGCCACGATAGCACAATCTTCACATTAAATTTAAGCCTTTACATCTGGTAGAGTTGTTAACAAAACTTGGCAAACTGCTTGAATTAGGAACACAAATCATAGGTTTTGGTAAATGTGTGAAAAGTTTAGGAAATAGGTAAAAACAAAATAGATCCCGTTCACTGTTCGCTATATACAGTTTTCCAAAGATGCTCTTCTCAAGTGGGAAGAATAAAATTTGCGTTTGAGCAGCAAAAAAGAACGGTCTTTGAGTTCTGGCTTCAAGAAAGTTGTAGTGAAAGTTGTTTCTGCCTGGAGTTAATAGTTTAATGCAACTATTTTAAGTTTAAAACGTAATTTGTATCACGAGCTGAGAAATGGAAATATCGATTTTACTCATTGACATTCAAATTGATAGACCAGCCGATAACGGAAAAGGGAACAAACATTGCGAGGAATGGGGAGTCTACGTGACCTCCTCCCTTTCCGTGATTCTTAAGGTTAAGGTTAAGGCATTGCAAAAATCATTATTTAGTCCTCGAAAATAAAATCTGCTTATGAATTACCAGACGATTTTACAACGGCGCGCAAATTGCTGGCGGCGTCAAAAACTTAACTACAAATTCCAAATCACGCACTTAAACAAAAGTTCAGGCTTGTTTCCAAAATTATCCGTTTGTTACACTACTTAGTTGATATTTTTATAAATGCGGTTCGGTTTTAAAAACGAGCATTCAGATCCTGCGCAGAAAAGTCCCACATGAACTGGGCTGCAAACCGTTGCCTTACTTCGAACTTGACTTTTCTGCGCAGGTGAGTTTCAATGTGAGTTCTTAGGCGGTCAACTTACGACCGATGTCATAGTCACATGATTTACCGAAATCGTCGAAATGATACCCAGACTTTATGTTCGGGCAAGTCTCTCAATAAAGATGTCAATGATATTACCGTATAAAAAAGATAATAATAAAAAATAATTTTTCAGTGGTGTTGAAACTCAGGAGAAGCCTATTAATTGGATAAGTCAAACTAGGTTATTAGATAAATTAGCGCAACAATATTAAATGATTTTACGTTGTAGATTGTTTTTATATTTCATTGAAGATTTATTTCACACATAGTTTGAGGTTTTTAAAATACCTGAAATCGACACAGACGCTCTAGAATTTCTGTCGGCACCGATCGTTCCCTGATTCAGCGGTCACAATAAGTCAATAAATTCATCGAAATCAATTAGTCCGCAGGTATTATTAATTTTTACCAACACGTAAGCTTTCATAAGTTATTGGGAAAAATTCAAATATTTTTTTGCCCAAAATAAAGGGTTGAACATTTACGCAGACTTACTACTTATTTTCCCTTGAGAATATCATTTTTTGATTTAATGTGTCGATATGAATTTTTTTATGTGATAACGTCTTATAAATCGATGAACGCCGGCTGCGCTCACGAAAAAGCATGACTCATTGTCACATTGTCACGTTCCGTCTGAGCCGAGCGTGCAAGCGAGAGCACGGAACAAGCGTTCAGCCTAAGCGTTCGGCTTGTGACACATCTATCTCTCTTCCACTCCATCGTTATTGTATGACGTTATCGTGTAAAATTATCGTCCGTAAAACGACTTTACAGAAAACCAATTTTTGATAAAATTTTATTGGTTTTTCCAAGTTCAGCTCGATTATATTTAGTGCTATAACCTTTTAAAAAAAGGCTGTATTGAAAAATAAACAATAATAAAAAACTTGGTAAGTATCTATCATATCCCAAAAATAAGTATTTACAGCACCGTAAAAAATATTTTTTCATTGATCATCGCATCATTACCTGTGCTCTTGATATAGATGAGCTCTAAAAAAACTTGGTTTATTTGAGGAAAATGTCGCGTCTCAGTTTCGTATACTTATAAACGCTGCTTATAAATGCTCGCTGATAAAAAAAAAACACAAAAAAAAGTTCACGATTTACGAGCCAGAGGTAAAAGTATCAAATTAAGCACAGGAAGTTGTGTCCCTCTTCGCCTTAGTCGTATGAATATTATTACTTCGTCAGAGAACAAGTACTCGTAGGTAGAGTTTCAGACACTTTGGTGTTTTTATTTGAGGGCCTATTACCACTAGAAGCTAATGAAGGGGGCTAATAACAGGCGCAGACAGCAGTGACGCACTTCGGGGTTACTCACAATACTCACCAAACCCACTCGCACCCCCGCCCTCTCTAATGGGAGGCAGGTGTTCAGTGCTCAGTACTCACTGCTGTCATTCACTCACAATGATAAAATTGAAAGAAGATATGCAAACAAACCTTTTACATTTTCACCGTATCTAATAATAAATATAGAGAAGAGGTTCGTACCTTTGGCTGTTTTTTTTAGTCTTATTAAACGGTTAATTAAAAAAATTCAATTTTTTATAAGAATAACTCTCTTTTTATAACTTTTGAAGGTTATTCCCATCAACGTAATAGTTATAAAAAGAGACTTTTTCTTATAAAAAATTGAATATTCATTTAGACTTTCATACAGTCAATAGTTCCATATGAATAAATTCGGATACATTTATCCGAGACGCTATTCAGGTTACGAACCAATTCTTAGAATGATTGTTTCCAATAAAAAGAGTAGTTGCCTATAATATGGAAAAAAAGAACTAGTTGAAGATAAAATTGTTGATTCTAAATATTTGAAATACGATATTGACAAATACGAAGGCTTGACAGAAGGTGGCAATAGCGAAATTGGATAACGCGCACGTCCCGGTTAGACGAGAGGTCTGGGTTCGAGTCCCAGTTGCGACCATTGTCTTTTTCTATTTTTCAGTGTCTTGTTTTCTTTCATATTTTCATTTAGAGTATAAGTGTTATCTTCTTCTACAATGATAAAAAAATTCGTTTGTTTTTTTTTTATTGAACCGATTAAATCAATTATTTATGATCAAATTGTTATAGAACATCAAATGTTTATCATTGATAATACACAAAGGCATGATATTTTACGAAATCTTTTATTTTGGCCCAAGGTACAGTACGGTCCCATATGCTACCGTTCCTTCATATGTTTGTTCGGTAAAACTAATTGTTATTTTTTAGGTTATATATTTCTATTATATTAAATGAGATGCATTACACAAACTAAAAATGTTTTTTTTGAAGAAGTGTTAAAGATGTATGAATGAGTGCATCCAAATTCAATTAACATATTAAATTTAATTAACAAAGTAAAAAAAAGTTTTCAATAAAAAACAAAAAAATAATAATTTTTCCTTTTTTTATGACAGAAATATAACGAAATATAAAATAAAAAATTAAAATTTTCAACAAGAAATCATTTTGATGTGGAAAAAAATATTTTTATAATTTTTTCATTTACTCACAAATAATTGCCAAAGTTGTCTCTAAAATCATGAAACACTAAAATTTTTAATGGCCTATATCTTATAACTTAAAGCAAAAATAAATAAAGTAACTCATATTTGTTCTAGATATTTGATATACCTTTTGATTACAAAAATAATTTTTCAGTTTGGTTAGGTATTTGGATCTCAAATCCATATTTAAAATTTGTATGAAAGGGGCCGAAAAGAGCCGCGCAAACGTTCCACTTATGGACTCCATTAGCTCACGGGTCAAGCCTTGTTTTAGCGCCCCGTTTTAAATTACTGCAGTGTTACCATGTCTTCATTTAATTTGAACAAATTCACATAAATCGTTTATTTTCGGGTGATAGATTGCAATTTTGATGAACATATTAATAAAATCTAAGATGTTTTCCAACAAAACCGTCGGGAAGACAAATTCATCGCATAGAAAAAAAAAATTGACCGTACCGCTAAAGTTGTAGTTGTACAAGGTTTTACAATTTTTTAAAGGCGTTAGCAGTTAAAAAAACGTTTTTATTTATCTAAAATATAAAAAACTAGCATTTCTTGGGAGGCACGAAAAAAAAAGAAAGTTCAATTACGAATTCGCCGAAATAAATTAAAATGTGAGCCTCGGGCAATCCCTAGAAAAACGTGGTTATGTTTCGCCTCAACACATCTGAGGACTTTAAGTCAATTATGTTATCATTTTAGATAATTCTTAGACTTTTTTACATTTTTTTAAATTTCATTTCATTTTTATTAATTTCGTTTAATTTTATTTTCATTTTTTCATTTAATTAATTACATACATATGTTTTCATGAACTCTAGAAGCATAACCTACGTTATTTAGGAACCGTTTTTGAAATAAATTCCTAACAAAGAGTTATATGTACACTAACAATAATAATATAGCGTGTTTGTTTGATTGTGGTGTATAAAATATGATTCCACATCTACCGAGAAAAGCTAAACATTCCAATTTGATACACATACTTTCAAAAAGTTATGTACCAAAAACTTTAAAAAAATACCACAGAATTTTGATCCAGCATTCATAACTCAAAACAATAATGGTATAGTTATACTTAAGTACTTTTTGTACATAATGAAACAAGTTCTTCGTTTAAAACCACTATGTTTTAATTTATGTTTGTCAGCCGGTTTCGGTTGATTTCAAACTTCTATAGGACAATAAATATATAAACTAAATTACAGTACAGAGAGGAAGATTATGAGGTCAACATAATAGAAAGAGAGAGCATATAAGAGAGGGAGATATGTTGGAGACTGGTTGGTGGAGGGTCAGGAGGAGGGGTAAGGGTGTGGGGTTACAAAGGGAGAAAGGGAACGACTTTAAAATCGGACTCTCGATTAATTTTAACTGTTTGTTTAAAATTTGGCAATTATTTTTCTTTGATTTTGATATTTCTAATGCTTCTCAATTATTCAGGCGTATTTTTTTTTTTTTACATTAACTCCACACAGGAGGCCCTGAGGAAAAAATAATTTCCCTCAGGGCCTATGTCATCTTTGAGGATGCTGTGTGGAGGGTGTTTTTGAGGAGAGGAAGGAGTGAACATGGGTCTTGAAGAGACCCATATTGTAGGAGGGAGGAAACACAGAGGCCGGCAAATCGTTCCACAGCCGAGCTGTTGAACTCAAGAACGAGTCGTAGAAACGACCCGTTCTCATGTGACTAATGTCAACCGTGTACAAATGTTGAGCGCGCGTTTGGCGTGTTTCCCGACTATGCACCGGTGCCGAGGGGATCAATGACGCTAGTTCCTCGGAGCATCTTCCATTGTAATACCGGTAGAACAAGGACAGCATTCCCACCTGGCGCCTGTGCTCTAAAGATTGCAATCCGTTAGTTAAATTAGGAGAATCTATCAAACGGACCGCCCGTTTCTGCACAGAGTCAAGGGTTTTTTTCAGGTATTTTGGGGCTCCAGACCAGAGGTGGCTGCCAAATTCAACCGTGGGGCGCACTTGCGATTTGTACAGGGCTAGCAGTTGTGTACTATTAAAGTATCTGCGTGCCCTGTACAGTATGCCCAGTTTCTGAGAGGCTAATTTAACTCTGGCCTCGATGGAGCCCCCGTACCTGAGCTGGTCACTTAGAGTTACACCAAGCATATCAATGGAAGGCCTGTTCGGGAGAATGCTTCCGTTGAAGGAGACTAGATTATCATTTCGATCCCTTTTAGACGTGATCAGACATGATTGGGTCTTTGAAACATTAAATTCGACGAGGTTATTCTTACCCCAAGAGGAAACACTCTCGAGGTAACCGTCCATTCTTTGTTTCAAAGCCCTCCGAGCCATTGGGGTTTGTGAGCCCTTTGGAGGTTTGTCAAACAAAAAGCTATCATGGACTGTACTGTCGTCCGCGTAGCAATGAATCGGTGCACACGTCAAGAGGTCATTGATGTGCAACAAAAACAAAGTCGGAGACAGAACCGATCCCTGTGGGACGCCAGCATTTATCGAATGCGAGGAAGAGGTGAAACCATCAGCAACCGCCTGAATCGACCTCTCCCTCAAAAAGTCGGCAATCCACATACACAAGGATGCGGGAAGTCCGTAAGAAGGCAGTTTGTTGACAAGCCCTCGGTGCCAAACCCGGTCAAAGGCCTTGGAAATATCCAGTGAAACCGTTTGGGTTTCACCAAAACGTTCCAGGCACCGCCCCCAAACATGCGTCACATACGCGAGAAGATCACCGCACGAGCGGTTCCGCCGGAATCCGTATTGACGGTCGTTAATAATTTTGTTCTTCTCGAGGTATGTGAGCAGTTTGTCGTTGATCACACGTTCCATCACTTTTGACAGAACAGATGTGATCGCTATGGGGCGGTAGTTGGCCGGGTTGGAGCGGTCACCTTTCTTTGGAATAGGGTGAATGATCGCTTTTTTCCAACCGGAGGGCACAGTCCCAAACTTCAGGGACATTTTGAAAAGCTTCGTCAAAATTGGAGCTATTTCTGCAGCGCACCTCTGCAATACCAGGGCAGGTATTCCGTCAGGCCCACTAGCTTTATTAACATCGAGCCCTCGTAAGACTTGGAGTACATCCCGATGCCGGATCCTCAGCTTTTTCATATGAAAACCGCAGTGAGGAACCGACGGCGGGATAGCACCTTGATCATCGAGGGTCGAGTTTTCCGCGAACATTTTGCCTAATAAGTTAGCCTTTTCGGCGGCGGTATTAGCTAGAGAGCCGTCAGTTCTGGTAAGAGGTGGCAGACTGGATTTGCAGAAATTGCGACCTATTGAGCCCGCAAGCGACCAGAACGCTCTGCTGCCATGCGGGCATGCAGCCAGCTTTCTGCTGATCTGCTGGTCGTGCTCAAATTTTGACCTATTTATGATTCTCTTGCTTTCCTTTGACATTTTGTTATAAACTATTCTGTTTTCGGACGTTCGAGATGTGTTGTAGGCTCGATAAGCCGCGTTTTTTCGTCGCACTGCTTCAGAGCATTGTCGACTGAACCACGGCTTTGAGCCCACACCAGTTTCTTTAACAGTGGAATGGATGAAGCCATCCATCGCGGACGCGATGACTTCACCAATTTCCTGGGCACATCTTGAGGGATCCGAAGTCCGAAAACAGACAGTTGACCACGGGAAAGCATTAAAATGTGCCCGCAAACCGAACCAATCTGCAGACCTGTAGTGCCACACTTTTCTTTTCAGCCTCTCGTTTGGCGGTCTGAAGGTTACGGGGATTGACGACGTCACCAGGCAGTGGTCCGACGATCCTAAAGGCGCTGTGACGTCAATCTTGTAACCGTGTGGCACAGTGGTTAGAAACAGGTCTAACAGATTAGAGCGGTGAGACTGGACATCAGGAACCCGTGTGGGCTCCTGAACCATTTGCTCCAGTCCGTGGCAAAGGGCAAAGGATTCCGCTTGTCGTCCAGCTGAGTCTGTTGACCCTGAGAACTTCAACCAAGGTTCGTTATGAACATTGAAGTCCCCCAGGACCACAAACTCTGCCGTAGGGAAGCGGGGCAAGAGGTCATCAATAGTGTTGCTTAAATGTTTGAAGAGCTCGGACGTGTCTAATTCGTTTAGGTTTGGTGAACGGTATAAACACGCATAAAACCTTACCGTACTGGCAAGATTGACGCGCACCCACATTACGTCGAATCTGGAGTTTTCCAGATTCAACATTCGCACACAGTTGACGTCAGCTCGGCTGAAGAGACAGACACCTCCCTTGGGTCTGAATTTACCCATGAGGGTGAAGCCCGGGCAGTCCAGATAGGAGGCGTCAGGAGGCTCGGCTATCTGTGTTTCGGAGAGGAAGAGAAGGTTAGGACGTTGGGAGAGAAGGTGGTGGTGGACGGAGTTAAGGTTTTTGTGCAGGCCGCGAATGTTGGTGAAATTCACCAACAGTTTTGGCCTGCACCGGGGACTCCTGCTTCTCGCCGTTGTTGTTACGTTATGGTTGTAAGTTTGTATGTTCATATATATATTTTTTTTTTTGTTAGTGGAGATGGAAGGTCCGGGAAGGAAAGGGTATGAGGGGTGGGTAGGATGCTGGAGATCAGATTGTCCGGGAGTGATGGACGTATGAATCCAACCCACGCACTGCGGTGCAAGGCGATGGGCAGGGAGAGTCCGGTTGGAGAGGTCGCCCAATGCGCCCCGAACGCTGCTGCTGGGTCCCCTCCGGTCACGAACCGGCACAACAGCAGTGGCGGGGTTTTTACACTCGTTGATGGGGCAGCCCACCCTCAGTCGTGAGCCTGAGGGTCGGGCCCCTGTACTACCGAGCGGCCCGGACAACGGTAACCGGTTGTAAAGGGTCTCCCTCAACCAGCATCTCCCAATCCGGCCCGCCACGCAGAAGGTGGGCCGACGCACCCGCCATCAAGACCCGGTCAAACATCACCCCATGAACCCGGGCACCCCTGCTAAGTCACCAAACGTAGCGAACCACTTGGGGTGACCTGTGGCAGAGGTGTTGGTCATCCAATAAATGGTTCCCAGGGCGGCGGTACCCATACCCGCCTACCAAATTGAAAATTGATGCCTATCCATATCCATACTAATATTATAAATGCGAAACTGCTCGAGTTTGTTTATGACCTTTTCACGCATAACACAATATAAAGACTTTAATAATTCTTTCACCAATATAAAGCTAAATTATTTGCGCAGACTACAGGTTGTATATGATGGTAAGCTCTGGCGTTATGAAATTATAAATATTAATATATTATATTTGTTATACGTTTTCTGTCGCTAACAAAAGCGAGTTTTTGCTAACGTCAGAAAAAAATCTTTTCCATGGAAACAATGTTTATATATTTTTGGGCTCTATGCTGGTAGGTACTCGTCTACTGGTCAGCTACTACTGCAGAAAATTCAAATATTAGAATTCGTTATTTTTTTTGGACAAGCTTGGAATAAATGTCAGATGAGTTCCTATATTAAAAATATAATTCGTAACGATTATAAAGACTGAATGATAAATAGAGTATTTTTTTATTATATTAACGAACTTCCAAATATTTAAATAAAAATAAACATCCGAAATGTTTGTAAGCGCATAAATTCCGAACGAATGAACAAAATTGGATAAGTAATTCTTTTTTTCTTTGAGCTATAGCATTGTGAAATTTAGGTGGTAGGCGAGATGTTTGAAAACTGAATGTAAGAGAATGAATGTATGGAATTCGGGAGGGGGTGGGGGTGGGGAGGAGGGGCTATAATTGATAAGTTCAACCGCTACAGTAATTTCCCGTTATACCATGCGAGCCAAGCCGCGGGGAAAAGCTAGTTCTATATAAATATATATATTTTTTTTTTACATTTTAAAACTGTTTTGTGCTTTTTATCCTTGTCATTCTTGATATTTTCAGACAATATAATAAAAAAAAATAATCGAGAACTGGTCTCGCTAAGACTGATTAATTAAGAAAAGATGTAAATACCGAACTATAAAAGTAAAACATAAATAAACATCATTTTACCTAGCCATAGCCGTAGCCCTTTATTTAGCCATCTTGAGTACGATCATCCTTTTTGGGGATGCCCACATTTCTCTCTTTTCACATAAAACTCAAAGTATACACTCGTAGCCAGTGCTATGTATACCATATTGAGTTTCTATGGGGATATCCTTCATGAAATGAAGAATGAAGATTGAAATAATGTAGATTTCAATGAAATCCGATGTTGCCTCTGACTTAGTACCTTTTGGTTCTAGCCCGTTTATATTTTATGTCTTTCTTATACTTCTTAGGATCACCATTCGAAAATTTCACAATGATGATGAAACGAATTTCTGTATTTGAAATAAGGGTAAGTTTAAGGGTTATTTTTTTTGTACGGGTACCGCCGCCACGAGAACTATTTATTGACCAACACCCCTGCCATAGGTCACCCCAAGTGCTTCGCTACGTTCAGTGACTTAGCAGGGGTGCCCGGATTCATGGGGTGAGATTTGTCTAGGTCTTGGAGGCCAATGCTTTTGTCCACTTACTGCGTGGCGGGCCTGATAGGAAGAGATTGATTGAGAGACCTAATCTAGTTCCTCCAGCCGGATTTTTCCAACCAATCGCCTTTCACCGAAGTGGGAGAGATGGGTTCATACGTTAGACACATTGACACCCAGATTCAACCCAGAACTTTCTCTCCATCGTTTCCATAGATCCTTCACAATGCATCCCCAAATATGACATAGGCCCTGAGGGATTTTTTTCCTCATGCGTGGAGCTAATGTAAAAAAAAGAATGACAGACTTTTTGTTCACGAAACACGCTTTAACATCGCAAGTCTTGTATTTGTCTTTATTCTATGGTGAAAATATAATAGATGTTATTATGTAAATATAATAGATGTTATTATAGTGTTATTATGATGTTTTTTTATTATAAGATCATTTTCATTGACAACTATTTTATCTCTAATATTCTGCCCAATTTTTAAAAAATTAGTTGGTTTCGTCTCCCTACAGACAAATTTCGTGGAAGATCCTGAAAAGATTTGATGATTAATCCTTGTTTTGAATATTTTGCTCTTCGCATCGTTTTTATGTGTTTTCTTTGAATTTCATTAAAATTATTCGTATACCAACAGACTAGTTACTACTTTACATGGATGTTTTTTGAATCTGGCAATATTATTTGCTTATTAGAATAAAGAAATATTTTATTGTACATATTAACTCGCATTTTACATAAATTAAGTTTTTTTATTACACAAAAAAGAACCAGCGTATATACTAAACATCCTTGTTGAAATGATTTTATTTTGAGTCGACCCCAAAAATTCTTCTGTAAATTATTTAAAAAATGTATGTATTGTTTTTATAGGTATCACAATAATATTGTATTTTTTGGTTGGAAAGTAAACTTTCTCTCATATTTTGCAGAAATAAATAAAGACCCATTTAATATAACAAAAATATATTTCAATTCAAATTTACCAACACTATCTGATATTTGTATTGCTATATGTTTTTTAAAATTTATTTAAATGAATTATGATATCAGTACCCCAGTCCTACGAGGCACGTAAGGCACCAGGCTTCAGCAAAATCTAAAAAAAACTAACGGGTACTTGAGTTGTTCAATTTCTATATCCGCTATATCAACTGTCACATATCTAGCGCAAATAAATATTTTTTTTTAAATATTAAAATGGAATAATAAAATTTCGAAAAGTGTTAATTTTTTAATGTATATCTAGCGTAATTTAAGTAATTTTGATAAATAAATTGCATATAGCGAATTTTGATACTCACTTCATGAATTACTCATGATATAGAGGCTTTTGAAACTTAACTGACCTGATGCGCGAGTTTCTAAACTCGCCATCTTCGCAAAATAACTGCTCATGATTGGTTGAATTCCGATAAAGCGAGTTTAGATAATAACTTTTTGAATGAAATAGGGGGTTTTGTTTCTCTCGCAGTTTTAAAATGTTTTTTGGTCGTGGTTAGGGAGATTTTGAAACTCAATTTTAGGTTCCTCTTGTTCCATGCTAAAATGTGAACAAGATGTCATACTCAGATCATTTAAAAATAGCGGGTATCGAAATTTAGGGACTCACTTTTCCAGTCAATTTCAAGCGGCGCGCCGACGCCCTAAAAGCAAAACCAATTGCATTTAATTAAAAAATTGATTGTTTTATGATGTAATTTTTACAGAATACCTGCTTACTTAAGATCCAATAAAAAACTTTTTTGATATCCTCACCCCGTCCTCCTCTAGGGATGCTGGAAGTTTATCATTGTACCCTTCTCCAAGAAAACGAGCTCCGCCCACGATAGTCACCGTGCTCACCTCTTATCGTGGGTATCTACGGTCTAAGCAAATTACTTGTGAAGTATGTACGCGTTCCTCGGGGTATGTTCTTTATTTTTATAATAAATTCAATTATAATTTTCAATTATTTTAGATACCGATTCTTATAACTGTGACTTTTTTCAATTTTGAAAGTAAATTACAACTTTTTTTATGTGAATACTGCCAACCGCAGAGAATATGGCATCCCCAACTGGGGTATGTTATGAGGCTGAGGGTAGTGGGGAGAGGAAGGAGATGTGGAAGGGGAAGGAGTGAATGTACCTGGCTATTTCGATCTGGTCACCAAACAGGGCCAAAGCCATTTCAAGCCAATTTTTATGACCGCTGAATAGGGGTCTTTCAGACCACTGAATGGTGGTCCTACACTGGCGCGATACTGGGAGTATCTGCCACTCTGGAACGTGTCACAAATGTACTATAAATTATTGTTAATAATTAATAGTGAAATAATACAATTTTTTTATTTATTTTTTATATTAACTCCACACAGGAGGCCCTGAGGGAAATACATATTATTTAAATAAAATTTATTTGCGCACGCCAGGCCGGGTTCAAACCCACGATTCGGATTGCGAGGCGAGAGTCTTGCCCCTCGACCACGGAGGTCGTCAAAAACTGTTTTCGACCATTAAAACTTTTTTCCGCAATTTTTTTTTTACATTAGCTCCATAAGGAGGCCCTGAGGAAAATAATTTCCCTCTGGGCCTATGTCATCTTAGGAGATGCTTAGTGGAGGGGTTTTTTTAAGGAAAGGAAGGAAAATAAGTTCTGGGAAGGAAATAGGTATGAGGGGTGTGTAGAATTCTGGGGGTAAGTGAGTCCAGGAGTGACCGACGTACAAATCCATCCCTCCAACTACGGTGCAAGGCGATGGGTCAAGAGATTCTGGCTGGAGAGATCAAAAGACCTCTCTTAACCAGTCTCTCTCGATCCGGCCTTCCACGCAGCAGATAGGCAGACGCATCCGCCAACAAGACCGCACCCTATCAACTCACCTTATGTACCCAGGCATCCCTTCGAAGTCATAAAATGTAGCGAACCATTTGGGGTGACCTATGGCAGAGCTGTTGAAATGATTCCGGGACGACGGTAATTATAAATGTCAGGTCTATTGAATGTATCATAAATATACTTTTCCCAAGTTTGTAAAATATATTTTTCATCCAATATTAATTTATTGTATTCGCAACTAAACACGATAGAGTAATTCTTCTAGAAGTACCTTCATTTTTTTGTGAAGTTTCAATGCACCATGACTACGACTGTACGACTTTAGTTCTTCACACTGTGACTTCAGCCGTTTTTCTTTGCCTTTTTAATTTCACGCCTAATCGTTCTTCGTAAGTTTTTGTATTGTGTCTCATTATGTTTGTGTTTACGTCCCTCATCCATTAAGTTCAAAATGCGGTCAGTTGTCCAATTCTTTTTTCTAATTTGCTTATCAGCTTTCAAATTTGTATCACAGGTTTCACATATAAGGTTATTCTATTGTGTTTGTATTTCTATCGATGGATAGGGAATAGCCTAATATTATCGTACATAATCTGAGATACCCTATTTCTGACCACTTCTTCGTGGAGTTTAGAGATATCCATTTTAATTTTGTTTTTGGGCTTTTCTATTTGTTTTAAGCTTAAAACAATATCGGCAGTTAACAAAACATGGTCAGAACCAATGTCCGCACTAGGGTACGTGGTGACTCTCTTTCCTGAATCTGTGGTATACTCACATAGTCAATTTGGTTACTGAAAATATCATAAATTGTTCCGTCCTGAGGTGATCTCTATGTATAAAGCATTCTTTTCGAAAGTTTAAACCAGGTATTTTTATCCTGGTAGAATTCGTGTAGTCTATCACCTCTTTGATTGCTTATGCCTAAGACACATTCACCAACTATGTGAGAGCGGCGACCTTCACCAATTTTGGCATTAAAGTCTCCAATGACATAATTGACCTCTCCTCCCTTCAAACTTTGCAATGTACTAGCTAGTGAGTCATAAAAAGTTCACCGTCACATAACTGTCGTAACTCACTCCCGCTGTTGGCTCATACACTTGAATATTATTAATATTGATGGGTTAACAGTGTAATTGTAATAATATTCTATTCGAGATGGGTACAAAATTCTTAACAAATTGTATCTAGGTCCATGACAAATATAGCAACTCCGTTTTGACGGTTTCTGTCCTGTGTAATATAGATTTCCCTTTTCATGTTGGTGTACTCCGTTGCCAGTCCATCTCAGTTAACTAATTCCAAGAATATCTATTTTTAATCTTTCCATTTCACGTACCGTATTATCCAATTTACCGCTGTATAATATTTTGTAATGTATGGTAAAATATGTATAATTTTTGAACAAATAATGGGTTTACACTGATGACTGATGAATTTTAATATAGTGAATATGAAGATCAAATAGTTACTTAGAACTTTAGACTATCTCTGTGGATGGGATAGTGGAAGGGAGGGGGTGGGGAAGGGGATGAATCTGTGTATAGTATTACGTACTGTATGAATGTTTTTCACTTACCTTTTTGTGTTTTGTGTCTTTTCTGTTGCGTGTTTTAATATGGAGTGGCATGTTTTATTCGAAGCTCAAATTTAAGCATTTAAAATAAAACATATATATTTATATATATATATTTTATTTTTACTCCATACAGAAGGCCCGGGGACCACATTTTCCCCCCCCCAGGGCCTGTTTCATCTTTGGGGATGCTGTGTGGAGAGTCTTTTTAAGGAAAGGATGGAGAGTATGTTTTGTGAATGAAAAATTTATGAGGGATATTTAGAAATCTGGGAATCAGTGTATCAGCGTTGGATCGAGAAAATCCGGCTGGACAGGTCAAAAGCTTTGCCTCAACCGGCCTCTCCCGTTCCAGCCCGGCACGTGGGCAGAAGCATCCATCACCAAGACCTGGACTGCTTCAGTTTACGAACCTGGGCACCCTTTCTAAATCACCAAACGTAGCGAATCACTTGGGGTGACCTATGCCAGAGGCCTAGGCTAGCCAATGACTGGTTTCCGAGGCAGCGGTACCCATACCCATCTCCCAAATTGAATATGGCAATACTTGCTATACCATGATTATAATACCATGAAACTTATATGAATATAATGATTATATGATTATTATACCACGAAACTTTATAAGTACTTTTATAAAAAAGATATTTTAATACCCCACTTTCTGAGATTTTACAGAATAAATATTTTTTTTTGATTTTAAATTTAATGTTTGTATGTTTTTACAAAAAGTGCATTTATTTTACATGTTGTAACGGTGTTGCAATGAATATAAAGATAGCCTTTCCTCACCATACAGAGACAGGGCTCTTGTGTTTGGTGAGGGAATTTATGCTCGAAGTAAAAATAAAGATAAAATATTTCAATTAGTGACAAAAAGATAAGAAAGAAAAATTCAAACCTTAAAGAAAATTTTTCTTAATTGGAATTCATGATTATTTTCAATAATTTTTAGATTTAACGGGAGGTTGTTAAAATAAGTTATACCTAGGTACAGATAAGTGTTTTGAATATGCTGATATAACATAATTCCATAATTCCCTCGAACACTTTGAATTTTAAGCTCTCTAAAGAAAATATGATATATTTAAAGATAATATCTATTCAGACGCCGAATTGAAAAGGTATTATGTGAAATTCCCTGTACGGAAAAAAAAATCGTTAAGTTGCTTCGAAAATTATAAAAAATACACATGGTTCTGTTATTTATTAGGGTATGACCAAAAAAACTCGTTTATTCGTTTTTAATAAACTGACATGTTAAAATATTATGTTTTTAAAATGATAAGTAAAGACAACAAACTTATTTTGTGGCAACATATCAAAAAGCATTTTACACTTTTATTGTTTAAAACTAACTATTTTATTATTTTGTTAAGTTTTTATTGTACTGATATATTATGTATGTACTGATTTGGTTTTCTGAGTAATATTTGTAAGTGTTCGTCATATATTATGTTTTTAAGGCCCTACGGGCATTCAGTAAAAAAAAAATGAATATTAAAAATGCAACAACTAAATTTACAAAAACTTTCTAAATAACACTCCCCCCCACAAACAAAAGCATCGCTTTTCTTGACCTCACTATAAAGAGACAAGGCTCTTGTGCTTGGTGGGGGAATTCGTGCTCGATTATATGTAAATAATTTAAAAATAAAATATTTCAAATTGTGACAAAAAGATAAGTAAGAAAAACTCAACACATACAAGAAAATTTTCAATATTTAAAAAAGAAAAAAAAAATTGATATGAACTCTTACAGTAGTTTCAAGTAATTTTTCAATTTGAGTTGGAATTCATGATTATTTTTGTTAATTTTTAGATTTAACGGAAGGTTGTTAAAATAAATTATACCTGGATACAGATAAGTGTGAATGGTACTAATACAATTCCATTATTTTTTGTGAGTATGTTTAAAAATAATAATATATTTACGAAAATACACCGTTACAATATGAATAACAATAAACGTGCATATTTTTTGAATAAATAAATTTGTTAATATATTTTTTTCTTTTTTATAAATTATAAATTTTATTTTCCATAAATTTTATTAATTTATATATTTTATTTTCTATAAGTGTTATATTGGAATAGGGAGGAGATCTTGGGGTGGATTAATTCCATTTAAATAATCACCATCGTGGTTCGGTAACAGATTTATTTATAAACGAGATTAACAATACGTTAGTTGTAACTTAAGAGCTAGCTTGAGATTGAGAGAGCGAGTGCCTAGCCGACAATACTTTTTATACAACTGCAGTCTCGCTCTAACACCTGAGTGATCAGGTTGACCACTAAAATATTTTCACACAAAGCTTACTACATTATACATTATCCAAAAAGCCTCAAAACTTCGAAAACACTCATACCTACAATTTAACGGACATTACCAATTATATAACAAAACGTAATGAAATGACGTTGCTTACTTATTCCACGAAAATATTTAGCTGAAACGTTAATTCATAAAACCCGGACCCTTTCATTATAGATATCATCGTGAAATCTTTTTGAATCATCTTTGTCGAAATATTTCAGGTTGCAAATTGGGTACATTAAACGAAGTCTGGAGAATAAACAAAAAAATATTCAGAGTGATAGGTGATAAATGAGGGTTTGTACCGTTTTTTTACCCATGATTATATGAAGTGGCTTTACATTGAAAAAAAAATGCTCACAATATTGCATCAAATTTATGGTCTCTTTCTTCAGGACTTATGATAACGAAGCTGTTTATAAGCCCACTAAACAAGATAAAAAAAAAATCTGAAGTACTTTGAGAAACCTCAGTGGCGTAGCTTAAGTGTCAGCCACCCGGGGCGGAGGAAAATTTCACCGCCCCCTTATTTAGGTACTTCAACCGCAGATTTTCAAGCGCCGGGGGAAGGGTAGGGGAGGGGGAGGGTTACGTAGAAATCCAATTCTTTGACTCCTCACGACGACCACATTTTATATCACATGTGACGAGTATTCTTCCAATAAAAATTATGTTTTTAAATTCTACTAAAAATTTATAACTGCTCTAGGAAATCGAAATCGGTATCCATGTAATTGGATTTCGCTTCTCAAATTTTTCGACTCCAGGCTTATTGCCACAATCTGGCACTATTTAAAAGACCACGGATTATTTTGCTGCCAATTTTAGAAAATATTCCCTCGATTCTATTGAAATATTTTTTAATATTTCCGCGGTCTACACTTGACGTTTGAAGAAAGCTGAATAGCTTACTTTTGATAATAATTTATTGGTATCACTGCTAATTGTTTTTTTAACAGGAATAATAATAATAATAATTGGATGATTTATATAGCGCCGTTTTTGTGAAAAATCACCTCAAGGGCGCTGCACAAACTTACCATACATTTCTAAAATCTAGAAAAACTACAAACTAGACAAACAATTAAAACAACTAATGGCTAAAAATTGCATCCACAGGTTCATAAGAAAATATATGTACAATGTCTCGACCAATGAACGCGATGCTTCTTACAAATGTATAAAGGACCATACTTACCTGGGAGGTCGCTTGAAATTAACACTTATTGTCTATTAAGAAATTTAGATATAGTTCGCACGCAGAGGACATTATTGTGTACATTTATTGTTATCAAGTTTAATTTGTAGAACTCCATTTTAATTTTTTTATTTCTTTTATATATTTAATAATATTATTATTCAATTTATAAAAACAGTTTATTTATAAACAAGTTCTGCTAGGTAATTATTTTTACACGTGACAGCTGTTTCGCCTTCTGAAGGCATTATCAAACTGTGGTCTTGCCACATACAGACGAGGTATTTATGTTATTTCTAGATAGGATTTTGATGACTAATTTTAATTATGAGTAAACTGACTAAAATTATTAATGATTATTACCCTTTTAAAAGATACCCAATTACTTATATTGTTTAAATTCGACTGAAGGTCGTTAAGTGCACTAATCGTTATTTCTAATATGAATCATTTCCAAATGATGACTCATGGTTTTATTTTCTGTATAATTATGGTTTTATGCTATGCTATACTCATGGTTTTATTTTCTGTATAATTATTTGGAAATGATTCATATTAGAAATAACGATTAGTGCACTTAACGACCTTCAGTCGAATTTAAACAATATAAGTAATTGGGTATCTTTTAAAAGGGTAATAATCATTAATAATTTTAGTCAGTTTACTCATAATTAAAATTAGTCATCAAAATCCTATCTAGAAATAACATAAATACCTCGTCTGTATGTGGCAAGACCACAGTTTGATAATGCCTTCAGAAGGCGAAACAGCTGTCACGTGTAAAAATAATTACCTAGCAGAACTTGTTTATAAATAAACTGTTTTTATAAATTGAATAATAATATTATTAAATATATAAAAGAAATAAAAAAATTATTGTGTACACTTGTTATATGTGTTTAATCCTGAAATATATTTTAATATTAGTATAAAATACATTCTTTGATGAGTGTATATTGGAAATCAAAAGCAACATTTTATAGTGGGCGGTACAGTAGTACAAGGATTTGATCTTCCTAAATGTGATTCGTAACGAGACAGATTGATGTGCAAAGATTCAAGTAATTAGAAAATTAATTAGAAAAGTGTAATTAAGACATATCATAGAAAATAAAAGTATGATACTCTCAGATAGGTTTATTTAAATTAAGGATATGAGAGCCCAAAAAGGTAGGTTTTTAATTTGGACCTAAATTCTTTGGATCTAAATTCGAAAGGAATCTTCATGTTACAAAAACTGAAATAAACAAATATATCTGAAACAGTCGCTGTCAAAATGCTAGCTTATATAATATCATTTTTCATCATGTTTTATTGGATTTTTCTAACATATTTGTAACAGTGAATATAATAATAATATACAGTGAATATTTGGAATGCAAAATTTTTCGGGTCACTTTCATAAAGTTACTGCGTAATAGATTTTGTCGAATCGGATGTTTGAGAATGAATTATTTTCAATAAATAGAGCAATAATCGAATTATTTGGTATTGTGGATCATGAATGCATCTGTCTGACGTGCTGCAGTTATTTTTGGTAATAAGAGTTAACAAACTTAGTTTTGAAAGATTGCGACTAATATTATGTTAATTATTGCTTTTTTACCAAATTTTGTACACATTTAAATACTTTGTATACTTATTTGATTAAAATACTTGTTATAATAATAAACCTTAAATTACGTGTTTTACTTAAAATCCTGAACTTTTTGTCAGAAACTTTTAATTCGAATTTTACACATAATAGGAATGGTAGGTGTAACAAATCAAGGGGGTGGCGACACCTATATTTGAATATTTTTTTTTACAATACGGGCTTGGACCACCCTAATACGGAGGTTACCTTTCCAAAGGTATTTTTTTAAGATACCTTTTAAAAATAATTTAAGGACGTATATGACATATAAACTTGATTATAATAATATGTATATATGTACGTTACGTCAGTAAGATAATAAAATATCCAAAAGATCCCAGCGCACTGCGCAATCAGAAGTAGGTCTCCTGGAGTATCTTTGAGATTGTTTGATAAAACTTAAAGACAAAATCTTACTCAACTCAATCACATCGCAATGAACACACTTGACTTAGACCAATTGACAATTGGACCTTATCTACTTTATCGCTGGTAAGGTTTACAATTTGGGAGGCGGGTATGGATACCACTGCCCCGGAAACCATTTATTGGATAAACAACACCTCTGCCACAGGTCACCCCAAATGGTTCGCTACCTTTGGTGTCTTAGCAGGGTTCATGGGTTGAGGTTGGTCTGGGTCTTGGCGGCGAATGCGTCTGTCTAGCTGCATGGCAGGCCAGATCGAAAGAGAGTGGTTGAGGGTGTCCCTTAGACTCTATACTCATACTCTCTCGGAACATCCCAATGGGTGGGCTGGATTCAAATGTTCGTCACTCCTGGACACACTGACCCCCCGATTCCTAACCACCCCTAGTACCCTTTTCCTTCCCAGAACTCCTTCCTTTCCTTAAAAAAAATCCCCACACAGCATCCCCAAAGATAACATGGGCCTTGCAGTGAATTATTTTACTCTGGGCGCAGTGAATTATTTTCCTCTGGGCCTCCTTACTATGTACAAACAGTCTCCATTCATTAAAGTGTGTTGATATATAATAAACTTAAAAAGACTAATATGGTTGTTAATCGGCTAATATTAAACAAAAGTGAAGTTTTTTTTTCATGAGGAAAATAATTTTCCTTAGGGCCTATGTCAACTTTAGGGATGCTGTGTGGAGGGTTTGAAGTGTATAACAATTTTAACGAAATTATTTAGAAAAATATATTTTTTCTTTATTTCACAGTGATGTTTTTAAATAAATAACGTATTTTGTTTTGTTCGTTTGGCGGTAGTTTTGTTCACGCTCAAGCATCCGCGGTGAAATAAAACATTTTATTTTATTTTATTTAAAAAAAAAACTAAAATAAATATATATATATATATATATTTATTTTAGTTTTTTTTTTAATAAAATATCCTGTATATTACAAAGTATTTATTAACTATCACGTCTATAATATATAAGATATAGGTCTTTCATAAACCCCATTTTCTAGCTCTTGCATAAATAATGTGACTACACACATTTGTCGATGTGAAAGGATGTTGGAATATTCATCCTTTATTATTTAGAAGTGCGAGTGTATGCCTTATACCTGTAAGTAAAAGGTACCCCCGAAACCTCCAAATTTCTCGCTAAAATACGAACCTTTCACAGATGTGACTAAATAAATTTACGCATGAGAATATAATGCGATAGTGGGCCAACAAATTCCTGAAAATGTGCTTTTGGTAACTCTAAAAGCAGTCATATTTTATTAAAAAAATCATATGGCAAAAGAGAAAAAAACATAAAAATAACCCTATTCATAAATAAACATTTCATCTGAAATATTTCTGGCTTTCATGCATTGAATTCCGTAAGTCTAAATTGAAACTTTAGGAATTTGGTTTTCACATATAAAAAAGTTCATAAGGAATTTAAAGGAAAAAAAATCCCCTTATTTTTTTGTAAGATATAGTGATTTCGGGGTCAGGAAGACTTGCTATGATCCTCCTAATTTTGGGTCTCTTACTGATTCTCCTCCAGAAGAGGGAAACTTGTGTACTTCTTAAGAATACCACTTTTTTCGTCATAATAGTTTTAACAACCCTCGGGGCGAATAAAAGTTATGATGGTTATTGTAAGGAAGAAAAAAATTAAAAATCTGAATTGAATTCATTTACCTAAAATATGTTTATCCAAACGTAATTCAGTAAATAAATAATATTGTCGTTTTGGAAATTTGAATAATGTATAAATAGGCAAAATCTAGAAAATATTATTTCGAGCTGAATTTTGAAACATGCTCTGAAATAAAATTGCTTACTGAAGTTGACGCCTCGGCGCGCAGTCTGGCTAGCGTATTTGCTGTGTTACGAATAACAGATTTTAGTGGATATTTAATGGAAATTTTCAAGAATTCCCAAGTCTAATATTTCTTTACCATATTTATCCCAATAGCTTGAATTCCTGGTAAGCATCTCTTGATAGCATATTACATTTCAAAAATTCATATTTATTAAACAATAATAAATATAAAACAAAAGTTGTAGAGTTTCTCCTTGTAAAGCAGTAGGACTATTGCATTTCCTTTTTGGGAAATACACAAGACTGAAGGGAATGGCAAGAGAAAGAAGATGAATAAGAGGAAGGTTGGGAAGTATATACTTTATTATTCAGATCTGGTCACAAAACACGATTGAAGCCATTTCCAACAACAATTGCGGTTTTTCACCTGGTATACCTACAATCTACAACTCTGGAAATGATCTGGAAATACGAAAATGTGGATTTCGAACCCGCGATTCTGGGTTAGATGCCAACAAGCTTAATAGCGCAAAGATCCGATAACTAATTGCTTTATTCCAGCAAGGATTAAACAGATGTAAAATTATGTATTCCGTCGGTGGCATCGGCATATATTCTGGCCGCCCGCTAGATATATTGGTAGATCTGTTTCTAGTTTTAACTTTGATAAAATGCTGTAATATATTTTTTTAATAAGAACCCCTGTTCACGTCGTTATTTTAATATTCCTGAATGTATTAATTTATTCCTACAATATTCATGTTCTACGCTAGTAACACATAATTTAAAAAAGTTTATTGTATCTACCCTCCTGCGATCAAATAGCCAGTTGTTGGTTTCTAGACTAAACACTAACAACTTTTAATATTTTTCCAAATTCGAGAAAACTGAGATTTTGTGAATGTTGGATGTTATGCCATGAATAAATTCACGAATATTTTAATAAATTTTCAGATTTCGTAATGATTAGTTAGTTTGGTAATTTGAAAGTTTTATAACAAATCTGGTTAAGAAAAACTTTTGTTAGGTGAAGTGGAACGAATAGCCTTTGACATCTAAACAATGTCATGAATGTTGACGTAAACAGATTTAGCGTTTAGAGCTCCGAGTAAATTTGCTAGATTAATGTATATTTGAATTTTAAATGCTAATTCCACAAATGTAATGGTATAATATATTGTACAATAGTACACGAATACCAGGTAAATCATTATTCTGGCGAAAGCAGAACTTTAAATCATCTGCAAATTAAGAAAACTTTATGGTTCTAATTTGCTCTCCATGATTTTGCTCCGACATTTTATTATATTATTTTATTTATTCGTTTTCGGGAAATTGAAAGTATGATTTTTATCAATTTATATATGTGTAGTGTAGCCAAAATAAAACCAATTATGGTTTCCCCCTCGTGACTATCTCTTATAAGACAATATAATAAAAAATAAGAAATAATGAAATTCGTAAAAAAATTGTATGAAGCAAAAAAATTGCTCGTAAAAGCAATTGAAGATATCGTATTATAATAAAATTTAGGCAGGATACAGCTTTCATTAAGCTCAATCCAGAATTATATAATTAAAAAACTCACTCATGGTAAAATAATAAAGATTTTTTTTTCAATCTACGTATATAGTCCGGTTTTCAGTTATTGGTAACCATAAGAATACAGGATGTACCTAAAACAAATTCAGTTCATAACATAGTTATAAATATAAACAACTTAAAAGTTACCTTCTAATGAAATATCAGAGGAATACTATTTAATCGCATTTTTTATTTGTTAGTTCGCAATTGAAAATGTCTACTTTTGATTTTATATTGTTGTAATTATGGCATAGTCTGTTCAAGCAAGAATTTTGTTTCGATTTCGTTTTGAATTGATCTAATTTGAAAAGGACAGAATAGAGTGTAGAGCGCGATTATTGTTATTATTTTTTTATGATTTTGATCTAGAAAAGTTTTGGAAAAATTATAAAGAGGAAAATGTTTGATTTCACAGATGCATTGGAAAACGCTTTTCTTAAAAAACTGTTTTTTATTCCGTCTGTCGATTCGTGATTGAGACGCCAGAGTAAAGATCTACGATTTATAGACGAGAAACTCGAGAAACGCAAACACCGAGTGCATTATCCGAACACCTCCAACTTCAACACATGCATTGTACAATGCACGTACATTCCCTCACAAAGTAAATAAGGACCTTTCCTTTCTAACTTGGATTTATTTGTCTTCTACGTAAGTACAATAAGGTATTGATTCGAATCGAAAATTATTAGCTTGGACACAAGATCGTCACGACCAATAATCATTTACTTTTATCATAACGGTCTGCCATTGTGGGATTTGTTCGGAAAAGTAATTTCTTTTGATTGGTTCTATTGGATTCCTGGTAAAGTGAAACGTGTAAAACGAGTTGGGAGTTTAAGGCAGGTGGTTAAGTTGATTCATACTTTTACTCTAGCAACCGTTGAAACAGCCGGCCCTCAATTATTATACTTTAATAATTAATCTTACCGTAACTTTTTCTGTTTCAAATTTTCGATTGAGCTAATATTGTATTATGTTATTAAATATTACTTGAGATTATTGGAGGTTTATTCATTGAGGGGGTATTCTAGTCTAGAAAAAAAAACTTTTTAAAAAAAAATTAAATGAAGACATTATGAGCGAAACTCAATCGAAAATCTGGAAACAGATTGTCACAATGTCTTCATTTAATTAAATATTACAAGTTGAGGTTTTACTCATAAAAAGTTAAAATAAAATATAATAACATTTTTTTTCTTCATATTTCCAAAGTTCAAATACTCAAAAATATCTCCTTAAAAGGATTTTTCGAAATTCGCATTATTTTAAAAGTTAGAACCATTTTAATGTCGCGGCTTAGACGGAATCTAACTAAAATCTACATAGAATAAAATTTCAAACCCATTTTTCTCCAAACCACTTTTTTTGAGGTGGTTGAGACGATATCTCAAGTTCTACTAAACCAATTTACTTGAAAATTGGTGTGAGCCTTCTCTACACATTCCTCTATGGCGGGAACTCGAACTATAACAAAATTTCAATTTTTACTATTTTTAAAAAATTTGGAAAGTCAAAAAAACTGGTACAAAAACGTAATTTTTATTTCAAACAGCCGCCATTTTGCGATTTTTTTTTAACTTTTCCTTTTTTCGGGCCATAGCCACATTTGTTTGAATTAAGAATTATTATGTTTTTTTCTTTTAGATTACTGGGAGAGTTGCAGTCGTGTCAACCAGGGCGCGCCATTTTTTCGAGACCCCCCACTTCAACACCTTGTAACTTTCGGAATTTTAAATTTTTTAATTTTTTAGTTCAACTATTTTTTTAATGGATTCTTTAATGTTTAATAAATATTTAATAAAATAAAAGTTGGTAAAAATATTATTGATTTTTTTTTTGCACCTGAAAAAACACATACAATTCATGCCTCTAGACCAAAATACCCCATTAAGTTAAAATAAAATAGATGTTACAATTAAACAAATGTTTTTACCCCTGAATTAAAAAGATTTTATAATTATTATTAATGGTTGACGGCGCATAATAAATACCCTTTGTACAAACTGATTAATAATGCTGTCAGTCAATTAATCAGACTGAATAGATGGCACGTCTTCTACAAAGGAAAATAAATGTAGTTGATGATAATAGTTTTGCTGATATGAGAAATGTTTCGATGATTGGACTACTAAACTTTGTGCAAAGTATAGCTTATTCTTGTACAGTTACAAGAATCAAAGTAAACATTTAAAAAGAAATACAATGAAAAAGAAAAATTGAAATACTGTCAATTCATATAAACTAATTCGTGTTGCCTGTGGTGGTGTACATGATGTGAAATATTCCTAATGTAATGCGTAAAATTACTTTCAGGATACACTGGTATCACGCACGCAAATAATTCACTACTAACCTCGAATTGAAATAAGTTAATTAAGATTGTTATGTATTATTTTATTATATTATCTTTCATTATCAAAAAAAAAATGTAACGCTAATTTTTCGTATGGACGGCACTACGGCAATCAATTGATGGAATATTCCTGACTAAGATGCACTGATCCATCACCTGTTGGTTTTTGATATTAAAACCTAGGTTCTCTGTTAAACAAAGATCGCACTAATCCATCACCTATTGATTTTCGACACTAAAGCAAAGCTGCTCGTAGTGGCCGGCTGTCGTAATGGGTCGTGTGTTGTTCCTCACGTCGAGGTCGCGCATTCTTAAAATACGTGATACATTACAGCCGTGTAGTTGCTCTACAAATACGTAAAATAAATGAAATTATCTAAAAAGATTTTTTGTTGTTAAAAAAACCATTCATAATTAGCAGCAAAGGAAACAAAAAATAAACAATTTAAATTCCGATCAAATTTTAATGAAATGAAAACAAATCACTTCTTCTTCAAACTTCGCAAATTCACTTTGTATCGTCATTATTAATAAATGAAAACAAATAACTTTGTGTACACCACTATTTAATCAACAATGTCGACATGTTTCAAAAACTATATCTTCGTCAATGAAAACAAATCACTTTGTAATCACCACTTATTTATTTATTTATTTATTGACGCCCTATTGGGCTTTTACATATAACATACAAATTTATTTTAAAACATCAGTTTAACATAATATGTAAATAAAGAAGATTAAAAAATATATAAATAAAGCACAAACTAAATATAATAAATAATAATATAACTAATGCTAAATCCACATGGATATTTTTAGAGAATTCGTAGGTACAATTCATGAACCTACGAGCAGCAAAAACATTTAAAAAAAAATCAAATTTTGACTAAATTACTTATTGTATTATAATTGAAATTAAAACACTTTTGCACTTATAAAGCACAAACTAAATATAATAAATAATAATATAACTAATGCTAAATCCACATGGATATTTTTAGAGAATTCGTAGGTACAATTCATGAACCTACGAGCAGCAGAAACATTTAAAAAAAAATCAAATTTTGACTAAATTACTTATTGTATTATAATTGAAATTAAAACACTTTTGCACTTATAAAGCACAAACTAAATATAATAAATAATAATATAACTAATGCTAAATCCACATGGATATTTTTAGAGAATTCGTAGTTACAATTCATGAACCTACGAGCAGCAGAAACATTTAAAAAAAAATCAAATTTTGACTAAATTACTTATTGTATTATAATTGAAATTAAAACACTTTTGCACTTATAAAGCATAAACTAAATATAATAAATAATAATATAACTAATGCTAAATCCACATGGATATTTTTAGAGAATTCGTAGGTACAATTCATGAACCTATGAGCAGCAAAAACATTTAAAAAAAAATCAAATTTTGACTAAATTACTTATTGTATTATAATTGAAATTAAAACACTTTTGCACTTATAAAGCACAAACTAAATATAATAAATAATAATATAACTAATGCTAAAGCCACATGGATATTTTTAGAGAATTCGTAGGTACAATTCATGAACCTACGAGCAGCAAAAACATTTAAAAAAAAATCAAATTTTGACTGAATTACTTATTGTATTATAATTGAAATTAAAACACTTTTGCACTTTTTCCCACTAATTTATTTACACCAGGACCGGTTTCATCCTACTACGGACATTTTCAGACTGGTAGTTGAAATTCTTATGCTACGGCATTTATACAAACTTAAGCAGGGGCACACAACATTGTCTCTATATAATGATGTCTCTATATAGACGATGTTGTGTGCCCCTGTTTAAGTCCTATTTCAATTACAATACAATGGAATTCCACCACGAATTAACAGTGCAAAAACTAGACTCATTAATTACTCGTTGTTAGCATTTAGAATAAAGACAAACAAAAGAAAATCGAAATAAAATATAATGATTTCTCATTAGTTATTTACATCTAAAAAGCGTTGGACTAATTTGGCTTTAAATGTGTCGAAGTTTAGATTAAATATGTCAGCGACATCACTTAGCTCATTGCCCAACCTATGTATTCGTTTTAACACAGAATTCACAGCAAAATTATTGTTGTGAAATAATATGTTGCGCCTAGTGTATGCGTAAGGATAACAAATTTATAGCTTCAGGGCAGTCCAACCTTGAATGAACAATTTTATGTAATAAAAGGAGATCTAACATTATTCGCCTTTCAGATAATTTCGATAGGTTATGTTCACTGCGTAAATTGACATAATTGATTCCAATAATAGGAATACCAATTTTGAAATTAATAAGATGTGAAAATTTATTTTGAATTTTTTCGATTTGTAAACAATGAGAGTTGAAATGAGGACACCAAATGCTTGAATTGTATTCAAGCTGACTTCTAACCAAAGAAGTGTATAGTAATTTTATGGTTTTTATGTTATTAAAGTCTTTAGCGATTCTGAGAATAAATCCAAGCATTTGTAAACCCTTACTAGTAATGCTAATAATGTGATTCAAAAAGCGTAATTTGGAGTCAAAGAAAACACCAAGATTGTTGAATTCAAAGACTCTTTAGAGTGGCATTGTTAATTGAGTCGTCGAATAATAAAGAGGTTTTAGATCTATGGGGTATTTCGAAACCAATGAAATGAATAAAATAAAAATTAAATAAATAAGTAGTGTATATGCAAAATGATTTATTTTCCTTTTTTTTTAATTCTTTATTGGGTTAGCCTACGTTAGTATACAAAACTAATATCCATAATGAAACATTTCAATTTATAAAAAAAAAATATGTTGACAGTAAGCATAACATCTTCTTTAAATACATTCATTCTCCAGACTTTCAGGCATTTTATCATACATCTTTAGTCCTCTATATATTAGGCAGTTCTGTGACTCTGATTTTCTCAAATGCGGCAATCTAGCTCAACAATTTTATACTGAAAGCATTTTGGCATTTGGTTTTTCATAAATTCATGCACAAAAATTAACACATAAAATAACAGTCTCTTTTTTATTGAAATCCAATGTAGTTCCTCTTTCATTTGATTGAAAACCCTTGCCTTTCCTTGCCTTGCCTTGAAAAAACTTGCCTTTCCTCAGTTTACATCTCAAAGCGTTGTTCTGTATAGTTTCTAGCTTGTTAAAATTTCCTTCATTGGTCAAATAAAAAATCTTGCAACAGGTTTGATAACAGTACCTACACGCGACGATTTTAACGGCTGTCAACACTACGCGTTGGAGAGAGAGAGAGGGAACGCAGGAGCGGGCTCTTTCGACTCAGGCAGTTTCAGCTGGCCTCTCATGTTGGATCGGTGTGTGTTCGTGCCTTGCAGTTTGGTGGATCGGAGACCGTGAGAAATATTCATATCTTGCTAGTCGATCATGTTTGATATTTTATAGAATATTTGTTAGTGAATTACCATGATTCTATTATTGTCTCATGCATCACATGAGGCTGGCACCCATAACCAGGTTTGATTTATTTTAGCATTTCAAATATGTCGGTTCATGTAACTATGACGCAGCAGTTTGCAACATCTTTTAGATTTATGTTTTCTAGAAGGCCACCCCTGAATTTAATTCATTATTTATTTGTAGTCTGATTGTCTCTAATAGAAATTCTTAAATAAGAAATAATTTATAAATGAATTGCCCACAAAGATTGTGAATAAATTTTAATTGTTCTTAACAATACGAGTGTTAATTTCAAATCTACCCTTTATTGCATTTACTATTGAATACTTTACATTGATGGCGATCCTGGGACACCATTTATTCATTGCTTTTCAGGGTTCCTGCCTGAGCAGAGAAGTAGTTTTGGTAGGTTGATATGAAATTACACTTAACATTGTTACAATCTTAGAGCAGTAATCTAAATGTGTAGCATCTGTAATGTTAAAAATGAGTTCTGTAGTGTTTCCATTTCGTTTATTTCTTAGTCTTTTAAGAAAAAATACTGTTTTGTCACCTCCTTTTTGATATCTTTTTAACAAAATTAGCTGTGAAAGTGAGTTTTTTTATCCAGTATTTCACCCAGATGTTTGATTTCCTTAACTTTTTCAATTGTTTCATCTTGTCAAATTTAATCGTGTGTTGTGCGTTTTATCGCATATTTCCATATGTTTGGTTACGTTTAGTTTGGTTTTAAAATGACGCCACAGATTAAATTTGCGAATATTGAAGAAAAAACATTTAAATTCTTCAAACTTCGCAAATTCAATTTGTGGTATCATCATTATTAATAAATGAAAACAAACAACTTTGTGTACACCACTATTTGATCAACAATATCGACATGTTGATTAAAAAGTGGTGTACACAAAGTTATTTGTTTTCTTTAATGAAAAACAATTACTTTGTGTAACAACCACTATTTAATTAACAATATCAACATGTTTCGAAAACTATGTTTTCTTTGTCAGGATAATAAGTTAATAAAAAATAACAAAAGACAAACAAGTATAGACTAATTAAATTGTTTGTCTTTTGTTATTTTTTATTAACTTATTATCCTGACGAAGAAAACATAGTTTTCGAAACATGTTGATATTGTTAATTAAATAGTGGTTGTTACACAAAGTAATTGTTTTTCATTAAATTAATGATGACGCCACAAAATAAATTTGCCTATTTTGAAGAAATTATTTGTTTTCATTTATTAAAAACATTTTAATTCAGTTAACCATAATTCTTACACCTCAAAGCTTGGCAAAAAACTGCGGACCAAAATTGTTCAGTGACTCGTTTCAATTACTCATTACGGTGTAGGTGATTCATTCAGGGATTGGTGTAAAATCCATTGACATTTATAAATAGTAGCGGCGACTAATTGAGATTTCAGTAAATCAACTGTAAACATTGTTAATTAGGTGGGAGTTGTATTTTGGACGGTTTGGAGTAACCTAATTATAATAATAAATATTACCTACTAACAGGTAGATAAGTTTTACGCACGAGTGCAATGTTTCAATAATTAGTGAACCCAACTGCCTATTCTAGGTATCCTGGATTCGAGATTTTCGATTGAGTTTCACTAATATTATATTCATTAGTTAAATATTACAGTTTGAGGTTTTACACATTAGGTTAAAAATATAATTAAATAAAATGTACTTGCTCACGCCGGGAATTGCACCCGCGACGTCCTGATTGCTAGTCGAGAACCTTGCCCCTCGACCACGGAGGCCATATCGAGGGGCTTATATACTCGTATTTTTGTGTAGATTGAATTTTGGGTACAATAAAATGGAGTTGTTTTTATTGCTCTAACATTTATCATCTGTCCTAAGCTTTTTTTTTAAGTAGTTCGTCCAGCTGCTCACGGGGCAACTGAAAAAAAAACCAGTCGGCAACTCAAGTCGCTGTCCACAGGGCGTTGTCAACGGCTACGCAACCAGTCACTCGCAACTCGCTGGGCTAGTGGCCGCGGCCGGCGCGTTTCAGTTGCCAGGTATCCAGGTTGCAGTGGTTGTGCCTCACGAGCTGTCAGTTTTCGAGTAATTTGCGATACGTCCAAGCAGGAAAATACCGATTTTGTTCAAGAGGTTGATAAATTATTTATTATTATAACTATATATTAAGGTTGATAATTGATACATTATTAGGTCCACAGTTAATAAATCACATATTTTTAAACAAGCTGATATAATTACTGAAATCGTTAATCTGAGCATTGCCGGAGAGAAGCTTTTTTAAGTTGCCAACCTGTTTTAGTTTGGTATCGGTTTCTCCATGAGCGAAGGGCCTTAGAAAAGTTAAAATCGTTCGAGAGAAAAGAAATACATACATTAATTGTAACGAATTAACTAACTAACCATTACTCAATTTCCGAATAGGGGTAGGTACAATGGATTAACCGCCGCGCCCCGTACAACCTCATTTTGACACACTTAATACACATTATTTATTTTCACACATACTTCGTCTCATACGTACTCTTCCGGAATTCTGACTCTTTAACATGACCCGACTGAAGAATATGATTCACCAAGAGTGTCATAACTTCTCGCGCACCCCCGACTTCTTGTTGGATGCGCACAGTAAAAACTGAAAATTATAATACTTCGATTAATTATCAACAACTTAAATATTCACGATATATAGGCAAAGCAATGTTTTGACTTCTTTAACGTCATATCTACATGGGTTACTTAGGCGCCCCTAGATATGTACCTATATCCGTCGTTGACCCCTTAACTTTATTGACGTCATATTAACAAACAGAACCTTTATTTGTTTCGGGTCTGTAAACATGCCATTTATCCAATTTTTATTGGATCCCAGTAAGAAAGGTGACTAGCAAAACATTGGCATAGCTTGACTTCCTTCGGTATATAAACGTTTTTTCCCTGACAATTTTCTCATCATTGTTGTCGTGCCTGCAAACTTACCAAAACCCTTTTCTAGAGTGCCTTACTTAACCATTTCCTTGAAATTTTGAGACTAATGTTTCTGCAAACATTTATAGGACGGTCCCTTGGGTCACCAAACGAGAATCGAAATTAAAGTTTGAGTAGCTTTTAGGAAGTTAATACGTGACGTGCATAATGGCATCATATTTTACGCTTTGCCTCAATTTTGAATTAAGTAGTACACTCTTCTTGGAGCCTAACTAAATTTGAATTATCATGAAATAAAAAATCCCACTAATTAAATTTGTGTACATCTCAGTTAGATGTGCTGAAACCGGGTAGCGTATTGAGATGCACAAAGTTGCACTCTTTCCATCAATTACTATAATTGCTGAATAATTTTTTTTATTATCGACCATAAAAATGAATATTACGATACTAAAACTTTAGATTTTTCAAAATTAGTCCATTAAATCAATTGGGCTATGAATGCCTTTCATAAGCTGAAAATTAAACAACATGTACATAACAACAAGAAATAAAAAAAACAAACCTTTTTTAAGATTTTATTACGATTAATTATTAAAATAACAGGGAAAATATTACAACAACTTAATTTTTATCCATGTAAAAACTATATTTTCATCATTTTATCATGGTTTCCTCCCAGACCATTTTTAAAATTTTTCATTATTGTGTTTTTATTTTATAAATGCATCACTGTATCTGTACAAATTTTATTTCTTAAATTGAAATCAAAAATTTATTTCTTATCTAAATACTCATCATAATGGCACATCTTTTACAAATAATATATACATTACATAGTAAACATACAATAATTAAATCCTAAACGTACATTTTAATTCAAATATTTGAGAGCAGATAAAACAATAGTTTGTATGTGCATATGTTAGTTTACAACATCTATGGCTTATCAGTAAGCTTCTCAGTGAAGATATAAAAATGCAGCATATTTGAACCACAGCGTACGAGTAAGTGACTGGGTGTCGCGTTGATTTTTTAAAAATAATTAATATTTATTTATACCGTTATTTTAGTACTTAAACACCAATCAGAATAGAAACATTGCTTGTAGTGGCCTCAGCTATATTTCCTACCAGATTTGACACCCAGGTACTTTCCAAGATAAAACGTTGAATAATTTGAACTTTTATAGTAATTTGAAGTAATCCAAAAGAATAGGCAATACCGGGAATATTTGATCAGATGATTCTTTTAACCCGGCGTTATGGGAAGGGTCATTTTGACTTGCTTGTAGTTTTATAACCACGCCTGTTAAATTGCTAACTTGTGTTTTAAATTGCTTGTAATTGTATAACTACGCGTGTAACGTTGCCGTTTTTCTCAGTAGCTGTAGGCGTTGTATCTCTTTAAACGTTTTTAATGAGAAAACAGTCGGACGGCGATCGCTCTGCTAATATCATGCAACCGAAAAAGGAAAATATGACCCTTCCCGGTAATACCGTTTAATGCCGACTGCATTCATAATAATTAGTTTGTTAAGTTCCTAAAAGTGCCATTAAAATTAAAAGAATGATAAAAAGTAAGTGTTCAGAATGATTTAGCTAGAGGAGATAATTTTGTATTTTTTTTATTAAATGGTATGTTTATTGATTAAAAAAGTAAATAATTGATATATTTTAATGTTAGATTTTATTTCCTTGATAAAGTACAATACAGCTTTAAAAAAATTTTTCTGTTTTTTCATCAATGTAACAAAATATCTGGTGTTGAATGAGTGGGTCCTGATGACCCAACCCCCGTGTCCTGTAACAAATTTCCATCCCAAATTTCCATGCCAGGTTAAAGATAAACACAATGCCCATATTGAGATTTGTAGTATCTAAAGAAAACAATGATATTAGTAAATATTGTAATCCTCAAATCGGTTATTAATTAAATGTTGGAATTATTAGCGTACAGAGGACAAAATTGCATTTTTTTAAATAATTTGGACAACGACAAAGAGAAGACCAAATAAATGATTAAAGTTTGATAATGTAGCACAATATGAATCCATGAATCCAGTATTGAGAAATAGGTTATTGTAAAGTTTAAACCTTTGCTCTTTACTATTTACAATTTTGTTCATTAATTCTTATCTGCAATTTTTATAAGACTTGTAGAAAGACATAGAAAATGCGAATAGAAAAAGTTAATACAATTACACATTTATTATCATTATAAAATTGCGACGTAGGAGTTTTGATCCGCAATTTGCGCTGTTGTCTATCGTGCAAACACTTTCTGAAATCACTGCACTCGCAACACGGAATCGCGCAAGTACCTTTTTTATTTAAGGTTGATAGTACTCTACATAAATAATGTTGTTGTTTAAACTTCTTGTATCTTGAATCTACTTTTATCACGTGCAAAGACACAAGGAAAGTACTCACTTAAACAGAAAAGAAAACAGAATTAACATTTCATTTAAGTTAACATTTAATTTATAATAAATATTAATATTTTCATGTGTCAAAGAAATATAAGAAATATAATTCTTTTATTAAATCTTATGATTATCCACACAAAGTTGACTGTGTAAATATTAATACTTAAAATTTTGTGATTAACAAAAATCCCAATTTCTATCCAACCAACTTTTTAAACGAATGAGGATTTAAAAAAATCATATATTTAATAAAAAGGACACGGGTGATTTTTTAAACAAATCTAGGGTCTATAAATAATTTTGTATTTTTTATGTTGGTTAGACTTCAAGAAATATTAAAAACAGAGTTAAGGAGCACCTAAGATCTTGAATTTGTCAACCACATTTTAGAAAAAAAAAAATTTCATATAAATAACGGGTTAAATTTTTAACACACAAATACAATGGGCTTACGTAAGATAACTTTGAAATTTCAGAAATTAGAAAAAGGTTATATAGTCAATAAAATATTATTAAAATTTAAATATCTTTTTTAAAATAGCCATCTCTTAAATTTATTTTACTTAAATTGATAATAATTTATTTTTTATTATCCAGACATCTTCCTTACTCTTTAATTATTTTGTGTTAATTTATTAAAAGTTTATAATGTGTACATAAATGCAATACTTATCTATCTATTAATAATTCATTTTATTTTTTATAATTGTTTTTTATGATACCTAAAATCTACTTAACCATCACTCACTGTGATGTTTTTGTCTAAACGTACCTACTTATGTGTGTATCCTTATGCTGTTAATTTTCATTTTTTGTTTATCCTGATGAAAAAAACTATTGGTTTCGAAGCATGTCGATTATTTTGATTAAATAGTTGTGTTTAGGAGTTTATTTCTTCCATTTGATTAAAATGAAGAAGTTTCATTTGAGTAATTTTCAATTAGTTATCACTTATGTTAGATGTACATTAATAAAAAGTTTCATGTATTTAATAATAAAACGTAATCACTTCACGTTTGTGTATGTACAATATGCACAAATATCGTCAAAGGACGGGAATACTACCGTATCAGCCATACCAAACAGTTAACAATTCGTTTAAAACACTTTCAAAGAGAAATTTCATAGAACAGTTATTCTAACAACAAACCAAACAATTTCTAAATCTTTCTCATGACTCAGCTTAATTTGTAGGTCGTATTTAATTAACATTACATTTCACAAATATTAAATACATCGATCTTGTATAAAAACATTGGTCATTCTTTATATCCTCTTAATCACGGGCCATTTGCAAAAATATAAATACGACAGTATTAAATAAAATAAATGATTCATCTGACATGAAGACTTATCGAAAATATCTATTAGACGTTTTTGATCTCATAATTGAGGAGCATTTCCACAAAGAAATATCTTCAAAAACTTTTTTTTTTCTTAAGACAGTTTTAAGTGAATAATCAATCGGGTTTAATATTTTATGATAATCTTTAAATGCAAATTACACTTGGTGAATAAAAGAAAGTTCAATTCATTTGTGAAAAGTCATATTTATATAAAAAGAAGTTGAAAATTACGAATTTCGACAAAAGCGAAATATCTACACATTTGACAAAAACGTTTTAATAAAGCGAAATATTAATACATTCTAGTTCTGTAGTAAAATTATTGTATTTAATAAAAACCAAAAATATGTTTGTTTTGTTTTCTTGCCAAATACCTCATTTCACTGAAAAAATAATGATCAAATTTCTTAAATAAAATTTTTAAAAATAACACTTACCACATCCACGAAAAAATGCAATTTAATGATACTAAGCCAAAAATTTTGATAGTGAATCAGAAATAAAGTTTCTTTTTTGTGTAACTGGGTAACTGTAACTAATACATTCAAATAAGATAAAAATTGTTTATTTACATTATACACCTACTTAGTTATTTCACTTTAAAAGAGATGAAGATATGTAGATGTTTCACTGTGTGAAATGTATTATTTTCTATCACACAGCAGATAAATATTATATTGATATTTAAAAATCTGTGTAAGCCATTTCGTGAACACCTACATAGAGATAAGAATAAAAAAGTGAACCTTTTTGGATAGAATTCTCTCTTTGTGAAAATGCTCCCCAATTGAAACAAAATCACTATTAAATGTCCAAACCATACGAGATAATAATCTCAAAGACATAATCGGAATGCGCCATTTATCGTAGATGCTTAATAATTAAAAATATGACATCAGACTTTTAATTCTGCCTTATATTATACACTGGTCAATATAACACACTGAAAACAAATTTAAATGAATTTTCATTTCCATAATCTACATAAAACTGGAGAAAATCACGTACGGAAATATGAGCACACAAAACAACCTATAAAACCGCTTTGTTACGTGACCTGTAACTAATTTATTGACTTAGTATAGGTCAATATTGATTATTCAGTCCAGTTGTCTGCGAAGCTGTTGTTTCGATTGTTTTAGTAGGACAGACCTATGCTATATCATATTTAGACGTATTCAAGACGTTATTCGTGTTGATTCAAAGTTAGGAGATTGGTATTTACCTTGGCGAGAGTATTCATTCATTTACATCATGGGTCGGCAACCTTTTGTTGTAAAATGGCCAAATATTGTGTGTGGGGATAGGTGCGGGCCGCACTTGGTCCACATGTCATTAAGTATACGTGATATTTGGTGACTTATCAGGGGTGCCCGGTTTAATGGAATGAGGTATGTCTAGGTCTTGGAGGTGGATGCATCTTTTTTTTTTTACATTAACTCCATACAGGAGGCCCCGAGGAAAATAACTTCCCTCAGGGCCTATGTCATCTTTGAAGACGCTGTGTGGAGGGTGTTTTTGAGGAGAGGAAGGAGTGAACATGGGTCTTGAAGAGACCCATGTTGTAGGAGGGAGGAAACACAGAGGCCGGCAAATTGTTCCACAGCCAAGCTGTTGAACTCAAGAACGAGTCGTAGAAACGACTCACCCACCTGCTGCGTGTCGGGCCAGATCGAGAAAGACTGGTTGACGGAGTCCTTTTGATCTTTCCAGCCGGACTCTCTCGACTCATCGCCTCGCACAGCAGTTGGAAGAATTTATTCATACGTGCATCACTCCTGGACACACCGACATCCAGATTCCTACTTTTTTCTTCCCAAAACTTTTTATTTCCTTCCTTAAAATGACGCTCCACATGGCATCCCCTACGATGACATAGGCCCTGAAAAAAATATTTTCCTCAGGGCCTCCTGTATGGACCTATTGTTAAAAAAAAACCTGCAATATTTGTGTACAAATATTTTAGTTTTAAAAATAAAACGCGTTTTATATATTTTTACAACATTTATTGTTAATAAAATCAATGAGATTTTTGTGGTTTTATTTGACTTGCAAGTTTTCTTATATTAGCTTGCATTGTTGAAGTAGAGGCGCGTAGTTTTGCGTCTAAATATGAAGCCCGATAACCGAGAACACTGTTTGTTTTCTCGATAATTCAGAATTGAAAAAGCTTGCTCACAAATGTATGCACTACCAAACATAGTAATTATTTTCTCAGAAAACCATTTTAACTCCTTGTAGTCTTCAGAAGGCAAATTCTCATAGTAATCTACCAAGTTTTTTCCTTTAAAAGCTATTTTAAATGTGGTATCACTTTGCAAACCTGTCACGTTGATCTGCTAATCGCTCCGCCTTCGCTATCCCTTCGCTCCCTTTCTTGCTCCACTCACTCCGTTGTGTATAATATCGTCCGTCACGTGCGTTGCGGCGAGAATCTCGCGGGCCGCACCAAGACAACTTGCGGGCCGCAGGTTGCCGACCCATGATTTACATAGTTCAGGATTCTTTCTATAGGACACACGACACATGTCACGGGATATATCCTTGAAAAACGAAACAAAATAACTTGGGTACATCTTGACTACTTTTAACCAGGAGAATTATTCACTTGCTGTTTATTTTGATCCCAGTTATGGTAAATGATGTCAATCTTTGTAATTGCATTAATTTACGAAGATTACGAATGTTTCCGTTACATGACATTATCTCACCAAATGAAAAAATAATTCTGTTAGATCTACTTTTAGTAATGAGAATTAATTCCGTACGGTCTGTGTTGATTCCTAGTAGGGGTGATTGGTGTGTGTCAGTGTTCACCCACTGTTTATATGTACTCGGGGTCGGAGTGGCGAGGGGTGTGCAGCGGGCAGGCTCCCTCCTGGCTATAGGGAGGAGGTAGGTGGCGCGCCACGAGGCTGCCGCACTGCAGCCTGCGGGACACGCGGGCCCCGGACGTAGTCATTTGTGTTCCGCCATTGTTTCGCTTCAAACTGTGCATCTGAAACAAGAGACAAAACAACACTTTACCCTATTGAAATAAATTCGATAAAGTACGTAGAAGTATATATTTTTCAAAAGTTTTCTCTTAGTTCTACGAAGGTACCCATCTAACGGGCTGTTTTAAGTTAAAGTTGTTTTAAGTCTTACAAATAATATGGTTAGTTCCAAGGTTCGTAGAAAATGTGTTAAATGCATTTTATACGAACCTTCGATTGGTTCATGTTTTTGGTTTCCAAGGCAACAGAGTTTTGGAAATATTTTTTGTTAAAGTAATTATTGTTATAAAAATCCTACGGCGCGGCGTTATTTGACTGAATTTTTCAATATGTTAAATTTATGTGTTGATTGTGACAAAAAGAAGATGTTTACAATATGTCAATATTAGTCTGGAACAAGCAGAGGAGTTGGTACATCAAAGGGCGCCCGTAGGTACCTACTGTGTTCTATACTTTTGTACTGTTTACTGGGAGAACGCCATTGTTTAGGATTGCTTACATTACTAAAGCGTATATTCGAGAGCTCGGCTGGGGGGTTATTTCACATCCCATTATCCACATCATCTTTTTCATTCAACACACTTTCATATATTCTATAAACTTTAATAAGTATTATTACGAAATATGTATAATTTAATAATTGACAATATTATATCAGTGAATGCTTACAATAAGAGAATATCTTTGATATGACCCTTAGGTTAAATAATTGACACTTGGCATAAATGCACATGAACATAGAGATATTCAAGAACGTTGAGATTAGAACCTCCAATACAATTACACCTTGACACCTAATAATGAGGATTCTACCTAGCATGAATCCGAACAGAGACATAATAATATGCAGGGAGACCGGGTATAAGTGTCAAGCGGGTTTGTCGTCATAGAACATTGTTAAATAATATTATATAACATGATATTCCTGAAAATGACACTCTCATTCCCATCCTTTAATTGTAACTACAGTATTTTTTCTAGGTACTCGCAAATAAAGCGACTATGTATTTTTGTTCCGACGTTCATTATTACAAATAAAATATATGTAGGCATTCAAAGAAAGGGTTTTTATTGAAATTGTAGCACAATAACGTCTTATTTGAAAAAAAAGTTGACAAAAAGTACCAAAGTTAAAAAAAAATTAAAATTTTTCACTGTATAAAATCTCGGTAGATATTATGAATCTCAAGTGACACCCATATCTAGTAAATTATTTAATTTAACACAATTATTATCGGCAGGTAAATAACTAAGTAAGAAAAGTAAGAATCTAATAAGTATTTTTTAGGAAATTACCTACAAAAGATTAAAATACAAGTATTTTTGGGAATACTAACAAGAACGAAAAAAAGATACCTTTTGCAATTTTTTTTTACAGAAAAAAAAATTAAAATGCGTGTATTCATACATATTTTGATTTTTTTTTCAAATGCATATAATATTATACGACCATTTACCATTACCATTTATATATATTGGTGAGCTCTGGCGTTATAAAATTATTTCCTATACCATTCATCAGATTACGATGAATCTCTGTTGAGTTGTTGTGCGCACCCCCCGAATGTTTCTGTATATAGTAGTGAGCTCCGGCATTATGAAATTTGTATACAAAATTGCAATACGTGGCACGAGAGCTGTTTGAAAACTGAACGTATTGAACGCATTGGGGTGGGGAGTTGGGAGTGGGGAAGGGAACGCGGAAGGGGATTAGCGGGATGAGGCATTGGAGAGAGGGGTCAGGGAAGGCGGGGAAGATGGAGGTGGATCGCGTGAGGGGAAGGAGACGCGGAAGGGGAACGGGACAAATGGGAAAGGACACGCTGTCCTTTATTTAAAACAATTTATTTATTAAGTGGCATTGCAACGCTTGCCGGAAACTCGCTAGTTTATTATAAAAATGCCAACAAAAGCTTATTTAAGCATACTTGTTCGAGTTAAAAAATGCTCAAATTTTAAAACTGAAGTCTGGTGCCTGTGTTTAAAATATTTCAACCCTCTGTGTGTTTTGAAAGACGTTATGTTTCAGATTACAGTTAAAAAATAATATCT
Organism: Glyphotaelius pellucidus; assembly: GCA_936435175.1. NCBI lineage: Eukaryota > Metazoa > Arthropoda > Insecta > Trichoptera > Limnephilidae > Glyphotaelius > Glyphotaelius pellucidus. The sequence goes on along the minus strand of OW386537.1, from coordinate 34,728,355 downwards.
TAAAAGTACGCCTCAATCTTTGTTGAGGTTGACTGTGAACAATTAAACCATCGTTTATGTTTAAGAAGAAACTACATAAATTTATTCTAACAACAGAACAATATAAAACTTCAAAAGTAAATAAGTTAATCTACAAGTACCCAAACGATAACAAACTATTTCTCTTCTCTGGAGTAAGTTAGAAAGTTTTATGGCTAAGTGAAAGTGTTTGGCTATTGGAGTACGTTGTCGGTTTTAATTTGTTCTGTTATTTTTGCCTCGTGCTTACTGTCATCTCTTTGGGTTAAACTCGGTAAAGTTTTGTAATCGGTTACATTTTTTTTGGTTATTTTATTCACGGTTTATTTTATTGCAAAACATAATTTTTGTACTTTGTGAGAATCCTTACTTTATTTCGCTCGGGAAAATATATAGATGTACACATATTTTGACATCTTGAGTGATCTAACTTGATTGCATTTACCAGTGAAGTTTCCGCCAAAAATATATAAAATGTAAAAAAACAACAAATTCGTAGTGAAAATTAAAACAATTATCAAATAAAATATAAACATAGATAAGGTATAAAACAAATATCATTTAAACAAAGCGATAAATGTGAAGTGCTTGACCACGTAGGCCCTGTAACTGAACAATGTATTCTGAACGAGGGCAAAAGCTCCCTGAAAGTTCTGAAGTTTTCCTCTTTTGCCTTACAAATATCTGTTTAAGAAATCTTGTTTTTCATCAGTGATAAATTCAGAAAATGATTCATTTTCATTTTATATCTCATTTCTAGTTTTGATGTCAACTAACGACCTCTAATACAATGACAGAAACGCTATATGACACCTTAAAAACACAGAAAATTTATTTAAAAATTTGGTCACAGTTGAAAAATAGCGCAATTTGGTCCGAGAAGTCTAAAATGCACTCGCGTTATTTAAAAAATTTCAAAGATACAAAGCGGAACAAACAAAAGCTGTGGGTGCTAATAAGTAAAATAATTAAATCTGATAAGTAAAATAATTATAATAATAACGGAGTACCCACATAATTAAACCAGGGCTCGGCAAACGTTTTTGTAAAGGGCAAGATCGATAAAAAAAAACTTAGGCTCGGCGGGCCAAGAAGCTAATTTGAGGACATCTGGGTCAGTGGTTTCCGATGTTTTGAGCCACAGAACCCTAAACAGCTGCTTGGCATCGGCAAGCATCTAGTTCCACTTCAAAAAATTATTAACGATTTTAACCTTACAACCTCTTTTTATGTTTCCCTTTTTTAATAAATGTGAAAGCATACTTTAAATAACGCTGGAGACCTCTATAATTTCCAATTTTTAAATAGTGATAACGGCACAAATTTTATGGAGCCGCCATAGGTACTTATCCCCATCTACAAAATGTCTAGTTAAGGCTGAAAGGAGTGGGATATGAGTAACAATATTCAGGAAAGGATGAAGCAAATTGTCACAGGCCAACATTTTTGTAGGACCAAGCCCAAACAATAAATGGTGGTACATTTATAATTGGAAAAAATACTTAATAAATAAATTTTTGGCAGTCGCAGATCGCAGGGGACGAATTTTTCTACATTTATATGAAACCATAAAATACTGTCTCTATCACCCTGAATTTTTAAAAACAAGTGAAAAGATTTTAATTTTTGACGGTTGTTTAAAAATACAACTGATACACTAGTTTGTCACAACACTCGTAGTTTTTCAAATCACAATGAAAATTGTAAGATATTTTGATAATAGCGATTAGAGATTTAATTGATTAATTTTAAATGTCTGATAAATTATCTCGATTTTAATCATTTGGAAAGTCGGTTTGCGGAAAAAAGTTTTATTTTTAAATGAGGACCAATACACATATTAAATTAAACCTTTACTTAGGAAGAAAGAATATTTTATCAAAAAAATACTACCGTTTGTGTTTGTTTGTCACTTTTGTTAGCGCATCACATTTGTTAGTCAAATTTTTGCCTTGTTTTTTAAGGTTTGAAAATGTAAAATCCATTATTGCTCGCGGGCCGGACCGAAATACGCAGCCTGCCGGATTTGGCCAGCGGGTTGTTGTTTGCTGAGCCCTGCTTTAGACCTATGTTGTGTGGCTTGGGAGGAACTAGACAAAAAAGGGTGCCTAGCAGAGACGCCACAATGATTATTCTGTGATAAGTTTCTAACAGGTTCATAATGTGGAAACATTTTTAGGGTGAATTGGCTTTTGCGAAAAAAGGTTACTCGTAATTCATTCAAATTTTATACGAAAGATTTTTCAAAGATAAATTGAATTTGAAATAAAATTAGCGAGGGTGACTAAAAATTATTATGTCTCATTTGGACTGTACATTTTTATAGCTCCGTTTATTAATTAAATTGCGCCATAGGTTCATCCACAATGCCTTCAAGTTTTTACGAACTGATTATCATTGACTTTTTTATAAACTATTTTTTTTATGTGAATACCCCGCAGGAGTCCCAACTGCTCCCAACCGTCTGGAGTCAGTGAGACTACGGCATTCCCAATTGAGGTTATGTCGTGAAGCATGAAGGGGAAGGAAGAGGAAGGTAGAGGAGTAGCTGGCTTTACAGACCTGGTCACCAAAAATGGTTACAGCCATTTTAAGCACGGTTTCAATTTTGGATGGCGGTACTAAGAGTATCGGATAATATAGGGCTATATTAAAAGTATCTTCTACCCTGATTCGAACCCGTGACCTCCTGATTCGTAGTCGAGAGCCTTTCTCCTAATATTTTTACTGATTATTGATAATCAATATGAAAACATAAATAAAAAAAATATTTGCTTTCTTCGATAATAAAAAAAATGTTAGCGAATCAGTTGCTTCAAAATAGTGTTTTCGTCCTTATTTCACCTTTGTAAATGCACAATTTTTTTAAGTTTTTTCTTCCAACTATCAATTCAATTTAATTCAATTCATTTTATTCTTTTAAAAACATTACAAAATTTTACATTTAATTCGTTTTTAAAATACATTTGTAACAGTGGCAGATACAAACTAAACACTACAACAACATGAGGGAATATTTTACTAACATTAATAGGGCTTGCTTCACTAACGCTAAATATGTCAACATCCGAATTAATTCTGTTTAACAGTAAAATTGCTCTCCCGACCGGCATGACCATTGGCAAGTTAGTCCTGCAGGCCGGAAGATAGAACAGTCTATGCTGTCGGTGGCGAAGATACCCATCGGGAACATAGAAATGAATGCTCTCAATGATAGCTGAGTTTTCAAACCATCCGCGGATCAATCTGAAGAAATGTGTAGCAATGTGTACATCCCTTCTGACCCGTAGATGGTTCATTCCGAGCATACCCAAAAGAAAGTCGGTAGGATAGAGCCACGGATAATAGCCATACTCCCTCATGTATAGAAATCTTAGAAATTTCTTCTGAACCCTCTCCAACATGAGGGAATATTTTACTTGGTGTGGACTAATTGCCGACCCATTTTCAAGTCTACTCCTTACTAAGGAATTGAATAAAATTTTGAGAACCCGAGGGTCTCTAAAATTCCTTGCAGTACGCAGAAAAAAGCCCAGCATTCTCAGTGAAGTGCTACAAGTCATCTGAATATGAGTATCAGTAGCAAGTCGGTCTATGACATCCTCAAGAGGGGTATATAGGCTGAAGGGAGTGTGAAAGGGAAGGAGACGTGAAAGAGGAGGGATGAATTTGAAGAATGTTTCTTCTTAAGTAATTTTCTCATAGTTGAAATTCGTGTCCCCCACTCCATGTCCCTTAGTGGGAAGAATTAATGGAAAAATAATTTAAATTCCAAGCCGAATCAAAAATATTCCACTTGAAAATTCGGCACAGTAAGGATCCTACAACTTACAACAGCTTTCTAACAAAAACAAACACGTGTTTTTGATGGAGAGTGGCCCACGCTAGCAATTAAGGGTGTGAGGTGTTGGAAATATGCGTGGTTAACTGAAATTGCCAAACCTGAAAGATTTATAATCCTTTAAAAACAATTTTGATGAGTAATCATTGAAAGCCCAGTTTCATATTCGGTATTTAAGCAAACCAAAATTATATGATATTTTGGCATATAATATCATAGCATATTATCGTTAATTGGAACAATGTACAGTTAAAATAAGGTGTTAAATATATTTGTTATATTTACGTCTTACTAGAGAGTTCCCGGCATGCATCGCAAAACCAATGAAAAAGAAGTAGAAGGGGTCTTAAAAAGCATTTAAAGAAATACTGTGATTTTTTCATACACATAATTAGTGCAATAAGAGAAACAAAACGTGCATATAATAATTTTCGGAGTATATTTTGGGGTTTTTCGTACCGAGGGAATTTCATATAATTACTGTTTCGACGTGGAAAATTTTTTAATATTATCTTCAAAAATATCATATATTTTCTTAGAAAAACTTAAAAGGTTCGAGAGAAATATGTTATAAAACGGTAAAAATTCGGAATGCGGGGGCTTAAATAAAGACCTTGTTTCTGACTGCGTGTCCTTTCCCATTTGTCCCTGTATCTCTTCCGCCTGCTCTTCCTCTCCCACAAATCCTTTCCCTCCTTCATTCCCCTCCACCCCTCCCAGTTTCCCCTCCCCCTCCCGCCTTCCCTCGCAGGCGTTAAACTAGATGAAACATAATTTTTCAAACAACTCGCGCGCCACCTGTTACAAAATTTTACACAAATTTCATAACGCCAAAGCTTACCTTACGGTTTTTTTTAAGAGCTTGAGAACTTTAAATAAAAATGCAAGACAGAAATATTGTTAGAATGAATTTTTTATTATTTTAATGTGGTAGATAATTTCATGGCATTTATTTTTTAAATATGATTTCCGCGCATATGTCCGCCGCGGCTTCGAGTAACGTAGTCCATTCGATCAATCCATTTTTTCCCATAAATCTGGCCAATGAATATTGGCTTCCAATGCTCGAAGAGTTGCTGGTTTGTCGGCGTAAACCAATCCTCTCTTTCAAATATTTACCCACACTTCTAATCACCTTTCTATTTTTACTGTACTCAAATGAATATGTAAGATATATATTCTTTATACCTACCAAATATGTTCCTTAAATATGTTCATTTATGTACCTCTGAGCCTGTCACGATACAGGTATATTCTAATAAGAAGGAGTAATACAGGCATCGAAAAAAACCCAATGTAAACATACTGTAAATAATAAAAAAGGACTTAACATAGCCCCATAAAAAGTAATCGATAGGCGTTAAGTCGCACGAACGAAGGGGCCAGTTAACAGGAATACTTCTGGAAATAAAGTTAGCACCAAATTGATTTTGCAATAAATAGATAGTTAAGCGCGCTGTAGAACAGAATTATTTTTTTTCAAAGTAAATTTCCACAATTTGGAAGCGTTGTTCTGGCGTTAAACAATTCATAATGAATTGCCAAACCTTACTGAACAGAAATGTCAACACAATTTGACATTCTCAACTCTCAAACCATAGACAACAACCATCGAAACTTCTCATGTAGCTAGAAAAACACCCGTTATTATGTACAGAAAATATCGAGGGCGTGCGCATAACAACTCACCAAAGTTTCATTGCAATCGAATGAATGGTTTAGGAGCGCATAAGGGACAAACAAAGAAACATTAATTTTTATACATTAGGATTAGGTACCGCCATTTAGTACATAGGTAAGGTTTATGCCATTTTTTTAGTGTGAAAATCGCCTCAAAATGCTAATACAGTCGATGATTTTTTTTTGAAGAGCATTGCGCCTTTTGCGAATCAGATTGTTCTAACTCTCCACCAAACAAAGTTATGTCTCACCAAAAAACGTTGTGGGAGTGTAACAAAACAAGTCTCCGGAACCCTGAGTGTTTTAATTTAAAGTTTAGTGTTTCAAGGTTGTTCAAATGCCCCATTCTATTTACCACGTACCTAAGTGATAAAGTATTTTGTAATTTAATCTTAACTAAAGTAGAAATTTTGCTGTCAGGGATAGCAAAACCCGTCCAATTAGATCTGCTGTCATAATTTTTGAAGCGTCAGAATGAAATTAAAAAGGCGTAAATTAAACACACTTAAATTAGACATGGAAGAAAATACATGCGGCGGAATGTTATTAACTCGACAAAAATGCTGACGCTGAAATTACGTTAAGTCAGTTAAATAAGTACATCTGTTTTTGTAAGTACAACCACTAGAAGTTTTTCTGCATTTTGAGCTTTCGAGTAATCCGAGTGTTGTACCAGATAAAGGGCATACTTTTACATATGACTGCTCCACTCATATTTAGATTTTTGAGATGTCTACTTAATTAACTGGACGGTCGATTTTTGAATTTGACAACGGTAGGTTGTGAGTAATGGAGGATTAAAATATGTATTTAACTGTCTAAAAAAATACAAGAGGTCATGTTATTGTTCTTGTCCTGTATAAATCATTAAATATACTATTATAGAGTATATATTATTTTCCACCGATGTTTACTGTTTGCACTTTCGCACGTGCTGATAAAATGGATTTAGATATTCAATCCGTGCCCCAGATATAACAAATTTCCTGTCCCAGAAACATATAATAATATATTTTTAATTTGGTAGGCGGGTATGGGTACCGCCGCCCTGGGAACCATTTATTGGATGACCAACACCTCTGCCACAGGTCACCCCAAGTGGTTCGCTACGTTTGGTGACTTAGCAGGGGTGCCCGGGTTCATGGGGTGTTGTTTGGTTGGGTCTTGATGGCGGGTGCGTCGGCCCACCTTCTGCGTGGCGGGCCGGATTGGGAGATGCTAGTTGAGGGAGACCCTTTACAACCGGTTACCGTTGTCCGGGCCGCTCGGTAGTACAGGGGCCCGACCCTCAGGCTCACGACTGAGGGTGGGCTGCCCCATCAACGAGTGAAAAAACTCCGCCGCTGCTGTTGTGCCGGTTCGTGACCGGAGGGGACCCAGCAGCAGCGTTTGGGGCGCATTGGGCGACCTCTCCAGCCGGACTCTCCCTGCCCATCGCCTTGCACCGCAGTGGGTGGGTTGGATTCATACGTCCATCATTCCTGGAAATTCTGATCCCCAGCATCCTACCCACCCCTCATACCCTTTCCTTCCCGACCTTCCACTCCACACACACAAAATAAAAACAAAAATAAAAATGAACTTACAAACTTTCAAAAATAACTTTTCAACAACGGCGAGAAGCAGGAGTCCCCGGTGCAGGCCAAAACTGTTGGTGAATTTCACCAACATTCGCGGCCTGCACAAAAACTTAAACTCTGTCCACCACCATCTTCTCTCCCAACGTCCTAACCTTCTCTTCCTCTCCGAAACGCAGATAGCCGAGCCTCCAGACGCCTCCTATCTGGACTGCCCGGGCTTCATCCTCGTAGGCAAATTTAGACCCAAGGGAGGTGTGTGTCTCTACAGTCGAGCTGACGTCAACTGTGTGCGTCTGTTGAATCTGGAAATCTCCAGATTCGACGTAATGTGGGTGCGCGTCAATCTTGCCAGTACGGTAAGGTTTTATGCGTGTTTATACCGCTCACCTAACCTTAGCGAATCAGACACGTCCGAGCTCTTCAAACATTTAAGCAACACTATTGATGACCTCTTGCCCCGCTTCCCTACGGCAGAGTTTGTGGTCCTGGGGGACTTCAATGTTCATAACGAACCTTGGTTGAAGTTCTCGGGATCCAGACTCGGCTGGACGACAAGCGGAGTCCTTTGCCCTTTGCCACGGACTGGAGCAAATGGTTCAGGAGCCTACAAGGGTTCCTGATGTCCAGTCTCACCGCTCTAATCTGTTAGACCTGTTTTTAACCACTGTGCCACACGGTTACAAGATTGACGTCACAGCGCCTTTAGGGTCGTCGGACCACTGCCTGGTGACGTCATCAATCCCCGTAACCTTCAGACCGCCAAACGAGAGGCTGAAAAGAAAAGTGTGGCACTATAGGTCTGCAGATTGGTTCGGTCTGCGGGCACATTTTAATGCTTTCCCGTGGTCAGCTGTCTGTTTTCGGACTTCGGATCCCTCAAGATGTGCCCAGGAAATTGGTGAAGTCATCACGTCCGCGATGGATGGCTTCATCCAATCCACTATTAAGGAAACTGGTGTGGGCTCAAAGCCGTGGTTCAGTCGACAATGCTCTGAAGCAGTGCGACGAAAAAACGCGGCTTACCGAGCCTACAACACATCTCGAACGTCCGAAAACAGAATATTATACAACCAAATTGCAAAGAAAAGTAAGAGAATCATCAATAGGTCGAAATTCGAGCACGACCTGCAGGTCAGCAGAAAGCTGGCTGCCTGCCCGCATGGTAGCAGAGCGTTCTGGTCGCTTGCGGGCTCTATAGGTCGCAATTTCTGCAAACCCAGTCTGCCACCTCTTACCAGACCTGACGGCTCTCTAGCAAATACCGCCGCCGAAAAGGCTAACTTATTAGGCAAAATGTTCGCGGAAAACTCGACCCTCGATGACCAAGGTGCTATCCCGCCGTCGGTTCCTCACTGCGGTTTTCGTATGAAAAAGCTGAGGATTCGGCATCGGGATGTACTCCAAGTCTTACGAGGGCTTGATGTTAATAAAGCTAGTGGGCCTGACGGAATACCTGCCCTGGTATTGAAGAGGTGCGCTGCAGAAATAGCTCCAATTTTGACGAAGCTTTTCAAAATGTCCCTGAAGTCTGGGTCTGTGCCCTCTGGTTGGAAAAAAGCGATCAGAGAAGGGTGATCGCTCCAACCCGGCCAACTACCGCCCCATAGCGATCACATCAGTTTTGTCCAAGGTGATGGAACGTGTGGTCAACGACAAACTACTCACATACCTCGAGAAGAACAAAATTATTAACGACCGTCAATACGGATTCCGGCGGAACCGCTCGTGCGGTGATCTTCTCGCGTATGTGACACATGTTTGGGGGCGGTGCCTGGAACGCTTTGGTGAGACCCAAACCGTTGCACTGGATATTTCCAAGGCCTTTGACCGGGTTTGGCACCGAGGGCTTGTCAACAAACTGCCTTCTTACGGACTTCCCACTTCCTTATGTACGTGGATTGCCGACTTTTTGAGGGAGAGGTCGATTCAGGCGGTTGCTGATGGTTTCACCTCTTCCTCGCATTCGATAAATGCTGGCGTCCCACAGGGATCGGTTCTGTCTCCGACTTTGTTTCTGTTGCACATCAATGACCTCTTGACATGTGCACCGATTCATTGTTACGCGGATGACAGTACAGTCCATGATAGCTTTTTGTTTGACAAGCCTCCAAAGGGCTCACAAATCCCAATGGCTCGGAGGGCTTTGAAACAAAGAATGGACGGTTACCTCGAGAGTGTTTTCTCTTGGGGTAAGAATAACCTCGTCGAATTTAATGTTTCAAAGACCCAATCATGTCTGATTACGTCTAAAAGGGATCGGAATGATAATCTAGTCTCCTTCAACGGAAGCAATCTCCCGAACAGGCCTTCCATTGATATGCTTGGTGTAACTCTAAGTGACCAGCTCAGGTACGGGGGCTCCATCGAGGCCAGAGTTCAGTTAGCCTCTCAGAAACTGAGCGTACTGTACAGGGCCCGCAGATACTTTAATAGTACACAACTGCTAACCCTGTACAAATCGCAAGTGCGCCCCACGGTTGAATTTGGCAGCCACCTCTGGTCTGGAGTCCCAAAATACCTGAAAAAAACCCTCGACTCTGTGCAGAAACGGGCGGTCCGTTGGATAGATTCTCCTAACTTAACAAATGGACTGCAATCTTTAGAGCACAGGCGTCAGGTGGGAATGCTGTCCTTGTTCTACCGGTATTACAATGGAAGATGCTCCGAGGAACTAGCGTCACTGATCCCCTCGGCACCGGTGCATAGTCGGGAAACACGCCAAACACGCGCTCAACATTTGTACACGGTTGACATTAGTCACATGAGAACGGGTCGTTTCTACGACTCGTTCTTGAGTTCAACAGCCCGGCTGTGGAACAATTTGCCGGCTTCTGTGTTTCCTCCCTCCTACAATATGGGTCTCTTCAAGACCCATGTTCACTCCTTCCTCTCCTCAACAGCACCCTCCACACAGCATCTTCAAAGATGACATAGGCCCTGAGGGAAATTATTTCCCTCAGGGCCTCCTGTGTGGAGTTAACATAAAAAAAAAAAAAAATATAACTTTTCAAAAATAAAGTAAAAAATATTTTTTAAATAATTTGAAAACTCTTACAAAACAGTACCAGTTCATTGAAAAATAAATAGTGAAAAAGCCAGCCAGAATGAATTCATAAAAGTTATGGAAATGAAAGTAGCTTTTCATGTGAAAGAAAAATAAAAAAAATAATCATATTTTAAAGATATCTTGAGATGGTACATTTTGAATAAAACAAGGAAAAATGTATACGAAGAATATGAAAATGAAAGGCAAAATTCCAAGTTTTTTTTCAAACACAAGAGGTCCAGAGGAAAATAATTTCCTTCAGGGTCATCCTTGGGGATGGTGTTGAGAAGGTTTTTTAAAGGTAAGGAAGGAGATATAGTTCTGGGAAGGAAAAGGGTATGAAGGATGGGTAGGAATCCGGGGTCAGTGGGCCCAAGAGTGACGGACGTATGGATCTATCCCTCCTACTGCGGTGCAAGGCGCGGGATCGAGAGAGTCCTGCTGGAGAGGCCTCAACCAGTATCTCCCGATCTGGCCCGTCAAGCAGTAAATGGGCAGAAAAATCCGCCGCCAAGACTCAGACAAACCTCACCCCATTTACCCGGGCACCATGCTACGTCACGATAGGTAACAAACCACTGGGGGTGACCCATGGCAGAGGTGTTGGTTATCCAATAAATGGTTTCCGGGTCATTCACGTCATATGATTTTTGAATATGATTAATAATATTCTATTGTTTTCGAAGTTTATAACTTCTTCTTTCGTATGGTGGGGGGGGGTCAGAGGGGGACATCTAAGTCTGCGAGCCAGTCTAGGGCCTCAGGCGTCGCCCCGTGGACCTCATCAATCCCGCCGGGGAATGAATGGAGCAGGCATTCGTTGACCACATGTTCAGTGGTCTGCACCTCACCGCATTCACACATCTCCGACTCTTTAAGGCCCCATTTATACATTATATGGGCACAACGGCTATGGGAGCACCTTATTCTATTGATGCGACCAGAGTTTGCGAGGCAATGAGAACCCAGGCTGTCTCTCAGTGGGGTCTTGTACGAGATGGACATTTTTCACCTTGGCCGATTGCCACTCAAGCTTCCACCTATCTTCTGGGGTGAGAGGTGAATGGAGGAGTCTTTCTCCTTCTGTCCAGAAGGGTTTTCGGGTCGAAGTTTATAACGATTGCTAACGACTACCCTTATCTTCGATTACCCTTAACTTACTTGTTTATTCATGGACATTTATCTCAATAAACGCCTTGCACGGCAATTAAATTGATTAATTACAATTAAAAAAATTTCACGGCTTCCGATTCATTCACCTTAACATTTTTCATAATACAATATCTTCCGTCTGAAGAATATTTTGTGAAAAATTCTTAAATAAATTAAACGGTATAAACTAAGAGTTCTATGAACAGACCTTGTGTCAAAAAAATGTTTCTATTTTACTCTAATTTTATAAAACAAATCGAAAATTTCCTCTGAAACCATAAGGTTTTTAAGTAAGTACAAAAATACCTACCCACTCAAATATAAACTGTAAATTTAAATGTTTTGCATAAGATTATTTTATTTCAAATGAGGAATTTTACAATTTGTCCATAGAAACGTCACTACCTCATTGACAGTACTTTTTTCAAACTTTCTTCAGGCAAGTAGGTAGGTACCACAATGTTGAGAAAATGCAAATAAGAAATTCCAAAAAAACACGATGTTTTCAAATTTGAAAAAATAATTTTTACTGAACCATTAAAACGGCCCCTATCTTGAAACCAAAATGAAACATAAAACAGATTTACAGATAGATGAAGGGCAAAACTGTCGAGTTAAAACAGCACCTTACGTCACAGATCGAAATAGTAGAATGTATTCTTGAGAAGTCATAAAAAGTTATAATAAATATTCTTGCTTGTGATGTGGATGGAGGGTTTAACCCTCAGCACCCTATTTAGAACCCTATTGAACAACTGTGAAATTAATTTCCCAGTTCCTGAATCGAAGTGAGACCGCGGGTTTTCTTTCTCCGGAAGTCTGGCTTATAATATATTTACCCAAAATATCGTAGAAATCGATATCTAACCTCCGTTATTATAATTAAGAAAGGGATCATGAAGTTGTATCTCATTAGCGGTAAAGATTTCTTGTAACATAAAACCGTATCCAGGGTAAGCCGCACAGCTTAATACCATCATTTTGATGAGAAAATTTCTCCGCGTACATATTAAGCTCGCCCACAAATAAGGTATCATAAAAATTCTCGTGTTTTTGCAAGTACTCGTAGCTACATTTATTGAAGTGAAACATTCACCAGACCAGTGCTAAGCCGAGGCTCAGGGGGCTGGGCCCTACGAAGCGTGGCTAGAGGATATTGAATATTTTTGAAAGAAGAATATGATAAAATGGCGCCTGGCAGGCAAGGCACAACCACAATTGTATCAACTAGTTTAAGAGCCGTTAGTAACAATGTTACCTGGAGTTCTGGCATGGTAGATCGATAAAATCCTACATCAATACACATCGTTTGTTATCATACTCGTCATCAATCGTCAGTTATTAATATCTGCGATCACGGTTAACAATTGGTAAGAGATACTACGACCGACGATTGATAAATTTTTTCCCGGACTCCATAGCATCAGACAAGTTTCGATGCCATTATATGCGCATTTATTATTTATGTCAAATTAAAATGACACTACGAATCATGTTAAAGCCCCCTGGGCGTTTATTAAATAAATAAATAAATAAAAATAAATAAATAAAAATAAATAAATAAATACATTTATTTGGAAATTGTGGTTCGTTATGCAAAATTGCTGGCTTATTAATGAGCGGAGTTTAACTAACAAAGCTTTTGGAATTGAAAGAAGTCAAGCGGTCCATAGACTTAAATAATTCAAATAAGTCGCGACGAATTTATTCCGTTCGATATTAGAGAAGCTTAAGTGGTTGAAGTATACTAAAGACCTGGTTAACTAATTAACTCCCTTATTTAATCTTTTTTTCTTATTTTTTCCCTGTCAATATCGGCTCGGCTGTCAACGGTGCAAACGTGCTAGGGACATCCGATCCGATACTGTAAATCAATTTCTCCGTGCTAGAGCTCCTGGGCGTGGCTTGAGGCAAAGTTAAATGATACCCGGAAAACAAAATGGTTCATTGATAATAAGTCTGCAAGATGACGAAGTGTTTAAAGACCTAGCTTTTGGTGGCTAAACAGCTTGGAGATAAACATTTTGAACATCAGGCACGGGAGGGAAGGAGATTTTAAGCATTTCCCGGAGGTATCCAAAAGTCCCAAGGATTGTAGTGCCTATGATGATATATAAATATTGGCACCATATATAAATATGAGTTGACTGAAAGCTGTTAAAAAAACATTACTTGTGCAATTGGCATCGATGGGAATGAAGTATGAGGGTTTGAAGTATTTTTTAGTCTGTAGTTAAGATTCTTCATGGGTTACGGTGTGGATGATGATGACGAAACGTATCCTACCTACCAATCGTTTAATATTTGTAACAAGACAAATAAATTAAACTTTACTAAGTGTGGAAACCTGTTTTGATCATTTATGATGGATTTTCTCCTGTTTCATTTTAATCAATCTATCAAAGGACTTTGAACAGGGAAGTTTCTGCGTCAGATTCCCATCTGTTTGACTACGTACAAATTCTAAAGACTGTCTTCAATTGCCAACACCGAGTGATCGGAATGCGTAAATGCTATTCGTATAAGATTTAACGTACCGGTATCAATATAGTTAAAATGTAGGTGAAACTACTACGTTGGAATTTTCGACGATACATGAAAGCACTCAGGCGTGTAGAATTTACGAAATTGTCCCACTATTCAGGAACAAGCTTGTGGAAATGTTGACAAGAGAGTAGCGCATTAGACAAAATATCTGAATAGCCAAAGGAGCATTAATTATCAAATGAACACAGATTTTACTGCTGAAGCAAAGTTATTCATCGATTCCTGTAGTTAAACCATCACAACTGTAAATTAAGATAGTGTCGGTATTCTGCGGTACCAGAGCGAAGAGAATAATCGGAAGGTAGGTACTGTAAAAGCATGTATTGTATTTTCTATTAGAGCGAAGAGAATAATCGGAAGGTAGGTACTGTAAAAGCATGTATTGTATTTTCTATCAGAGCGAAGAGAATAATCGGAAGGCAGGTAATGTAAAAGCATGTATTATATACATTTTGCATGCATATATTATTTTTTCCAATATTAGTTTTCATGTATTTTTGGGCATAAGAGTGTACCTACCCAATTTTTAAAACTGAATGGTATATTGTGTTTATGTTTTTTGTATAGATTGTAAATAAATAAATTACAGGATAGATTTTTCCAAATAAAAACACAGTAAAACACATTTCCCAAATCAAACAAAATTTAACACTGTCTCCCTTACTAATAAACGCGTTTTAATTTTAAATTTAACCATTCAAGTTGTGTAAGAATGGGAAAAAAGTATTCAAATAAAATATTTTTAAATATTTAAAATCATCACCACTCATCAACACTCTTTCTGATTTCCAAGATTTCTAGTTTGTCTAAATACCATTAAAATTATAATGTAGCAACTCTATTCCATTATTATTCCATTGTTAAAATCAAAAAAATTATTCGTCTCCAATAAATTATCCAAAAAGTTAAGCCTGTTAATTAAGCCACTCCAAAATGTTAATGCCTGTTAATTAAGCCTACTCCAAAAAATTAAGCCTGCCTCGATACAGGTATATCCCAGTGAGACAGGCATCGAAAAACCCAATGTAAATATAATGTATATAGATGAATAAATAAATAAATAAAAAAAATGATTGGCAAACTTCGAGAAACTATTATTGTTCAAGAATAAAAATAAAATTAGGTTAGGTTGCGTTAGTTAATGTAATGGGATATATATTTTTTCCTGACATGGAGCCATTGTTCATTTAAAAAAATTACATATTTTTTTGACGTGATAACGTCTTATAAATCGATGAACGCCGGCCGCATTCACGAAAAAGCATGATTTATTGTCACGCTGTCACGTTCCGCCTTAGCCGGGCGTACAAGCGAGGGCGCGGAACAAGCGTTCGGCCTAAGCGTTCGGCTCGTGATGTTATCGCGTAAAATTATCGTCCTTAAACCGACTTTACAGACAACCAATTTTTTTTAATTTAAAAAAGAAAGACAAACATTTACGGGTTACAAATAACCCAAAAATGTTTGAAAATCTCCTACTACCACCACAGTAAGCCGAAAATGTTGATTGTGTTGTGATAGGGGACTTGGCCAGCCGAGGAATCGAACACGGGACGCCCGGGTGGGACCCAAAGGCGATGCCCATTCAAGTACTGACCGGTCAATATTCGGTATTATATTCGATGCTGACAGAGACCACCGCCCCGGGAACCTTTATTGAATAACCAAAACCTCTGCCATAGGTCATTCCAAGTGGTTCGCTACGTTTGGTGATTTAGCAGGGGTGCCCGGGTTCATGGGGTGAGATTTGTCTAGGTCTTGGAGGCGGATGAGCAAGACACACTGAACCCCAGATTCCTACCCACTCCTTAAACCCTTTTCCTTCCCAGAACTCTCCTCCCGTTCCTTTCCTTAAAAACACCCTCCACACAGCATCCCCAAAGATGATAGAGGCCCTGAGGGAAATTATTTTCCGCAGGCCCTCCTGTGTGGAGCTCTTGTAAAAAAAAGAGATATCGTATTTATTTAGTTTTTCAAGGGCAAGGTTATGAAAAAATGTTTTGAGTTCTTATTGAGTCTCACGTAGATTTTACAGTTTTTTACTCAGCAAAATTTGCAATTATTTTTTATTGTAAAATCTCTGATCTTTTTCAAAGCAGTTCGTTTTTAATTGAGTGAAAAATATTTTGACTTATAAAAAATATGTTCACGTAGAACAAAAAATATCGATTCGAAATATATACATTTATTTCTATATTATTATTCTTAGAATTAATTAAACGTTCATAAAAAAATATTAAATAGATTTAAACTATAAACGCTTCATGATTGCTCCGAAAAATTCTGACGACATCTGTACTTCGGTTTGAACCGTCATTGGAAGGTCTATGGTGCATCTCTTTCTATTACACGAGAGATGGTTTGTTTATGATGAGAGAGGTATACGTCAAACAGTTTTGCTTGCTATCTTGTTATGAGTCTTTTTAGTTTAAGTAGGTGACCATAACATACAAATCAATACAAAATAATAATACTAATATAATAATACTAAATCTGTTTAAAAAACTACAAACCATATCAGAAACTTTAAACTGTACAAAAAAATCTTAATGCTAGGTACTCGCAACCCTCCACAATTCTGAATTCCAAAATGACGAAGACGAACAGCTATTCGGAAAACCCATCGAATGCCTGACTACAACTGTTACTTGTCAATCATCGGCAATACTGTGCTAAGAAAAGTTTAGGCGGGAGAAACAAAAATTAACTTTAAAAATTAATTTAACCATGAAATCTTGATCAATTAATTTTTTTTTAAATACCATTTATTCTGATAGACGGTTAACATTGATCAAAAGGAAATACTGGAATTTCTTATTGAAGAATTAAATAAATCTCCATACAAAATGCCCAAGCAACGTGTTTTTCAGGGCCCAAATGACGTCACACACACATCCCGCCTCTTACGGCTCGTTTTGGCGTGATTAATAAAATTTAAACTTTGAAAACTAATTAAATTATGAAAACGAAATTTAAAAAAAATACAAGTATTCAGGTTTGAATGTGAACATTGATAAAAAAAATAAAAAAAATGGACTCAACTTCCTTATTTAAAACAATGTTTGTTGTTCTTAACTGTTTTTATTTTGTATCTAACCTTAACAAAAGCAGATTTCTATACATTTAATATACAGATTAATCATTTTAAAAAGACGCTTGCTTGTTTAGCGGTGTACCTTATATAACTAAAATGATTAATCAATCATTTTGTTTTTGTTTGGAAGCTGAAGAATGAAACAAACCAAAAAACTTTAAAGATCATTTTCACGTCAATTCGCACCCAGTATCTTTGGGCATTTTCGGGTTAAAAAAGAGACTGTGGACGGGTGTTTATAAAAATTTTTTTTCAATCAATTTTTGTTTTTCAAACTTTTGTTGCTCTCGGTGTCAATATTTTTTTAACTAATTTTTGTTTTTAAACTTTTGATACTATCGGTGTCTATATTTTTTTTAACTAATTTTTGTTTTTAAACTTTTGATACTATCGGTGTCTATATTTTTTTTAACTAATTTTTTTTTTTTAAACTTTTGATCCTATCGGTGTCTTTATTTTTTTAAACTAATTTTTGTTTTTAAACTTTTGATATTATCGGTGTCTATATTTTTTTAAACCAATTTTTGTTTTTCAAACTTTTGATACTTCCAGTCTATTTTTTTTAACCAATATTTATTACGAAATCAAATAAATATCAGCAATATATTTTTTTAAATAACCTTCCACGCCTGGATTCCTAGAGCTGCCTATAGTAGGAAACGATATTTTTTACGTCTAATGAAATCTCACAAACCGGAGAAAATATGAAATTTCTCAAATAGAAATGTTTAAGGATAAGTCATGTACCTAATAAGATATCTAAACACAAAATAAATTGAAGTCTCTATTGGTATGTATCAATTTACAAAGTACCAGCCAACAATAAAAATAACTTAACGAACTTAATTCGAAGACACGCGATTCCCGCCCGAAGGTTCAATAATTCGTCACAAGGGGATTTAATAGCCCGTCTCCGAGCTGTGCCCCGAGCTCTATGAAATCCACATAGCTACACGTGCGAAGCCCTCGGAATTTTTATTTTTTTTTATTTGATACAATATTTTACATTTCATAGTATAATCCAGTAATGTTATGTAATGTAAGTTTGTTTGATTTGATAAATCAAACAAACAAATCATCTGAGGTTATGGTCTATTGCGATTCCTAGATACTTTATTTGGTCTGTTTTTTCTAGAGGAGGGCAATGGCAAATATTGGTGTTTATACATTCGTGTATTTTTACGGTGTTTGTATTGTTTTTTTTGCTGTCCCGTGCTATTGCGTTATATGCTGTGCGTTGTGAATTTTGTTTTCCTTATGTTTAGTGTAAGTATGTTTGAGTTTAGCCATGTTTTCACTCGGGTGATTCCTAAATTCCCTATGTTATAAACATATTTCCAATTCTTGGATTTAAAGAGTAAAACTATGTCGTCTGCGTAACTAACTATTTCACAGTCTCTTTCCATACTGCAGAGTTCATTAATTTATGTTAATTGTGAAAATAACGGGTAGTATGCTTTCTTGTGTAACTCCATATGTAATCGGCAGTAGTTTTGCTAGTATGGTTGTTGATTTTGACTTGTTGTGTTCTGTTACTCATATAACTTTTCAATAGTTGGAGTTTCTTATCTTCGATCCATGTTTTCTTATTTTTTAAGAAGTATTTTGTGTCAGATAGAATCAAAGGCTTTAGCTAAATCTAGATATATGGCTGTGCATTTATACCCTTGATCTAAGTTGCTATGTATATAGTCTATTGTACCTGCCAAAGCTTATTTTGTGCCTCTTTTTTCTCTAAGTCCATATTGTTTATACGAGATTAATTTGTTTTCTTCCAAGTATTTTATAATTTGGTTTTTAATATCCTTTCGAAAATCTTTGATAGCGAATTTAATAATATGATTGGTCTATATTTATTTCCATTTTGTTTCCGGATTTATAAAAAGAGATCACCAGTCCTTTTTAAAAGTACTAGGAAAGTGGGTGTGTGTTATATTAAGGAAAATTTAATGTGTTATAGGTTTTAATATTTCATTTTTATTGTCTTAATGCAATCCGTTGTTTTCTCATCAATCCAGGAGCGATACGGTTTTTAATATGTCTATTATTTTGTCAATTTCCTTTTTCGAAGTTGTTTTTATTATAAATCTGTGTTGTGATGGTCGTGTATTGATGGTTGTTTGTTTGTGTTTGTGTTTGTGTAATGTATTTTACGGTTCGCTAAAACTTTCCCTATCCTTGCGAAGAAGTATTCACATGGTTTACTTTAATTTCTTTACATGTTTTGGCATCTATTGTTTTTTAGTCAATATTTAGATGTTCGATAGTATTTTTTGTTTGTATTTTTGTGTGTATGTAACTTTTTAAAATATTTTCCATATTTCCTTTGGGTTCTCTGTAATATAACTCCTTAGCTATTGTAATAATTTTCGTGCAGAGGTTTCTATATCTTTTATAGTAATTTATTTATTCCATGTCACATGGTGTGTATTAATTTGTTTGTGAATTTTATCTCGTTTACGAATTCAGTTTAATATTCCTTGTGATATCCACAGGTAATTTTTATTTGCTTTGTGTGTAAGTTTTACGTGTTTTATATAAGTGTAATTATTTATTTCTCGCGTTAACGTATTTGTAAATTTATTCCAGGCCTCTTTGATACCTCTATTTGGTATATTGTATTCCAGTCTATTTTATAGATTTTTTCTTTTAAGTTTGAGTAGTCAATTATTTTTTTTTTGTAAATATTTTATGTTGGTTAGATTTTGTGTTTTCGGTATCTATTGCCATCATATTCATGTGCTGATCTGTGATTATGCTTTCAAGTACTACTGTTTTAGTTTTTAGTTTTGTCTTGTTCATTATATGATCTATACAGCTTTTAGTGTTTTGTGTGACTAGTGTTGGGACATTTATCGTTGGCCCAGTCCTTGCTGTGCTAGTATTGTTAGGTATTCAATGTTTTGTGGGTATCCGTTTTGTAGAGTGTTTATATTAAGGTCTCCTATGATGATAATATTTTTGTATTTTTGAGATCATTTAATGTATTGTTAAATTCAGTTAGGAAATTTGTAATATTGTTTTTGGATGGAGATCTATACATACTAGGATAAATGTTTCGTTTTCATGTGTTGTTTGTATGCAGTCGGAGTCTATGGTGTTGGTTTCTTGAATGATTGTGTTATTTTTATCACTGATGGTTATAACTATACCATCATTAGGTTTTTGTGTTTCTTTTTGTTTCATTATAGTTTTCGATTGTTTTTGGTATATAGTTGTCATTCAACCAGCATCCTGTCAGCACAAAGATATCAAAATTATTATCAATGTTGGACGTATATCATAAACTCATCAAAATGTTTATTAATCGATCTAAAGTTTTGGTGTAATATTTTGATTCTATTTTTTATTTTGTGATATTGGTCTATAGATTAATATCATTTGTACTTACATTGTAGTGTTGGTTGTCCGAGTCTATATATTCCATGTAACCAGCCATGTTGGTGTGTATTTGTGTAAGTATATGATGTGATATTGTGTTAGGTGTATAGTGGTGTTTATGTCAGTTTATTCATGTCATCAGAATGCCTAATTTTTTAAATTTTGCCTTGCGCGGTCTTCTTGGTAAGTAGTTGGCCTCTATGGAATCATATAAATTTGTAATCAACTATTTTTGCACGGTTTTTTAGTTTCCTTGTAGTATGGCGTCATTACTTTTCCTTACAATATAAATGTTTTGTTTTCCGAGCTGGTTAATTATTTCCGTTGTTAGACCTCTTCTTGAAGATAGCATCGCATCTATTTTGGTTTTATCGTTTGGTCAACGATCTTGTATGCGACTAACGTTCGATACTTCTGTATCTTCGGTTTGAACTCCGCATGCAGCAGTTATTTGTTGTATAATTTTTATTGTCAAGTTAGGATTATGACCTTTTTCACCTTAAATTTCTAGATAATTTTACTGTGTTGTTTGTTCCAACTCGTTTTACGATGATTTTATTAAATTGTGTTTATGTTTTTAAATTCTTTGTTTTTTTGTTCTAATTATTTTTTTTATTTCCGATATTTGTTTTTCTAATTGTGGTATTTTTTCTATCGATTTTATATTTGTATCGTATTGTTCGCTGATAAATTGCATCGAATTTTATTGCCTGCAGATTCCATTTTTCTATTTTGTTTGAAATTTTGTTTTAATTTCGTCGAATTTTGATGTTTTAATTCAAAATATTATATTATTTTTAGTTAATCTATGATAATTTATAAAAAAAAATTTACAGATGAACCAAAAAAAACTCACTCAGGTACATTTTTGTTCGCCAAAATTCACTCGCGGAAAGGTTAAAATGTATTTCATATTTTTTTAGTTTTCAGTGTATGTTGAGTCGGTTTTAGTTGTAGGTTGAGTGCTCTTACTAGAAGGATGAGTGAAATTGGATTGTGATTGAGTTCTAGGATCCAAAGTTTTGCATTCTTTGCATTTCCAGTTGTCTCTGAGTGTTTTTGACATTTTATTTTATTTTTCCAGCAGTGCTATTAATGCAGGAGTAGTGAAAAGCGTTTGAGCTTTTGCTGCACGTTATGCTTTTTTTAGGACTGATAATGTTTTCGCAACTGTAGCAGTCCATTTTGTAATCATAACGTTTATTTTATTTTATTAACATATAGCGCCTGTTGGTGGGCAAAAATTCCGCACCTGTGATAACTTCTCGTACTTACGCCTGTTGGCAGTCAATCTTGTATTATGACGTGAACGTGTTTCTACCTACATACGCGGTTCACCTATTCAAGTTTTTAGATGATAGAATTACATATAGAACGTAGATTTTAGTACGACCAAGAAAACGTACTCAATACGCTTAAAAATTCAAATTTTAAGGGAAAAAGTTCGGTTTGCGTATCTGTGCACAGCACTATGTGCGTTGTTAAAGCACGTAATTTTTTGATTTTATGTTAAAAGAATTTCTTCGTGTTGTTTTTTCTTAGTAGACTTCACAATATCTAGCGGGGATAGTTCCTCGCGTCCCACGTAAATAACTGCCATTGCTCTTAATGTCTGAATTTGTGACAGCCGCAATCACGTCCTTCCTGGTTACATACAGGCACAAGAGGACTGGAAATCAAAACGGGATCAATGCGTTAAGTATTTAGATCACGTTATGTTTACTGACATGAAGTTTCGATGCTAAACTATATAAATCGAAATTCAAAGGACACGAATCGATTACGTAGTCTGAAGCCGAGTCGAGGATTATTTATATGTAAATGGGGAACGCTTCTTATAGCGTTATGAAGTACTCATTTGGATGCAAATCACCTCGTTATTTGGGTGGACGATAAGTAAATGCGCTTTCGCTTTCATTAGCGTCGAACGAAATGACACGGAATTAATGCGAAAACAACGTTTTTTGTTTATTTCTCAGAACGTTTTTCTTGATAAATGTTTCCCTTTCTCAGGGTTTTGTTGTGACGTTGCAATGAGGATTGATGGTAAAGGGGCAAGAGCGCAAGAGAGAATAAAAATTAAAAAAAAAACACCGTAGACTGATGCAATACAATAAGGATCATTATCTATGAATCATTCATGAATCATTCATGCATAAACACACGCTAACACATGCTTTCATTCCCATTTAACGTACAAAATGTAAATTAAAACTGATCGACATTCAAAATTGCAGGGCGTAACAAAATTCGATACGTATTCGGATTAAAAATGCACTTAAATTTTAAAAATGCATAAAAATGCTGTCCTGAAAAGTTTTGAAACATTGTCGACGTTATTGTAAATATTTTTTTAACGTATTATTTTTGTCAAAATAACTAAAAAGTTTTCCATTTTTCATTCATCAAGGTTGAAAGGGAGATATTAAGTGGATACGAATTTTAGAGGGAGCTCGCCAATATAAAAAAGATTATAACTATACGCTGAAGCGAAAATATTTAATAAAGCATATTTAAAACAGGGGAAAAATCTCTCGACAAATATCTCTTAAGTAGCATTTAAAAAAAAACTCTTTTTTTTTTCGTATCCATAACATGTTTAATAATATAAAAATCCTAACATTCCTCGGATATTTTTACTATCGAGGGAATTTTATGTAATTACTTCATCGGCTCGTTATGTATAGAGATAATCTCAGGAAAAAACATATATTTTTTTAAGAGCTAAAACATTTTAAGT
Source organism: Glyphotaelius pellucidus (assembly GCA_936435175.1). Lineage (NCBI taxonomy): Eukaryota > Metazoa > Arthropoda > Insecta > Trichoptera > Limnephilidae > Glyphotaelius > Glyphotaelius pellucidus. The sequence goes on along the minus strand of OW386537.1, from coordinate 34,705,276 downwards.
GTTCATGGGAAATATGTTACAAATTGGTAGAAATTCATAATGCGAAGTCTTAACATTTTTTTAAATCACGAACCGGTGCGCAATAATATTAAAACTGTTTTTATTGAATTATTTCGTAATGAAACTTTTGCAAAGAATTTAACAAAGGCAATTTGGCATTTTTTTTGTAAGTCTGAAATGAATTGATTGTATTAAAATCAAGCGGCGTGCTCGTTAGTGATGGTATCTCTACACAGCAATCACAATTATTAATGTTTTATGTTATTTAACTTCAGGTACCTTCCACTTTTCGTATTTTTTTGGCATTTTGAAAGTGAACTGCTGGATTAAAAATAAAATCAGTTCTAACCAGTCAGTGGTTGGGGCCCGGGCGTCCCGTGTTCGATTCCTCGGCTGGCTAAGTCCTCCATCACAACACAAGCACCATTTTCGGCTTTCTGTGGTGGTAGTAGGAGATTTTCAAACATTGTTGGGTTATTCGTAACCCGGGAATGTTTGTCTTTCTTTTTTAAAAAAAAAAAAAAAAAAAGGCCTATTATTTTCAAGCTGACTTCATAACCCATTAATGATAATAAACTGATTGTTATTAATAAAAGTTTTATCTACAGTCTTATATTATATTCCCGGCATTTAGGTAGAAACATTTATAAAGACGCAAAAAACATCATGATACATTTGGACAGGAATGTATTCTGATTTAACAAGACTGATTTTCAGATAATATATTTTATGACTTCAAAATTTATTGAATACACAATGTTTTACACATTGAATTGACCAAAAGTTTGCGTGCACCCCACATAAATAAAGTGAACATCTATTAATTTGTTTAAATAATGCAATTTCTAGTATGTACATAATACTTTGATATCTGCTGTAACTTCTTATTGTTCTTGAATTTTGTGTTATGTAATAAAATTGTAAAAAGTATTAGTTATTTGTTATATCTCAGGTATCAAATCTTACATCTATTTTTCAACATCATTTTTTAATACCTGTTTAGTATTTCGTATTACTAAAAATATAAGAATCCATTATTTCTTTTATTATTATTTATTTTCTTGTTCTTTGCTAGGTCTCATAGAAATTGTTGTATCTAGAAATAGTTGCAACTATAGCAGTGAGAAATATAATTTAAATGAAGTTTTACGAAAATACATCATCTTTTTATTTAAAACGGAAAGTTTAACCACATTTAACAACGAATTAAAATGTACACCTCTAAGAAACTAAAATTTCCGACCGCATTTTAAAAAAAGTTAACGAAACTTTATGAACTGAAAAGTCGAAAATAAAAAGAAATCGAAAAGTTAAACACAGTTAACGAAGAATTAAAATGTACACCTCTAAGAAACCAAAATTTCCGACCGCAATTTAAAAAAAGTTTAAGAAACTTTGTGAATGTTTTATTAAACATTTTTAACGAAATGACAGAAATTATTGTAAATGGTTGTGAATTGGAGCGGTCTCGTACGCAAAAGTAGGTTTTCATTTTACGCAATTGAAATTTTGAAAGAAGTATTTTCCAGCGCCCAAATGTGAAAATTTCTCTTTAATAGTAATTTAGAGGAATCTAAAGATATTTTCTAAAAAGTGTTCGTATTAAGCGTGTCAAGTGATTGCAAAAATAAAAACATTAGTAATAAATATATAAATGTTTTATGTAAAAAAAAAAAGAATGCCAACGTGGTTTGTGCAGCGCAGTTGATCGTCTACGTCTACAATAGGTACTTAATTTTAAATGATTGCATCACCAATTAAAAGATTATCTAAAGTTATTGGATGACCAATTTTTGCCAAGTGATTAAAGGCATGTTAACATTCCTTTCAATTCTATATTACGCATAATATATAAATTTATTTTTTTATTTCGTAATAAACAAAAAAACAAAAAAAAAAAAATGGAGCCAGGTGATTTCTAAGGATACAAAGAAAGAAATGCTTGTATTAAATATCTCATTTTTCATGAATCTCTTGATAATTTTGAAAAGAGCCTTTTTTGCAAAGCAGCGACATGCACATTATTTAATTTCCGACTGCAGTAACGAAAGATAAAGGTTTTCTCAGAACTTGTTAATGGATATTGCAATGCCGAGTCTAACAGGAAAGTGTTGTCTATTAAACATAAAATACAGGTCAAAGTCGTTTGTGAAGGCGCCCCAGGGGTTGAAGCAACTTCTCCCATGACAGTTGTAAGTTAATGATCAGCCTTGTGCCATGGTAAAGCCGCGAGAATCTCGACGGGGGAGTTTGTTGAGTTTTTTTCATTACAATTTCTAAGCAAACTGCTTTAGGTGAATCGAGAAACACTATTCATAGCTTTTCATGCAGCACTCATCAGGAAAACAAAATTAGTCATTTCTTTGTTAGCCGTCAGGGCTCATTTTCTTTAACAACGCTTGTCAGAAAATCTAAAATGAAATTGGTTTATCTTGTTAGGTTGACACGAAAAGTTGAAATAAACACATATACTTTGCATAAGTTTTCTTTTAGAATTAGTTCTACACAGGAGGCCCCGAGGAAAATAATTTCCCATACGGCTTATGTCATCTTTGGGGATGCTGTGTGGAGAGTTTTTTGTTTTAGGAAAGGAAGGACAGGAAAATTTGGGAAGGAAAAATATATGAGGAATGAGAAGGAATCTAGAGATCAGTGTGTTCAGGAGTGACGGACTTATGGATCCATCCCTTCCACTGCGGTGCAGGATGATTTTCCGAGAGCTCTCCTTCAACCAGTGTCTCCCGATCGGCCTGCTAAGCAGTAAGTTAGGTAGGTACATCTTTTTTTTTTTTTTTAAAGAAAGACAAATATTCCCGGGTTACGAATAACCCAACAAAGTTTGAAAATCTCCGACTACCCCCACAGTAAGCGAAAAATGTTGTTTTTGTCGTAATAAAGGACTTAGCCAACCGAGGAATCAAACACGCGACGCCCGGGTGACAAACCTGACAAAACAAAACCCTGTCAGGTCAAAATCCAGACAAACCTCACCCTCACCTCAACTCGGTCGCCTCTGCTAAGCCATAAACCTCAGGCGAAACGTGACACATACATTTTGTGTGATAGTATTTACCTGATTGCCGTGATCTGTGATCTGTGATCGTGACTGCGAGTAGAAACATACTGTGCCAATTTTAAGGACAGGTTGTTTCACGGAATTCGATCTATTCATCAAATTTCAAAGATAAAATCAAAGTTCCGTGAAAGTCATATACAAGTCCAGTTATTTTCCAAGTATCTACTACTGTGAAACAACCAACCAATTACGGAATAATAACAGAATTTAAATTTCATCTTAGGTATTTGTTGAATAATTGTTCAAATTCTTTGAATAATCCCGTCCTAAGCTTGTGACGGTTCAACTTTGTGTGGCTTTCGACCGCACCACTTCGTGTTATGTTTTTGTTGTTAATCATCATAGCTGCGTTAGCCGAGGACTTAGGACGTAGCCGGAGGGCGAATTAGATTTGATTAGTTAATTTGTATAAAACATAGTATATTCTGTTGAAAATTGTAAGGTATATTAAATTATTACATGGTCTTTCACAAGTCCATGGAATATCAGTCCGTAATTTCGCCTGAAGTGAGAAAGGTTCTTAAAACTTAAGAGGAACGTATGAGAGGCCCATTTCGGCCAGTTAATCTTAAAATTGAATTTAAGATCAAAATACTTGGGTATTGAAACTGAAAAATTATTTTTGTAATCAAAAGTTATATATAAATTTTTTTCACGAATTTCACGAAAATTATTATAAACGCGTTTTTTCAGTTATTTTACAAGTTACATACATGAAAAAATTCACAGCGTTTCTTTAAATGCTTTTTGTTCTCATTAAATTCCTTACGAAATTTTCGCTCCATTTTAAACGAGTCGTTTCTAAGTAAACATTTTCACAATTTTCGCTTAAATATTATTGTTTTAACACTAGCGCGCTCCTTCCTACATTCGTATTTACTACCGGGTTTTCATCGAATATCTAGCATTTTGGTGGATTTTGATAAAGTTCAAGGTTTGATATAATTTCAGTTCGATGTGTTCATCAAAAATTAATTTGCTATCTAAGGACGGGTTGTTTAAAAAATTTTGAACAATTCATTAATTTTTTAAAGTTTATTTTTACACAGGTGTAAGTTCTATTCAAGTTCTATTATTACATCACTGAAGACAAGTTGCTTCATAAAACTGAAATAATCACAGAACTTAAATAGAACTTTCACAGAACGTGAAAATTAACTTAAAAGAATTGCTCAAATTATTTGAAACAACCCTTCGTAAGTAAACACCTAGACATTTCCATGTAGACATAGATAGTAAAGGTTTACAAGGATAGAAGGTTTTGATTACGAAGTAATTATTTTGAAAGCGTACATACATGTCATTTACGTAAATACTAAATAAGAGTGGTCCGAGATGCGACCTTTGGGGCACACTTGAAACAATTTTCGTCAAGTAAGATGCGAAATCATTAACAACCGTGATAAGGTGCCGATTACTCAATGTGATGCGATCCATTTATAGAGATCACCGTGAATTTCTATTGAATTACTTCTGCAAAAGATTATGGTAATTAACACGGTCTAATGCTTTGGAGTAATCCGTATTGATGACATCTACCTGAAGTCGCACATTTGAGCATGAAGATAATTTGTAAAAAGCAAAAGATTTGAAAGCATGGAGCATTTTTTTACGCAGTCATGTTGATTATATAAGAGTGATGGTGAGATGGTAAAATGTAATTGATCGTAAACCTTTTTGTCAGTTTGTACTAAAAATATATGTCGATAGTTCGAGACATAATTTTTAATTCCATTTTTAAAGATGAGGGTAGTCAAGGTTGCTTTCTTCTTCTCGGGAAACATACCTTCAGGTAGCAATAGATGGATTACAGCAAAAATGGAGGTTGTCAAAAGTTTACCACAATAATTTAAAAAGATCCTTGAAATTGATCAACCCCTAGTCCCTTCTTGATATCAGTAGACCTAAGGTAATTAAATTTAATGTTTTAATTAATCTCAATTGAGTTAGTTACGCTATTCGAGTTAAAACGGTCACTGGCAATGCATGTATGAGCAGGTTGAACTTTCGAAAAACACTTCCAAAATAAATTGGCTACTCCTTTTCTGTCACTGACTTCATTTTTTGCTAATGTACTACTCCAACCAATTTATCGCATGCCGATTACCTAATGGGTAAAGAAGATGAAATCATAAATCATCATAAATCTTTGATTATAGAACTAGAAAATCTCCCACCATTACCGATCATTTATTATGATTTAGGGTGACAAAACAGTAAAGAAGTAGCCAATTCCGTTTCTGAATATTTTGGCAGTAATTTCAAGTTTCAATTTCAATTTCAATTTCAATTAATAATAATAATAATAATAATAATATCTTTATTCAGTGAAATTTGGAACATTATAACTAAGAAAATACATATTCAGTGTAGTTTACAATAGATTATATCAGTACAAAAAGTTTACAAGTAGAAAGTAGTATACATATGAACAGTTGGTTAAAGGTAAATTAAAGAATACTAATGTGTAGTTAGTTATATAGTTGAAGATTCTTATAACCTGCCTCACTAGGCTAGCCTGTGTTGAGGCAGTCATTTTGTACATCAATCTAAAATACTTAATAACATACCTACATTATTGTATTAATAATATGATGGTTACTTTAATGATAAGCTCTAATAGTACCAACCAATACATTGGTGTCTTTAGTAATTGCGGATTTGGGTGAGTGCACCGGTAAAGGCCCTGTCATTACTTTTAATCCAAATTTTTATGTTTTCTTTGAAATTTTTTTGTGAGTCGCATTTTTTTATTAAGTCTGGAAGAATGTTGTAAAGTCTTGTTGCAAGGTATATAAAGTTACGTTGACCAAAAGTAGTAAGCATTATGGGAGTTTGTAGTAAATCTTTATTATTGTTTCGAGTATTTAAGTGAGTATTCAATCTTTTTTGATAGTATTTATGTATGTTTGTGTATAGATGAATGAGGATTGTTTTTGCGTATATCTGCCGAACGTCAAAAACATTCATAACATTAAATATTAAATTCGAGTCGGTAATTAAAGGTAGCTTAAGGATAATTTTTATAATAATTTTTTGTGCCTTTATGATTGGGTCTAGTGCAGATGCAGTGCCACCTCCCCATGCTATTATACCGTACTCAATAACAGATTGGCAGACTGCAAAATAAATCATTTTTAGGTGTTGTAAGTCGAGAAAGTTTCGTATCGTTCTGAAAAAGTGCATGGTTTTTCTTATTTTGTTTGCAATTATTTGTGTGTGAAGATTCCATTTGAGATATGGATCAATGGTGAGGCCGAGGTACTTCATGTGCGTAGTGCGCTCAATGTAGGGGCACTGACAACATTCATCGGAATTCAAACATGTGTGTATTCTAATAGAGGCATCATCATGAGGTTGACCCGTAATATTTATGCTTGATGTGACATATTTAGTTTTCTCGGTGTTTAGTGTGAGCGTATTTGTGTCCAACCACTTTTTTACAATGCCTATATCCGTTTGAGCTTTTTTGTAGACAGCAAGCCGAGTGTCGGCTTCAAACAGTAAAACAGTGTCATCGGCAAAACTAACGATTTTCCCCTGAATATTAATGTTGCATAAGTCGTTAATATATAACAGAAACAAAGACGGTCCTAGTATGCTCCCTTGAGGTATACCATAGTTAGTTGAGCATTGGTTGCTAAGTGTGTTATTTATTTTGACTTGTTGCTTGCGTTCATGTAGGTAGCTTCTAAAAAAGTTTAGTTCGTTGCCTGTAATACCGATTTTTTCAAGCTTGTTTATTAATTTACTGTGTGATATTGTATCAAAGGCTTTAGAAAGATCTAAAAAGATTGAAATACATTTTTTGCTTTTATCAAGGTTTTTAACAATGAAATCAGTTACGGCAGCAATAGCGTCTGAGGTACTCTTATTTTCTTGAAACCCATATTGGTTTTCTGATAACAGTTTATGGCTATTGAGAAATTTTATCAACTGAGCATTGATAATTTTTTCAAATACTTTAGATAGACTGGTCAGTATAGTTATTGGTCTGTAATTGTTTATGTCTGTCTTGTTACCTGATTTATGTATAGGAATAACAATACCTTGTTTAAGGTTTGTGGGGAAGTGTCCCTGACTGATACTAAGGTTTATTAGATGTTCTTGGGGCAATGCAATTTCCGTAGACAAAGTTTTCAAAATCTTGGTTGTTATTCCATCAACCCCGGCAGAAGAAGTGTTTTTTAGGGAATTAATTATTTAATTTCAATTTCAATTTCAATTTCAATTTCAATTTCAATTTCAATTTCAATTTCAATTTCAATTTCAATTTCAATTTCAATTTCAATTTCAATTTCAATTTCAATTTCAATTTCAATTTCAATTTCAATTTCAATTTTAATTACAATTTTAATTCCAATCCTGAGAGCATTAACCTCTCTGGAATACGCCACTGGTATATAATTTATTATTTAATAAGAATTAAAGTGAAATAACGAAAATCAAAGAAATAAAATTTACTTGTAAAATTTGCTTGTGCCGGTGATTTGATTCGTAGTCGAGGAACCCCTTGTTATCGGAGTAATTAATTTTCAATAACCCACAACCTTACCCCCTGATCTGTGAAATTGGACGCGGCAAAATATTTTTAAGTGGGACCAACGTTTAGACGAGGTATGTATACAAAATCTGGTTGTCGTATACCTTTGCTAAGGCCAGGACCTGGGTATTTCACCCCATCCTTATTCCTCACATCTTATAATATGCAAAGATTTCGCTATTCTGATAGTGCCCATTTTCCGCCGTGGGACGATACCCTTTGTAACCTTTTACTGTGCCCTCCGGACTTTGATGTTCCAAGGTGCCATGTATGACCTACGTACATGTATGATTCCACTACAAAGGAGAAGATAATTTATTACAGGAAATACAATATTGTCGTTTAAAGCAGAACATTTTCTTGAAATAAGTGTTTTGGTTAACACGTGAGAATGTAAGTAGTATGAATTTAATGTCACTGAAACAATTATATGCAAAAGATATTCTAATTTACGCTTTCAAAAATCAAGATACTTTACACAGACAAACTCGGGCAAATTCACAAGATCCATATTACAAAATGCATTCCACCAACAAACAACTAAAATGACTTTTGGACAAAGAAATATGCAATACTTCTCTATAAAATTATTTAACATATACTCCCTCTTCAATAAAAACCGTTTGTTACCCTTAAAGTGTAATGACATATCGTTATGTGTTTGTGTTATAAGATTAAAGGGAGATGTAATAATGAGCCTTTGTCGGGCTCGGGTGTAATCTGCTAGTCAACTTTGATTTTCTCACAGGAAACCTTGGACGCCAAACCCAGTCTAATGTCTGGGTATGTCAACCAGCGGAGAACACGGTACTCAATTCTCAGAGTGTGGGCCATTAGTTTTCATAGCATTCCTGAAAAGGCTGCACAAGGAATCTACATAATAAAACAAAATGTAGAGTATAGAATCGGTTCACTGTATTGATTTCGTAAGACATAATAAAATAAATGGTATGGACTCACCCCCGGGACCAATATCGTAATTTTATGCTATTCCTAGCTACCCTAATTAAATTTACTGCCACCGAACTCCCGATGTCGGGAGAACCAACCCCACCTCCTGGTGGCAAGGGTGGTCTCAACCTCTGCGGCTCAGCTTGGCCCTGCGACCTCCTCAGCAGTCGCATGGAAGTGATGTTAGACCTGGACCCTCAGGAGAAGGAAGGAGTACCCAGAATCTACTCCAAATTGTAAAGGAAGGCCCGTCAGCAATTCGAGGCGAAGAATCGTTCAACACTGCGGTATCTCGGGTTTGTTCCATAAATAAACCCTCGGGGGGAATTCGATAGTTGGCCTGCATATAATCACGGGCGCAGCGAGTTATTATTTAATCCGATGACTCGGATAATGGGGTACAATAGTCTTTTCACACGACATCGCCATTAAACTCGTGGTCACTTTTGGGACCCGCGCGAAAACTCGCATTTTACGCGAATAAATCTTTGATTTTTATATTTAAAAAAACACCACGTGTTTCCGTCCCCCGAATGCAGATGCCCAAAACTTGGATTTCAATCACATCGTATTAAAACTTAAGATTAATTGACCGTTGTTTTCACGGCGTACCGCACATCTCGCCGTCAAAACCAGAGTCCGGATCCGGAAACCAAACTCAAAAAAAACCGCCGCCTACCGACACGTTGAACGAAACTCCCCTAGGTTTGCCAACCTAACCAATTAAAATGCATTTAAAAAAAATAGTACCTAACTTACGATAAATACAATCGCTTCATAACACGTTAAAAAAATAAACGACATGAGAAAGAAGAACAAAGATACAAATTTGCAACCAAACAAAGATTAGTGCTTGTATTGTGCTTTCTTTTAGTGATAACTTTATAATTTTCCTCTTATAATATTTTAAATAAACTTATAATTCAAACACAAAAACATGTTCAATGTGACCTTAGAACGAGGTACCCCAGTAAGGACACATTATTTTCTAAAATAATGTAAAAAAAATAAATATATATGTATATAAAGGGTTTTCCAATAGATGTGTTATTTTGAACAGCCCGCTATTTCGGTAGATGCCACTTTTGAAGCTGTCATTTTTTGACATTTGACAAGTAAAAACTACGTCATTAATAAAAATTAAACAATACACGCTTCAACAACGCAATGAAATTATTAAAATTCACTATAAAAATGGTGAAAATTTGGCAGAGACGGTTCGTAAAACTCGAAAATTTTTGGGTCGTCGTGAAGTACCTTGTCGGACCGCAATACAGAAATTGGTGGAAAAATTCGAGCTGTTGGGACAACTTACTGATGTGAAGAATGAAACCGGTGCACGTCGCTCAAGAACAGCCGAGAATATTGCTGCTGTAGCCGAAAGTGTTAAAGAAAACCCAGGTTTGTCCATTCCTCGTCGTTCTTTGGAATTAAGCATTCCACAAACGTCATTACACCGTATTTTGCATAAAGATTTGGGTCTTATAAACTTCAGTTTACACAAGAATTGAAGCTGACCGATCATCAACAACGTCATGTCTTTGCTGATTGGGTCGCTGAAATGCATGAAAATGATCCGGAATTCCATCGAAAAATCATCTTGAGTGATGAGGCCCATTTCCACCTCGGTGGCTTCGTCAACAAGCAAAATTGTCGCATCTGGGGCTCGGAAAACCCAAGAGTTATTGTTGAAAAGCCTCTCTATCCTCGACGTGTGACTGTTTGGTGCGGTTTATGGTCCGGTGGAGTCATTGAACCTTACTTTTTCGAAAATGAGGCTGGAGCAACAGCGGTGAATGGATTGCGCTATCAAGAGATGATTAATGATTTTTTTGTGGCCGGAATTGGATGGTATTGATCTGGACAACGTTTACTTTCAACAAGACGGCGCGACGTGCCACCCAAGCAACGGAACCATTGATATTTTACGGTTAAAGTTTCCGGACCGTGTTATCTCTCGAAGAGATAATCACAATTGGCCACCGAGATCTTGTGATTTAACACCTTGCTACTTCTTCCTTTGGGGCCACGTGAAAGAGAAGGTCTACGCCAACAGCCCAGCGTCAATTCAAGACCTCAAAGATGGAATTCGTGAGGCTATCAAGGACATAGGGCAGCCACTTTGCAATTTGGTTATGGAAAATTTCATGAAAAGGATATGGTCTTGTAAGCGTGGTCGTGTTAGTCATTTGCCTGATGTTGTTTTGCACTATTAACGGCAAACCTTCCACTTTATAATTAAATAAACAACCGATCATTTATATTCAAAAATGAAATTTTTTTTTAATATCAAAATAACACCTCTTATTGGAAAATTTGTTCAATTACAGTTGACCCAAACACAAATTTAGGATGCATTGTTCCAAAAAATTTGAATTAATCAACATTTTGAGGTTTATTTTCTCGTTTTATGAAAGTTCTATTCAAGTTCTGTGATTATTTTAGTTTTGTGAAGCAACCGGCCTATAATATGAATAAAACTTATTCAGAAAGTTTAAGTTAACTTAGAATATTTGATGAATTGTTCAAATTTTTTGAAACAACCGTCCTTAGAGTTTGAAACATGCTATATGATTCATCTGTGTGAGCACTGTGGTCAACTCTGGTTGCGTTACCTCTACCTACCTAAAGCTATTAATTATTAAGCAATAATGAAATAAAACCATATTTTACAATTTATTAGTACACCGACTGTTTACTTCTAATCGTAACCACCGGGGAAAAGTAGGATTAATTTTCTGTTATCTCTAATATTCGTGTAGGTGTTTGGTAAGGATTTAATAATTTCTTCACAAAGAAGTCAATTTTTACTTGTAAGCTCTAAACGTTTCCATTATTTTAAAATCAGGCGAATTTACCAGTAAATTGCAATAATAATGTTTATCATTGCTGTGGTAATAAATTAAGCTTTGTTCGAAATGACTTTTTACTCAGCCATAGTGTCGTGAGAGTGCGGTTTATTGGGGTGTTTGATGTTTTTGCTTGGCCATTGTGCCATGAATGGCGATTTAATGACACACTTAACAATACATAGTAAACTAGCGAACAATATAATATTGAAATTCTTCAAACATTAAATCAGTGCCACATTATTATCCACGTACAAGCCAAAAAAAAATTTATGTTTTATTTTTAACTTAATAGGTAATATTCAATTAAATGAAGACAATATTAGCGGAAACTCAATCGAAAACCTGGAAACAAAAAATTAGTAAAATATATTAGAACCTCTAGGACTCGAACCGAAAGTCCTGGGTCCGAGTCCCAGAGGTGTCAATATCTTTTTCTGATTTTTCTATTTCCAGATTTCGATTTAGTATCGCTAATATTGTCCTCATTTCATTAAATGTTTGATTTTGTCTTACGATAAAAATATCTCAAATTTTATATTCGTATTATTTTTTTCGGTTTTTGTAGGCATATCGTGCATTCGGAGGGTTTTGCATAATGTGCGTTGCACACCCATTCGAACATGCTTCAGAAGCCTTAATTATAGAATGCTTATTTATAGAATTGCTGATAGTACTGCATGGCTTACTTCCCTGTTCTAAGAATAATTAAAGTTCCACATTTCTAACGAAAATAATATTGTGATTTAATACTATAACGTAACCTATAAACTATGAACTAGGTTTTGAGAGAGGGTCTCCAAATATTGACTTGCTAAATTAATACAGAGTTCAAGACGAAAATACTTTTTCAGGATCAAACGAAAACATGTATCGTGTACGTATCATCGAGATTAGTTTTTGCTATGGTACTACACATTATTATAAGCAACGCAACAAAAGCGCCTGAAATGCAAACAGACTAGTTAGAAAAAAAATGTTACATCTGGTTATTTAAAATTAACAACTCGTTGCTACAATTTATAATTCTGAAGAGAGTTTAATTACAAACACAGGAAGTGTACGTACAGTGGCTCAGATATTATATTCACCAAGAGGAGAACTACTATCGCAAATGCCGAAGTTAGAACCGGCCGCCGCAAATACAATAAAAGCATTTATTTTAAGATTTGAAATCGAAGCAGCTTTAAAAAGTAAACAAAAAAATCAGTTACAATTCTATTTGATTACTCTATCCATCGACTGGCATATTAAACACTAAGGACGGGTTGTTTAAAAAAATTTGATGGATTCATCAAATATTTGAAGTTGATTTTCACGTTCTGTGTAAGTTCTATTCAAGTTCTGTTATTGCATCGTTATAGGACAGTTACTGCACAAAACTGAAATAATCACAGAACTTGAATAGAACTTACACAGAACGTGAAAATCAACTTCAAATATTTGATTTTCACGTTCTGTGTAGGTTCTATTCAAGTTCTGTTATTATATCATGATAGAACAGCTGCTTCACAAAACTGAAATAATCACAGAACTTGAATAGAACTTACACAGAACGTGAAAATCAACATCAAATATTTGATAATCCATCAAATTTTTTGAAACAACCCGTCCTAAGTATTAACTAATCGAAACTATTTCAAGAATTTTCATTAAAATTTAAGGAATTACGCAACAAATTTCTGAAAGGTGCCGCTTTTTTAGAAAAAAAATTAGTAACTTGTTTATTATAGATTTAAAAAAATGGTAATGCATGTGTGTTAATTGATATTGTTGTTGAATTTGTAGAACTATCTCATGCGAAATTTTAAGAAACTGAATAATGTTAATTTAATATTGAATACAAAGCTATGGTTTTTGGAATCGAGCAGCAGCCGTTACCCTTTTTTTACCCTTATCAACTTTTAATGAATTTTTAATTTTTAATTTTTAATTTTTAATTTTTAATTTTAAGAAACTGAATAATGTTAATTTAATATTGAATACAAAGCTATGGTTTTTGGAATTGAGCAGCAGCCGTTACCCTTTTTTTACCCTTATCAACTTTTAATGAATTTTTAATTAATCAGAAGGTTAAAGTCTATCATGAGTGTATCAAACTCCACCGTATTATTATTAATTTTACGACTGCTAAATATCCAAATATTAATAAAATTTTGAAAAAGATGAAAGAACCAAATAGTAGCAAAATATCTAATTTGTCGCAATCAGGGAAAGATTTAAATTAGAATCTGTTGGGAAATACTTCACGTCCCGGAAGACAATACTGAACAATGTTAGAAAATTAGCTTTCTGTACGGCTTTTACGTTCATTTAATTTGAATATTTCATCATTAATTTTTTTATTATTTTTCTCTTCCCAAAAATTGGTATGTTTCTGAGTAATATTAGAATCAGTGGATTTTGAAAACGGGATGAATTGAAAGGGCATTGATTTTATATTGGCGTTAATTTGGGTTTCGCAAATATTCGGGTTGAAACCAATAAAGATTCAACTACAAAAATGCTTCGTAGTAAATGGATTGGAAGTTTACCGGAAGCACACGAAGAAAGGCAAATAGTTTTGTTCACACGAAAATTAAAATAGCACCTGTTATTTTTGAAATAAAACTTCTTGACGCACGCTTGACTTGGGGAGTAAGCTGGTGAATGCGTGATGAGAGCGTTACGAAAAGTGTCGGGCGGGGCGAATGGAAGTTGAGAGGGAGATATAAGTTAGTGAAGAGTGTATATAAGTTAGAGAGAGAGTTACGTTTCGTATATTACTGTAGGGGCAAGAGAGAGAGGTGCGAGCACACATTTTCTTTTTCTCTTTCTCTCATAGCCAGTTACGTTTCCCAAAAGTTTCGTTACGTTTCCGTTACCCCAAAGAAGAACAAATTTAACTATTTCCATAATGTAGGGCGTACATCAATCATTCTCTGCAAACTTGGGTACCACGTCTCCTATATAATTTTGTTTTTGTCGGTTACAATCTTTTGGAAATTATGGATCGATATCTTTATCTACATATAAACATTTTTTTCTTTATTAATCCTATAACTTTTCATACATTTTTACAGGTTTTTCGATTACCACGCTAGACTTGCCCGTATTATGGTAGTCGAATGGTAGATGTGGTATGGTAGTCGTATTTACTTTAAAAAAAAAAAAATATATATATATTTTTGAAGTACTCATGTTATTGGGGATGTTGGTAAATTGAAACGAAAAAATAAATGAAATATTACGGTGCTTATTTTTTTTAGTTGCACCCGAATATGGCTTTACCTTTTGTTAATCTGTGAGTTTATTTTTATCTCGCAATAGAAGCAGTACAATATACATGTACCAATTCAGGTAAAATCTATTTATGTTCGAATATTATAACGTAAATATAGGTAGTATTCTCGGAAATCTAAATTGAATTTTTAACTACCATTTATTGTAATTTTTACCAATTATTTTCAGGTAGGAAAATGGCTTCACTCGACAAATTTCGTAAAATTGTTATTCTTTTCATTTTTTATTATCCCATAAAATTTGATAAACGTTCCATATATCTAATATATAAAATTCTCCTGTCACGGTGTTATCATACTCCTCCGAAGCGGCCGGACCGATTTTGATGAAATTTTGTGTGCTTATCGGCTAGGCCTGAGAATCGGCCAACATCTATTTTTCATACCCCTAAAATTAAGGGTGGTCCACCCCAAATTTTATTATTTCAATTTTTTTGACAAAATTTTTTGTTTTTATTTTTTTATGGTGAGGCATTAAAAATACATACAGCCCTTAATTTTCACCTTTCTAGCATAAACCTCGATTTTTTAATAGCGATATTAGTAATTCAATCATTTTGCGAACTAAAAAAATATTTCCTAGAAATAATGTATATGGCAAAACAACGTTTGCCGGATCAGCTAGTATAAATATAAATATCTGCAAACTTTTATTGATTGCTTTTGGATTAGATTAAAAATGTAATAATGTTAGTTTGAAGTTTTGATTATAGTGTGCTATTACAAATTCACTGGAGGAAAGCAAAATTGAAAACATTTGGTGGAAGTTAGAAGGTAATAAGAATACTGTTTACGATTTGACGATGAGTACCAAAGAATCTAACATAATGTTGCAAGCAGGGTACATATCGAGTTTGCCTTTTTAATTTTTTTTAAGCGCAGTGAATCATAACTTGGAGATTTCCCAGATTTAATTTGTTTGACAGCTGTTTTAATCATATCTACAGTTTGTTTACCTTTTCACCACAATCTTGGCATGTTATTTGTGCGAGCAAATATCATTACTTACAGTTATTTTAGCAAAGTTCCGTATCAGTAAAATTTCCTGGATATTGGGGATATGATTTAAAATACAAAAGATATAAAAGATCATCGCACGCCAAATAACGCTCTCCATACAATCCCTTCAGACCGTTCACACCTAAGCGGTTTAAGCGCAGATCAACCATAGACCATTTACATCTCACGATGAAACTGCTCCGGAGGCGATATACGAAAAGCTAAGCGCTCATCTCTCCGACAAAAACAGGAGAGGGGGTTATTTTAATTACGGAGCTGCCTAGACCGTGGATGACAGATTTCAGTACAAAAAATGTGTTTTCCGTTGCCGCTCCCTAATTCATCTAACCCCCTCTCCTACGAAAGAAATATTTGACAGCGTCGTGTGAAAGTACAATAGATAAGAGATTTTGGCTCAACAGACATCTGCTCGCAGTTTTATAGCTGTGTGTGAAGGAGCTTTAAAACCGTAATTGTTTTTTCTGACAAGAACTTTTAAGGCACGTTAGTAAGTGTTCAAAAAGAAGAAAAAAGGGATAAACACGAAAGTGAGAAATAGCGCGCTAACATAAAAAATGATTGTAATTAAGCGAAAATATTTAATAGAACACGACTCGTTTAAAATAGAGCAAAAATATTTCGACAAATGCTTATTGCATTTAACGATACACTCTGAATTTTTTCATAGCGATTTTTTCCTATCGAGCGAATTTCACATATCACCGTTTTGGCCCTACAATGTGCAGACAGATGTTAGCTTAAAAATAACATATATTTTTTTAGGAACAACCCGGCGAGCGTTAAGTTCGAATGTGTAACTTCGAGCGTAAGGTTGGGTAATTTTAACCCGAAATTCTATTTAAAGATATTTTTTTCATTCTCGACTTATTACTATTCTTAATTCGATAGTATACTTATTTTACCTGTTTTCTAAGAACTTGTTATTATAAACTAGGTATAAAAGTGTTATAATTAGAAGTTTAATCATTTTTATTAGAATCAACATTTTTCTTAGAGAATTCAACTTACGGCATTTAAATGTCGATTTTTAAATAAAACTAAATATTATCACAAAAAAACAAACATCTTTTAAGGTTTTAATCATAAAAAACACAAATTATATATTTTTTTCTTCTACAACTAATTTTATTAATAGTAATTTCTAGCGCTACGTGGGTAAAACTCACCCGCCGACGACTTTGGCGTCATCGTCTAACAGCCTCACTGACCAGTGGATAACTAAATCATCGTTTCTTGTTGTTTCCTTACCTCCTCCCGCGCAGCTACTGAAGGGCACTGAACATTAAGCTCGGCAAACTAAAATTATCGAGCAACATAAATTGCCTCGCGTAAATTTTACCTAAACTTACGCTCATCGGGTCAAAAATTGAAAGTGTTCAAGGGAAATCTTATACACAAAAATCAATATTTTTTTGCTTGTTTATTCGTATTTTATGCGCTGACATACCGCTCATCCGATTGTGATGAAACTTTGGTGATATGTTTTGCGCTTGCCCGCGAAAGTTATAGGCTTTATATTATAATGGCAAGCTCTGGTGAAATGAAAATGTGTGTGTGTCATATATTTTAGCGGCAAAGAGGAAATGCAGGAAGGGGAGGGGAACGGGGAGATGGGGTTTGCGATAGGGGTGATGAGGGAGGGGAAAAGCGGGGAAGGTAGAAGGAGAACGTGGGAGGGGAAGGAGACTCGGGAGGTGAACGGGGACGCACGGGAAAGGACACAAAGTTGAATTAATTTATTTCTTTGAATGACAATGCAACGCTGCCGGGTAAAAGCTAGTATTTTATAAATCGGAAAAAAATGCGGAATGCCGCAGCTCAAGTCTTTATCCTCAAACGCAACTGGATAATCAATTTGAATTTTTTTTGGAAATTTTTAATTTAAAAGCCATTTCATAATACCCAAACAAGAGTTCTCTTATATCTTTGCTTTCTTTCCTAGAAAATTATAAATTATTGGTGTTTTTTAAATATCTGCTTTCTATGATAAAATATTTTATGAAAAGTCTATTTTTCTTTTACAAAACTGCTTTATTGCAAATTTATATGAAATTATAGTCAAATAATATATCTTTATTTTGCTTCATCCCTCCTTGTTAGAAATAAAATAACAAATGGTGTATAAATCAAGAGATTTGTTTATTGTTTAATTATTCATTGAATGTTATTAATTTAAATTTAAAATTTTGCAGGAGTACCAATGATTTTACGCTCAACGAGGTTTTTTATAATTGCCGGAATTTTGTCTGGTACAGAGTGCTCATTATTTTTAAGCTTCTTTCAAAATGGTCCTTTTCAATCAGAAAATAAAATACTTTTTCAATAATAGCAAAATCACTTTGTGCCGTCATTTTGTTAAAATGAAATGACACATTTTGATTATACCACTATTTAAAAGATTAGAAAAAAATTAAAAAGTGATGTTAACATTGCTTGTTATGTTATTTAAGAAAATAAAATAACATTCTAAGTAATACTAAAAAGGAAGCAACAGAAGTCAGAAGATCAGAACTTGACGACATTTCTCTAATCAGGACAGTTTAACTAACGCCTGTATTTGGTTGGCTGGGTTTACAGCGAGAATATTATGTTTGCGACTCTGAAGTTTGGTTTATAGAGAGAGAGAGTAGTTCATAGTTTATTTTCAGGGGCGTAATATCACAGTGTAATATATTTTAATATATGTTTTCTAAGTGAAACTATAAACCTTCGTCCGAAACTAGAGGGACTATTGCATCTCCAATTAAGCAAAAATGATATAAGGGCAATAAAATAGAAAGGGAGAATTTGGTTGGAACATTTTTAACTACAGATACTCATTAGAGCAATAAAAGTAAGTGATATATAATTTGTAGTTGATTTTGCACGTAATATAGGTATTTTTGTATATAGTACAGACATTTTATTAAAATAAAATTCATGTCAGTAATTGGCGCAAATTTTTAGGGTAGCTTTTATATCGTTTCTTGAAATAATGATGTTTTTCAAGTCTTTCATTGCAAATTTGTTATTTAAAAAATAGGTAATGCGTTGCAGTCATAAACATAGGTTATTAAAGAAAAAATGAATTCATATTGATAATTTCAGAAATCCTAGCTATGAACGATAAAACAACTTGTAAATAATTTGAGACAATTTTTCCTAGAAAATATTAAGCAAAATAGCACTTACCCATAGAAGAGAAGGAATAAGCAGATAATATAGCACATACCTGCAAGTAGCATTTTCGGTGACGGGAGTGGTCTGACTCATACCCGCTGGATGACGTTACGGCTGCAGATGTCTATATGAAAATAGATAAAAAAAAGAGTACTTACCTAGCTAGGAGTGGTATAATAAAAGTACCTAAGTACAGTAGATATCGCTTAACACAAAAATAACATTATCAAATTATTAAAATAATAACTTACTGTCACTTTTGGGGTATTAAGGACAGCCTTGCAGTGTCCCTCAACTACCCTAATGATGGATACTGCAAAACTATCCAAAACGTTAGCATAAGAAGGAATAGGAAGGGCATCACATCTCAATACCCCAAAAGTCAAATAATAATTTTATTTTGTGTATGATAGAATAGATTATTTGATATAAAAGTTATTTCGTTGTATCCGTTGCTCGTGTTAAGCGATCGCCACTGTATAGGAGAGAATTAAGAGGATTCAACGTACCTGCAAGTAGCACTTTCGGTGCGGGGATTGGTAAGAGTCGTATCCGCTGGACGAGGTGGCTGCGCGAGCTGCCCAGCGGATCTGACGCGGACAGCACCGGGAACAGGCAAAAAGCAAGTTAGTTCACAGCAATTCTATTAGATAACATTTGCATTAAATACTTTAAATTTATTTTTAAAATAAATCATTTGACCTGTTTGTACATAAAACATCATCGGAACTTCGGAATTCTTAGAAAAACAAAAATTAATGACACAAAAAGCATTTTATATGGAAAAGGAGATTATTACAAATTTCAGTGCATTCCTTTTCGATTTCGGCATTCAAATGTTTTTCTTTTTTTGATGTACTTTTAGTAAAACCGCCCCGAAAATAGCGATGATGTTTTTTTTTGGATTATTTGAATTGCTTTCTTGAACTAAACGCCTTTGTTATGTAAAATGTAAAACTAAGTAACTTTATTATTTATGTAAATTATATAACTGATTATTTTATTATTTTGTCTTGAAGCATCAGGTTGATTCGATATACACTGTGCACTGATTTTTCCAAAGCTTTTGATAAAGTCAGGCGATATATCCTTGTACACATACTAAATCGGTTGGGCATCAAAGGTTCTTTATTATGTTGGATTAACGGCTACCTCAGTAAAAGAGAGCTTCGTGTTAAAATAAATTCTGTAGAATCATATTTTCGTAGCGACAATTTGGGTTTCGCTAGGGTCTCACCTGGGACCAATTCTTTTTCAATCTTTATAAACGACATGTTATGAAGTGGTGTTAACTCCTATTTAAAGTCATTATTTTTTTAACACCTCTTCAGAACAAGTAGCATTGTTGAATTAATTTACTTAAAGTTCTTAATAACACGGGCGGGCAACACAGACACGACCGGGGATCTATGGTTTTCCGGCTCCGTTCTGGTTAACTCTGGAAATGTTTCACCGGCCGGGCGGCATTGAAACGTTGGCACAGTTCATAAGACATAATTTTCGTAGAATCCCTGACGGGTGAACGTATTTAAAATTGTTACGAGAGTGTTTCTCAATGATGGGTGGTGTTTCATCCGAATTTATAAAGTTTTAGTCGAGTGTGAGTCCTGTTTAAATTTCCGCCTAAGGTCCGCACGCGCAGTGACGATATTGCACGATTTGCCGCCGTGAATCGTTGCAATCATGCGATGATGTAAATTCCCGCATTCGGCGAAGGAAGTGAAATACTCCAAGGGGCGCTACTCAGGCCTTATTTTCCATGCGGTGCTCGTGTAGTCGAGCCACGCGCTCTGTACTGCTCCAACCGGGGCCATCCGCCCGCGGAGCCCCCCATTTGTCCTAGAAGGGAACTGAATGAACCGGAATCAGCCACCCTGTGTTGGAGACGCTGGACCCGTCTCCAGGACACTCCTTCCGGACGGCGATCCTGATGGAGCCAGCTGGGTCTGACAGGATCGGATCACCACCGGCTTGATGGAGGCTTCCCGCGCACACACACACGGTTGTTTTATTGTAAAATCAGATTAGATAGAATTTAACTCATCTGCCGATCCCTGGGGGTAAGACTAATACTTCATGATTGTATTTTGTTAATATGATTAATACATATCCTACCTTTTACTTTTCCGAATATAATTCTTTCATTTGACGCCCAAAAACAATATTTCATGCAAACCCTTGTGCTCATGCTCTGGAGATTGTGTCATGCTCTCCTCCATCAAGAACATTACTCGGAAAGGACCGAGTATTGGCGCGCAGGAATTCTGCAAAGTTCTTGATGGTAATGCTGGTTAAAAAACCCACACATATTATGTTTTTTTACTGGGCAAATAGCCCTCATGTGAATTTACCTAGCAATTTGGCGCTCCAACGTTTGTGGTGCCTAACCTAGCAATTGACGCCCAACGCTCTTCCTAGCAATTTGGCGCCCAACGTGGGGCCAAATTCTCGCCCGGAAAGTAGAGAGGTCCTGGGTTCGAGTCCCAGAGGTGCCAATATATTTTTCTGATTTTTCTGTTTCCAGATTTTCGATTGAATTTCGCTCATAGTGTCTTCATTTAATTAAATATTAACATTTGAGGTTTTACTCATAAAAAATTAAATAAAAATCATAATATTAACTTTATTGTAAGACTATGTGTAGAGTTGTGTATAGCGTTCTTTAATACTTCACGAGACAGAATATCAGTAATGTAACCAAAACATCAGTAAAATGGGCGCAGGAAAGGGGTGTAGTTAGGAAAAAATAACGAAAAGATGTATTTTAAGTAATAAGGCAACTCTAATCTTTGTTTAAACAGTAGAGGGTCTCTTCATTGATAAAAATATGCATCATTATTTTGGGTACAAATCGTGTGATTAATTTATAAGGATTATCTCTAAAAGGTTGCTTTAAGCCGCTAGGGTCGTTATTTAACATTGGAATGGAGAAATAATGATAAGGAGCAATCATTATTCTGTTGATATAACCACATCTTTCCTGAAAGTTTTCATGGAATTTAATCAATTGACGGTGAGTTTCAGAATTAATAATTCGTCAATACTAAGCTTGAGTTATGTAATAAGTAATTTTGATAATTGAAAACACATACTACATTACGGTCCTTAGGAAACTAAGGACCGTAATGTACTAAAGTTGAGGCTACCTCCGTCTACCCAAGTGGGGCCTTCAGAAAATCAATGGGGAATGGACTTTTCCCTCACGATGGCGTCAGGAACCGGCAATGGAGAGGAAAACTGAGGCCATCTCTGTAGACTTTTTCCTTCTCTTAGTCTTCAGGGAACCCCAAAAAAGAGGAACTTCCTATACGATTCTACAACGATCCATTCGCGGAAAAAAAAGGGACGAAGGGCGTGAGAAATCATCTCAAAGGATTGAGGCGAAATAGGAGATAGCACAATGGACCAATAGCCTGAGTGGTCACGGGAACTATCCGAATACCGTATCCGCTTCAGTAAAATAAAATAATAAGTAGTTATGTATTTAAATACCTATTTGCCCACACTAATGATTTTAGGGGAAATTTTCACTTTGATTTATTAAATGAGAGAAAACAGAAACATTTTTGGACGCTAGATCTACTGTTCACTATAAGACTTTGAAAAAATATTTGGATGAAAACTCTCTTTCAGAAAAGTTCAAAATATTGATAATTAAATTAAAAGCATTTACGCGAAAATTGACATGAAGCACAGATGATAAAATACCTACATTATAAAACCTATTACAAACAAACGGAAACATTTGGAAAAAATGTAACGTGACGATTGGAATTAAAGTTTTCGATATAAAAATTGCACACATTAGGTGCGTCAATAAAATAAATGTTATAATATTTAAATCTTGGAAAATAATAATTGTTAATACTATCCATATCCATACTAATATTATAAATGCGAAACTGCTCGAGTTTGTTTATGACCTTTTCACGCATAACACAATATAAAGACTTTAATAATTCTTTCACCAATATAAAGCTAAATTATATGCGCAGACTACAGGTTGTATATGATGGTAAGCTCTGGCGTTATGAAATTATAAATATTAATTTATTATTTATTTATTTATCAAAAGTATACAATACAGAATATAGTATATTATATAAAGCATTGTACTCCCAGGAGTTAATAAACTCATTGCGGGAATGATACGCATTACATGAAACATATAGCTGTATGTATTAAATGGACATATGATGGGGATATACACAACATTATTATTTCAGATAGTCATTAATAAGATGAAGTTTGAGCATGTTAGTTTGGGTCTTTTTACATTGACTTGCACGTTTGATCTCGTTGGGTAGTTGATTATATTTTGTGTGAGCTATGTATTCTAGGGATCTTAGTCCATATTTTGTTGATTTGATTTTTGATATAAGAAGTTTGTTGTGATTTCTTGTGTTGTGTTGGTGTACGTCGCAATTGTAATAGAGTGTAGTGTTGGAATGTGCCGAGTGTTGAATTACTTGTAATATAGTTTTAGTTATTTCAAAAGTGGGAATGGTATTAAAAGGAAGTATTTGGGTGTTTCTGTAGATATCTTTGACATGTGTGTCCCAAGGTAGACTGAAAATATTTTGCAGGGCTCTATTTTGAACGACTTGGACTTCTGAAATCATTTTTTTTGTAGCAAATCCCCAAATTCCGGCGAGATATATTAGATGTGAGTGAATCATAGCATGGTAAATCGATTTTAATAGAGAGGGAGGAAGTAACCCGCGAAGTCTATATAAAACACCAGTTATAGGAGTAATTTTGGATAGAACATGTTTAAATTGGTGATTCCATGTGAGTTGTGAATCAATGAAAAGGCCAAGATATTTTGTAACATCAGCCCTTTCAAGGCGGTTATTATCAAGACTTATATTAAGACTTACATTTTTTTTATTTGCAAACAGTATGTAATGTGTTTTTTTATGTTTAGGCTAAGTTTGTTTAGTCGCAGCCAGTTTGCCAGGCAAGCTATATCCCTTTCCATTTCCTTTTCAAGTTCGTTTAAATCATTATTGTGATAAAGAATCACTGTATATTATATTTGTTATACGTTTTCTGTCGCTAACAAAAGCGAATTTTTGCTAACGTCAGAAAAAAATCTTTTCCATGGAAACAATGTTGATATATTTTTGGGCTCTGTGCTTATTTTTTTATTATATTAACGAACTTCCAAATATTTAAATAAAAATAAACATCCGAAATGTTTGTAAGCGCATAAATTCCGAACGAATGAACAAAATTGGATAAGTAATTCTTTTTTTCTTTGAGCTTTATAAAATTTAGGTGGTAGGCGAGATGTTTGAAAACTGAATGTAAGGGAATGAATATATGGAATGCGGGAGGGGATGGGGGTGGGGTGGGGGGGGAGATAATTGATAAGTGCAAGCCCTACAGTAATTTCCCGTAATACCATGCGAGCGAAGCCGCGGGGAAAAGCTAGTTTCAAATAAAAAGAAAGCATTTTACAGTCATTAAAGGAATAAATAGTAGTAAAGATTTCTTATTCCTTACATGTTAATATTTTTCAGTACAATAACAGAGCTCTGAAAACCTTTGTGCTCATCAACAAAGAAAACCTCCGTTGAATGTCATTTGATTTTCCTGGAGGCAACAAGAGTCTGTTTGAAGTCAACATGATAGAAATTCCTACAGTTTTTTTTTAGGGCGTAGGAATTTTTACAACAACATTGTGAATGAGCAAACATTATTTTAGGCTTTGAAGCAGGTTAAGTAAAGCCTTTGGTAAAGTTTGCATTACACGAAAATTTTATCTCAAGTGTTTACTTTAATAATATCATTTTCATTAATATATAGGCACACAAATCTCTTAAAGAAATTGAAAACTTATTGTGCAGCGTTAAAAACCCATTTATTTTGAAATAAATGTTGTCTTAGTCTGAAAGAACAAAAAAATGTATTTAGTGCACAGGGATTTTCGTAAAAATAATTTGTTTGTAAAAATCGATAATTTAGAGAGCAAAAATTCGTATTCTCCCAAAATACGATGTGTAATCGGAAAACAAATAATAAATGACACTTATCAACACCAAAATCAAATTTGACAGGAGACTTAGTGACTTGGGCAGAAGATTCTTTTTGGAAGACATAACATGAAAGGGGTTAAAGTATTATGTCACTATGCACTCAAAATCAAAACTGTAGCGGAAAAGTTGTGATATTTTGTATTTATTGATATAAAACTTAATAATATTATGACAATACACAAAACATATTTTCTACAGATTGTAAATGACTAAACCAGCGATCGATAAGTTTTCAATGTCGTCTTTAACATATAAACTGATCGGAAAAAGTCTTTATTATTTCAGACATTAATATTGGTAGGTATGTACATTCCATGATCATAATAATATTTAACTATACTGATAGGTAACCTTTTTCAGCAAAATGCGAATAAAGGATACTTTTTGCAGACCAGTGTGAAAAATAATTAACTTTAAGGGCTTTCGAAAGAGGATAGAGGAAGATTACGTGAAACAAGAAAAGCGGAGTACGGAGGAGTGACAGATGGTTATTCACTTTGTGAAAGTGACGCCGTGAAGACCCTGGGAACGTTCTGCACGAGAACTGAATTGCTGAAACAGTTAACACTATAAAGTCCAAAGCTGTTTTTTCTGAGTAGTTTTCAGCAAGAAATCTCCAAACCTAGAAGTTTACTTATAATTAAGTTCTTTGTTGAGTGAGGCGTTCTTAACAAAAGCTCTTTATTTATCACACACAAGTCAGTTTAAAACTTATAATACTAGTTCTCAGAACTAAGTTCCAGAATAAATTATTTATCTCACCCGTAATGTTGGTTTCCTTAAAAGTGATGTTTTAGGAAAAGACGGTTTTTTATGTTAACCTGTTGAACGTTGGATGGTATTTCGAAAAAATCCGCAAATTTTAAAGAAAATTCTATAAAAAATAATTCGGAGTAGCTACGATAATAAAAAAAGTACCCAGGTCCTAGATTGATATTAGCGCAAGCTAGATTGATCTTGTAAGTCTCCCTTTCACCCTGAAATACAAAAGCTTTTTCACGTCCGGGAATGCCCACAACATGCCTATGGGAATTTTTTTTGAAATCGAAGGAGACTACGGCAACCCTAATTGTGGAATGTTGTGAAGTTGAAGGTAGGAAGTACCTGGTTGTATAGATTTGGTCACCAAACACGAGAAGCTTAAACCATTTCAAGTTACTTTCCAAATTTGAATGGTGGTCTCATGCCAGAGCAATACTGAGGATATATTTTATTCAGGAACGTGCCGGAACCCTAGACCTCCGGATTGCTAGTCAAGAGTGTTAACCCTCCACCTTGAAGGTCGTTTAATGAAAAATTCCGAAAATGTGGGTTAAATGTGCAAAATAATTCCCATTTGTGAAATGATTATTTAAAAAGATAATCTCAGTAATATGAAACTCAAACAAATTCTGAAAAAAAAAATATAGAAACATTGAGTTTGTTAAAAAACTATTAAACATATTTTATAGATAAAGTTCTTTTAAGCCTTTAAAAATTTTAAAAACATGAATACAATATATTTTTTTGATTTTTAAAAAATTCTCGAGACATCAAATCACAACTGGTTCCTAATACTTTTCCTTTGCCGTTAATCCAATTAAAAATAAGTGTTGGGAGTTTCACTTCAAACTTGTTGCAAGAAAATTAATCATGAAAGTGAATAATGATAGAAAGTTAGTAAGATATAATCGTGAAAAAGAATTTCAAAGTAGATTCACAAAGATTAAGAAAAATAAATCCAATATCTTGTCTCGATCATGCGGTTATTCCAGGAAAAGGTTTTGAAAACTAAACACTAATTTTAAAGAAATCAAAAAAATATTAATCTCATTACTAATCTTATGAATGTTATATTTGAATCAAGACAGATTTTTACAGAAATTCAATAGTTTTACGCCAATACCTCCTACATGAGATTTTACGCAACGCATTTCTATTCTTGTGAAATGATTTACTTAACTAATAAAAGATCCATAATAAAAAAAAAACACGACAGCAGTGATTCTTTTCACGTTTTTCAAAATAATCCATTTTGGTTGGTATTTTTTCTAACAATTCATATTTTGACAACTTAATTTTGTATTCTCGTGGGAGCTTCAGTCCGGCAACTTTTCAAAGCAATAAAGAAGGTTGAAGTTTATACGAACCGAGTGTGCAACACGTTGTAAATCAAATTACACCTTTGATCACCGGCTGATTATTTAGAAATATTTGCCTTTGAAAGAAAAAACATTTGAAAATTTATCATTCTGGCACTTCACACGCTCTACGAAAATCTTGCGTTAAGACATAAGCGTCATTTATACTGAAAATGTTAACGTCAAATTGACAGCGACTGTGAAGGAAAAAGAGCTGCCAAATTCTAACTTTCACATAAAACATCTTAGCGAATTCTTAACCATTTATTGTTATAACTAGGCATTAGAATGAAAAAGTAATTTATTTATATAAAAATAATCCTTGACGGTAAAACAAAACAATCGCAAGTGTTTATTTTGTTTTAACTGTATATCTTATTAAAATTCAAATCACGGTAAACATTTGAAGCGCAGCCAACTAAAACAATCTTTGTGAGAAATTAGTTTGAAAATGAAATTAATTTCATATTCAAGGCAGAAAATATTTAAAACAGTATTAAATTATCATCTTTATTGCTTACGTGAATAATATAATTATTCAAGAATCAGGAACGATTGAATTCTCATATTTGAAAAGAGTAACTCTATCCAATTTAAGATAAATTTGTACATTCACTTTGTCTTTAATCCGTTTAATACACCTCCCATATTAAGGCATACATTAATAAATCACAACTATCTAAAATTGCGGAAATGCGGGTTGGGTAAGTAGTAGAAGAAACATAAAAAAAATTGTGATGAAAAACATTTATTTACAATAGAGGTAGGTTTTTGTCAAGCAGGTGTAAAAAGGAAATCGATGTTTTTTCGCATAGTATTCCGAGAACCATTAAATAATGGATTAATAATAATGATGACATTCATCTGTTGAATTCCGCTGTGGAAAATATGATTATATTTTCCCAGAATGTTCACAAAATATAATTTATGTTTTGAATAGTACCTACCAGGTACTTGAATTCAGAAAGACTTAAAATATTTCAATCAGCTAATTGAAACTACAGAATTTTGTTATCCTACGTGCTAACTGCTCGTAGGATATTGTTGATTTTGGGAATCCTCGTCCGATAACACGCACGACTGATTGATGGAACAGGTGGAGTTAGATAGGAAGTTAATTAAATAGGAACTGTGAATCAGAGGATCGCTTTCACCCATTTCCACATGTGTCGGTGTACACGATATGCATACATATCACATACAGTCCGTCAAAGATAGACATGGTAGACAAGTGATAGAGGGAAAATGCTTGCATTAGATTAAAAGACACAATATATGAGCTTAAATTGGCTTTGGGATAAAACATAGTCAAATTAAGTAAAAAATTTACCAACGTATTCTGGTACAGCTATGCCAACGTCGGAACTGTACAATTCCTACATTTAAAAACATGTTTTCTGATTACTATAAAAGAAAATCATCGAATTTAAGCTCAAATCGCAAAATCCATACAATCTTTATAAAACACGTATCGGCTCAATGAATTGCGCTGAATTTGTGACCAATCAGAAAAAATCTATAAAATTAAACATAAAAATAAATTATATGTAAATACGTCATCAATAATCGCAAATTGATTTTTTTATATTAGCTCCACAAAGGAAGCCCCGAGGAAAATAATTCCCCTCAGGGCTAATGTAATCTTTTTGGACGCTGAGTGGAGGGTATATTTAGGAAAGGAAGGAGAAAAAGATGTGGGAAGGAAAAAGTATGAGGAAACTGCGGCGGCTAGTTTATCCAGGAGTGACGGACGTATGATTCCATCCCTCCCACTACGGTACAAGGCGAGAATGTTCCGAGAGATTCCTACGAGATACTGGAGAGGTCAAAAGATCTCCCTCAACCAGACTCCTGATGCGGCCATTTCGCAGTTGGTTGGTATACGCATCCGCCGCCAGGACCCGGACAAACCTCACTCCACTAATCCGGGTTAAATAGTGGTATTGGTAATAAACGATTTATTTTAATTTTATCACAGAAAAACGTAAATATTTTATGCTGAACATTGATGAATAAAAGCTAAACAATTATTACGTTCCAACCAAAGTAAGAATCGTGTCTCCCTTATCAGACATAAGTGGACACAAGTGCTTCTTTTTGTGGTAACAAATATCCAAAATTGTCCTTAAATGTAATATTTTTTTAAATTCACAAACGTGTTAAATGCAACTATTTATTAACAATAAAACAAAAAAAAATATTTGTAATTATTCTATGTAGATACTTATTACTTATTTTAATTTAATGAAAACAAATAACTTTGTGTACACCACTATTTAATTAATATATCAACATAGTTTTCGAAACATGTTGATATTGTTAATTAAATAGTGGTGTACACAAAGTTATTTGTTTTCATTAAATTAATAATGATGCCACAAAGTGAATTTGCGAATTTTGAAGAAACTTAATTTTAATTAATCATTTTATGAATTTACGTAAAAAATAACAAAAAATCCCACATCGGCGTACGTATCGCTTTCTGTATTCTCATGCACATTCCTGTGAGAATAACACAGCAGAACTCAGAAGGTGTTTATTTTAATAGCTAATATTAGTGGCAATTGTGCATTATTGAAGAAGTTGTTTGCCCACACATGTATATATTTTTAGTACATAAAAGAAAATATTTATCAAGAAGCAAATGATAACATGAAAATTAATGATGCCGTAGAAAGCTCTGAAATTTCCTTGCTCGCACGCACTCGAGCATCCGTTTCCTTGTTACGTTCTCCCATTAAAATTCTTTCTGACAGTCGGATTCTTCGAATCAATAATTAAATTATCTATACTGTGTGCAATCATTTAAGAACATTATTTTTGAACGCTAATTCCATACAAGAATTCCATGAAAGGCAGAAATAAAAGGGAAGAACTCTTTTTCTAAGTCATTTCAAGCAAAAAAAAATAGTTTCAATTCTTAACGATGATGCCTAATCAGAGGATAATACTAAAAATGATCTTCCATCTACCTTTAGAAAGTTGAAAAAAATTTTTTTTTTTTTGGGAAAATGTGCATTAAAAAAAACTAATAAATTTTAACTTTTTAAACCACGCTTCGTTTTAATCTCTTACGCGACCTTTGGGTCTATGCCCGAGTCATCTGTGTCATAGAGTTAGTCAAATCAAATTAGCTCATATATACGTGCGGAAACTGGAAACGTACTTCAAATATATGAAGAGTACCTAGCTACCATTGGCATTCCGTAACTATTTATTGAGCTAGAGTGCTAAGATTGAAATATTCGACATTGTTGATTGCTGTTGTAGTTGAAAATATATATTTTTTTCGAAAATTCAATATTTTTGAATGAAGATTTTTCAATTTTTTTAATTTTTTTTTTTATATTAACTCCACACAGGAGGCCCTGAGGGAAATAATTTCCCTCAGAATTTCTTATCATCTTTGAAGATGCTGTGTGGAGGGTGCTGTTAAGGAGAGGAAGGAGTGAACATGGGTCTTGAAGAGACCCATGTTGTAGGAGGGAGGAAACACAGAAGCCGGCAAATCGTTCCACAGCCGGGCTGTTGAACTCAAGAACGAGTCGTAGAAACGACCCGTTCTCATGATACTAATGTCAACCGTGTACAAATGTTGAGCGCGTGTTTGGCGTGTTTCCCGACCATGCACCGGTGCCGAGGGGATCAGTGACGCTAGTTCCTCGGAGCATCTTCCATTGTAATACCGGTAGAACAAGGACAGCATTCCCACCTGAAGCCTGTGCTCTAAAGATTGCAGTCCGTTTGTTAAGTTAGGAGAATCTATCAAACGGACCGCCCGTTTCTGCACGGAGTCGAGGGTTTTTTGCAGGTATTTTGGGGCTCCAGACCAGAGGTGGCTGCCAAATTCAACCGTGGGGCGCGCTTGCGATTTGTACAGGGTTAGCAGTTGTGTACTATTAAAGTATCTGCGGGCCCTGTAGAGCACGCCCAGTTAATGTTTGGAGAAACAAAAAATCTGGCTACAACGACATCAACAATGACGTATAATATAAGCACTACAGCTCACTGAATAGTCAAGTTTCTTCAGGTTTAGGATTTCTGAGAGTTTGAGCGGGTTTTTCACCGAATTTACACTAAAAACTACTTCGTTTGCTTGTTCAGTTCGATTTTCATCTGGCACCACTCGGAAAGCTTTATCGAAAGCTTGCATGCTTACTCGTATCTCTGGGTCGCGACTTCGATTCAAGCTGTCATTCTGCCCTAATGGGATTCCATTTTATCTTGCTTATTGTCAAGTTCGAGCCGAACAAAAAAATTCTGAGTTTCGACGTGAGTGATCACTTTGTGCTGAGGGAGGTCGTTATTAGGTGCTGGGGGGCTGGTTTGACGCCCTTTCACGGTGATAACGAATAGGAGAGTGAGACGAGGGATGGACATTCGTTTAATGAAACTGTGAACAGGTACCTCGTTTATTACCGTAAAGTACGTACCGTACGAAGTAAAATGCTGTAATTAAACTAAATCAACTCTGAGGTGAATGCACTTATCCTCATTTTTTATCGCAATTTTATATAATTATACATTTATAATAGTGACCCGACAGTTGATCTGCCGACAATTGACCGCCGAAATGATATTCATTAGCTGTCAAATAAGAGTAGAAAATTTAAAAAATGGAATTACAAAAATTGAAGGCTGGCAACACCAAATTAACTACAAAAAAAAAAATTGTGTTTGAGCGCAATGACACCGAATGTACAGAACACAGTAAACCACATTAAAAAAACATTTTTTTGTTCTTAAAGAAAAAAAAATAGAAGCACTGTTGTTAAAAGTACCTACTTAATGACATAAATTTGATAAAACGGTGGCTTACAAACTGATTTGCCAAAATTAATTTAATATAAATTTGAATTTAACAGTAGATAAAAAGGAAGAATCACTAATGGTGAGTTTAGTTACACTACTTTTAGATCTGAATGAGTTTAATATCATGATGATCTAAAGCCCGGGCAACGTTCGGTACTTAAGCTAGTATTAAATAAATGTGAGCAATTAACACAATTTTTTGGATGAATTAACACAATTTTTTGTTCATTGTATAAACTTCTTTTAATAAATAAATAAATAAATAAATAATAAATTTCTAAACTGCGCTTTTATATTTTGATACATTATCGTTATTCTTCATTATATTAACAGAAAATTGCAAAAGTATATTAATTAAATACCTATATGCAATTCTTATTTTGAGATCAGTGGGTATCTATATAAATATTAAATATGTACATATTTTTTTCACTTTTACGACTTTTTAATTTTTTATAAAAATGTAGGTTACGTAGCTTTACATTAACACCATGAGTTAAATGTTTAGTATTGCCATTTTATCACTAGTGCCCTCCTATGTTTTCTACTTTTATTTGACACGCTGTACTATAAAATTATAATTTTTTGTACATTATTTACCAATTTCAAACATAAAATCAACTTAAAAAATACCTTTAATAAAAAGTTGATAGGAGTATCATGTCGATTTTTTTGTACTTATATGCTGCTATACACGTACACAGTATAAAGACAAATAGATTTTTCCTTGATGCATTTGAATGAAAATATGTTTTATACTTTGTTATTCGGCGGTACATCTTCTCTGCACACCCCTTTGGGGTCACTTGGTTATATTTTGTGTTATTAGGTATGCCGTATTTTCCCCAAACCGATTGTTTATTCGTTTATTGAATATAATTTTGCCGGGGGTCAACTGTCGGCGGATCAAATGTCATTGAACAATTTATAATACTTAACATACAACTTAATAAACACAAAATTACTGAGATAGACGCCTTCAGTTGATATTTGTGTTTTAAATGCATTCTTTAAAGAATGGGCTCACAACTTATTAACTATTAAAACTATCAATTATTAAATATTAAAATTAATTAACCAAAGGGCCATTTTATCAAAAGCGCCATTGAGATGATTTTTCACAAAAACAACGCTCTACAAATTATACAACTATTATTATTATAGCAGAGATAACAGACCTTTACACTATTCTGTCGTGGCACACTCTCTATAGTTCATTCGCATGCGCACATACTCGTCTGTTAGACCGTCTCAATTAATTTATTGATTCGGCTAGTTGTGTTATGTTTTCCGGGGATGAATCCGACTCCTTCTTCCGTTTACTTGCGCTTCATATATTATCCTTACACTGCTTTCTCTATCCACCCACTCCGCGTGTAAATTTAAGACGTAAAATCGTAGCTTTGTTAATACTGATAATGAAGTACGCTTCCATCGGTCTTGCCTTGTTATAGTAAAGAGTATGTAGGAATTTTCAATCAACATGGCTTTACTCACAGAATAAAGAACACTAGAAATGCCTTCCATATTATAGATGGTGATGAAAACTAATGTCGCCACCGATTTGGTACGCTTTGATTCTTTCCCATTTAGCAAGCTCCTCGATGATCGTTTTCGGTTATGATTATGATTAAGGGAATATTTTGATTTTCATACGTTCAAATATAATCAAGTTTATAACGACGAACATGTTACTTGATACCTCACACATTTTTGGACTTTCCGGGCAAAAATAAAATGGATGTATAAATAAGATTGATCGAAGTCACAAATATTTACTAAACGCGTAGCTTGTTTCGTGTTGGCCAGCGAATGTGTTGATTGATGTGAGCCCGCTAATTATTCCGAATTTCAGCTTCGTCTTGTCTTCGTCTCAAAAATTTGTTATTGCGTATGCTCAAAATCATCCGGAATTTGTTGAAATAAAGAATGCCGATCTTTGATCTTGGTCCATTTACTAATAAATCAGCAAGACTGGTATAAACCAAAGAGAAAATGAGTGTAAGTGCATCGGATGGTAAGTAAAAAAAATAGCTGTCCTTTTGTTTAATGTACTACCTGCATTTGTATCGATTTTTGAAGTAAACGAAGAACAGCCCCGGATCTACGACTTTTTCAAACCGGGGCAGAAACTTGATAGTGGCGCCCCCTAGAGGGGGAGAGAGAAGATTTTTTTTAATCCATAATTATTTTTCAAGAGAATGCAAAAATAATTATGAGCAAAACCTTTTACAGTATTTTCCTGCCGAGCAAAACGTCTCACGTAATAAATATTTAAATGTTATGAATTTCATGTTCTCCGTTGAACGGTAGAAATAATACCGTATTTTTTTATAGTGTTATTCGAAAAGTCTGACGCTATTTTGAGACATTTGAAATTAAATTTTTATGAATAAGTATGATTCGTTGAATTCATTTTGAAACAATGTTAACTAACTAACAAACTAACCATCACGCCGTTTCCCCGCAGGGGTAGGCAGAGAGGACAGACCGCCAAACAACTCGATCCTGGCATACACTCCTTCCTTCATTCACATTCATACATCGTCTCATACATGCTCTTCTATTATTCTGACTCTTGACATCGCCCGACTCAAGTATCTGATTCACTTGGTCGTGCCATGTCTTCCTCGGGCGTCCCCGACTTCGTCTACCATTCACATTTGCGTCATATATTCTCCTTACACTCCTTTCCTCATTCATTCGCTACATGCCCAAACCATCTGAGCGTCCCTTTCTTAATCTTACTCATAACGCTTAGATCAGCCTTGCATTCTTTGCGGATCTCCACATTTCTCACACGATCATACATGGTTTTACCACACATACGTCTCAGGGATCTCATTTCTATAGCATTCAGTCTACTTTCATCCTTTCTCTGCCAGTTCCATGCCTCACTGCCATACACCAGGGTAGGTACCAGCACTCCATTATGGACGGCTAGCTAGGAATCAAAATATGCTTATTCACAAAAATAAAATTTCAAATAAATCAAAATGTGTATGGGGATTATGTATTGCTATATTAAGCACAAAAAATGTTTGAAACTTTCAAAATACCTTCTTAAAACCCCCGCAAAAGTTCTTGGATTATTTCAACCACATGACAAGACATTTGAAAAGTTTTTCAATCATCACAAAAATTCTTGCAAAACTGTTAAACATTTGAGAATGACATTTTGCAAGACAATGATTGTCATATCAGACTTCAATAATTAAATTAATGAATTTATTTGAAGTACTTACATAATGATTTGAATCGAATTAACAATTAGAGATATTTTAAATAGGTGTCTATGTTAGGTACCAAATTTGATTGATTTTTCTTATAATATTTGATTGTTCTTATATAATATACAAAAATGAATATTTGTAATACCTATATGAAAAATTAAATTTTGAATTAAAAAAATTGTAATAAGTGGCGCGCGAGCTGTTTGAAAACTAAATGTACTGTGGCGTGAGGGGGGTTGGCGGGACGGGGGAGCGGGAGAGGGGAGATGGAAGGCGGTGAAGGTGGAAGAGGAACGCAGGAGGAGAAGGAGACGTGGGAGGGGAACGGGGACGCACGGGAAAGGACATGAAGGGAGAAACAATTTATTTTTTGATTAGGCATTGCGATGCATACCGGGAACCAGCTATTATTGTATATATTATTAGGCATCCTGCAAACACAAAACATTTTATCGAGCACACATTTGCGGAGGAGTCATGTTCATTTGCAATAAATGAAAACTAATGACTTTGAGACTAATTGAAATTTTTGAACTAAAGGTATTAACAATTTTGAATTCAATCGATATCTCGTAATTGACTCGATATCTCAGAGCAATTTCAGTTTTTGTTCCCGTAGTTCAGGTCCCGTTCACAGCAGTTTCCCTTATATCGTGTAAATTGATAACCAAAGTAATTATTTAATAAAATACATACAAACAAAATATGGAAACGCATAAAATGTTTGGCAAGATGTGATATAAACTGAACCTAATGCAATTATTTTGTAAAATAGTATTTCCAAAACCCCTTTAAAAACTTCATTGGGGCCCTGTTAACAAAAATTATTGCCTAAACTATTATGGTAATTTAAAAACGGAAAACATTATTCATTTCGTGTTCGAATTCAGACACTTTTATCATCGAACAATATTTTGAAAAATGGAACCTGGAAATGGAAATTTGGAAAGTGCTACAAAATGGTGATATAAAGCAAGAGGGCTCGCGTGAGATGTGAGACGGGCTATAAATTATTCAATTATATCTCTTTCTCGGCTTTACTCGAACATTTCAAGCCATTTTCGAAGGGTGAAAGAATGGGCCGTAAAACAAAAAAGAAATTCAAACAATCGAAAAGGATAAATGAAAGTATTTTCAATCGTTTAAAATTAAAAACATCATCATCTTAAGATATTTGGTACCACAATAACATAAAATTTTATTATCCCATTAAATTCCAGGAAAATTTATCTCAGTAGAATATATCGTATTATTCTTCAATGCTTTAATAATAATACACTAGTGGACTTAAGTGTGGACACTTTTTATAAATTTCTTGTATTTGATATTCATTGACCCTTTTTTCAATCACGTTGGTGTTTTAACTGTAATTTTGTTTGCTAATTAATTCAACAGCGTATTATATTATTATATTTTGAAAAGATTTAATTTTTTTTTAGAAAAATAACAAAAATGCTGAATTAAACAACGACATGGCAAAACACAAATTATTTATTAATTTTAAAGATTTTGCATAATATTCCAAATTAATATTTAACGTTAGTATTTCGTCGAAAATCTTTTTAGTTTAATAATTTTCTCAATCCTTCTAGGCATGGAGTCCACTAAACGTCGCAAATCTTCAGGTTTGATGACATGGAACCATGCTTGAATAATCGCTTTAATTATTTCTCTTTTTTGCTGGGGTTGCCACGAGAAACCAGTATTTTCAATCTAGAACAGAGATTTTAAATAGTGATTCAAGTCCATAGTGTTTCCTGGCCAAGATAAAATAACAATATGGTGGTCTTGTAACCATTTCATGCTTGTTTTGCTGTGTGACATGGGGGTCCATGCTGCTGGAAATTGTATCTACCATGATTAAATCATGATATTGGGTAAAAATTTTAAGTCCAGAATCACATCTTGATGCCTTTTATCCTTAATTGTGCCTTCTACCACTCCCAGTCATCCAAAACTATCTCTTATCAGGCAAGCCTACACCATTACACTCACAGGAAGTTTCATCGTCGCAGTAGTGCTTTCTGGTATCGTGTCTTCAACTTGATGGCAACAAACAAATCTCATTCCATCACTCCCAAAAATGAAAATTTTGGTCTGATCACTCCATATCACCTTTGCTCAGTCTTTTGATGTCCACTTCTTATGTGTTACAGCCCATTTCAGCCATTTTTGCCTCTGCTTCATGTTACTGTTAGGTTTTTATTATTCTAGCCTAATTTCTTCCTAAATGTTACATCAGTAATGTCGAGTCCAGCAGCTTTAATGACCTTGTTAATATCTTTGGACGTTTGACGATAGTCCTGCAAGGTAAAGCAACACCTGCTCTTTTCATTTTGTGCCAAAACCTCTGGTCTTTGGACGATTTTGGAGCTGTTTTTGTGGTTTTAATCTCCTTGCAGCGTTGGCAAACCTTTCTTACTCCAGACTTGGTAGCTCCTCCACCCAATATTTTTGTAATTTCTTCAAATGTGTAGCCTTCTTCACAAAGCGCAACAGCTATGCTTCTCTTTGGGCGACCAATCTGCCCGTTTTGGCACCTTAGGAGCCATTTTAATAATTTTTATAACTAAAAAAACTACATCACTTTTCTTTAAGGGATGACTGACTAACGCGGGTGTAAAACTAATCGCGTTGTGTCTTAAAGGGTCCTGATTAGAGCACACGACAATCTTATGTACTCTGTGATTTGTTTAGATGGAACACGAGACATTGCTGGGTTGTCAAAACTCAAAAACGTTGTTCTCAAAAATTGGTTGTTTTTAAGTCAGTTCTCATAAATAGTGACAAGAATTTTGAATCATCATATGGCATGTCGCATGGCATGGTTATTCATCAACTATAGCACAAGGTATACGAAAAAAATATTTAAAAGGGTTCCATAACAAAATTAGTAGTTTTTTTATAAGGCAAACGACAAGATATTTGAAAAAAGATACAAGAAATTTCGAAAAGATACAAAAAAATACAAGAAATTTCGAAAAGTGTCCACACATAAGTCCACTAGTGTATGTGGTAAACTTTCGAAGAAAACAAGCACTTAGAATCAAATTGTATTATTTTAACGTATGTTTTCTAATTTGGTAACATAAAAAAGTTGGATAAATTCCGTAGAAATTAAATCAATCGAGTTCTATGACGTAGTAAAATCTTGTATGATCTGAAAGGGATGCAAGATGTAGTTAAGCGTGGTTATAAAAAAAAACCAAGCTTACGAAAATAATGATACGATGGTTTGGACAGGTATAGCAAAAAAACGTAGAGTTGTATGTCAGAAAAATAGGTATAAAGTCAAAGGATTACCAAGACATCTTGTTGTTACATTTTTATATTTCTTTTTGCATTGTTTTGATTCAATATGATATGTGAAATAAGTCAATTTTTGTTTGTTCTTATTTTTAACCCCTCAAACAAATTTGTTCGCTTTTCGGAATAACTCATATAAGTCTCATAGAAATTGTTGTGCCTCCCTTACTATCATAGTGAGAAATATGATATAAATGGTGTCGGAAAGAGAAAACACAACGCCTTACAAAAAATTAACTAAACACTCCTTTTAAACCAAAGGATCGGATCCCTACTTGAAAAAGAAATTTGTAAGTTTTTGAATTTTTTATTAATTATTTTTATATGAAGCTTCCAAAAAGTAAAGTGACAAAACGTTTATAATAGATATATTTGTCTAATAAAATATATGGGTGTATTTATTTTTTTCGTGAACAGTAATTTTAGTTTAAAAAAAAAAAAATTACTTTTTAAGGAGGTGTTGAGTTGACTTTATTCTCAGTTGGCATGGAACCGAATGCCATACAAGATACCCAACTGTTCCCATTCCCAATTGTCCAGAAGGTACGAGTACCTATCAGTAGGACTACAGCTTCCCCAGGGAATTAGGGTTATTTCGTGAAATTATTGGATAAGGTGGTGGATAAGGGAACTAGGAGGTGATTAGGAAGTTTGGGAAGTACCTGGCTATTTATATCAGGCCACTAATAAAAAATCGATGGAAAAGTGAGACAAGGACATTAAAAGAAGATATTGCACAGACAGGCGGATCGTATTGGAATAACGGACGAGTATAAGAAGATATATCGCGTTCCATCCTCTTTGTCTCGCTCTGTGACGGGCAGATTATGGGGTAACGGCATGATGGTTTGTTAATTTGTGAGATAATATTAGTTATACGAAAGATAACATTTGGCTTACCCCTTTCAAATATTATGGTAATGTGTACCGCATTTGGTTCGAGAACAGAAATGTTAATTTGCCTTTTGAATCAATACATCATACTATAGGTGCCATTCGTGTACAATATAAGACAATTTTCTTATATAGCTGCAATTTTTTCTCTGATTCTTGTTTGTATTGTGTAAAACGAGATATTTTTTAAGGAGGCATACCACGCCAAAAATAAATATCGGAAAAAAAGACACTTTTTTATGCATAAAATAATTTTCAAAGACAACAATTTTTTTTTATTTCTAATACGATAAATTCTGTCAATTTTCTCAGCGACATAAAATGAGGCAACATCTTACGTACCCATGTAATGAAAACGGTACTTTCATATAACTGTACGTCTCTCAAAAATTTGTTATTGACGTGATAACGTCGAAACGAAAATCGATGAACGCCGGCCGCATTCACTAAAAAGCATGACTCACTGTCACGCTGTCACGATGTCACGTTCCGCCTGAGCCGGGCGTACAAGCAAGGGCGCGGAACAAGCGTTCGGCCTAAGCGTTCAGCGAGAGCGCGGAACAAGCGATAAGGCCGAGCAAGCTTTCGGCCTAAGCTTTCGGCTTAAGCGTTCGGCTCGTGACGTTATCGCGTAAAATTATCGTCCGTAAACCGACTTCATAGACAACCAGATTTTTTTTATTAATATACCGTACAGTAACTTAATTGATTGTATTATAGGATCCGTGTGGTGCAGAGATTTGGTAGAAAATATTTAGTAGGAAAGTATCGAAGATTTTCATTTATCCTGAATTTGTCTGGCCTTTTTAATATGAATCTTTTTTTAAATTTTACACATCTGATAATCAACCATTTAATTATGGTAAACGCTTATTTATCAGACGTGTAATATTAAAAAAAAAAAAATAACTAAGAGCTCATTCATCGCGGATTCAATAATACAGTCCATGATAGCTTTTTTTGATAAGCCCCCAAAGGGCACACAAATTCCAACGGCTCTAAGAGCTTTGAAGCAAAGAAAAGACGATTACCTCAAGAGTGTTTTCTCTTGGGGTAAAAATAATATAGTCGAACTGAATGTTTCAAAGACCCAATCATGTCTGATTACGTCTAAAAGGGATCGAAATGAAAATCTAGTTTCCTTCAACGGAAGCAATCTTTCGAACAGGCCCTCCTTTGATGTGCTTGGTGTTACTCTAAGTGACCAGCTCAGGTACGGGGGCTCCATCGAAGCCAGAGTTAAGTTAGCCTCTCAGAAACTGGTAATGCTGTACAGGGCTCGCAGATACTTCAATAGTACATAACTGCTAACCGTGTAAAAATTGTGCGCCCCACGGTTGAATTTGGCAGCCAGCTCTGGTCTGGAGCCCCAAAACACTTGAAAAAAATACTAGACTGTGCAGAAACGGGCGGTCCGTTTGATAGTTTCTAACTTGCGTCATTTATCCCCACGGCACCATGTGTAGTCGGAAAATACGCCAAACACGCGACCAACATTTGTACACGGTTGACATTTGTCACATGAGAACGGATCGTTTCTACGACTTGTTCTTAAGTTCAGCTCGGCTGTGGAACGATTTGTCGGCTTCTGTGATATCTCTCCCCTACAACATGGGTCTCTTCAAGACCCATGTCACACCTTCCCCTAAACTAAAAGTACACAACATTCACGAAGATGACATAGGCCCTGGGCGAAATTATTTTCCTCAGGGCCTCTTGT
This sequence comes from Glyphotaelius pellucidus, assembly GCA_936435175.1. Lineage (NCBI taxonomy): Eukaryota > Metazoa > Arthropoda > Insecta > Trichoptera > Limnephilidae > Glyphotaelius > Glyphotaelius pellucidus. Next base: position 34,664,271 of record OW386537.1, on the reverse strand, counting down.
GTGGAATTAATGTAAAAAAACCCAAGTGTTTTTGTGGTGTACTTGTACCCTGCCAGTAAAAAAAACATACCTGTATATCTGTGTAAAATGTGACTCCAACCCTTTTATCTACCTTTATTACCCTTATAATAAAAATCCATAAAGATAATTTAAGGAAAACTTAGGTCTCAAAAATATTTACTTTTATTGGCTACTTTGTCAACATGTTAACTTTCCCGTAATCACAAAATCTTGAAAGAAAATTAGGTCGTTTATTTGAATGAAAATACATTGATATATTAGATCGCCTGTCCAACTCTAACTCCGTTGGTGGGGCGTAAATCACTCCTCTGATGGCAAAGGAATGAAGAAAAATTAAGGAGAGACTTTTATAGACTCTCCTTAATTGAATTGGTACTATGAAAAATGGAAAACAGATTTTGTTCGAATTCTTATTAATCAAGGAGAATGATCACCCGCACAATTACATCATTGAAATAGTTACCCTATTATAAACACGCAAAGAAGATAGACTAATAGTGAACAAGTCTTTTTGCAGACTGCTAACCTAAAAATATCCTATGAGTTGTAAAAAATTCCAGCTCCACTACATTTCATAAAAAAACGAGAAAACACGGAAAACTAAATATTATGACTCGACACGAACAAAACATTTTTTTCTAAGATATCAATTTATAAAATACTAGCTTTTTTACCCGCGGCTTCGTTTGCATGGTATTAGGGGGAAATTACTTGCTAAAGCGCTTGCACTTATCAATTATTATCCCCCCCCCCCTCCCGCATTCCACACATTCATTTTCGATACATTCAGTTTTCAAATAGCTCGCGTGTCACATAAATTTCATATTGCCAGAGCTCAAGGTAGTAAAAAGAAGAATTCTCCAATTTGGTTCAGTCGTTCGGAAGTTATGAGCGTACCAACATTTCGAAGATTCATTTTTATATACATAGATAGATAGATATTAACTATGACACCTGAAATAAAAAAAAATATATATTTATCGACATCGTTTCCACGGCAACGATTTGTTTTCTGACATTAGCAATAACTCGCTTTTGTTAGCGACAGAAAACGTATAAGAAATATAATAATATTTATAATTTCATAACGCCAGAGCTTACCATCATATACAGCCTATAGTCTTCGCATATAATTTAGCTTTTTATTGGTGAAAGAATGTTTAAAATCGTTTTAGTGTTTTATGCGTGAAAGCGTAACAAACAAACTAGAGCAGTTTCGCATTTATATTTCGCAATATTAGTATGGATATAGATACAGAAAAAAAGTTTTGCGTGCCACTGACAAATTTCCTAATTCTTAGTATTATGTGAAAAATATTATTATTGTTTCAACAATTAATATCAAAAATGAAAATAAGTTTTGTTGAAGATTTCAACACGCTGTTAATAACCAAACCATGATTCACGCTCCACAGGATATAAGACTATACTATGCCTGGGTTTCATGTGAGAATATAGATGTAAGACTATTAATATACAAGTACCAACAACTCCAAACTCTCCAAAATTAATTACAACCACTTCACAAAATCTATGTAGACAAACATGCTGGGAAGATCAATTATTTATTTATACACAACTTAATAAAATCTATTTAAGCAACCGTGCTGGCAAGATAGATGCAAAATATTTATAACTAACTAACCGCCGTTGGCTAATTAACTAACTTTCTTTTCTCTGCTGGAGTAGGCAGAAAGAAATGACAGCCAAATAACGTTCTTGGCACACACCTCTTGCTTCGTTCACAATTCATTCATTGTCTCATATATACTCTTCTATCACTCTGGCTCTTGGCATGGCCCGACTAAAGGATCTAATTCACTTGATCCATGTCTTCCTCAAGTGTCCCCGACTTCTTCTACCATTAACATTTGCGTCAAATATTCTCCTAACACATCTTTCATCGTTCATCCGTACAAAAAATCATTCATTTGACATCACTACGTTTTCAAAACAAAGAAGTTAAGTTGTCCTTGTAACTTGACAAATAAACCAATAGATATTCCCGTCTAATTCATCCCACATAATCTTACGAAAGATAATTATGACAAATTTTCAAATTGCTTAAATTTAGGCAATCACGCTGGGAAAATAAACATTGACTCTATAATAAAATCTATTTAGGGAACCATGCTGCTGGAATGGTAAATACATTCGCGTCAATGATGTACACTTTTGTTCCATCGGTTTTGGCTTCGATGTTTGTTTTTGTTATCGTTCAACACGATTCGATTGATTGAAATTAGAATAAATAACATTCAAATGTCAGTCACAAAATAGTTCACAAATAACTTTGAGTCTATAGCATAAAAATTAAGACGAACTGTTTTCTGGGCTAAAGATTTCACCGTTACTCGCCTGACAGCGATTAACATATGAACCAAATGGTTCATTTGGTAAAATTGTATGAGTAGTTACGTAGTGTAAGGACGGTTGTTATCTTCGATTAACAAATGAACCAAATGATTCATTGGGTGAAATTGTATGAGTAGTTACGTAGTTTAAGGACGGCTGTTATCTTCGATTAACAAATGAACCAAATGATTCATTGGGTGGAATTGTACGAGTAGTTACGTAGAGTAAGAACGGTTGTTGTCTTCGATTGACAAATGAACCAAATGATTCATTGGGTAAAATTGTACGAGTAGTTACGTAGAGTAAGGACGGTTGTTATCTTCGATTAACAAATGAACCAAATGATTCATTGGGTGGAATTGTACGAGTAGTTACGTAGAGTAAGAACGGTTGTTATCTTCGATTGACAAATGAACCAAACGATTCATTGGGTAAAATTGTACGAGTAGTTACGTAGAGTAAGGACGGTTTTTATCTTCGATTAACAAATGAACCAAATGATTCATTTGGTGAAATTGTACGAGTAGTTACGTAGTGTGAGGACGGTTGTTATCTTCGATTAACAAATGAACCAAATGATTCATTGGGTGAAATTGTACGAGTAGTTACGTAGTTATAATCCTCAATCATCACCCGAAGGCTCGAATTTATAATTTTGGTAGTTTTGTAATAAAAAAAAGTTTCTCGCACTTAAAATTCTCCACACCTGAGTATTGTACAAACACAGGGTATCTAGCACGGTCGATCGATAGAGGATTTATCGAAAATATCGGTAACTTGTCATCGTTACTGAGCATGACAGCAGATCGTTAAAAAAACAACAAGAGTTCACGATGACTAGGAGTTCTTAATTTATTCGACGTGAACTGTTATTTGTACGTTCACGATATCCAGACGTGCTCGTGAATGCGCGATTACACACGTTATCGACATAGATCCTTTATCAATCGATCGTGCTAGATACCCTGAAGGAGTAACTCCTGTTGCTTAGAACGGGGCTGGAAAGCGGTGGGTCATCTCGATTGTTTCTACCAAAGATATTGAAATAAGGAGATATGCTATGATGTCCGCCCGACTCTCACCGGAACGACTATCTAATTGGAATGGTTTGAATACGGAATTCAGTTGAGTTTTCGAAGTTGTGCAGAAGTATAGGACAACAACATAGTTTGAATACGGAAAGAATTTGTTCATTTAGTTTATTTTTGACAGTATTAGTTAAAAATATAGGCGACACCAGACAATCCCACCCAGTAAAAATTGCCGATAGCCCATCTCCTTATATTTCAATATCTTTGGTTCCTACCCTCGTGTTTCTGGTAGTTAAAGTGGTCCCAGAGAAAGGCGTTATGTGACGTCATCGTTCTAGTGTCGTCCTTTTCGTTTTCATGGAAGAAGTGTGAGAAAGAAGAGGATGATCGTCGATGACGTACGTATGACCTCTCTGTGGGACTACTTTAATGGGCAGTTGGCAGTCGGCAGTTAGCAATAGCGGGATGTTGGTGGGAGAGGGGGAGAAGTGATGTGTAGCGACTTTCATTACTGCAATTCTCTTTAAAATTACAGGAAAAATGGACTCCAGACCATTACAGCAAACCAAATAAATTTGAAATAAATTTTGTCTTTAAAAGAAAAAACAGTTTCCATTTTTTTTTGTTTTATTTTGATGACAAGAAAATTAAATTGTGATAGATGTGCAAAATAAAACACGGGCACACGAAAAATAACGTGGTGCAAACAGCAAACCACTTACATCTAACTGGTTACTTCACACATGAAATTATTTTATGAAAAGTATCTCAACAAATCTATATTCACGAAACAATCAGTTTTAAAATTAATATATTTAAAACATTTTTTTTTTTTTTATTTTTTTTTTATTTTATTTTATTTTTTTTATTTATTTATTTATTTATTTATTTTTTATTTTTTTATTTTTTTTTTATGAAAAACAAATACCTTTGTATAACACCACTATTTTATTAACAATATCAACATGTTTCGAAAACTATGTTTTCTTCGTCAGGATAATAAGTCAATTATTATTATTGACTTATTATCCTGACGAAGAAAACATAGTTTTCGAAACATGTTGATATTGTTAATAAAATAGTGGTGTTATACAAAGGTATTTGTTTTTCATAAAATTAATGATGACACCCCAAAGTAAATATGCCTATTTTGAATAAACATTATTTTTTTATTTATTTGTTTTTTTTTTTAATGGAAATCAACAGTTTAATACGATATAAATGTGCAATTTTCTTAACTGAGACAAAAGATGTAGATTCCCTCATTATTCTTAAAGTAAGGTGGATTCAGGTCTTGGCTGCAGATGCGTGGCGGGCTAGAACGGGAGAGGCTAGTTGAGGGAGACTGTTTGATATCTCCAGCTGGTCTCTCTCGACCCACGTCTTGCACTGCAGCGGGAGGGATGGATTCATACGTCCGTCACTCTTGGACACACTGACCCCTAAAATCCTACCCAACCCTCACAGCTTTTCCTTCCCAGAACTTCCTCTCCCTGCCTTCCTTGAAAAGACACGCTACACAGATCTCCAGATGGCAGGGAAATTATTTTCGTCAGGGCCTCTTATGTGGGGTTAATGTAAAAAAATATAATTAATTCACGAAGCAAGAATTTCATCAATTTTGGAAATAAGCCGCATCCCCATTTAAGCCCAGTGACGTAGTTGTAATTAATAATTTAATACCATTGATAAAATTTAGTATATTAATTACCTTTCTTAAGTATGATGTGTACCATCACCGCCATTTTTTGGAGTGCGGCAAGTATCTTCGTACTTTTTAAGAATACGGTTTTCAAATCTTTTGTATAATATCTCCAAAATGAAAATCAAAAATGCCAGAATGTATAAAGTTCCAATAAATATATAAAGGTTGACAAATATTTTCAGGTTAGTATCTTCAGATTTTAGAGAAATTTTTCTTTCTTCGGAGTGGTCTTTCTGTTCTTTTTGAAATATTCCTGTCTCGATGAGTGCCCTAGATTTTTCTCTTATTTTTGCTGTAAGACCAGTGTTGACATAAGCATAAAAATTGACTGAATACGACGAAACTGCTTCCTTCACATAGTAATATTCTACCGAAGGATATTTACTCATAATTTTTTTAGATAAACTTTCATCCAACAATATTGCACTCTGTTTTCCAGACTTGATGATATTTTCAACGAATTCAATAAAAGTTTCGTTTTTAGAAAATTCTTTTCCTTGGTGTCCGAAAAAATGTTGGTATTCAATAGGTTTTTTAAAAATATTTTCAGTGTTCGTAAACGCTATGTCAGCATAGTCCTTTGAGAAAACGTACAATGGGATATTTGATTTGATCAACTCATTCTTGGTTTTAATAGTATTCAACGGAGGTAGTGTTAAATCATTCAGAAGTTTATAGTAGTAGCACATGGTGAGTACAGAAGATGAAATTGTCCACGACAGAAATAAAACTCTGACGAAGTAATGTTTTGGCTGCCGTGGCACCGAGACCCCTAATAAGATTGACCAGGATAAGATAATCATTTGTGGGAAGTCACACCGCGACTTATATTTTTTTAGTGTAATATTCGTCAGATACATTGTTATAAAGATTACCAAAATAATAATAAGTACCATAATAAGGGTTCTCGTGAACAAGTAAGCCCAATTTATAAATGGATTCATGCGATTCACGATTAACCAAACAATTTTTTCAGAGTTCAGAAATGAAATTAAGTTTGAATTAAGCTGTCTCATTTGGTGTGGTTTTCCACTCATCCAGTGGTTATCATTGTACACTATCTTTAATGAATGTATATCCATCTTGAATCTTTTGAAAAGTCCATTTTTAATCTCTGCGGAATAGGGGCCATCTTTGGAAGAATATCCAGTTATAATTAATTGGAATTTTAAATGATTACTAATTATTTTGAATAATTTGTACATTAAATGAGATGCAATGAATTGTACTTGTTCCTCCCAACTTGAACTCATTATGCTGTATAAAATAAATATGGCATTGATCTTACACTCGTTAGCAACGGGCAATGTCTCGAATCTAGTAGGTGTCTGTGACAAATTGTTAACCGGGATGAAAAATTCACTTATAAGTTGATTTTCACCACAGTAGGAATATCTATAATGCCGTGAGTAAAGTAGGTCTTTTCCAATAGTGAGATATATAGAGTTAGGATTTCGTTGAAAGTTGGTTTTCCCTGGAAATCCAAAAACCAGAAATGTCTGATTGACATTATCGAACACTTGAGGAAAGAATGTGTTTTGAAGATGGTGAATATCATCCATGATCAATATCATGTCCACTTGCCTGAACATGATATTTTTTAAATAATCTTGATTGTATTTGTAAAGAAAATCGCCAAATCTGTATATATATTTTGGTTTGCGAGTTTTCGGCACCGAATCAAAAGTGAACAAATATTCACTGGGACCTGAAACTTTGCCGGATATATCTGACGTAGATAATAAAACTATGAGTAAATCTCGATTATTAAATTTTTCGATGTGGGAATTCATATAGTTTTCTAATATTTTAATATCGCTTGAAAGCAGTTTAGTCGAGACGCAAGAGAATCCACAAAACAAAGTTAACACGAAGATGAAACAAACAAAACCACCCATGTTTTTCTTATATCCGGTAAATCAACTTCAAATGCACACTACGCGTCTTCTACTGAAACGCACATACGATAAAATGTTAAGTCTATAAATTTTTGGATGTCAAGACCTTTATGCAGGTTGTAATCGAACACCATTTCAGTAAAAGCAAGTGGTAATAATTCGTTCTTTCAATCGTAGTTTTCATTTTGCACGTATTACTTTGGCTAAGTAATAATTCGATCCTGTATCGAGTATTACGAAATATTAAAAAATAGCAATTGGCAACCTTAGTAAGAATCGTGGCTTCCTTATCAGGCATAAGGGCTCCTCTATTTTGTTAAGTTTAATAATTCTCTTTTGGGCCTATGTCATCTTTGAGGACGCTGTGTGGAGGGTTTTTTCAGGAAAGGAATGAGAGTAAGTTCTGGGAAGGAAAAGGTATAAGGAATCTGCAGGTCAGGGTGTCCAGGAGTGATGGACATATGAATTAATCCTCCCACCGCGGTGCAAGGCGATGTTCTGAGAGTCCTGCTGAAGAGATCAAAAGATTTCCCTTAACCAGTCTCTCCCGATTTGGCCCGCCACGCAGTAGGTGTGCAGGCGCAACTGCCGCCAAGACCCGGACACAGCCTATGAACACAAACCCCTACCAAGTCATCAAATGTAGTGAATCACTTGAGGTGACCAATGGCAGAAGTGTTGGTAAGTGTCCAATAAATGGACCCTTGAGTGGCGGTAGCCATACCCGCCTCCCATATAAAAAATAAATATTGGGAAAGCATTTTTTGACACAAAAATATTTGTCTCTATCATGAGGGTATATGCTAGACGGTAATCACTGCGAAAAAATCATCGAACATAACTCACGACGGGGATTGTTCACCGTCCACAAATCACTGCGGGGGAAATTTATTATTGCGTTTATATTTTTTTACTGAAATAATTTAGTGCAAGTTTAATGATAGTCCAATAGAAACTACAGTTACGTTAGGTTAGGTTATTTATGGTTGAATTGGGTTAGCTTGAGTTAGATTAGTTAAATTTGGTTAGGTTAGATTGACATCTTTACTATTAATGTAATTCACACAGTCCTTAGCACCCTTTTGACATTTGTGGACGATGAAGTTTCCCCACGGTGAACTGTAGTCTGTGAATTTTTAGCGGTGAATTATGGGCGTTGAATATTTCTAGAAATGAAAAAAAATATTAAAAAAAAAAATCCGTGGGATCTGGTATGTAAGAAAGTATTGAAATATGAGTAACTTAAGACTATTTGAAATTCATATTTATTGTGTAAAGAACAAACGCTAAATTGTTTCTTGTGTCATCCTCAAATGGACACCGAAAAAATAATCGAAGAAATGGATGATCATCGACAATAATGGGATAATCAACTGATGGTATATTATAGTTCAGCCAATGTGGTTCTTCATTATTTATGTAGGTACTGCAATCATGCAACCATAATGTGATGACCTTTTTTTCATTAATATATTATTACCATGAATATGAATGATCTAATCATGATAGAATTTTTATCTGTTTTCTTCAATATAAATAATTGAATTACGTTCTAGTAATATGTAATATTTTCAAGAATTATTTTTTATTTTATTTTATCTCTACACATAATATTAGTATAATAATCATTTTACACAGTTGTATAATATATTTATAATAGTTAAATAAAGGTTCTTTACATCGTCTTTTAATATGGTTTGAGAAAGTAATACTGTGGAATAAATTTATATGTTTTGTGAACACAAACACCTCACAAAAGAAACGAGTGCTAGATTCAAGTTGATACAAGTATTGGTGTGTATCGTTTTATTATAATTTGTTTTATTTTATAATTTTGTTATATTATTTGTTCTTTCGTTTCCCTTTATTTGTACTTTTCTTTATTTTAAATTCAGCGTAAAATAAATTAATTTCATAAAGATGGCAGCCAATAAAAATATGCGTTTAGAAAAATGAAGATAATATGGGTGGTTCTTAGTCGAAGTATGGTACAGTTAAAAGTGACCGAATCGGATATCGCCAACTTAGCTCAGTGGACAAGAGCACCCAACCCGGAAAGTAGGGAGGTCCTGGGTTCGAGTCCCAGAGGTGTAAATATCTTTTTCTGATTTTTCTGTTTCCAGATTTTCGATTGAGTTTCGCTCATAATGTCTTCATTTAATTAAAATTAAAAGAATCAAGCGAGGCATCTTCTTCGGTAAAAGAATGTGTAGATAAATGTTATTATGTTGTCTATTGTAAACTATATTTGACCGGCCTGTGGCATCGCATTCAATTCCTAGGCTGGCTAAAGTTTCCGTCACGACACCACACTTAAGCAACATTTTCCGCTTACTGTGGTGATAGTAAGAGATTTCAAAATATTATCAGATTTTTCGTAAGCCGGGAATGTTTGTCTTTATTTAAAAAAAATAATAGTAATATATTTTTTGAGTTGGATTATATTTGATTAGTGTTAGAATGTTGTGAATAAAGAATACCTTTCTGAGTAAAATAATGGTTTTTTGACGCACTTTTGTTTTAAATTAATATTATATTACATCCAACATTTATTGTAAAATCGCACATTGAAAATGCTTATTAAGAAACGGCAGTCATATTATTTTTTCTTTAATCGTTGTAATTTCACTTTGTGGCGTCATTTTAATTTAATGAAAACAAATGACTCGATAAAATATCACTTATTTAATCAAAATTAAATACATGTTGATAATTTTGATTAAACGTGTGGTGTTTTATAGTGTAATTTTTCATAATTTAATATTATTTTTATATCATTCCAATTTTTATGAATATCTACTTGACGGCCATAATTTTGTATGACCCGTCAGTTGATCTCCCGCAAGTTGACCCCCGAAATTATAATTTTTTGTGCATTATTTACAAAATTCAAACCTAAAATCGACTTCAAAAATACAAAATCAGTTGGTATGAACACCAAACGAATTTACTTACAGTTTCTGTCGAATTTTTATTCTTATACGATGGTATGCACCGTATTATAGAGACGTAGTTTTATTCTTGTTGCTGTAAAGGCCCGTATCCTGCGCCACAATACACATAAACATTAGCTTGAACAGCACCCAAAACATTGAAAATTTGAACACTTCGTGTTCAAAAACCCTGTGTTCAAGCTTTACCACAGGCGACGGAAAACATTCATCTCCCGGGCGAAGGGGGAAGGCTGGCGGGGGGAAATGTGTTCATATTTTTACAAGAGCCGCGCGATGCGGTCATGTATGGAGAATCAAACCGAACAAGTTTTTGAGGTTATGCGCAATGATTGAGCTTAATAATCACTACTTTAAAATATTATGATACCTAAATACAATATAATAAATATATTTGATAATAAAATTATAGTATAATAACGAATATTAACAACATTAATATTAATATTATTTTTGAAGTGGGTGAAGCGGGAAGCAGAAATTGTCGGACCGCGCGAACTTCACACCTGTTCACACCAATCTTTCAAGCCATGTTTCGAAAAACGCAGGAGACGGAAAACAAAGAACGTTTATAGTGTGGTTCAAGCTAGTATTCATGTGTATTGTGGCGCAGGAGTTCCGCCTTAAGGCCCGTATCCTGCGCCACAATACACATGAACATTAGCTTGAACGGCACCCAAAACATTGAAAATTTGAACACTTCGTGTTCAAAAACCCTGTGTTCAAGCTTTACCACAGCCGACGGAAAACATTCATCTCCCGGGCGAAGGGGGAAGGCTGGCGGGGGGAAATGTGTTCATATTTTTACAAGAGCCGCGCGATGCGGTCATGTATGGAGAATCAGACCGAACAAGTTTTTGAGGTTATGCGCAATGAGCAAGCTTAATAATCACTAGTTTAAAATATTATGATACCTAAATACAATATAATAAATATATTTGATAATAAAATTATAACATAATAACGAATATTAACAATATTAACATTAATATTATTTTTGAAGTGGGTGAAGCGGGAGCGGGAAGGCAGGCGGGGCCGGCGGGGCCGGCGGGGGGGGGGAAATAAGTTCATATTTTTACAGGAGCCGTACGAAGCGGTTGGTTGGTACCGGAGGTAAATCGAATGACGTTTGGGGTTATGTCAACCGCGCGAGCCTAATACCTAATTATGACTTTAAATTCCAAATAAATACTGTCGTAATGATGATTATATCTTTCGTGATCTCACTTGTAAATAAAGTCTATTAATTTATAAATCGGTTTCAGAGACACGGAAGAAATGACCATTTAAAATAGGTATTCTATTCTTTCCCTGATAAATAAATACCTAATAAAAATCTAGTTAGGTAGGTTAGGTCTAAGTTGAAATCTGCGTGTTCTCCTTTATATTTCGTTTACAATATCATCGCTAAATTTATTAACAGAACTCGACTTTTGACGTTTGAATTTCGAATGCGTAATTAATTACGCATTCGAAATTCAAATACTGACTTTAGGTCATAATAATTGATATTAGTCGGAAATCTTTCCTGGTAAATAAACATCTATTAAAATATCTCTGTTTTCTCCCTGATGTAGCATCTCTTCTTCATCGGAACATATTTTAACATTTATTTAAACGCTAAACGTCAAACGTCAAGTCAGTTGCGTACGCATGGACGCGTGGACTCGTGGACAGGCCACTAGCAAAGTGTGTGACCGCGCGAACTTCACACCTGTTCACACCAATCTTTCAAACCATGTTTCAAAAAACGCAGGAGACGGAAAACAATGAACGTTTGTAGTGTCGTTCAAGCTACTATTCATGTGTATTCCGGCGCAGGAGACGGGCCTTAAAGTTACACGCTTGCCCCAAAGTTAAATCAGCTGCGATTTGGCGCGTAGCGTAGGCGAGATCCACACAAAACTCCCGCGCACATCGCATGCGCAGACCCAAACGCAACCAATAGTACTCTTTACACACAGAGTTCGGAGCGGGACGTGCCCCGCGCCACTTCAGGCCGCTGCGCAGAAAAGTCTCACGGTGAATTGCGCTGTACACCGCTATCCTACTTTCGGTCTTTACTTTTCTGCGCGGCGGCCTGAAATGGCGCGGGGCACGTCCCGCTCCGAACTCTATGTAAAGGGTACAAATACACGCCGACAGGAAACATTCCTCGCGCGCCCTGGTTCCCCACTAGATTCTCGACCTACGAGCGACGAGAGACTTGTTGATTTAAAATGCCAAATGCCAAGTTGATTTAAAATTGCCAAAATGGCGACGGCTTTTTCTCTTTTGTGGATTTCTTCAGTACGATAAGATGGCAGCGTAAAATGGCTGCTAACCATCTTACGCTGGTCTGGATCACCCCCTACATTGCAGGAAGCTCGCCAATTTTCCTCACCTATCTTGTGCCTCTAATTTCTACCATCCTGTGTTTGCCCTCGCAGAGAGAGAGAGTTCTATTTTAAATTAGGGTAAATATGTATTAAATTCATAATAAACTGCGTCAAAATGTATTCCTGAGTTGATTATTGAATAATACTTACGACCTCTCTCCTGTGCTTTGTGTTATAAGATTGCGATCGACCCCTCTCTGAGTAAAGTGCCACCCTGACCTAGCAAATTCTGATTACCCGTGAGGTTCGTACTTACAGAGCCAAGAGCGCCCCCCCTGGCGCCTGGAGCTCCAGCTTACACCGACGACCCCCCCTAACACGGACGATTTTTGCGCTTCATATAACAATGCATTTTAATGAAAATATGTTTTATACTTTCGTTATTTTGCGGTACATAGGTATGTAGGCATAACATATTTTTTAAAAACCGAAATCGTATTGTGTATAATTTTGCCGAGGGGCTATATTACCAAATTCGTTATAATTATTTTTTAACATGTTTTATTATTAACAAATTAGTGGAATTTTTTTGTTATTATTTTCGAGTAACATACAAATAATACACAGTTTGCAGTTTCCAGCCAGACCAAGACAGTGTGCAATAATTTATGTCACTTATCTAAGCTATTAATTTTTTTCGCTGAGGATTAGCTGAAAGACAAGGACTCGCCCGAATTGAACCGCGATGGGGAAATTGATTGGAGGTGTCGTCCCAAAAGTAAACCAATCATTCACACGGGATTGCCGCGTACTCGTGAATCGCACATAAATCTAACTTGTGATTACGGCACTTGTGAGTATGGCTTGAAAACAATCACTGAGACCTTTGAATATTCACAAATTCACAAACGGAGCATAACCGACAAAATAAGCACGACTGCTTAGGTCGGTAAACCGTATTTTAACAAAAATTTTCTCTTGATATTGCTTTATTTAAAACCCACGCTAACGGCATCAATAGGTATCAATAGGATTAGTCAAAATTCGCGCTTCGGTGTGGTTTAGAGTTAAAGATTCCTAAGCAACATTTGTAATGTAATTATCGCATTGCACCATTTTAACTTAGAGTTTCCTAGTTATAAAAAATAAATTTCTCGGTTTTACAGCTACAACTACCACCCAATGTGATCATTTGACCTACGTACTTGACAGTCCCCTTTAACTCTATAATATATATTTTTTTTACCTTGTTGTCTTATTTGCAAAAAAATATGTTATTACCAATTTCTAATATGTTATTTAACATTTACTCATTTTTTTCAAGTCTCAAATTTATTTTTATCCCAAGAACGAGTTGATTTTAAAAGTTGTCAGACCCTTTTTCTCTTAAAAAATTATTTATTTCTCTCTTTAATAATGCAAAAATTGATAGAAATACACGCATCAGCGAAGACATAGAAAAATCAACGATTTGACTAGAAACAAATAAAACTCGCCGTGTCCACGAAATAATGTAAAACTGCCTATGAATTTTGAATTTCTTCATTTATTTATTATACGACTGATACTTGTACAATACGTACCTACATACACTAAAGTGATAAAACCATAAAGATCTGAAATGCTGTGTGGAGGGTCGCTTTGAGGAGAGAAAGTAATGAGCATTGGTCCTGAAGAGACCCATGTTGTAGGAAAGAGGAAACACAGAGATCGGCAAATCATTCCACAGCCGAGCTGTTGAACTCAAGAACGAGTTGAAGAAGCGACCCGTTCTCGTGTGACAAATGTCAACTGTGTACATGGGTTGGGCGTGCGTTTGTCGTGTTTCTCGATCATGCACCGATGCTAAAGAATCAATGACGGTCGTTCCTCGGAGCATCTTCCATACCGGTAGAACAAGGAAAGCATTCCCACCCTATGCCTGTGCTCTAAAGATTGCAATTCGTTTTTAAGATGGGAGAATCTATCAAATAGACCGCCTATTTCTGCACAGAGTCGGGGGATGATCCCGATATTTTGGAGCTCCAGACCAGATGTGGCTGCCAAATTCAACTGTGGGACGCACTTGCAATTTGTATAGGATTAGCAGTTGTGTACTATTAATGTACCCGCGGGCCATGTACAGTACGGCTAGTTTTTGCGAGGCTAATTTAACTCTGGCTTCGATGGAGCCCCCGTACCTGAGCTGGTCACTTATAGTTACACCAAGCATATCAATGGAGGGCCTGTTTGGACGATTGCCTCCAGTGAAGGATACTAGATTTTCTTTTCAATCCCTTTAAGACGTAAACAGAAATGATTGGGTCTTCGAAACATTAAATTGGACGATGTTATTCATACCCAAAGAGAAAACACTCTCGAGTTAACCGTCCATTCTTTGCTTCGAAGCCCCCCGGAGTTTATGTGCCCTTTGGGAGCTTGTCGAACCAAAAGCCATCATGGACTGTACTCATGACTGACATACGCGTGACAATGACAAAAGGTCACTGATGTGCCACAAAAACAAAGTCGGAGACAAAACAATCACTGTGGGATGCCAGCCTAGAGACTGCGAGAAAGAGATAAAACCATTAGCAACCGCCAGAATCGACCTCTCTCTCTAAAAGTAGGCGATCCACGTTCACAAGGATACGGGAAGTCTACAAGATGGTAGTTTGTTGACAAGTCTTTGGTGCCAAACCTGGTCAAAGACCTTGGAAACATTCAGTGCAACCTTTTGGGTATCATTGAAAATTTACAAGCACCACCATCAAATATGGGCCACATCGAGAAGATCGCCGAACGAGTGATTCCGCCGGAATCCGTATTGAGGGTCATTAATAATTTTGTTTTTTCTCTAGGTATAAGAGCAGTTTGTCATTGATCACTCGTTCCATCACCTTGGACAGAACTTGTAAGATCGCTATGGGGTGGTAGTTGGTCGGATTAGAGCGGTCACCCTCCTTTGGAATAGGACGGATGACCGCTTTTTTTCCAACCCGAGGGCACAAAGCAAGACTTCAGGGACATTTTAAAAAGCTTGGTCAAAATTGAAGCTATTTCTGCAGCGCACCTCTGCAATACCAGGGCAGGTATTCCGTTAGGCCCACTAGCTTGGTTCATAAAACCCTCGTAGGATTTGAAATACATCCCGATGCTAGATCCTCAGCTTTTTCTGTTGACCGCAAACCTTGCGTATTTGGATTGCGAACTTTCTCAGGGAAGAAGAATTCAAACCGTAGTAGACGGCTCTTCTTCCTTTTTCCATCAAATCAATGCGGGGGTGCAACTGTGCTGTCACAAAAACTGTTTTTGTTGGACATCAACGATTGCGTTGAATTTGTACCGATTCATTGCTACGCTGACGACAGCACTGTTCACGAGGATTGTCTTTTTGATAAGCCTCTTTTCACTTACAATGTCCGAACAGCTCGGGAAGTTTTGAGACAAAAAGTTGATGTTCGTGCCTGGAGTAAGGCCACCTGGTACAGTTTCAACGTCTCAAAAACGCAAGCGTGTCTGATTTTGGCAAAGAGGGAGATCAATGACTGTTTGGTGCAATTTGATAGAAGCACTCTTCCAAATAAGACTCCACATTGAAATGGTTAAAAAGATGTATCAGAACGGCTCAAATATCGGGGCTCCATAGAAGTCAGAGTTAATCTAACTTCCAAGAAACTGGGCGTCTTGTATTATAGGGCTAGCAGATTTTTCAATAGAAGCCTGTTGCTAACTCAATACAAATCTGAAGTACGCCCAATAATTGAATGGCGGAGCCATTTTTGGGCCCCACAATTCGTGATAAACCTATTTGATTCTATGCAAAGGAAGCCGTTCCGTCTGATTAACCACCCGTTGTCAACAAACAATCACTAAATCTACTAAACAGACATAATATGGGCATGTTGAGTCTGTTCTACAGGTATTTTAATAGAGCCTGCTATAAGGAGCTAGCAGCATTGATTCCCTGTGCACCGGTATAGGAATAGGAGCGTGAATCTCGATGGACACGAGCGGAACACCCGTTCACAGTTGACGTTGACTTCATGAGAACGGGTTGTTTCTTTTATGTGTAAGACGGCTCGTATGTGTAGCTACCTGCAGCTGTTTTTCTCCCTTCATATAATTCGGGCCTCTTCAAGGCCTCCATCAATACATCCTTTTACAACAATTTATCCCTTCACCTGCCTCACAACGCTGCCCAACTTGGTGGCGACATAGTTCTCCTGCCTTTACACGCACATATAGGTGAGCTCATATGAGATTTCTCTTAAAAATTAAATCAAATTTCTTTGAATTTAACAGTCGATTTCAAAATTGTTAGTTCTTGTGTGAAGAATAATTTAAACGAGCGACAAAGTACCTGTTCCTGTAATATAATGTTTAAATACAAATTGTTTTATCATTGAAGGAAACGATAATACGAACGAATCTAAATGAAATATTAAAAAGAACGAGATAAAAAATAAAAAAGCTGACCCTCGTAACTGGGACTCGAATCCAGGATCTTTCATTTTTGAAAAGACAATAAATAATTATAATAAAAAGACAATAAATAATTATTTTTATTGTCTTTTTCAATATTAGGAATTAGTACCTATATCCCGTGATGTTTCGAAGATCTGCGGTAGGGAATAATTAATAGTTTATAAGGACCTTACTAATAAAGTATTTTTAATTTGACGCAACTGATAAACAGACATTAATGTAGAATAAAACACATTTATTAGTAAGGTAATCAAAGTAATATATCAGGTAAGATGTAAACAAATATCCAGAAATTAATAACAAAATATTATGTACAAGCACTTAAATATGTAGGTCACTAGGGTTATTTAAAAAACACATGCGTACCGTAAAGGCCGAGACCGTGAAAAGCTGTTTACTTATTCACTGGGCGTGACATCGTAAACAAACATGATAATGTATCTTCATGTTTTCTAGTGTAATTAACTAGAAAGGTGGAGCCGCGTCCACTAAATCAAAGTAACGAGAGGACGAACGTAGCGCGGATGTTGGCTGGTACTTTCTGTAGTACTGGCACGCTCGCCTGGTACCTGGGTTTGGTAAAAACTAGTTAAAATTTTAAAAACCTTCTACCTACTGAGAACAATTGAAATATTAGAAAACTCCTGCATTGGAAAATAGCTATTTTTCCTCACGTAGAAGAGATAAAAAGAGCTTTAATCATGCTGAGATAATCTTAATCAACCCCTTTCTTTAAAACCGGTATTTATAACTATCCGAATGAAACCATGACAATTCAATTTGGTCGGGAAATTTATTGAATATGCCGTCGGTCACCCAAAGTGGTTTGCTACGTTTTATGACTCAGGGGTGCCCAGGTTCGTGGGGTGAGATTTGTATAGTCTTGGCCTATTACTGCGTGGCGGGTCGGACAGGGAGAGACTGTTTGAGGGAGACCCAACTGAGACTAGATCTATTCAGCTGGACTCTCTCGACCCATCCTCTTGCACTGCAGTGAGAGGATAGATTCATACATCCGTCACTCCTGGACACAATGTTGTCCAAAATAGGAGAAAGTCAAACACGATATAAAAACTCAAAAATGAATCTTAACGTCCCGTTTAGAACGAGCACTGATTTTATTTTCAAGACACTAAGGACGGGTTGTTTCAAAAAATTTGATGGACTCATCATTTGATGTTAATTTTCACGTTCTGTGTAAGTTCTATTCAAGTTCTGTTATTATTTCAGTTTTGTGAAGCAGCTGTCCTATAACGATATAATAACAGAACTTGAATAGAACCTACACAGAACGTGAAAATCAACTTCAAATATTTGATGAATCCATCAAATTTTTTGAAACAACCCAAAACTAACTAACTTGAAAATTTAAACTAAAAACTTGAAAAAATTGTATAAAAAAAATCCTGCTTCATCAATTTAAAAATTTATTTATTTATTTAAAATTTACGGCACAAAGTGCCATTTACAAGCTATAATAATATAATATACTAATTATATTTAATTACAATCGGAGTACTTAATACAGGCATTAAAAATAAACAATAATAACAAAAAACTCATTATGTAGTGACCTCGTTAACGTATAATTGGCTGAAATGTTCGATCAGTACAACCTTGTGTTTTAGTATAGAAATATTAAAAATATCAGCCACATTGGCATAAAAATTTCCAATGGTGTGTAATCTATTTATAACTGAATTGGAGTCTGATACCGACATATAGTTGTCACAATAATACAAACTAGGGAACCTTGATCTAATTGTAGGTATATGAAAGTGAATCAACTTTAATATATCAAGGCTAGCCTACTGATAGTTTACGATTTTATACAAAAATATCAGATCAAAAATTTTTCTGCTGTCACTTAATTTCTACAATTTTAATGGGTGCAACAAAAAATCACAATTTATTGATTCTAAGGGAATTCCAAGTCTAAAATTAATACACCTCAAAAATTTGTGTCGGACTCTTTCAATGGTATTGATGGGATTATTGAAGACAGGTGACCAAATTGTTGAATTATATTCTAGGAAAATGCACATATGTTTGAAGAATGAATAAACACAAGAGCGTAAATACAATATGTAAAATCTTTTAACATCCCAGTTTGTCAAATCTCTTATGGACAAAGAAGATTTAAATATAATGCTACAAAGCTATTCAATTCTCTTACCTACTGACATTAGAAACACGCAAAATCATCAAACACCTCCAATAAACATATCGATCAGGAGTATTTCATAACAAATTTACATTTATGCCTATCGTGTGTATATACGAATGCCATGCAATCTTCTACATATATAATTGAATTGTATAATAAAAAAAAAATACAAACATACTTGAATTGTATAATATTTTACTCATTATGTTAAGAATTGTATAATCTAAAAAAATAAAATACTGATTTTATTTCAAACTCTCATTTTCGTAATATTACGTAAACAAGAACATAGATAACAACCACTCTATAAATTGACATCACAACACAGGCGTTTCACACTTAGTGAGATGGGCAATACGTCATTGTTGTAACCAAATATTATATTGAAAAAATTAAATAAAAAAATAAAAGATGAAAATAAAAAAAAACACGATAGCATTCATGTATTTGCTCAAAACGTTCAATATTTCAAATTTTCATGAAAAATAGAATTTGAACACATTAATTATTGTAAATAAAAAATAGTTTATACCTGTTTAAGAAGCAGAAAAGATGTAAAACATTGATAAAATTTTATACAATAGCTGTCCAAAAATAAGATAAGACGTCCAGTTGCATGCAAACTTCTGTGATCAAAGGTAGGCTGTGTGCAATTTTTCTGGTGTATTTATTGCATATATAAATGTATTGAAAATTTACATTCTTCTTCCTTCCGCTGATTATTGAATAAGGTAGCATGGAAATTGTTACCTAATTCTTAGATTTTTGTTCTTTATTAAAATATTTTACATTTTTTTTATGGTTTGATTTCTTTTTGGGTTAGGCAGAACTTTTCAGCGTGTATGGACCGCGCACCACTGAAGATATCTTATTTATTCCATGTTTTTGATTTCGTGATAAATTTAATGAAGTGTGAAAAATCAGTTGAATACGGTAGACAAAATTCCACAAAGAAAACTTCACATTATATTTCTTTTTTGCCTTCTTTATTTGAATTGTATTATTCAGTACCCTTTCACGTCCTCCTTTTAGACCCTTTAGAAATAATTTATGTTCTGCCCTTAGCAGGGCCATGTGCTTTACCTGGACATCCTTTATTTCATTTGTAACTCAACGAGAGAATATGTCAACACAAACCGTGACAAATGGTTACACGTGGCATGCCACTTGTACACAATCCAAACATTGAAATGTCCGAGTTGAACATTAGATAAACAAATATATTTTTTAAGTTATTGTACTATTTTAAAACGTAAATGTCTTAATATTCGTAAACATCAATGGACGACTTTAATTTTCTGTTAGACGCAAAAGTTAAACAATTAAAGGTAGATACATGGTTTTGTATCCACGAGATAATGTTTGTTTATAGTTTTAACGTACCAAATGTACAACAAATGAATCCCAAAAATTTACCATTGAAACTAGACACAGAGTAAGAGACACTACTAGACAGAGTATACAAAACTACGCATCCATCACACTAGATCGAATCAAAATGACATAAAAGACATTTCAAGCTATTATCCACATCTGAACAAAGAATCTACATTTATTTTGAAACAAAACTCCATAACATCCTTCCCCCATATACGAGTATAAAAGTAATAAAAAAGTTGTGCGCAAATCAAGAATGAAAATCTATCTGAATGAGGCCAATTAAAAAACCCCAAAAACACATAGAAAACGAATAAAATAGAATTATATCTCTTTAATTCGCCTTAGCACAGGACACCTAGTGAGGAGGACCAAAATATCCTTAATGCACTCAAATTTACCATATTTTGTATGTACCGTATTTTAAATAGTCGCTAAAATAAAAATAAATAAAAAGATTTTTCATTAAAAAAGAAGATAATAATAATCTACACGATTATAATTGTTATTTTCTTCTTCAATGACATATTACAGATGAGAATAGCCTTCAAAAGTTATAATAAAAAGAGAGTATTTCTTATAAAAAATTGTATATAGATTTTTACTTATTAATCTCTTATTAAGAAAACATTAGTTTTGAAACATGTCGATAATGTTAATAATACAGTGGTGTTTATGAAGTTATTTTTTTATTTTTATTTTTATATTTTTTTAATTTATTTTTTAAAAATTTTTTTTTTAGTCTCACCAAAGAAAGAGCTAGTTCTTGTGCTTGATGAGCGAGTTATACTAATTATGACAGAAATATAATAACATTATGCAATAGGTTATATAACATTATATAATGGGAACAATTGAAACTTCTGGATCATCTATATGTGAAGATGTACATTCAATGGTAACATACTAAAATATTGTGCACTTTAGAGAAATTCGAAAAATCTAAATTATATAGAAATAAATAAAGATTGACAATAAATAGAAAGAAAGAGAAAAACAGGTAATTATTTAATTAATTATTCCTGACGAAGTGTTGCTTCAGTTTGAGTTTCAGTTTATTGATGTCTTTGATTTTTTTTATTTCAATCGGAAGATTGTTGAAATACTTTATTCCTAAATAGATGTAATTGTTTTGCATTAGTTTGGTATTAAATTTTGGTATTTTGATGTTGTCTTGATATCTTTTTTATTTGTTTTCATTAAATATTTTTTTTTTCAATGAAAGCCTATCCTTCTTTATAAATACGTTAAATAAGATGACAAAGGAGTAATCAAGTAGAAGTAGGAGTAATTTCGACGGAAAAGCCTTTCCCAGAGATCAAATCTTGATGTTTTCAAAATACCTAAGTGGCCCGTGCTGTATTACATGATATTATACTTCAAGTCTTTGTTATTAGCAGAGATTAGCCCAGTATCTTCAATAATTTTTCAGATGAATTCCATGAACTTGTTTATTGATAATAATAATAATCTTTAGATTGATAATATCTTATAGATAATTTTTAGATCGCCGATTTTGTGAAAGGTTATCTCAAGGGAGCTGTACAAATTTATTATCAGTTAATACATATGAGAAACATTTCTGGCTCGTCACTTCCGATAAACACAATTTAATTAAAAACGATACGTCTTTGCACGCAAAGAAAATTAAAAAGGTTAAAATACACGCAGTTTAAAAAATATTTGACATCGCTTGATTTTACATTTGCTAACTTCCATTTATGAAAAGATTAGTGGTAAAAGAAAAGCGACTAGATATTTATTTTTAAAGACTGGAGAATTTTTATGAAATAACTAAAAAGGTTACAAGTTCTTATTTTCTTACACTTTTACACATACAGTTATTTACAATGTTGCAGGTTGTGAAGGTGAAAGGTTTTGACTTTATGGATACGACTGAAAAGGTAAGTAAAAGAAAAGCGACTAGATATTTAATTTTAAAGACTGGAGAATTTTTATGAAATAACTAAAAAGGTTACAAATTCTTATTTTCTTACACTTTTACACATACAGTTATTTACAATGTCACAGGTTGTGAAGGTGAAAGGTTTTGACTTTATGGATACGACTGAAAAGGTAAGTTTCAAGTTTATTTCTAAATTCTGCCGAGTCTGTGATCATTCTTAAATCATATGGTTTACCATTCCAGGCTTTAGGTCCTGATAATCAAAAAGCAAGCTCACTAAACTTAGTATCTAGTTTGCGCTTTGGTTCCTTCAACCTTCCGATAGTCGATGACGCTGTTAACCTAAAGAGTTGACGGTCAAGATATGGAATTTTCGGGAATACACATTTCCGGTAAGTAAGCTGGAGCCATTCCGTTAAGGGACTTAAATAGAGCTTAAACTGAATTTTATCAGGACATTTGAGCCAGTGAAGAAATTTTTTAGATGCTCTGAAATTTGGTAATATTAAGATGCGTCTTTCTATTTTCTTGATTTAATATTTGTAGAGATTTGCTTTTATTCCATTTCAATTATCTATACGTGAAACAGCAAAATAACTGACCAAAAATGTAGTCGCCTTTGTTGGTGGGTTACTCTGCACTGCTTTAATTTGCCTTAATCGAAAGAACCCCGTGCTTAAAGTTCTGGTCATTTGAGTTTTTGTGGAAAAAATCAGTATGTCTAGATTGACTCCTAATAGATTGAAACATGTCTTTGGAGTGATGTCACTTACTGAAATGGTTATTGGGGAGGTGCCGATGTTATGCTGAATTCTGCTTGTGGCGGTCTGCAGAAAACCAGTCTTTGGCGGATTCAGCATCAATCTATTTGGGTGGGTAATTGCGTCTAAACACTCAATGACGTCTTGGTCTTCTGGTAAGTTGTAAAGTAAACCTGCTGGTCATCAGCGTAGCAGTGAGATAGAAAGCCAAATGATTTGATTATTTTAGCGATATTATTTAAAGAGGATGAAGACCAGTGGGCCGAAAACGGACCCAGATAAAAAAGTACTGGTATCTGGGGTACTCTAGATAAGTATCTACTATTCTCTAGATAAGTATTCCAGATAAAGTTGCATTGTTTGATTGGTTTTCACTACTTTTACAGCTCGTAAACGGTTGCCCAAGTATGATGTCAGCCAGCTCTGAACGCCGCAGTTTAACTAGAACGGTTCTATTAATGGTTCAATAAGAAAATCGTGTTAAACGTGGCACACATGTTCGAGATTGAAAGGTGTGTATGTCAGTTAAAATACTCTATTAATGAAAAATAATACTTCTCCAAGAAACTGATCGCCAAATATTTGTAGGCGATTTTTTCCAAAGATGTATAATTTTTATAAACTAAATGATTTTTTGTCACCTCTTGAAAACCTGTACAAAATGAGTTACGCGATGTTATAATGTGAGCGACGATATTAAGATTGGTATTAAGTTAGCAATTCACTTGAATTTGGTACCATGACAACTGAGAATAAAGTCAACTCAACACCTTGAAAAGTCATTAAAAGCTACGAAAAAATAATTTTAAATTGGCCGATAACCCTAACTTAACGTAACCTATTTAACCAATTTTTAATATATATATTTTTATCACTCTAAATGACCTATCTGAGATGGTCCTGAGTTGGTTTCATTCCAAGTTGTCCGGTCACCCTTGAATTTAACTGTCGTATTGTCTGTGAAGCAGTGATTTTTTTCTAAGATTTTGGTCGGCAATTTGAAAGGTCTTCAGCGAACGTAAAGATCCTCTCGACACCGGTGCATGGTCGGGAAACACGCCAAACATGCGCCCAACATACGTACACGGTGGATATTTGTCATACAAGAACGGTTCGCTTCTTCGTCTCGTTCTTGAGTTCAACAGCTTGGCTGTGGAACGATTTACCGGCCCCTGTGTTTCCTCCTTCCTACAACATGGATCTTTTCAAGCCCATATATGAATACCACACAAGAGTTCCAACTGCTCCCGTCTAGAGCCAGTGAAACTATGGCATCCCCAATTGGGGTCTGTTGTAAGGCTGGTCACCAAACACGGCTACAGCCATTTCAAGCAACGTTTCAATTCTGAATGGTGGTCTTACACCAAGGCGATACTGAGAGTATCTTCCACCCTGGAACGTTATACTTAATATATACTTAATATTATTTTAAATGAATTAATTATGAAATACCACAAATTAATCAAATAAAATTTATTTGCGCACGCCGGGTTCGAACTCGTGACCTTCGGATTGTGAATCAAAAATCTTACCTCGGGACCACGGAGGCCGTCACAGATACAGATATTGAGCGCGTTATATATTTTATCCTAATATCAAATATTAACCTTTAATATGTATAGAAAAGCGCTGCTTTGCGAAAGTGAAAAACTTTCTACAATTTAGGTCTAACCACAAAATTCCGTCTTTTCAGGAAATTGTAAAAAAGCTTATTATTTTAAGCGGCTGATTACAAATTATTATTAAAATTATACTGTTGCTATCATATTGCTCTCTGAATAGCAAACATTTTGGTGTTTTATTGGCTCCATGTGGAGCTCAACACTCATGCGCCACGGTCGTACTTGCCTTTATTTGCATTTTTGTCTTAACGTCACCTATCGCCAAAAACAAACAACACGCATTCAAAAATACGCAACGCCAAGTGAAGTGCCACCCTTAGAATTATTTTCGTCTCTTAAGGCTTTTGTTTCATAATTTACAATTTCTTTTATGGTAATGGTATATTACCATTATAAATTATTGAGAGAGACAAACATGTCTTTTTTGAAAAAAAGCTTCAGAACATTATGATAATTTTCTTTTATGGAATTATAATAGATTTATTCTAGCCTATTGAAGAATAATTGCATTCGTCTAGAGGTGATTGGGGTTTTTCCAGTCAGATTTTATTTAAGTGTCTGGATATTTTCTTTTTTTTTTATCCGTTTGCTATAGATAAATTTATATGGTGTGTGGTAAATCTGTGCAATGAAAATAATTTTTCAGTCAAAAAAATAAGTAATTTTGCGGAAAAATTGCTGTCTTCTTAACCCTAGATTACGTGACGATGATTACGATCATCCACGAGTGATGATGTTACTAAACATTCGTAAAAAGTAAGACACAGAAATAAAACGGGAATAAATAAGATAATCAATAAGATATTTTAGAAATAATAGTAACATTCTTTGGGTTTAAGAGATCACGTAATAACGAAAAAAAATTCTACACGGTTTGGACACAGTACATATGTCGACAGTTACATATGACTTATTATTTGCATTTCATGCAAAAGTTTGTTGTCACTTTTCTTGACTTGGATGGTCAAAAGACACATATTCTTTTTGAATTCGGTCTTTGAATTGTTGCCATTTCAAGAACAGATAATCATACTTGTTTTTATCACCTATTTTTAAAATCTTCTTAAATATAAAAATCAATATTTGTTTGTTTCTTTGTTTGTTCGTATGTTATGCCCTGCCATACTGTTCATCCGATTGCGATGAAACTTTGGTGATTTGTTGTAAGCACGCCCGCGAAGGTAATAGGCTCTTTGTTATGAAATTTTTATAAATGAAACTGAGAGTATTTCATGTACTTTAGCGGCACGGTGGGAAGGCAGAAGGGGAAGGGTAATGAAGGAGGTGGGGTTAGCGGGAGGGCTGATGAGGAAGGGGAAGGTGAAATGGGAACGCGGGGAGAAGGGACGCGAAAGAGGAACGGAGTTGCATGGGAAAGAAAAAGCAGGGAGAAACCATTTATTTCTTTGGATTGCAACGCATGCCGGGTACCAGCTAGTAAGTGATAAAAACAAGTACTAACGTACCTTTACGCAACTGTCACAAAAACACTAAACTATCGTTAATTTTACGACACTCTTGCTATAAGTCGAAAAATCATAAAATTCATGTAACAAACATTTTAATGAATAAAGAAAACAAAGAAAACAAAAAAAAGTCAACACACAAAAATGACGCCCGACCACAATGACAGCGCGTGGCACAATGACAGAACAAATTAGAAAGGTATTGTGAAGCGGGGGGCG
The DNA here is from genome assembly GCA_936435175.1 of Glyphotaelius pellucidus. NCBI lineage: Eukaryota > Metazoa > Arthropoda > Insecta > Trichoptera > Limnephilidae > Glyphotaelius > Glyphotaelius pellucidus. Next base: position 34,638,007 of record OW386537.1, on the reverse strand, counting down.
CGAGAACAACGCGATCATTGTTTTTTCCAGAAATCTTCATTTTGCAAACGTTATTTTTAAGAAAGTTTAGTATTCTAGAGTTAATTAATAACTGTTACTTAAGTGGATGATGGAAGCAGGAGCGGTTTTAAAGTTGGCGAACTTACTTGGCTGGACGTCGGTGACATACGATCGCTTAGCCCAGATCTCCTGTCTGGGCTAAGCGATGTTATTGTTATGTTTTGTGTTATTTAGGAAGTATATCAAATAAATAAAACCAACAAAAGAAGAAATAAAATTTGTTTTATAAGAAAATTACGCGAAGAGAGGGAACATTCTCATATTAATTTGAGACTGCCTGAGCCGCAATATGAAGAACTCTTGCACTTAGTTCCAACAGGTTTCTTGCATAAGAGAAGCTACTTAATTAATTGAATTTACGGTTAATCAGGTATCTGGACCATCAGGTATGCGTTAAAAATAATTTTTTCAAAACGTTCCAAAAATATAATTTCGTTTTAATTATTGAAGAAGAAGATAACACTTATAATCTAAATGAAAATATGAAAGAAAACAAGACACAGAAAAATAGAAAAAGACAATGGTCGCAACTGGGATGTTGTTAATGTTCAATGTTCACGTCCCGGTTAGACGAGAGGTCTGGGTTCGTGTCCCAGTTGCGACCATTGTCTTTTTCTATTTTTCTGTGTCTTGTTTTCTTTCATATTTTCATTTAGATTATAAGTCTTATCTTCTTCTTCAATGATATATTAAGTTGATGGGAATAACCTTCAAAAGTTATAAAAAGGGAGTTTTTCTTGTAAAAAATCGTTTTAATTAGTTTTTCAGTTATGCCTTGTTGGGAAAAATGGCGGCTCGCGAAGATGGCACACGTACAAACCGAGTTGGGCTACAATCGAAATTTTAAATCGATTTGATCGCCGACAAACAAGAAGATGCTCAGCGGTTTTAAAGTTCGAATACTTTAAAAAAAATATATTTGTACATAAAAATACGGATTTCATTATAAGAAAGCTTTGGCTGTCGACTTTTGACTAGGAGATTTCCAGTTTTAGGACAGTCAAATTTCATGGTTAAGTTCACGTTATATAGTTCGCAGTTATCACAATCATTTAAAATTTTACAGTAATAACCAGAAATATTTGAATAATGTTTTCACGCCCAAAAACAATAACCAAGAAGGTTTTTTTTATATTAACTCCACACAGGAGACCCTGAGGAAAATAATTTCCCTCAGGGCCTACGTCATCTGGGATGCTGTGTGGAGTGTCTTTTTGAGGAGAGGAAGGAGTAAACATGTGAAAATGGGTCTTGAAGAGACCCATATCGAAGGCCGGTGAAGGCCATGAACGAAGGCCGGCTCCAAAGGCCTTGGAAATGTCCAGTGCAATCGTTTGGGTCTCATCAAAACGTTCCAGGCACCGCCCCCAAACATGCGTCACGAATCCGTATTGACGGTCGTTAATAATTTTGTTCTTCTCTAGGTATGTGAGTAGTTTGTCGTTGATCACACATTCCAATACTTTGGCCAGAACAGATGTCATCGCTATGGGGCGGTAGTTGGCCGAGTTGGAGCGGTCACCCTTCTTTGGAAAAGGGTGAATGATCGCTTTTTCCAACCAGAGGGCACAGACCCAGACTTCAGGGACAATTTGAAAAGTTTCGTCAAAATTGAAGCTATTTCTGCAGCGCACCTCTGCAATACCAGAGCAGGTATTCCGTCAGGCCCACTAGCTTTATTAACATCAAGTCCTCGTAAGACTTGGAGTACATCCCGATGCCGGATCCTCAGTCGGATTTCATATGAAAACCGCAGTGAGGAACCGAAGGCGGGATAGCACTTTGATCATCGAGGGTCGAGTTTTCCGCGAACATTTTACCTAATAATGTCTTTTCGGCGGCGAAATAAAGAAAAATCATTTTCTTTTTAGGTGAATGTACTGGATATCTATTTGAATGTCGTGTTATGGTAATGGTCGATGGAGGGGTAATGGTGACGTTGTTTTTGTGTATGTAATATATATTTTTTAATAAAAATAATAATAATTGGATAATTTGTTGAGTGCCATTTTTGTTAAAAATCACCTCAAGGGCTTATGCCTTAAATCATCTTGTTTGAAGTGAAAGAGACTGGCGTTTTGGAGTTTCGAACGATAATAGCGAGACTCTTGAAGTTCCAATTCGTTGACGGCAATACTGACGTCTTGAATTGTGCGGCAAATCGACGGCAAATCCAAGAGTGTTCAGATAGGCAATTTGTAGAGATGTTGCTCCGATCATTGACGGTGATGACTGAAAAATCGTTGCCTTCTTGGAAGTCTTTTAAAGTGGTAGCTCAGCTTGTTTCACAATATTTAAATTCACGTTGAAAGTGATGTGAAATTGATATTTTAGTAAAGCTCCGTTCAAATGCAGAATATTTATCTTCAATAATAAGGCATGATATGAAAAGTTTACCATGTTTCATCTAGTCCTCACAAAATGCTAGATATACCACCACAGTCTAAATGATAGGTGCCTTTATTTGAACACACAAATATTGAAGCATCAGAAAGGACGGCTTCTAGGCAAATTTGGCAGTACATTTTAATAAGAATTTCTCACTACCCGCGTTATAACACTTTTAGAATTTTGAATAAATCTTAGAATGAACGGTAAGAAGCTTATTTGACGATGCAGGTATATGTTAGACTTTAATGTCACCAACACAAAATACTTACGGTAACTTTCCGATTATTGCGTTTAAACTCTTATAAAACACTTTAAAGTGGAACAATTTAATATGAACTTGACAGTTAGGTTGTAGGTTATTGTATATGTATGTACTTAAGGTGACACAAGGGCGAAAAGTTGATCGGGCCAAAAGTACGCGTACTTTCTCTTTCGTCTATAATTCACTTTGCAAAAGTGTTCATCTGATATATTTTTATCGAAGTTCTCAGGTTAGATAGAATCATGGTTCTTAGAAAACTAAAACTCCGTATTTCGTTACACTTGGCTTAGGTATTTTCGATTAGTACCGACTTTCATTATTTATTTCGAGAACAAAGCGAAAATTTTGTTTTGCTTATGGGCTGCTATGGGCTTTAATGAAATTTTTTCTAGAAAGAATTGTGTGCCTATAACATTAATCGGTCTTCTTATTTACACAGCATAGGCCCAGTTATTTATTATGTATTACGCAGCAATTTACTGTTGACAAAGTCCTCAAATGGCCACTCAGCGCTAATTTTTTTTTTTGACAGTTGAAAGATTCTTGATAAATGCCGCTGTCTATTTCAGCTTTTGAACAAATTGTGATCAGCAGAAGAGGACAACTGTAATGATGTTGAGCTTGTCAGCGTATTGCAATTTGATAGAAAAATGAAACGCATATAGAATCGGAGTTTAACGGGAACATTTAAAATGAATGTAAAAAAATGGCACTGCTTGGTTATTTGATGACAATATTACAATTGAATTTCTGTGACTCAATTGGCCCTGATGTCGAATTTTTTAATTCATTTTATTCAACTGAACGAGCGTGAAAAAAAAATTGTATGAGAGTTTTACAAAATTAATTTGGGAAAACCTCATTTACTGAGAATTTGGGTAAAAGTATATATATTATAATTCACGTTATATTATACATACTTTTTAAGCAAATATTCACATCATTTTAAATTTGCTTGTTTTGGGGTTTTCTTAAAACGTTAAAATCATAAATTCTATATTAAAAATATTAAAATTCATTTCATTGCTTACTAAAAATACAGTTATGTAATTTGTATTTTGCAAAACTTACTATAAAAATTCATTCATATAACTTGTGTTCAGCATAGCTTACTTTCATGTAAATACATTCATGTAAATTACATTTAGCGTAGCTTACTAAAAATACATTCATATAATTTGTATTTAGCATAGCTTACTTTACTATTTCATGTAAATTATATTAAGCGTAGCTTACTAAAAGTACATTCAAATAAATTGTATTTAGCATGTCCGTGTTTATTTATTTGCGCTATACACCGTATGTTTTTTTTTTAATAACACAGCATCTGTAGCTGCCTATTCTCAATTAAATTAATAAATTATTTTTTATTAAATATTTTCATTAGCTCAAGAATGGTAAAAAATACGGAAACCAAAAATTGAATAAATCTCACTTTTAGCGTCGTCCAGACTCGGTAAGGAATTGACAAAAACCGGAGACCCTGCGCAGAAAAGTAGAGTTTACTATGATTTGTAGTGCAGCCATTTGGGACTTTTCTGCGAAGCCTTTCTTTTTGTAAAGCAAATGTACAATTTTTCGTGAAATATAAACTAACATGATAATAGAGTTACTATAATAAAAACTTAATCTCGAGACGAATCTTGCAAGGAAAACTAGAAATATAAAGAAGTGTCGACATCAACGAGAAGAGCTTTGTAAATATTTTGGAGCTCTTAGATGATATTGGGTATATTAAAATGTAATAAAAATTAGTGCTCAATAATCCCTTACCCGTAACGTCTTCTCCACATCATAAAAGTCTGCGTTTAATTCGTTACGTGCTCAACTTGGCCGTAACCCCAAATATAATTGGGTGGTAGGCACTCTTTATTTACCAATAGCACGCGTCCGTTGTTATGGTTTATGGTGTTAAATGTAGTTTTCTCGTTGATCGACAAATACGAAATTCTATTTTTTGCAACTAACAAATATTATTCTTCGATTATAGAAAATATTACTGTCATGGTAGTCGCAAAAACTCCCACGTGACTATTCTAGCTTCAACCATTTGTAATAGTTGTTGTTTATCATAATATTATTTTTAAAACACGTGTTGTTCAAGGCGATCGATTGAAGACTCTATTTTAATTTTGCAACAGGTGTGAAACTAGTTTTTTGTTTTAGTTTTTTTCTACGCGACATCTCTCCACCCGGTTGGGCAGCATTGTGAGGTGGGTTAACATTGTGACGTTGAAGGAAGGGATTTGTTAATGCGGGAATTGAAGAGACCCGGATTATTTGCAGGAGGAAAAAACAGATGCCGGTAGCTCGTTCGGCGTACATACGAAGAAACGACCCGTTCTCACTGTAAAGGGGTATTCCGCTCATGTCGGTCGAGTTTCACGCACGTGCACTAGTGCACCGGGGATCAATACCGATAGCACCTTACAAGAAACTCTGAAAAGTATGAATATACCTATAGATTAAGTAGCAATTCGTTATTTCTCAAGATGGTCTCACTATTAACAATCCAATTCGTCACTTGTCAGGTGACATCTGCCGTACTGCAGTATCAACGCCGAAATATCAATGGTCAGATGTAAGTCACAACGGATAATCCCATATTAAGGTTATTTTCTGATTGCAACGACTATATAATTATCCGAATATGGCTATATTGGTCTTGGCGTCTTATTGATCGCCATTATACATACAAGATATATACGTACATACAAAATCACTCACAGTGCACTGACGTTATCGGCGAAAGAGCGTATATAAATATCAGTCGTGCTCTATCTATAATTTCCCTAAATATTAAACGGCTAATCAAAAATTATAAGCATCAATGAACGCGCAGTAGTACACGTGACGTGTGACAGGTTGATAAATTGAACAAAAAAATATTATACAGTTACCCTTAATCCTTATTTAAAAAAAATGTTACCTTTGACTCTTAAGTTTATATGCCTTAGTTAATCTGTACCGATAATGGAGACTGCAAAATTTGCCAAAAGATTAATAAATTTAGTTCTCAAGGACGGGGAAGTTCATCACGTTTCATTACCAAAAACGCAATCAACGAAAGGTTTTTCTCGTTTATATTATTTGGATAATTTAATATCCTCTTGTCAATATCTTTGATGCTGATTACCTATCTAATAGTTAATAAAAGTTTCCGGGAAACTCGTCTCAAACAAAGAAAATTTATTATTTGCTTTTGTATTTATTTCTAAGAAATCAAACGTTTTCATTAGGTATTTAACGAATTGTTTTTTTGGCTTTCTGCGAAACAATAAAATCTAAAATTCAGACGCGCTAACCCAGATGAAAAAAACTAGACCTAATCCGGTGGGTAAAATAGATTAGTGATAACTTGACTCATTTAATTATCTTTCTCATTTTCAATGGCCAACGCCAAATGTTTAAAATGTTTTGCCGATTTTGATACTACGCAAATCCTAAAGAATTTATTTGCACGTTACACAGGTTTAACAATGACCATAGTGTTTGGCATTGGATAAGATGTTTAAGATTAAACATCGTACCTAATAATATAATATGAAAACACAGTTTCTTATTCAAGGCGGTATTTGCAATTTGGGAGGCGGGAATGGTTACCGCCGCCCCGGGAACCTTTATTGGATAACCAACACCTCTACCATAGGTCGCCCCAGGTGGTTCGCTACGTTTGGTGATTTAGCAGGGATGCCCGGGTTCATGGAGTGAGGTTTGTCTAGGTCTTGGAGACGAATAACCAGGACACACTGAACCCCAGATTCCTACCACCCTTTAAACCCTTTTCCTTCCCAAAACTCTCCTCCCATTCCTTTCCTTAAAAAACCCTCCACACAGTATCCCCAAAGATGACATAGGCCCTGAGGGAAATTATTTTCCTCAGGGCCTCCTGTGTGGAGCTCATGTAAAAAAAAAAAAAATTCTATGAAAAAATTAAACAACCCGATCCTTACCCTCTGCCATTCCTCCCTTAAATTAAGCCCATTAAAATTACATTGAAGGATATTTTGATTTACATTTATAAAAAAAAAATGTATAAACAAAATAATTTTTATTAAGCTTTCTTCATTCTTATCAGGCAAAATACTACTTACGTTTTTTGGAACAGTTGGTGCGATATTTTCGCAGCAGTAGGTACAAAACATCTCCTGTTATCTTGTAAACTGTTCCTCGCATGACTTTTGAATTTTGGGATTATAAATTTTAAAGTTGAGCAGCTTTCTATAAATATATCAGTTTGACTGAATTCATAATGCTATTTTCTCGTATTGGTGAAAAATATGAGCCTACGTTAAACATACGACGCGACTCCATGCCCGTATTACGAAAGGCACGATGAAAAAAGCACGGGTCCCAATGAGGCAATTTATAATCGAGGTAGACCCTGAAAATGCTTACGATATTTGCAACACACTTTTTAAATTCGTCCTCAAGAAGAAAATGAAATAAAGACAATTTACTTGCCTGTAAATTTAAGAAAAAGGTTTTATTAAAAAAGTTAACTTACAAGCGTAGGTACGAGTATATTACACAATATGACACCATGGGAACACCAAAACAACCAATTGAACTAAAACCCATAAAAAAAACATGCCACAACAATTACAAGATTGATTAAAGGGAACGGAAAAATGGCCAACATGGCGATATATCATAACGTCCACCGCGTGATAGGTACATGCAAAAGGTTGAATTTCATGTTCAACTGGGCTTTTAAATTAAAAATTTTTTTTAAGAAATAATATATTTTTTTTCTGAAAAGAAAGACAAACATTCCCGGGTTACAAATAACCCAACAATGTTTAAAAATCTCCTGTTACCGCCACAGAAAGCCGAAAATGTTGCTTGTGTTGTGATGGAGGACTTAGCCAGCCGAGGAATCGAACACGGGACGCCCGGGTGGGACCCAAACGCGATGCCTACTACTGGTCAAAATAAATAAATGAACCAGTAAATGAGTATAGAATAAAGACCGGTAAATGAGTATAACATCACAAAAATGAAATACTCCACCACGCAACACAGAAAGAATTGTAGATTGTGAATAGAACAATGTAAAAATTAAATAAATCGAAGCAGAGGTAGGTAGTTTGTTTAGATTTGTTTGTTGTTCAGCTATCCGATATAAATTCTACTAAGACCTTATGTGTCAACAACGTATTTATAATCATTTAATTATGATTCCATCAGATTCCGTGTTGAAGTTGTCCCAAAACGGTAGATATTGTGTCGATGCGAGGCAAGTGGAAAGAAATCAAGTATTTTATTCATGGCTGTCAATTATTGAATTTATTGTTTTGTACATTTGACATTAATGTTATCAAATTATGAGAATTTAATAAAACATCATGTATGTAGTGTAAAGCATATTATTTTTTAAGCATGTACATATATAGTCTACATATAATTATAAATCTACGCATCCTAGTTTTTAATTAATTTCCGCAGAGATTATTGATAAATTTTGATCACAAATGTACAAAAAATTAATTCTTCGATAATGTAAGAATACTTAGCAAAATACGGTTTTTTTAATTACTAAAGTTAAAAAGTGTACGATTTTTCTTCCTTGTTAGATGAATAGAATGGTAATGATGAAAACAACTATTACTATAACTAAAGGATTCATTTTGTGGATTTCGATAAATGAATAAATTTTGAAGTAAAAGTGTTTTAATGATAAGCATTCTAGCCTAACAAATCGAGTGCACGTCATTGTAGCTTTGGTCTCACTGTTGGTTCTTTTGACACAATCTTCTTTCTTAATATATGAAATTCTCGTGCGACGGTGTTAGTTATCATCCTCCTCCGAAACGGCTAAACAGATTTTAATGAAATTTTGTGTGCTTATTAAGTAGGTCTGAGAATCGGCCAACATCTATTTTTTATACCCCTAAAAGTTAAGGGTGGTCCACCCCGAATCTTTAAATTTTTTTTTTGTACAAAATTTTTTATTTTTATTTTTTTATGGTGAGGCATTAAAAAACACATACAGTCCTAAATTTTCATCTTTCTAGCATTAACTCCTTTTTTAATAGTGATATTAGTAATTCAATCATTTTCAACCACGGTCAATAACCGATCATTTATCTTTGGTCAGTTATCCCCACCAGGCGTCTACCGGTGTCACTTCTGACCCAGTCAATAGCACACGTGATGAGAACGAAGCCGGCCTCCTTCGTCCATTTTTTTTGGTTTTATTTATGCCTCGATCGTAGCAGTGACTGTTATACGTATCATTTTAATTTTTCAGTGCAACTCTCATGTTAATTTTATTTTCATAGTGCATGGTAGACGGAAAATGTACAAAGCGTTTTCCTAAAGATTTCACCAACGATACGGTCACACATGTTGACGGATATCCAATAAATCGTAGAAGAAATACCGATAACGGCGGACAATAATTCATTAAAACTATCAGTAACGTAGACATTGACATTGACAATCGTAAGGTGGTACCATTTTCACCTCTGCTGAGTAAAACATTCAATGCTCATTTTAATATTGAGTTCTGCAATTCGGTGAAGAGCATCAAGTATATTTGCCAGTATTTGAATAAAGGAAGTGAAATGGCTGTATTTAGATTTTTTTATTTTATTTATTTATTTTTATTTTTTATTATTTCTAACAAAAACATACTTAAGAAATACAGATAGAATTGGCAATTTAAATAGGTAGTCCCGCGAAGCTGCCGCATGGCTGCTTGTCTGCAGGTTCTACCTCAATATACATCCATTACCATTTGAAATAAATAAAAAACATATTTATAAAATTTGAAATTGTAAAGAAGAAAGCAAATAGAGACAATCAAATCCTAATGAACTGGTTGGTGCAACCTACTTTACAGTTTATGAAAATAAATAGAGTAAAAAAAAAACAACATTTTATGTTTACAAATGCATACAATATTTAACAGATTTTGTATCTATCATTCAAGAAAAAGGTAATATATTCTTAATAATTAGAAACCATGACATCATCAATCTTTCTTTTTCATCTTTGAACATTTTTTTTCTTTTTTCCAGATATACTGATTTTTCACTCATAATCCACATCTTCATAATTTTTATATTTATGCTCTCATTTTCCTCAATGACAAATCTATTTTTGAGTTTATTAAAAATCACCGGTACACAGTACTCCAGCGTTCGGCTTCCATACTTATTTGATATTTTAGGTATATTTAGGCCTTTTTTCTGTGAGTCGTGTGCTGTGACTATGTACCAGTGGTTTTTTATAAGTACTATCTCCCCAGTTATCCTTAATGGTAAGTAACCAGAATATACCTTTTATTGGGAGTAGGTCCTCAGCACAATATAAAAGCTGCACATTGTGTCTTTCTCAAAATTCAAAATACTAATGTAAATGCTCCTTCTTTAAATGAATATGATGAAATAACGAATTACCAAATCGGTATATCAGATCCAATGAAGCTGTTTGGCGTATCTTCGGTTTACCAATTCATGAACGGGATCCAGCAGTTATTCATTTAGCTGTGCATCTTGAAAACGGCCAGCGCGTATTTTTTACGAACGAAACAGCGCTTGATTGTGCTATAAATCCACCAAAAACTACGCTCACCGAATTTTTTGCTTTTGATGCTTTTGGTGCCTTCGCAAAAACACTGCTCTATTCAAAAGTACCACGCTATTCATGGGTTTAATCGAAAAAATGGATGCCCCAGAAGCAAGGCAAACCAATTGATATATGCCCCTGTTTATTCAAATCAAATAATTTGGGTCGTGCATATACAGTCAATTCAAGGCAGACTGAGTGCTTTTATCTGCAATTATTGTTGGTTTATGTCACCGGACCATTGTCATTTCAAGATTTACGTAAAGTAAATGGACAACAGTATCAAACGTATAAAAGCGTATCAAACGTATAAAAACGTATAAATGCACTAGGTTTGCAAGAAGACGATAATCGTTGAGACAGTATACTTGCTGAAGCAGAATTAAACTGCACAGGAATACAAATTCGTCTACTATTTGCTATAGTACTGATGACATGTTTCCCGGCCCGAGCACAAATGTTGTGGGATAATCACAAAGATTCAATGACTGATGATGTATTGTATCGAAATGCACAAGGTGCAACGATCTAACGATATCATTCAGTGACGCAATGTACAATGAAGCATTGATTGCTATCAATGCTTCATTTTACATGGATAATTGCATTGCCATTGTCATTGCCGGATCAGCTAGGCATTGGATAAAACATTGAAAGATATACAAACTATTTGGCGGCACTCTGTTACTTCTTTCAGGTGATTTCAGATAGAACCTTCCCGTTATATTACGTCCAACGTACGCTGATGAAAACGCTTGTTTAAAATCATCGCGACTGTGGCATAATGTTGAAAAAGTACAACTGACAGAGAACACGCGCGTTCATATGCTTCACGATCCATTCGCCGAAACTTTCTCAAAACAACTGTTGGATATTGGCAATGGAAAAGTTGCTTTACATGAAAACACTGGATGAATAAAATTACCGACGGAGTTCTGCACAATGAAGGAACGATTTTGGCAGCAAAAAATGTGGACATCAATGAATTAAATTCCAAGATACAACAGTTGTTGCCAGGGGACTTGGTGTCATACAAATCTATCGATGCAGTTTGCGATGCCAACGAAGCTGTGAATTATCGAATTGGGTTTTTGAATTCGTTGGATATGCCGAGCATGCCACTGCACTATTTGCAACTGAAGGTTGGATCTCCGGTTAGTTTGCTTCTTAATTTGAACCCACCACGGCTTTGCTATGGCACACGATTAGTCATTAAAAAATTAATGAAAAACATTATCGAAGCCAGCATTTTGAATGGCAAGTTCCGAGGCGAAAATGTATTGCTGCCACGAATTTATATGATTCCTACAGATGTGCCAATTGAATTCAAACGCATTCAATTCCCAATTAGATTGGCATTCGCAATGACGATCAATAAGTCACAAGGCAAAACGTTATCTGTTTGTGGCTTGTATTTGGGTACATCATGTTTTTCCCATAGATATGTGGCATGTTCTCGCATGGGAAAACCATCCAGTTTGTATTGGCTAAAGACGGACTGACCAAAAATATTGTACACGCCATTGCGCTGAGAGATAAATCTTTGTTTATTTTTTAATTGACATAATTAGTAGTAGAAATGTGAATAACTATTTTTAATTTATAGATAGCTATCAAGAATTGTAATTCAATATATATTTGTTACTATAATAAAGAATAATTTATTAACTTGAATAAAATATACTTTAATTGTCTACAACGTTTCATTCCTCTTTCAATTATAATTACATCCCCACGCACTTATAGTGTTTGTTATTTTTTATTGAACTGAAAAAATATTTCCTAGAAATAATGTTTATGGCAAAACAACGTTTGTCAGCTCGTAAAATAATTTATTTATTTTATCAAAAATTTCAAAATTGAAAACCCCTCCTCGTCTGGGGAGGAATTTAAAAATACTTTTTTGGAGCGGTTAGAGAAGATGAGAATTATTTTTTAAAGCTTGATTTTGTAAAAAAGCTTGTAAAAACATTAACTCATTGTTTATTACAATAACAAGGAAATTTGAAATCGATTTCATGGAACTAAGCAACGAAGAGTTTAGTGATGTCTGTTCTCCACCGTAATGGGGTGTTAACTGATACAAAATGCATATATATATTATTTATACCAGACCGCATAAGGTTTAATTCCCAATTTGAAATTCTTAAAAGCCGCCCATGTTGATTCAAGCCGAAAAACAGCGCGAAATTGCAATGTTTCGTTTTATTTTGTGATTTTGTAAGGAACTTTTTTGCATATTATGCAATAAAACTTTATCTGAAATGGGTTTATGAGTAGGAGATTTAGCCATTGAAAGAAGACTTGATATTTTATTTTTTTCCAGACATACAAAAAGACATAAAAAAACTCAATTATTTCCAAGGATAAGGTGTATTCTACTCGCAGTATTTAATTGAAGCATATTTAATATTTCTAAGCGATCAAATTTTCAAATCAAAAACGCACGATTTTGTGCGATTTTTCATTATTTCGCATGATTTCTTCTTAAACAGACTCTTCGTTTACGTTTACTAGTTTTTAGTGCTACTGGTATTTTTGAAATGTTAGATAATAATTCATTCATTCAATCTACGGGGCGGCCCATAATCCCATTAGTATTGCTGGTTCCTAGTGCGAATTGTTTTATTTTTATGTAAGTAATTTATTATTTCGTTAGAACCCCATGAACTAGTATGTGTTCCAATTGGTCTTCGGCGTGAATAAGATTCTTTTCATGTAAATAATTACTCTTCCGTTGGGATCAAACGGCGCGAAAAGTTCAACAATGATTACCAACTTATTATAAAATTAACCAACTTTTTTGGTGATTAAAAACATTCCAGTAAAAATACTGTTTCTATTTTCAGAAATTATCGGGCTAATTTAATCTTACAAACGAATATAAAACATATCATTAATTTCGGCTTATCACATATATACTAATATCACTTTGGATCTCTTGTGTCTCTGTGTATTTGAGTGAGTTTTTATAATTTTGTAATTTTATGTAGATGTTGTGTGCTTTAACTGAGTAGTTTTATAATTTTTATAATTTATATATATTAATTTGTATAATAGTGGATAGCTCTCACGTAAGTGAAAACTTTTGCAAGAACCCAGTAAAAAAAAACAAATTTAAAATTCCACGTTGCGTTGCTCTCGTCCACTTTTTAATTCATTAAAATTATCGATCAAAAACCACATTAGCTGAGGTTCGCTTATCAATGTGACCCTTTTGGCTGCTGTGATTTACTTGTTTCCACTGAATTTTATTTCTGGAGCTACTTACCAAAACAACGCGTTTGGCTACGGCCTGCAGTAAAATATACATTTCCCAGAAATTTAATGCTGGACAGTAATAAAGAAGACAGATTTCGAGAGTGGTTTAATTCAGAAACTGGCATTGAACGTGCCGACCATTATTCAGAGATGATTTTTAGTTATACTAGCAGACCCGGTCACACGTTGCTGTGGCTAACGAAACACAATGCTATTACCCAACCTTTGAAACCAACTCCATCCGTTTGCATACATTTCAAATCCACACTGCCCGCTTTCCAGCCCGCTGCCCGCTGCCCGCTGCCTAAATTGAATCTTTGAATTTCACAACTTTTCTCTACTATAAATATGCATGTATTAAACATATAAACCTTCCCGTAAATCATTCTATCTTTTGAAAGGAAAATAAGAAATATGTTGTTTTCTTTGCATTAAGTGTGAGTATGTTCTTATCAAACCATAATTTTAAGATATTAATATATTAATTTACCAATTTGTTAACTAGTTCCCATATTTGAACTTTTATTAACAATACAGTGTCATAAGCATATTAATTCACCTTTAATTTCATGTTGGAAAATGTCATTCACATATATTAGAAATAATAATGGTTCGAGGACGGAAATATATATATATATTTAAAAAGATATATGTATGTATATATTAATACCGTATATGTACATACCTCCCAACTGCCCACTACCGCAATTGGGGATGCCATTGTCTCCCTAGCACCAGGCGGTTAGGAACAGATGAAACTCCTGTGCGGTATTTTTATAAAAAATCCCAAAATATATTTTTTTCGGAGAGGATTATTGGATTAACACGTTTTATCGTCTATCACAAAACAAAAGTTAATGGTAAATATTATAACTTGACCTTTTACCATCCGTGTCAAAACAAATTAGGTATGCCAAAAATTACGAAAAAATGTTGCATTTCTATCAACCTTTTTCGCCATATTATTTCCCTAATTTGGTTTTTGGTAGAAACCGTTAAATGTCTAATTTTCAATCGTTTTCACTTTTATATTCGTACAAAAGACTTTTGACCGAATATTAAAAGATACAAAAAATAAACCACCTATTATCTGATCTAATAGAATGAACAGTTGATATTATAAACAGGATTTATTTTGGGCCCAGTAGGAAGCGTTCAAAGAAGAGAGGGAGATATGGAAATACGAATGTAAGAAGAAGCGCACTAATATTAAAAAAAAACGATTATAATTGGTGACACCTAACATGGTGACAAACTGACAATGCAGGCTTAAAACGTATACAAAGCCTTTGTTGTATATAAAGCCAATTTTTTATTGTTTCTGATCTTCGACACTCCGTAGTTTCGGCTGCTTTTAGGTATCCCATTGCTCCTTCAACTACACTCAAAATTACTGTCTCAATTTTTTTGGTATCTCAGTCTTGTCTGATAATTTTTCTTTGGTAATTACACAGCATGCTTGTAACCAGCGTAACAAATAGAAAAAAAAACTCTAAAAATCTATTGAAAAAATCTATTGAAAATATTCCGGGTCAAAATCGTATACTGGCCGGTTTTACCCCATACGGTTGTGCCCCGAGAAACTTGTGTCCAGACAATCTTTCACAAATGTAAAAAAAAATGTTACAAAAATCACCCTAAAGTTGTACGTAATAAAAGTTTAAATATACATATTATTTATCGTATTGAATTCACCTGCAAATTATAAAAAAAATCACTGTTCAATATCACTGGAGAACTTAAAACACGTAATATCTTGCCAGTGGGCAGACATGCACCGTAAGTTTGATCGCTGTGGTCGCGTGGGCATCGCGTTTGGGTCCCACCCGGGCGTCGCGTGTTCGATTCCTCGGCTGGCTAAGTCCCCTTCGATATCACGATATCACAAATCTTTCTTCGATATATTTCCTATCCGGAAGTTCGAATTTGTTTTCAATAAAATATATGATAGGTTTGAGTAAAGGCAGTCTCATTTTTTTCTGTTCTAAATAATTTTGTGATCTCTCTTCTGTTTACGTAAAAAAAAAAAAAAAATAATAATTTGAAAAAGTAAAGTGAATAAAAGAATTATTTATCAAAGATTTTTTGTCCATAAATGGAAATTGAGAAAGATTATAAGTCTAATAGTACTAGTTATATAATCCTGATAGTAATAGTTCTATAATTCTCACAGTATTTATTAAATTGGTATCGCAATCAAAACCTTATCACGTAAAAATACAAGAACGCAGGAATCGTTATCATTTAAAACATCACGAAATGACCAGAAATATTTGCGTAATGCTTTCGTACACAATAACAAAAACAAAAAAGAAAACGAAAAAATATTCCAGTTATTTAATTGATATTTTTGTTTTTGTTGCCATGTATTATTTATTTTTTAAATTATTAAATTTCAATATATTTATCAATGATACAAAAGTAATTTGAATCTAATTATAGACATTTATATGAAAAATACATTCATTAGCTTATTGAATGATTGCTGAGTGGTATGTTCCCTAGACAAGGTGAACAATGTAATCCAGAATCCAGGTAAATGTAAAATAAGGGAAAAATTACGTTAAGGTTTACAATATAAGAATACAAATGAGGTAGGTATCTCAATTATTCGCTGTTTTTATGTTTCTATGACACGTTTATTTTTTTAAAGATTTATTTTGATTTATTTGAGACGTGTTCATAATACGTACTTATTATGTAAATTTTCATATGTGAGGTAGGAATTTATTGACTAGCTGAAAGTAAGTAGGTAGAAGCTGAAAGTAAGTAAGTTGACTAGCTGAAACAGCTGTAACAAAAATACTTACTGAAATACTCGCAAAACTTGATAATAATATTATCTAATTTGATTTATATTAAATTAAAAATAAATGAAATAGAGTACCTTGGTGTAAATTGTAGACCAACATATGAAATGGAGCAGACACATAATATGTGAACTTGTTAAGAACATTAGGAAATGTATCTATGTATTTATTAGATTAAGAAATATTTTCAAAAATAATCTAAAAAAAGTGTTTAACGCACTCGTCCAATCATCAATTCAGTATGGAATCATTGGGTGGGGAGATGCATATGAAAAAATTCCTGTAAAAATGGTACAAAAACTAATTTTTTAAGTAATTTTGACAAAACAACCAACATTCTCTTCAGCAACTTTGTTCAAAATACCAAAAGTTTAAGACTTCTATAATGAGAATTCAATATTACAAATATTTAAAGAAAATGCAATCAAAAAATTTAAATTTAAGTCATTATTACGGCATAAACATAACATCCAAATTCATCTATTTTCAACACAACAAATGCAGAATAATTATTTTTACAAAGGCATAAAAAAAAATTTATTGTCTTCAAGAAGAAATAATAAAAGTCATTCATTCAAGAAAAAGGTCAAATTATTCTTAAAAAATTAACAATCATTACATAAATCCAATAAAAATTTAATACCAATACCAATAAAAATCCTGTAATTTTATTTCATGCTTTATTATAATTATTAACTTTACAACATCCTTCTTAAGATTATATTTATTGTACACTCTATTATATTTATGAAATAACTCATTGAAAATATGTATTTCACCATTTTGTTTTTGCCATTGTGACAATGTTCTAATTTAAACAATAAAAAACAAATTTAAAAAATAAAAATGTATGTGTAAATGAGGCGTACCTGACTTACTAAGCATCTACACACAAATATTCTGATTTCAGAGGAAATTTTGTATTGATTAAAAATAAGAGAAAATCAGAAACATATTTAATTTCTCTGAAAGCGAGGTTTACCGTTCACAGAATTACTAGTATCAACATAAATATTTATATTTAGCGGCAGTGATTTGGAAAAAAAATTTAAAATCAAATACCTAGATCAATAGCGGTTTTAGTACATGAAATATTATTTAATTACTTCAAAACTAACCACATTTTTATATGAGGAAATGCGAAGAGGAAAAAGGCAATACCGCCTGTTATAATTATAATAAGTTTTGTCAGTTGATACTTTATAATGCAACAACTACTGCAATGCAGATTGTGTGCAGATCGCGTTTCGTCGACATTCTGTGCTTCAAAAGAAACAGTTAACTACTCGTTTGATCGTGTTTAAATTACTTTGATAGCGCCAAATACGTTTCACTGAACACAATACTCTTGCCAACCATTCCATTCCAGAAGAATAATAATATTTCATTGCAATTTAAAATGTTTAAAAACCAAATAAATTATTATTTTAATCATTATCAACTATGACATCTTTAAAATATTTATTTTTTGTAAGCAGAAGTCTAAGATTCAATTCAATAGATAAGATTTGAACCAGAAAAAAAAACAAAAATACACTTTAAATAAGTTCACACATCATTAGGGAAGAAATTATTGTAGGTGAACGGAGTATTAGAACTTTAAGGGCTAGTAATAGGCTTCTAGAGAAGTTCTAGTCTATATCTAAATCGTTAGTTATTTTAAAATTTTAAGCCAGTTAAAGTAACGAGGACGTTAAATAGAACCACGTGGTGCTGTTTCAAGTTTTGCTAAAGTAACGGTTATTAGTGTGGCCAGTCTAAAAAGCAGAATATTCCTGGAAATTATATGAAAAACGCACCGCATTATTTTTAGTACGGCCACACCGCAAATTAAATTTGAAAACCACAACAACCAACTGTAAATATCCCTCTGTATTATGTTTTGTGTCATTGTAGGATATTACAGCCAAGGGCGTATATCTCGCTCTAAACTTGAAACTGCCAAAAAAAGCCAAATTCTTATAGATAAAGCTGAATTGTAGATAGGTTTAATTTTGATTTTTGCGAAACGTCAAACTACGTCGAACGATGATCAAACGGACATTAATTCACCGTTGATTTGTATTGTTGACATCGCCGTGGGCATATTTTATTCAAAAATCGTTTGCATGAATTCCAGAGGAAGAAAAAAGGTTAAAATATGTCTACCATTGATCAAAAATGAGGTAATTTTATAAAATATTAACATTCAGCTTAATTTGTCAGTAAATCAATTTGTTACGGCTATATGTTAACACGGCTAATTTTTCTTTAATGTTTTATAAATTTCGTTTTAGAAAATGTTCGAGGCTTTGAATGATGTTGAAGCTGTGATTATCTTACGTTAGGAACTCCTTATAACGTTAATTAAAATTAATAATGCTTTACTAACAAACTTTCACGCTGTTTTCCCGCAGGGTAGGCAAAGAGGACGGACTGCCAAACCACTGGTCTTGGCAAACATTCATTACCTCATTCACATTCATATTTACTTTTCTATTGATATTGATACTTTTCTATTCATTCACAACTACTATTGCACTACTATTGCACTACTCGCAAGGAAAAATATTTTTCATTCTTTTCATAAATGTTAAAAAATTTTATTTCACATGAAGCGGTTTTTAAGTTTATGAAGGTATACTCGTACAACTGTTTTATTTTGGTGAAAAAGGAAATAGTTTTTTTTTATATATTAAAATATATTAATTTTTTTATTCCTTTCAAAAAGAACTAAGGTTTATAAGGTATATCGTGTATATATATATCGACAATGGAGAGAAAAATGGCTCAAAACAACGCCATATAACTGTGACTTTAAAGATGAACCTAAACAAACAAACAATATAGCTTATTGCATAGGTTTATCTTTAATGTCACAGCTGTACGGCGCTTTGGCCATTCTTTCTTTTCAACGTCGATATTATTTTCTCAATATTTTTTCAATTCATCCAATTAACACATTGTATTCATGTTTTAACATCGATTGTCTTTCTGAAAATAAAAATATTTAATGATGGACCTGTTGAGTGAGTTTTTCATTTTTCTTATGTAAGCAGAAAAATGTTAAAATTCGTTACTATTGTAGAAAACCATAATCATTAGTTAAAAATATTTTTCTTTTAGATGGAATTCATATTTCAAGTAATTTTAGGTTTTTTACTAACACTTGGTTTTTTTATTTCCTCGGGATAACAGGTTTCCGGCTGACAAAGCTCTCTGCTGAGAAAATGAACTGTAAAAAACGATGTAACGCTCATTCCTTCAGGTTTTGTCCAATGGAATCTCGTTGTCCTGGGAAAACGTTTCACATTTTTCTGCTTTCAAACATTTTTATTTTTCAAATAATTTATTGGGTTAACGAATTAATGAAGTTGGTCGAGTGCAATTATATTGTCTATGGTGACAAATGGCCATGAACTTCCTCTATCTTTCGTCTATTTTGAGTCATTTCGGTTCATCCGTGGTTGATGACAAAATTTTTCTCCAGAAAAGGCCCGAAGATATCGATCAAGGGATTGGTTTATTTATGATTAGAGCTTTGATTCTATAAAAATATTGGTGTGATTATTTAAAAATAAATGAAGACCAATTGTATATACACGACATTATACGGAAAAAACATTTACTTTACCTTTCAGTAGTATAATATCTCCTTGAATTTGATGGGTTGATAAAATTTGATGTGTCAAAATCTTTTGACGTGCGATACTGCACCACAAATTTGGGACTGTTTCAAATAACCATATTAAGAACACGTGACCAAAATGTTTTTGGAAAAGGTTATTTATCCAATGTTTTCGCTGCGAAAAAAATTGGATGAGGAATTCATAGTCACTATCACATCTTATATAATATTAATCGCGATTCATGATCAATGCTAGGGCGCACAATTTCATGTCAACAGAACTGTCAAATATGTCAAAATGGCGTAGGAACTCTAGGGTAACTATCGGTTTTCGGAAAGTAAAAGCTAAAGTTAAAAGTGACGTAAAACAGGCCGCGAAATTGATTGAGAAACGCATTTCTGTATAATTTAACTTTAACAATTTATTTTACTCTGACTTATCACTTTTCTTACTCTAGCAAGTAGATAAAAGACAACTGAAACAAACAGCCCCTAGACATTCGAAACAAAGCCACACCTACTACCAACAGCCTCTGGTGGATGCTTCATCACGATGGTTACGTTCTTATTCTCACTTCTTCAATAAAACATTCGGTTTCCAAAATTGTGGTTTAGCGAGGTAGTTAAAGCTTCATCGCAGTAATCATATTTAAAGCCATAATGTTTACGATTGGGTCGATGCTTAAGAACACCTGAACCCAGAGAGGCTCAGAACTTTACGATAATACCCGGCGAATTCCAACTCTAGGGCCTTTTTAATAATCCTTACATGGATATATTATTAGAAAAGTTGCAAAAACAAACTAAAATGTGGTATTACTGTTAAAACGAAGAAATTGTAAATGAATTTTAATGCGAATAAGATAACTAAAACAAAGGAGAATTACTGCAAAATCGTCTTAAAATAATTCTAACATGACACAGACCTTTTCTATCAAAAACCAAAAATAATTTAATATTAGAATCTATCGATATTTGCCGAATGAATTGAATCTTTCTTGAGTTAAATCTGTTTCCCTAGCATTACAAATATGTACCCTATAACTTTTTGGTACCCAGTTAATCTTTTGAAATCATACAAATTTCATTGATAATTATTTACTCCCATAAATAATGAATGAATCATAAAAATTGCTGAATGTGTGATATGATTTCAAAATAACTTAAATTATTAATTATTGAATCCGGTAATTGAAAGCAGTTAATTAGACGACAGAAAACGTGGAAAATGTATTTTCTATGGAATATTTGAAGGTTAAAAGAAATCGATTGAAGCGTATTTTTGGAATCTATTAATCACCAAAACCAAATATTTCATATGTACCCGTCTATCTTTCGGCCTAAGTGAAAATCAAAATTCAAAGATGTGACCCGCATTCACTCTTTGTAATTACAGTGATGATGTGCAGGTGTTTAATATTTACTTGAAATTCAGTATTCAATGGCATTTATCCAAGGCGCACAGTGCAATGACTTGGAGAGGCTATTCTACATGTTGGTAGAAATAATAAAAAAGATAAATAGCCTGTAGGAATGTTTAGTGGTTAATTTTACCACTAGTGTTCGTGAGCGAGAGGGGAGATGTTGTAGTATAAAATGGATTGTAATAGTAGTACTCGCTCTCTCATTAGCTAGCTCCCAAATAACCAACATTGTGATACTCATTTGTGCAATAAAGTTTAGACTCATCCACGCGCGCATTAAGGAAATATAACCACCCTATTATATATATTAAGGGAATATAACTACCCTAACAAAACACTTCCCCAACTATAAACATAACATAGCCTTTTCGAAAATTCCTTGATTTCCTTTAAAAACAGTTAAACCTTTTTAATAGTGGAAATTTCTAAAAAAGTTTAGTCTTTTTTGGATAATTTCAGTAGAATCACCTTCCTACGTTAGTGCACTATACGCCAAGACATCATTCCCCTCACTCATAATCGCAGAAAAAGATAATACCACGGTAATACGATCGGGTAAGGTGAAATTATCGTACAAATTTCACCTAAACCGCTCGTATTACCGTGGTATTATCTTATTCTGCGATTATGAATAAGGCGGCATGTGTAGACTGTTGGTAAAGAAATTTAAGAAGAAGAAAATACTTACTTTACACCGTTGGTGCTGCCTCGCTGAAAGATCATCCGGAGTCCCGCAGACCAGCTTCTTCACAGACCTCCTGAAGTTCCGTGTCATAAAGCAGTATACGATTGGATTGATGGCAGAATTGACGTGCCCTGTGAAAAAAACACTTCATGCTTAATAAAATTATTTATTATTTATTAAAATTTAATTAATTACCCTAATACAAAATTGTTCCTTCATCATTCGTAGAAAATAATTTAGAGAGGAGACACGATTCGACTGAAATAACTTCATCATGTCACGTCTACCTGAAACCCATCAAACATTATTGTATAAAATGTAACCTAATTTTAGCTAGGACTCACACCTCTCCAAATAATACGATTTATTGGTTTAGGTAAAGTTAATATAATTGGTTGAAGAAATTATTCATAGATGTCAGAAGATGCAAATTCCCCTCTTACCAAGGAGTGACCTTATAAAAACCCATGTTTTAGGTTTTTACACTCACTTCTCTTCCAATCACCATACCTTCTTAACAAGTAAAACGTAAACTCCTTGGTCTGTCTTGGGTAGTTTGGGTATCTTGAATATTCACAATGTAATTGGGAATAGAACAAATAAAAGTCACAAGTCCTTTAAAGTTTCCTGAAGACGCGTTATTATTTACAAAGTTCCTTCCACCAAAATAATACATTATCTTATTCTCGTTAAATAAAATTAGTATTTTAAAAAATGCTATTCTAAAAACAATTTTATTATTGAAGAAGAAGATAACACTTACTAAAAAAGGATTTTCGATGGCGTTATGAAAATAGGATATTATAATTGTCGTTAAAATGAAACTGCTGGATTTAAAAAATAATACATTTTCGTATTTTCAAACAAAATTTTTTAATAACCAACTTCTATCCTTTCGTCCCCGGTTGTAAACATTTTTCATGACCATAACCGCAGTAGTACTAAACCCAAAGGAGTTGTACGCGACGAAGTGGGCAGAAAGCATATTCTCAAGAAAATATTAATATTTTCATAGAAACCAATTCTTAAAACATGTAAGATTTATCGTGAGTGATTTTTGTCGTTGTTTTTTAATACAATTATTTTTTTTTTTACATAAAGTCTTATTAGTATAATTAATTATTTATTAGTATAGCTTGTCTTTTATAATAATTTATTTTTCGTATAACTTGTCGAAATTCGAAATCTTTCTTAACATTTTTTTAGACAAATAAAAAACAATCGTTGTCAATACGAATATGTTTTTGAATTTTTCAGCTAATCAGCCATCGAAGTCACAGTCGCGTTAGTCTCTCAGAAGCTGGACCTACTGTGTAGGGTCCGCAGACACTTTAATAGTGTACAACTGCTGACCCTGTACAAATCGCAAGTGCGGCCCACCGTTGAATTTGGCACTCACCTCTGGTCTGTCGGTTTGTCCGTTTGATGGATTCTCCCATCTAAACAAATGGATTGCAATCTTTAGAGCACAGGCGTCAGGCAGGTTTGCTATCCTAGTTCTACCGGTATTACAATGGAAGATGCTCCGAGGAACTAGCGTCATTGATCCCATCGGCAACGGTATACAGTCGGAAAACACGCCAAACGCGCACCCAACATATTTACACGGTTGACATTTGTCACATGAGAGCAAGTCATTTCAACGACTCGTTCTTGAGTTCAACGGCTCAGCTGTGGAACGAATTGCCGACATCTGTGTTTCCAACCTCCCACGTCGTGGTTCTCTTAAATGTCCACAGCCACATCTTCCTCTCCTCAAAAAGACCCTCCAGACAGCATCCACAAAGAAGACAGGCACTGAGGGAGATTATTTTCATCAGGGATTCCGGTGTGAATAGTGTAAAACAAAAGCAGGAAATCGTGAAAAGAGCATTTGGTGGCGATATACAATAATATATCCATAAAATATATGTTTGGTTTCCTTGGAGACTTCGAAAAGTAATATGATCATTACTTTTC
Source organism: Glyphotaelius pellucidus (assembly GCA_936435175.1). Classification (NCBI taxonomy): domain Eukaryota; kingdom Metazoa; phylum Arthropoda; class Insecta; order Trichoptera; family Limnephilidae; genus Glyphotaelius; species Glyphotaelius pellucidus. Next base: position 34,613,973 of record OW386537.1, on the reverse strand, counting down.
CAATACGTATTTAATTTCTATAATAAACACAATGATATTACTTTGTTTTATTCCACTTTATTATTATTTTCTTCTCCAACCGGTTTCGGTTCAACCTGAACCTTCATCAGGAATGAATAAATATATACTAAACATAATGCAGATATTACAGTGTATTTAAAAGAAAATTAGAAGATGGAGAAAGAACATCAACTTAAGTGGGGGCGTGGAGGGGAGGTGGCTACGAGGGAGGGGTGAAAGTGGGCGGAGGTAGTGGAAATATTTAAAAAATGGGGCTATTAGACAAATCTAATTGTTTATTAAGTAAATTAGTTTTATTTATTTTTAATGACTTTTTTATTTCAAGGGCTTCAAGATTATTAAGGCGAAGATCTATCCCATCATTGTGTTTATTTTAATTATGTTTTCCCACAAAGTGTTTGCTAAATGTGAAAAATTATTTCATTTCTAATTAAAATTGTGAGACAGATTGATCATCCAAATTAAATTGTTTATTAATACTACCGGCGGGTGACTGATTGAAGATATCTTAAATTAATGATTGATTAGTAGAAAGCTGCTTATCGCGTTGCTAATAATAATTAGTGGTTGACTTTGATAAATGGCATAGAAGTATGAAAATTGGCCAACCTGTTAACCCCTCAAAATAATTTGTTCGCTTTTCAGTACAACTCCTGTAGGTCTTATGGAAATCGTTGTGGTTCCGTTACTATCATTGTTAAAAATATGATCTAAACAGTGTTAAAAACCACGTTTTATACTTAAATCCAAAAAGTATGATACTTTGGGAATTTTTTATTCGTTATTTTTATATGAAACTCAAAAAAGTGAGTTGAAGATTAAAGTTTATAATTCATTTGCCTTATAAAATTTGCAAACTTTTTTATGTTTGCTTTCAAAGTTTTTATCTATTATACTAATATTATAAATGCAAAACTGCGTGTGTGTGTTTATTACGCTTTCACGCATAACCCAATAAACCGATTTTAAAAATTCTTTCACCAATAGAAAGCTACATTAAATGCGTGTAAAAAAAGCTGTATATGGTAAGCTCTGACGTTATGAAATTATAAATATTAATGTAGTATATTTATTTTACGTTTTCTTTCGTTAACAAAAACGAGTTATTGCTAATGTCAGAAAACAAATAGTTGCCGTGGAAATATGTTGAGGCGTCGTAGTTAATATCTATCTACGAGTATATAAATAAAAATGAATCTCCAAAATATTTGTACGTGCATAACTTCCGAACGACTTCATCAAATTGGATAATTCTTTGTTTAACTACTGGTGAGCTCTGGCATTATGAAATTTAGATGGCACGCGAGCTGTTTGAAAACTGAATGTAGCGGGAATGAATGTATGGAATGTGGGAGGAGGGGTGGTGGTGGTGGAAGGGCGGAGAGGGGAGGGGAGGGGGAAGAGGGAGCGGGGAGGGGGGTTGGGGAGGGGGGATAGTTGAGAAGTGCAAGCGCTACAGTAATTTCCCCCTAATATCATGCGAGCGAAGCCGCGGGGAAAAGCTAGTATTTCATAAATGGTATTTTTATTTAGAATTATAAAAATTGATAGCTTATTTCATCACCTTACCAAAACAGTTTTTAGTTTTCGGTTGCGTTTAGAAATATTCCATTTATTTTAATTTTATTGCAAAGCGGAAATATTTTGACATTCCTGCAAAATAGGTCCGAGGCGTTAAATAATTAATAAATCTTTAAAATATATTTTGACTTTAGATGTACTTTTAAATGGTCATGGTTACCCTACTAAAACTGTCAATGTTGTAATATGAAAGACAGGATGAATATGTTCCAAAATAAAAGGCATTGTTACATTAACATTGTTATTAAATTGGATCTTCTGAAGAACTAAGTTTTATTTTTTAAAAGTTTTGGAAAATTTGGTTTTCAGGAAAAAAAAAATTGATTTCATGTACCTAAAAGATTGAGATATATTGTAAACAAAATTTTCAACTTAATTTGTTTTACCTTCTTCAAATATGTTATATTTTTTCATTATAAATTACTTATTACAGTATTTTTAGATACGTCATAACTACCAGTAGTAATAATAAGGAATTGCAGTGAAAAATATTATGGCTTTAAAAAAAATTGTTCATATAGACCAGTGATTCCCAAAGTGGTCCAGGTGGACCCCTAGGGGTCCACAGGAGACCCGACGGGGGTCCACGTAGGCGCGATAAAGAAATGGGGCTTCACAAGTTGTAAGTGGGGGTCCACGAACTGGTTTAGATTGAGACCCATCCCGTGCCCCATATCCATATCCCATCCCGCTCCCTGTCTCATATCTCATTACGCCCCCTCCATAACAGAGCGACAGGCGTACGGAGCACGTTTTTTGTACCGGTTATGCTGAGATCTTAAACGGGGGAAAGGGGGGGGGGCGTAATGGGATACGGGTGTACTTTACTGGGATGGGAAAGTTTGAAAAAGTCGTAGATCCGGTACTGCTCCGTTGTGGCGGACCACACCTCGCCATTCAATATTCAATGCAACATGTGTCGAGTTTTGGGAATGTTGTAAAAATCCCAGCAGGGGGTCCACCGTGACCATTAAAATTTTAACAGTGGTCTACGAGAAAAAAAAAGTTTAGGAATCTCTGATATAGACCAATAAACGCTGATTCTGAATATATAAGTCTTTTTAAATAATATTAAACGTAGAGTTTTAAAAACACTATTGAAAAGTCCATTTTAAAACGTGTCATTAAAACACCCTATCATGTCCACCGGTTCATATCCTGTCAACTTGGTATTATTGGATTTTTGAGGCGTGACGTCACCGCGTCCATAATTCTCCAGTCACCTGGTCATACTTTTATTGAAAATTATGACAAGCCATTCAACATTCCGTGTTATTGGTTTATAGGGATTTAGACATATTATAGTTATTGTTTTATTGAAACATTATTTAGGCCTACATAATTCTATATCAAAAATAGAGTGTCTATTTTAGTTTATCTATATTATTTAAAATATTAAAAAACTTTAATAGTACAAAAAAAATCGTAATGCCTGTTTAAACGCTCCAATTCTGAATTTCCAATTCTGAATTCTGAATTTCAAAATCTGAATTTCAAAATCCAATTCTGAATTTAAAAATGGCGGGCATCGAACAACTGTTTAGCCACTATAGGTCGCCGCGCAGAAAAGTAAAGACTGAAAGTAAGATAACGGTTTACAGCGCAGTTCACTGTGAGACTTTTTTACGCGGCGGTCTGAAGTTACGTTCCTCTCCGAACTCTACTGTGAAGAAGTCTGTATGCCTACATATAATATTAATAATGCCGATCATGGAACACTACACAACACAACTGTATCTGTATCAGTTTTTAACATATTTATGTGCGGTTACGGATGTATTATTGCATTTGATACAATACATTAACATTAGAGATGAGATGTTGACATTTTACCCAATGTTTTTCTATATTAAAAGCAGTTAATCTTGAATAAAAAACGCCCCGACTTCTGACACCTCCATTGAAATTCTAAACAAAATGACAACACGTGTTGAAGATAACAAAAACTTTTGGTCATGATGACGTCACATGATTCACACTAGATAGGGTGGTGGGTATGGGTAACGCCGCCCCGGGAACCATTTATTGGATAACCAACACCTCTGCCATAGGTTACCCCAAGTGGTTCGCTACGATCAGTGACTTAGCAGGGGTACAGGGTTCATGGGGTGAGGTTTCTCAAGGCGGCCGATGTGTCTGCCTACCTGCTGCGTGGCGGGCCAGATCGAGAGAGATTGGTTGAGGAGGTCTTTTGACCTCTCCATTCCTCCACCCATCGCCCTGCACACAGTTGAAGGGACGGATTCATACTTCTGTCACTCCTGGACACACTGACCCCCAGAATTCTACCCATCCTTCATACCCTTTTCATTCCCAGAACTTCCTATTTTACCTTTCATTAAAAAAACTCTTCACTCAGCATCCCTTTAGGTGACATAGTCCCCGAGGGAAATTATTTTCCTCGGGTGTGGAGCCAATTTAAAAAAATAAAAATTGAACCAAATTTTTGCTCAAACATGCGAAATGGGGGCGTGGCTGTACACATTTTTGAAGGCAGATAAAAATAACACATGGATAATGGTTACAGCGCCGTGATTGTAATAAATCACCTCAAGGATGCTAACAAGGACATAATTATTAAAGGTATATGGTAAAATAAATATTTGAGTTCCTAGGCTTCATCTAATTTTATTATTATTGCTAAATTGATTCAGAAAACATACTTACTTACCTGGCCTACCATCAGATAAACATACTTTTATTAGAAAATTTGCTTGAAGATGATTTTGCATGCAGAGAACATTATATTAGACTTAACATTGCGCGATTTCACATTTGCTGCTTTACCCTCCATTGCTATTAACATTACAATTTTTAAAAGAATATTGGCAAAAATAGAATAAATATTTATTTTAATGGACAGGAGAAATTATTAGACTCTTTGAGACTGGATATTTTTTTATGAAATGACCTTAAAAAGTTGCCGTGTTTGTGCTTTCCGTGGCCAATGAAAAACATTCTCGGTGCAGGTGATGGTGGGAATGTAGGGCATGGAATTAATTTTAATTTTTTTGGAACCATCGCGCTGTGCGGTTAGTCAATTATTTTACTGCTTTAAAATACATTCTAAAATACTTGCAGAACTTGATAATAACATAATCATATTTAATTTCAATTAAATTAAAAAATAAATAAATGGAATTCTACGAATTAAACACAAAAACAATTAATACAGAAGAAATTACCTAATCCAAATCGGTCTCCTATTTTCAATTCCCAATTAATACACAACACAGTTTCGAGGTTCAGTGTTTCTTTCACTAATATTGCATCTTAAAATGTCATAGAAAATAGAAAACAATTTATCGCTAGAACCGTAAGCACGTCTTCCTCTCAGAATTAATCTTGACACTTCCTTGACGTCTATGTAAATATTTTTATGTATTTATTTGTGTAGATGTTAAGTGTGCAGTGCGTGTCTATATTATGTACGTCATCAACACAGATCACTCCACAAAATGTATGTGGCCATGCCCAACAATGTCTCAACAAATGGAGGAGACGGAATATGGAAGAAAACAAATAATGATTTGCGTAATCATTCATAAAAAAATATACGTGTTTTTGTTGGAAGAGACCCGTCTTAAAAAATTAAATTAATATTTATTGGAAGCACCTCGAATAAATTTAAAAAAAAACCTTAGCAGCGACATCAATCTCCAATAGGAATGGTGAAATAACATACATTTTTAACACGTACGACGTATGTGTAGATTACCTTCTCTTACAAATTCAACTCTATAACTGTACATGTGGTATGTGGCCACGCCCAACAATGTCTCAACAAACGGAGGAGACGGAAAATGGACAAAAACAAATAATGTTTTGCGTAATCATCCACAAAAAATTAACGTGTTTTTGTTGGAAGAGACTCGCCTTAAGAAATTAAATTAATATTTTTTGGAAGTACCTCGAATAAATCAAAAGATACCCTTTAGCAGAGACATCTATCTCCAACTTTGTTTAGGAATGGTGCAATTCCATATATTTTTAACACGTACGTGTAGATTACCTTCTTTACCTTACCTACAAATTCAACCGCAAAAAAGAAAAACTCACGAATTTTGAGCCATGTCATCGCACGTAGAGGATTTACTGGACTGAGCGAATTTATTTTTACGGAAGGGTTGTCCCTTTATTTTATATACATTTTTTGTAAATTTAATTTAATTTTTTAATTTTCGTTTTCTTTAGTCATAAAGTAATGATATTGTTTTCATTTTCATAAGTTTCTTCCATATTCTAGTTCAACAGTGTTGTGACGGCAAACACAGGGCACAGGGCAATTTTGTAATAAATAATCTCACAAACAGTGTATGTGGGTGCATTGGCGCGCCGCACGGTGGTTCCCTTAGAACAATCTAGCTAGTCAAAAAGATTTCAACGATGTTTTTATTTATGTACAAAAACGTACTCACAGCATAGAAAACAGTCCATAGCATTATGTCCGCATGGATAAAAAAATTAAAACAATACGCGCTACACGCGGCAACGATGTAAACACGACACTTTGAACGTGCCAGGCGGCCTCCATGCGGCCCATCTCTTTCGGGTGTACGCGCTGTTCGGTCGTTAGTGGTGTTATTTGAAATCGGAGAGAAATTACGTCAAGAAAAAAATTGAAGTCCTTACTATTTTCTTTCAAATTTATTTAAGTATTTAATAATTTGCTTCTTCCATATTACTTTTATTAGTCATTAAAAAATCGTAAAACCATTATCAATATTTACAATTATTTGCCAGTTTGATTAAAATTTCAAAATCGTGTACCAAAATTTACCTCCAAAATAAACAATTTTCAAGTAAAACCATTCTTTGTTTATATTTTCTTATAGAATTTGTCTGCTCTTACGTGCTCTTTTGACTTTTACAGAACCTCTACCCTTGATCTATATTTTTGATATTTTGGAGGTTAGAAGGAAAAGGCGCATCAAAGTCGAGTTATGCTGTAACCCAGAAAAAATTTGTTGAGAAAAACAATTTTACGTGTCTCGAAAAAAATTTATTAAAGAAGAATAGCTTCATTTCTATTAAAATGTCATAGAAAATAGAAAAGAAGAATATCGCTTCACTTCTATTAATATTTCATAGGAAATGGTGGACGATATACTCTAAAATTCATGTAAAAAAAAAAACAGAAATGGCTAAATACAGTTTTTCTTCTTCCGGTAGTTACGTGTGATGATGGACTACGTCGTGAGTGAGAAACATAATTTGGTTTTTGTTCGTTAAAAAGCAAAAAAAAAAGAAAAATTAAATGTCCTCTGAATTCTCGAAGTCTAAAAGAACTCTTTCATGCTGCTTAAGTCAGCTTGAGTTCAGATGGAAAACAGGAAGCTATAATATCCGAATTAACCACAATATCGAAAAAATCCCAATGTCTTATCTAGTGATGACTTAAAATTATTGTCGATTTTGGAAGTACCAGCGAAGAAACTGCAGAGGTCTGTTGACAGTGCCACATAGGAACATTATCATTTAACAAAAGTCACGATAGTGACTCGACCATAAATAAATGTAATTCAGTTTTATTCTTATAATTATGTAACAAATAATATTTTTAAATAATTACTTAAAATAAACAGATTTTAACGACTTTTTTTAATCATTGTACCACGCGCAATTTATTTGTATTTTATTTTACTTTGAAAATTCTGTAACAGTGGTTGAAATAAATGTATATTTTTTTAATATTTTTTTTATCATATTGTTACCCTTTTGCATAACATTCCGTGGAAAAATATTTTTGTCTAGCTAGAATGAGATTTGGGACCACTGTGCGCCGTTGCAAAACTGTGAAATTTTATTTACGTGTTTGTTTTTGTGAATGTGCAAATGTGAATGCAGGAGACGCATTAGTTTAGGGACATTTATATTTGAATTGTAATATTTTTTGGATTACCGGTAAGATCTTTTTCAAATGTTCTGTTTGTGTTTCAAATAAATAAATTTCACAGGTCAATACAAGGATTTTAACGGTCAAAACTATTCCAATGTTTTAACTGCAAATGACAATAACAACAATACAAAATCAAGGAATAATATTTTTGAATGCTAGGGAAAATGTTACAATTAATTGTCCTGCTTTGAGTACTAAGGGTCCAATGTAAAGTACTAATAGTATAACTACTTAATTGTCCTGCATTGAGTACTAATAACATAAGTTAATGGTATTCTATTTTACTCTATTGTCAAAGCCCGCATTGCCGAATCCATACACTATATAGTTCCCCAAATACGGAAAATGGGGCTCTTGTGGTGTGTAATAACAAAAAAAATATTGTATCCGTAAATTTATTAAATTAACATACTACATGGGTAACATACAGTTCTTTTTAACAGTTTTTTTTCTTTAACAGCATTCAAAATTACAAACATCTGTACATTTATTTTTCTTTCGATTTGTTGCGTCATGAAGAAACATTTTATTATTATTATCAAATGTTATTGGAATGTATTAAAATCAAAGCATGTTTGTAACCAAATTATTATTAAACTTTTCAAACTTAAATTATTTAAATTTATTATTTCTCCAATCACTACCTTACCAGAAGGCCATCTATGTCATCTTTGGGGATGCTGTGTGGGGGGTCTTTTCACGGAAAGGAAGTTCTGGGAAGGAAAATGGTACGAGGGGTGGGTAGGAATTTGAAAGTCAGTGTGTCTGGGAGAGACGGACGTAGGAATCCATCCTTCCGACTGGATGCGATGGCGGTGGGTCGAGAGAGACCAGCTGGAGAAGTCTAGAACAGGACTTCCTCAACCAATCTCTCTCGATCCGGACCGCCACGCAGTACCATGAACCCATTATTTCATAGAATAACGTAATGAAGCGTTTTCACAAGAAAACAAAAGAGCTCACGTTTTTAGACTATTAATTTCAATTTTTATTTAAGGATTTTTTTCTTCTTATTTTCGTTTACATTTATTGGTATTATCTTCTGTTTCAATGATATGTAAATTAAATCCTATTCCACGGATTTCGGTTTGAGTACTTTCCTACTCGTTTGTGATGTTTATTTTTACTAGAATGCTGAATTTCGAATTGTCTCATTTCTCTGTAAGAGTATTATTGATTATCCCATCGAAAAGCGTATCTTCGTAAACCTAACAATATTTTATAATAATAACTGAAATATACAAAATTTCGAAGAAGGGTTCATGATTAAGCATTTAGTATTTTGCTGGGAATCTCGTAAACTATAATAATATCAGAAGGTCACGTTTATAGCAATAAATATATATAAAATAAATAATTAAAAAATTACCATCATATCCAAATCAACCATAAGGTTCCTACTGACTAATAACATTTATTAAAATACGTTTGCCTAGCAGGGTAAATAGGTAAGCGTAACTTACTGTTGGCCTCCGTGGTAGAGGGTTAAGGATCTTGACTAGCAATCCGAATGTTGCGGGATCAAATCCCGGCATGCGCAAATAAACTTTATTTTGATTAATTTGTATTATTTCACAACAAATTAATTAAAAATAATACAAAGTATATGTGCGGCACGTTCCAGAGTGAAAGATACTCTCAGTATCGCCCTCAGACCACCATTCAGAATTGAAACGTTGCTTGAAGTGACTTTAGCCGTATTTGGTGACCAGATATGAATAGCCAGGTACCTTCATCTTCCCCATCTTCTTCCTCTCCCCACTACTTTTAGCCTCACAACATACCCTAATTAGGGGTTGGCATAGTCTCACTGGCTCCAGACGAGAGCAGTTGGGAATCTTGTGAAATATTTACATTAAAAATATATAAACGTGGTGAGTATTTGACTTTGAAAGGACAAGCTGACCTTTAATAATAATAATAAAATTTTGATGTAATTAGTAAAAGTAACTCCGCATAGGTAAAAAATCAGAGATGTACAAATAAATTAATTGTTATTATAAAATAAACAATTTATTATAATGGCATACAATGAAAATGATGATTTAATTTATAAATAGTGACTTACAGCAAATACCTACTGTGACTTATGCAAAAATACTCGTGCCTTGTATCTAAGACTTAGCTAATAGCTAGTGACTTACTACTAAGATTTATAACTTGTGACTTAAAACTTTATTCTTTTATTTGAAACATGTTTAGTGTTACAAATTATAAAACATAATATAATATAATATTTTTACATCTAGTTAAATTTACAATATTATTACAAAAACTATTCTTGTTTTTACAAAGAAAATACAATATAAGTAATAAAAATATAGTGTAATAAAAAAAAAAACAACAAAAGTAATAAAAGTATAAGTAAGTTAAAAATGATAAGCAAAAACATAATATCAAACAATAAGAAAAGTTGGTGGTATTAGATTTTTGTAATTGTCATATTTCTCTTCCGATCTTATATCCAGGCGTAATTTATTGAATAATTTATACCCTTAAATATATAGTGATGCTGTGTTCTTGCAGTTCGTACTTGTGGAACTGTTAGTCCTCCAACAGAGATAATTCTTTTGCTTATATTTAGTTGTAGAATATTATTTTTGTCAAAGAAATCTTTATGTTATTGAGGTACTATGATGATTTTTATAATATTTTTTTAATTGTCTCAAGTGGAAGTAGGGACGATTTATATGCATCCCCAAGCCACGATACCATATTGAAGTATAGAATGCGCAAGTAAATAACTCTTAGTATTGCAAAATAAATAACTTAGTATTTATGATACAAATATCTTTTTGTATTTTTAATGATACGTACAGTATTTCTAAATCTAAAAAATATATAGATGAGTTTTCTCATTTTGTCTACTATTTTATCTATTTGACTTTTCCATTTGATGTTATTGTCGATAATTATTCCAAGATGTTTTATTTTTTCTTTACTACTAATGTGTATTCAGTTTGAGCTACATGGTTTGATTCTAAGAAAGCAATTTCTTTTGTGAATTTTTATGTTTACCTTTATATTTTAGATATTTCCGTAAGGTTATAAGGTAGGAAATTCGTATTTTCAGCATTTAATGACAACAAATTAAGAGATAATTTTTTAATCATGTAACTTAACTTTGCCAGTAATTCTTTAGTTTATTAGTTTACTTTGAATGTTATTACATTATTTAGTTTATTAATTAACTTTGAATGTTAGACACTACAAAAGCTTTATGAAGGTCAATGAATAAACTCAAGCATTTTTTTTATCTATAGGTAATATACACCATTAGATAAATCTAATGTTTTATAAATAAACTTGGTTAGTTCTGAAATTGCGTCTTGTATGCTTAGTTTATACCTGAAACCGTATTGACTAGGGTAAATACATTTTTTGGTATCCATATAATCAACAATTGTTTTTTTTTATTACCTTTTGGTATATTTTTGGAATGTTTGATTCTAATGATATTGGATGGTCATTATTTACTTCTTTCGAAGCTCCGGATTTAAACACTAGGATTATAATGGCTTTTTTGTAGTTTGACGGGAATATTCTACTTTCAGTGCTTACATTAATTATACGCGTAATCGGGGTGATTAGAGAGTTGCAGTTTTTTAAAGATTTTTTTAGTTATACCATCATATCCAGGTGCAGCATCATTTTTTAGTGATTTTATTATTTTTCAATAGTTTTCTCAGTAGTCGGTTTAAAAGTTGAAAGACTGTTATTTTGTATTTTATCTTCATGTATATGTCATCTGGTTGATAATTTTGGTCAGTTTTTCACGGTTACGAAAAACCTGTTGAAAATATTTCCGCACATTTTTGGTTCGCGGATAGCACTTAATATATAGTTCCATTATTGTTAATAACATAATTTACCTTATGGTAAAGTGGGTCTTCATAATCCATTATTATGATTAAACTTTCATCAACTTTTTTATTTATCAATAATAACCGGTTTCACGGTTACCTCCGGTTATTAATACTATTTTTGTTAGTGGGTATCTGGGATGGTAAATGATTAAATTATGCTAATCAGTTCTGTTATATCTTGATTTTAAATATTGTTGTGTTTAAATAAAATGAAAGGTTTGTAAATTCTGTTTTAAGTATGAGTTTACCATTAGGTTTTTCCACCCTGGTTGCTGAGAAAACTCAACCACGAATTGTCAGTTTCAAAAATGGAAATAAAAATAATGTTACATGCTACAACATATCAATTAATTAAAGACTTAAAACTAACATATTTTCAATTGAAAAGTCGTGTCATTTTACGTATCTTACTTTAATCCGATACCTTTTTTTTCATTTTAATATTTAACATTAAAAAAAACATGATCATTTACCTGCGATTCATTTACTAGAAGTGTACATTCCTGTCTGTTGGCACTATATTAGAAACCAAACACTCTTACTTGCAACGAGGCAGCGTTTTTAGCTATTCGTCAACACACAAATTAAAAAATATATCTTTTCAACGATTCTGACTTACCCAAGAGCAATGCGTATGGCAAAATATTGCCTCCGGTTGTCTCCCTTATGAAGTGCGTGTCAATCATCAGCAGGATTCCGTTGTAGGGAAGCCAACATACTGCGAATAGCACCGCCAGGAGTAATAGGATCCAGGCCACCCGCTTTCTCTCCCTGACTAATCGAACACTCTAAACAAAAATACAATAACATTAAAAACATAAAATATTACTTCGCAATGGTTTAACACCAAGGTCCGATAGTAAATATTCAAAAAGAAGAAGAAAGGGAGATATTTTAATATGAATGTAAAAGGGAGCGAGCTAATATTAAAAAAGAATCGTTTAAAAAAGGGCAAAAATCTCTGGACAAATGCATAAGTTGTATTGAAAGAAACATCGAAATTTTTCATATCTACAACATCTTAAATAACAGAACAAAATGTGTTTTAAATAAATTTCGGAGCACAAGCTAAAACACCACATTACTGACACTGTACCAATTTCTGACATATGTAACTCATATTACGATTTTAACAATTGAAGCTACATATCTACAAAAATTGATATTAGTGTATTAAGAAGGTTGTTTCATTTTCCCTCTAACCATTGTTTAGCCAAAAAACTATTAGACACCCATTTCTACCAAAATCATATTTAGTATATCCCGGCACCTGATTTTGTGATATCGCACATTTTTTCACCTTTTTCGGCGAGTAAACCAAATTTCACATTCTGTGATGACACATTTCACTAAAGTACTCGTATTATGAATTGTTTTTCAATAGAGCATTTACCATATTTATACATTTAAAATGGAAAAGAATACATTTTAAAATATTTTTTATGCTTTTTGAAAAAAAATCGGCGGTCTAAAATAGGTACCTTTTTAACAGAATGACCATATTTCTGACATTTGTCTTCAATAATCATGTTCATATTTCTTGCCTATGTGTCAATATTTTCACTTCTCTTAAAAAATCATGTTCATATTTCTGACCGGTATGTTAGAAATATGGCGCTCATTGGATGTATAGCGGTCATTGGCTATATAGCACTTTTCGGTTTTTGTGTCTCCGTATTAAAATTCGGAGGTATAATTTTTTTTAAATACAATCTTAAGCAATACAAGAACAAAGTTTTTAATTGGTCTGTCGCTCAAGTGGTTAAAAGAAAACTTATGCGCAGGTCATGTTGGGTAATTCAACAAATGTATAGACAGTCTAAATCGTGCAACGGTGATTAAGTTCTGAAACAAAGTTATACAAAACTATAAGCGTGTATGAACAAAATAGTTCGTAGTTCACTGTTCACTTAGATTAAGATTTTATAGCAACAGCAACATTTTCATCGAATCACGTTTCTTCCATTAAATCTGAGTATGAACAATCAACTGCCTTGCAAACCGAATACTAATGTCATGCTTTCCTATATCAAAAAAGCTTTTCTTGAAGTACTGAAAAACTCTGATGCTTGTGATTACAACAGAAAAACGTGAAACAAAAGACAATACTTAGCAAGGCACCGTAGCTATTTTTTGTCGTTGAATTGCATTCCGTGAAATCTTGACCATTTATACATTTCGAATATTTCGATTGTCAATATCTTATATTATTTCTTGGTAAATAAGCACTATGTTTTTAAGTCACTATTTTATTTGACGAACAAATTATCCTTTGAATGAATATAAAATCATACGAATGAAGAAAAAACAGCGAAAGGAGAGTACACACTTGGAAAGTTCATAAATTGTATACAACAAAAGTTATCACTTTATGAATATTAATTTTAAGGTGTGCTGTTAACTTTCCAAAAAATATATAAATAAATTAGTAAATAAAAAAAATTACCTACACACTGGCAGAGCTATGAAAAATATTTACGTAAGACAAATATTTAGGCACCTACACAAGGAAAAAAATTTAAGTCGAATCCTGAACAAGGTTTCAATGAGGTCTAAGAATTGAGCCTTATTAATAGAAAATATTAAATGTATTTGCATAACGACGATTATTAATACTTGAAGCAAAATATGTATGCATTGACATTAGTTGACAAGTCTAAATATTCTGCTATCTATGTACGTTATGATTATGTTTATGGTAATATAAAGCCGTCTAGAGTCTAGACCGTCGAGGCACATTTTGATTTTATAAAAGGATTTCGTTTTCGTAAATGGAATCACTTTGTAAACTGTTTAGATTTCGTTTCAAACTTATCCAGAACGAAGTACGACCCAACACGCCACGGCCATTGAACAACAGACTATTTGAATTATGCATTTTTAGAGAACTTGTTCACAAGTATCCAAAAAAACTACATATACATATTTTACAGTATTAGAATTGGTTGCAAATTAAAAAAAAAACCATTTCCATCCTCTGTTTAAAAAGAACAAAGTCGATACTTGATTGATCCACAAACTCGTGTAACACGTTGATTTATAAAAAGAAAAAAAATATATTATTTGGAAAATTATTGAGACTGATCAGCGTTTTTCATATTTTTTATTTTACTGTCACAAATACTGCACTAATGCTGAACTGTTAGTTATTTTTTGGAGAAACAACAGAAGATAACTCAGAACTCTGGCACATGATGTGTTTTGTGAGCAAATAATAAACATTTAATTTGGTTGCTCATGAAATCACAACTTTCCTGATTCCAGCTTGTTTTCGAGATGACAAAAAGATTTGGCAAAATCATTGTGATCGATGAGTATAAATTTGTTTATTTGGATCATGGATCATAAGTTAAAATTAAATTAAAATTGGTTCTTGTATTATTACTCTTTTTCTCTTTTGGCCTTAAAGCTTTAACTGTTTTAAAATAAATAAATAATAATATTATTAAATATAAAATAAAAAAGGTATATATTATACACTTTTTTTTTCAACATAGTTCTAGAAATTAAGTTAGACAACGATAAATAAAAATCATTGATTCATTATCCTGAAAATTAATTATAAATTATCATTGTCCATTCGTAATTTAATACGCAGTCCATAAGTAAATAAAGTGAAGGAACATATCTGAAATTAAAGTATTAAGTTGTTAAGAAAGCTTTCTTGGATTTTTAAAAAATTATATAGGGACAGCGAAGGTGTGTTTAAAACTTAAAACTTTAGTTTCAGATATGTTCCTACACTTTATTTACTTATGGACCACATATTTAATTACGAATAAACAATGATAATTTATGTAATGGTACCGAAATATAGAAATGAACCAATGATTTTTTATTTATTGTTATCTATCTTGATTTGTAGAACTACATTATGATTAAAAAAAAATTTAATATATCCCTGTTTTTTTATTTAATAATATTTTTATTTATTTTATGAAAAAACAACTAATTTATAAACTAGTTCTGCCGTGTACTTATAATTAAGCATGACACCTGTTTCGCCTTTCAAACTGAGATGAAGCCACTGACAGGCGATCTATGATTTTTAAATAATTTTATGAGTGAGTATAAAATTAGGTACAAAATGAAAGCACTCAAAATGACCGTTAAATTTAAGCGCGGAGATGTTAAAACCTTTTAGTGTTATTACGCTTTCTGCTTATGAATTTTAAGATATATGCAAATAATAAATTATCAAACCTAATCGCCTGCGTAATGGTGGCCCTCAGGTAAAGTTTTTAATGTCATTCATTGAAAACAAAGTTATAAGGAAAACAAGTAAAAACAAGCTGACAAAGATAATCCCTTTACAATGGCTTTTTTTTGTTTTGAATCTTAGACTGAAAACTAAAATTTACACCATTTAAACTAAGATCACTTAGTTTTGACATGAATTAATTAAAATACAGAATAAACTAATGGGTGCGAAACTTTATTTAAACCTTTATATAAATATTTGTATAGTTTTATAAAGCCACAGCCCAAAATAGTTCAAAAAAGGTATATTATTTATGCATGTTTCAGAACTATTATAAATCACGTCATAGCATTATTATTTTTCTTTTTTCATACAATAAAGTTAGTACATAAATACATGTTTTAAGGGTCATTTCGCCCACCATTATTACATTACATTTGAAGTTCAAGAAAATGTCATAATTCATCGTCTCGTCAAGCAATTTTCCAACAAATTTGACCAAATCAAGGATTTTAAAGAAATCGGGAAAAGCAATTCTAAACAATTTTATGGGACTGACATTATTTTTTTTGTGTTAATTGAACACTCCACAAGAATTCCAACTGTTCCCGCCTGGAGCCAATGAGACTATGGAAGCCAAATCGGGATATGTTGTGACGCTGAAGGTAAGTGGAGTGGGGGAAGAGAACGTTAAGGAAGTACCTGGCTCTTCAAATCTAGTTACCAAAAATGGCTAAATTTTTAAGCAACATTTCAATTTTGAATAGTGCTCGTATACCAGGACGATACCGAGAGTATTTTTCTCTCTGAAACGTGCCTCAAATATACTTTATATTATTTTAAGTGATTAAATCGTGAAAAAATAAATCAATCAAATAAAATGTATCTGCACATGCCGGGATCGCTTGTCGAGGCCATAGCCGTACCATAGTTCTATGTTTATTTGAGACTTTATTATGTGAAACCCTAGAACTGAAGCTATGTTAATATTTTTTATAATGTTAGTAAGATAGCAAAACAAATTCGGATCTTTTTGAAAAATAGTTCAGCATTCAAGATTTTAAATCAAGGAATTAGTGATAAGGGGTAAGTTTCACAAACGATTTGTTTTTTCTGAGAGAGAAAATGGTTGAAAAGCTGTATAGAGAAATGATCCTACTTTTACATGTTATATTTAGTTATTTTTTAACTTACTTGTTGTGTGCTGGCGCTCCCTTCGTTATCATCAAACGGCGGCTGAACGGAACACAATCTCCTCCCCATGAGGGAGTAGGCTAGCACCATTATGCATCCTGGATAAAAATTAACAAGCTTTATTACATTATCTTTAATAATTATCCGCAACAATGCACCGGATGTCTGTTATCTGATAAGGGTTATCATTTCTGGAAATATTTTTTGGAGAAAACATAAAAGTGTGTTTGAGCGCCGCTAAAAATAAATCATCGTTTAATTCTACTGTCTGACTTTGATCTAACTACAGTTTTACAAAATTTCAAAAAGCTAAATCTGCATGTCAAAACAGAAAGCGTAAGTTCTGTGGAGAAGTTTGTTCTACAAGTAGAAAAATATTTTTTTCGTAAGAAGCAATTACTTTGTGGTTATCCATACTAATATTATAAATGCGAAACTGCTCGAGTTTGTTTATGACCTTTTCACGCATAACACAATATAAAGACTTTAAAAATTCATTCACCAATAGAAAGCTAAATTATATGCGCAGACTATATTTTGTATCATCATATACAAGCTCTGGCGTAATGAAATTATAAATATTAATATATTATATTTGTTATACGTTTTCTGTCGCTAACTAAAGCAAATTTTTGCTAACGTCAGAAAAAAATCGTTTCCATGGAAACGATTGCTACTGCTTCAGAAAATTCAAATATTAGAATATGTTTTATTTTTTTGGACAAGCTTCTGTTTTGGAATAAATGTCAGTTCCTACATTAAAAATATAATTCGTAACGATTATAAAGACTGAATAAATGAACTGAATAAATAGTGTAATTTTTTATTATATTCACAAACTTTCAAATATTTAATTAAAAATAAACATCCGAAATGTTTGTAAGCGCATAAATTCCGAACGAATGAACAAAATTGGATAAGTAATTCTTTTTTTCTTTGAGCTATATCATTATGAAATTTAGGTGGTAGGCGCGATGTTTGAAAACTGAATGTAAGGGAATGAATATATGGAATGCGGGAGGGGAAGTGGGTGGGGTGGGGGGGGAGATAATTGATAAGTGCAAGCGCTACAGTAATTTCCCGTAATACCATGCGAGCGAAGCCGCGGGGAAAAGCTAGTATTATTATATTTAAAAGAATTAAAACACTTTGTATTTAAACCACGAATTTATTATTTTATATATCTACCGCTTTAAATACAAAGTGTTTTAATTCTTTTAAGGAAAAATAATTATTAAACAGGGCTTCTAATCGAATTGACCTACTTAATAATTGGATGTAAGCTTTTTAAGAAAAAACCTTTTTTTTACCAACGGGCTGTTTAGTGACTATAAATCGCACGAACCAATATTTTATAAAATTTTGAGATTTTTTTCATTAGTCATTCAAAAAAGTAATGGGGTGAGAGGGCAATGATTAGTTTTTAATGTCATTCATTGAAAACCAAGTTATGAGGAAAACAAGCCGATAAAGGTAAGCCTTTTGCAATGCCTTTCTTTTGTTTTTTTTATCTAAGACTGAAAACTAAAATTTACACCCTTTAAACTAAAATCACTGAGTTTGGAAATGAATTAATTAATGTACGGTAGAAATTAATGGGTATGAAAAACTTACTTAAAAATAAATATTTCTCAAGTTTTATAAAACCACTTCACAAAATAGTTCAAATGAAAATGCATTAATTTTGCATATTTCAGAATGATCAGAAATCATTTCTCGATATTTGTTTTTGGGGTGTTATGCCGTGTTACGCTACCTCCTCATTTAGAAAGGAGGCTAAAGGAGGAGGTAGCGCAACACGGCATAACACCCCAAAAACAAATAACGAAAATACTTTTGGCCGTGAAAATCTAAAAACTGAAATCATTTCTTCTTGGTATATTTTTTTTTGATACAATTAAATTAGTGCATTGATAAATTTATTAAGTATTTTTCGCACACTACACAAGGAATGTCCATTTGTTATGGTGGGTTATGCTTAGGGATTTTTTTATTTAAATTATTTATTGAGTTAGTTCATACTACATTAGAGTATAAACTAATATGCACAATGTTACATTACATTTGATAAATTTAAATATGTTTTATGGAAAGCATAACATTTCTTTTTAAATACATTCATTCTTTCTTCATTCATCGTACTTTCAGTATTCATTTCATCACACATATTTAGTCCTCTACACACTAGACAGTTTTTTTCATTTTTTCATATGTATTAATCTAACTCTATTTATTTTTCTTGTTTCATAATTTTGTACACCTCTTTTAAAAAGTATTTTGGCATTTGGTTTTTCATAACTTTATGCACAAAAATTAAGACATTAAAAAGCAGTCTCTTTTTTACTGGAATCCAATTTTGCTCATCTCTCATTTGATTAACCTTTGCGTATTTACCTTTTCTCGGTATACTTCTTAGAAGTTATACAGACCCGTTCTGTATAACTTCTAGCTTGTTCAAATTTCCTTCATAGGCCAAATATAACTCGTAGAGCAGTAACTTGAATGTGGAGCAATTATAGTTTTGTAAATGAGCTCTGTTGTGTCTGTATTTAATTTATTTCTTAGTCTTTTGAGAAAATTAACTTCTTTAGCACATATGCAAAATTTGCCGTGAAAGTTAGTTTTGAATCGAGTATTACACTCAGGTATTTGATTTAATTTATTTTTTCAATTTTTTCTTCATTAATTATCAAATTTAACCCTGTGTTGCACATATTATTGCGTATTTCCTTGTATTTTGTTGCTTAATTTGAGTAATTTTGCTTTATTTTGTAGGTCTTTGTTTATTTTGTAAATTCACGAAATAAAGATTAAGTGTCATTTGCAAATAATCTATTTTGCAATGTTTTAAGGTTTGAATTATATCATTTATGAAAATATGAATAGAATTGCACCTAATATTGGCCCTTGCCGAACACCAAGGTGGTTTTCTATCGGTTCTGATTTTGAGCTTTCAACTTTCTTTACCTATTTTCTTTCCTGGAGATATTCTTTGAACAGTACAGAGCTACGTCAAAAAGACCTCATTTTGTCTTTTAATTTTTCCGAAGATTTTTTACCTTTCTATCGTTTCAAATGCTCTTTTGAAATCTAAGAATGCTGCAATGGTGATTTTTTTAGTCTGTGTTTCGTTCTTCCATGTATCAATCACTATGTTTATTGCCGCTTTATAGAGTTATTGTTCCGGAATCCTGATTGCACATAACATAATATGTTCTGTTTTTCCAAATACTTAACGAGGTGTTTTTTATTACAATTTCTAGTACCTTTTTGTATTTTGGTAACCTATTTATTGATCTAAATCCTTCGAATTTTCTGGTTTTAACAACTTTCTTAATCACGATCACAATAGATGTTTTCCATGTTCTTGGAAATTTTCCATTTCTTAATGATTCATTTATTACGTCCATTACTCCTATCACTGGCATTGCATCTCTCAAAACTGTAATACTTATTCCATCTGGACTCTCTTGTGATTCGGTGCTCTTAAAAATCTGTAAAAGACGCGTTTCATCAATTTCATTAAACAGAAGTTTTTCTCGGTTAAGTCGAACATTTCTCATGTGGGTGTATTCCTTCAGTATTGGTATACTCTGATGTAATTCTTTCATGCTGTTTACAAAATATTTTTTAAAGAAGTTCTGTGTGCTATCCTGTATCTGTTGTGGAAATTCAATGTCGTACTTCATCCCCTAAACTTCAGTTTGTAGTAATCCTTTTATAGTTTTACACATTTTTTCACTGTCTCCTTTTTCTCAGATAATTTTATTTTTGAAGTAAGCGTTCTTACAAACTTTTAATAATTGAGTATTTATTTCTCTTATTTTTAATGCTTTCTAGTCTTGTGGTAATCTTGAGATTTTTGCAATTTTGTACTTTCTACCTTTTTCATATTGAATTGAATTTAGTTTTATATTATACCATTTATTTGTTCCCCTTTATTTACTAGCTTGGATTGGTGTTAACTTGTCAACATTTTTTTGTAGGTTATTTATTAATGATTTAGACTTTTCATTGTATTCCATTTGATGAACAACATCTATATCTCCCAGAAGTTCAATTAACCTTTCACTGTTATATTTTTGATAGTTTCTTTAATTTACCATTTTGCTGGTTTTCTTCTTATTTCTTTTTATGTTATCTGTACTGCGGATAAGGTTATGACCGATTATTTTTGGTTCATTTAGAACTTTAACATTCAAATTCAATCGGTTGGAAATGACAAAGTCAATTAACGTCTTGGATTTATCTGTTATTCATGTCTCATTATTAACAAGTTGTTTCATTCCCGAAGCTAAATAATTGTTTTCAGTCTTTTAGTATATTTATCTTCTTCTTTTTGGCAATCTTGGGTCCACCAGTTCTCTATAAATGATGGAAAGTCTTTGGTACTTGCATTTGGAGAATGGTAAATTACTCCATATACTCCTTATATCCAGTATCCGGATTGCTGTATATAGCAGTTCTTTTCGTATTGTGTGTTAGAAATAACTTCATATAAAATGTTTTTTTTAATAACTCTTATTGCTCCCCCGTGCGTCTACTGTAGGAATCGCAGCGTGTTGTTGTATATCCTTGAAAATTTATAACTTTGCTGTCTTCAATATCGCATGTTATGTGGGTCTCGCTTAACATCACAAGTGTAGGATTTTTTCGTTCAATCAATATCTGGATATATTTCTTCATTATTCGATATCAGACTCTGAATATTTAAATGAATGATTCCTTGCAGTTGGTTGCTTTTTATAAAAAAATTACTTTTTTCTTTTCCAATTCCAATTTTCAATTTCTAAGTTAAAATCAAAGCATAAATCCAATTATTAAGTCAATATTAGAGGCCTTGTTTAACAATTATCTTTCTAATACTTGTAGAACAAACTTCTCTAAATGTGATAACCCACTAAATCAGTCAATGAGCTATCAGGAGAGTTTGTTTATCACAATTATAATAAAACTACATTATTAATCTCACCCGGGATAGCATAGACAAGTACAAAGCTGAGAGTTCCGAAAAATCCTTGTTTCAAAGGCACCAACTCCCAGTCTTCTCCACAAAAGCATAATTGTACCTTTTCCTGCAACAAACAAAAACAGTTATTTAGTATTTCCTCTCTTTCGAGTACGATTTAGAAGTTTTATTTTATGAATAGGTAAAGTACGGTTTAAAAACCTTTGTGAATGTTATAGGTATGGAAAGCTTTTTCAACATTTACATTACAACTATTACCGATATTATCAGAAACTCAGTGCTACATTTCAAGTTCTCCTAAAAAATAAGAAAACTAAACTTAACCTCAGCTATTTTATATTTTCTATGCGATGCAGAAAAATGCTGCCCGAAACGATAAAAACTATAGCATCTCCATTTATATGAGAAGATTTATGAGGATAAAAGGTGGGGATGGAGAACGAGAACAAAGAAGAAGACTGGGAAGTATCTACATATTTAGACCTTGTTATCGATCACTGGTCTATTTTAAGTAACTTTTTGATTCCGTTTCCAAACGATTTTTGATATCGGTGTGCTGAATTTGTTATGCTGAATTTTGGATGTAAATTTAATAATTTTTGATATTGTAATGTAAGAAAATGAGTTGATTAAGATTTTCACAATATATTATAACGATAATTAACATAATTGGAAACTGACCGAAAATACTGATTCATCATTTCTTGATAAGCCGTCAAAAGTCAACGAGCTTTATCAAAGTAGAGGGCGTAATATTTTTAGATTAATATAAAATTTTTGATTGATATGTTAATTTTGCACGCGCTTATGTGCACGAAATTTCTAAAAAAATCTCTATTTGGTGACTGTTCTTTTTAAATACTTATTTAATTAATAAAATATATTATTAATTCTCCTTTCTCTCTCCATAATTCGAAATCACGGCCAAGCACAAAGGGTGAAAGCCAGATATATAGGAAGGTGGGAAGTACCTGGCTTTTCAGATCTGGTCACCAAACATGGCTAAAGCCATTTCAAGCAACGTTTCAATTCTGAATGGTGGTCTTACACCAGGATGATACGGAGAGTATCTTCCACTCTGGAACGTGCCGCAAATTAATTACATATTATTTTAAATAATGAAATGTACGACATGAAACGAAATGTAAAAGGTGGCGCAAAAGTCATCATTCCGTAGGAAGAAGCTCCAATTTTTACAACTGGCCTCTTGTAATCACGACTTTGTGAAGTAAACGGAATTGAAATACATGGTTCAATCCCATTTAGAACGCGCTTTGTCTCTCTTGCCTATCGGCATTTGGATGGTGCAACACTTTTTTGTCATTTATTTTTGGGGTGTTATGCCGTGTTGCGCTACCTCCTTCTTTAGCCTTCTTTAGCATAAAATTGCTAAAGTTTCCTACTTGTATATTATATAACATTTTGATCTGAGTACCACATAAGAGTCCAAACTGCTCCAACTGTCTGGAGCCAGTGAGACTATGGCATCCCCAATTTCGGTATGTTGTCAGGCTGAAGATAGTGGGGAGGGGAATAAGATGTGGAAAATGTGTCTTGCTAATCAGATCTAGTCACCAAACGGCTAAAGCTATTTCAAGTAACGTTTCAATTCTGAATGTGACACCAGAACGGTACTGAATTTACCAGCTGAACAAATTAATCCGTTCCAGGCAGGTACAATTTTATTACCTGAGACTGCAATTAGGGTATTAGAAGTGAAGGACTCTCACCTTTCCAAAAACTACATATCACCGGTCGGCTTTTCTTGCAAATTAAGAAATAAATAATAGTTTGTAAATGATTCGTTAATTTTAAACATAAAATCGACAACCACTCGGACCCATACGGGGACCCGGTGGTCTAGAATTAAAAAAAAAATTTTTTTTTCAATATTTCGGAAGAATAATCTTTTTTTTAAAAGATTATTTTATATATCATATTATGATTATATTATATATATCATTACCTAAATTTTACAGTACGTTTTTACGTACTGTAAAATTTATGTAATGATATTGACGATATTTAAAGTTCTTTAGCCCATTTAACAGGTCAGCGCAGAAGCAGGTAAAAGGGCCGGGCAAAACTTCAAACTCCTTTGTTTCAAAGCTACTTTTCTCTGCATGGTGTGAGGCAAAAAAAAAACTACTCGGCCGATTCGTCTTAAATTTTACTATGTTATTCCGTACACCAGTACCTATTGCAGGAACTAAAACAAAGTTTTTCTTATTTTTTACATACAAAATATGATGAAAAAACAGTCTGTTTTCTGTATTTAAATTTTATTCTAGTTCCTGCGATACCTACACTCATATTGATCAGAATTTTTTGCTTTGTTTTTGTTCACGGATAAGTGTAAGAGGCAAAACTAGACCCACCACCAAGGTCCGTGTTTATGAGGAGGGCAACTTCAGCGCAGTTCCTTAACTACTTAGATTTTTTTTTAAAAACAATATTTTTGTATACTTACTATTAAAGTCATTTAATATATCTATTAAGTTTGAATGGCATTGTTCACTGTTTTCGTTTAAAAAAAATCCTAAAAACTCATCAAATTTATGGGGGCTAGACCACCGGGTCCCCATAAGCTTGTTTTCATGAAAAAATAATTTTACTAGACGTATGTGTGAGGTATGCGCCAAACCTGACTTATTTAAATAAATATGGAATAGATAAATAAATTAATTAATTGATTAATAGATATAATCGACACGAAATAAATTCGCTGAATTTATTTCGTGACGATTTTTTGTAATTTTACTGTGATGTTTAGCGTACACTAAATGGCTTTAGCCGTATTTGGTGACCAAATCTGAATAGCCAGGTACATTTTCCATATCTCTTTCTCCTCCCTACTACTTTCAGCTTCACAACATACCAAAATTGTTGATGTCACTGGCTCCAAACGGTTGGGAGCAGTTGGGACTCTCGTGGTGTATTCCGATAAAATAACTAAAAATGTATGATTTTTTGTATTTTTGCGATAGTGCATAGTGTGCACAGGTTTTAGACTTATTGAAAAGGCTTTAGCCGTGTTTGGTAAAGAGATCTAGCAAATAAATATACCAAAATTGGGGATGCCATAGTCTCACTGGCTTCAGACGATGGGAGCATTTGGAATCTTGTGTTGTATTCAGATAAAAAAAGTAATATTATATGCAAGTAGGAACCTTAAGCGGTTATTTTACTTAGCCGATTGCACGCCTAAGTATGTCGTACTTTGTTATTACCGTAAGCTTCTTCGGGGAGTTGGACTATTGATAATAAAAATATTTGATTTTCACTCAAGGCGATTTCAGATAAAGGTATCGATTTTGGTTGTACGGCCGTATATCCTCTTTGCATACTTGAAGAAATAATCTTTTAGGGGATCAACTGTCGTGGATCAACTGTCGTGGATCAACTGTCGGTGGATCAACTGTAAGGGGGATCAACTGTCGGGGACCAACTGTCGGGGGGATCAACTGTCGGGGGGGATCAACTGTCGGAAGATCAACTGTCGGCGGGCCGACTATCGGGGGGCCAGTTGTCGTTGGATCAGTTGTCGGGTCACTATTAAAACAGATAGGGCAAGATAATTTTTTTAGTAATATTAATAAACTCGCAAGAAAATGCCAAAGTTGGCACTAAAATCACGCAAAATTGATTTTTTATGGCCTTTATTTTATAATTTAATAAATAAATTATTTTATAATAAATAAAAAACACTTTTCCTAGAAAGTTCGACTTCGCCAGAAAATTGCCACTTCTTTTGTTTAAAACGATAATTATTCAATTAGGTTGGGTATTTTGGCCCCCAATCTAAAATTAAGTGTTGTAGAAAAAAGGCTTCGCTGCCTTTCCTCTTAAACCTAAGCCAGAATTTTGGATTTTTGGTAAAGTACCTATTAGAACTATCAAAAAAGTAAATTTGCAGGTAGGTACTAAAAAAAATATTTTTGTTTCCTCGTTTTTCTTCAACATGAAAAACTCCATTAGTCTTTTCTGTAATAGCTTTGTAGAATTTTTTTGTAATTCTACTAAAAACTCTGCGAAATATGGGTATGTAATCCATGCTTTAATTTTCCTGGATTCAATGACAAAGGAACACCGCAGTACACTTCAGATTTCAAATGATGCTTCCTGGAAATGCGTTACTATGTGAAACGTTGAAGCAAATATATTAAACCTGTCATAGATTTTCCGGATCGTAAAGATCGATAACTCATAATAACAAGAATAGTAGGGATAATGAAATATGCGTAGAAGTTTTTGTTATTTTTCACTCGATGGCGTCTGACGAAAAAATAATTTTTCAAAAACTGAATTTCGGAAACCTATACAAAATGATTTTGTTATGCCACTTTTATTAATTAGCAATAAATAAAATGTTTATTTATGTACATTTCGTTCCAAATTTTTTACCCTACTCATTTATTACGCAATTTACTATAGCTTAAAATGCATGTTTATTTTCAGTAGATAAATAATAGTTGTTTCAAATTACGGAACCTATAGTCGTATAATAATGTTTTCGGGATCCTTATACGACTTGTTTTCGAGTTCAACAACTCGGTTGTTAGCTGATTGGCCGGCCTCTGTGTTTCCTCTCTCCTACAATATGGGTCTCTTCAAGACCCATGTTCACTCCTTCCTCTCCTCAAAAAAATTACCCTCCACGTAGTTACCTCAAAGACGACATAGGCCCAGAGGGAAATTATTTTTCTCGGGGCCTCCTGTTAATGTAAAAAAAATGTTGAAAAAATGTTGTAAAAGGTCCGCGGACTTCGATCATTCGTATACCAAGATGCCCAGATTACCACACGAGTTTTTTTTAAATTTATTAATGTCATTTATTGAAAAACTAAATCGTGAAATATTCTGAGGGATTAAAAATTTACTGACTTAAAGCACGCCGTGATAATTTTATGCAATTGATAAACGACCGTGAATGTTAAAACATTACGAATTTAAAAAATGACAAAATTGTTCACGAAAAGTATACTCGCATACGAATACATTACTTGTCCGGTCGAAGAGGGTAATTGGAACATACTTGTTTTGTTTATAAATTCTTACCGAATTTCGGGATTTTTCCAAGGTAATTTATATGTCCTATACATTTATTTTTTTTTAAAGTCGTTAAAACAAATATCATTTTAAAAACTGATAAAATAACTTATTCGATTATTTTATCTAAAAATACATAAATATTTAAAAATAGTAGTATTTTAAGCTTCAAACATGAAACAAGTTGTAAAAAAGCTCTACCTCAAACATATTCTACTAAAACGTCGAAAAATTTCGAAAAATAAAAATTAAAAACAGACAGTCTTTTCATAAAAGAATTTGCAAACAAAACTATAACTTCCTTTTTTTCTAGTTCTTACAAGTAAAGATTATAAAAAATGTAATAATTTCCCACAATTTTAGAATTCGTTTTTGCACAATATAATCGTTGATTTCTTAAATTTGTACTTATTCTCACATGCTTAAAGCATTTATATTATTAAAAAACATTACTTTCATGGAAGTTGAAAGATTAAACTCACGGGTAAAATATTTAAAAAAGTAATGATTCAGCAATAACCTATCTCTAACCGTTAGCAAAACAAAATTAACAAGACATTATTTAAAGGTCTACACAATAAAAAATAACACAAATACTAGTAATTATGTTGAATTAGGCTTATATTATAGTGAATTGGTTATTACAATGTAAATTACGTTCAAATAAGTATGTATTTGAACATAATCGCGCGTATAATATCATATGTCAAAATCGGAATTTTGAAGCGCGAAAAAAAAACATGGTTAATTTCCACGCATGCGTTGATCTATCGATGTTCAATATTGCCAAAATTATAATGACATTTTTTTAAATACTAAAATTAAAAATAATAAGATGTATCTTTATACAATGTGTAACAAAAACACCGTTGAACGGTCGTTGAGTGTTTTTTTATAAGTAAGACTGTTAATGTTTTCCTGGAATAATTTTTACAACACAGTTGTACTCCGTACTTTGATGAATGTACGGAGTAAAATCCAATAATAATCCACGTGGCCGTGGATTTTACTGGATTGTAGTGCATGGTATGAACATGTGGCATCTACTTTTTTACCTTACCCAGCTTTAATAATAGCGCGAGTGAGTGAGATGGCGCGTATCTCCCAAGACTGGGGATATTTTTATGGATACTACTTACATATTTAAAAGACATTAATCTAGTCCTTCATCTTATTGTATTAAAATTGTTGATTATTTGGACAAATTTATATTATACCTCCAAGGTTGATCAGGTTTTATAGGATAATAATACAAAAAAAATATCAAAACTATAAGGTCTCTTTTTAGAATTACACAAGGAGCGGAACGGTTAAGTCAGAACATAAAATTTTAAAAATTACACACGGCAATGGAACGGTTAAGTCAGAACATGAAATTTTAAAAATTATAAAATTTTAGTTTATAATTATTTAAGTTTATTTAAATTTTTACCCTTTTGTTTATATTACTGATTTTTGAAAAATGCATAATTTTTAAGATTTGAAGACAATATTTGTGACTCTCAAATGAAAATTTGCATGAGAAAAATCAGAAAAGATTCGATCGTATAAAGTATACTCGTAGGTATCACATCATGATTAAATATTACAATTTGGAGTTTTATACATTAATTTATTCTAAACAAATCCAAGCTTAACATGAGACATAAAAGGAAGTATAGTTTTTTTTACTAAACATGTCATGCTTTTAACTTGTAGGAATACGTCATTCCCCACCACGGCATTTTGACTCGAAAAATCGACTGACGTGGTTAAGTATATTTATTTTTGACCTAGTTTTAAAATATTCTGAGACGCTAACAAAATCGTAATATTTATGTGCATCAGAAAACGCTTCCATGCCATCGACGATTTTAATTAATAGTAAAAACGGTAATCGATTTTTGTTGTTCGTTCTGAAGGGTTTTGGTTTATTTCTAGTAAAACAGATTTATGGACATTTAATTACCCAACTCCAGAAATGAATAGATTGCGATAAAGTTGCGTAATGCTTCCACGTAATAAAATTTTACTTCTAAATTATTCGAGTAAACCAAGATATGGCCGATAATAAAGATTCCCATACGAAAAAATTAAAATTTCACAAATACACATAATCAATTACATTACATTTTAAATCTAGACTCTCTGTAGTTTCACAAACTCAAAAGACAATGTTGCAAATAAGAAACACCTTTTTGTTTTCAATAATTTTTTAAATCAAAAGTTATTCATGTATGATAATGAAAGACATTCAAAGAATGTGTGTGTATGAACGATATAGTAGGTGTATCACCGACTTTTTCATTTACGCTGAATATTATATTCTACATCAGAGTGTGACTGAGATGACAAGATACGCTTACTCGCTTACGCTAAGTCGAATTCGGAATGCTATATGAAAAGACCTACCGTCAGAGATTGTCCCTCTTATTGTTAAGTTTTTGCTATCTCACTTTCTCTAGTGGCGCTTAAAATCTCCCGGAAATATATTTTAATATTATGTTTTTTATAATAATAAATAATTTGCGTGTATTTACGAATAAAATGTTGTTCTTTGGCTTTTACTAGTGTTTGCCGCGTAATGGAAACATTTTCTCAAACAACAAGAGGTCATTTTGGCGCTTTTTCAATGTAATTTATTTATTGGCAGGACACGACCTTAAGCGACACGTGGCAGTTGAGTACCTACTAAAACTACGAAATCGAAGGTAAATACAATTGCCTTGTCTTTGATTTATAACTTTCGAGATTTTTACCACGCGTATTTGCGTCATTGCATATAACAATATATTTATTTCAATAAATCTGTGGTTTGCTGCGCTCAATAACAAATATAAGGTACATAAAAATAGAAAAAAAATATTAATAATTCCTCCTCGGTATTGCCGGATCTAAAGAGAAAATGTTAAACTAGAAAAACGTTCTCTTCAAAATAAATATCTACTTGCTAAAAAAGCGATTTTAAAAAGGCATTATTACATTTTAAAAACTAACCTTACTCATTTTATAATATAATAAATTCAATAATTAAACCAGGTCAAGTGCAATCTCAAAGTTTTTATCGTAGTAGTAAATCATATCACTATTAGTTTATTAGAAACTAGTAATAGCTAATACAAATTTAGTAGAATTCTTGATATTAACAAGTTATTTCGATAAGGAACAAGGTCGGATGACTATAAATTTGGCTTGAAACGGTTCAGAAATAATTTCAGATTATCCAAACGATTACACTGAAAGTTAGTCATAAAATTTTATTGCTCTTCCGGTCATCCTCAAATTATTCAGGCTATTCAGCAATTAAAACTGACTTTCGAATTATTCAAATTCCATTAATCAAGTTTTATTCTTTGAATGTGAATCACGAAGCTGAAACGTTTAGGTCGGTGGGTGTAAAACGTTTTGTTTTACAATTTTTTGCTGAAAGATGAATTCCAGTTCATTTCCGAGTTCTTTCTTGACGTATTTACATAAACATATTCAAAATAAGCGTGAAAAAACAAAGCTTCACGCTTTCATTATTTTCAATTGGCTTAGGTCAGTGATCGGCAAACTTATTAGCCAAGGAGCCAAATTTGTACATTACAACGATTCAAAAAAAAATTTAGAGCCTAATCTATTTATTGATTTAGCAAACATTTATTATAATTTTAGCACTTCATTAAATTACGGCCATGCTGAATACAACTTGATTTCATACTTTAGCCGTGTTTGGTACTAGATCTGAATATTAATAAAGATTTTATGAATATTGATGTAAAATAATATGAAATTAAGGAATCCATAAATTTAAATCATGACAATGATTGACAAACACTTAATGTGAACAATGTCCTTGCATCTCCTTGGAAAGTTTAAATAGGTCAGGTTTGTATGTTGTTGTTCTTAATTTTAGGCACGATTCTTATCAAAAAGACTACTTCTCAGTTGACTTTTGATAAAGATCGTGCTTGAAAAAGATTGTTCGCATGAATATGTAGAACCGAAATGGGATAGAACAGCAAACGCGAGTTTTTTCAGCTGATCATAAGAGTCAGGAATACTATTCCAGGCCTTGAAGATGGTCATGTCTTCCTTCTCCATGTCTTTCAAAGCAGACTATTTGTGTTGTGAACTAAGCTCACATTTGTTCTTCTTCAATATTTTCAAATCAATACAAAAACGTTCTAATTTAGAGCTTCGTATTTCCTTGTTTATTTTAAATCCAGCAATTGTATTTCAAAGTTACCAATGTCAACGCCAAAAGGAGAAAATTTCATATCGAAGCATAAAGAGTTTGACGAATGCAAAGGTTACTCTGTTGTTTTTAAATTCCTGAAACCTACAGAGAAATGCTTTCATCATTTTTAAAATGGAGGAATCATTTTCTTGGCGATGCTTAAGTAGACTCGGAAAGTGAAACAATGTTTCCCTTTCAAATTCTTGAGCAGAAAGGGACTATTGGTTTTCGAATGAAATGAAGTCTTCTAACATCGAAAAAATTGTGTTATCTTTCGGGGTCTTGCACTCCTGTCCTTGGGCATTTGTACCAGAGCCGCACTTGAAGGGCCGAAGAGCCGCATGCGGCTCCGGAGCCGCACTTTACCGACCTCTGGCTTAGGTCATCCTTGAGTGCCAACGCACAGTCGCATAAATATTATCAAAAAAATCCCTGTATCTCACATAAGTTTTATTTTATTTTATTATTTAGTGTTATTTTGTTGAAGTTGATTAAAAACAACAATAACTTTTTATTAAATTGTGTATATTAATACTTATTATTTTTATTAAATTATTTATATTCTCTGGTATCTATTACGTGGGACAGATAAACGAAAATAATACTATTAGGATACACAAAACGTTTATAATTTCGTGTATTATTATAAAATAAAGAAAATCAATAAAATATATTCATTAAAATATCGTAAATGAATAAATCAAAAAAATATTCATTCTTTATTAATTCGTGAGATATAGTAAGAATGCAGGCAAATTTTCTAGTTATTTTTTTTATATTGTGTTGCAAATTAATCTGTAGCTGTGTTTTCTCCTAAATAAAAAAAAAAATTATGTGCAGTTCACACACGGTAATAGTGAACTTTCAGAAAACTAATGTTGAGTGGGGAGGCTACGAAGCACCGCACAAAGAGGAGACCAATTATTCTATCTCATTCTCTCGCAGGCTTAATCCTAAAGATGTACGTAGTTCTCTATTTTTAGTGTCGCTTTTTATTTCATCGAGTTTTAAAACACAAACATTTAAAAAAGTTTTCATTTCAATAATAAATTTAAAAAAAAAATGCGATCCAATCGATTTGCAACCAAAATTTACGTGTAAGCGATCTTCTTATCTCAGATAAGTTAAGAACAAAAATAAAACCGAATAATGATAACTTATTTTTCTTCTTCTTGTGCCCTGTCCGTTCAACGGACGTTGGCTAAGCGGACTATGTTTACTGCGGCCCGGAACAGCTCTGCAGTAGATTGGCCAAACCACTGTCTCATCTGTCTATTTTTCAGCCACGATTCTCCTTTTTCCAGAGCCTTCAGGACTTCCGACAATCTTTCCCTACATTATGAGATGCAAGATCTCATACTTCTCTGGATGTCTCTTCACATGTCCTAGATATTGAAACTTTCGGATTCTTGTTGTTTTAATAACTTCTTTTTCTTTATTCATCAAAACCATAACATCTTCACTCGTAACTCTGTCAATCCAGCTTATTTTGAGTATTCATTTGTAGATCCACACCTCAAATGCCTCAAGTTGCCTTATCAGTTCTTCAGTAAACGTCTATGCTTCCATTCCATAAAATAATACCAAAAACACGCAGCATCTGATCATTCGCATTTGTAATCCAAGGTTGAGATCATGACTGCAGAACATATTTTTCATGCGGATAAAGAATATTGATTCGCTATTTCACAGATCAACAGGTTTTCGGTTAGATTGTACGGAATAAGTCGTTTCAAATTACTCTTTCAGGAAAGACTTTACCGTGTAGTGTACATGAAAGATAAAATAATAAAATGTGGCGTTCATACAATTATTTTTCCGCCTCTCAAAGAAATCGCGAGAAAGATCTACAAATCGCAATGCATTTGTTTACGTTTCACGCCAGCCAGCTAAGTACTTGTAACAGTGAGTCGCTGCCGGTACCTACCTACCTGACGAATAATAACATCTGCCACCTCCGCGAAAGTTCCCGCATTACTCGAGCACCTAGGAACACGGTGATGAGAACATTCGAGAGATTTCCCGTTTGGCGTCGTGGCCCCAGTGAGGGAACGGACTCCGGATGCCGATGGAGACGGAGGGAGAGAGAGATGAAATGAAAGACGGTGAGTCGTAGTAGTGAGTCGAAGTCATTTATTACTACCACGTCGATTGACCGCCTGGATCAGGTCTTCTCCACCACCCACGGTGTAGAGCAACGCACCGGTGATCTGAAGATCTGGGATCTTCAACGCCGCATTCACGACCTCATCACGCCACAACCTACGCACCTGTCTACGCTTCACTCTCACTTCGCTCCGCTCCGACTCCAGCTACGTAGCTCAACAATAAATGACTTCGACTCACTACTACGACTCACCGTCTTTCATTTCATCTCTCTCTCCCTCCGTCTCCATCGGCATCCGGAGTCCGTTCCCTCAAAAATATTTTCCCCCAAAAAATATATCTACCAACCTGTTTTTTTTTTTAATCCGTAAAATTTGAATTCGGGTTACTCCAAGCTTTAAGTGTAATTGAAAAACCGGTTGGCTTTAAATTGAGGTAGAATTTCGGATTTATGTAATGAAAGTAATCGCCTGGTTTCAGAAAAAAATTATAATCTCTAATTATTTTTATTAATCCATATCTTAGGAAAATTTTGTTTCGTATTCTGAAATTCGATAATTCCAAATTAAAATAATAAATAGATACCTGATAAAAAAAGTCGGCTTTATTAAAAATATATTTTATGAATATATCTCCGTGGGTACCAATCTACCTACGGTTCACGTAATTTTTACAAGATGTAAAATTTTGAAAACTGTTTTCTGTATTTCTTGGGCATTAACTATGTAACAATTTCTAGACATTTTGTTTTTGAAGAGTTTTATTTTCCAATGTACATTTGTTACTTAGATTTACTTTTTCCGCGACCGGTTTCGATACAACCGTATCATTCACTAGCAGGATTAAAACTAACTTAAAAATTAAATGCAAGTACCAAAGATTAATTAGATGGGGATAGTGGGATGGATGATTTTGGGGGAGGGGGAAAGCGGTGAGAGGAGTCAATATTACACGGAAACAAGTAAGTAAAGGAGATTTATTATTTTATTCACTAAATTAATTTTCGATTTATTTTTTTTTGTTTATTTCGAGGGTTTCTAAAGCACACAGATTAAAATATGAATTTATATCGCAATATTTAAACTTTGTTTTTTCTTTTTTGAAGCTATGGCGGCCAGACTCTATAAAATGATTAGCGAATTCGGAGTAATTATTATTTCTTAAACAAAGTTCGCGCAAAGTTGGTTGCGGAAAAATTAAATTTCAGTAACAAATGTACACTGGAAAATAAAACTCTTCAAAAACAAAATGTTTTGAAAACTGCACTATCAATATGACAATAGGCCACTTGGATCTCATTTTTTTGGTCTGTGCGAAAATTCTAAGACATGCTGTTTTTAAATTAATATTTTTGTAACCACAGCAATTTTTTTTTAATATTTCAAAACGTAAAATCGGATCATTTTTTATAAACTAGAAAAACTGGCGTAATTTGTTGGGGTGAAAAAATCCAAGGTAATAAATCATTAAAAACGACAAACTCCATGCGAATGGAAGAGAGGAATAACGAGGCATAAGACCTGCATCACGACGCAAGCAACATTTTTCATTTACTGTGGTGGTAGTAGGAGATTTTCAAATCCTGCGAGTGAAAAAAAACACTTCTATGCTAGGAGCATTTTGTAAGGTTCAAAGCACTGAAATTGAGGCAAATTCAGTGCACTGCACGCACCAGATGAATACTTTAATTATATTAAAAACTTCTTACGTTCATTCAAATCACATTTACAGAAACTTGAACAAAAAACTGTTTTGAGGAAATTTATATATGGGTGGATATCATACGCCATATCATATACGTATACGCCACAAATATCATGTCGTTGTTTGTATCAAATATCATGTTTTAGTTTGGTAGGTACCAATTTATTTTGAAGCGGAAATAAAACCATATTGTGAAATACTGAATATTCTCAAAACCAACACAAAAATTACAGACAACGAGTAATTAGGAAATCGTTAATGTCCGGGAAAAAAATATCATAAAAAGCAACCAAACCACTTTTTAAAATATCATGACTGGATAAATCTCGTTACTTAAACTTTGAAAATTGCACAGTTCATTAACATAAATACCTACTAATTACATTTGCCCTCTTTTATTATCTAAATAAATAACCAAAACGGAGTGATGACTTTACAAAAAAATTAAACTAAATATTCTTAATACCTTTGAAAATCATGGAAGGTTCTCAATATAAATTAATTAAATGATTGGAAAGTCAAAGCTGGTAAATATTATTCCTATTCGGAAATTGTGAAATGAACGCAAAAAAGGTCTAGGATGATTTTCAGAATTAAAAAGAAATTAATTTTCGATGAAAACTCCCCAAGTTTGATCGATAATTTATTCATCGTTCAAAAGAATGATTCAACATTAATATTTCAATTAACATAAGTAAAAATGTTTTGCGTAGGTAATCGAAGAATGATTTTACTCAATTCACTATTAATTTGAAAACATTTTCTCACGAGTAGCGTTATATTTGTATTGCGGTCAAAATAAAGTAAACCAATTTGAGGAAAGCGTCGGTAGTAAACAGATGAGTTAATGCACTGTTAACAATGGAAAATCAATATACCGAAAACGTGCTTTGTTTAATCAACAGTGTTTTCACGAAAATATTTTTATTTTTGTTACGCCATCTCTTCTCTTCTTGAGAATTCCTCTTGGCGATATTCGTTCATGAATTTGGAAGAAAATAATCAATTATAATTTTGGTATTACAGAAGGAAACATGAGAAGAAATCATAATATTGAAGAGTGTAATATCATGGGAGGAAAACAACAGAATATCAAAATACAATCAAGCAACCATATTAACCTCGGAATAAGGAAGTAAACCAAAGTTGCTTCCATACAAGTTTCAATGGAATCGAATTTTTAATTTAGACCTAGAGCCCAACGCTCCGTCTTACTTACCTTCACACACTCGTCTGACATCGTAGATATCCATCCAATTTGAATTTTGTAAACACAGTTGTGTATCGAAAACTTAAGACTTGATTAGGCAAATATTTGGATAACGAAACAAGCTCATAAGGAATTTTTGTTCTTCTTTATTATACGTTAATAACATCTTAATCCACATTTGACCTCTATTTTTCGAATAAATAAGATAAAATTTTACATATAAATTACAACTCTCTTTTTATAACTTTGGAAAGTTACTCCCATCAATGCAATGTATCATTGAAGAAGAAGATAACACTCATAATCTAAATAAAAATATGAAAGAGAACAAGACACAGAAAAAAATAAATTCTTCCGTTCTTAACTCATTTCACGTGATATTTAATAAAAAAAATATGGATTTCAAAAAATATTCCTTACCTTACATCACGTAGATAATCTATTAAACCAGTTTTTTTCCATCACTTTCAATGACTTCTCAGAGGAGTTAACACGCTGTTGAGTCGTCCGGTCACCATTTTAGGCACGTAATCCATAATCATCTTTTTGTATTTATAAACTAACGACTAAACATCAATATTCTCTTTTCTCATACCAAATAATTTAATATTAAAATACCTACATAAAACAAATACATGATCGAAACAGTTTGGTATCTTCGTTGAGAACTAGTCGTTGTACTTGGGTTTAATTTAATAATGTTTATTTCAATTGTTTGTCTCGTTGTTTCTTATTTAAAACATTTTATGTGAGGTTTCACTTTACTAACGAATGCAGAATTATTAAAACTGCGTAAGTAAGCCTATATATACCTACTTTTAAATAATCGTGCTTCGTGTAATGCAAAATTATTAGAACCGCATAAGTAGGTCTATAATAAAGTGATTTTAAATAATCGCGCTTCGTTTAAATGTATAAAAAACGATAAGTTTTAATTTTCAATATTTTGGTTGCAATGTTTTACGCAGGAGCCAAGTATGATATTTTTGGTAAAAACGTGAAAATATTTTCTTACCATTGTGTTTGCCATTGTGAAGTTTTCTTGCTTTAAGCCCACAATGAGCAACAGGGGTGAGAAGATAGAAAGCGCCATCATCCATAAAAACAAAATGACCACCAGCGCCCACTTCCGGTTCGGAAGTTTAGGTATCCGGATGCTCTGCGTGATGGCCAGGTACCGGTCTACCGACATGGCGGTGATGGTGAACACGCTGGCCGCCACGGCCACAGCTGGAAAAAAAAAAAAATTGATCATCATCAAAAATACTGATTTCGCTTGTTTGTCTGTCTATAACTCTGATTCATGAATGATTCATTCATGTCTATAATTCTGAACTCTAGAACTTGAATTTACTTTGAATTAAATTTCACTTTCAAAATTGTAACTGATACAATGAAAAATCGATAAAGTAATTAACTTACTAATTAACCGTCACGCCAACTAACGTCCCCACAGAGGTTGGCGCAGAGGACAGATTGCAAAAAAACACGGTATTGGCACACACTCTTTGTCTCATTCACATTCATACATCGTTTCATACAAACTCTCCTATTATTCTGACTCTTGATGTGGGACCACTCACGTATCTGATTCACTTGATCGTGTCACGTCTTCCTCGACATCCCCGAGGGGGCGTCGGGCGTTCCCGACTTCTTCTACCATTCACACTAGGGTCATATATTTTCCTTACACTCCTTGCTTCGTTCATTTGTTCTACATGCCCAAACCATCTGAGGGTCCCTTCCTTAATCTTACTCATTAAGCTTACATCAGTCTTGAATTCTCTGCGGATCTCCACATTTTTCACACGATGACGCATGCTTTTACCACACATACGCCTCAGCATTCAGTCTACTTTAATTATTTCTCTGCCAGTCCTATGTCTCACTGCCATACACCAGTGGAGGTAAAGTATCTATTTTAAATGCCATTTTCGAAATTGGTACCGACTTATCGATAATTTAAACTATTCCGTGATTTTTCACGGGTCTGCCCTAGTATTTTAATATAATATAAAAAAGCGAAACATATTCATAAATGCCATAGTTTTTGCAATATTTCCATTCAAAACTGTGTTGTGAAAACCATTATTTATCCATGTTTTTTAACATTATCTCCAGACAGGAGGCCCTGAGGAAAAAAACTCTTGACATTTTTGGGGTGCTGTGCGGTGGATCTTTTTATGGAAAGGAAGGAGAGGATATTCTGGAAAGGTATCAGGGGTGGTAGAAAAAGGTATATGTGATAGGAATCTGGGAGTATTAGTCTCCATCTAATCTAGGAATATGTATTCAGGAGTGATGAACGTATGAATCTATCCCTTCCACTGCGGTGCAAGGCGATGGGTCGAAATAGTGCTGAAGAGGTCGAAAGGTCTCTCTCAACCAGTTTCTCTCAATCGGCCCGCCATGTTGTAAGTGGAAAAACGCAGCCGCCACCAAGATCTAGACAAACTTTCCCCCATGAGCCCAGACAAACCTGCTACGTCGCCAAACGTAGCTAACCACTTGGGGTGACCTATGGCAGAGGTGTTGGTTATTTATTTTTTTGTAAGGGAAAAACAGTTTACAGGTACATAAAAATAAAGAGATACAATATGCACAAGTTTAATAAAGTCAAGCCACAAAGGATTTTTGATTATCCAATAAATGGTTCTCCAGGCAGTGGTTATTATAACCACTTCATAAATTGAATATCCAGTTATTCACAAAAAAGTTATGTGTAATGATAAATGAATTGTTATTTTTATATTTTAAACCAGATATCTATTTTCCATTACCTAAATGTTTTGATTTACACTAAAAGGTTCAGCACTTAAAAAGGCCCTAAGTTTCACTTTATAGTCTGCTAACTTAAAAAATTATTAATAATAAATTATTTTTATCTGTAAATTCCAAACACGTGATTAGGAAAATAGCTAAGATTTCCGATGGTAAAAATCCTCACACTTGTAATCTTGTAAAATCTATGCAATATAGTTATCCCAATGAGAGATCGTACGTCATATCATCCTTCTAGTTTCATCTGTCTTTTTCGGTTTTAAACACGACGCTTGAAAAAGAAGAGGACGAATGTCAATGACGTCGGTCCGAGCTCTTGCTGGGACTAGTTTACACACCAAATGTCAGAAAATAGGTTTGAAAACCAGTAAAGTTGAGTGTAGGCACCTTCAAGCGTTTTATTTAAAATTCCAGTACCTAAGTAAATACAGAACTTAAAAGTTTATAGGATAAAAGAAACCTTGTACATTATCCTAAATACTGGCATAGAATTTACAGATAAATCATTCACTTGCGTTAATACACTACAAATGTGTATTTTTGAGTTTCCCTGTTAAATAAACTAGCAAATATTATAATTCTACTCTTTTAATACAAATACAAAATACTGTCGAAACACTTATTTGCAATCTGTCACGCGTTATTATTTAAAAAATATTATTACTTTCTCAAATATCTTTATACTGGGCGTAACAACAGTACGTAGCCGAAGGATTTTAAACAGCAATTCCTGAGCATACTTAAAAAAAAAAGTAGATGTCGTCTTGCTGTCCGATGAAATTTTTTCTACGAAAAACAAAAAAATATTTTTTAATCACACGTCGCTACTGATCACATCCCTATACGCGCAACGGGTTTAAGCGATGCTCACGCTGTTTTGTGTGCTAACGTACTATTAGAACAAGAGGCTACTGCTAGTCTATAACCGCACTACTCTCTTAACTATTCAATTGCGACGTGTGATGGATTTTTTTTAAATGTTTTTAATAACATTTAACATTTGTACACGGTCGACATTAGTCACATGAGAACGGGTCGTTTGTACGACTCGTTTTTGAGTTCAACAGCTCGGCTGTGGAACGATTTGCCGACCTCTGTGTTTCCTCCCTCCTACGAAGGAGTGAACATGGGTCTCTTCAAGACCCATG
Organism: Glyphotaelius pellucidus; assembly: GCA_936435175.1. Taxonomy (NCBI): domain Eukaryota; kingdom Metazoa; phylum Arthropoda; class Insecta; order Trichoptera; family Limnephilidae; genus Glyphotaelius; species Glyphotaelius pellucidus. Next base: position 34,574,043 of record OW386537.1, on the reverse strand, counting down.
TTCACTCCTTCCTCTCCTCAAAAACACCCTCCACACAGCATCCTCAAAGATGACATAGACTCTGAGGGAAATTATTTTCCTCAGGGCCTCCTGTGTGGAGTTAATGTAATAAAAAAAGATGGATTCGTAAATCATGACATGCAATCGTATTTCTTATTAAAAATTATAACTTTATGCACATTTCTGCACTTTATAATATATCATAAGCTTGACTTCAGTAGGGAAAATATTAATTAAATGTGTCCATAATGTATTTTATAAAACGGTAACCCTGTGATGAAGAATTTTAAATAAAAATACATTTACTTTGTAAAAAAGATTCGATTGTAATTATTTTCTTTCTTCAAAATTCGCAAATTCACTTTGTGGCGTCATTATTAATTTAATGAAAACAAATAACTTTGTGTACACCACTATTTAATTAACTATATCAACATGTTTCGAAAACTATGTTTTCTTTGTCAGGATAATAAGTTAATAAAAAATAACAAAAAACAAACAAGTATAGACAAATTAGAACATAGACAAAATATTAGAAAGGAGAGGTGATTAATTACTTAAAATATCATAAAAAACAATTTCTAAAACCCCTCGGCATTTTAACTGAGAAAAATCCAACAAGAGTATTTGTGAAATATTAGATTTCTGATAGCAATATTGGAAAACGAAATACTTGGAAAATTACTTGAAAAGGAAGGTTTTAACAAATTGAACTAAAAGATGAACCGTTATGTTATTTGATGAAGTCTATATTTTCCAAGCAAACGATGGGCTGAATTTATTTTAATGAGTATTAACGTACTCGCCCCAAGTAGGATTAATCTAAAACACTTCATCCAACCCGATCTACTGATATCTACTGGTCTATCTATCTGATAACCCGAACACATACATAGTGAAATTGATGGCATCATGATAAAAAATATGATAAACTTATATTTTTTCCTCTTCAAATGTTTTGTGAATCTCTACATATTATAAAACAAAGTCTTCCGCCGCGTCTGTCTGTCTGTTCGCAATAAATTCAAAACTACTGAACGGATTTTCATGCGGTTTCACCAATAGATAGAGTGATTCATAAGAAAGTTTTGAGTACATAATTTGTCAACATTTTGTGTAAATTGGTTGAAGTATATAATATATAAAGGAGAATGTCTGTAAGCGGGCTGGCAAGCGGGCGGCAAGCGGGCGGTGTGGATTTGATTTGTATGCAAATTTACAGTATTGTGCCGGGGTTGATGAAATTTTGCACATATGACTTTCAAAACAAGAGGAAGGTCACTGTTTACATTAGATTTCGAAAACTCTGTGTAAAGCCCGGGCATCGCTTTAAATTGATCTAAGGACCAAATTTCGAATGATGTATGCAAATATTGATGACCTTAGGCTGAAGGCATTGGCGCTTTTATAAGTAATAAACAATCCTAATAATAACCCTTTTTTGTTAAAATAGAGCATCTCTTATAAATAAAATTTCTCAAGAATACCTACTTCGAATATTTTTTCTAAAGTAATCATCGTTTTTGAAGAAATAATGTGCTCTGAACCACTGACTTTGATTCAATTTATGGACGATTAAGTAATGTACATAATAAAATACATTGATAATCAACATGGACACTTGGTTATTCTTGGTGAGTCCTACTGGATGTTTTGTTAGCTCGGAGGAGAACGATTTTGACATGGGCGTGTGGTTCGTGGGTCAATCTTTTGGTAAAAGCATAATCTTTTGCAGTATCTTAAATCGAAATCAAAAAGGGTAGATATATTTTGACGCAAAACAAGCATACAATCTTTTTTATAGACTAGGTGTGAGATAATCGCAGCTTTTTGTTAAATTTAGATTCTGAGTTTTTAAAGCGGTAAAACAAGATTATTCTATTCACGTGTCGACCTACGTCTTTTGCAGAAGTAATAATTCCTCCACCGCTAGGCAACACTCGTTGGAACAGCTTAATTTATGACATATAAATTTAGACGTCATTTGCAAACTAACGACTATTTTAATGTTTGTACTAGCTTAGCCTATTCAACGAATAATTTTAATTACCTGCAGGTACAGAAGTCTTGGTGAACACTTCATCCCTTAGTCCTAACTAAAGGCTGAAATTTTCACTATATTATACAAATACTTCATGTTTTAAAGAAACGTTGTCAAGAAGGTGGTTAAAAACAAAGTAACTTTTCATTTAAATATAAATTTCAAGCAACAAAGTGGTTTCTTTCTTTCGATAAAACTTAATTTTTGATATTTAGGGAAACGTATTAAAAGAAGTAATTAAAAAATATCTGTCACTTCACCAACACCTTTATCGAGGTGAAGATTAATAGTAATATCCGAGGAGTGCTAAAATAATTCGTAGAATCAAATGAACCTAATTTGTACGACATATAATTATACGTTATACGTATGTTAATATTCTTATTTCACATCAAATGTCATTATTTCACTAAACAAACTAATAATAAAAGCAAAAAAAGTTACAACTTACCAACTAACCCATTGTAGAACGATTAGCGCGAACTCACTACGTAGCCACAAATTCCCTTTTTAACAATGGTAACCCTGACCCCAGCCCGGGCCGACAACTGTCATCGGTAGAGTTTTTGAAACCATTCGTTTAAGTAAATCGCATCGCTAATCATTTTACATAAACTTCTGGTAATTTCGTGTCGTTGAATTGTTCCATCTGTTCAGTTAATAAATATAAAGTTTGTTACAACATCCTACTTTGATTTTATCTCAAAACGACACACCTTAGCACGATTATACACATTACCGATCACTAATGTGTGTAATCGTGCTAAAATGTGTCGTTTTGAGATAAAATCAAAGGAGGATGTTGTAACAAATTTCAATACGCCATTTCTATTTTCCCGGAGGTGAATGCAACAAGGATGGAGTGTCATAAATCTCTTTTTCTCATCTCTTAGTCTTGGCACAGGCTCCTTGCTTCATTCAACATCATACGCACAAATCTACATATTTTCTGTTATTCTGAATATTCGCTTAAACAGACTCAAATATTTATTCACTTGATCGAAGTCCAGTGACTCTGGCATCTTTTATTATCCGATTTCTTGTTTTTACAATTACGCCTTGTAGCTTTTGCAACACCTTTTCCCTACTTCTTAAGAATTACTATTATTTTCATATTGAATATTGGGACCTACTCTAAATCAAGGGTAGATACAAACTATACAAGCATTAATAGAGCTTGCCTTTTAAAGGCAGCTTCACTAACGCTAAATATGTCGATATTCGAATTAATTCTGTTTAACAGTGAAATTGCTCTCCCGACCGGCATGACCATTGGCAAGTTGAGACTGTTGGCACGATATCTCAAGCTCTACTGAACTAATTTACTTGAAATTTGGTGTGAGCTACCAGAACTATATCAAAATTCCTTTTAAAAAAAAATCCGAAAACTCAAAAAAACCGTTAAAAAAATCTGTTTTTACTTTTCCGAGGGAGGTATGGGCCATTGCAGCATTTGTTTGGATTAAGAATTAATTTAGTTTTTTTTGTAATTACTAGGAGGGTTACAATCGTGTCAAACAGGGCGCGCCATTTTTTTGAGACCCCCAATTCAACACCCTGAAACTTTTTGAATTTTATTGTTTGATTTTTTGGTGTTCTTTAATGTTTAATAAATATTTTGTAAAGTAATGGCAACCAAAAATATTATTATTATTTTTTTAAAGCACCTGAGAAGATACCTAAAATTCATGCTTCTAGACAATAATACCCCCTTAAATAGTCATAACGTCGCGAGTTAACAAAGTGAATGTATTCTTGCTTTTTCTCTTCGAGAATTGTTCGTACCCTGAGGTACTAAAAATTGTGAATGAAAGTTGATTAAGTTGACAACGAATTTACTTGAACCATATTTAAATGCTTTCAATACAAAATATTATAAATTTACCAAATTATTCTTTGTATTGCAGCTCTATTGTTTTCAAGTTCTTTTGTTTTCATCTAATGGTTTTGATTTTGATGTTGGTACCACCAGATAGAGATGCTACGACCCATGCTTGCTATATTAATTATGAAAGAGACTTTTTCGTCTAGGAGTCTTAATTATGTTACCAAATCTTAATTATGTTCTTTTTACAAAAGAAGTCTACCATCTCTAATCTTCTTGAACTCTCACAAAGAGTGGCAAAAGGATTAGATGCGCAACAACAAACCGATGTGATCTACACGGACTTCGCCAAGGCGTTCGACCGAGTCGATCACGATGTGTTATTACGAAAATTACACAATATAGGTTTCGACAAGCCTCTTCTAAATTTTTTTGCCACATATCTGAGAAATAGGAAACAGTATGTATGCATCGATGGATACGGGTCTAGGGAATTCTCTGCATTCTCAGGAGTGCCACAGGGGTCAAACCTGGAACCTTTACTATTTTTAATTTTAATTTTAATTGACGACATTCAAGAATGCATCAAACATTCCTCTTGCCTGCTTTTTGCTGATGATCTGAAATTACTTAAGAGGATTCGTGACGGGCAAGATTGTGTCAAATTACAAATTGATTTAGATTCAATTTCATCATGGGCTGATGAAAAAAAAATATTTTTTAATACAAAAAAATGTGTCACAATGTCATATACGCGTTCGAGAAACCCCATCAAATATGAATATAGCATTAAAAAAGATATATTGTTACCAGTAAAATCCATTAAGGACTTAGGGGTAGTCTTTGATCCCAAACTAACATTTTTAGACCATATATTGCAATTAATAACATCATGCTACAAGCTTCTAGGGTTTGTCATAAGATCGTGCAAACAGTTTACAAATCCTGAAGCAATGATGGCTATGTATAATTGCATTATAAGATCTAAAATTAAGTACGCCTCTGCTGTATGGGCCCCATACCAGAAAAAATACATTGAAAAATTGGAACAGATCCAAAAAAAGTTTCTGAGATACCTGTATATGAGAATGCATGGAGAGTACCCGCAATTCATGCATCATGAAGATCTGCTCACAGAAACGCATTGCCAAAGTCTCCAGTCGAGGAGGAGTGGGGCCCTTGCAGTAACGGCGTACAAAATAATAAATAATTTAATAGATAGCCCATGCCTCCTGGAATGCTACAAGTTGTTGTTGCTACAGTTCATGGTACCGTCCCTGACTGTAGTTGTTTATGCCAAACAACTACAGTCAGGGACGGTACCATGAACTTCTATTTATACCACATAGCAGAACGGACGTACTGGCTCGGCATAGCATGACACGAGGTATGGTGCTATTAAACAACGCTTCCAAAACTATTGACATATTTAACTGTAGCCTCGAAGAATTTAAGAGGTATTTAAGCGCCACAAATTACTCGCTATATGTATGTATAAATCTCATGTTACTATTAATCTTTTCTATTTCTACTATTTATCTATAAATGTGTAGTTTGTATCACATGTGTATTGTAAATGGACACACAGTCTGTAATACACAAAAAAAAAAAAATGTTGAAAACAAAAGAGAATTTTGAGATGAAACTTTCATTTTTGCACCCGTATTTGTTAATACGTATCAATTATTTCGTTTGATCAGCATATTATTTATTTTATGTTTAACGCAGAGACAACTCCAATAGTATTGGATCCGTAGATAGAATTCCAGTTGTCATATTCTGTAATGTTCGCCAGTGGTTTACATAATGAAACTATTTATGTAAAGTAAATACACCGACGCAATAACTCATAGGTACGTGACTAGAATTTATTGAATTAAGCCGTACAATTTAAATAAACAACGTTTGCGCCCACGTCATTAGAAGATATTTATTGTTTCCGTGAAATCAAATAAATTTAACGAAATTCAGAAACAGGTATTTTTTTCATCTATCTTTATATATATATATATAAAAATCAAAATATGTTTGCTTCAGTCTATGTACATGAGATGTTATGCGTTGCTAAACCATTCATCCGATTGCGATGAAACTTTGGGGATTTGATGTTCGCATGCCTTTGATAGTTTCTATATACAATAGTGAGTTCTGGCATCATAAAATTATGCATTGCTAACCATTCATCCGATTGCAATGAAACTTTGGGGATTTGATGTGTGCATGCCCGCGATGGTTTCTCTATATATAGCGAGCTCTGGCGTCATGAAAATGCGTTACTAAACTGTTCATCCGATTACAAGGAAACTTTGGTGAGTTGTTTTGAGCACTCCCGTGAAGGTTTCTATATGTACTGGTAAGCTCTGGCATTATTAAATTTGTATAAAAAAATTGCAATAGGTGGCACGCGAGCTGTTTGAAAACAGAATGTACTGGGACTGAATGTATGGAATGCGGGAGGGGAAAGGGGAACTCGGGAGGGAGGTTAGCGGGAGGGAATAAGGTACTTGAGAGGGGGGAGGGGGCGGGAAGCGGGCGAGGAGAGTAGGGAGAGGGAAGATGGAGAAGGCGGAGTGGGAAAGCGAGAGTGGAAGAGGACGCGGGAGAGGAAGGGGAGGCGGAATGGGAATGGGACGAATGAGAAAGGACACGCAGGGAGAAAAAAATTCTTTATTAAGCGGCATAGCAACGCATGCCGGGAACTCGCTAGTTCGAGATAAAAAATATTCTGTTTTTATTAACTTTTGCTTGTTTTTAAAATGATTTTCTTGTAAACAGGTTGAATTATTTGAAATAGTTTTAGCTGTGGTAATACAGAACTGATTACCCAGGTATTTCTTCATCGTTTTGTTCCACATCCCTTTCCCCTTTTCACTACCTTCAGCCTCACAACATACTCCAATTATTGGGAATGACAAGACACACCGGCTCCAAGCGGTTAGGAGCAGTTTGAAACTTTTGTTTATTAAAAAAACAGATAAAATTGAAAAAAAAAATGACTTCCGTAAACTAAACGCGCAAACAACGTAATTAAAAATGTTGCCTTATTGTTCCGAAATATTAATTATTGTGAATAAAATTTCCAATATTTTCTCATTAAAAAAGTTTGTTCGTAACCAAATCTTTTAAACGTATCGATTAATTATTAAAAATATGTTTACCGACTTTTATTAATTTTTTAACTAAACATTTATTTAAAAAATATATAAACTTAACTAAGAACGTAGCAATTATTCGGTTCCACGACAACTCAGAATCATGCAATTTTAACACCCCTTTGAAAAATTATTCAACGTTATGAAATTTAAAAAAAAAATAGCTAATAACCCAACCTAACGTAACCTATTGAATCAATTTTTTTCATCACTTTCAATTATTTTTCCGCGTCTAATCTCTAGGGTTCTTGCTTATCGTATTGTTGACGACCTTGAATGTATTTAACGCCATGAGGGTGGGCTGTACAGTATCTCCCGGAGATGAAATGTTGATTTGGTTGGCCATGAAGGAGTCGGGCCCGCTTTGCAAAACCACTGCATAACACATTTTCGTGAATAGAGCCATTATAAGGGATGACATGAACATTCCCTTTCTAGATTCAGAAGAATTCAATTCAATTTAAACTGAGGGCGGGGAAGTTGGGGTAGTTATGAAAAACAATTTGAAGAACTGGTACTCTTTCTTCTAACGTCTATGAATACCATCGGAGCAAGGGAAACCGGTAGAAGAGAGCAAAGCTCCTTTTTATTTCTCAAGCCACGTAGGAATAGAGGCTTTGTTTGTATTGTCAGCCACTAGAGTCTACTTCGATAGTGAAGGACCCAACTTTGTAGAGAAAAACCAACTTTCAATTTTCCCCATCATTCATATCCTTCCTTTTCCTTTCCCAACAATCTGGTATTTACTAAAAACAATAAGAATTTAAATTGTTAGGCGGAGTTTGCAGACAAGGAGGACTTCATTAGAAAAATTGAGATGGAGTCGGTTGCGCAGTTTAGGAGAAATTTTCATCAATATTTTATTCGCTAGTGTCGTACTGTAAATACAATCGTGACAGGTAATTAAATTAAATATCGGGGTATAGAATGAAAATTTGAATAAGATTAATTGCATGGAAAGATAGTTAAATGAATATGTGAGTTGACTTAAAATTTTTCCACTCTCACTCTCAAAAGAACCGAGGGGTTACCATAACTAAGACATTATTCTCTCTACACGTGTATGCATTTTACTACGCATGTAAATGTAAATTCAAAAACAAAAATCAAATACAGCGATGAATAAAGAGATAATGTAAAACAAAATCAAAAATCTTGTTGACTGTTTGAAAAAAAATCACGGGGTTGAGAGCGATAGGATATGGTCAAGATTGACTAGCAAAAGGTACAAGGTAGTAAAGTAAGTTAGAAAGGGTCAACATAGATGATAGTATGTCATCAAAAATGAAGAGTATGCTAGTAATATTTTAGGTAATAGGGAGGTATAATACAAGAGGTACCGTGTGACGCAGGAGGGTACTTCACACATCACCTATGTAACCATTTTTTATCACTTTTAATGAATTTTCAAAGATGGTGTTGAAATTGCATGATTCTGAGTTATCCGTCGCAAATACTGTTTCCACGAAAACTCAGAATCGTGCGATTTCAAGACCCCTTTGAAAATTCATTAAAAGTAATGGAAAAAAAAACAAAATTTAAATATAGCCCAAAACCTAACGCAGCATATTTAGATATTCAGATCTAATATGATCCTGTAATTATTTTTGAGAAAATGTACGCGTGAATAATATTCACGCTTTGTGTCCGGCGGCTTTTTCTTTCCTAGTCGAAGCCATCCACTGCATGTGTTGATTTGGTTTATAAATAGTAAATGCGCGCATTTTACGGCGTTCACTCACGAATCATTGATTTGCGACCCTTCATGACGAATTTCATCCATAAGCTCGGGATCTTCAACGCTGGCTTTTCATGGACGGCCTTGTACTTGGGGTACAGACTCGATTCTCTGGGTTCTGATTTGGAGGTATTCCTGTTCCCGGGTTTCCAGTTTTCCCGGTTTTCTTGTCTTTCGGCGTGTTCCTCATGCTTTTTTGGTGTTTAGCTAGTTTTGAAATTTGCAAGGTCCACAGGTATGTTTTACTAATAGCTCATAACCCAACCTAACGTATTTAGCCATTTAAAAAAAAATCATCACTTTTAATTACTTTTCTAAGGAGGTGTTGAAGGTGCATTTCAAATATACTTATTATAGTAATAGCTCTTTTTGAAATATACAAATTTTTATTTAAAGATGTAGGTAGATAAAAAATATGCTTGTATGTTTGGGGAGAGGGGGGGGGGGGAGGTTGGTTAGCGAATTTTATATAATCTCAATACTGGTTAAATTTAATGCTTATTTCGTATTTTGTTTCCTAAGAGATTAAAACGAAACTTGTTTTTAAAAAACAAATTTTAAAAGTATTTATCTAATATTATCATAACGATATTTACATAAACAAATTAAATACTTTTAACTTTATTTAAATTTCCACTTAAATAATCCACACTGAAATAGGAAATAATTAAAATAGGTAATAATAACAGTGCAGTGTCAACATGTTTAAAAATTTGCAATGGGTGTACTATGAAAAACTATGGAATGGGTAAATATGAAACAGTAAAAATGATAATAAATTAAACAACAATAAAGATAAAACAGTTGCTTTAATTAGCCGTTTCTATAAAAATACCTAAATGTTTCAGAACCGACGCGACGTGACGGATCCTTCATCACAAAACAAAGTACCTACCAGTACTGAAAAATGAAACATTGTATTTGTAAGAATTTACAAAAATTAGCATACATAAAAATATAATTATGAGCGATGGGAGAAAGTATTTAATTAACCAAGAAAAGCTAATATATGACAAAAATAAGTTTATTATAAAATAAACATTGTATTAAATAACGAATAATGACAATAAACATTAAATATTGCATGACATTATTATATTCCTTCGACATTTTGATATAAAGTACATAGGCAAATAATAAAGTATTTTCAATACGTATCATTCAGATTATTTTCCAGAAAATGAGGTTATCAGTCAAAAAATAGATCCGCTTCGAAAATTTGAAAAGAAAACGTCTGAAAGTCGTTACGCCGCTTTTTCTTTTTTTAAAGCATATTTTAGAAAAAAACCTCCACAAATTTTTTTATATCTAGTTATTATAGTCTTTATCAACCACGCGACAATGATTTTTGGATGTTATAGAAAAACCCAGTAGATTTAAGGCCCGAGGGCCGAATGAGAAATATTTTGATTTAACGTGATCATCAGAGGGCTGTGACGTTCAGAGCAATAACTTTTTATTCACATCTATTCAGCGAAATTAAATTTTTTCTTTAGTTTTTATTTTATTATGTTTAGGAATCAAAAAGATATTTGATAGATAAACATAGTAACATCACCATAAGATAAACTAATTAATTACCATTAATTGTCTAAATGTGCAAAAAAATAATTGGACTGAGGTACTCATCTATATTTAGCCGATGTACTACAATGTAAAGAGAAACAAAAAACAAAAGTGGTAATTAAGTTATAACTGTTTGATGAATTTAATGAATATATAATGAATTTAATGAGAATGCGTAAGAAGTTTTTTTTGTTTAATAATATATTTCAAGCAACTCGATTTAAACGTAAGTTTCACGTTTCACGTGACAGAAGTTAATATTATATTGTTCAATGATTAACTGACGACCGTAAATACAATGAATACTTTGCAATTTAATGTTTCGATTACCTGTCTGGCATGACAGATGTATATTTCTAGGGGAATTCTCGTTTGTCATTTATATTGGATAAAGCCTCATTAATTCACAACCAGATTCGAAATCAGGTAACTACGTTTCAGAAATACTTGAAAGAATTAACAGAAACGCAATTTTGAATTAATAAATAAATATATCTTAATACATGGTGCGTGAATCACTAAATGAATCTATTGAAACAAGTTATTTTGCATGCCTAATAGCATAACGATTAGGTATTAATATAAAGTAAAACCAAAAACTCATCTCGTAGCTTTATTTTTATGGCTTTGAATTACTCATAGAAATAACTTTTGCCGATTGAAGTCGCGTTTAGGAACGAGTATTTGAAACTAATTGAATTCGAAAGTACCACCTCAGTGCCTACGAACAAAGTGAACAAAAATTTGAAATTTTTTATTACATTTCGCAGTAATTGCCTCGATTTCACAGGTCTTGGCCAGACGGTCACCCTTGGGGGAGGTTTAACTTAACAACCCTTTAGGTAATATGATAGACGCATTTATTCCTAGCTTTACAAGTTGCAAATATTGGACACGTGTCGAACAAATTAGTCACATGAGAATACTTTTTTTAGCTAGCTAGTAAACAAACATGATAATTGCATAAATACGTAGAGCTATACTATGTATGTTTCTCCATTAATTTTATACTTTCAGTGAAAATCTGTATGCAAGTAGATTCAAAGGAATAAACATTTTAATCATGATTTCATAAAAGGAAATCTTCCCCTGATTCAAAGGAGCGGTTCACCTGGGCTCCTCTCTGTAGAAAAATTTCAACTTGCAAAAGTGAGCCCAAGTTTTGTGATTTTTAAGATAAATAATTATTTTCCACCGCATAGCTAATTCTTTAAAACAGTTGGTGAAAGTTTTTCCTAGCAATGAGATGTATAGCTTAGAAATAAGTAAGCCTCCAGATTGTCACCTTAAGTGATTTTAGTGTTTATATTTTTATTTCGTCCTTCTTCTATCAGATAAATGATAATTTAAGTAGAAAGCTATCAAGTCAACGTGAAATTATAGCTTTATTCTGCCGTCAGCGTCAACTAGAGCAAACCAATTTAAGAAATTAAAAAGTTGTTTTTTTATAATTTGTTAGTTGTGTTGTTGTAGGTATTTTAAGCCGGATTGGTTAAATCGGTTTCCTTTGAAAATTCTTAAATCTGAAAAATTTTGTCCATTTTATTTTTTGTCTCATTTTTGTGATTCAAGTACTACATTTAATTTAGTTGCTTCCTTTTCAAAATGATGGCAACACTAAAACAGGGTTTTTCGTGGGATCAGAGGCGGGATCCGGGAAGCGGTTTCCGGCTGCACTCTTATTTTTGAGGCAGTGTGGGCAACTGTCCTTTAAACGACAGTCAGTTAAAATTAAGTTTTTGTGGAATAATCATTCGGAGTGTAACGATCAAATACAATCGGGCGACTTTAACGTACTGTACGTGAATTGAAGATGAACACGCGTACAGCGCGAAATTGTATTTGGGCCTATGGGGCCTCGTGTTCGGAGACCATCGCAATCTCCAAGATCGGAGTAAATCCGAATCATTGGCTTGCGTAAAAAGCAATGCGCGAATTAACTACCCACCCTGTAGTTCGTTTTGGGAAATTCTTTGAGCCGTGACCACGCCGTATCTCGTTGAAATTGTTGCAATCATTCCGCGGAGTAAACCCTTGTAAGCTGTACGAAATCTGGAGGATCTTCAGCCGGATCCTTTTCAATCCAGTCAGATGAAAACCAAGGCTGAAGTTTTCTACGGCGGAGAGGAGATTGGGTCCCTTCCGTCCATGGACCACACAGCAGAGGACCACCAGCAGCCACCGTGAGGAGGCTGCTTAAGCCTTTTTCCCGACGGGCACCAGGCCGGCGTACGAACCTAGTTAGCTAGCTTATTTAAGAGAAGTAGCTGATTAACCATGCCAAAAAATTGCCACTTATCCATAATTTTTCAAGCTTATTGACTAGTATTTAGTGGCAGACCTTAGTGAAAAACTTGGAAAAAAAACGGAGTCTACCTGTTTCCTATTAGTCAGTGCTGTGTTTATGTAGTTTTCATATACCGTAAGGTTTGTGAGAGTAGATCTAGATGAGACAAACCCATGTTGGCAATTGGTAATAACATGTTTAATATCAGAAGATATTTTGTTAGGAATGATTTTTTCAAAGAGCTTAGGAATACTAGACAAAATAGAAATAAGCCTGCACAAATAGATGCGTACATCATTTTTTAACCTTTTTTTAACACGGGAGTGACGTAGCTGGATTCCCAGCTATTGGAAAATTGACTTGTTTTAAAAGATATGTTGAAGATTTTGTACATTGGATAGGAAAGACTATTTACACAATTTTTCAGAAATGTGGGTTGGACATTATCAGGACTAGAACTTGTTTTTGGTTCCAAGAGTTTAATCGAAGCTATGATATCGTTACGTTCTATTACTAATTCAGATAGTTGCAAATTAATATAATAAAATTCAAATAAAATTCCTCGTATAAGTTTTGGTACAAGTCTTGCCACCATGGTTCATAATAATACGGATAGAAGAATGGTTGTTTTGTAATGACTTAGAATAATTAAAAAAAAGATTTTCCATTACATGTTGTAGAGTTTTAAAAAAAAAATTAATTTCATGTTGTAGAGTTTTAAAAAATAAAAAGTTTTTTTTAACTTCTAATCATGAAATGTTCGCATTGTTTTGAATTTATGGTCCCCAAACTTATTTTTAAAAACTAAGTTTATAAGATCATTTTTTAACCATTTAGGAAAAGTTGATATTGTATATGACGTAACAGATACAGGGAATTTTAATCATTTGATTTAAGATACAGTAAAAATGTTTGATATTGTCATTTCATTAGCCATTTAGAAATGACCAATCGCTTGAGAAATATTCTTTTTAATTATCATGAATACTTCACTTTTAATCTCAAATTACATACATGCCAAGAAAACGATCAAAATCAAGGCTCATCATGCCACTGTCCTACCATAGCACACTCCAAAAGTATCAAATATCTTGGTATTGAAATTGATGATAATCTCCGATGGAACGGACACATTGAAGCAATCACAAAAAAACTCACCAGGTACATTTACTTCTTTAGAGCCATCCGTAACATCCTCAACATAAACGACATTAAGAAAGTGTACTACGCTTTATGTCAATCACAAATAGAGTACGGGATAACTGGATGGGGATCTGCCTTGAGCACTCACATGGACCGGCTCAATATAGCCCAAAAAGGAGTACTAAAGACAATTTTGAAATTACCGGTTAGAACTCCGACAGAAGAATTGTTTCAAAGCATTCAAGTCTACAATATACAAAAACTTTATGCAAAAAATATTTTATTTATAATTAAAAAAAAACATATCAGAATACTCCACTGTCCAACATAGATACACAACCAGGGCAATAAACCAAAATACTCTAGCTACAGCCAGTTTGAAAACATCTTTTGGACAAAGAAATATGAAATTCAATGCGACAAAACTATACAACGCTCTACCAACTCAAACAAAAAAAAAAATAACAGAAATAAATAATTTTAAAACAAAAGTAAAAATATGGTTGAGAGAACAAAGTGAAAATGAACTATCAAACATACTGAAGACCATGTAAAGACAACTGGATACTAAATACAAATGTGGAAAAACTACAGGCCGCCTCAGAACAGGGAACCCTAGTGAGGAGGACTGTGAAAAAAAAAACTTTATAATACCTTAATATAATACAATTTATAAATACATTATGTACAAATTTTGCTATAGATACTAATAAAAAATAAAAAATAAAAAAAAATGTGGATTTATGATTTATAGGTAGACAAATAATTTCAAAACGAATGTGAAATAGTTATTAAAATAAGTAAGTTCTAAAAAAAAAAACTTCCCAAGAATCCTACCATCCTAGATTATTATCAATAGAATTAAAAAAATAATAAATGAAAACAGAATTTCCAATATCTACCTACCATCTATCGGTCGGACATTCTCAGTGTGTGGGTTAATTATTATTCAAATTTCTTAGACATAAGCCATTCTTTGATACATTAGCAAAGAGATTAATGAGCCGGATTCCCGGTCTTAGAAATACATGAGTTCACTGTTTCCAAAGAACAGTACAACGCCAGGCATTCAAACGGTTTACGGAAACGAAAAGGAGTTTACAAGTAGGTTAATAAAGAAAGATACGCAGGTACTTGAAAACCATTCTCAAACGCCGCTTAACCCACCTTATTCATTTTCACTTAAAGCTTGTAACTATTGTTAATACTGCATACTGAATACTGCCGTAAGTCGAATGATTTATTGTAATATGCATATTTATTTAGTATCCCGCAGGCCATAGCTATCACCACACAAAAAAAGTCACTGTACGTTGTCAACTTATGCCCCTACATACAATAATATCAACTTGCCTCTCAAATTGCAATTATAAACAATCCCTGCTTCTATTTATTGTCGTCAAGTTTAATTTGTAGAGATTCATAAAAAAATTAATATTTTCAAAAACATTATTATTTATTTTATGAAAACAGTTTATTTATATACAAGTTCTGCTTTGTAATTATTATTAAGCGTGACAGCTTTTTCACCCTCTGAAGGCAATACCAAACTATTATACATTAAAAATCATCAATTTTTATAATTATGTATATAATATAAAATTAATTAAATTGAAATTCCTGCTTGCCGCCATTATTGCCATTCTTACCTGATCTTTATCTGACAGATTGCTATCGCCATAACAGCTAACAGCTCATAAAATTTAATTAATCATTAATTTGATTCAGTTGTATTCAATTTGGGAGGCGGGAATGGGTACCGCCGCCCCGGAACCTTTATTGGATAACCAACACCTCTGCCATAGGTCACCCCAAGTGGTTCGCTACGTTTGGTGATTTAGCAGGGGTGCCCGGGTTCATGGGGTGAGGTTTGTCTATTACAACTTGAAATTGTCTCATGTCAAAAATTACCAACGGTTTATGTTTACGTTTACAGTTTACGTTTAATAAACTAATATGCCTTTTCTTTGCAACCGAGTGACAATGCATGGTTTTTCCTTATTGAAGTGAAAGTTCATAAATATACAATGTTTAGATATTACATTTCCTGGATGATACTTGACGAGACATGTTTAGTTTTGAATTTTAACTGGCAAAGCATGTCTACCCTTCAATAGTTATTATTTCAATTACTATAATTGCCTGTAATGGGCTAAATAAATAACCCGTGACCCTGAACATGTTCATGTCTCTTATTAATATACTCCAGTGGGTTCTGTTTGAGAATAGAAATGGTACAGACAATGGAAGTAAGAATCATGTCACTAAGGTTAGTGTGTCAATTCTACGCTGTTGGACTCCAAATACTTCACAAAATATTGACTGTTAAATTTAATGCCTAGGGACACGATATTTTAGTCAAGCTAGGTAAATGGGTTATTAGGTAATATATATTTTCAGTTCGGATTGACGAGGATCTCTTATCATAAAATATTTTCGGTAGATATAAGTTACTTAAGAGCTTGTTACATGTATGTACATTGTGGTTTAACATAGATCATGTTGTGTACATGAGATTGCATTGGAAACGTCCTTCAATCAAAGAGAAATGTAAATACATGGGCTACTCCAGCTTTCAAGTTTTCAGGGCACACTCACCCTCACGAGTTGGCTTTGTTGTACAATTTAAGTATATAATAATCTGATTGAGTGATCATGAAGATAATCCTTCTCGAAGTTGTGCGTAAATGAAGTGTTGTAGCTGGAATAAACCGAGAAACACGCACGCCTTGCCTCAGGAGATGTGGTGCAGTGGGCAGCTAGAATTTAAGCGCCTACTGTTTAAATGAAAAATAACTGTAAAATCCTCTCCAGTTTAATTCCTGAATTGTACTCCTGTTAGGAGTACAATTCCTGCACCGGGCCAAAAAATAGAGATTTTTTGCGGGTATATTGACACGTTGCCATAGTAATATTATTTGCTGAATGATACAGATGTCACGGCAAGCAAAACAAACTCAAGTTTTGCTACGACGATTTCAATGCGTCAGTTTAATTCCAATTCATGGATGCTTTGGATACAAGTTAAAATTACTAAAAGACGTGCCAAAAGGTATTCCAATCTCGTTCCCTGATCAAGAATGAAGAAACAAACATAATAAACAACACCACGTGTTTTTAGTAGGAACATTTGGCAGCCCACGGCAAATTCTCATCCTTAGTGTTATTGCAACACAAATAAATATTTACGAAGTTTGTAATCAAACTGACTAGGTATTTATATAACATTTGATAGTATTCCATTTAAAAAAACAATGTAATGCGATCGGCAAAATCTTCAAGCATTGTTGAATCTGAATTATCCTAAAAAGCCACCGAATTTTCAAATGTTTGAACAAAAAATAATTACGTTGTATGTGATTGAGTACCAAGTTCCACATATTATATTATTATGTGTGTTCATTTGATAAACCTGTTAACTTGAGTGGTTGAGAGATATTTAATATTTGTTTTCTTCTTCAGGAACCCTCGACTAGCAAAGACGATTAATATTACGGGACGCTTCAAAAATGCTTCAAATCATACTTCCGCAATGTTTCCTGAATAGATTTATTTAGAGGGAAGGTTCGTTAGTCTGAACCGAGTTCCTTTGAAGACATTTTGCCATCCCACATGTGATTTTCTGAGAAGCCTTCTGATAGTACAGAATTCCTTCGAGCACAATTTACCAACCGTCCTTAAGCTTCCAAAAAATGTGAATAAAAATACACGAGTTACATAAAGCAAAAAGAGAAACTCAATTCCCTTTGCTTCTTGTGGAAGGAAGACAATTCCTTCGGAGTTTGAGAATTATTTATGTTTTCCGTTGCGGAATTTTTTGTTAAACAAATCCGTGTTTCATAATTCTTCCTGCAAACTTGATACCATAATATATTCAAAAAAAAAGGGAATAAAATTTTTCAATGTTTTTTACTCATTTTTAATGAAACTATGAATGAAACTCTTCAAAATGTTGTGAATTCCGATCCAACTGTTGAATAAAAAAATGTATAAAGATATATAAATGCCAAACACCGCCCTGCTATTTTTATGAAATCGTTCATCAAAAATAGTCTGGCTTAGTAATGTTCAAAATGTGGGTCGTGAGATATCAATAAATAAAGTTTAACAAAATATATCGTTTAACTGTATTACAACAACAAAAAAGAATGGATATATTTTTCGTAAGAAGTAGGTCACTAATTAATCCATAATTAGTATAAATTCATCTTCTAATTTTGGTATCTTATATAGAAAACAGTGGGCTTGGGCAAAATTTGATATATTTTGTGAAAGTTGCCATTTAACACGTAAAAAGTTGGTCATGTAAAGATATATCATGTATATTTTTAGTGAAAGAGGGTCGCGCCTATAAACAGTTTATAAACCACTGGTCTAGACTGTTGTGTACCTATGGCGAAAATTTAAATTATATAACAGTTTTTGAAAAGTGATTCATTCATTTGCAACTTAAATTCATAATTGATTGGTAATAGGTACATACGGCCGGCCTTGTAATTATTCGAATACCTCTTAAATAATATTCACATTTCACTTTCCAACTCGTCAGCGAAGAAATCCACATCGATACTTGAGCCAGGCTTGTAAAATGTCAAAGAGCTGAGCTATCAAAGCGTGCCTGTGTTCGTGGCTATGGTCCGCGTGGGCTCATCATTCTCTTAGGAATTTTGATCACGCTTTTGTACCCAATTTTTATAATTCTGTTTGGACTCTGCTGTCATACGTTGGGAAACTTTAAGAAAGTCGATAGATTAATTATTCTCTGAGATATGATCCCGTTTACGTGTCGAATCCTGAAAGTCGAAAATTGTACGTAATCTTAATTACCTTAGTAATCTTCTTAACGAAACTAAGATGGCGGCGTTATTTTTTATTCAGTCGTGTTATTGAAGTTTGAAATCAATTGGACAGCAACTGTATGATGGGTGTGATTGCTTCTCCACACCTGGCATCGATTTTAAATGATTCCATGTCAAAAAATCTAAATATTTCTAATATAAAATCATTACAATTTGGGAGGCGGGAATGGGTAACGTCGCCCCGGGAACCTTTATTGGATAACCAACACCTCTGCCATAGGTCACCCTAAGTGGTTCGCTACGTTTGGTGATTTAGCAGGGGTGCCCGGGTTCATGGGGTGAGGTTTGTCTAGGTGTTGTAGGTGGATGACCAGGACACACTGAACCCCAGATTCCTACCCACCCCTTAACCCTTTTCCCACCCAGAACTCTCTTCCCCTCCCTTTACTTAAAAAAAACCCTCACACAGCATACCCAAAGATGACATAGGCCCTGTGGGAAATTATTTTCCTCAGGGCCTCCTGTGTGGAGCTCATTAAAAAAAAAATACAATCCATCAAACGAGGTTAAATAATTTCTTCTCTTTATGGATACTTACCCAGTTACCAAAATAAACAATCTAGTTGCTCGGTTCCGTTTAGACGGCGATAAAAAATGTTTTATTTTGGCTATCAAACCATTGTTCCTAAGAAGATGAGAAACAGTTAATTTTATTAGCCCTCCTTGGTTACTACGTACATATTAATTTCTGAAGTGGTGAATATACATAAACAGTTACAGTCTTACTAATAAAAACACTTCCCAACCGTTAAATGGCGTTTTGATTAAGCATTGAGTAACAACAACTGTAGGAGCTCTTTTACGAATTCATTCTGAAAAAAATGTCTTTATTTGGCTACGAAAGAGCTGACAATGCTGCACTTTGGCAGATTTTAACGCATGAGTTTCCTGTTTTGAATAATTGAGGTTACTTCTGATATATTTTTTTAAATTTACTGTTAGCACGTGAATTTAACAAGAATTTCATTAAAGTTAAGTTTTTTATAAACATAAATGCCTTATGCGCAGGAACATACTCGTATAAATCCAAGAGATCAAATATTTTATTGTGCCAGCCTTGAATCCAAAACGTAATTTTTCTTTGGTTATTCTTTGGGAATAAATATAATATATTTATTGGTAATTTTTGTGTTGTATAAATGAGAAAATTGACAGAAGTGACAATTTTCAAGCAGAATCCCCAAATAAAAGGAACATGTTTTTAAAATTTTGTTTTCTCCACGATTTCGGTTTATCTTTAATTTTTTTCATGTTTGAAACTAAAATATTCCATCTTAATAAATTAAATTTCAAACACAAAAATTAAAACTTTTTTATTTGATTTGTTTCTAAAATTGCATTTTTACAATATCATCAAAACAAGGAATATATAGCACATTAAACATCTTGGAAATATTCCAAAATTCGATGAGAAATTTCAAGCTTCAATCAACTACCCTCTTCCGCTTTATAAACAACGGGTACAGGTTTTTAATGCTGATAATAGAGAACTGCAGTCCAATTTTTAAATTTTTTTTATGAATAATGACCTTCTAACTTAAATAACTGCATATTTATTTTTATTTTTATAGTTAGTTTTAATAGTTAAAATAAATGTCAAAGTTTTAATTTTTCAAGATCCCCCGAAAACCACCGAATCTAGTGTGACGTCATCATTACCAACCGAAGTATGAATTTTGTAGGGAACTGGAATCAGCTGTTCGACTTCCGCCATTTTGAATTTCAGCATTGGAGCGTTTTACTGGGCAGTAAGATCGTTTTTTGTACAGTTAGGTTTTTGAATATTTTAAATAATACAGATAAACTAATAGAGATACTTTATTTTTGATACTGAATTATTTTGGCCTTAATAATGTTTCAATAAAAACAAAAACCAGTATATGTCCAAATCTCTATAAACCAATAATACAGAATGTCGAACAGCTTGCGCCTTACATTCTATTGATTTCTATACAACTTTGATCCAGGTGACGCGGCGCGGTGACGTCACGCCGCCAAAATCCAGCAATACCAACTTGACAGGGTGTTTTAATGACACGTTTTAAAATGGACTTTTTAATATTTTTTTTCAAACTCTTCGTTAAATATTATGTATTAAAACTTATTTATTCAGAATCAGCGTAAATTGGTCTATATGAACATATTTTTTTAAAGCCATTATATTTTTCACTGGAGTTCCTTATTATAAGTTTAGATTATTTTATTTTATTAGTAAGTTTTCACATAAACGTTTTTTTTTTGATTGTATAAAATTTCAACCACGTTTATAAGTAAGGCTGTTAGTTTTTATTTATGAAGGTATGAATCAGCTGATCAATTGACCATCTTAACGTCCATTTTACTGCAAGTATTTATGACCCGTCTTAGGCTTGCGTTTAAGACTGTTGGTACATAAAACAAAAATTTTAAATAGCAGTAAAATAAATACTAAGAAATCTTTAAAAGTTTTATATTGGGGGTCTGCCAACGTTGATTGATATAAACAAATTAAAGATAAATAAATCTTAAAATTTAAGTTAACAAAATAGTGGACTGGTGGGTATTTCGTATTTACCCTAGATTAATACAATAAATCAGGGAGGTTTAATTTTTTTGGAGAAGGTCATAATTTTTATGAAAGTTTTGTAATAATTTTTAAATTCAATTTCGAGTAAAATCACACCATGTGATAATAATTAATCTCTAATAATTTTATACGCTTTCTATATTCTTTATCTATCCTTTCTGGATGCGCATTAAATCTAATATATTTGTTATTGCATCTATCTATATTATCTAGAAAGACCAACCTTATTCAGGATCTTATTATTGGTTTGTGGCAATCACAGAACCACCTCCCTCCGTCAAGTCTGATCCATAATTTCCCGAGAGAACAAAATTTCATCTGGAAAACATTTTATCGCCGGTCCTTTGAGAGGCTTGATAAACATATTTCCCGATTTAAGTGCAATACGCCCTGTTCCGATTCGTATCCCATCTATCTTCCATTTGCCAATTACGTGGTGACAGTTAGTATTGATATGATTATTTTGGTCTTTGCCTTAATAAATATATCTGACTTGTGAGATTTTCGTAATCATTTTAGTTGCTTTTATGCCCATAATTCACGAAATATCCGGCTAATTTGTTTTGAGTTATACATTCCGGTTTTATTGAAAATCAGGTTGAACCGACATGAAGAGAGTTCCCGAATTATTGGAATCCCTGAATATTTAACGTTCAG
This sequence comes from Glyphotaelius pellucidus, assembly GCA_936435175.1. Classification (NCBI taxonomy): domain Eukaryota; kingdom Metazoa; phylum Arthropoda; class Insecta; order Trichoptera; family Limnephilidae; genus Glyphotaelius; species Glyphotaelius pellucidus. The sequence goes on along the minus strand of OW386537.1, from coordinate 34,552,209 downwards.
GCTCTTCAAAGCTACAATATTAATTATAAGCTACAATATAGTACATATTAACAATATTAGTACAAATCATAGGATAAGTATAGATTATTATTTACCACGAGCTTGTTAGATATCACCTTTCTAACTACCTAATAATTTGAAGTACTTACGTACTAAGAAGATTCAATCAAAGATACCGGAGCTGTCAGAGGTAGAAGTGCTTTAGAATGTTTTAAGTAATCGCTTCATTGAAAGGGCAGTTAATTTAATATAATAAATACCTTAAACTTGACTACGTCGTGTTTTGTATCATTGTTGTAGATACCTTAAGCGGGATATGTTTACTTTACTATTATTATGTAGGTAAATTATTTCCACAACTAACCGATCCTTCGTGCGAGGGTAGGGAAGCCGCGGCAACATAAAAAAATACACTCAAAAGGTAAAAACGGTTTCCTTTCACGGTGTTGCAGATAAGTTTATAAATTATTATTACAAAACCCAGAGAAATGATCAAGATCACTTGTCAGTAAATATATATTCACCTACGTTCCAAGAAATCAGTTAAGGTACAAATCAGTACGTATTCCAACGTCCTTTTTGAGTTTAATTTTATTTTCTTATATATTATACGAGAGTGAAATTTTATCGGAACTTTTAACTTTCTTATAAAGGACAGACCCAAAATCTCAAAGTTGATGGTAACTCTATTTAGAGAGGAAAAAAAATTAAGACGTGCGTTTTTTTCACGTCAGCCATGTAAATGGTTGAATGAAAATAAAATCAATTCACGAAAATTATTGTATTATTTATTAATTCCAGCTTTCGATTTATCTGCTAACGCATTCCGAAGGAAACCATTCGTGTGTTCGAAGTGCAGTTATGAAATTCTGTTTGCGGACTACGTGCTGCTAAAATCGAAGGAAAACCATTTTCATATTCTCTTGTAGTTTTAATTAAAGCTAGGGACTCGCTTTTATGTTAAAACCAGTTTCATGTTCCGAATGATCTGTCGAAATTCCAGTTGTGGATTAATCTGCTGACGCATTTCGAAGGATACCGTTCTTGTGTTCCGGGTTGTGTTAAAAATCTAGTTTTAAACCATTTGCTGCAAAATTCGTAATTCGTGGAAAAACTATATGTATAAGTAATACTTAATGAAGCTGGGGACATCCGTATCTTAATTTTAAACCAGTTTTGTTTTCAGAAGAAAGACATTGAATTTCACTTGTCGATTTATCTGCTGACACATTTCAAAGGCAAACGATCTCTTGTTAGAAGTGCAATAATAAAATTGTAGTTGTAGACCAGCGGTCTCCAACATTTGTATCTCCGTGGACCGGTCAACGTTTGATAATTTAACCACGGCCCGGGGGGGGGGGAAGGGTTTTCATAAAATCTGCAACTAAAAATTTATAATTGCACTCATCGAGACTCCACACGCTTAAAGAATAGTTCTTACAGAACAAGCAAATGATTTTCCTCCGAATTTTGCAACATGTTGTGTGCACCTCGAATTTAAAGTATATTTAAAAGTCCACACACCATTGGTTTTAATTTAAGAGTTTATCTGTAAGTAGGAAGTCGTTTTAATCTACACCCAGAATATAAAAACTGAAACAATTCATGTTCTCGAAAGGAACATTTAAAAGTCTACACGCCGTCTCACAGTAAAGAAAAACCTTTTTAATGCAACTATTCGTGTTCTCCAAAGTGACAATTTATAATCCACATGCTGACTCACTATGGAGAAAAACTTTTTTTTATATTCCGATCGCAACTAATCAAGTTCTCAAAAGGAACATTTAAAAGTCCACAAGCCGTCTCACAGTGCAGAAAAACCTTTTTCATGCTCCGAATGCAACTATTCACGTTCTTACGACTCACAAGTGAGTGACGTGAAGATGGGACTTCTCCTTGCGTTATGTGAAATGTCGCTCGTTATACGAAAAGTCGCTCGATAAAGTAGCGGTTTTTTTCACAATCTATTTTGCTCGTTATGTGATTTACTCGTTATGGGAGGTGGTCGTCATGAGAGTGTATTTTTTGTAAATAATTATTTAATTTTTTTATTTTGTCCACGTCATTTGATCCACGGACCAGGGGTTAGGGACCACTGTTGTAGACTTACCAGAATCAAAGAAAAAAAACATACCCATTTTCTTAATGTAGTTTTAATTTCCCGCGTACAGATAAATCCTTAAATTAAAATAAGTGTTTTTTTTTTCTAAATTAAAAAAAAAAAAAAAAACAAGTTGCAGATTCATCGAAAAAAGCATCCCTGTTACAGTGGAGATCCTCATCGTTCAATGTCAAAGTGATTGCTTGAACTTTTCATTTGTGTAAACCGTCCCCTATATATATATCCTTTCCAATTGCCCTTTTGAGAACCTTAACTTAATAATACATGAATAGCACCCGAAGTAGAAGGTATGACGGTAGGTAAGAAGGTACGACTGTAAGTAGAAGGTAGAAGGCTGACCATTCTAACATTTCTTATGAAGGAGTCTTGTAATTTATATATTTGAGGGGTAAGAATTCGATACCGCACTCAACAGATAAATTTTTTCCTCGACAGTCGAATAAAACAATAAATATAAATCTCTATTCTTACATTACATTGGTATTAATAGCTTGGTGGAATAAAAATAAAATCAGGGACGGAATTCAGTAGCCTTCCCGAAATGAAAAAAATATGGTATAGTTTTCCGCTTACCGCTAAAACCGCCCAAATTTTTGTCAACACTTCGTTTCAACTTATCTAGTACAAAAAATATTTGTTGGAGAAGATGAAAATAAAAAAGATAGTAACTTGGCTTTGGTTATTAAAATAGTTTGTGCATATTAGAAGCGGAACCATTCGGCAAATGTCACTTCATATAAAAAAAACCAACATGGTTGCAATACATTTTCGAAAAAGGTTTTTTTTTTTAAATTATAGTTTTTAATTTAATTTAATTATTTTTTGTAGTACCTACCTCTAGTAGTAGTAGTTTGATATCAAGAAAACGGGACAATGAGATCAAGAATAACCACTTATATAATAATAAAATTAATGTCCATGATTTTGCACTACTTATTACTATTATTTTTCTTTTATTCTCTCCTGCATTTGCAGTTTAATATATTTTTTTTCATTGACTGCCGGCGTAGTCCAGCGGTAAAGCTCTTGACTCGCATTTTGAAGGTCGCGGGATTGAATCCCGGCGTGGCAAATAAATTTTTTTAGATTAATTTGTGTTATTTCACAATTTATTCATTTAAAATAGTATATAGTATATTTGCGGCACGTTCCAGAGTGGAAGATACTCTCAGTTTCGCCCTGGTGTAAGACCACCGTTCAGAACTGAAACGCCAGATCTCAATAGCCAGGTACTTCCCACCTTCCTCTTCCCCATCTCCTTTCCCTCCCCACTACCCTCAGCCTCACGATATACCCCAGTTGGGGATGCCATAGTTTTACTGGCTCCAGACGGAAGCAGCTGGGATTCTTGTGAGGTATTCATATTTAAAAAAAAAATAATACATTATGAGAAAATTTTGTAAACGAACGCTGACCTTACTATTAAGTTGCTTGTATAAGTATTATTTGTTATTGCTCTGTTAAACGTTCATAATAAACAATAAATTTAAAACAGTATTTTTTTATCCTTCTAACTTGATCGATTTCTCTTGATTTTGCAATGTGTCGTTCCGGAAAATAATATTTACAGATCGATTGCGCGTCCCCAATTGACAGTCCATCCCCCGAAGGCGACGCGGGCGCAGTTCCGAGTACTAGCGTGAAACCGGCCTGTGAGACCGGCATCACCAAATAAGTAGGTGATATGATATAGTCAGAGACTATACAGAGTAATTGCTACCCCAGAAAAGAAAAATGAAATTAATGGATAGGATTTGTAAATTAATTTGTTAGGATTGTTTTTGTTTTAAAATTTTTAGTAAGGCATATAAGAAAAACGTTGTCTTTTTAGGGCTTAAATAAACAAAAATCATTAATAATAATATATGTCTCTTTTTTACGATAAAACAAACAGTCTGGTCACCACTAAGTTAGTCAATTGCACGTCACCATTTGTTGGTTAAAAGACATAGAAAACACACAGTTGATAGGTAAATGTCTACCAGCGGCAGCAGGTCTAATAAGTAGTTAATTTAGTACCTAAACATAGGGTGGGCCATAAAGTCTTGCAGATTTGAAAAAAATTACAATAAAGAAACTCACTGACAAATAAAAACATTTATTAGAGTAAAAAATATGAAATTGTACTCCTTGAAAATTACATCATCAAGGTGTGACCCATCCTGAAGCAAACAATCGTTGAACCGCGTGAATTTGCAATAATTCTCTCGCACATTGCGCCTGCCTCGGAATGGCAGTCATTTCTTGGATGATGATTTGTTTTAATTGGGTAAATGATGTTTATTTCCCTTTGTATGTATACTCGACTTTTCAAGTACTCCCATTGAAAAAAGTTAAGGAAATTTAAGTCTAGACTCTTGGGAGGCCATGGAATATCCCATCGGCAAGATGTCACTTTTTCTGGAAACATCTTTTTACAATTGCTACTGACTCGTTGAAAGTTTGATCCATCACATCTTTTTGAAACTATGTCCTAAGTTATAACCTTCAAATTGATGAAGCTGCGGATAGAAAAAAAAAACATCACGTAATATTGTTGTGTATCGGTCTGAATTAACGGTCACAGATTTTTCCACTGGTTTTCAAAGAAATAAGCACCTATGATTCCATGGGATGAAATTACTGCCCAAACTGTGACTTTTGGCGAATGTATGGGATTTTGATCTTTTGATTTTGAACTTTCTGCTGCCCATGAAAGACATTTTTCTTTATTTACATGCCCATTTAGGTAAAAAAGGGCTTTTTTATGTTTTACACAAAATGCACTCTGTTCTCCCGTGAACGCCCATTGCGACTGAATTTCCGTGAACCGAGCTACTGATCAGCATCACCTTTGTGTCCGTGGCGCCGCTCGACCTCAATGCTTTGATATTCGTAAATTTTTATGGCCCCCCCTTTATAAAATTTTCGTATCTAACTAAACTTATAAATAATTGATATCATCTGAAAATGTTTGTACACAGAAAAAAAATTAAAATGTGATGAAATTGAAAAGTCGACCCACCGCACTGGTATCTGGTACGCTTATTATTCTAATTGATTCATGAAAAGTGAATAAAACACAGAATAACTAACATTAATTTTACTCGCTCGGGCATTTGCGACACTCAGACTGCAATTCACTAAGTGCATGTCAAAATGCAGACGGCACTTTCTAGATTATTCTGCTTTACGAGCAGATTCAGTCGGGTTGGAAAAACTTAATATTTTTATCTAAAATTATGCGTTTCCGGTAAAAATACGAATATTCGAAATCGTGTGAATATGTTTCTTACCTTGTAGATAATAGAAAGCCTTGCAGAGGAACTCCCCGTAATACCATATCGTAGTGATGGCCTTCCCTATCTGTACGGGCATACAGATAAGGGTCACCAGCAGGTCTGCCAACGATAGGTTTACCAGGAACAGGTTGGTCACACTGAAAAAAAAGTATTTCTTTTAATAATTTTGCCAAAGAACTTAAAGCATATTCTTTATCAAATTGTTACTGTCATGATGGTAAATGAGAGAAGGTTTCTCAAGTTGATCGGCGATACCTGAATATTGTAGTTACTTTAAAACTTCATCGTCAGAATGGGGAGACCGTGCGTTTCCGTTGACCATCACTTTCTTCTCGCTGGTTTACTTAGTAGTTACATACACACAACAGTGGTTTGCAAAATTTAAATTCTGTAATATATTGTTATATAAATTATTTTTTGTATCAAATTACTAAAAATAACAAGAATCGAAAGAATGTCTATAACATTCAGAATTTAAACCACGCCTAGATAGCTTGGTACTACCCAAAATTCCTTATTTCCATAATATCTTTCATCTGTCCACTTCCACCAGCTTCACTTTTCAAGTTTTTCTTGTATTTTATTGCTCCGCTGGCTCCGAACAGTTGGAACTTTAGTACCTACGATAATCACATAAAAATAGGATAAAACTTAATGGAAACGTCAAAATAAATCAAACCGACATGCAGCGTATATATGTATATATTTTTTGCTCACTAAGCCAATATAACGTTTTTAGCAAATATAAGATATCGTACTGGTTATTCTACCTGGAAACCTTACATTGAAAATTACATATGAAAATCCATTTATATAATTGCTTATACTTTAACAAGAAAAGTAAGAAGGTAGGTGTATTGATTTTATTGCAAAACACAATACACTCTGAATTTTTTTTTTTTAATTCTCGCAACTTGCGGTGGGAAATGACGCTAGGGTTCAAATCTGCACGAATGGTAATTATGTCAATTGGAGAGTTTCAAAAACAATGCCCGAATGTGATTACTTTAGTAGAAGAAGTTATTGTACAAAAAAATAAGAAGTTATTTTTTCGGTGGCATGGCACCAATACACAACAATGTTACATGGCTCCCATAATAATATTATTTTGAATGAAATAATAATTACACGATGTTGCTTCTTGATACTGACAAACATAATTCGGTATTTATTACTAAACTATGCTCATTTAAAATACAAATTTGTAATACGAGTAAGGTGAACACTTTTCTAAGCTATAAATTAAGGGCTAGACCGCTTATAAAAACACGGGAGTGGTGCGGACTGCGGATGACTCGCTAATCAGATCCAATATGGGTTGTAAAGGAACACCTGGAATCGGTGGGAGAGCTTTGGAATTGGATGTATGGACACGAATATTGTTTTGATAGTTGAGTAATATTTAATGTTTTGGATAATTGTATGTGGTATCTAAATTTTACCCCGAGAGATTTATTTTTGTTCAATTTGACAGTTATTTGGGAAGTGCGGTTGTTTCCCTTCTGCCTTGCGGTGAATAAATATAAACTAGAAGTTTTTGACTGTCGTAAATCATACAAGTTTGGGATGCTATTTGTAAACGCCCTTTCGACTAATAGCAGAATTTTCAAATTAGTTTTTCTCACGAACATTTTCAAACAAAAATTTGCACCCTCCCTATCCTCTCAAGGAAAATTACAATAGTGTCGATTTTTTAACCTTTGATGTTGCACTTCATCGAATTATTATATATTAGAGAATTATGGAACGTGGTTTCTTGCTTTCCACATATTTTGTATTGTACAGTGAATCAGAGTGTGAATAAAATCATTTGGCTTCGCATGGATTTACAAGATCCCATCGATTGGTCAAAAATGCTGTCGTTCAAAATATCAACGTGTTGTAATATTATGTCTTGTGTACCTACGTTTCCTAGCAAAATGAAGCACGTTGAAATATATTATTGCAGCGATATATTATTGTTCCGTACACGAGTAAAATATTATTCAAGAGGTGTATTTTCAACGCACTCCTATTTCCCATACCGCCCGTCAATGTCTGTTACTTAGAACATGGCGGGGCGGGAAAATGGTGGAAACCCTCGACTGCATATCAATGTCTATCATGTTACCTCTGCGGTCGCCATCTCCCCGAATCACTCCAATACTCGTAGCGGGCAAAATGATCAACATGGGATTTACTGCCTTACATTACGGTATAACACAGTTTGTTCTATTCTCTAGCCAGTCCGCCACTCATATCAAAATCATATGCCAGAACGGATTTATGAATTTGAACTCAAAAGAAGAAGCAAAGTATGAGCGTGGTAAGTAGGTACTCAACCGAACACATGTTGTTAATTCGCCATATTTGAAATGGGCTTTCGATTATATGGAAATAAGCTTTCACTCTGACCATTTTTCTTTCAATAAAATATACAAAAGAGATGAGAGTTGCTCACTAAGCATAAGAAAGATGGATAACCTTAAACTGTCTAGCACGGTCGACCGATAAAGCATAGATTTATCGTTAGATTAGATAACTTGTCATCGTTCCAGAGTATGATTGCAAATCGCTAAATTAAGGTCGAATAAATTAAGAACACTTGAGTCGTTGTGAACTGTTGTTTATTCGTTGGCAATCGGCAAACGGTGACATATAACCGACATTGTCGATAAAACATAATCAAATAATATAAACTATAACTTACAAGATAAAAAAAAAAAAAACAAAAAATCATTACTGATCGACCGTGCTAAATAAATCTTTGGTAATAGCCCGAGCGAATGAGACGGCGCGCATTAACGACGAGGCAGTCACTGTGCGCGCATAATGGCGAATACAACCGTAGAATAGTTTCAGAGCACAAGAATTCAATATTATTATTTTTTTTTAAATTTTTTTATTAAAATTTAATTTGATAGCTTTATTATCAAGTTCTGCAAGTATTTTAGAACGTATTTTAGTTAGAGTTGTTTCGGTTTACAAGACCATTTTCAAATTGTGGCTAAATCCACTGTTAGGAGACTTATTAATAGGATTTAAAATGTTAATTTTCGAAGGTGTCTACATTGATTTTATTACCGGTTAAACCAATTTGCGGATGCACTAATTGAGAGTGTATTATGTAGGGTTTGGAATTTCCGAATCTGTTTCCCCAACTAAGTGTTAAGGTTTTCAATTGTTTTATAATGACGTTATTGCTATGACTCATTCAAGTGCATTATATTTCAAGTGTTATAATAATAAAAACACTTCTTCAAAATTTGCAGAACATCTCTTAGTGAATAATCATGTTCCACTCAAAAACAATAATCCTAACCCTTTATATTGTTACGTTACAAATTCGAGAATAGACTTCTCCACGGACTGGAGAATAAGGCGCCAATATAGAGGCGCGCGCATTACCCCCTCCCGCGAGCGACAAACCGAGCCGCCGCTAGACCGAACTCTCGAGCGGCAGCCGGCAGTCTTCAGCAAGCGAGCTTACAGGGCCCACGTTCCGCACGAACATGGGCGACACCAGTTCAGTTTCGCCGTTTGTGCGCTTCCGGTCGCCGATGGACGCTGCGTAGACTGAGAGAATCAAGCGCGTGAAGCCGCTGTTGGCCCATAAACCAAACGTGAGTCAATTACCATGTTACCCTTTGTGTGCAATTAAATGTATTAGCCCTTACCACGCGTGATAGAGAGGAGAGACGGACATTCAAACTAACTTTCAGCTAGGATCGTTCCTTTTATGTATTATTGTGTCTCCTAGAATTGAATAAACTGTTTATGTGATAACCTACCGTGTTTTGCTTGACGAGGGAGGCCCTGGGAGAATGGAGAAGCGTGAAGTTCCGAACCACAAGCACTAGCCTTGAGGTTACGAGAAAATCCTGCTTGCACCGAATCCTGAGCTAGTTTTTATTTGGGGCAGATACAGCAACTAATTGTATTAAATATGTGGGAGCTTTCTCCAACCCTGCCGATAGCATCAGCACGCCCGTTGACGCTAACACTGGCGCTAAACGTGGGGCCATTTAAATTTTTTTTTCTGTTCCACCACGGCCTCGTTCCCAAGCAACAATTGTAAACTCTGAAATGTTATTATGATGTATTGTTTATTCCCAATTGTCTAGCACTTCCAACAGGAATCTCGGCGCGAACGTAATTTCGAATCACAATTTAAATTATTACGGGCGCGATTTTATCATTTGTGACTCGTCACTCGACAAAATATTACCGGTATTCCAACGCAAGGTGCCCAACCTAGGAAGTTGTCGCTGCGAATAATACAGTGATTACAAAGTGTCGGCCGATTAAAATTGCTATTTTCAATACAAGTGAATAGTGGAAATAAACACAAATTAAAGAAGAATTTATTCAACAATTAAAATCATGTACATGATAAACAAATCATCCGCTTGGTCTCGAAAGTGCTAAATATTTTTAATAATATACTATATTGCAGCACGCTGGTACGTCTCTTAAACGGACACTTGCTGACACCTAGGGAACAAGTGGATTTAAATTCTTTCTGTCATTTGACAATTAAGTATTTTTGACTCTGTCGTCTGATGAAACCGGATCATGCCATGCCATGCCAAATCACATTCGAATAATGCAAAAAATACTAAATTCGCGTTGACGTGGATTCCTTGACATCTGACACTATAATACCTTGTCAATTGACAAAGAAGGTAATATCTTGTCGAAAAGACGAAGGGAATTCGCGGGTAAATACCAAAAATTGGTGCTGTTTAAAGCCAGGCTATAGGAAGCCGCGTAATGAAACCATGCCCCCAAGATATTGTTGAATTCTCAAACAAATTACTTCCACGAAAACTTGTGAAAATTTTTTTCGATTTTTCCTTTTTTCGATTTTTTTTTAATTTTCGAAATTTTTTTTCCAAAACGCTTGGAGTTTTTCTTAAAAACGCATTGCCAGAGGAAAATCGCTGCCCAAATTTTCTCCAGTTTTCGGACTCTGAAAATTTTTTCGATTTTTCCTTTTTTCGATTTTTTTAATTTTCGAAATATTTTTTTTCCAAAACGCTTGGAGTTTTTCTTAAAAACGCAGTGCCAGAGGAAAATCGCTGCCCAAATTTTCTCCAGTTTTCGGACTCTGAAAATTTTTCCGATTTTTTTCCTTTTTTCGATTTTTTTTTAAATTTTCGAAATTTTTTTTTCCAAAACGCTTGGATTTTTCCTAAAAAGCACGTGGCCAGAGGCAAACCTCTGCCCAAATTTTCAAATAACCCAAACACTTACAAATACGCGTTTTTTCGCAGAAGCATTTTGTAAAAAAAAAAAAAAATATATATACGTCCCCAGTGGTCAATCCCTGGCAAAAATTTCTTTCCAATTACGGATAAAGAGTCGAGTTCTCGTTTTTCTTCCAACGTAAGGTCACCCTGACACGACCCTATACACTATGGAAGTCCCTCAAGTCACGCTGGGTATAATCCCCCACATTTCTACGTCAAAAAAGGAAGAACTACTACAGGCCCTGAGAAGTAGAAAGATTTCTCCCAGGAATAAATCCAAAAAATGCCTTATTCAATATGCTTCTTTCTACAACAAAAAGTACATCAGGAAGCACATCACGTTCAAGGAAGAAGACATCGTCTGGAGGAGAAACAACACTCTGTCACAAGGTGCGCTGTACTTCTCTGCCAAATTGGCACCCCGTTTTGTAAAGACGAAAGTCCTAAAGAAAATCTCAGACCTGGTTTACCGATTGTCCGACATCTCTGGTAAACACATAGGTAACTACCATATAAAGGACATTGTAAAAAGTGGGAACATGGAAACAAACTCCATTGCCACGCCCGTATAACCCCAACGGTTATTCCTTGACTCCTAGCAACCATTCGTCTACACCGTGACATGGATCACTATGGAAGTCAACCCTTTTGTTTCGTCACTAATGAGCGGCCTCTCGTAAACGATTGTCACTCATTAGGACACTCAAACGAAACCTTTCTAGCTCTGGCACAGTGTTGTCAACTGTAGCCAAAGTCATGGAAGAAATTATAATTCTCCCTTGTGGTTTCGTTTCATTTTATTTTATTTTTGTTTGTATAAATATCTCGTCATCATCAGTCATTCGCCTCTAATTGCTGCCCCAGGTGTCAAACCTTGGAAACATCGTTTTTTTTCTAAGCATGCACACCTCTACCTGAAATTGATCACTTCGGAGAAAGGAATTCCCTGTGGCTTACTGCAAGTAGTCAGAGACTACGTGCCCAAGGTTTTGTGCATCGTCACAACTAGCAGCATCACATTTTCACATCATCATGTCATACCTCGTCACCCCTTTCTAAATGTTAGAAAATCTTTTTTGTACATTAAATATCGGGTCCTCGCCAAAGTGCATCTAACCCTTATGTCATATGTAGTTAAATTAGGTAAGCAAACCTGTGTAAACCCACGGCGGTATCAGATGTTTGCTACCCGTTCTAAGTTTTTTTTTCTGTTTTTTAAGAAAATAGAATGGCGCTCAATAAATAACCCTAATTGCTCTAGCTCTCCCCAGAACTGAATGTGGAGTCTGGAAAGTATCGTTATAAAAGGGACAACTTTCAACGTGCCTCTTCATTAACGATAAATTTTTTTTACAACATTTCAGCAACATTGAGTCACCCTGGGTCTCAACTGCTCAAACTGAAATTTTGGGGTTGCCTTGTTGTGACTTATCACGTGCAAAGTACGAGGTCACAACAAGAAGCCAGGTCTCCAAGTGAACCACCCTGCGAACAACCCATCCCATTATTATAATTTTCATAACACCAAGGTGTGTCCATCGCAGTCTGTTTAAGTAAGTAAAACCTAGAAGGTCTTAAACACTCAAATCGGACCAATGTAAATAATTTGCCTTGTCAAACAACGATAAGCGCATGTCTTGTATTGTTGCTACCATCGTACGTGTAAGTACAACAAAAGTTGTACCATCACGATACGATACTCTGTGCGTAACCAAAAGGGTTGTACCACAAAGGATCTCTTTTGCGGTAAGCTTAGATGAAATTCACATTCCATCAGCACGCCAGAAATTTTTTTTGTCCCTTAATTGTTGAAGTATAAAATCTTGGCCAGATCTTCAAATATGTTTTTGCCTTTGTGCAAGTCTTTAACGTACGCTAATATGGATTTATTATGCTACGGTATTGTTGTACTAAGTACATCAGTATGTCTCGCCGTCTGTATTGAATAGGTACCTTTATATGAACGTTAACCTTTGTTGCCATCATAGGTGGGAACCTTATAAAATCTGCCGTCATAGATGGGAATCTCAGAATATCTACTAAATGCGATACGGGGAGCCCGTTATAATTACTCTGTGGGTTTTTGTCAGAAATGTCATAAATACCTAGTCTTTTGCACCTCCCTTCAATACTGGGCAACCCAGTTGTAATTCGTTCATTGTTATCCGTGAAGACGTTATAAAACTTACTTGCAAATCTTTTGATTTTGCAATCTTGTACGCTATACGTGAAGACGTTACAATACTCACCATGAATCGTGCGAACGAAATAATATCAAACCTTTATGTGTGAACTACTCAATGTAGTCCACACCCCCTTTTTTGTAATCATTAATATGCCCGTGGACTTCCTGTCACAAGAACCCAGGAACTATCTACTATCTCAAAAGGACTAATCATACGCTTCACTCATGATTATGGGGCATCGTGTCGTGGGAGTTAAGTTGATGGACACAAAAATACCTAACTCGTTGTCTGGGAGACGAACAAAGAAAATCCCCAGGTTTGTGAGATTTGAGCAAGGGTCTGTCATTTCTCGCAAACAAGTAGGAGAATAAAACGACCCCTAATCTTCTGCCCAATACACGTAGAGGATTAGACTTTTATGTCAGTGTATTCTTTTGTCCAACACTACCAAATATTATTGTAATGTGCCAGGATGACTGCTGTAGACCTTGTTTCACCTCCACCCAGAGGTCGAATTTCGGAAATAGCCGAGTCCCCAGCAGTTTTCTTCGTTCAAATGTTCCCAATTATCACCCTCCCCCTTCCTCGAAATTATCCGTGAATGGGGATATATGCGTTACGCACTTGGCGTTTCGTTTGTCAAATGGGACAATCTTCATACGCGGATCCTTTCAACTTCCTACTCCTTTCCCACTTTGTTATAACTAATCTTGTACGCAATGTTTTGTTTTTCGAAAGTAGAAAAAATGCTACCGTATAGACGTGAGCATAGGTCATGGAAGACCAACTTCTTTCGAATGGGGAATTTTGTTATACGTACAATCCCTCAACCACGTATTCTTGGAAATGTATTTGGTAAAGAAAAAAAACCAAAAGGGGTTACACAGAACCTGTCCTTGAATACGTACCTTTGTAACATGTATTAGGAATTAGCCACATTTAGTTAGCTCTCTCTCCGTCTCTCTCTCTACACGCCAAACGAATCCAACTTTTTCTCAACATGCACACTTGTTTCTCTCCAAACTTTTTTCATCATTGGTCTACTAGGCAGGTAAACTTCAAGAATTTTGTTCTAATAATAATTTTTGCCGGATTTTTTAAAAAAAAAAAAACCAGCAGCTCTGCACCCTATCTACATCTGCGCCTCTTCATGCTGCCCTCGCTACCGTCACGGAGGTCCCTTGCCTTCAATCCCTGCGTACCAAAAGCACCCGACCGCATCTAACATAACCTAGTGTGAGTCGTGCGTGTAGTTGCGAATTGTATCACCACAAAGAACCGACACTCAAAACAAACCCGAGCACGCCAGCTCTAGGTTGGTTCCTGTTCCTGCTGCATAATACAAATGTTCCTGTTGCCCTTGTGCAAATGTTCCTGGTGCCCTTGTGCAAATGTTCCTGTTGCCCTTGTGCAAATGTTCCTGTTGCCCTTGTGCAAATGCTCTGCTGCCATTATGCAAATGTTCCTGCTGCATAATGCAAATGCTCTGCTGCCATTATGCAAATATTCCTGCTGCATAATACAAATGTTCCTGTTGCCCTTGTGCAAATGTTTCTGCTGCCATTATGCAAATGTTCCTGCTGCATAATGCAAATGCCCTACTGCCATTGTGCGGATGCTCCTGTGCCCTTGCGCAAATAACAATACCAACGATTGCTCACAAAACAATCCCACTACATACAAAAACCAGTGTACCAACCACCAATTACGATTCCACTCTCCAGTACTTCAATGGTTTCGTACTGGCTCACCCACAGGATCCGGAAGCAGTTACCCTTTCGACCTCTGTGACAGGTAGAACTCTCCACACCACCTAGAAGCCTCATCATGTGTTCTCTTCCTCGTATTTTCTTAAAGGCCCTAGTGTCCCTTGAGTGTAATCTCAAATGGGCCAGGTTACTGTGACAAAGTAACCTTGTAACTTCAGTGAAACGTTCAACCACCCCAGACATCCTACGCAAACCACGTTCGCAAACATTAGCTCACAGACCAATGATACAATTTTAGAGTTTTTTTTTTTCTATCACTGCATAACCCTTGTACCTTTCTTCAACAGATCCTTGTTCTTTGCAACTGTATTTATGTATGCCACTGCCTTTATATACATTTATTGACAATTCCTTGTTACACCATGTATCATCTCTTTTGTGTTCTGTTCATAACTATTCTCCAGCTAGGAATCTCTCTCTCTCTCTCTCTCTCCTCGTTTCTCTTAAATGTTTTTGGCACAAGTGCTGAAAAGGTAAGAGGATTTATTAGTCCTACAGCTCCATTACCACGTCGCTTTTATTGCGGCGAGGGGGGAAGTGTTACGTTACAAATTCGAGAATAGACTTCTCCACGGACTGGAGAATAAGGCGCCAATATAGAGGCGCGCGCATTACCCCCTCCCGCGAGCGACAAACCGAGCCGCCGCTAGACCGAACTCTCGAGCGGCAGCCGGCAGTCTTCAGCAAGCGAGCTTACAGGGCCCACGTTCCGCACGAACATGGGCGACACCAGTTCAGTTTCGCCGTTTGTGCGCTTCCGGTCGCCGATGGACGCTGCGTAGACTGAGAGAATCAAGCGCGTGAAGCCGCTGTTGGCCCATAAACCAAACGTGAGTCAATTACCATGTTACCCTTTGTGTGCAATTAAATGTATTAGCCCTTACCACGCGTGATAGAGAGGAGAGACGGACATTCAAACTAACTTTCAGCTAGGATCGTTCCTTTTATGTATTATTGTGTCTCCTAGAATTGAATAAACTGTTTATGTGATAACCTACCGTGTTTTGCTTGACGAGGGAGGCCCTGGGAGAATGGAGAAGCGTGAAGTTCCGAACCACAAGCACTAGCCTTGAGGTTACGAGAAAATCCTGCTTGCACCGAATCCTGAGCTAGTTTTTATTTGGGGCAGATACAGCAACTAATTGTATTAAATATGTGGGAGCTTTCTCCAACCCTGCCGATAGCATCAGCACGCCCGTTGACGCTAACAATATATAGAAAGGAAGGGTCTAAGATTAAATTTGCTTGAACAATTAGAAATCAATAAACGGAAGAATGACCCCAATGTAACGCTAATTAATAAAGTAAGGAAAGTTATTTATTCCCCACTACTTAGTATTTTTACAAAACCTAAAAAATATAATGCACTTGAATGAGTCATAGCAATAACGTCATTATAAAACAATTAAGAGAACTTTAATACTTAGTTGGGGAAACAGATTCCGAAATTCGAACCCTACATAATACACTCTCAATTAGTGTATCAGCAAATTGGTTTAACCGGTAATAAATCAATGTAGACACCTTCGAAAATTAACTTTTAAAATCCTATAAATAAGTCGCCTAACAGTGGATTTAGCCACAGTTTGAAAATGGTCTTGTAAACCGAAACATCTGTAACTAAAATACATACCAAAAAAAATACTTGCAGAACTTGATAAAACAATATAAAAAAATTAAATGGAGTTCTACGAATTTAACACAAAAACAATTAATAATTAATATTATTATTTATTATTTTAACTTTATGAGTAAAACCTCAAACTGTAATATTTAATTAAATGAAGACATTATGAGCGAAACTCAATCGAAAATCTGGAAACAGAAAAATCAGAAAAAGATATTGGCACCTCTGGGACTCGAACCCAGGACCTCCCTACTTTCCGGGTTGGGGCTCTTATCCACTGAGCTAAGGTGTCGATATCCAATTCGGTCACTTTTAACTGTACCATACTTCGACAAAGAACCACCCATATTATCTTCATTTTTCTTAACGCATATTTTTATTGGCTGCCATCTTCCCAACCCGGAAAGTAGGGAGATCCTGGGTTCGAGTCCCAGAGGTGCCAATATCTTTTTCTGATTTTTCTGTTTCCAGATTTTCGATTGAGTTTCGCTCATAATGTCTTCATTTAATTAAATAATTAATATTATTAACAATTAATAATTTAATATTAATTGTGACAACACGATACCTAAATCTACTTAACTTTATTTTTAATGGTTGATTATGTTGGTGTGGGTTTTGTAGAAATACGAAAAATACCGAAACTATAAAATCTCTATTAAAAAATAATCATGTAGGATAGTAGTTTTCGAGAAATTGTGTACCCCTGTTGATAACGGAAGTTTAAACCAAAAGAAAAAGGAACACAAGGGAGTCCACTACAACTATGACGTCAACAGATGTGGGGGGAATGGAGCTCACTGCCACAAAACAGGAAGAACGGAAAGGTCGGAAAGGAAGCCTATTCCCAGCAATTGGTAGAATAAGGCTTAATAAGAGGAGAACGCTATACTTTGAACACTTTCACATTTTTTGTTGAGAATGTATTCTCCGGTTGTATAAATCAAATGTTTCTATTAAAACTTCAGAGACCAACTGAATGGTGTGAGAAACTCAATTTATTTTGGCCATTCTGAACAAAAATGAAAATTGATGCGTTAAAGTTAGAATGAAAAAAAAAATCCTCCATTTAAGGCTAAAGTTCCTTTCGAAGCCAAGTGATAACTTTTTTGCTAGATACGCAAATAACATTTTATTTTTGCTAAGTTATTTATTGTAAGACAATGAATGAAATTTTTCATTTGTGGACATTAGTAAAAACATTTTTTAACACTGGAAAGATCGTGACTGCCATTTTGGACCCGGTGTGATAACAGTGATGATATTTGTCGAATGGACCCGGTGTGATAATAGTTGTGATACGTGTCAAAATATTTATCATATCCATTTGGTTTTTTTTTTCACTTTTCACGACTCATGATTTTAAATCCGCGGTGAAAAAGCAAATATCTTCGTATCTTACTTCTTTCCGTGAAATATAACGATTTATAACTACAAAGACCGCTGGGGACAACGTGACCGTTGGGGCCACTAAATCAAGTTAGTTTGCAACTTGCAACATACCTATTCCACTTTCAACAACCAAGTACTCCTTCCTTTTACTCATCTCTCTCCTCTTCCGACTACCTTCTACCGTACAGCAAACTTCGATCGGGGACACCATTCAAAATTAAGGAAACGGTTTCAATTCTACAAACGATGGTTTCGATATAATTGACCAAATAACTATTAAATATTTCGTAAATATATGCAAATCATGATAATTCAATTCACTATATATCATGATAATCAATTCCTTAATGATGCGTTGATAAAATTATATTTGCGAGGTAGGAATAAATTTAAGGATTTTTGTTTCTTTTTTAATTTTTCAAAGAAAGCAAACACAAAAAATGGATTTATTTATTTATTTATCTACATAAAGTTTATTAACGTGCAATTTTTCGATTCCTGTCTCACAAGGATATACCTGCGTCGGGAGAAGCGAAGAGGTACATAAAAATATATAAGCATAGTAACATGGATATTTAACGTGGATACATTTTACTTTCAATCAATCAAAATGAAAGACAATTGAAAGTGTGGGTAAAAAAATCCAATAAAGAGTGTGATCTTACAAATGTAGGAAGAGATGAAATAAAGTAATAAATCCTGTCAAACCTAAGTATCTGGTTAGATTTGAGAGGATTCTATTATTTTATATGTGTTAGGTAAATTGTTATTTCTATCTAAGTGTAATTTATTTTACAGATGTTTGCAAAAGTGTGACGTCCTGAAATTGTAATTCATTTTTTTATTTCGTTTGTTGATTATGTTTGTCTAATCGAAGCTAGTAGTGTTTTATACAGCATGCATGTTATGTATTTAAAACTTCTTTATCCTAAAATCGATAAGGATCGATAACATTGGGAGAAATAACTGATTTCCTACAGTTAATAAAGCAATATTCTCAATCCACTTTGAAGATAATTGTTTTCAATGCAAAAAAGCGGCGAAAACTTTTTCCTCGTACTGTTCGTACCTAGAAACTATGTTTATTTATTTATCGAACAAGTACCTTTAAATACAGAATAAAACTTTTTTTCATTCCAATGAATTACTTAACAATTATGGTGCAAACATACTAATTTTTATTTTTTTTACGGTTGATTCGTTCCTTTCCTATAATTCGTGGTTCGGCTTGCATGTATATACGTAACCTTAGAGAGGCAGCGTATATAAAATGGAGTATTTCCATTGGCCCTCTCAGGGCTAGAATCAAAAGATACCAAGTCAAGTGTTACATTAAGTTCCTTTGAAAATGACACGGAAGGCACTTCTTGTTTTATTATTTATTCTAAGATTGAAAATAATTTATCAACAAAGGTTTCATATTAGATAGGTACCTACAAAATTGAGGATTCGATATCTTACTATTGATATTTTCCATTTAACTTATATTTGAAAACGGTTATTTTCAATTTCGCTTTTCGGAGAATTTCGAAAAATGTTAAATGTAAAAACCAGATCCGTGAATTGAATTTCAATTGCTTTCTTAATACTGTGATGATTTCCTTGCTTCGATAAAATAATGGATTCTTAAACTTAGTTCTGAAACTATAATCATATGCTCTTCACAGTTAATCTTTGGTACATGTATGTTTGTTCACATTTTCTTCACCGCATAGTTAACTCGTGACTCGTGGGTCGCGATGTTTTGATAAAAATAAATAAACTTCTTGACATACACGAAACATCCTACGAATGCGTATAGTGAATGGCCTTTGAAGAAAAATGAGTTTATTATTTTTATTATTGGCTCGATATTATATTTACTGCAAATCCTAGTAAATAAAAAACGTCATAATATAACATATTTCATATTGTTTTCTCCTTTAAGATTTTTTCTGGTGGCTTATATTAAGAATTCAATACAATTTTTGAATAACCTTGAAATTCATGAAAAATTTTATTGAAAAACAATTCCTTATTTATAACAGTTTTTTTAATAAAAAATATGATTTCAATAAAATTATTTTTTTTTTGTAAAAGGGTATAAAATAATTTTGTGCGTAAAGTGTAAATACATATTATTACTTGTTTTAAATCGTTGTATACTTCCAATGATATTGGATAAAACCAATTTCAAAAAACGTTTTCTTACTGATTACTTATCATTGCTTCGGTGCTTTCTTATAAATCCATGAAGTAGAGCAACCATTTATTTATCTATTTTTTCGGCATTATGTCCACATGCGACAATTGCCCACTAAGTGGAATATCACGGCCTGAGGGGAAGATGTCTAATTTTCCGGACGTCGAGCATTCAAGTATTGGTAACAAATGTCAATTTCGCATGAGGACATTTCTGCAAAGGGCAAATCAGCAAGAATAAACTTGGATCCATTTGAGGTTTATGAATAAAACGGAGTACTTCGGTATTTCGCAATTGTTTTTATTGTCTAGTATTTCCGTTTTCAGGGTTTCAGACACATGCAGCTGTGTGCATAATCCAATGCATGAAATTTAGAGATAAAATTCTTTCCAGGCAACATAATCCAGATTTGTAATAACCTCTCCGGTTCCGGAAAAAACGTGAATTTTCCATTTACCGTTTTGATCCGTTGTCCAATATGTACCATTGATAATATTATCCGAGATAAGTTTAAATATAATTCTTTGAACTACCTAGTAAGGATACTAACGACATAATTACGAAGAAGATATTAACATTATTATAAACTTCTCGTAAAAATCCTCCAGGCCTGTTTTATATTTCTAAATATTGTAATTAAAGGCAATAAAAATCTCAAACATCATATTTCCTTTTGTTGTTTGATTTAGTAAATAGCGATTTTCCATATTTTTCATTTCGAGTCAAATTACTGTCTGTCTTTTAAACTTTTTTTTAACTCTGGTGCACATTTTTTGTGTTCGTAGGAATGTAATTGAGGCCAAAAATTATTCAACAGGGACGTGAAGAACCCCAAAAAATGCTGCACGGTGGTATTAAATTAATTATTCTGCTTGCTCCTCTTATCCCGCACTATCTCCATCAAGTTTCCAAGAAGTTCACAAAGCATGATTAAGATTGTGTTAATAGTTAACATCAGCTCATATGGGAGCTAACTGAAGGTCTCAAACAACAATGCTTCTCAACAATGCTTCTCAACAATGAAAAGAACAATGCTTGTCAACAAAGTACCTAATCTAAATCCCTAATACCATAATCAAATAGTCAAGTATCATCAATTTTTTAATAATGTTTTATAATGTTTTTTTATTAATTTTTCATGTTTCATTTTATTTGTATTCTCTCGACTACCATACGAGCCGTAATAATAATATTTTATAAGAACAGAAATATATAATAGTACATATTTAAAAAAAAAAAAAATGCTTCAACACAGTTTGCCATAATAAAGTGAAGATTTTACAATATCCCTGTTTATGTAGCAAAAAAAGAATACTTTGTCTTCGTGAGACTAGGCTCATTTCAATAATACGTTTTTCGGAAGGAGAATCTGGTGGGCGCTAGCACCCTTAGGTGTAGTGGGGGAGGGGGACGTTTCCCTTGAATTATTCAGATTTTATGTTACCGTTGCACAAACGTCCGGCCAGTAAAATTAGATGGCCAAAAACACGATTTTGAAAAATGACAATTCAATCGAAATCATTACAATATTGTTAGTTGAGTATTAACGGTGACCGACTCAGAAAGAAACCAACTCAACTTCAGAAAAGTCGTTAAGAGTGATGAAAAAAAAAATTAAACTTGGTTAAATAGGTTACGTAAAGGGTAATGAGCTATTTTAAAATGATTTTTTTCATAGCTTTTAATAACTTTTCAAATAGGTGTTGAGTTGACTTTATTCTCAGTTGGCATGGAACCGTATTGGCAATACGGTATAGTAAATTATAAATAAAAAAATATATGTATCCTGAAATTCCGGTAATACAAACGCATAACTTCATTTATATCCACATAAAATACACGTCTCCGTGGCCGGACAACAAAAATTCAACACATTAAAAAATACGTCATGATACAAACTATTAAATTGATAATGTATTAGTACACCAATCGTTCTAATTACTCCTCGTAATATTCTTTTCAAATTTTTTAAGACCCGATTTCATTTATTAATTGAACTTCGAGTTCACAACTATTTACCTCTATAGAGTGTATACTATTGATAATTCCCACACTAAAAACTTAACTTTAGGTATGAGTTTCAAATAAAAAAAATATTAATATATGTTTTTAGTCAAACTAAACTTGCAATTAGAACCATTGTGCATTGACTCGATTAACTCGGGAACTGATAAATACTAGTAATCTACTTTTATCTGTCGTTTTTTATCTACGGGCCATTGTGAAACGATTTCCTTCATTTTGACGAAAAAGCCGAAATTGGAGTGAGAGTCGCCCTCTCAAAGTCACGGAATTTATCAATAGCTTACCCAGAAATCCTAATTAGCTCCATGCAATATTTGTTGCAAAATAATAACTAAAACCAATTTGCCGCTTTGTGAGTGCTTTATTTTGTTCCGATTAGTTATAATTATTTGCGGGATGTAAAAAGGCCCAGCGAATATTAATTATGGATTGGATAAGTGCATAAAATGATGGTGGGTGCTGACAATGCTACCTGTATTATTTAGAAAAATGATTGTCACCATTGAACCAAACCTAGTAAGTATCGAAGGCAATACCGCAGTACTTTTTTCTATGGGCAATAACAAAATCACAACATATGAAATTGGAATGTCCTTAGGAATTTTTTTAATGACTGCATTAAGAATGTGAAAATAATTTCATCGAATATTGTCAGGATTCATGGGGTGAAGGTTGTCCACGCATTGTGATGGATGCGTCTACCCGGCAGCTTTATGGTGGGCCGCATCGGAAGAGACCGGATGAGGGACCTCTTCAGTCGGACTCTCTCGACCCTTGATCACCTTGCATCACCTTGGCAGGGACGGACGTTAATATATTTATAGGAACACAGATTCCTATCCACCCCTCAAACCATTTTCTTCTCAGAAATTTCTCTCCTTGCTTCCCTTAAAAAACCCTCCACACAGCATCCAAAAGATGACATAGGTCCTGAGAGAAATTTTTTTCCTCAGGGCCTCCGGTGTTGAATTAATACATTTAAAAAGAATTTAAAATTTTAAAATTAAAATTTTAAAACAACTGATGTCATTGAGTTTTTACATAAATGAAGGTAAAATAAGATTTTTTTTTTCATTTTTGATAAATAAAGGAATTAATATAATAGTATTCTACCCAAGTTATAATCATGTGCTATGGCTCAAACGGGCTACCAAGTACAAATCAACTTACATGGTATAAATAAACGAATTTTAAGATAAATTTATTCATTCGTGGTGTTTTCCCAAGGGCAGAACACTCTTTAAACGAAACTCCCTGATTAATGGCTGCGCAACCACAAGAATTTTGAGGGATGCTTTAATTTTCAGAATTTCCGTATAACCACATTATGTTTCAGTTATATTGAACTGGAAATTCTAACGTCATGTGAATTGTAAAGATATTCCATAAAACTGCTAATTCCAGTTAAACGATAAAATATTTCAAGCGATAAAAATTATTACCAAACATTGAACCCGAACCTAGGATTCTAAGAAATTAATTCAAAGGTTTATTGTTATCAAGTTTAATTTGCAAAACTTCACTCTAATTTTTAATTCACTTATCTATTATATAAAAATCAAAATATGTTTGCTTCTGTCTATGTATGTATGTATGCTATGCGTTGCTAAATCATTCATCCGATTGGGACGAAACATTGGGGATTTGATGTGCGCATGCCCGCAATTCTTAAACTGCTGAACTAATCATGAAATGCATTGAATCTGAAACATCTAAAACTAAAATTAGTTAGTTTTGGAATTTTAAATTATCATGTTTGTGGATGTTTAGTGTTATCAGCAGACTGGAGTAAGGATGATGTTCTTGCAAAGTATTATGAATAATCACTCTGTTTTGTTCGCATAATATCTATGCTGTTTTACGGATTATATTGTGAAATCATCATACCAATGGTAGATAGGTTTTATTTTTATATCGCATATTATGTTTTCATTTTTTATATACATATTAAAAAAATATATATATATATATTAAGATATCATTTAGTTTATTTTGTATCAATTTATTTATTTGTAAAACAGTTTTTTTTCCTTTATGTGCTTTATTATACTATTCTATGCTTTGGCTAATGTCGTGTAATATATTCCTACATAATTACGAAAAAAATCATCTAAATGAACTTCCAAAAACAAAACAGCCTTTTGTCATTTCTTTCGCACATATTTAAAAATATTTGTCGTAACTTTATCCTCAGATCTCCCTTTATTCACACACATTATTTTATGGTAATATTATAAAATCATCAAATCAGAACCAGAAATTGTTAAAATACCATTACAGTCTATAACAGATTAAATAAAAAACTGAGACCTCAATAAAATATGTATTTGTGTGTATTTATCCATTCCATTGCTAATATGATTTTTAATCTGTAAAGCTGTATCTATTATTCAGTAAATAAATTTTAATTATAAAGCATTATGTATTTTAATTATTATTGTATTTTTATTACATCAAAATCGTGTCTTACGCACTCGCGTCTACTCCAATCAGACGGTGAAATATGCAGGTGTTTGATTTCGTTCACAAGTAGTTAAAATACCTAACTGCAGTTCACCCGACGCGACGTTCCGGACTGGAGCCTTAAATGACAACCACGTAATGCATGTTAGTAAAACACGAATTGAAATGTTAGTAATACATTTTTCAGTTTAAAAAAAATACATTTGAAAATAGTTCTTTTTATCTGCCTTTGTTATACATATTCAATATTTTTGTTGAATTAGATAATATTTTCTTGATTTCGCCGTAACAATTATAAAAAGTTATTTTTGCAGTTGACGAATTTCAGATAAACATTAAAACTTTTTAATATTGTTATGAAGTTTAATTTGTAGGTCTTCATTTTATTATTGTGTTTTCCTTTTTTATATTTGATATTCTGAAGGTAATATCAAACTGACAGTTGGGTGCCTTCTTTAGTGGTGTAATAAAATATATTTATTTTCATGTTATTAAAATAACGCCACAATGTGAAATTGAGATTATTGAAGAAGTGAATATCAAAAGTGGAAATTTGAAATGCTGCAAAGGACAATAAATCAAAAAATTGAGTTAAATCTGTTATTTTTCTTCGTTTTTTTCTCTTTCGATCTGCGTCATCGAAATATTTCTAAGAAAATAAATGTGCTTTTTACGAAGTGCATTTAAAGAGGATTTTTTTTTCAGAAAAATAAAAAGATTTTACATTCTGTTATTGAAGAAATTTTACAAAAAAAAAAATAGTTTTCTGAAAAATAGATTCACTTTTATATCATAATAAAAATTCATAATTATATTTCAACAAAACATGGGATTGGTTTTTTGATTTAAAAACTTTCTTTTCGCCCTCCTGAAAAATTAATATGTTGTTCTCTACAGCATTTCAAATCTTCGTAATCGATATATTTTTTGTTTTTGGACGAAGAAGAAATGGCGCGTTAAGATCGCATATAAGAGCAAACTCTTTTTTTTCATTGATGTAATTTCTTAAGAAAAGCTTAAGCTTTCAAAGCTTTTATTCTTCTTTTTTTCATTTCTAGAACCCTTCTATGTATCATGAATATATTTTTGTTCCTATCAGTCTGGTTTAAAAATATCCATGATTAAATCTTCATTAGAAGCTTTTCTTTTCTTAAAACATGTATAAAGTAAAAAGTTATTAGATCAACTATGTCCAAGTACAACCACAGAAAAAAAAAAACGAAAATTTGGATTCAGATATTTTGTAAAGATTTCACTGGAGTCTCAATTCAACTTCATTTTTTTATTTCTTTTTTCTTAAAATTTATCTTTTAGCTTACTTTTACTTTTTACATTTGTTTTTAGATTTATTTACGCCTATTTATGTTTTTTCTTTCCTCTTCTTATGTTTTATTATCTGTTTTTATAAAATAATATTTCATGTATGACAACCACGGGCATTAACGTAGTATGATATGATTAAAAAAGTGACAAAAAACGGAAATATAAAAATTTATGAAATAATACATAAAATAAAAAATAAATTTAAAAAAGTGGACTTCTGTGGTTTATTCTTTTTTGTAAAATAAACAATAAACAAACAGTAAACTAGTTTGTGGATAAGAGAGAAAAAATAAACAAAAGTAAAAAAAACTGAAAAAAAACAGGTCTTGGGGGCAGAAGCGTCTCCCCACCTGCTGCGTGTCCGGCCGGATCGAGAGAGACTGGTTTAGGGAGGTATTTTGACCTTTTCAGCCGGATTCTCTCGACCCATCGCGTTGCACCGTAGTTGGAGGGATGTATATATACGTCCGTCACTCCTGGGTACACTGACCCCCAGATTCCTACCGACCCTCATATATTTTTCCTTGCTAGAACTTCCTATCCTTCCTTTCCTTAAAAAGACCTTCCACACAGCATCCTCTAAGATGACATAGGCCCTGAGGGAAATTATTTTCCCCAGGTGTGGAGCTAATGTACAAAAAAATATTTCTTGAAGTTCAAGTGATGAACAAATTTTCCTTCGACAGCTTCTTTGCGCTCTGTGTATATTAATATACAGAGGATTCCATACAAGAGAAGCATTCTCAAAGGGTTTTAATAAAGGTGTATTGATTTTTCAAAGAACTTTATGTAAAATCAGGTCACTTCATTAGAGAGTTCTATTACCATACGAAGCTTATTAAAAGTCACGCTTCTACCTTAATAGCCTTTACACTGTAGGGAAATGGTGCTAAGTGGATAAAAAAGTTGTGCTTCTGCAGGCTTCTGGAAGATTTTATAATACAATATCATATTTATATTGCGTTTTTATTTATGAAAAAAACATATGTATTCCTCTGAGTCTTGTCTTTTGATGTATGTACAATGTATATACTTTCTCCGAGATTTTATGTATACCGTTATGTTACACGAAACCTCTAGATTCATCGCAATGCGTTTGTGCAACCACATAATAACAGCTGAGCAGACGCGACCAAAAACTTCCGCCACTATCTACAGATCTCCGACATACATCACACAGCACGGACGTGTGTCAATCTGGCCCGCGCTTGCTATTACACGAGAAGCTGCGTGGCCCCAACATGGCGGCAGTAACTCTTTTGTTTGTTAATTTTCGAAAAAACTGTCGACGATGGCAGCCAGGAGCGTCCTCTTCATCTGCAGTAAGCTCACTTCAATTCTCACCTATCTTGTGCCTCATTCTTTAACTTCTTGTGGTTGCCTTTGCAGAGAGAGAGATACCTATGTATAGTTAGTTTAGGGATAACTATGTTTTTAATTCGTAATTAACTATGTTCGAATGTATTCTTGAGTGATTATTGGATAAAACTGACGACCTCCTCCCTGTGCTAGGTGCCTTAAGATTGCGATCGACCTTCACCTTGAGTAAAATTCCCTTCTGAGCTAGTGAGTCTGGTTGCCGTGCTGCAAACCATATCTGTGGGTATGCTCCGAGCTAGGAACAGCCGGCATTTACGCCGGCGTCGGCCGCTCCATTACAATGGCACCTTACGCTCCTCAGCTGACGCCTTTTGCGCATCAGCTTAACACAGGCACTTCAACAATATGTTCGAGGCACTACCCATGCTAAATCGAGATGGCGTAGCTTTTTTCCAAATTTCGGAATCCATGCGAGGTTTTCAATATTTTTTTTATTCTATTCCAAATTGAAAACTGCGGCCAACACCAACAGACTAACTACAAGGCAAAGTTTTCATTCGATTTAATAAATTAAACGCCTGTACCTGCTTCTGTTGAATTTATTACGGTTGTTTATAAATTTATTACGTTATATCGCCAACTGTGTTGTTCGCTACAACTATTTCCGCTACACGTAGAGTGGTAGAGGGATTTGATAGATTATAGAAAAAAAAAGAAGTTGAATTGAGACTCCAGTGAAATCTTTACAAAATATCTGAATCCAAATTTTCGTTTTTTTTTTCTGTGGGTGTACTTGGACATAGTTGATCTAATAACTTTTTACTTTATACATGTTCTAAGAAAAGAAAAGCTTCTAATGACGATTTAATCATGGATATTTTGAAACCAGACTGATAGGAACAAAAATATATTCATGATACGTAGAAGGGTTCTAGAAATATGAAAAAAAAGAAGAACAAAAGCTTTGAAAGCTTAAGCTTTTCTTAAGAAATTACATCAATGAAAAAAGAGAGTTTGCTCTTTTATGCGATCTTAACGCGCCATTTCTTCTTCGTCCAAAAACATAAAATATATCGATTACGAAGATTTGAAATGCTGTAGAGGACAACATATTAATTTTTCAGGAGGGCGAAAAGAAAGTTTTTAAATCAAAAAACCAATCTCATGTTTTGTTGAAATATAATTATGAATTTTTATTATGAAATAAAAGTGAATCTATTTTTCAGAAAACTAATTTTTTTTTGTAAAATTTCTTCAATAAGAGAATGTAAAATCTATTTAATTTTTCCAAAAAAAAATCCTCTTTAAATGCACGTCGTAAAAGGCACATTTATTTTATTAGAAATATTTCGATGACGCAGATCGAAAGAGAAAAAACGAAGAAAAATAACAGATTTAACTAATTTTTGGATTCATTGTCCTTTGCAGCATTTCAAATTTCCACTTTTGATATTTACTTCTTCAATAATCTCAATTTCACATTGTGGCGTTATTTTAATAAAATGAAAATAAATATATTTGTTTACACCACTAAAGAAGGCACCCAACTGTCAGTTTGATATTACCTTCAGAATATCAAATGTAAAAAAGGAAAACACAATAATAAAATGAAGATCTACAAATTAAACTTCATAACAATATTAAAAAGTTTTAATGTTTATCTGAAATTCGTCAACTGCAAAAATACGTTTTTTATTGTTACGGAGAAATCGAGAAAATATAATCTAATTCCACAAAAATATTGAATATGTATAACAAAAGCAGATAAAAAGAACTATTTTCAAATGTATTTTTTTAAACTGAAAAATGTATTACTAACATTTCAATTCATGTTTTACTAACATGCGTGGTTACTAACATTAGGTTATTATTAACGTGGCGTTACTAACATTACGTGGTTGTCATTTAAGGCTCCAGTCCGGAACGTCACGTTGGGTGAACTGCAGTTAGGTATTTTAACTACTAACTAACTAACTAACTAACCATCACGCCGTTTCCCCGCAGGGGTAGGCAGAGAGGACGGACCGCCAAACAACTCGGTCCTGGCACACACTCTTTGCTTCACTCACATTCATACATCGTTTCATACATACTCTTCTATTATTCTGGCTTTTGACATGGCCCGACTCAAGTATCTGATTCACTTGATCGTGCCATGTCTTCCTCGGGCGTCCCCGACTTCTTCTACCATTCACATTTGCGTCATATATTCTTCTTACACTACTTTCTTCGTTCATTCGCTCTACATGCCCAAACCATCTGAGGGTCCCTTTCTTAATCTTACTCATTATGCTTACATCAGCCTTACATTCTTTGCGGATCTCCACATTTCTCACACGATCATACATGGTTTTACCACACATACGCCTCAGGGATCTCATTTCTACAGCATTCAGTTTACTTTCATCCTTCCTCTGCCAGTTCCAGGCCTCACTGCCATACATCAGGGTAGGTACCAGGACTCCATTGTGGACTGCTAGTTTCGCTCCTTTTGACAGTTTTTTATTAGCGCCAACGGCATTCAGTCCTCCATTAACGGAGTTACCGGCATTTACCCTTCTTTCGATATCTCTATCAGCCTTCCCATCTCTCGTAAACATACTACCCAGATACACAAACTCATCCACCTGCTCCAAGTATTCATCGTTCACAACTATATCACACACTGTTCTCGTACTTTCTCTTTCAAACACCATGACTTTAGACTTACTTACATTCATCATTAACTCATTCTTCATACATACTTCGTTCATCCTAGACACAAGAGACTGTAAATCTTCCATAGTGTTAGAAATCAGCACCGCATCATCAGCGTACAACAGACAACATACTTTCAGATTGCTCAATTTCGCGCCCAATCCCAACTCTTTCAATTCTTGCATACAATTATCCATGTATAGATTGAATAACCATGGTGACATTACGCAGCCTTGCTTAACACCTTTTGTGATGTCAAACCACCCCGTAAAACCACCGTTCACCCTAACACACGCAACGCTTCCCTCGTACAGAGACGCAATTGCCTGTATGAGATTTGTATTCACTCCATACTTGGACAATACCTTCCATAGCTTTTTCCTGTCAACTCGGTCGTATGCTTTTTGTAGATCTACAAAGGCGCAGAAGAGTTTCTGGTTTTTCGCCAGAAACTTCTCAGTGAGCATACGCAAGGAGAAAATCTGGTCCATGCATCCCCTTCCACTCATAAAGGCACCTTGCACATCCCATATGTTATCCTTTGTTCCCATTCTTACCCTTTCAATCAATATTCTTCCGTACAGCTTGCCGACAGAACTTAGCAGGCTAATAGCCCTATGATTCCCACATTCCATACGTG
The DNA here is from genome assembly GCA_936435175.1 of Glyphotaelius pellucidus. NCBI lineage: Eukaryota > Metazoa > Arthropoda > Insecta > Trichoptera > Limnephilidae > Glyphotaelius > Glyphotaelius pellucidus. The sequence goes on along the minus strand of OW386537.1, from coordinate 34,521,951 downwards.
ACCCTTTACCTTTGTATAACGGCATGATTACAGCCCTTCTCCAATCTAATGGCGTGTAACCCTCCTCTAAACACTGATTAAAAAGTTTGCACAACCATGTGAGAATAATATGGCTATCTCCTTTAAAGTATTCGGCAGCAATATTGTCGAAACCAACAGCCTTACCACTCTTCATGCATTTAATCGATTTTTTAATTTCATCCATGCTGATTTTGACAACATTCGCTCCGTCATCGTTCATACCCGATTCGACGCTGGACTCACTATCATCCGGGTTGCTTTCAAAAACTTCCTCAAAGTATTTCATCCATCTCTCTTTTATTTCTTCTTCATTCGTCAACATTCTTCCATCTTTCGATTTTATCACTTTCAGGCTTCCATTTTCTGGACTACTCCGGGACCTTTTGACCTCCTTCCAAAACAGTTTAATGTTTTCTTGGAAGTGTTTGGTCATTTTTATTCCCTCTTCCTCTTCCAGGCGTTTCTTTCGTTCTTTCACTCCGACACTTACTCTTTTCTTGCATCCCTTATATAATTCTTTCGCTCTATCTCTCTTTTCACTAGAAGCAGTGCCAGACGCAATCAGACATAACCATGCTTTCTTCTTCTCTGAGACCAGCGCTTTGATCTCATCATCCCACCATGCATCACCTTTCTTCCTACCTTGCGTACTTATTCCACACACATCTCTGGCAGATTCACAAAGACTCACCTTTATGTGGTTCCATGTTTCATCAATGCTTAGACCGTCCATCTCCTTCTCATTCAATCTCATCTCTGCACACTTCTCATACTCACTTCTGACATTAGCGTTTTGCAGTTTTTCTACTTTGACTCTTGTTGGAGTTGATACCGTTTTCACTTTAGAGCGCCATCCACGAAAGAGGTTGACCCTCGACACCACCAGAAAGTGATCGGTTTCAACCTCAGCCCCTCTGAAAACTCTTGTGTCCTCGGTAACGGCTCTCAACCTAGAGTCAATTACTACAAAATCAATTATTGACCTTTCATTTCCTCTTTCCCACGTATATTGGTGGATACCTTTATGATCGAAAAAAGTATTCGAAACAAACAGGTTCCACTCTAAACATACTTCAAGAATTCTATTCCCATTGTCATTCATTCTTTTGTCCCCGAACTTACCTAGGGCTGAATCGAATCCGTCACGCCTAATTCCCACCCACCCATTCAAATCACCCGCCATTATGATCCTCTCATTCAAACTTTTTAATCTCATTACGTCGTTCACACCAGTCCAAAAATCATCTTTCACTTCGTCGCTTTCAGAATTAACAGGAGCATAGCAAATAACAAGAAACACCCTTGTCAACCCAATTTTGAATCGGATCCACATTATTCTCGGACTTACACATTCATACTGCAACATACATTCTACCATTCTGGGAGACAGTAGCGCTGCAACACCCTGACAAGCCCTCTCCGTATCTGGTCTACCAGACCAGATGACGAACCTATCGTTATGCTGCATCGTACCGCTCTCTTTTTTCATACTCTCTGTCACACAAAGTACGTCCAAACATTTACTATCCATTGCATCGCATAATTCATTCATCTTTCTATCCATCCCTCCTCTAATATTCCACGTACCAATTCGACATTGTTCGCGTTCCGTCCTCCTCTTTGCGCTACCAAAGGGTTGGCGATGTGATGGGTAGCGAGCCTCATCGACACCTGTGTCGGCCATTCCCTCCCAAAAACTACATTTAAAAACTACCTTAACATTACAAGAACACCGTTACACATATTCAAACCTATCTCTAGTAAATATACAACACTTAACAACCAATAGTGAAAATCAATATAAATAACTTACTGCAATAACAACTTAATTAACTAACACTAAAGAAAAAATGTATAGTGTCTTATCACCGAAAAATATTTACATCATCGTAAAATGTTTATACCTTTGAAAGTTTATATCTTTGTAAAAATGTTTATATCATTTAATGTCTTATCACTGCAAATGTTTATAATATCACTCAGAAAAACGCAGAAAAAATATACGGGCTCCGACCGATGTCATCCTTCTGGGGGCGCGGGCGCGGGGGCGGGGGCAGTTCGTAAAATATTTACGAACAAAGTTGAGGGCACAGTCCGATGTCATCCTTCCTTGAGCGCGGGGGCGGTGGGGCGGGCGGCGGGGCAGCGGGGGTGCATTAGGGGTGCAGAGGTCGCCAGATGATTATTCTGAGAACGGCCGCTTCTGCGGTCCTCTAGCACCGGCGAGGCAAGCACGACGCGGGCAGCGGGTGCGGGGTAGGCGAGTATCGGTGCGGGGTATGCGAGGGGCACAACCCAAGTACCTAAGGGTCGAAGGGATGGCCACATCTGGCAAATGTTTGATGCCAGTTTCAGATTTTGGTCACTGCATTCACATCATATCGTATATTTCACAATATTATTTTTCACACATTTTTAAGAAATCGTTATTCGTCTACACTATTCACAGAAAAAATATTTTAATGCACTTTACACAACGTTCACACAGTAATGAACATTTTCTGTTGCTCTTAAGAGCTAAATATATAAAATATCCGCCTTAATTAGTAAAAAATACCGAGACCGACCAAAAACACGCCAGGCTGCTCCGAGAGCCCGACGTTCAACATCAACTATTTTAACTACTTGTGAACGAAATCAAACACCTGCATATTTCACCGTCTGATTGGAGTAGACGCGGGTGCGTAAGATACGATTTTGATGAAATAAAAATACAAAAATAATTAAAATATATAATGCTTTATAATTAAAATTTATTTATTAAAATAAAATACTTTTTTGTTTAAAACCACGAAATTTACATCTTAATGAATAAATTTATAAGATACTAGCTTTTCCCCGCGGCTTCGCTGGCATGGTATTAGGGGAAATTACTGTAACGCTTGCACTTATCATTTATCCCCCACCCCCTCCCACATTCCATACATTCATTCCCGGTACATTCAGTTTTCAAACAGCTCGCGTGCCATCTAAATTTCATAATGCTAGAGCTAAAAAAAACAATTATCCAATTTGGTGCAGTCGTTCGGAATTTATGCGCTTACAAACATTTTGGAGATTTATTTTTATTTAAATATGTGGAAGTTTGTAAATATAATAAAAAATAACACTATTTATTATACAGTCTTTGTAATGGTTACAAATTATATTTTTAATGTAGGAACTCTCAGCTGACATTTATTCCAAAACATAAGCTTGTCCAAAAAAAAAACAAAACATATTTTAATATTTGAATTTTCTGGAGCAGCAGCCGACCAGTAGGTAGGAGGCTGAGTACCTGCCAGCATAGGGCCCACAAATGCCGCGGGGACAATCAAGTAGATTTTTAAAATAATGAAGAGAATATATAATAATAATAATAAGGTCTTTATTCCAGGATGTGGGGAGGGGAGTGCAATCCCACACATCCCATATAGGGTATAATTACATATGTTATTATATATGAATATTAATTACATATGAATAAATAAAAAGATAAAAATTAACAAAATAAAAAAATTAAAAAAGAGAAGCATCATTAGATACACTATTCATAAAAAAATATAGTTAAGTCTTTAAATCAGGTACTTGTTGTTCCATCGGATCTCAGATTGTAGGAGCCAGTGTTTTTCTCCAATATTCATCTATGCTCGATCTACGGGGGCTTCAGATGAATTCTCCACGTTTGGTGAAGAGGCGCGCCCTGCCACTGGGCCACGGCCAGGACGAGAGTGTTCTCCGATCTTTGGTAGCGCTGTCTCACCCCGGCTATTCTGTGGCGCATCAAAGCGGCGAACCCATGTACCCTTCCTTCTGCGAACATCTGCGAGGCACTGCATCGCCAAGGTAGGCCGAATAGCGCCCTATATGCGTTATTGTATTGAACTCGAAGTGTGTTCATGACGCCTTGTGAGTATCTTGTCCATAGTTCGCCGGTGTAAAAGCTCATGCAGTAGCTCTGGAATATTTGCTTCTTCACCGGAGAACTGCACCTGTTGAATCTCCTGGCGAGCATGTTGGCTCGCACGCTTAGTACTCTTCTTTGGCGTTCTATGTCATTTTTATCATTTAGGTCATCAGTGACGACATGCCCCAAATATTTTATTTCACTGCAGATTTTGACATTGTCTCCGCCGAGGAGAATGGGTGGAATGACAGTAGGAACAGTATTTGCTTTAAACACCAGCAATGATGACTTTTTGGCATTGTACATCAAACCATGACTATCGACGTATGCTTGGCAAATGGCCAGAAGTTTTCTCATTGCCCTTACTGATGGGGCTAGTATGACCATGTCATCTGCATAACTTATGTTATTCATACATACTCCGGCAACATGGCATCCGATTCTTGCTTTGTTCAGTGTTTTACTAAGTTCGTCCATATATACGTTGAACAGCACTGGGGACATTGAGCCTCCTTGCCTAACGCCGCACTTTAATTTTGCTGCTTCTGACAGGCTGTCATTCCATCTGACGAAGTTTTCCTGTTGCTTATACCATATACTCAATATATTTACAATTTGTGGTGGTACTTGTCGGTCCGTCAGTTTTTTCCATAATTTATCATGACAAACCATGTCAAAAGCTTTGCTTAGATCTAGGAAGCATGCATATACCGATGTTTTTCTGGCTTTGTAATATTCTATTGATAGTTTCATGCTATATATGGCTGTATCAGTAGAGCACCCAGCTTTAAAGCCCATTTGGGAATCCTCTGTAATGAGCTTGTCTTCCGTTAAATTTAAAATCACTTTTTCAAATATTCTTGCTATTATGGTGGCAAGAGATATGGGCCTGTAATTAACGGAGGATGTCAGGTTTAATTGGCGACTTTTTGGAATCGGTACTATAATGGTTTTGGTCAATTCTTTTGGAATGTGTCCAAGCCCAACCATGGCAGTGAAGAGAGAAGCGAGCAGTGTTGTCAAGTATCCCCCCGCATGCTTCACATGTTCTATGACAAGTCCATCGTGACCAGCAGATTTGCCTCCTGCCATGTTGCGTATTGCTCGCTGAATCATCTCAGGAGAGATGACAATGGACGGCTGTTGTTTTGATTGATGCAATGGTGTATAGAACTGTTTATCCATTGTTTGGGGTTGAACTGGTGCGGAGCAAAAAGTATTCCGGAAAACTTCAGCTATAGCTTTATTTTCAGATTTTCCATCAATGTTGGTCGATGCGGTATGTTTTGCTTTCAATATAGCATTAGTTTTGTTCCAGAAAGACGAAAAGTTTTTGCATTGTAGGCTGTTTGCTATTTTATCCATTTTGTTCTGTTCGAAGTTTCTTTGGCTATAATATAAAATTATAAAAAGCCCTTATTTAATAATTGTATCAACAAAAATCTCACGAAGAAAAAGTCATTGCGTGGGTATTATATTGTTTTTTTTAATTGTATTTCTATGATTAAAGTGGAGATTTAAATTGAAGATTAATGTTTTGTTTTCTTATGAAATTAATAAATAAAAATACAAAAAATTCACTTTTTTAAGATTTTTAAAGATTCAATCGAAAGTCTTAGTTATGAATCAAAACAACAATACTTCTTGGCAGTGCAAACGTCAAAAATTTTTCTCCAGTTTAAATAATAAAATAAACTTACTTACAGTAAATCTAAACACTAAAACGATACACAAGATTAACAAACAGTGCTAACTTTAGTGAAATAAAGTGTTAAAATATCCGTATTTAGTGTTCCTTTACCGATAAAGCAAAAACAATACACTTCTTTGACAAGTACAGTACCTATACGTACCACCTTTCTGAAACTTGTGACAGTGAAGCTCAACCAGTGGCATTAAAATAAAGTTTAAAATTTATTTAAAAAAAAAATTATATAACTGAAAATTAATTTTTGCTGTCATAATGGATGTCCAGTCATTTATCGCCAACGCAGAAAGGGCAGTAAACGCAATAAATAAGGTACTTCTTGACCCTAGTAACAAATTTAACAAGGACCAAATCGCAAAAATCACTCCGATATCTTGTGAAATTTTAGCCGCAATCGGCAGTATGTCGGCAGCGGTTGCTGCAAAAACTGGCACCTTGGAAGGTGAACTGCAGGCATACAAAGAAATGCAGAAAAACACTCCACCTCAAAATCCGTCACCCGCAAACAATGTGACCGACATCTGTGAGATGCTAACTGAGTTGGAGGAAAGGAAATCAAGATCTAAAAACATCATACTGTTTAACATCCCTGAGAGCACTTCCCAGTCAACTGCAACGAGAATCACCGAAGATATACAAAAGGTTTCATCTTCCCTGGAGGGTTTCGAAAACACCTTTAATCCCGACGAGATCAAGATCCACCGGTTGGGAATCAAGAAACCTGACCAAACAAGGCCCATCAAGATTGAATTCAAAGATTCATCAACTTCCAAATCCATTCTGATGAACAGAGCAAAGTTGAGGAACGGTGTAAAAGCAGCAAACGACCTCACCAATCTCCAAAGAAACGAACTCGCTCTTCTACGTAGTGAACTCGAATCAAGATTGAAAAACGGCGAAACCAATATTACTATAAAGTATATTAACTCAACACCAAAAATTGTGACGGCTCAAACAAAAAACTATCGAAATCCAACACACTGAACCTATACTATCAAAATGTACGTGGGCTGAGAACAAAATTAGACAACTTCAGAATTTGTATACCTTCAATAATATGCGAAGCCGTGGTGCTAACTGAAACATGGTTAGATCCATCCATCAATTCTTCTGAACTAGGATTATCCTCTTTTAATGTTTACAGGATGGATAGGAACCACGCTACCAGTTCTAAGTCAAGAGGAGGTGGTGTCCTCATCGCAATCAAAAAGAAATTCACTTCTAAGAAATTAAACACAAAAAACAGTAACGTTGAACAATTGTTCATATTGGTGAAATGTAAAAGTGATAAAATAATTATTAGTTCTGTATACATACCCCCCTCGGCCAACATTGCTGTCTTCAAAAACCACTACGAAGATGTAGAATTAATTAAAACAAAATATCCTGATGCCAAATTTATTGCCGTAGGTGATTACAATCTCCCAAATGTAAATTGGAATTTGCACGACCCGGAATTGTCGAATACTTGTAATACTAATATCTCCGAAAGCGAAAGAGTAATACTCGACATGTCAATATTCTTAAACTTAACCCAACATAATCTTGTCAAAAACATTAACAATCGTGTATTGGATCTCGTATTCTTCAATTCTCAGTGTATCAAAGTGAGTAAGGCCATAGAAGTTGTCATACCCCCTGACATCCATCATCCTCCATTAAATATTTGTATAATAGATTTTGGTGAAAAAATTCTGAAGTCTACGAGATCATGTTATAATTTCAGAAAGGCAGATTATTCGGGTATGTGTCACTCTCTTACATTGGTTGACTGGTCTTTCTTAGAAAGTGATGACTTAAATCATAATACTGAACAGTTCTATTTAATTCTAAGTAATCATATAAATCGCTTTGTCCCTTACACTCAATATAAGGAATCTGAATATCCAGTCTGGTTTAATAAAGATTTGATTAATTTAATTGTACGTAAAAAAACAGCTCACAAACTCTATAAGGATCACGGAACCTCGAAGTTGTATATAGAATTCTCTAAAATTAGGAGTGATTGTAATAAACTATCAAGGACATGTTATAATGATTATATTAAGCAGACAGAGAATGATATTTTTAACAATATAAAACGTTTTTGGCGATTCAGTAAAATATTAAGAAGTGGTGACTGTGATATACCAAATACTATGTATTTTGGTGACAGAAAGGCTTATGGCATTAAAAATATTGCCGATCTTTTTGCCGACTTCTTTAAGAACGTTTACGATAAAAGTCAACCCAAACAGTTCTCCTTACCTAACTACACTCCCAGTTTCAATATAAACCTGTCACATGTGCACATCGAACTAAACGAAATTATTAAACAAATTAAACTCCTAGATCCCAATAAAAATGCCGGTCCCGACAACATTCCACCAATACTCTTGCAGCAGTGTATCGCAGCTCTTGCTTATCCCCTATACACACTCTTTAGTCATTCTTTGTCAAAAGGTATATTTCCTGATCTATGGAAACATAGTTATATAACACCTATCTTCAAAAAAGGGGATAAAAACGAAGTAACTAATTATAGACCTATATGCATACTGTCGGCAATTCCAAAACTGTTTGAGAAGCTGATTCTGGATAAAATAACTAGCTCATTTAAAGATAGTATACGTCCTGAACAGCATGGTTTTATAACCGGCAAATCAACACTAACTAACCACATTCTTTATCAAAATTTCATTTCCGATGCAATGGCGAAGAAGCTTCAAGTTGACTCAATATACACTGACTTCAGCAAGGCGTTCGACAAGGTTTGTCACGCTATTCTTATAGAAAAACTATTTAAAGCTGGAGTTCGTGGAAATATGTTGCGTTGGTTTATAAGCTACCTTTCAAACAGAAAACTTAGTGTAAAACTAAATGGGGAATCATCATACGATTTTTTTGCATCCAGTGGAGTACCGCAAGGTTCCCACATCGGACCTATATTATTTATCTTTTTTGTTAACGACATCTGTAATATTTTTAAAGACATCGACATACTCATGTTCGCAGATGATCTGAAACTTTTTAAAGTAATTCGAAGCCTAGATGACTGTTACATTCTCTCTGAAAACTTGTCAAAATTAGTTGAGTGGTGTAGCGATAACAAGCTATACCTTAATGTTAATAAATGCTTAACTATGAGATTTTTTAAAATAAAAAATCCTATTTTTTTCAATTACACAATTAATAACCTCATTCTTGAATCTGTTTCCGAAATTAATGACTTGGGTGTTACTTTCGACACCAAACTTAGCTTCATACCACATATTGAAAACATCTCAAAAAAGGGTTTAAAAATGTTAGGTTTTGTACTAAGAGTGGCTAAAGATTTTACCAACATTAAAACGTTAAAACTTCTGTACACATCACTAGTGAGGAGTCAGGTTGAATATAACTCAACTGTATGGTCTCCTTACTACGACATGCATTCTCAAACAATAGAAAGAGTACAGAAAAAATTCCTAAGCTTTTTAAATTATAAACTAAAAATACCTAGAGAACAATTAAGCTACACTTATCTACTGCAATTATCCAATCTACTGAACTTGAGTGACAGAAGAATTGTTTTCGATCTAGTATTTTTATTTAAAATCTTGCATAATACAATTGACAGCCCCGAATTCTTGGCACTCATAAATTTTAATGTGCCAGCCAGATACACAAGGTCAGTACTACCTTTTTATTGTGGCAATACTTCAACAAGCGCACAATTTAATATACCTTTGCACAGAATTCAAAACTTGGGTAATATGTATTCGCACATAGATTTATGGAATATGTCGCTCTCACATTATAAACATGAAATAATGAAATCATTTATTCATAATTATACTCACTAAGGATTTTTTGTGTAAATTTAATAAACTACATCAGAATAATTTACTTCCTTTTTTTTCTAAAATATTAAAATTCAAATTGAACAGTTCCGAACTCCTGCAATTCACAAACCTACACATAACAACAAGAATAAAACAAGTACTACTAATTCCCCGATACAGCGCGTAGCGGTTTGCACGCTATGAGAAACCAATACTTAGGTGTTATTCATGTTTAATGTTGTATATTGTAAACATTTCTGACCACCTTAGTTTAAAATTTTTGTTCCTTGTATTTTATATCATAAATGTACTCTTATATTCTCTTATCACAACTTAATTGTTTTTATTTCTCAATGTACTTTTAAATTTTGTTGCTTTTATTTTTATTTCGTGTATGTATTTTTGTTTTCTATCACAACTTTATTTATATTTCTTTCTAATGTTCTACCGAAACTTATTTATATTTCTTCTCATGTTAAAATTGTACTGCCTTTATATATTATGTAAAAGCCCTCTGGGCGTAAAATAAATAAATAAATAAATAAATAAATGAATCGTAAAAAAGTGTATTTAATCACACTAGATCACTAATTCTTAAAAAGTGTATTTAATCACACTAGATTTAACAACAATTGTAACACAATAGCCTTCAGTTCCGAAGACTGCTCAAAAATAGCTGCTTGATCGTAATGAAAATTTATATATTATATAAATAACTAAAATAATCCGCATCTCTACACAAGCAAGCATTGCTCAAAAGAGAAGCGCAGTATTGTAATTGAATTTTTTACGTAATCAAATTTCAATAATAATAAAAATAAAATTAGGTAATATTTTATTCAATTTATGTAGGTTAGTGGATATTATATTCATAAATAATGTACGTAATCAATTTCAATGATCACTTATGACAGTCCTGACACTTTGACAATCGCGTTATAAGGGTTTGAATATTCAAAACACATTGAAGACGATTTAATTAAGGAATAATAATAATTGTGTGCTGAATTGATTTACTCCATTCATCCCAAGAGAGTACATAGTCTTCGGTGGCTTGATGAAAGCCGCTTTGTCAGTTCACTAAAATAATTATTATCGATTATGGGTTCGGTGAATTAGTGCAAAAATGATGTTATAATTTTTCTATGTATATATATTTTTTTGAAGTGAGAACTTTTTTAGCACCGTTGTGATTTGAAACTCAATGAAATGGAAACGAGCGACACCAAAAAGAGACAAACACATACATCTATTATCTATAAGATTATCCTGCAAAAAAATGAGATAACAATAAATTTATTTACAGGTATTCGGTTCCAATATAGTACGATAAATACACGGTCCCGCGAAAGTCTCTTCTATTTTTTTTTTATTTTTTTTTTTTAATTTGCCGGCAACCCGGGCGTTTATTGAAATAACAATTGTAGCGGTCCCAAGGGGGGGAGGCCACCTACTTTTTGCTCTCGGTTAGCTCAAGTCGTCGGCAGGCAGGAGTCCTCTCCTCGTCAAGGTCGTAGGTAAATAGGTTTAAATGGTACATAGGTAATTGCCAAGCCCGCCCACGTGTGATCTCATCAAATGAAAGAGGAAGTTGGGTGAAACATAACTATATTGTCTGGTATACTTAATTATAACATCTTGCAAAACACAATATAAGTCACAAAACAACACAATGCCTAACTAGGTAGTTCCTAACGTAGGGATCCCTCTCAAATTTCTCTCTGGGAATGCGATGGTTTTAACCGGAAATTACTGTGGGACACATTACAAACAAGAGGGAAACTTAGGTTAACTCACAGCTGGTAGTCTGATGCAGGAAACCGGGGAAGCAGGCCATGATCAGCGCAGGTAGCTCCAACACTTTACCAGGCAGCGGCAAAATGAGGATTAGACTAAGATGGAATTTAAGATGGGATTATTTAGTTCCCCCTATTAATTTTATTCACAGGTATTCGGTTCCAATATAATACGATAAATCCACGGTCCCGTGAAAGTCCCCTTTAGTGTAGTGGTAAAAAGCGCATGACAATTCTTGCAAACATTCAGCCGACCAGGGGTCGAATCCTACAATATCCAAAAAAAAAAAATTATTTTTGTAAAATCAATATCCAATCTTCAAACTTTTTCCAAATAGGAAAATGTGCACTGGAATTCGACGACAAAAATATGGAAAAAATCATCCTTCACGTTAATAAAAACAAGTGCTTGGAAGTTTCCCCACTCTTGTCTACTTTAGTTTTCTGAAGGTTTCACTTCTACAGCTTGTGAATTGCTCACTCTGATTTTTTTTAAAGAAGGAAAAACATTCTCGGTTTACGAATACTTGACAATATCAAAGCTGAAAATGACGCGTGTATCGTGATGGAGGACTTAGCAAGACGAGGAATTGCAAACGCGATGCCGACTCAGCCAATGACCAGTCATAATATTATAATTATAATATAAGCTAAACAAAAATTTTCTTATTATTATTTCTATTTCTAACTATTTTAACTATTATTATAACTATCTAATTATTAAAATTATTCCCCAAGTAATTTTGATGATCAAATTTTTCAATAAAATATTCTTCGTTGAACTTATACCTTACCTAACTTACCCTCATTTCTCCCGAGAAATATTTCATGCTATTATGGTTTCAGTTTGAAATAATTAACAGTTAAAAAAGGTGAATGTTGAAAAAAAGAACTTCGTGGGAGAAGTTTTGGCAAATTTCATAAAATGCTCATTATTATTTTATTTGGAGACGAATAATAAAATTAAATACAATGATAAGAGCTAAGCATTATTTGCTTGCGAAAACAGTTTGGGTAGGTATTTACCTTAATAATTTAGTAAAGCAAGAATCTCCTTAAAATTAATTATTCCACTGTACTTGTTAATACTTTTTCGCTTACATTTTTGTTATTTGTGCCTCGGTAACTTATTTAGAGCCATTAACCAGTGGCCGAGAATTTAAATTTTGTCAAACAATGATCTTGCGATCGTACCCTTGCAACTGTACAGGGTGGTTAATAATAATAATAATAATAATTGGATGATTTATATAGCGCCGTTTTTGTGAAAAATCACCTCAAGGGCGCTGCACAAACTTACAATACATTTCTAAAATCTAGAAAAACTACAAACTAGACAAACAATTAAAACAACTAATGGCTAAAAATTGCATCCACAGGTTCATAAGAAAATATATGTACAATGTCTCGACCAATGAACGCGATGCTTCTTAAAAATGTATACAGGTCCATACTTACCTGGGAGGTCGCTTGAAATTAACACTTATTGTCTATTAAGAAATTTAGATATAGTTCGCACGCAGAGGACATTATTGTGTACACTTGTTATATGTGTTTAATCCTGAAATATATTTTAATATTAGTATAAAATACATTCTTTGATGAGTGTATTTTGGAAATCAAAAGCAACATTTTATAGTGGGCGGTACAGTAGTACAAGGATTTGATCTTCCTAAATGTGATTCGTAACGAGACAGATTGATGTGCAAAGATTCAAGTAATTAGAAAATTAATTAGAAAAGTGTAATTAAGACATATCATAGAAAATAAAAGTATGATACTCTCAGATAGGTTTATTTAAATTAAGGATATGAGAGCCCAAAAAGGTAGGTTTTTAATTTGGACCTAAATTCTGTTGGGCTTGTTATGCATCTTAGTTCCGGAGGGAGTTTATTCCAAGCCTTAGGCCCAGATACTCCAAAAGCGCGATCTCCAAACTTTGTATTTGGCTTGCGTTTAGGTTCCATTAGTCTGCCTATAGCTGATGATGTTGCTGATCTAAGGGTTGACTGCCTCGGACCAGTATTTTCCGGGACACATAGTTCAGAGATATAAGGTGGGGCCATTTCATTGATTGATTTAAACACCATCCAGCACAATTTGTACTGGATTCTTTCAGGGCACTTGAGCCAATGAAGGTTACGAAGGTGTTCTGAAATGTGTGAATATTTAGAGACTCCGGTTATGAGCCGTGCCGCTGCGTTAAAAACGGATTGAAGTTTGTCAGTTTGATATTTTGGAAGGCTAGCATAGATACCGTTACAATAATCGAGTCGCGAGACTACGTAAGAGTTGATTAGTAGTTTTGTCGCCTCTGTAGGAAGATTTCTTCGGACGGACTTGAGTTGTCTTAAGTGAAAAAAACCGGTGCTTACAGTCCTATTTATTTGACTTTTAAACGAAAAGTCTGAATCTAGATTAACGCCAAGAAGTTTGACGGTTGTCTTGGGAATAATATCGCTGCCGGAAATGGAAATAGGCGAATCGTCTATGAAATGTTGGCGTTTGTTTGTGGCCGCCCAGAGAAACTCAGTCTTAGATGGGTTCAGCTTTAGCTTGTTTGAAGACATCCAACGAGTTATTGCTTCTAAGCATTCAGCTACACGAATTTTGAGACTGCTGACTTCGTTTGGAGTGCAGTAAAAATAAACTTGCTGATCGTCAGCGTAGCAGTGTGACAAGAGACCAAATGACTCGATTATTTCGGCGACATCATTTGTAAAAAGGATGAAAAGAAGTGGACCTAAAACGGAACCCTGGGGCACTCCTGAAGAAAGTCTTGCGAAGTTTGAGAGTTTATTTCCAACCTTCACGGCTTGCAAGCGATTGGATAAATATGACGCCAGCCAATTTTTGATATCGGAACTCAAACCAAATGTTTCCTCTAATCTCTTAATGAGGAAGTCGTGATCAATCGTGTCAAACGCTGCACTCATGTCTAAGAGTGAGATAAGTGCTAACTTACCTGATTCTATGGCTAGAGTTATATCTGACAGCATACGAAGAAGTCCGGTTTCTGTTGAGTGAAACCTTCTATATGCGGATTGTCGATTTGTTAATAATTTGTTTGAATTCAAGTGACTGGTTATTTGAGTAGCAGCAATTTTCTCCAGGATTTTTGACACGAAAGGTAGATTTGAGACGGGTCGATAATTACCTAAGTTATCAGGGTCTAGTTGTGACTTTTTTAATATTGGTGTAACTACAGCTGATTTTAGTGATTCAGGGAAATCACCTGTACTGAGAGATTTATTGAAAACATGAACTAGGAATGGAGCTAAGACATTGACACATTTTTTTAATAACCAAGTTGGTATAGGATCAAGACTACACTGCTTATTTGGCGAACATGAAATTATCTTTTTTACTTCTTCAAGCGTTGTAAGTTTGAAGGAAGACAAATTTCCTTTAGAATTGATAGTGAATATTGGCAGAGGGGCGTGAGATGTGGAGGCACGAATGGTTTCAATTTTTTCCCGAAAAAACTTTGAGAAGGCATCCGGGGTAATATCTATTTTAGTTGGAACTGTGACTTCGGCAATAACAGTCTTTATTGAGTTCCAGAGACGCCGTGGATTGGCTCGCTCAGAGTCAACCTTTTCATTCCAGTATTCTGATCTTTTGGAATTTATTTTGCTCATGTACTGTTTTTGAGCAAGGATCCACTCATCTCTCGAAGTTACTGCAGAGTTTTTCCTGTATGACCTCTCTAATTTCCGCATAAGTCTTTTCTGGTTTCGGCATTCGTCATCAAACCAGCCGTCAGACTTTCGAACTTTACGTGTTTTTGACGTTGTCGGAGCATATTTGTTTAATAACAACAAAAGCGTTCTATTGTACGTCTCGACAAGTTCTGTTGGCGTCTTTGTTTCCCAAAAATTGGGTGTACATAATAGAGAGGTCTGAAGTTCTTCCAGAAAATCACAAAAACTAAATTGACGCCATTCCCTCGATATAATTGTTCTATACGGTATTTTAGGCGGATTAAAATCAATATGAGTGCAGACTAGCCGGTGGTCCGATAGTCCTATATCGCGAATATCTGCTAAGAGCGGCGAACCACTGTTCTTTGAAATAAGTACATCCAGTGTACCACCAGCGTCGTGAGTTGGGACGTCGACCCATTGGCAGCATCCGAAGCTGGCTAATAAATCTAAGAATTTAACGGTGTTTGGTGATGTAACGCGCTCGAGGCGAATATTAATGTCACCTGTAATAATGAGTGTATCAGAGAGTCCCACTAAGAGTTCCAAAAAGCGTGAAAACTCATTATAAAATTCTACAGAGATTGGTTTCGATCCGGGCCTGTACAGAGTACAGAGCATAAATGACGTTCCTGAAGAAGAAACCCTGCATCCAATATACTCAAACGTGCTAAAACTACCTAGAGCTACTTTAGTTAGCCGCAATCCTTGTTGGGCTATTATCGCGACACCGCCGTGGTTCACGTGCGAGATGTTATTTGATGGTTCCTCCGCACTTGGTCGGGCTTCCTCAAGCACCACATACCCCAAAGATTGGAGTCTCTTAATTGAGTACGAATCGCTGTTCTCATGCCAAGTTTCTGTAATGGTGAGGATATGAAGTTTTTCATCTCTGAAAACATCATCCACCGCCTCTAGTTTGTTATTGAGTGATCGCGCGTTCCAGGAACCAATCGCAAGCTGTCTACTCTTATAGTTAGCATGTCGTTCTAATCGAATTTTATTTAAATTGTGGAATTTATCGGAATCAGGGAGGGATTTGGTCGCTAGGTACTTCTGTTCTTTGTTTGATATGACTTCTTGAACATAGTCTACGGACGGAGAGTTATTGTTATTACTATTGTTATTATTAATTTTTGGAATGTTTAGTTCCTTCCTGTATAAGAATTTTGTTTTTTGTCCTCCACGGCACCCCCTATATCTAAATTTCACGTTAGGATCACGGGCTAGTTTGTACAGGTTTATTTTTGCGGTCACTAAGGGGTCCAACAGTGCACTTTCACTTTTAAAACTTAGGAGTGTTGCTCGGTCATATTGAATAGGAGTGTTTACAATCTGCACTGTATCACTTGATATTTTATCACATTGTTCATTTCCGATGCACAGCTCTTTTTTGTTATTGCGTCCTGCTCGGCGGCCCCGGAATCTAATTTTACGGGTCGAAGTAGTATTGTTTACAGCCAACATAGCTTCAAAGATACCCCTAATAAATTACTTTCCGCACTTGACATTGTTCGACAGTCTTTCACTATGCACATGTGGCGAGCGTCTCTGACCGATGTGCATCTCTGCCCGATGAACTTGCGTTAACAGTGGAATCTTTTGAAGCACATGTCAGTTATGAACTTGAATATTTGAAAATTTTGTAGTAAAACTTGCATTAATCTCAAAACAGCGACACTAAAATTATTTTATTTTTATACACGTAATCTAAAAATTAACGCGAATATTTTAAGCTATATATACACCAGAAAAATTGAGAACTTCCCAAGATTTCTTTATTAAAGCTCAGAGCGCTCAAAAAAGCAGCTGGCTGCTCGAGAGCGCCGAAGGAGGTTCCCACAAAGTGGCCAAGTGGTTCCCACAAAGATGAATTATTCTCCATACCCGCATTTTTACATAATAACTCAATATCGATTTTACTTCATTCGAAATTTGCTTTGATAATTATCTACTTTCAAAAATGCTCTAACTGGTGATGATAAAACTATTAAAATTAGTACCTTTTGTAATTACTTTTTTAATTATAAGTATCTATAATTTTTTAATAATGTCTAAGCAAAGTAAGATTTTTTTTTTAAATTGTAAGACCATAAAAAATAGATAAACAAAAATGTTTTCGTCATAAAACAAGGGGGCGGATCTTTTATTAATGATTTTATTTGAACTAAAATTAAAATTCTGAAAAGTAGCTTTTCTTAAGTATTTATTGATTTATTTTACTGCATGATTAAATGATTTGAAATATGTGTTGTATAATACAAAATTTCTTTGAAAATTTTAAAAAATCTGTCAACGACCTACGGCAAAACTTAAAAAAGACCTTACTGTACTAAAAATAAATAAAAAATTCTCAAAATTTTAAACAGAGCTTTAATAGATAAAAGAATAGTATTTCGAAATCTATTTATATTTTTTGTGGAAAAGAGTCAATTCGTCTAAAATTTGATTTAAAAATGACGTATTTCCGGTTTTGTCTGGTTATTCCCTCTTCACCTATCGACTTTAAATTTCACACTGACGTTGATCGTTTAATATCCAAATAAATGTTTGTATACTCTTCACAAAACAACAAGCTAATGTATTTCAGATTCCGAGGGGAGTGAATTTTTTTATGTCAAATAAGGTCAATAAAAGCTTACCATTGTGAAAAATTCCTCCGTCCCAATTATGTCAAACGCACATGCACAAGTGGTGCACATAAATGAAACGAAAAAAAATATCAACACCAGCCTATGAAATGTATTATCATCACTTGTCGCTATAACATGCACGAAGTGGAAGGTATTTGGTGTTTTGTTTGTTCCGGTGATTTATTCTGAAGCAAGTATTTATTTCTTACGAAATCTCCTGTGTATGTTTAATATTATTTTGGTTTCGATTTTAGCAGAAAAAATACCTAAATATGTATATGGTTCAAAATTATTAGAGTAGATAAGGCACACACATACATTTTTTAGATTAATTCCACAGAGGAAGCAATGAGGAAAATAATTTCGCTCGGGGCCGATATCATCTTGGAATGCTGTGTGGAGGATTTTTTTGTGAATAGGAAGGTACTTATATGAATCTTGAAGAGACCCATGTTGCAGAAGGAAGGAAATACAGAGGCGTAGAAAAGACCCGTTCTCACAAATATCAAATTGTGTACAAATGTCGGGCGCTCATTTGTGCGTTGGGGCCGAAGAAATCAATGACGCTAGTCCCTCAGAGCCACACCACACGAACAAGGCCATCAATTCCACCCGACATATTGCGAAATACATTACCTAGAATATTTTTTATCAATATAAGGGTTTTAGGTATCGTCACTCAGACAAATGGCATTATTGACCAAAACCATACAACACCAGGCGGAGTAATATTGCATTACAAGCCTCTTTAAAGAAAAATCTATAATAATACTGGCATAGAACGGTGAGGTCATTTCCTATTTTATTTTTATTTTTACTATTTATAAAAATTAATTATAATTAGAGTTATAACGACAGTAAATAAGGTTTTTTATATCTCCAAAAACGACAACGTTAAGAACTTTCAAAGTGAACTCGAGTCAAACGTATGCAATTGTATTTCGTAACGAGATACGATTCACCAGTAATTCTGTAGTTCTGTAGTACCGCCGCTTATGTATCGTGACGGCTTATTTCTTCAAAAGGTACTATTCGGTATTTTCTAAGAATTATGAAATTCTAATTCTTTCTCAACATGCTCTAATTAACATAACATAATAAAAAAAATGAAATTTCGTTGTAGGAGACGACTTCTGCCTCGATAAATCGAAAATAATTTTCCCTTAAAAATATTATATTATATTTACTTTACCTCGTCTCTTAAATTCAAACTCATCTCAGGTCTAGAGTGCATTGAACCGGAGTTACAGATGCACACCATCGAAATTAGTATTTTTAATTATCATATTTTTTCAACTCCACTCACATTCACATTATTATGTTTATTACAGTATGTTCGCACCAACCAATGCAAGAAAAAAATTGTTTACAAAGAGTTTTTTTTAAATCGAAAATAGGGAACATGAATACTGACTGCTATAGCTACATACGTATACGTCTGCGATTGATTGATATTAAAAGAAAGACGATTTACTTATAAGACGTTTATTGACATTGTTTACACGTTCAAGGTTATACGTCAAGTCATGCGACAGAACTACGAATACACACGAATACCTGTGTATTTGTACCAACTTAATTATTTATTTATTTATTTACACAGCAAATATTATTTATCCTGGTAAGTATACCTTTTTAATTTATATTTTGCATTACCTAATTAAGCATTCGATCGAACACAGGAGCAGGTACAGCCTTCTTTAAGCCTTTTGATTCCCATAATTTAACGACTTTATTTTAACTGTCTTTTTTTATTTATCTTGTGTTACCTTTTTCTTAAAATAGTCATAAGATATTATTTAATTTTTCAAAGTGTTCCAAAGCATAGATGTAGACATATTATAGTACAGGTAGAGGAACAGAGTGCGCAGTGGGTCCCCGGGTCATCTTCATTTTTCCGGGAAGTCTTCTGGGGAAAACGGATCGCAGTCCTATTAGCAAGATCACCTTACAATTAAGATTTAGAGAATTATTTAAAAATTACAAAAAAAAGGAATAGAGGTACCGGGGAAGCAGAAAGAAAAAGTTCTAGAGTACTCCGGAAAAAAAAACTATCCGCTGGCAGATAGTAAAACAATGATTCCGATTTCGAGTGCCGTTACTGTGGTAAACACAATCTGAGGAAGGCTGGGTCAATTATTGTAGAAGATAACATATGCGGGCTCAGTGATGAATAAGTGGCCAGTAATAAGAACAATAACAAATGTAATAATTGCAAAATGAAATCTGTAATAATTGCACAAATATGAGGTTAACTATTTTTAAGCACACTATGGCACAGATGGTAGCCAAGGAATACAATTGTATTTTTTCCTCTTCTTCTAAATTAATTTATTAGAATTGGTGAATTGAGTTTATTAAATACATAATTTGAGGTTCAACAAAAATAAAGTTAGGAGGCGATTATGGGTACTGCCGCCCCGATAACCATTTATTGGATAACCAATACCCCTACCAAAGGTCATCTCAAGTGGTTTGCTACTTTTGGTGATTTAGCAGAGGTATCTGGGTCCGGGTTTTTGGGGTGAGGATTGTCTAAGGCTTGGTGGCGAATGCGCTTGCTCACCTACTGCGTGGCTTTGGAGAGAAAGCTTGAGGCAGACAATCTCTAGCCGGACTTTCCCGACCCATTACTTTGCACCACAATGGGAGATATGGTTTCATACACTCCTGGATACATTGACCCCTAGATTCCTAACCTTTCAAAGCTTTTTTTTCAGAATTTCCTTTCCCTAAAAAGACTATCCACAGCATTCCCAAAGATGGCATGTTAGATGGGACATTTTTTCCTCTGGGCCTCCTGTGCGGAGCTATCGTAAAAAAAGTACAGTAGTTTTCTTCTTCTTTTTAATCCTTTTTTTTTGGTTTTACTGTTAGGTTACCCTAACTCTATTGTCCCAAGCGACGCGATGCTCTCAATGTTTTCCTCGGATCACACGAGTGAGCAGTGGTGGCACGTGCAACGTTATAGTTTTTCGAATAACATGTGCACTGTATGATACATAAAGCGTCGCATTTTAAAGTGCATTACACCTTTACAACTTGGAAAGATTGAGGGAGAAATTCTCAAAGTTAACGTATACATGCAGTAGACAACTTAAAATATTCCTAAAATTGGTGGGGAAAGAATAGGATGACGGGGGTAGAAAAATGGCTAAAAATCGTATTTGAAAAGTGGAGTGTGTAGAGTGCTATAGGTACTCACTTTCTCATGTAGTGGTATTTGATGACGACTATGATGACAAGAGAATTGGCGGTGACGGAGAGCAGGAAAACCGGAATGTACAGGGTGATGAGCAACGCATCTCTTTGGAAGAATGTGTTCATCAGAGCCACCGTCATCCTCACCGTCAGCTCGTGATTCTCCAACATCATATTACTGTCGTTGAAGTAACCACTCGAATTATCACTCATTTCTGTTTTTGACAACATGTCGTACTCTTTATTTACACTCACTGTAGTTTGAAATGTTGTATTTGCCGAAACGAACATATTTTTATCACTTATATTCTTGAAGAACGACATGAACATCACTGGAAAAAGTCATAAAAGCATAACAAATTAAATTATGGACTAATTATATAAAGTAGGCCCACAACAATAGTTTTTATACTACAAAGGAAAATAAATAACCTGGAATAATAAATATTCATAACGCCAAAAACCTTTTCATTTACGAAGTTTTAATTGCAAACTTGAAAAGTTACTGAGGAGTTAATATTTGAAAGTCTTCGTCAATCAAAAATAAATTAAAGGCCTTTAATAAGCTACATTCATAAATTAGGGTTACCTACGACCTCGGAATTAATTTTCTTCACTGATTACTTGCTTTGGTGTGAGAGATTTTAGAAAAAATGAAACAATAATATTTTTTAGGAGGTTTTGTATAATATAAAACAGGATGTTTATTATCCTTTCGAGACGCTATAATCTTATAATTTCACCTCATTTATTGTATTACGTCGGTAAAGCCCACGGAACCGCATAATGTTTAATGGGACGATTGTCGACAAATTCTTTTTTTAGATTTGTATTAGCACATCCGAGAAAGAAGAATTTAGGGACACTCGAGAGAAACCTTCCAGATGGTATTGATACGAAAACATAAGAAAACCGCTGACGTAATGGAGCTTTGTAAACCGGTTGCTTATATGCTTATTGAATGTTTACAACTTAAAATAAATCGTTTGAAAACATAACCTATATTATTGTGTAAGTAAAATAAAAAAATTGTAACTAATTAAAAAAAGGAGGGACGATTGAAATTGTTTTCAATGATTCTTTTTAAATAACTTCAGAAAGAGATGAAAATTTTGTGATAATATTTTCATCGGAAAAATCTTTGTTTTTTTTTAACTGTATGCCTCCAGATGGATTGCAAGATTTTTTTACTGATTCCTATAAAATCTATTGTTTTTAGTAAGAATCCAAAATTTCAGTCGGTTCGGCAAAATAAGGCCCGAGAAAACGGCTTTTGAAGTTCAACCCCAAGCCTTACAATACACCCATAAAAATGATAATTTTTCCAAAAATTCTTCTATTAGAAGATTTTTTTATTGATTCCTATAATGTTTATTGTTTTAAGTAAGAATCCAAAACTTCAGTCCTTTCGGTTTGCTGGTACGTTGCAAAGTTAATAAATACTTGAACATTAAAGGGATAGCCCGAATACACAATTAGTGTCATAATTGATTTCATAGACATTATTTTGCCCTTTTGATTGCTTAAATATTTATTTGATAGTTGAAAGCGGCTCACAAACAAAAAAATATGAGGGCATTCAACGATTCTGAAATATGTTTTAATGCGAATTTGATGCGATTGCACAACTTAAATTTTCACCAAGTGATTTCAGTTATGATTATTTTCCATTTTTCTTAAAGGAATAAGTATTACGAAAATGTCACGATAAAAAAAATCTTTGAAAATATAATACCCCGTTGTAAGTATGGTGAGTAGATACTGAATGAAAACTTACTTCAATTGGATAAGCATCGTTTCTGAGAAATTTACAGAACTGAAAACTAAACTCTTAGAATCCTTAGACTATCGAGATTAAAAATATGAAGATAAAAATAAAAATAAAAATACTTATAATAATAATAAATAATACATATTGAGATAAAAAAGAAACTGTTAACATTAGATAAGCAGCTAGGAGTCTCAAAGAAAATAACATATATAAAGAAAAACATTAAAGGACGGGTTGATTAAAAAAAATTGATGGATTCATCAAATATTTAAAGTTAATTTTCAATATTCTGTGTAAGTTCTGTTATTATATCATTATAGGCCAGTTACTTCATAAAACTGAAATAATCACAGAACTTGAATAGAATTTAGACGGAATTTTGTAACGCAGTAAACGACTAGCCCCCGGATCTCTATGCAGAAGTGACCATTGGGTTCTGACACCGCGTTTACAAGAGACATGTACCACGGTTGCAGTTCCGGGATTTCATGAGAAGCGGGCGGTATAACAGGACGGCGCACGGTGGTTCCCTTAGAACAATCTAGCTAGACAAAAAGATTTCAACGATGTTTTTATTTATTTACAAAAACATACTCACAGCGTAGAAAACAGTCCATAGCATTATGTTCGCATTGATAAAAAAAAATAAAACAATACGCGCTACACGTGGCAACGATGTAAACACGACACTTTGAATGTGCCAGGCGGCCTCCCTGCGGCCCATCTCTTTTGGGTGTACGCGCTGTTTGGTCGTTAGTGGTGTTATTTGAAATCGGAGAGAAATTACGTCAAGAAAAAAATTGAAGTCCATAGTATGTTCTTTCAAATTTATTGAAGTATTTAATAATTTGCTTCTTCCATATTACTTTTATTAGTCATTAAAAAATCGTGAAACCATTATCAATATTAACAATTATTTGAAAAAGTTTGATTAAACTTTCAAAATCGTGTACCAATTTGTACCTCCAAACTAGACAATTTTCATATAAAACCATTCTTTATCTATATTTTTTTATAGAATTTGTCTGCTCTTACGTACTCTTTCGACTTTTACAGAGCCTCTACCTTTGATCAATATTTTTGATATTTTGAATATGTTAGAAGAAAAAGGCGCACCAAAGTCGAGTTTTGCTGCAACACGGAAAAGTTTTGGTTGAGAAAAACAATTTTATAGGTCTCAAGAAAATTTTGCTAAAAAAAAAATAGCTTCATTTCTATTAATATGTCGAAGAAAATGGAAAAGAAGAATATCGCTTCATTTTTATTAATATTTCATAGAAAATGGTCAAAGATATAATCTAAAATTCATGTAAAAAAAAAAAGAAACAGAAATGGCTTAACACAGTGTTTTTTCTTTCGGTAGTTACGTGTGATGATGGACTACGTGGTGAACCAGAAAAATAATTTGGTTTTTGCTCGTTAAGAAGTAAAATAAGAACAATTAAAAGTCCTCTGAATTCTCGAAGTCTAAAAGAACTCTTTCATGCTGCTTAAGTCAGTTCGAGATCAGATGGAAAACGGGAAGCTGTAATATTTGAAATAACCACAATGTTGAAAACATCCCAATGTCTTATCTGGGTGATGACTTAAAATTATTGTCGATTTCGGAAGTACCAACGAAGAAACTGCAGAGGTCTGTTGACAGTACCACATAGGAATATTATCATTTAACAAAAGTGATGATAGTGACTCGACCATAAACAAATGTCATTAGGTTTTGTTCATATATTGTGTCACAAATAATATTTTTAACTAATTACTTTAAATAAACAGATTTTTATGACTTATTTAAATCATTGTACTACACGCAATTTATTTTTATTTTACTTTACTTTGAAAATTCTGTAAAAGTAGTTGAAATAAATACAATTTTTTTTATAATTTTTTTTATCATGTTGTGACCCTTTTGCATCACATACCGTGGAAAAATATTTTTGTCTAGCTAGAATGGGATTTGGGACCACTGTGCGGCGACTTCTTCGAGGAATGGAACCGATCAACCAGTATAGTTTAGCAATCCATTAAATGGTTTACAACAGGGGTGGCCAACTTGATTAGACCCAAGATCTACTGTTCACTGACAAAACGCTGTGCGATCTACCCTTTCGCCGCCCCCTTATGTATGTACTTCAACCGCAGATTTTCACGCGCCGGGAGGGGGGAGGGGGGGGGGGACATCATATTTTTTTATTACGACCTCATTTTATGACGAATATTCTACCGATAAAAATCATATTTATAAATTCTACTACAAATTTTTCAAATTTGTAACTGCTTTCGGAAATCGAGATCGGTAGGTATCTATTTTATAGAATTTCGCATCTCGAATTTTTATTCTGTGTTAAATGTAAGGTTTTGCGTGCCCAAAATAATAGTTAAACACGAAACAGTAATTTTTTTCGAATTTTGCAGCATGCGGCATGTAAAGGCATATGCTGCAAATGTAAAGCTTCACTCGGTACACGTTGAATCTGCAACTCGTTATTTACTTTATCGTTATATTATGAACACAAAACTGGTTTAAATTGAATCTGTATGCGGTGAATTAAGACTACACTTAGAACATGAAAATGAATTTTCTTTGATTCTGGCAGTACATAAATTGACTGCAACTAGAATTTTATAACTGCACCGCGAATAAGCGAATGTTTTCCTTTGAACTGTGTCAGCAGCTGAATCGAAAACTGGAATTTTACATACTAAAACTGGCTTAAATTAAATCTGTGTGTGGCGAATTAAAACAACACTCAAAACATAAAAATGTTTTTTCTTTGATTCTGTCGGCACATACATAGTCTGCAACTAGGATTTGAAATAAAAATGGATTTTCTTTGATTCCGGCAGCACATACATAGTCAGCATCTAGAATTTTATAATTGCACTTCGAATAAGAGAATGTTTTTTTTTCGAAATGTGTCAGCAAATGAATCCACAACTGGAATATAACATTTGAACATAAAACTGTTCTAAATTAATAGTGAATCTGCTTGCGAGTCCCGAGCTTAAATACTCTCATAATAGGCGTATGGTTTTCCTACGAATTACGAATTTTAAAAATGGTTTGAAACAAAATTTTTAACTCCACTCGAAATATTGGAACGATTTTTTTCAAACTGCGTCAGTAGATTTAATCCGTTACTGGAATTTTGACACATCATTCAGAACATGAAACTGGTTTTAACCTAAGAGTTTATCTGCACGCGAGTCTCTAGCTTTAATTGATTCTGCACCCAGAACACGAAAATGGTTTTCCTCCTATTTTTGTACTTGGAATACATGGATAGTTTGATGATCCATCGGAACACAAATGATGATCCATGAAACTTTCTTAGAATTGTCCAATCCAAGCGCAAAACAGAATAGGGGAATTCTTGCAATTCACTACAGACGGTGTTACCAGTCGCTCTAGTGATCAAGGTGACATTATTATACATTAATAAGGAAAAATTCCGTGCCCATTTCAATTGGTCCGA
This sequence comes from Glyphotaelius pellucidus, assembly GCA_936435175.1. NCBI lineage: Eukaryota > Metazoa > Arthropoda > Insecta > Trichoptera > Limnephilidae > Glyphotaelius > Glyphotaelius pellucidus. The sequence goes on along the minus strand of OW386537.1, from coordinate 34,495,955 downwards.
ATTTAAAAAATGCCCCCCCCCCCCATATTTCTATAATAATGTCTAATTAAGTTTCTTACTGATGATGGTACCCACTAAGCAGAAGGCGTCTAGTATATGTAGTATATAAATGTAAATATGTAGGGTTATCACAGTGTTGATATTACATTGTATTGTTGAATTGCGTCTGAGAATTTTCCTCTAGATTACCAAAATCAGGTTTGTAGTTGGAAATTGCCAACCTTTAATAATCGAATATATGAGCGTCTGTCAAGAGAACGGTGTTTTATTTTGTTGTTTGTTTTGTGTAGGAAAATGCTGTTTCACATAAATATGTTGAACCGAAACACTAATGCAATTGTTCAAAACATTTATTTTAATTTGGATATTTCTCGTTGGAATCGAATGCCTAGACCTGAGGATAACATTGCTTTGAGAAATATGTCGCAGCGCAGAGTAATTATTTTGTTTTGCAATGTCATGCGGTCTATTTGAAATGTATCTGCAATTTTATTTTTTGCCATAAATATCACTATGATGAATGGAATTATTAAACGGATAAATGATGAATTCCACCAACTTCACAATTTTATTGAAATAACTAAAGCGATTTTCTAAGTCTGATACCAATATCTTAATTTCTGCTGTGTCGGGAATGAAATTGTAGGTAATTTTTTTTCCCATATGATCTTTGCTGTTTAAATATTGTTGAATTTTTTTCTATTCAATCTCGACTACGCTGTTAGACTTTGGAATGCTGCAAAAGAATCATTTCTTTTAATGTTTTATTCTTGCCTTTTAATTCCAGATTTAGTGCGCTCAGTTTTCCGACAAAATCTGCTAAAAATGGTGAATCACTTTGCCAGTCTAAATCACGCAGTTGCTGATAATCATCACCCCTCTCTTCAAGAAATTTTGTTCTTCTGTTAATATGTCAGGCCACGAGTTTTTCCTGAAGATGATACGCGCAGCTCTTGTGCGGGTTCTTGTCCGGCTACAGGTCCGAGTTCTTGTGCGGGTCCGGGTTCTATTGGGTTCGCGTCCTTGGCCGTGCGTCCGATCGACTGGCCTAATAGCCGCGATCGACCGGTTGGCCGTCCCTGGTTTACAACATAAATATGTTTCACCTATGAAACATATGGCAAATAAAGTAAGTTTGCTCATACATTTAAAACGTTAGATTTCCTGACATGCGATAATTGTTCAAGCAAGTAATTTTGATCATACGCAATCTAAAAGGAATGAAATAACTTTTCGAGTAATGAACATACACCTTGAGTAAAAATAAGTAATTAGACTTATTTCAAAACTATAATTTATAGTGTATTTTTATAATTCAACTTCCACAATAAAATCTAACCCATGTTACAAGATGACTTCATTTTAAAACTTTTGACATTTTTGGGGTGTTATGCCGTGTTTCGCTACCTTCTTCTTTAGCCAACGTTTTGGACAGCGTTACAGTGTCCATCATCAGGGCAGATGAACCTGATGATGGACATGGTAACGCTGTCCAAAACGTTGGCTAAAGAAGGAGTAACACGCCAATAATAAATAACAAAAATACTTTTGGCCTTGAAAACCTAAAAACATACCAGTACTTTTGACATGTTAGATCTCATGCTCCCTTCAGTATTAAAACTAACACATTTTACAGAGATGGCAAGATAATCCGTAACAACTTTAACTTCAAATATTTGACGAATTGTTCGAATTTTTTTAAACAACCCATTCCTAGTTTAGTAGAGATAAATGAGTATTGTGAATGAAAAAGACTATATTAATGCATTTAAATTTCTAATATTCGTTCAAACTATTATTCTATGGAAGTACCTATGAAATGGAAAACAATATTCTGCAACTAGTTTATTTTGTTATTCAATCAAAGTTTAAGTTTTGTTAAATTATTCACTAATATTTGATTAATTAAGCAAGTCCAAATTGATGATAAAGACAACTAGAATTAGCACAAGCTGTATTTAACAAAACACAAAGAAGTAAAATAGCAATAATGTTAAATATACTGTCAATGGAGTCAGACATTAAAAATAATCGCAAAACCGAAAATACAATTTATGTTCAATAATTGTTCATTTTTATGTATGTGAACAAAAAAGATTTTGTTTACTTTCACATAAGTATTAAATTCTCAAAGTGAATAAATGGTGTTGGCATAGTGGAAAACAGTATTTCATGGTTCGGACAGAGAGATAATATAGGGGTAAGAATTGAGATGTACTATAAATACCGCCTTCTCTATGACTCTTCATAGAAAATATGTGGACAAAGTCCCTTAAAACTTCTTGCCTAAAACTAAACATTTGTTAAAATCAATTGAATGGTACTGAACAAAACAAAAGCAAACGTATAAATAGAAACTAGATGAAACAAGACTAGTTGAACAATGGTAGAGCTTTGAGGGAACACAATAAATTCATTTTAACTAATTGTCTGGGCAGATGGTCTGATATTAGAATTTTTATGTTTAAAAGCTGACTTAAAATATGACACGTGACGTAATTTAATAATATGCTTTTGCAAAACAAAGCCATGTAAAGTTAGTTATAAATGATGTGAATATACTACACGAGTTGTTATTAAAATCACAACCTTTTTACGACCCAAGACCGTGTTATTAAAGTGCGAAAGACAAAAGTTTTTAAAGTTTCAACGGTTCATGTTTTGAGTAAAGGGTTCGTCCGATGTCGTACACAACAAAAAAATGCCCCCAGTTTCTGAAATTAGGTAGAAAAACAAAGAGCTCAACGAATGGCAAGGGACCACTTTATGAAAAGGTTGGCCTAGAAATTTAACCATGTGTATTTATTATACCCCATCATTGCCCGAATCATGATTTTGCATATAAATATCAATTTAAGGGTGATGGGTAGGTAAAGTGAAATATTTGAACTGAAAACCAAACTAAAAATAGTCTATAAATAATAATATTAATATTTCAACCAAATTAGGTTTTTAGATATAAAAGAAATAACTTTGTATTTGTTTTCTAACTCACAAACTTAAATACGACTATTGTATTTTTGTACCAAATTATTACTTTGCTAAATGTTACAACCTTCAGATAATTATGTATGTTTCAATATAAGTTGGTACATGAATAATGTAAGCATTACCCATCATGTAATATTTACATTAAATAATTATTAGAGTTTGCTTTTATTGAAAGCAAATAATAAGAGAACTAATTTCATTACAACAAGCGACTAACCTTGACATGTTTTTCCCGTCTTATTATGGACAGATTTTTGATTTAATGTTTTTACAAAAGCAAAATAGACATAGACACCGACAAGAAAAGCAGAAACGATCAAATTTTCCCAAAACAACGCAAATTTTAACGTTCAGTGGACCAACATATTAAATAAATAACCCAAATCACCGTTGTCTACAAGAAAGACGTTTTTTACTTCGACGTTCGTTTGAACGTTTAACCTTCAAAAATTCGTGAAATGATATCTTATACACAGCATTAGGTATAAAACCCATCAAAAGTTCTGATGTATGGTTTTTCTATTAAATGCTATTGAGCTGGAAATATTTTCTGTATCGATCACATTTTTTTAATATTTCAAAACGAGATTAACTTTGGTCTTTGCGGTTTTACGACCAAACTTTCTTGTTGTAAATCTGAACGGTTGGATAAAATTGAATCTTTTCATAACGTTATGTCCGTCGTTACCAAAATATATAACCTATTATTGTGGTGATCTGCATACTATGAAACACTTTAGATTGATTTACTAGTAGAATAAACTAACTAAACATCATTAAACTAACAATGGTGAAAACCACCAGATTGTTAGAATAATGATATATTAATATGACGCGTATTATGCTAGACAAAATAATAATATATACTTACTAATACGTGAATACGTACATAAATTAAGTAATATTATGCATTCCACTATTGGAGGTAAATACTCCAACTTCCTTGAAATTCATACTCAGCTAATGACATGTAAATAGTCGAAACTGGTAAAAAGTAAATAAGAAACGAATTAGGAAACAAAAATCTTTATTGAAAACGTAGAATTTATTCAAAAGTAGATAAAAGCGTGCAACAGCCCCGTTTGGTTACCATTTTTAATATCTGAAGAATGTTTAGTTAAATGGGCAATGGAATTATTGTAAAGCATAGTATGACTAGTGGGTTGGTCACTACCGCAAAAAAATGACGATCTTATTTTGACCTACGTCAAAAATACGTCTTAAATACGTAATTAAAGTGTATTATTGATATATTATCATACTTATTATTGATATATTAAACAGTTTAAGGATAGTTGAATAATTAGTTTAGGGTTTTGTAGTTCAAACATTATTGTAAAAAGTTCTCAAAACTTTCAAGTCTTAAATCGATTTTTTTATTGCAGTGGATCATGCACTTTTCTTGAAATGGGTAGATTAATATGCAAATTAAAACGATTTGTCCTTGCATGTTTATAATCCTTTGTTTGCACGTTAGTACCACTTTAAATAACAAACTGAGAAAATAATCATTTATCAACAAAGCTTGGTTCACACAAATCCATTAATTATATGGAAAGCACATTAAGTGCTGTGGTTTGATTTTGTAAGAAAATTTAGAGAGAAATTGAAAATACCATAAAAACACCAAGTATTGGTTTCTGTACCTACCAGGGGCCAAAATTGCTGACATAGAAAGCATTGTGAGGCAACTTAAAAGCTCTTCTCCTGGAATTGATAATATCAGAATGTGCGATATTAAAAAACATATAATAATCTTAGCTCCAATTATAGCCCATTTTGTAAATAGAGTCTTACTTGAAGCAAAAATTCCAGATGACTTAAAATGTAGCATTATCAGACCTATTTATAAAGGAGGTGATCATACTCTACTGGGTAATTATAGGCCAATTAGTATTTTGCCTTCACTTGAAAAAATTCTTGAAAAATACATTCAGCTGAAATTAATAAAATATTTAGAAGATTTTTCTATTATTGATACCAATCAATATGGCTTCCAAAAAAAAAAAGGCACTGAAATGCTGCTTCAAAATTTTGCCAGCTTGATAAATAATGAATTAAATAGTAAAAAGCATGTATTAGTTTTGTTTATAGATTACTCCAAGGCATTTGACACTATTAATCATAGAAAATTATTGCAAATACTGGAAATCATAGGAATAAGAGGAAGACTTCTAAAACTCTTTGAAGATTACTTGAACAACCGGTGCATGAAAATAAAGCTATTAAACACTTTAAGTAAAAAAAGAAGAATTTCAAGGTTCCATATTAGGCCCTATTTTATATATCATTTATGTATCATTTATTAAGTACATTTTTAAACATGTAAAACACTTTGTATATGCGGATGATACTGCATTGGTAATTTCACACAGTGATTTGCAATTATGTATTGAACTCTTACAAAAAGATTACATTGAACTATTGAAATGGTCTCATGACTCTGGTTTACTCATAAATGCAAAAAAAACTAAATTGATACATATTAGATCACCCAATGCCAAGGCAAATATTATTACACCTGAAATAAAAACACACAGCTCAGATTGCTTACACGTTGGTATCTCTGATTTGTGTACATGTGAAAATATTGAAGTTGTTAAAAAATATGTTTATTTAGGTGTAATTATTGACTGCTATTTCAAATGGGATTTACAAATAAATAAAGTCTGTGAACGACTCAGATCTGTTGTTGGCAGATTATATAAATTAAAATTTTATGTTCCAATATGCACACTTCGAATAATATATTTATCATTAGCTGAATCTATTATCAGGTATGGAATTACAGCTTGGGGACTTTCCTGCAAAACAAATATAAATCGTGTTCAATCAGTTCAAAATTCTTTAGTTAAATTATTAGCTCATAAAAGTTTATACGAAAAAAGGCATAATGTTCCGTACTTTTACCAAAATCTCAAATTTCTCCCAGTAAGAGCAATTCTGTGGTATAAAATTATATTTCAGCATATGAATAGCTCTATATACATTAATAAACTGGACCACACTTACAATACTCGTCTTATGTTAAATGAAGGACTAATTGTACCTAAGCATTTAAACAAATACGGACAAAGAACGCTGGACTACATGATACCTAATTGCTTAAATATGTTACCTGCCGAAATTAAAAAATGTACAAATGGTAAATTAAATATTATGTTGAAGAATTGGCTCGCCGAAAGAAATAATTTGTATTAGACTGACACAAAAATTGTAACTGCATAACAAAGTAAAATAAGTTTATATCCTCAAAGTAAAAGTACCCATCGACAAACTGCTTAAAAGTAGTTTATTGGGACTTTTCTTTTTCTGTATATTTTTTTATTTCTTGTTGTAATAATGTATTACTTTGTATTTATAATAAATAAAAAAAAATAAAAAAATAATACATTGTACCCACCCACTGTTTTGTAATAAAAAAAAATAAAAAAAAAAAAAAAAAAATTAAAACATTTTAAAAAGGGTGGTATGGTCCCGCCAGAGTTAGTCATGAAACTAAAAAGCTTTTGATTTAGTCAAATATTTTAATAATCTGCATGGTCCAGGGGTTGTGGCGCCAAGTTACGTGCATATTCTGAAAATTGACCCTTGTTTGTTGCTTGTTAGTGCGCTTACGTCATTGAGCGGGAAGAAGGGTCAAAGAAAAGCCTCAAAATTAACTAAAAATAATTATATAAAATTTATTTTAATTACAAAAAAAATAACAAAATGCTGTGAATCTCTTACAAACTAACTTTAAACTGTTAGGTTTTTTTATTATGAAAATAAAAGTTTTACTTTATATCTTAATCGTATTCTTTATGTGCTATAAAAGTTTAATTACAATCAGTCGTTATACTTAAAAATAATAACATTTTTTACGCTAAATCACATTTATAAGAAGTTAAGTAAAGACGTAGGTTATCTTAATGCAGGATTTGGTATGAAGGTAAATCCAAATTCAAAATTTACAATTAAGTTTAACAAATAATTGAAAACTTTCAGAAATTTTGTGTAAATCTCAATCATATAGGTAGTGCATAATAAAAAGTCGTCGTTTACTCAAGAATTAAACAGAAAAGCTAATGATTCAGGTTTTTTTTAATATCATTCACTTACATTTCATAGTTCGATTTGGAGAATCTTCTTAAAAATTCTTAAGAACACAAATCTTACAACTGTAAAAAGTTATAAAAAGTTTTTTGGATTCTTTGAACATTAACTTTGTCAATTGTCAATGAAGAGTACCATAATATTTATGCTTGCGAGAAGGTGGTATCAAATCGGGCGCCCAGAAATGAAATATTTTGTTTATTGCTACGGGACTCACGATGGCCTAAAGAGATTATAGATTATTTAATTATTACGCACTCTTGTTGTAATCAATGAAATAATTTTTTTTTAAATTGGCCAACTGACCCTTAAACTCGGTCTAATACAAATGGAATCTTGCCCAAGCGTTCTAAATGATCCAAATTGAATTCCAATGCCGAACGGTGTTCCAAGGCAATAACAAAGTAAGTACGTAAGTCTTACGTATCCAACCAACGAACATGAAATACATTCCAGAAAATTCGTCGATTGTTATTGGACAAGGGTACCAAAGCGCATAACAGACAATAACTTCTGAGATAACGCTTTAGGTGTGTCGAGCACTAGATCATTGAAAATAAAATGGTAAAATGAAATAATAAACTATCTATTCGGAAAATGTTTTCTACCTTAATAGTTTTCACAGGAGCATAATATATTATCAACCTCATATTGTTTAAAATAACTCGCACATGCATACTCAGTATAACTTGTGGAATCAAAAAGTACACTATTTTAAGTAAAGTGGGTCATTTGAGTGCATAATATTGTTACATGATTATTAAAAAGCTTTGAAGGCATTAAAAATTAATATTTGATATCAAGTTTTTTTTTATGTCCATCAAAATAAGTTTTAACCAAGTAGCGTTATTAAACACTCAACACTAGCTTGAAAATTTATACGTCTATAAATAGGAAAAAATACAACACGCCCTCTTAAGTAAACGTACCTACGTTTTTTTTGTCCTTAAAAGAAATAATCATTCCCTGGCTACTAATAACTCGACAAAGTTTGAAAATCTTTTACTAGCATCACGCGGAATTGCTGTTTTTGTTCTGATAAAAGATTTGTCCTGCCGAGAAATTAAATTCACGACGCCTGGGTGGGAACCCAACGCGTCGCCAACTCAGCCTCTGACCGGTAGCATGACTTATTACATTGCTGTTAAGTCGTTACTCAAAAGCAATTAGTTGAAAAACATTGTTTTGAACATTATTGTTTTTAAAAGCTTTGAATATAGCTTTTAAAAACACTCAAAAGCGACTGGCACGTAATTTTTTTTAACTAAAAAGGGCTCTTTAATGATTCGCGTTTCATTATCATTAATTAGAAGTGGGGGATATCACCTGTTTTTTTTTAACGAAAAAGGTTTTTCATTTCTCATGTACGAGGTATATATTAAAATGGTGATGCTGCAAAGGACGAGGAATTTTTTAAAGTTTTTTTATAACGTTGGTTATAAGAGTTAGTATTTTATATTTTTTAATTAATTAGGATTTAATGAAAAATAAGATCTCCGAGTTTAAAGACGGCCTAATTGATACTATTCCGAGTGATTATAAAGTGCCTTTTGGGGAAAAATAATTTTCGCTGACATTTTTATTAATAAATTTTCTATCGCGAATAATAAAAAAGAGATTTTTTACTGAAATAATTACAGAATAGATTTTATTATATAGATACCCATTTTCCATGTTTGTTAATAAATTGAAAATTTGAAATAGATGATTGATGGCGTGTATGAAATTTATCACGATGATAATATTTCGTATTCTACAATATTTTATATTAAGCGATGAAACTCAGCCGTAAAATTGCCTCTACATTACCAGCCTGAAGTCACTGTCAAGTTAAGTGGAAAATATTTCCAAACAGTGTATAAAAATAAAATTAATCATTTCAAACCAACCAAATATTAAATTTAGAAAACATTGCCTTTTTCGCTTTAATTTGATAGCGTTCAACAAACATTGCAAAAAAAATGCTCCAGGGATTTTAAACGGAGGGAATTTATTTTTAATCAAAATTTTGTGTAACGTTTTTCCCAAAAAGCTACCGGATTGTAAAATTTCAAATTGCCAATTCTTCTATTCATCCCTGAAAAATGCAGAGATTTTACTTTAAAGATAGGAACAGGAAAGCCCAATCGAGTAAGTACAAATTACAAAATACGTGCGGTCTCCTTGGCTAAGTAATCTATGAATTAATTAACCAGAATTTGGATTTGCGGATTCAATTCCCACCACAACGCAAAAATGAAAACGCTAAATTAATTTTTTAAAAAGTGGCTCTCTATACCCGTTGAAATAAGAATAAAATTTTATCGTAACAAAGTTAATAAAATCCAACATTATTTTTTTACTAATTTTAAAGAAAGATGTACTCCAACCGGTGATGCGAGTTATAAAGTAATACATATTATATTGTCGGAGCATCAAAAAGAAACCGACCTCTCAAATTTTGAAGAGACGGTTTTATTTTGCTTTGTGATTTCGCTGTCGGGTAGTAAAGGCCGGAACAATGGGTCAACAGAGTATCGTCGAATGACTAGGCAGGCGGGTGAAATCAAAACCACTTCAAACCTGCCCAGGACACTGACTCAAATCGACGTTATATTCTTTATTCAATTTAAAAAATATATTATTATATAGTGTAGAATCGTGTTCCACGCTTATACCGCGAACTTTTCTTATGTTATTCATGGTAATCTAAGAAAAACTCGAACACATTTCTTATAAGAAAACAGTTCTAATTGGCTAATCTAAAATGGCCACCCTCACATTTCAAATCTTAAATAGAACATACTTAGCTGACCAAGTTGGAATACAATGGTATTTTTGTACGAAAGCATTATAAAACAAAATAAATAAATATAAGGTAAACAAAAATTTATCATATCTTTTTTATTATTTTTTTTTGTGAATACCTCTCAAGAGTGAGTCCCAACTGATTCCGTCTGGAGCCAGTGAGACTATGGCATTCCCATTTGGGGTATGTTATGAGGCTGTAAGTGGGGGGGGGGGGGGGAATGGAATAAAGGATGGTGGGGAAGTTAGTTATTCAGATCTTGTCACCAAACACGTCTGATCTTCTCCAGGGCAATATTAAGAGTATCTTGCATTCTGAAAAATGCCGCAAATATGCCTTGTATTATTTTAAATGGTTAAATAGTGAAAACACAAATCAATGAAAAAAATTATCTGCGCACGCCAGAATTTGAATACAAGACCTCTGGATCGCTAGTCGAGAGCCTTGCCTTTCGACCATGGAGGCCCATAACTATTTTATTTGTGCACTAATGAAAACAAAATCCACATTTTTCATGAAATCGCCCACAATATTTGGCGCTTTGAGTATTTAACGTGGTGTATTGGCTTATTTTATAAATATTAGAGGAAGACTTGATTCAGTGTCCTTGCCTGGGTTGGGGTGGTTTTAGTGAAATACTCAACCATTTAGGATCTTTAGGTTACAAAAATTCTGAGGGCTTTTGGTGCTGGCGTCAAATAGCTCTTCATTTCATTACTTTGATGTTTTCCGCTTTTACTGTGCACTCTAGAATGTTCGTATAGATTACAAATTATTATTTAAGTAAATTATCGAGCTCTGTATACTTATTTTAATACCCGACTCCGCCCGAGATATATATTTGGCAATAATATTATTATTCAATTTAAAAAAAATAGTTTATTTATAAACAAGTTCTGCTATGTAAGCAATTATTATAATTATGCGATTGTTGATAACGCCTCTAGAAGGCGAAACGGCTGTCACGCGTAATAATAAATACGTAGCAGAACTTGTGTATTAATAATCTGTTTTTAAAAATTACATTTTTTGTACATGAGCTATACAAAGGAAGCCCCGAGGAAAATAATTTCCCTCAGTGCCTACGTCATCTTTGGGGATGCTGTGAGGAGGTTTTTTTTTAATGAACTGAAGGAAAGGAGAGTTCTGGGAAGGAAAAAGGTACACGGAGTGGGTAGGAATCTGGGGTTCAGTGTGTCCTGGTCGTCCACCTTCAAGATCTAGACAAACCTCACTCCATGAACCCGGGCACCCCGGCTAAATCACCAAAGGTAGCGAACCACTTGGGGTGACTTATGGCAGAGGTGTTGGTTATCCAATAAAGGTTCCCGGCGCGGCGGTCCCCATTCCCGCCTCCCAATTTGATAATAATAATGTTATTGAATATATAAAAGATATAAAAATTAAAATGGGGTTCTACAGATTAAACTTGATAGCAATAAATAAAGAAATTGTAATATATTGAAAAGGTTCCAAGAGAAGGTTCCCTGCTGACGTCGTCAGATGTCAGCAGGGAAGTGCTTCTTCCAATGGCCAACAGGGGTACCCTTGTAGACGAGTGTCAGCGAGACGAGCTCCGAGAAGCGAGTCGTCAGATCACTTTTCCCAGGTCGGCTGACCGCAGCATTATTATTGCTAATACGTAAACTATCAATTAATCAGTTCGTTATCGAAAACCAAATATTATTTGAATTTAAAGAAAAATACCCAACATTACAGAAATTCACTGGGACTTTAAAAAAAAATTTGAAAAAAAAGTTTTTTTTTTTTTACATTAACTCCACAAAGGAAGCCCGGAAGAAATTAATTTCTTCCGGGATCTTTGAAGATGCTGTGTGGTGGATGTTTTTGAGGAGAGGAAAGAGCAAACATGGGTCCTGAAGAGACCCATTTCGTAGGAGGGAGAAAAAACAGAGGCCGGCAAATCGTTTCGCAGCCGAGCTGTTGAACTCATGTGACTAATGTCAACCGTGTACAAATGTTGGGCGCGTGTTTGGCGTGTTTCCAGACTATGCACCGGTGCCGAAGGGATCAATGACGCTAGTTCCTCGGAGCATCTTCCATTGAAATACCGGTAGAACAAGGACAGCATTCCCACCTGGCGCCTGTGCTCTAAAGATTGCAATCCGTTTGTTAAGTTGGGAGAGTCTATCTGTACTGCCCTGAAGAAGCTACGGTGGTAGCGAAACCCGGTCGGCATTAAGTACATAAAAAATAAAAAGTGGTGTTTACAAAGTTATTGTTTTATTTTAAATTATAATGTCACATCACAAAGTATCTGCTTCATATGAACAAACAATAAATAATTGTTCACGACACCAAAATTTCATTTACATTTTAGCTCCAAATAATGCCAGGAATCATTGGTTGAAGTAAGTCAGGTGTGTCTTTAATCATTATAAGTTTTTTTCTTTATATCTCCAATAATATTATTATTTATTTAATAAAACAACAGCTCACTTATTAACAAGTTCTGCAATATTTTTTTATGAGTATGAATATGAGGAAACACGGCCAAATTCGTTTCAAGCAACGTTTCAATTCAGAATGGTGGTCGTGCACCAGGGCGATTCTGAGAATATCTTCCACTCTGAAACGTGCCGCAAATACACTGTATATTAGATCAATTAATTGTGAAGTAACACAAATTAACCCAAATTAAATTTATATGTGCACGCCGGGATTTGATCCCGCTACCTTCGGTTTGCGAATCAAGAGCCTCATCCCTCAAGAGCGAACGACAACGGTGGCCGTCTATTATTATAATTATTACTAAATACTACTATAATTATTACTACTAGCTGTTTCGCCTTCCGAAAGGCATTATCAAACTCTCTGAAAATGCCTTCAGAAGGCAGAAACAACATAACTTCTTTACAAAAAACAGTTTTTTTAATAAATTAAACAATAAAATTCTTGAATGATATTTAAAATTGAAAAAAACCTTAAATTAAAATGCAATTCCACAAATAAAACGTAATAACTATAAATACGTCTCTTTACACCCTGTATGATTACCAAATAAAAAATAAGAAAATGATTACCATTAATGATTACCAAATAAAAAATAATTAAAAAAAAGTATTATGCTGAATGGCATAAATATTGATGTAATATCTAATCAAGAGTTTTGTTTGTTGTAGATATAAAAGTCCAATATAAACTCAACGAAACAAATTAAATGTGACTTTTAAGCTTCGCTGAAATGATTACGTCATATCGTAATTGGCGTTAAATTAACCATATTACTAATTCATCTTTAATCATAATTAAGTCTCGGTGGAGTGATAATGATAAAATTAAATCGATTTGATTTTTTCAAAGTTGTATAAAATAATTCAAAGTTTTCTTGTGGTGCTTTCATAAACGAAACGCTTTTAACATTTTGTTTGATGTTGTAATGGCAAAATCATTTAATTTTTGCACACCGACGTGCTTGTTATTAAATAATTTTAAATTCATTTTCAAATAACTGAAAAAATTATTTTGCTATGTACGCAATTAAAATTAGGCTTGTTTATATTTCACACGATAGCAATCGTAATTTGCAAAACGTTTGACGGCAAACCGGTTAATATTTGCTTTGCGGACAAACTACTAAATCACGGACGTTAAAATATCAACAATCCCACTGAAATTAATATTTTAAGCATCACGTCACTACTCACAAATGAACAAAAATTTTAAATACTTTCACAAACTTTTTATGGTTGCACCTGATAAATCAGGTGATATCCTTTGCTGCGAATGGAACGAATTAAAATCGAATGTCCTTAGAACGTTTTAAATTATTCAAATCGAACATTTTTTTCGAAAGTTTTTGTTCGATTTAACAAATTTTTTTTGGAACTTTTTATTCGATTTTAACATTTTTTATGAGAGTTTTTGTTCGGTACGAATAGTGCTTGACGGTGGGTAGACCGTTTGTTGGGTTCCGCGCGTCCGACCCGCACGATGAATGGTGAGGTACTAATATCCCTCCATGGGGAGTTGTCTGAAGCGATTCACCGGAAGAGAGTAGCTGCAACAAGCTACAGACGTCACCGGTTTTCGGGCGCAAGCTTAGAGCCCCCATTATCAAAGGTTTTCAAAGAGAGTAGGAAGGTGACTAGTTAATAATCTGATGCATTATTGATAAACTGTTGTGCTCATATATTACGATCACAGGTTTTGTTACGTTATGAGAAGCGCGAATACAAACGATTATGTTTCTCAGCATACGTAGGTATCTACACAAAATTTTGCTAAATAAGAAAATTGTGCCTTCCGAAATTAAATGAATACAATAATTTAAGTGTATAAATATTGTAATAAAAAAATATCGCCAGGGGTTTTGTTCACTTTGCTGCCGGGATAATTTTGGAAGAAAATTTGTTTAAGAGGAAATTATTATTTGAAAAAAATATATCTGGAAAAAAAATATTTGTAAAAGAGGAAAATCTTCTGGACCATTCTACTTGCCAATTTGTTAGATTATCCAATAATATTATTTTAAAATGAACAAACGGAAATTTAATTTCTTAGAGTCTAGGTCATCTTTGGCAATGCTATGCGAAGGGTATTTTTGAGAAGACGAGATTATGAACATGGGTCTTGAAGCGACTCATATTGTAGTAAGGAAAAAAAACGAAAATTCTTCGACAGCCAATCTTTTGAAATATGACCCTATATAAGTGCGTGGAAAGATATACCAAACATAATATTTATTAGCTGACAAATATCCGGCGTTGCTCGGGGTTATGACTGGTTTGAAGTGAGTTTTTGGGGTTATGAATTCTAGTGTACATGAAAATTGTGTGTTAAGGTGGAAATAATATTATTGTTAAGAATTTAAAAAAGTTTTTTTTGGTATTTGTTTCACTTGATTGCGCCACGTCTTTCTCGGGCGTCCTCGACGTCATGTACCATTTAATTTCATGCCGTACGTTATCCTTATGTTAAAGTCAATCCGGCGCTCCTAGGATTGTTAGTACGCCTAATTTTATCATTAGTACGTAAGTATTTGTTTCACTTGAACGCACCATGTCTTTCTCGGGCGTCCCGGATTTTTTCTTCCTTTCGGCACTGTATACCTGCCACATTGTTATCTACTGTAAAAAATAAATACATTACATCGTTTTTAATTCGGCTCCGTATATCATTCCAGTGCAGAGATAATGCGTTAAGTCTTCCACGGGCCTCTTCGATTTTTTCTACCGTTCCCTATTGTGCACATTGTTACTGTTAAAGAAAACAACATTTTATCTACTTTAATTCTACTTGTATGTTTAAACGTTAGGCCGAAGAAATTATCTTAGATTTACCAGAAAATAATATTATGTAGGCACCAAGTAAAAAGTCAAATGATCGATCCCTATGAATTTTAAGCTGGGTCACGCTCTTGCGAGAGACCCAATGGTTTTTTTTTTGTTCCAAAAATTGCCTGAATGAGCAAACCTTATTAAACACATTTTCTACGAACCTTGAACTATGCCAGTGAGAGGGAAAGTTATTGTACAATACAGGATCTTCTTCCTTGCACTGTCCTAACTCATTGTCTAGGTAGGCTGTTGGGGTCGGCTCTTCTCGTTCTCAGGCTGTATCTTCTTCGGTTCTGGGTATCGCTTTCATCCAGGCCGTTTCGCTACAATATTTTGAAGCATTGAGTCATCCAGGAGTTCTATGGCCCTTCTCTGGATGAATTTTTTTTATTTTTATATTAACTCCGCACAGGAGGCCCTGAGGGAAATTATTTCCCTCGGGGCCTATGTCATCTTTGAAGATGCTGTGTGGAGGGTGCTGTTGAGGAGAGGAAGGAGTGAACATGGGTCTTGAAGAAACCCATGTTGTAGGAGGGAGGAAACACAGAAGCCGGCAAATCGTTCCACAGCCGGGCTGTTGAACTCAAGAACGAGTCGTAGAAACGACCCGTTCTCACGTGACTAATGTCAACCGTGTACAAATGTTGAGCGCGTGTTTGGCGTGTTTCCCGACTATGCTCGGAGCATCTTTCATTGTAATACCGGTAGAACAAGGACAGCATTCCCACCTGACGCCTGTGCTCTAAAGATTGCAGTCCATTTGTTAAGACTGTCGATAAAGCTCCGTAGACATTGCCTGCCTCACTGTGTGGTCTGGTGGTCTCCGTCTTGTACAATACAGGGTGTCCAAGGGTAAAGTGCACAAACTTCGGAAGGTGATTCTACATGATGGTAGAAGTAAAAAAGATATAACTTTATAATTTTTTTCGAAATTCTTACTTTTTTTTTCCAAAATGTTTTTCCAGATTTTTTTTTTAAACAAAAAATTCAACTTCTTTACCTGAAGAGTACCTAAAAACATTGGAATTTCTAAAAAAGTTATGCATCTTTTTTACTTGTAACTGCTATCATGGAGAATCATCTCCAAGAGTGCACTTTACTCCCGGATACCCTGTATATTGCCAATCGAAATCTCGTCTTGGCCAAACTGAGATCGTTATTTGTCTTTGTTTGTCTTTGATTTCGAATCAGTCTTGTTTGAATAGTGCATCACCCATGATGAATGTCGTTTCGTGATTACGAGCCATCCATTGAATAAATTAATTATGGTTAAATTAATAAGGTTTCGGTATACCTACGAATTGTGATTCATGCGACGTGATTTTCAAGATAGGAACAGCGACCAAAAGGTAAGGCTTTTTTCACATTGTTTTTGACCCGATCGAATGAGCTCCATCTCATTCACAGTCCATTTAAATACATTGTCGTTTAACCGCCATTCGGGCATTAAATAAGCGCTTTAAATAAATGATTTGAAAAGAAACGATTTAACCCTTCACTCTTTAAAATATTTTTAGCTGAAAACACAGCGAAATTTCACGGTTGCTTCCGAGGTAGGTACTTTGGATGTGTTATATATTTCTTAATTGTAAAGTTATCTTTAAAAGAAATACCTTTAAAAAAATCAATTTATCCTTGCGATATTTGTATTATTTGACTAAAACATTGACATTTCTAAACAATAAACTTTTATATTAAAACATTAGCGAGTTCCCGACACGCGTTACAATGCCACTAATAAAGAAATTATTTCTCCCTGCGTTTCTTTTCCTATTAATCCCGTTCCCCTCCCACATCCCCTTCCCCTCACGCGTTCCCCCACCACCTTCCCCGCCTTTCTACTCACCCTACCACGACCCCCTTCCCTCTCCCGCATTCAATAGTCAGTCCCGGTACATTCAGATTTTCAAACAGCTCGCGTGCCACCTATTGAATTTTTTTTTTTAAATTTTCTATTACAAACATTCATTTATGTATATTATAAGAACAATCAATCAAATTTGGTACCTAACATAGATATCTATTTAAAATAAATATAATCTTTGATTAGATTCAAAATATTTGATTTTGATTAGTCTCATATGTGAGTACTTCAAATAAATTCATTAATTTAAAGAGTTTCGAAAAGTGATTTTTGATTTAACAATATCATTGTTTTGAAAAATGTCATTCTCAAATTGTGATATTTTTGACAGTTTTGTAAGAGTTTTTGTGATGATTTAAAAACTTTTCAGATCTATTGTCATATGGTTGTAATAATCCAGAAGCCTTTGCGAGGATGGAAAGAAAGTATTAGTAGCTTTTAGCTTGTACATACACAACTCATTTATCCCCGGGCAAGCATATTTTGATTTTTATAAATATAAATTAAAGTATAGAACGAAAAAACTTATTGATACATTTTGATTCAAAACGTCCATAATTTTGAATGGGTTAGATATTTGGAAATTCCTTTTATGTGGAGAATTAAGAAGTAGGAGAAAACTGTCACTACAATTTTTATGCTGTACAACAAAAACGCACAGATACCTATATTTTTTATTTTTCAATTGTTAACGAAAAAATCCCACCAATTTATAAAAAAACATTTTGATATTTTTTGTATTTTATCCATGGAATCAGGAATAAGATAAATTTACGAGACAAACTAAGAAGAATAATTATTTCTCTTTCCACCGACGAATTAATCACGTAAGTTCGTATTATATTAAAAAAGATACAAATGCTTTTATAATACGGATGCTCCGGTCAGATCTGTCCTTCAGAAGCACTAATGGACATTGGTGATTGTGGCTAAGAATGTCCTTTCAAGGGCTTGAGGGGTTAATATCGTGTATTTGAAGTATTGATTTTTGCTGCAATATATTTGGAAAATACGAATTACTCAAAGTATTTTACGAATGTATTTTAGCGAGCTGAAAATAAACCAACAAGAAAATGTTTAAATTTAATTTAATTTTCGAATCTTATTGAGAAATAATGTAAAGCCACTCGGCAAAACCAAATAAATCTTGTTATTCCAGTGGTGTTAAAAAATAATGGCTTGTAAAGGTATTTCAAAGTTGGTAAAATATTTAATCAATCACTTATTCAATTATTTTTTTTAAATTTTTTTTTTAAATTAAATCTACACAGGAGGCTTTGCGATTAACGATTCCCCTTAGGGCCTGTGTCATCTTTGGAGATGCTGTAGGTACTTTTATGTATTACAAAAAGGAGGAGAGGAACTTCTGGGAAGGAAAAAATATGAGGAGTGGGTAGGAATCGGGGGTCACGGGGTCCAGGAGTGCCAAAAGTATGAATCTATTCCTCCCGCTGCGGTGTAGGTCGATATTCTATTGAAGAGGCCAGGTCAGGTATCTCTCAATTGAATTTGCTTCAACGCTGTCAAAATTTCGAACATTTCAACCAACAAAGCTAAATTACCCTCTCACCCTACGGTTGTCAAAAAATATTCTAAAACAATTTCAGGTCTTACATGCAGACCTAGACCAAGGGGAAAACTATTTTTAAACGTCTTGAACTGAACTGACTCAAATGTTCAGTTCTGTTCAAGACGACGTAATACGGCACAGGCTAAAATAGGTAGGTATGCTTCATGAAAATCTGATGTTTATAATATACTAACTGGAAGCCTGCCCGCGGTGGACTTTATAAAGAAAATCATTACCGTCTAGTTAACCTTAAATACAATTACCGTGAATTCGGCACGTGCTCTCAGTGACACGAGTAATGCTGCGTACACATGCACGCCTAAATAATATTTTCTCTCCTAATGCTCGTGAAATTATAAATAATATGTTGAATAACCTAGGTTGTAGACAAAATAATAAAGTATTTAATTCTACTTACGACCTGTCAGACTTTACATTTAGTAGCGATAGTAAGAGACCCCCTCCCCCCTACGGATTCCCACCATCCTCCTTTAAATATCACTGCACACTCTAATACCATTTCTAACTATTCATGAATTTTTGCCAAAGCAGAATTTCCACTGATATTAAATTACTAAGAAAGTGCAGATTGGTCCTTTGTAGATAAATACACAAATATTTACCATAATCTCGAATCTTTTTACTCCATCTTCAACACGGCTATTCAAAAATACGTTCCCTCAACCATATCAAACCACCAAACTGGCACGAATTTTATTTCTCATTTTAAAGACAGCAACTCTATCTCAGACCATAAAATATTTCACAAATATAGAACTGACTATAAAATATCCGCCAATAAATTATAACAAACGCACATACTAAACAAAGAAGTCTGTTCCTACAGATATCAACATTTTTTTTAAACACAAACTCACTAAAAAAAGATAAACCCTGCCTACCTACTTACGTGCATTTTGAGGGGAAAAGCATAAATGATAATAATGATTATTTAAATATTCACGATAAGGATATCCCAAATGATCAAATTCCACCCTTTCATAAAAATAATTCTGTCCACATTCCTGTTTTACATATAAAAGTTCCTGATGTTATATGCAAAATAAAATCACTCGACATAAAGAAAAAAAATGGTCCTGACAAAGTAAATTCAGTTTTTTTAATTAATTGCGTATCAAAAATAGTCAAGCCACTATCTCAAATGTTTAACCAATCACTGAATTCTGACTGCTTCCTTGATCCATGTTGCTAGGGAGTCGGTGTTAGGGCGGCAAAAGGGGCGCCGGTGTTAGTTTTGGACGGCAGGTGAGCTGCCTGCCTAAAGGCACTCAGAATTGGAGCCGCCCCGAGGCTCCAAGGAGCACTCTGTAGGTACCCAAGGTTCTGAATCAAGGGTAATCAGGGTTGCTAGCTCATTCTTCTCTCGGAGTTGTCGATCGCAATCTTATAATACATAACATAGTCGGTAGGTCATCAGTGTTGTTCAATAATCAACTCAGGAGTATATTTGAACACAGTTTATAATGGAATTAGTACACACACATTTACCTAAATTGAAAATAAATCTCTCTCTCGTTTTACGTAGGCAAACACGTAAATTTAGGCACATTCTATTTGAAAAAAGTTGGTGAGCTTACAGCAATGAAGGAGGTGGTCCAAACCAGCGTAAGATGGTTGGCAACCATTGTTGTCGGCGCTCGAGCAACACGTATGTATTATAGCTGGTTGGCTGGGAGTCTGTTGGGGAACCGGGCGCGAGGAGGGTATTTCCTGCAGCATAACTTTTATGTTTCTTGCTCGCTCGTATAAGCTTTTATATGACATCTGCATTTAAAAAGGGCGATATTCATGGTCTCACAAACTATCAATCCATTTGCATGCTCTCTTCAAACTTCAAACGGTTTCAACACTTATACGTAAAAGAACCTCTAATAACATCATTGTACCTAATCATCGTGGCTTTATGTCGAGCAGATCTAGTCTAACACCTCTCTTTGTACGAACAATTTACATCATGTTCATTTGAAAATAAAACCTAAGTCCACTCAACATAAAAAGACTTTGTATAAGCGTTTGACAAAGTTAACCATAAAATTCTTCTCGATAAAATTTGCAATTTCGGAAAAGAAGGTAAAATTAACACTTTCGTTCGAAAACTTATTTTTTATTTTGTTAATTTTCCTAATGGTATATGCCTAACTACCTAAAGGGTTTAAGCCCTCGCCGAAAATTAGAGTTTTGAGACAAAAGTGTTACAACAGTTTATTTTGAAAAAAAGGTTAATGTTCTTAGTTCATGATTTGGTATATTTTCAAGGAGGCTGACATAATTTTTAACCAGATTTTACATCAAATTTGCATTGAAACATTGGACATGTTTTTAAATTTTTCCTTAATTTTGTTATTCTTTGTTTTTCATGAAAATAGATAGTTATTCTTTGTTCTTCATAAAAATTGGAATTGCAAATGGTACTTTAAAATAATCTGTAAAAGACAAATTCCGGTTTTTATTATGTCAATATTAAGTAACCACTTGGGTTTAGCTGGTATATATTTGGGCATTTTTAGTATATTTATATTAATAGTTGATACGTGGACATTAATTGTAAATATTTCACCATATCGATAGGGATTACAATCCGATGTCTAGTCATGATGATTGATAGCAAGCAATCGTAAACAACCGTAAACAGCAGTAAACAATTACATTATGCATCTCAGGATAAAATAAGAAAATCTTTCTGGAAAGCATATTAGGTATTCGCAAAGATTTTGTGATCCGAGGTAGGGTGAAAAAGATTTTAGCAAAGTAGAGTCGGTAGTGAAAGAAAAGCTGAAATCCAACAGATTGGAAGGAATGATATTACTGATGATTTAAAGACAAAAGATTTAAAAAAATATTTAGCCTAGCGGAACTAGTTAAAGAAAATTAATATTTTAAATCGCTGAAATAAATGCGTACATTCAAACCCAATGTTAAACATGCATTTTAAAAAAATAAAATCATAATTTTAAATACATCGAAACCGATGCCAAAACAGTAATGATAACTTTTAAAAGTGTGTTTCTCGGAAGTGACCTGCCAAGTTAGTGTGTTTCCTGTATCTGTTTGTAAATTATAAAAATTAATAGAACCTAAATTGTACAGCGCTCTACAAACTATTAAATTATTTTTTTTATCTACCTAAAATACCACAATATTTTATTTATTATTTATTACTATCTGTAGAGATAAAAAAAGATGAACAACTTATTTTTAAATTCCAATGTGTTTTTTCTATACAGAAATATTTTTCCAAATAAGAAATTTTTTTTTTCTATATAAAAAATTCAACTTTTTTACCCCAAAACAACCTTAAAACAAAAGAGCTTCAAAACATGTGGTTTAATTTTTTTTCTTTTACTATCATGTAGAATCGTTTCGTTTCCCAAAGTTTATGCATTTTACCCCCGACACCCTGTATAAAAAGAAAAAAAAATGTTTGTGCAACTCGGTAACAGAATAACAAGATATCTTTAACAAAGTATCTAAACAAGTTTTAATGTTGAATTTCAAACTTATCTTTGAACAATTTAATGCATGCCACTTTCCGAATACATTACGTATTCAAAGAGCTCGACCAAATTCTGACTGCACGAGTCAAGAGCCACTAGTACAAATATGTTTAACCGCCCCAATTGCCAATGTACATTATCCAATCTTATTTAGTTTTGTAGAATTCCTTAATGGTTTTTTATATCGTCGTGAACGTATTTCTGGAAATATCAAAAATACATTAAGGGTCAAAAGGTTGCTTTTAGTGTCGAGAAACGAATTTTTCATGTCAAAAGAAATTGACTTCAAAAGAGTTTATTTATATTTCAAATTAATGAAAAAAATTTTCACTCAATAAATGAGTGCTAAATATATCCAACATAATGAAAAAATATTTGATTTGTATAAAAAGTTACAAGAAGGTTTGATCTTACCCCATAATAAATAAGAATTTAAAATATTTTCTTGTGTATCTCGTAAAAGTCTGGCCACCTAGAAAAGTGACTTTTCCCCAAAAAACACTTTTCTACAAAAGTGATAAAAATACTTTTGGAAAGCAAAACTGATTTTTAAAATTTTTTATTTGACAATGTTTTCTTTATAACTTTACGTCACATGTGCGCACGCCTAAATATATTTGTATTTCTTCCTACCTAAAATACCCAATAGATGGTAGGTGTTTCAGCTAGGATTATGATAATCTACAGCAAATAATTTCTATGCACTTATTATGACAATTATTTACTCACATTAATAAACTGGGAATAAAGGAAGGTGTGCTCCCTCTCCGCATTTCACTAAGAATTGTTTTTTTTTTATAGTTTTCACTTCGGATTGTTTTCATCAAAATGCGACGCGTTTTATTTAATGCGATTGGTATAATTCACGAGGAGCTTGTCCCATTATTTGCGAAATAATAACAAAAATCATGCGATAAATGCACTGCGGCGTGTACACTCGAACTGTTTAATGCGGAATCACTCGCAGGCGGGAACGGGAGAGCGGGGTGAACAATAATCGCCATGGAACAACAATATTCTCGTTCCAAAATAACACAGAAATATTAGCCGAGCGCAGCCAAATCATAATTGGCGCTAACATACCCCCGCCCTTGACAGAATGGTCAAAACAAACCAACAATGCGAAGAGCAACGGAAGGAACAAAGAAAGTAAAAATAGTAAATAATAATAATAAAAATAAAAATAGATGCGTTAAGAACATTTACGTCATCGGGGTTCATTGCTCATTACGTTAATGCGTATCACTATTGCAAGTATTATGAAAAGAAAATAATAAATTAAAATCGATAAGAACGATAGCAATAATAGGTAGTTGTATTTTTAATTAAACTTAACTAAATAATCATTAAGTACTATAAGAATAAACTTAAGTTGCAGGAAAAATGATATTAAAAATGCGTGTGTAAACTCAGTTTACGAAAAACCTTGTTTTAGTTGCGAGCTGCATTACTTTGATTGAGAAGCTATTATGAGTTACATTTTTTTTTTCTTGAGAGTAGGTGCGTTTCCTACTAGTACGTACCCTAAACTGGTCTCGATTGCACTCGGTAATGACTGAGTGCCCTTTACCTTGCCAGGTAGTAGGATTTGGCCAAAAATATTGGCACCAAGGATTGCATCGACGACCGCTGGGATGTGAAATTTGTCATCGGCGAGTGGCAATTCCTTTATGTAAGACAATGCATTCATATCTATAGAAGATGCCGGAAATTGGGTTGCGATGCGATCCACGACCAAAGGTCGAATGGAGAAAGATGTTTTATTATTATAACGAGACTCAAACTTTAAATTAGTCATTCCTTTAATGCGTTGAGAAATATCCCCAATACCTTTAATGGTTGTACGATTGCGATCTGTGAATAAAGGCAAGCCAAGGCGTTTGCAACACTCGGTTGTCATAAAATCATTTTGTGATGCACTATCGACTAAAACGCGTATTTTCTGATAATTATTCCTGGAATCAAGAACATTAATAGATGCAGTACCTTATAATACGTTTTGATTTGGAGAAAAAACGTTTGCATCGACATTATTGAAAATACTTAATGTTACATTATCTGACTGATTTTCAGGTTTGCGTTCGGGATTTAAATCACGTTCAACATTATGAGAAAAATTGGGTGAAGTGTCATCAAAATGCAATAAAGAGTTATGGTTTTGATTACAATGTCTGCACCGATTTTCCGATTTACATGTGTTGGTAGAGTGTATTGTACTTAGACAATTTCGACAGAGTTTTTGTTTTTTCGATATTTCAAACCTACCTTTAGGAGATGCTTTTAAAAATGTTGGGCATTTATAAATCAATGTGTGGTCCGAAAGGTGACATACAGCGCAGTTAGACTGTTTTATTTTGTTACTCGTTAAACTGAGAAATGCGTGGCTATATTGTTTTTGGTGTAATTTTTTCTTCGGGTGTTCTTGCGATTTCCAATCTGGTAATGTAGAAGTTCTATGTAGTATCTTGGTTTGTTCCCGCAAGAATGTTATGAATTCGTGGTATGTAGGTGTCTCCGATTTTCTGACCGACGATTCGAATGCTACAGCTGTTTCTTTGTCTAGTTTTTGGGTCCCTATATGAAGGAAGAAACATTGTAATAAATTTGGAATTTGTAATTGTTGCAATGCTGAAATCGAGGAATGGAATTGATCTATGAAATCTTCTAAATTAAATGCAGTCGGTACTGTTATTGGTTTTATGTTCAAAATTTTATCAAAATAATAAATCGCATTCGCCCGGGTATCTTCGTATTTTTCTATTAAGGCATCCCATATAACTTGGTAATTTTCTGCTGTCGTTGGAATTCCAGCACAAATATTTAACGCCCTTCCCGACAAAGTACTTATTAAATACTGAATTTTTTCCGCATCAGAAAGTTCTTTGTTTGCGTGAATAACCTTCTGAAAGGTATCATAAAAAATTCTCCATCCCATTATATCTCCATCAAATGAAGGCAAAGTTAATTTCGGTAACTTCATATTGCGATTCGGTTTATCTAGTTTTGAATGCGTGTCAGCTAACTCAATTGTATTGTCACCTGTTTGTTTTGCAGTCAACTGGATTATCGAATATAAATCGTCAAAGGATTGCTCCATTTGAAAGTTTGGAACAAATTCTGAATTTCTTTGAAGTTTCAAATCATTAATTTTATTTACTAATTCAATAAACTCCTTTCTGGTTTCCAATAGTAACGCTGCATTAGCACAAAATATGTTTTTTGAATTAGATGATTTCAAACCTTTTATACTATCATATATTCTCTGAATCCTTGCAAAATGTGAATTCTGCCTCGCTTCTAATAATTTAATCTCGCGTTCAATTTCGGTGACGGTCGATTCATCCGGCATGTTGACAGTGTGTTTGTTAATTATGATGAAACGAAGAATATTTTTAATTTTTGTAGATGACCCACGTACGAGCTACCTACAATTTCTCTCAAACTACCCACGATAACTTGAGCAATGAAACGCGTGCGTAAATGGTAATGTAAAAATGCGCGCTGGTTCCTTAAATTAAACATCCAGGCTAGATTGGACCAAAACTGTTTCAGCTAGGATTATGATAATCTACAGCAAATAATTTCTATGCACTTATTATGACAATTATTTACTCACATGAATAAACTGGGAATAAAGGAAGGTGTGCTCCCTCTCCGCATTTCACTAAGAATTGTTTTTTTTTTATAGTTTTCACTTCGGATTGTTTTCATCAAAATGCGACGCGTTTTATTTAATGCGATTGGTATAATTCACGAGGAGCTTGTCCCATTATTTGCGAAATAATAACAAAAATCATGCGATAAATGCACTGCGGCGTGTACACTCGAACTGTTTAATGCGGAATCACTCGCAGGCGGGAACGGGAGAGCGGGGTGAACAATAATCGCCATGGAACAACAATATTCTCGTTCCAAAATAACACAGAAATATTAGCCGAGCGCAGCCAAATCATAATTGGCGCTAACAGTAGGTATTCGTCAGAAATTATGTGAGCTAGATAAATCGGCGTTTAACGAAATATATTTTTTGCAGTTTCATATAAATAAACAATGCTTTTTGTAAGTATCATCACTTATTTTTTATTAATTTAATTGTATGTTTTACATTACCTGCCTCACTAGATGTAAACTGTTCTGAAACAGGTGACAGAAATGCACGACAAATATATATAAATTCAATTTATCAAGTATTTACTGGCCATATTTTTAAATAAACATGTAATTAACTAGTAACGGTGGGAAAAGTTAATGTGAAAATATTTATGGAAGGCATATGAATGAAATAGGAACCTACCACTTTTAAAAATCCTCTCGATTTTTTGTTGTTTTTAACGGAGTTAATGTTTTTTCTACATATTTCTTTAGTAATTTTCAGAATGTGGCTTTCAAGGGACGCCAATAAGTAATTGCAGGGAATTGTTCTAGCATTAAAGGCACTACTTACGCTCGAGTGGTTCCTTAGAAATTGGGATTTACCGGTTATGGGCGCCATCCGACCTTTGAGCCTAATACCGCTCCGACCACAGTGTTATTCGCACCATGTTAAATAGGCTAATGGGTCAGGAGGTTTCAGATCGAAAAGTAAACAGGCTCATAAGTCTTCTCGAAGAATAAAATGCCTATTTTAAAGACATAAGTTAGATCGTTAAAGAAGCAAGTGATGCTACAGCTTTTCAGAAAAAAATGGCGAGTAAAGACTACGAGCACTCGATCTTGATAAATAGTAAATTGATACTTAATGTAGCGAAGTTTCGTGAAAAATAACCTCAAACGCTCTATGAACACTTTATTTATGTTGATTAATGAGAAATAAATAGGTACATATGATATTGATATCCAAATTGACCTATTCACAACTAATGAAGACTATCTGTGAAAATACCGGAGTTAATTACCGTTGAGAAATACTAGTATAATGAAAACATATGTATTTTTATGAACTGCACAACACCTTTATGAATACCTAGGCCCTAAGCTCTTTAACGATTTACCCGATTTAATAAAAAAAGTGAGAAAGCTATTTTAAATAAAAAAATAACGTTACGTTTTTACAGAAAACCAACCGACTGCTTGATTATATCGATGATTTTCAGATGTGGTATGTATTTTTACTTACTATCCAATATTTGAAATACCTCAGATATTGTGATTTTTGTATACCGACTATTTATAAGCAGTAAATTGCACCTTTATTATTTCTAAACATGTATTGGTGAATACACTAGCTCCCCAATTAGACCCAAGATTATTTCTCGGTTAACTGGGTAATTAAAATTGTTAATAAATGTTATTTATTTATTTATAAATAAACGCCCTTTTTCGGGGCTTTTACATATATAGCATAGAAAAAACATTTTATTGTACATAACTGAACTGCCTCAATAACAATATTTTAAATTTATTCAAAGATAAATTGAAGATGTCCACTGACTTGGTATAATTGTTTCCCTCCATTAGTATTCTGGGCAAAGAGGAATACATATGATAGTTAGTCCCAGAATTTCTGCACTGAAATAAATCCTGACTTCTAGTATTACGAAGTGGAATTCGGAAGCTTATCAATTCAAACAACATATGCAACATATTATCATTATGTTTCCTTCATGATTTCAAATAAAAATACTCTGTGAAGCATCTGAACATTCTTTCAGAGAAAAGGGTGGTGATGGCCTTTGTGAATATGGTTGGAGATTGGGGTAAGCTTCCTTAACTTTCACAACGTTGCTTCAGGATTACGGTGGAAATCTCCGCTGCTTCCTTGCTGAAGCTGATTTGACAATATTGCGATTCTCGAATTTGACTCGAAGATTATCCCTAATTGGAAATAACTCTTCACAAGGTAACTGCGTCAACATTATTCGATTTTTATTTTATTTTTATACGTCCTTGTACAAGATTATTCGATTTTAGGTCCAATATTGTCTTACTCGTATTACACAAATGCGTATCTTATATTCAAATGTGTGAAACCGTCACAAAAATTAAATTTTTAAGATTGATGATATTATTATTGGGGGTTATGATAGTTGAGGAATGTTGGGTGACCTAAGTAAGTAATAGAGGGGCATTAGAACAGAAATAGAGAGGTTGAGAAGTACGTGGCTAATCAGATACGGCAATTAAATATTTACAAAGTCATGTTACAACATTTTCAGCCAGGTATGAAATCACACCTTCGAAATTATTAGCCCTCAATAACCATGTGTATTAAAACCAGCATAATTGACTTTCAATTAAAATCAGTAATTTATAAATGACTAGCTGGTTCCCGGCAAGCGTTGCAACGTCATATTCAAATAAATAAATTGTTTCTCCCTACGTCCTTTCCCGTGCGTCCCCGTTTTCCCCCCACGTCTCCTTTCCCTACTGCGTTCCCTTCCTGCGTTCCCCTCCACCTTCCTCGCCCATTACAAAAATAATGACCCATCTTTAAAGCCCAAGCATCAAGCGGTGATTTTTTGATAATGTAAGAAAATTTAGATATTTGAGGCAATTCCTCGCCCAATCTCATCTCTTTCAATTCGTGCAAATAATCCTCCACATTGTATATAATAATTCTACCCCCTCTTGTCTACTTTAGTTTTCTGCCGCATGTGAACTGCACATTTGAATTTTTTTCTGTACCAGTAATTTTAGATAGAAAAAAAATGAGCCTTTTTTAAAACTTTTTATGTTTGCATTAAAAATTATTTTTCATCACCTATCAAAAATAGTTTTTAGTCTGCGGTTATTTTCAGAAATATTCCATTAATTTGAATTTTATTGCAAAGCGGTAATATTTTGAACTTCTATAAAATACTTCCGATTTATGAGGGGTTAACGATTATTAATAAAGATGTTTGATTTTAAAGATGTTTTCAGCTGTAAAGTATGCTGTAAGTAGCCCAAAATACGAAATCATTGATGAAACTCTTTTTGACCTTTTAATATCAATAAATTGTATGAGAGAGATGAAAGTTGCTTAGAGTACCTAGGACGGTTGTGGCCTTTGAGGCGAGAAGGTAGTGAGGTTGTAAGGGGGAAGGCAGTCAAGAGAGGGTGAACAGTTTATCTTGGGGTTGTTGATGAATCCGGATATTTGGTAGTGAGGATTGGAGCGTGAAACGTTTTGTAATTATCTGTTGTTTCAAAAGGGCAATAACGTGCCTGAAAGTACTTTAAAGATAATCCAATCAACTAGTAAAATGTAAAATTATTTCTGTTGTGCCTTCTGGCATCATTCCTCAAGCTATACAGAGTATAAAAATAAATATTGATAATTAGACTGGAGCATTATAGACAAACCAACATAAATCGAGAGCACTTAATAAAAAAGCGGCCCAAAAAGTAACAATTACTATGAGCAAATACGGTTTAAGTAGAAAAATGTTTACCTTTATGTACTCTGATACATCCAAACGTTCTTTCAGAGGAAGGGTGGTGATGGATTTCGTGAATATGGCTTGAGATCGAGGTTTAAAATCCCTTTAAATTCCCATAGTTGTGAACACAGGACCACGGTGGAAACCTGGGCGGATTTCTTAGTGAAGCTGATTTGACAATATTTCGATGTTATAGCTGTGACCAATTCTCTAATTTGACACAAAGGTTACCCCTAGTTGGAAATAATACTCCACTATTATCAGAATCCTACGTTGTCATACTTGTGTTAGATAAATTCATATATTTATATTTGGCTTGTGGAACCGTGACAAAATGAAGTATTTTTTTCCATCAATAATATCATTTAATCATTTAAGATAGTATAAGCGGCTCTCAAACCAAAAATTGAAACGGAGAAATAAGAAAAAGATTTGGTCGATCTAGGAATTGAACCCAGAACCTTATTCTTGCCGGGGCCCTGCTCTAACTAATGAGCTTATTTGACCCCATCGGTCATCTTTAATTACAGTAAGAACTATAAACGTTATCTTCAATTTCTTAACGCATATTAGTAGATATAGACTTCTATCTATATAGGATTCTTTCCTAAATAAATACAAACAGATAGCATTTAGGATAAATGCATCCATTTTTATTTTAATGTGCGACATCTTTTGTCTAGTATGAGTTTTATTAATATTTGTAAAAAAAATTAATATTTAATCATTGCAGACAATATTATCGATTCTCAAACGAAAATTGAGTGGTTCGAGCAGAGGCTTCTGGGTTCAATTCCTAGATGCCACCGAATATTTTTCTGATTTTTCTGTTTCAAATTTTCGTTTAAGAGTCGGTAATGTTGTCTTATATACATATTAAATATTATAGTTCGTATTTTACTCATTAAGTTATCCAAAAAAAAAAAAAAACTTTTATTATTGCGGCACCCGCAGATTACTACTTCCAAGTTAGGTCATTAGTCAGCTGGAAGATTGCGACGTGGTGCTTAGGGCAGCCTGTCACTTCTACCCCCATTCAAGAATGAGATAACAATAAAAACCTTGATTAACGTGCGCGACCGACCCGGTGGCCGATCAAAATAGGCTGCCATAGAAAATTTTTACCCGTAATATTATTTGTTTAATGGAAGTTTCTTGTTACATCAAAAATCCTAATTTATATTATGTCTGTGGTGCAATGAACTACAGAACTCGAATTGACTTTGAATCTAAGGATTATTTTCCAATTTGGAACTGAATGTTCAGAATGAAAATATTTTTATTATACTCGTAGGTAGGTATCTACAATATCGCTTATTTGAACGCACACAGTCAGTTCCAATTTAGAAAATTTCAAAGCCAAATTAAGGTCTAGAGTTAATTGCACCATAATTACAGACATAAACATAACCAAAATATTTTTTGATGATAATTCCACATTAAAATTTTATATTTACTAGCATCTGAAATCCTCCAATACGAGATCGTTGTCCAGGAGAGATGTTAAGGCTTATGTCCAAGATTGGTATACGCCACTATTCTACTCTGCAAAAAATTTTCCGAATTTATTTTTCCATGATGGAAAGAAGAAATTCCTGACCTGAAATTCCTCTCAACCCGGCTACTAAATTTACGGGTGTCCTAGAGACTTTTGTTTCTAAATTAATCAAGCATCCTCGGAAATGCACTCTTTGGCAGTAGATACTCCCATATTTCTTAACTTTCATTCGATTGATAGTAATTGTTTTCGCCTGTTTTAGGGTGTAAAAAATAATTTTCACCTACGCCTGTAATAAAATTTTGTACCTAGGATACACCCTTATTATCGAATATTTTATAAACACAATTAATCCCACAATTATAATATCACATTATTTTTAGGCTAATTTTTAGGTAGTTTAGATATGTAAATAGGTAATCATTTGCATTTATATTTTTTTTGATTTTAAGGAAAAAATACTCGTAATTGTTTACCTGATACGAATGGTTATTCGCAATTTCTGTGTGCAAATTTTAATAATCTTTGTTTTCTTTTTAAATTTTGTACTCATACTATAATTCCAAAATAATACATGAGTATTTGTGTAATTATAACAACCCTAGCAAGGACGTAGATAATGTTTACGTGTCTCAGATAATATCTTCAACAACTACGAAAATATCTTAGAAATAACCATTTTGCTTGCGCAAAAAATATTATCTTTACCTAAATTGAAAATACACACATTTACATATAAAATCACAATTCCAAGGAATACGAGAGAGACCTGAAGACTGAGAAAGCCTTCAATGAACGGGGGGTCAGGTTTGGTTGGATAAAAACACACGTACACAGTTCCCTTTCCTTTTAAATATACGGGTTACGACTGCTCGTTAAACACACACAACGGCACTTTCTTATCCTTAACAATATAATTTCATTGAACGTAGAGGCAGAAGCATCTGCGATCAGCTAAGCTACTTTCAGACTTGATGTTTGAACCAAAAAGCAGCAGTATCATAATATTATTGTTGACTCACCAACCCTTTTAGAATGGATTGCATTTCTTTGACTTGAACGCAATACCAGATCGAATACCTTTTTTATATAATCAAAAACCGCACAACTCTTGCTAAGAGATATTGATATTTTCCTCTGTACCCTTGGAATGTCTTAAATTACATTTACACAGTGTACGTAAATAATAAAAAAACTGTTTTATCTTTATTGTTTTCATATTATTATATACTAGCTTTTCCCCGCGGCTTCGCTCGCATGGTATTAGGGGAAATTACTGTAGCGCTTGCACTTATCAATTATCCCCCTCCGCCCTCCCCCCTCCCCCCTCCCCCTCCCGCATTCCATACATTCATTCCCGGTACATTCAGTTATCAATCAGCTCGCGTGCCACCTAAATTTCATGATGCTAGAGCTCAAAGAAAAAA
This sequence comes from Glyphotaelius pellucidus, assembly GCA_936435175.1. Taxonomy (NCBI): domain Eukaryota; kingdom Metazoa; phylum Arthropoda; class Insecta; order Trichoptera; family Limnephilidae; genus Glyphotaelius; species Glyphotaelius pellucidus. Next base: position 34,463,546 of record OW386537.1, on the reverse strand, counting down.
AGAATTATTCAATTTGGTGCCGTCGTTCGGAATTTATGCGTTTACAAACATTTTTTTTTTAAATTTAAATATGTTGAATTTTGTCAATATAATAAAAAATAACACTTTTTATTATACAGTCTTTATAATCTTTACGAAATATATTAATGTACTAACTCTCATCTGACATTTATTCCAAAACATAAGATTTTCCAAAAACCAAAACATTTTCTAATATTTGAATTTTCTAGAGCAACAGTCCATCAGTAGGTAGGGGGCTGAGAACCTATCAGCATAGAGCCCACAAATATATCAACATCGTTTCCAAGGCAACGATTTGTTTTGTGACGTTTGTAATATCTCGCTTTTGTTAGCGACAGAAAACATAAAACAAAGATAATATATTAATATTTATAATTTCATAACAACAGAACTAACCATTATATACAGCCTATAGTCATCGCATAAAATTAATTTTTCTATTGGTGAAAGAATTTTTTAAATCGTTTTATTGTTTTATTCGTGAAAGCGTAACAAAAAAACTCGAGCAGTTTCGCATTTATAATATTAGTATGGATTATTTACATCTCTGAAGAATTCTGCAAATAATGGTAGATATATTTTATTCGTTTTTGAGTCTGTTAGAGAGCGTTATTTGTTAAAGTTGTTTGCTCCGACAATTTTTTTAAAATATCTATCGGCAGGCCTAGATTTCATTCCGGTTTTCTTCTCTTACTTCGACAAGTAAATGCTGATGTAACTTATTATTATTTAGATATAAAAATTTAATTTTAATTGAATTAAATATATAATGGTTGGTCGGTTATTAGAGTGGATAAAGACTTCTTGCTCTCAACCAGACATCGTGAGTTCAATCATAATCATTAATATGTTGTAAGGTTATTCGTAACTCGGAAATGATATTTTTTTTTAAAGAAAGATAGAAAGGTGTTCTTTTAATTCGAAATTCATAATCCCCAATCAATCTTAATAACTTCTGTACACGATCCAGATCAAGCTATTATTTTTAACAAGATATGTAAGTGGTGACGAGGCATGAAATACATTGTAAAAAAATAAGGAAAGGAATTGTGAACGGTAATAGTAAAATATTTTTTAAATTTGTTTGAATGTAAATATGCCATACATTTTTTGTTGCAAGAGCACATCCGAAAGGAATCTGTCTGTACCTAGCATTCATCATTGTACCTTTTTCCAAAATTGCAATTCATACCTTACTTCAAATACCTTTTACTGCAAACACTCTTTTACCTTCATACCTTTCATACCTTCAACCGCAGGTTCATTTCTCAGGTTTATTTTTTTTATTTATGTGCTGTTATTTCATTTTTACCTCATGTTATTACTTGTCTTTCTTTTGTTATTTCGAAATATGGAATGTATTGCATTGCACTACCCCTGCATACATTCTGTAATAAACTATTATTAATATATTTGTTTTATAAATCAAGTCATTTTCCCAGTCACAATACATCTCAAATAGTTAATATTGCACCTTATCGGGAAAATTTACATACAAACGTAATTGATGAAGATTATGCAACATACGAAATAAACTGAATAAACATATAACATGCATTTATAAATTGAAAACCCTTATTTGAGGTATGCTGCCCAATTTCGGGGAAAAATATTAGATGGAGCTTAAATTCCATTGTCAAAATTCAAAGGAATGTTGGCGCTTTGGGTGAAATGTCGGTTTTGTTCCGGCGTATGATGTGTGGAAATGCCAATACACGTCTGATACATTGAGTTTCAAACGCACCAATGAATACAATATGAATAAATATCAGTAAGGGAGGTAAGAAAACGGTTGTTAGTTACTTTAAAAAAAAGTTAATACCTACAATGCGGTGTAAATTTAAAACACATCATGTTTTAAACTTACACGGCAAAACGACAAGGGGTGAATTATACATGATAATCAAATTTTTGATGGAACGAGGGATTTTTTTAAGAATATAGGGTAATTTTTTTTTATAATGTAGATACTCGAAAAACATGTAAGGCGAGCCTCACTTTTCTTTGTAATTGGGTTTTTTTTTAGATTTGCTCAACACAAGAGGCCCTGAGGAAAATAATTTCCCTAAGGGCCGATGTAATCTTAGGGGATGCTATATGGAGGGTTTTTTTGAAAGGAAGAAAGGTAAATTCTGGAAAAAATAGGTAAGAGGGATGGATAGGAATCTTAGGGTCAGTGTGTCAAGGAGTGACCGAGGTATGAATCCATCCCTTCAATTGCGGTGCAAGGCGATGGGTCAAGAAATTTTGGAGAGGTCAAAAGACTCCTCAACCAGTCTAACTCAATCCGGCCCGCCATGGGTAGGTAGACACATCGGCCGCTAAGACCTTTACAAGAATCCCATGATCCCGGGAACATTGTTTCATGCTGACACCGCAAAACTTCAATTTGCTCGTATTCACAAAACATTCTAATGTTTTGTGAATACGAGCTAGTACGTTAGATGCATGTAACATTTTGGGAGGCGGGTATGGGTACCGCCGCCCCGGGAACTATTTATTAGATAACCAACAACTTTGGCATAAGTCACCCCAAGTGATGACTTAGCAGGGATGCCCGGGTTTATGAGGTGAGGTTTGTCAAGGTTGGCGGCCGATTGAGAGCGACTGGTTGAGAGGGGTCTTTTATCTATTCCAGCCGGAATCTCTCGACCCATCGCCTTGCTTGCGATTGGAGGGATGGATTCATACGTCCGTCACTCTTAGACACACTGACCCCCAGTTTCCTACCCGCTCCTCTATTTTTTCCTTCCCAGAACTTCCTCTCCTTCCTTTCCTTAAAAGAATGCTCCACACAGCATCCCCTAAGATGACGTAGGCCCCGAGGGATGTTGTATTCCTCATGGCCTCCTGTGTGGAGCTAATGTAAAAAAAAGATGACTTTATGGAATTCAGTTCATCGAAAAATGGGAAAAGAAAATATAACCTTATTATCTACTACTTTACTTACTTGGAGATATTGGTTTTTTATACCACGGTGCCTAAAATAAATTTGTGTTTAATGTTATGCATGATTAATTGTAGGTTAGCACACTGTTTTTCTCTTAATATTCTGAAATATTTAATTGCTTCCCTGAATCTGGATAAGCCGTTAGCACGTGCGGCAACGTTCTCTAAGCACTTAGGTGAGCGCTGGTTCAGAGACATATTATTCATGCAAAAAATTAAACAGCCATCGCAATAAAGTCTTCCAACTAACGAGAGCGTAATTTTATCATGTTTTTTTATTTTTCAAACGAAACGTCTAACACAAAATGTCAACCCCGTAAAGAGCTTCAATTTGTTTATATGGATAAAAAAATTTGATTGAGATTTAAATCTAAAGGTTTATAACTTTTTTAGTTGTGCCTGGATGCTGCAAAAAGATTGGAAAAGGGACATGGTTAGAACAGAAGTAAGTCATACGAGCTGGTGCTAAATTTAAATATTGTAATTTTATTAATTTATCTGTAATATTTTGGTTTACCTACAAATGTCTTTTCTGGCAGCCTGCGAATAATAATTATTTTTTTGGCTATAATTTTTTTTTCCATTTTTTATATTCAGTTTTACTGGATCTTTCATATCCTTACTATTATACTAGCGAGTTCCCACATCGCTGGCAGGCACACATCAAATCCTCAAAGTTTCATCGCAATCGGATGCTAACTGTTAGCAACGCATAAGTTCATGATGCCAGAACTCACTATTGTATATGTTGAGAATTGCGGGCATGCGCACATCAAATCCTCAAAGTTTCATTGCGATCGGATGAATGGTTTAGCAACTCAAAGCATACGTACATACATAGAAAGAAACAAACATATTTTCATTTTTATATATATAGATTTCCATAATTCTTGTTAGAATTACAATAATTGTAGGTACGGAAAATGTGCCGGAAGTGTTTTTAACAGTTTTTCCATTATCAAGGAAGGAAAAAATTGGGTTATTTAATTAATTACTGGGTTGTTTAGTTAAACAAAAATCGAAGAATTGGGCTTAGTGTTTATCAGAAAAACAGACTTTAAAAAAATGATCTAAAAACATAAGACCTATATAAAATAGAGTAAGATTCACATAAACTTCGGGTAGAATAAAAATTTATTTAAGTGATTCAAAGGAATGGCTTTAAAAATCTTTTCGCTAATCCTTTCTTGGTCATTATCATTTTCAGAGGAATTAAAAACAAGCGCTAAAAATGTCGTCCGGCATGTTCGGTTTTAATACCAACACCATCGTATTGCGGAGTTCTACCTAGATGATTGGTTATTTTCATATTTTTTCTGCTAGGATATTGAAATCCAGAGTATTGACATTGTCAGGACGCGTCGTAAAAACTATAACCGTTGAACCTTCACAAAGGCTTTCGAGAAGTCAATAGCTTGCCGATGTAGTTTATTTAGTTTTAGAGTTTGATGCCAACAATATTGCACGATTTAAGAATTCTTTGTGTTTTTTTACGTTGGAGTCTATAATTTTGAAAATATACTTGGAGGGAACGAATAAATATGGAAATATATGAGGGTTGAGGGAAGAGAGAAGTGATGTCAAATGTAGTTCGTTGAACTTTCGTGATTGGGGTAATTTTCCTATCTGATGGATTTCTCCGGATTCTGGTGAGTGAAGTATAATATCGAATGATTTTGAGCGAAAAAGGTCATACTGAATCATGGGTCGGGGAAAATATTCGCATATTCACACAGTTCAATTTTGAATTTTGGATCGTCACATTGCGATCGTCAATAAATGAACGTATCTGTCATAATATTACAAGTGGAAAATTGTCAATGATATTACGATACAAGTTGACGTAAGTTTTATTTTTCATTTTGTTAATCTTTGTGAAATAAAAAAAAATTCAACAGAAAATAAATACAAGTGTGCAGTTCACACGCGCTAAAAGTTAAACCTTCAGAAAACTAAAGTAGACAAGAGTGAGAAGGTTACGAAGTACCACTCAAAGATGAGACCGATTTTTCTATCTTATTATCTCGCAGGCAATCCTATAGATGGAAGTGTTTGTCTCTTTTTAGTGTCGCTTTTGCGTTTCATCGAATTTCAAATCACAGTGGTGCTTTGCAGAAGTTTTCACTTCAAAATATACCTACAAGTACATTTTTTAATTAAGGGGTGGGTTCACCCCGTCAACATTTTGATAATGGCCAATGTCTAATGGTGAGAATCAGATAAATAAAAATTTCAAGACAACATCCATCAAAACGAGAATGAAATTCACATAAATCAGTTAAATACATTTAAGAAAATTAGTGTCTTTCGACGGCTTTTTATTTTATTATTTACCACAGCTTATACAGTTTTGATAATAATGCGCATTTAAAATTTTACGAGTATCGCAACGCTCATCCACTTCTCCTCTTCACTGCATTTCATTGCTTTTACATGAAGTTCCAATATTACATTACTCGGTGTGCCTTGGTCCGTTGTCTCTACTCAGGCAGTCTGTGCTTTTGTTACCCCGAGCTTTGTCCGAGCCCTGTAAGAATCAAGGCAATCGATCTACTGAAACACATTTGGGATCAAGGAATTCTCTACGAGAGAATGGCCAGCAACCTGATTTCATATTATTAGCGTTACGTTCAACGAATTAAACATTGATTGGGAAGTTTGTGCGATAAAAACTTTCTTACTTTATTTTTATTATTATCAGTTATATATATTTTTGTTATCGAGTTGATTCTGTAGAACTCCGTTTTAATTTTTATTTCTTTTATATATTCAATAATATCATTAAAATGTATAAAAATAGTTAATTATAAACATGTTCTGCTATGTAATTATTATTTCGCCCTCTGACGGCATTATAAAACTGTGGTTGTATTGTTATTTATAACATCTCTAGACAGGTACTTATGATGAAAAAAAGAATTGTTTTTATTTTTACTATCTACGTCCTTATTAATTTTCAATTAAAATGACTGAAAATATCAATGGTTCCTTTTAAGTTTCCCAATTACTGCATTGTTTAAATTTGATTGAAGATCTTTATTCTGGTCGATAAGTATGTCAAAACAAATCCATGGTGATTCGTGGATTTGCTTTATAGCACAATAAAACCTCCTGTGTGGAGTTAATGTAAAAATAAAAAAAATAAATAAAGTATTTGAAAATTGAAATGGTCGTAATTACGCCCTAGAATAAACCCGCGATGACTCATGGATTTATTTCATAGCACAATTAATTCTCTGAAATTGGTTTGAACACATCTAAAAGTGGTGAGCGAAAACTGTAATAATCCGAAAGCTATTTTGATTAATGAACAAACAAATATATTAGTGATGTTCAATTGGTGTGAAGCAAGCTAGTTACAGACGAGAAATGTAACCTCAAAACATTGTGCGCTTGCCTTTATCAAAATATTGCCGCACATTACCATTATATGATACGATAAGTAATAAAAATTATCAACATGTTTCAAAACCAATGATTTCTTCGTCAGGATAAATTTTAAATTAATTGTACTGTCTAAGCAAAGTAAATTCATTTCACGTATTTAAAAATGACACCACCAGTGAATTTGTGAACATTGAAGAAATAAACATATTTACTTCTTCAAATAAAAAAAAATAAAAAAAATATTAACGTTCAATTATTGCACTTAAAACATTTACGTGGTATGCCTATGCATCGACATGGCACATTGTTATCAGTTTGTATCTTAATTTGTAACCCTACTATCTCAAGGTCAATTGCAAAGAACGTGAAGATCAGGACCATGAAGTTAAATATAAATCAGTAGGTAAGTCTTGATGAAAACCACCAAGCTTTTAATGTTGTAAGTGCCCTTATTTCTTAAAGTCGTATTTATTCCGAATTTACAAAGGCAATTTAATTAAACAAATTTTATTAAGAATCAAAACAAAAAAGGTTTTTTAACCCTTCTCGGAATATTAATGTACACGTGTTCTTGAAAATTATTTGACTTTTGTTTTGTTCCCATAAGGCCAGCAAGAGAAAAATATTTTTAAAAAATTAATGCGAAATAGAAGTAATCACAACCAACCACAAAAAAAGCTGCTTTATTAATATTAAAAGGTTTCAGATTTTTTTAAAGGACGTTAGGACCGAGAGTTTCTCGGAAATTTTTAATCCAAAAACATTTACATATAAATAAAGAGTCTGTTTTTTTTATTTTCCATCAACTCCACACAGGAGGCCATGAAGAAAATAATTTCTCTCAGGGCCTACGTCATCTAAAAGTGTTGTATGGAGGATCTTTTTGAGGAGAGGGGGGAGTGAAGATGGGTCTTGAAGAGACCCACGCTGCAGGAAAGAGGAAACACGCTGGAAAATCATTCCACAGCCAAGCTGTTGATTTCAAGAACGAACCGTTCTCACGTGACAAATGTCAATCGTGCACAAATATTGTAGAAGTAAAAGTTCCCCAGAACCGTGAAAAATGGCGGGATATTATAATTCCGATTTGATAAAAAGACAATTAAAATATTTTTCTGATTGATAAACTGATACAAAGACAATTAAAATATTCTAATATAAACATATATTCTCTCTAGACAATAAGTTAAAGACAGAAGAGAGAAATTACGTTAGTTCACGGGCGTAGTATTTTTCTTGCAAAAAAAATTCAAACGTTATGATACAATGCCAAAGTTTTACTGCAGAATGGTTTTCGGGTAAAATATTGCTAAACTCGGGCTATGTAAATTTTATGTTTATGTGGGGATTATGTAAACGTGACTTTAAGATATCAACAAATGTCTCTGTAATTGTATTTGATTTTCAATATCTATTTTACCATAACTATTTAAACCGTAACTATGGTAACAATTTTCCTTCACACAATAGAGCCATTTTCTGTATTATCATCTCCACCATATTTCCTTTGTTTCAAGACTATATTATTCTCATCAAATTTGCAACCCATTGTCAACAGTTTGTTATGTAGCAGAAATCCGAGCGTACGCTTTTTTAAAACTTCCTTACAAATAGTCAATTTGCCGTCCGATAGACCTAGCGAAAAAATTGACGCACTACAAGCCTACCAAATGGGAGATATACAATTCTTCCCCACTCCCCACGTACCTAGCAGCCCTGCATCCAAACGCACGCTCGTGTGACGCCAAACGGTGACGCGTTATTTGCTTCCAAAATGGAGGCGGTTGCTTGCCACGTGAGTCAAACAATTACTAATATTGACTTTGGACCGTTCTGCACGCTCTCATGGAGTTTGGATACCGCTTGGCCGTCACCAATTCTCGCAGAAAGCTACGCACCTCTTTTCTTAGTACCTTTAAAACCCATTAATTAATCGGCGTTCCTCCTGGAGCACCTATAGAGAGAGTCGAGTCGAGAGAGATATTTGTTCCACCCCAAGTAACTAGGAATTGACTAACATAGGATTTACTCAATACTGTACATTTCCGAACTGTCTTTGTATTTTTCTGCCTAATACCTATATGTCGTAAAATGCCAAAACAGAGTTTTTATTTGGAGTGTGCCGTTGAGAATTTCTGATAGCCGTTCCGCTGAGTAAAGGCTGCGGCCTACCTACCTCTCAGCTATTGGAACTCTAGCCTGCCATAGCTGAGCTCTGCCGAGGGCAAATGAGGCCGCCCTTGAGGTGTCCTCTTTTCCTACCCGTAACCGTGCCGCCCTTTTTACCCAACCGCAGCACTGGCGCCTATCGGGGGACTCCAGATTCCTACCTAGACGTACAGGCCTCCTTTTCCCAACCGCTGCACTGGCACCAACCGAGGAGTTCTTTTCCCAACCGCAGCAAGCTTGTGACCGAAGCGTTCTACTGTTTTGTATTATTATAAAAGGAAGAGATTGAATCAAAAGTTGATACACCAAAACAGTGCCTTTTATTTAACATTATTTGGTCCTTTGAGTCAATTTCGTCCGTTAACACTCTGTACATACATACACATTAAGGTGGTCCAAAATTTTTATTTTTTTATTTTTCATTTGGCCACCCCGTGAATTTGTTACATATGTTCATAGTAATAACATAGTAAAATTTCAGCGAGATAGATCAAGTAGAAAGGGGTGCTCAATAGAATGTTGTTTTTGAATTTTTTGTGTAAAATGCTTAATTTTTACTTTTCGTTATTGGACAATTTCGTGTGTTAAATAATTAAATAAATATTAAAATAAACTACTGAAGAGTTCTGTAGAGAATTTTTAACAGTTTTGATACTTATTTACTAGACTGTGGAGTGAATCAGTGCAATAAAATGTGTTCATCTAAGACGAAATTTTTCTGGGGTTCGAGATATTGAAAATAAATTGGGGTTCGAGATATTAAGCCATTGTGAGGCTTAACCAACTTCCTACTCTTCGGCAAGTTTTACTCCATTATCACCACCTATTAAATGAATCCAAAAATGTGAAAGATTCCGTGCGTGTACTTATTCAAGAACTCATGGAAGTCTGGAGTGAATCTAGTATTCCGACCAGACAACAAAATCACTGCATTGAAAAATTGATTAAGTTTCATAAGAACTGGCTGCTATTGATGAAAAATAAAGGAAGAAATTCTGAAGCACAAAAAAAAAGAGAGTATTTGTTTACAAAAGAAGTAGACAAACTTTTCGATATTGCCCATGCAAGCGCTTTGAATTTGATAAAAATTGCGGAGGGCAGAGCGTTTCTCATCGATCAAAGAGTAGAACGTTAGAAGACGTACTCAATCGTCAAGAAACTAAAAAAGGTCAAATAACGTTTTCTAAAACGGAAACAAAGATCAGAAGATGCTAGAGAAATGGCTTTATCTGGAGATAACCAAGTTCGTGATGATTACAAAGAGCTAATAAAGCTCACCATGATTGTTTTGAACAAACCACCTGCGAAGATATTTTGGAGCGCTCCAGGTCCAATTCATCATGCTCGTTGGATGGCGAAATTGCTGTATGCTTTGAAGATTTTTCTCTTTCGAAATAATTTACAAGCATTCAAACTGACCAAGAGAGAAAAAAAAACAAATTGTTCGATTTGTTAATTTTGGTGTGCTCGTCTACATCAAAGTTTGGATCGAAGAACCTTTGGTAGCAGATGAACCAGTAAATGACTTATTACTTTGGAAGAACTTAAAATTGTACGAAGCCATTGTTTCCAAAATCAGTATAGCAGCTAGGGGTGTCTTAGAGCGTCACTTGTGGTATTTGTTAGATGAGCTAGTTGCCTTGCATTGTGCATTTGCCTTGTTCTTTGACAAGCTGTCTGATACTGAAACAGGCCATTGTTCAAAAAATAAATTCTGATGGCGGTAATCGTTCAGTACGAGGTGATTCTGCTAAGCTCGCCTCAGAGGTTACATTAGAAGCTTTTGCAACACAAAGAACGTTGAAAACGCTCTTAGTTCTTGATATGAAGCACTCTTTTTTGCAATTACCCCCTGATACTTGGAACGACAATGTTGATTACCTTCAAGGCAAAGCTGCGTCAAAAATTAACGTGTTGTTAATGATACAGCGGAGAGAGGTGTTAAACTATTTGAAGATTACAACAGATACTCACTAAGAATGAGGAAGAAAAGCAATTTTTACTTCACATCGTTGAACAAAACAGAATATTCGTTTCTACTGAAACATCCAAAAAGGAGTTAACAAACATGGTTTTGAAAGAATGTGACCAATATTATGTTAATTATTGCTTTTTTACCAATTTTCGTTCACGTTTATACACTTTGTGTACTTATTTGATTAAAATACTTGTAATATTAATAAACCTTAAATTACGTGTTTTACTTAAAATCCTGAACTTTTTGTCAGAAACTTCAAATTCGATGAGCACCCCCTTGTATGTAAGATAGGGGGCTGAATTTTTTTACACATAATAGGAATGGTAGGTGTAACAAATCAAGGGGGTGGCAACACCTATATTTGAAGATTTTTTTTTACTATGGGGGCCTTGACCACCTTAATACACATCCACAACGTTTATACAAATGTTTTATAATAAATGCATAAGTGCGCATGACGTAATAATAATTATAAAGTGGTTTTAAATGTTGAGATTGTCAGGTTTGTGTGTAAAAATATATCCAAATCTTTATGATTGCTGTGTTTATTACATATAATCGAGTAATTCTTGACGGTTCTTTGCCAACTGAGAATAAAGTCAACTCAACGCCTCTTTGAAAAGATATTAAAAACTATGAACAAAAAAATATTTAAAAACAGCCCATAACCCTAACCTAACGAAACCCATTTGACCATTTTTTTACAATTTTTTTTCATCAATTCTAATGACTTTTCTGAGGTGGTTTTGGGTTGGCTTCATTCTGACTTGTCTAGTCACCATTCTTGACCAGACAAGTCAAAATGGTGACTCTTCTGACTTGTCTTTTCAGAATAGTCACCATTTTTCAAACCAAGTCAAGTAACCTTTAAGTTACTTGACTTGGTTTGAAAAAACTTGTATTACTACAATAAGTATGGATCCAAAAGGTTTTTATTCCCTTTGAATTCTCCCAATTCGAACGTATCCTGAATGAAATTTTCAGATGAAAAACTCTTGCAAATATTGAATTGATTATAAAATGACGTTTCTGTGCAATTTTTTTTTGCCTACAGAGAAAGTTTTTTAAATCGCTTACTCATATTTTTTTCTCGTAACCTATACTTACCATTTTATACGTAACTAAAAAACACATAAAAGTATTTTCAAGTAATTGTCACTTATTTTATGCGTTTTCGCTACAGAATATTAATACAAAAATTTCCACATCTTGACCGGGTGTACTTTTTGGACATTTCCGATTTATGGAAATGTTTCAGTTTACATGGTATTCTCTTTTTCTATGTTGGTTTATATGTCTGAGAAACGGAGATGGAACAAGTATTATGAGGACGTGTGATTTGGTGACAGATATAGCGTTAAAATTATGATTTTTGTAGTGAAAACTTCTTTAGCACCGTTGTGATTTGAAACTCGATAAAACAGAAACGAGTGACACTAAAATGAGTTAAAATACATTCTATACACATTCGATTTAGCCTGCGAGAGAATGAGTTCAATATAATACGATAAATCCACAGTCCAATGCAAATTTCCTTTGGTGTAGTGGCATAAAGCGCCCGACGAACCTTAGCGACCAGACATTTAGCGGACCAAGCATCGAATCCTACTACCAATATTTTTATTTTTGTAAAATCAATATTCAATCTTAAAACCACTCCAAAATGAACATGCAAAAGAAAACACAAAAGAAAGCGACCCCGAAGAAGAAAACACACATACTTATAAGATGACCAAATGTAGGTATAGGAAACGATGCACTGGAAATTGAGTACGGTGCTTCGTAGTCTACTTTAGTTTTCTGAAAGTTTCACTTCTACCGCTTATGAATGGCATCCTCTGATTTTTTCTCATTTTAACTTTTAATCCCACCCATTTACAATTCTTAAAATAAAATGGTAACCATTAATTTAAATATTTATGAAGTTTGTACAACCATATTCCCGAGACGTCTTTCGGTATTCCTTTAAATAAAGATAGATAGGTGGCAAGCAACTTGAAATTTGTTAAAAATATTCAAGAACTGTGGGCATTTCATCTTAAATAAATGTTGATGTCGTTTTAATATTCTCAGCTTAATTCAGATGCGGCTAGGTTAGGTAGGTTTTTCTGTACACCCCGAAATATTGTATGAGGCTATAGTGTTCAGTCTTTAGGAGCTCAGTCTTTCTTCATTAAGTCAATCAAAATAATATGTTCCTACTATTATTGTTGCAGCTAAAAAATAAAAATGGCTAGAAAAATAAAATAGGAAGCCGGTTATATTGTATTATTTTATTTATTAGCTTTATCAACGACAAAAATAATGACATTCAAATTTAAGACCGTAAAAGAAAAATAATAATAAAAATTCATAATAATATCCTACCCAATATAAATAGTTCTGAAAGTCTACTTGCTTAAATCTACAAAAAGTGTTTTATGAAATATTTCCAAGATTAACATTTGAACTTGGAATGGAAATCAATAATATGTTATTCAAAATCAAACTGCTGAAAGCAAAAGAGAAAATGTGATAAGCAAAAAAAAAATAATATTAAGTTTTCTGCTAAACTTATTAGATGGATTGTTATTATAAAGAGATATTTAACAATCCTCCTGATAGCTTATCAGTACGATAACGAAAATTATATTTTTTTTTATTTTTATTTATCTATGTACATTTTGTTTACATTAGGTTTTTCGATGCTTATCTCACTAGGATATACCTGTGTCGAGACAGGCTTAGAGGTACATAAATGAACAATTTTAAGGAACATATTTTGTAGTTACAAGAATATTTAAGGTTACATACATATTCATTTGAAAACAGTAAAAATAGAAAGGTGATTGGAATGGTGGGTAAATACTTTAAAGAGAGTTGTCATATAAATGAAGGAAGAGATGAAGTACAGTAAAAAGTAAATCCTGTCAAATCTATTTATGGAATTAAATTTACAATGATTCTATTTGTTTATTTATTTTATACTAGCTTTTCCCCGCGGCTTCGCTCGCATGGTATTACGGGAAATTACTGTAGCGGTTGAACTTATCAATTAGCCCCCTTCACCCTCACCCCCACCCCCACCCCCTCCATTCCATACATTCATTCACTTACATTCAGTTTTCAAACATCTAGCCTGCCACCTAAATTTCACAAAGAAAAAAAGAATTATCCAATTTTGTTCATTTGTTCGGAATTCATGCGCTTACAAACATTTCGGATGTTTATTTTTAATTAAATATTTGTAAATTTGTTAATATAATACAAAATTACACTATTTATTATTCAGTCTTTATAATCGTTACGAATTATATTTTTAATGTAGAAACTCTTATCTGACATTTATTCCAGCTTGTCCAAAAAAAAAACAAAACATATTCTAATATTTGAATTTTCTGGGGCAGTAGCAGACCAGGGGGCTGAGTACCTACCAGCTTAGAGCCCACAAATATATCAACATCGTTTCCATGGGAATGATTTTTTTCTGACATTTGCAATTAATTCGCTTTTGTTAGCGACAGAAAACGTATAACAAATATAATATATTAATATTTATAATTTCATAACGCCAGAGCTTACCATCATATACAAAATATAGTCTGCGCATATAATTTAGCTTTCTATTGGTGAATGAATTTTTAAAGTCTTTTTATTGGTTAATGCCTGAAAAGGTCATAAACAAACTCGAGCAGTTTCGCATTTATAATATTAGTATGGATGGATTAGGTCTATGTTAATTGTTTTCTGACTATGTGTGATTTAATTTACAAAAGTTTTTTTTTTTTTTACATGAGCTCCACACAGGAGGCCCTGAGAAAAATAATTTCCTTCAGGGTCCATGTCATCTTTGGGAATGCTATGTGGAGGGTTTTTTTGAGGAAAAGAAGGGGAGGAGAGTTCTGGGAAGGATTAGGTTTACAGGGTTCAACCTCCCACCATGAACCCGGGCACCCCTGCTAAATACCAAACGTAGCGAACCACTTGGGGTGTTCTATGGCAGAGGTGTTGGTTTGCAGTAGTGTGGCGTCCAATACTTACAATCCATTTCTTTACATCTTGTTTGAATTTTGTCAATGATTCAGTTTGTCTGATCGTAGCTGGTAGTGTATTGTATAGTTTGCAAGCTATGTATTTGAAGTGTCTTTGTCCAAAGGTAGTTTTAAAAAAAGGATTTTGGAGAAGTTATTTGTTTTTGGCTCGGGTATTGTGCATTGTTTGTCTTGCTATGTATGATGTTTGGTTATTTTTGTGTAAATTAACTAATACGGATCTTGCGTAGAGCTGTTTTACATCCATAATGTTGAAAGTATTGAAAATCGTATCAGTGCTGGTAGTAAGCGGCAGTTTAAGAATTATTTTTATGATTAATTTTTGTGCCTTAATGAAAGGGTCGAGGACACTGGTATAAGCATTACCCCAACTAAAATGCCGTATTCGATGTGAGATTGGCACAGTGAGTTTACTGTTTTTAAAAGTTTTAAGTTAAGGAAATTGCGTATTTGTTTGAAAAAGTATAAAGATTTGCGGATTTTGTTTGGAATTTTATGTATATATTGCTTTCAATTTAGGTGTGTATCAAAGGTTAATCCTAAATATTTGATAATGTTTACTCGCTCTAGGCATGGGCAGTCACAATTCCGGTTTAAAGATGTATTTTTACATTTGTGTATTTTTAATGGTGGGGTTTGCTTTGACTTCGGGATATTGGTGAGATTAGACAGTAAGTATTATGTTTTCTGTACATTTAGCGTTAATGTGTTCGAGTCAAGCCAATATTTCACCTTTTGAATTCCTTCCTCTGCTTTGGAATAACGACAACATAATTAACAAATAAACAATAAATACTCGCAACATATAAACAACTCATCTAACTTATCCTTTAAATAGCCACTATTCATAGGTTCAAGAACCAAATAGTTAACTCAGATTTTTTAAATAAATAAATCGTGTTTAATTAATCGGAGATATAAAAATGTTATCGTTTGATAATCTGTGAGGAGGATGGAGAAATACCCGCTTAGATTTTTTTGAATTAAGTGAAGTTCATGTTAAACACATCGATGTCTGTGCATAATCTACTAAAGATGCTATAGCTTATTCGTATAAGTACATATTCAAAACAATTTATATTGCTCTTAGGAATGTAAAATGTGTACTGAGATCTCGAAAATCTCTACGAAAATCTCATAATGGTCATCTGAAATGAATATTTTTAATAGGTACGGGCAATCAATAAAATTATGAATTATCTTATAAAGAATTACTAGGTCTCTGATATCTAGGCGTTGATCAAGAGATTTAAGGTTCATGGTGAAATAGTTTTCATTATTTTGCTTGCTATAAGAAACATATTTAAAAAAAAAATTCTGAAATCTTCCTTTATTTGATTTATACGTAGAACAATATCTAGTATCTTATACAATGTGTGAGTGAAAATACGAAAAGACGAAGAGTCAAAAATACCAAAAACGAAGTGAGTACACTTCCAAACTCTATTTTGCATGTGTACTCACGAGCGATAACTTTTTAAATGCGGGCTGTAGTTTCAGCACCCTTCGCTGGGGATAGTCAAATTTACTACAAACATAAATCATGACCCCTTACTAATAAACGTATTTTAAAATTTAAACAAGTAGCATAAAAAACATTCTTAATAATAAATATATATACGAGTATTTCGTTGTGTATTCAACCCGGAAAATCAAGAAGGTAAGATTGAGAATTATTTGGCAAGATAAATCCTGTGAGGCATGCACCTATGAATGCTGAACATTATAATACGATAAAAGGTAATAATAATAACTAAATGCACAGGAAAGGAGAAAAATTAATACATTTATGATTTATTTAGATCGATATAAGTAGGGATAAAGGTGCTATCTACCATATTACTTACAAATATTCGTGCATTCATATAAAGCAACGTAATGCAGTTAACACGAACAACAAAATATTGTGAATTATCTAATACAATAAAAGGAAATTTTAAGTAGCAAAAAAAATTGTCTTGAATTTCTAGACCAACGCATCATTTTCCAGTTTTGAAAGACATGTTTTGATCAGCAAGTGAACTTTACGTAAACATAACATTTTAACCGCTTGGGTCTATCGCCTTTGTGTATGTTTTTGGTCTTAACGAACTGTCAGATTGATAAAAAAACTTGTGTTATTTCCGTTTTGCAATTAAAGCTCAATAAATGAAATATTTCTAAACGTAGCCAAATATTTAAAACCGTTTTTGAAAGGTGATGAAATACGCTTTCAAATTGTTTTTATTAAAAATAAACAATAAAATTTGCAAATATTAAAATTTAGAATGCAAACATAGAAAATTATAAAAGTGACTCATACGATATATTTCTGAAAAAACGGTACTAAAATCACGGATAATATAAAAAGTAAATAATTTTATCATACAAATGTAAAATAAACAATTTTACCATCTTACTTATTGACCATAACGGCGCGTATGCGTTTTGGCGGGTGACAACTTTAAATAGAAATGTGAAGCGTGGTTTATTATGATATTATCCTTCTTGTTTTAGGGTTATCACTAGAACAAAAACGAAGGTCTGTGGGTTAGCTTGAAAACAAGCTTATTGGACTGCTATTGAAAAATTGTCGTGAAAACAAGTTTAGGGGTCGGAATAGTTAACTTCAAATTTTGTGCTGCTTTGCTGCTCAGTAAAAGAATATATTATTGAAATTCGGACTTGACGGAGTAAAAGTGTTTGAAAACAGTTTTTAAAACTTTTAAATAAAAAAATCACATCACATTATTTTGAAAAGGCTTCCCGACCGTACCCTTTTTAAAAATATATGGTAGACAACGTTTGAACAGCAGATGAAAACATGTTTCGATTATGCTTATAACGGATCCTCCCAGACAAAGACTGAAAGTTCCTCCATTGGAAGCTAGAAAATGAAGAAAACGTTTATTACTTTTGAATTCAATTTACCGAAAGCTCATAATATATTACATACTTATCTATATAAACAAAATGTTTAATCTTCCTACACTCGCGCGTTGGTCTCTCAGACCGACAAATCAATAATTCGCTATTTTCTGAAAAATTAATATCACTGAAACTTTGAGGTTTTCATAGTAGCTTCTTAATTTGTTGTTAGACATTATTTAGTGCGACGCGCACGTTGGTGCCGAGTAGACGTGTGACACTTTATTTGTGTTATCGGTCGGTGAGACCAACGCGAGTACACGTGGACGCGAGTGTACGAAGGTTAACTATAAATATTTCTCATACGTTAAACATTTCTCATACGTTACCAATGATATCATTCCAATAAATGAAGGGTTCTATTGAATATTTTATGCAGGTATTGAATTTGAAGTAAATCATTAATTTACTTGTGTTATGAAAAGTAATTGCAGTCCTGAAAAAACAAACGAAAAAATGAGCGCTTAAAAAGATGAACCTATGAAAAAACATATTAAAAAGTACATTACGAACAAAATTTGGTAGTGAAGTGTGAGTGAACAAGTGAGTTTCCTATTCCCAAAATCGAATTTTATGGAAAGCTAATTTTATGGATTGTCTGAACTAATTTATTTTTCTATTTAGTTTACTAATTTCAATATGCGATTTTCATCAATTTTAGTTTTATAAAATATGTAATTGAACTCACTTCTCATTCTCCAGAAATCTGGAAGTCCATAATGAACTCATGTATTTCTTAATTTTATAAAACTTATCGTTACACGCTGGCAGGCAACCACATAAATGTTTTAATGGAGTTGAAGTCGAATTGTCTTTTGCGAAACTGTGAAGTTTGGCTAGAGGAAAGAAGTAGGTATTTTATTTATTATATTTCTTATCTTAAATGATAATTAAAGCCAACCCTCAGTTGATACCACAGATATCATAAAAAAATTTAAGTGATAAAATACCTTTATGTTTGGAAAGGCAGTGCATGTCTTTTAACTCGCAGAAACGACTTGTTAAGATGTGTGCTAAAATCGTAAAACAGAATTTATACTTTTCTTTTCACCATACAGAATAAAATATATCTCAAGAAATGTCTTGTGGGCATGTGTCGTGATCAAATTCAGGCACAATTTAGGTGTATAATTCTAAACAAAACGCTGCTTTTGAAATTCAAATGGGATGGAGATCTACGATTTTTGTCGAGTGTAAGCGAAGCGGCACGTTTTGGGATTTGTCTAAATTTTAAATGGATCACTTGTTGGATCACTTAGAGCGGGAAACAGAATTACTCCCTTTTCAACATAAGTTACACTTAGTGATAGGTCTACACCTACCATTGAATCATAAAAAGCATTTTTTAATATAAATTAAAGCGAAAATAATACGATTAATAACCATGCCCTTAATCAGTTTAGACGTGTAAGCGGATTAATGTGATAGCGGAGAGTGTGAAAATTGAAAAGGATTGAAAGAATGTAAGAACGTAAGGAAGTCATGGCATGTTCAATTGAATCTAATAATAGAGTCGGGGCAGAATATTAGAAGAACATGTATGAAACGATGTGAATAAAGCAAGGAATACTAAGACAGAGTTGTACGGTTTGCGAGGTTAATCATATATCTGGTTGGTTGAAAAAATTACTTACTACTGTTTTCATACAAGTATGACGGGTAAAAGAAAGGCACACAATTGCATGTTTCGTGTATCATCTCCGCATTGCATTTGACCAAGCAGTTGTGATATTTGTAGGGCTGTCTCTCCTCTGGTATGTCGCTTTCCAGGTAGCACATGCGTCTGTCCGTGGGGATCCGGTGCAGGTCGGAGGAACTTCTTATGATTCCTGGTTCAATGGTTACCCTGGCCAACTTCCGGAGCGACAGGGTTAGGTGCTTAGCCGTGGCTCCAGGATAGTCTCGAAAGTCCGATATGAGGATCTTAATAAATATGACAATTTTAAAAATACTAATTTCGGTTGCGTGTCTGTTTGTAACTCTGGATCAACGAACTCCGGAAACGAGTCCTTTTCAAAATTACTACTGTTTGTCAAGACAAGCGATAACGTAGGTAACCAAATACCTACAATATTAAAACAAAAACTTTTTTTATTTTCATATTAATTATAATTATTTAAATCTACTAGAAATGTGTATTTCTTTCATTTTCTGACAGTTGTTTGACAGAACTATCCTAACACTATATCATTTCATGAATAATAAATTGCAAGTCAATTTATAACAATAATGTGATTTTATTCTAATCATCCTTTGATGTTTCGCAGTATAAGCGTTAAATGTGGTGCTTATCATATTATATAATATGTAAGATAAGTAGTATTCGTTCGAACGGAAAAGTGTGCGGAATGCGTATTTTTTGACATGCTCTCCGTTCAGGTAAAATTAAAAATTAATTTTATTGGTGGTACATATTTCACAGTTTTATTTGTTTCCTTTCTTACTTACTATTGCCCCAATGTAAGGCCGAGCGGGCGACATGTAATCTGTGGGATTCACATTTATATTCAATTCAAGTCCGTTGTGCCTGAAAATTGACAGTTTTTGTAGAGGTTTATTTTTTTAGAACTTAAATAATTTATATTATGATAAAATGAAACTTACATTCCTTCGCCAGAACTGTAAGAAGTTTTATCCGCATTTTTATTGAACCTAAAAAGGGTTAACTTTGATAAATGAGTGAACAGGGATACTGTTATTGAAGCATCATTTCATTGAATAACTGTAATTAAGTGTGTTTTAGAAAGTACCCGACAAATTTGAACCAATCATTTCTGGGTATATTTGGAGGAAAAATGGCAGATGGTTTTTTTGGTCTCCAATGAAATATTTTTTGATTAAATGAAGACATTATGAGCGAAACTCAATCGAAAATCTGGAAACAGAAAAACCAGAAAAAGATATTTACACCTCTGGGACTCGAACCCAGGACCTCCGTACTTTCCGGGTTGGGTGCTCTTATCCACTGAGCTAAGGTGTCGATATCAAATTCGGTCACCTTTAACTGTACCATGCTTCGACTAAGAACCACCCATATTATCTTAATTTTTCTTAACGCATTTTTTTATTGGCTGCCATCTTTATGAAGACTTTTTATTGGCTGCCATCTTAGTCGAAATATGGTACAGTTAAAGGTGACGGAATTCGATATCGACACCATAGCTCAGTGGATAAGAGCACCCAACCCGGAAAGTAGGGAGGTCCTGGGTTCGAGTCCCAGAGGTGTAAATACCTTTTTCTGATTTTTCTGTTTCCAGATTTTCGATTGAGTTTCGCTCATAATGTCTTCATTTAATTAAATTTTACAGTTTGAGGTTTTACTCATAAAAAGTTAAAATAAAAAATAAAAATATTATTTGGTTTTGTTTTGTAAAGAGTTACCTAAATTAAGTTAATTAAACATTTAAAAATTCACCCTTTTTTCTCTCCACCGTAGTAATTAAAGGCGCAACAGTAACCTTCCGTTGTTTTTATAACCTTAATATGTGTTTTACAATCCAATTGTTTTTGCTGATAAAAACAGCGTGTAATTAAAGCCTCGCATGATTGCATAACCTAAAAATTTATTGAAATAACACAAATAAACTTTCATCCATCATTTTGATAGGAAAAAATCTCAATTTAGTTTTATACATACCTCCCTCATTATATTGCCTACAGAATATTTATTTTTTTGGAGAATATTAAATATTCTCGAATGATTTTGAATGCCCTTGTGATAATAATTATATGTGGAAAACGAAGTCAAGTAGTGAAGAGATTTAGCAAAATCGTCGATTTCCGATTGATTAATGTCGTGCATTAAGCTGAAAAACAAATTTCTTGTTAGGTGCAATATCTTAAAGAAAGTGTAAACAGATTTCACTCATATTAATTCTAATACTAAATACTTATTCCTTCCTCTTCCATATTCACTTCCCCTCCCCACCTCTTTCAGCCTCAGTACATACCCCAATTATTGATGCACAGTCTCACTGACTCCAGACGGTTGGGACTATTATGTGGTGTTCACATAAAAAAATCCAGAAATTTAAAAAAATTATTACTACTTTGAAAACGTATCGAAATTTGACGACTAATCCTACATATTATAAATCCTCAAAAGTAGTTTGGCTTAGTTCGGAGATAATTCAACCATACTTACGTTAAACTATTTTTGAAGATCTTATTAAAATTCTAGGATTTCCAATACAATTTTTTTTTTTAATAATGCAAACATTTAGGGTTGTTTTAAAAAAATTTAAAAATCCCTAACTTTTTAAAAAGTTAATTTTAAAAGTTTTATTCAAGCTCTGTTATTATATCATTAAAAGCAAGTTGCTTCATAAAACTAACATTTTAACGCATTGTTTGCACATCTTAAAACATTTCTTTCTTTGATACGTTTACCGATAAATGAATTAGACCTTTATTGTTATAAAAACACCACTTTAAAGAAATTCTTATAAAATAAACACCCTAAAATGCAATTTGAATATTGATATGACATATAAAACCATTTCTGACAGATTTACAACATATTATTATTGTATGATAACTTGAAAAATTCACATAAAATAACACAAATAAGTTGTAAATATATTAAATACACGAAAATAAGAAATTGGCCGTTTTATGTAACAAAGACACAATTCATGTGGAGATAAAAAATATAGATATCTCTAAAACAATCGTCCGCTGGGCACTTTGTGCGGCGGTGGGCGGCGCGTGCTTAAAAAAATGTGAATTCTATACTTGCACGGTCTTTATGCAATGTATAACAAAACACCTTTTAATGGTCGTAAGTGTTTTTTAGGAATGCCGTAAGTATTTGTTTTATTTTAAAAATATAATTCCTAAGCACAAATTAAAAGCTTCTTATTTTTTTTCTTTGATTTAACGTTTGCAGTTGTTTCAATATGGACCTAACGTGATATTTCTCGTTTAGTGATGATTAAGATGGTGAGTAAGGAATTGTTAATATTTTAAAAAGATATAATTGTAAAGAATAATAATCACTGTCATTATAAATTATCCACATAATATCACTTGTTGCATTTCGGAACTAGCGGATGTCGGTATTTTAAGCAACTCTCCACAAGTAACTAAAAAATGCAATTTTTGGAGTTGTTTAACCTTGAAACTGAAGTGCCGAAATACATATAAGTATTATTATATCTTGCTATGTTGGACATGAGCAAAGACATGCAGACTTGTGAAAATAATATTAAAAATAATGTATTACAGTAATTTGTTAATGCGTTTGAATCCCAATCTTGAAACTTTATTGTTGTTGCAGACACTAACTGCTGGGAATTTTATCTTTGTCACTGGGAAGTTATTTGTGGAAATCTAAAAAAGATAATCAAACAACGCTGAAAAACAAAAACTTACAAACATTGACATTTCAGTAGTAATCCACGTACAAATTTCTCACCCTGGTAATAGGTGCGTTGTCCCTGTAGTGGATAATAGAATTGGCGATGATATGTATTGCCAATCCAATAGTCATAACGTAAACCATCGCACGACAGATTATTAAAACACCTTTTTCCATTTTCTCGCAGGATGGATTCGCGCTAGACGAAACAACATTTTTTGAAGGTGATATAAAATTCCTCTTTGAAATGAAAAAAGGTTTCTTCCGCGGATTCATCTAAAATTATCAAAACAAATACTGTAATTTTAAAATTACAAATTTTGCACAATTTCAATAATATGTTTTCTAATCAAATAAATTTAAAAAGGTATATTTATATTCAAAGTGTATTGGTAAATAAATTAAATTTTTTAGACAAATAAATTTGATGGGATGTTGATGGAATGACGTTGGGATTCAAAAAAGATGATTTGACCTTAACATTTCAGAAAGCAAATTTTATAACTGTAATTAACACCGCTCGGAAGGTTTTTTGCGTTAGCATAAGTACTCATATTTCCTTTATGTGTCCAAATTTATAATGTTTATGCCATTGTCCATGTTTAATTCTTTCAAATTTTTATGTGATTGATTTTGTATTTTATTTTTATAAGGAATATTTATAGGTTAATAACATTAAATACATTTAAGAAAACAACAAATTAAGATAATTTGGTTTCCAATAATTAATAACTATTGCTGTCTAATATAAAAAAAAGAAATGCGTAAAATACAAACAGTGGGCCAGTTTTGTGGCTAGGAGATAAAAAATACAATTAAAATACAAACAATGACCCAGTTTTGTGGTTAGGAGATAAAAGATACAATTAAAATACAAACAGTGGGCCAGTTTTGTGGCAAGGAGATAAAATATACAATTGAAATGCAAACAGTGGGCCAGTTTTGTGGCTAGGAGATAAAAAATACAATTAAAATACAAACAGTGGGCCAGTTTTGTGGTTAGGAGATAAAAGATACAATTAAAATACAAACAGTGGGCCAGTTTTGTGGCAAGGAGATAAAATATACAATTAAAATGCAAACAGTGGGCCAGTTTTGTGGCCAGGTGATAAAAGATACAATTAAAAAACAAACAGTGGGCCAGTTTTGTGGCTAAGAGAAAAAAAACTTTTAATATATTATTTGTGAACAGATATATAATAATAATAAAACTGAAAAACGCCAGACGTAAAATCGTTTATGGAAAAGAAAAACATTAAGTTTTAATTCATTTTTAATTACATTAATTAATATTTTTTATGTTATTAAATAAAATATATATTTATAAAGATACAGGTAAAATACGGTAAGCCAATGTAAGTTTTGTGACTAAGACATTAAAAAGAAGAAATATTTAAAAACATAAAATAATAATAAAAAAATCGAAAAACGCCAGACGTAAAGTGAAAATTTATTTCTAATACAAAAAGACATTAAAATAACGATTACCATTTTTAACTCTTGTCATAATGAATTTAAGTTATTTAGTAAAGATTTGATTATTTTAAGGCTCTATCTAAAGTAGGTACACGACAAGACATCAGAATCAATACATTTTTTTGTCACATTGATTACAAGTTCTTAATTAGAAAGAATTTTGCCTGACACTAGTTGGAGCAATTTTGATATGAAACAATGACTTGTCTCTAGTTTTCTTACTTGGAACTCGAATATTAATTGTTGTTGACAAAAGAGCTGGACAGCCAATATGACCCCAAGACTTTGTTTTATTAAGTCACATCCGCAATGTTTCTCCTAATTTTTAGAATTTTAAATCCAAAGTGTTTTAGAACCATATATATGTCATAATAACCCTCAGGTTTCTTGAAATTCTAGTGATGTATAAATTTTCTTTAGACAGCATTAAGCACTTTGTGTATTACATAGGATTCCAAATAGGAGAAGCATACTCAAGATGACTACGAACATAGGACTAATAGATATAATATTTTGAGGGTTTGGATATTGGTGAACTCGTTTCCAATATGGAATAAAAATCTTAAAATGCTTTCCTAACAATCATAACCACATGTGCCTTACATGAATTTTTTTTTATTAATCAGAACAACAAGGTCTGGAATATGTTGGATTTTTTTTGAAGTATTTGACTGTTTTTGTAATATGGTAATCATGTTCATTTTTTTTGGTTTTCTTTAAAGGTGATCACATAACATCTGACGCTTTTTGTGTAGACATAATTGACAATACAATAGTTATTAAGCCTATTAAGATCTTCTTGAAGTTCATAGGTGTCAGTAATGGAGTTAATAGAAAGAAATATTTTCATATCATTAGCAAAGGGAAAAACTTTTGCATGTTTGAAGCATTGTACAATATTATTGAGAAATATAGTGAAAAATAACGGTCCCAGGTGAGACTTTTGAGGGATACCTAAAGGTTTATTGACAATTTCAGAATGAATACGATTAACTGCTATTATAGGTCCCTTAAGGTAGAAGACCAGCCATCGTCGGTTCAAATCACTGTATTTTCAAAGATAATGGTTTTTAGTAGAATTTTGATATTGCACGATAATTCTGGATGTCGTTCTTAGACCCGGATTTAAAATCTGGTGTAAAGAGATCACATTTCCATCGATCTGGAAAGATATATTCTTTCAAAGATGATTGAAAAAGCAGTAGTAGAGGCATCGATATATTATTTTCTTGGTGCACATTTTTATAAAATAAGCTTGAACTTTATCATAAAATTCTGAACGACCAAGAGATAAAATTAATTATTTAAAAAAATATTTCTTCAAAATTCGCAAATTCGCTTTGTGGCGTATAAAATATTATTCCTTGAAAACTGAAATAGAAGAATGTTTATTTAAATAATTGGTTGCTCGGGGATAATTAGTTTCTGGTAGTTACATTATGATTACAGATGGAGGCGAGGTGTTTTGAAAACATATAACATATAGCTAAAGGACTGTTAGCTGTTGCATTCATTATTTATGTACGTAGTATTGGGTAACCTTGAACTATCTCTTTTTATTTTAGCATAGAGCCAGATATTCTTAGTGTCATGAGATATTTTGAGTTCTGCATTTGTTATAATTTTTCTGTGACATTCGTTTTATATGTACTTTTTTGTCTCGTTCGAAGAACACAGAACTCTTAGGACGGGTTGTTTCAAAAAATTTGATGGATTCATCAAATATTTGAAGTTAATTTTCACGTTCTGCGTAAGTTCTATTCAAGTTCTGTGATGATTTCAGTTTTGTGAACCAACTGGTCTATAATGATGTAATAACAGAACTTGAATAGAACTTACGCAGAACGAGAAAATTAACTTCAAATATTTGATGAATCCATCAAATTTTTTGAAACAACCCGTCCTTAATGACCTGAAGGATTTGACTGTTTTTTCCATTTTTTTTAATTTTTTGTATTTTTTCTTAGTCAATTTTATGATACGAGTTGTTGACCTGAACTTCTTAGATAGAACGTTAATTTGAATCATTTCATGTAAAATATTATAAAAACGGTTAATTTATTGTTTCTGCTTGCTAGTGAAATCTAGGAAATCATTATTATATGTATTAGCTAAGATACGTACCACTACTTATTTATTTTATGAAAACAACTAATTTTAATGCATTAAATTGTATTTTGCTTGATCCCATGTTTGTTTCCGAATCATTAAAAAAAAATTATCTACTTTTATCTATTTTTTATGAAAGATACATGAACATTGAGTGCATTTTTTAAAATAATTCACTTCAGAAATCTTAAAAATGTAACGCTCTTGCATTTTTCTGTTAGTTCATTTTTATTTTGGGAAATTTGTCATGATTTGTAATACAAGTTTGCACAATTTATAAAACCGCTGGTGTTCTTCAAACTGAATGAAATTGAAAGGCATCTATTTATAGTGTGTCCTACCCTACATGTCATCGAACTCGTAACGCTTGTATTTTCCTTGTAAAATAAACTTGTGTCTATTCTGATACTAACCCAATTCGTTTGTTTGGATTACCTTGGGCGTTGGGTCAAAAAGCTTTATTGCGCGGAGAACAAACATAACGGATAAACATTAGAGTATAGAGATGGATAAAGAATGATTTTTTTATGTTCTTTTGTTAATAATACCGTTTTCTATTTCTAAAGATCTTTAACACGTAATTTTGTGAACATTTCCTGGAGAGCCATAATAACTACCTTGCAAATAGTAGTAGAGTAAAGAAATATTTTACCTCATCTCAATTTGTTTGTTTATTTTAAGTGCGACCAAAATGCCAATGTGCGTAAAATGCAGTTAAAATAAGTAACAAAAACTTCATTTTAAAATAGAATTACGGTTGTTTTTATCGTACTAATATCCTAGTTACTCTCTCCACCGCCCAAAGTCAGCACCACCTTTAAATTTTGACGTTGTAATGCATGCTAAATATCTACGTTGTTTTCAACCATTGCGGTAGACTGGTAGCAATTTTTGAAAACCTGCCCCTACCTTGATCGCTACCACCTTTTTTTTCTTTTTGAAAATTTGCCAAAGAAAATTTACCTTTTTTTTTTGAAAAACATTTGGTAATCACTCGATTGCTCACCTACGGTAATAATAATGGGATGTTAATTAAATTAAATATCTATTTTCGGAAGTGCTAATAAATTACTGAAAGAATTTCATTGTAGTTATAATAATTTGTAGCATAATAATTTTAGAACCCATTAAAAACTTTGTTTCACTTTTACCAAACCTTGTATCAAACCAAAGTCAAATTTTAAAACGTTATTATTATAAATTAGATAAAAATGCTAATAATTAATAAATATTTCTTGAAATGAGATCTGGTCACGGCTAAAGCCGTGTTTGGTGATCAGATATTTACTATTTGACTATTTGGTAAATAGCCTTATACTTTACCACCTTCTTATTCCCCATATTCTTTCCCTAATCAGCCTCACAGCATATCCTAAATGGGAATGCCATAGTCTCACACGCTGCAGGCGTTGGGAGCAGGATTTTTGTCATCGCCTAGAATTTGCTTACTACCAAAACGTTCGTAGATGTGAAAAAAACACATCTTAAAACAGTTTCTCCCTCAATCCCACACGATATTTTCTATAATTAACGGAAACATTTATCATACACTTGCCATACCATTATTATTACTACGTACAAAAATAGCAACCACAAATGTATTTTGCATTCATTATTTGTGTGAAGGTCCACCAGCTCGTAAACAAATAAATTTAATTAAAGAGACCGTGTAAAACAATTTTGGTTGAATAAAATATAATAAAACTAGTAAATAAAAAATAAACAAATCGAGTTTTAAAAAATTATCCAACAAATTTATTTCATCGCAAACACGGAAGCAATCCGTTAAAAATATAGTAATGTAATGAAATGTTGTATTCATTTTGTTTTAGCACTACCGCTCAAGAAGGAGCATTCTGACATTTTCTTTCAGATTTTTACTCACAACGACGTTCAAATAAAAATTAAATAAAAAGATTTTGCGAGACATTTCCTCTTTGCCTGTCTGAACACATATCATGTTCACTTGTTTGGACATTCGCTTGGTTTTCTTGTAGGAGGTGCCGGAGTACGTAGCGCGAGGGTTAAGATTATTTATACGGCACATTTCCTTCACTTACATAACTCGCAACGACATATTACTAGAACACGTCTCAATACTTCCGCTTCTCAAAACACACTGGATGAATTCAACGACCTCAAACCTGCACACCCGTATATAGGGGGAACGTCACTTCCACATTCCATCTTGCGTGCTTCTGAAGGTAATTTTTTTCACGCTGTACAAGCAATTGTGCATTATTTTCAGCCTACCCTCGTATATCAAAGTGAATCGTTTTATTTGTTGACATTTTAACTTGTTGCGTTCTATCTGAAGTCACGAACCGCATAATTTGTAATGCACCGCACTGTTGGTATACGTGGTGCATTTGATTTTTATTGTAAATTAGGTCTTTTAATTCTTTTGCCTTCAAATTATTTTTAGGAACATAAATCCTCGATAACATTGAGCGAGTTTACAAGCTACTATCCGGCGAATTCACTATCTGCTAGTAAACTCGTTAAGTGTAATCATATTAAACTAGCTAACTAGCAGATTTTACATTGAACTAGCAGGTAATGTATTCGCTGGCTAGTAGCTTGTAAACTCGATCAGTGTAATCGTGGCTTAACGTTCTAGTAAGTTTTAAGTATTGAGTAAATTAATAAATTAAAAATTGAATAAACTATTGTACTTGATTTTGTTTATATTGTTTTCACCTTTTTTAAATGACCAATCTACAACAATCTACTGTGGTCAAGATAATCAGTAATATTTGGGTGGTTAGCTTTAATAAAATTGTTTTTTTAAGTTGTAATCATACTCATTTGTAATAATAATATCAAACGGATGGTGTTAATCTAATTGTAATAACAATTTGACCGATGCTCTACTACTTGTCTTTGAGTTACTTGAAAATACTAGGTCAAGCATTCAATTAATACGCCTAACACCCTTACACAATTCAGAAAGTAAAGAAAAACATTCATGACCTAGTTTGTGGCACGAAACTTTGTCTTTCGCAAGAGGCAAAGCCCAGGAAAGACCCCACATTTGTCACGTTAGAATTGGATGTCATTAAATTGATAACTGTGTTTTATAACAAAATATTTTATTTTGTATTTACAATCTTTTATTGTTTTGATTCTTAAGTGGGCGAAAAAAATAATTGTCATTAGGATTGACTAGTCAAACCTTGGAGCGCCAGAGCTTCGAGGATTGACATTAACACATAGACATAATTCAACCAAGACGTGACCAAAATACTTGATACTCGTGCCTTAATAATTTTTATCGATAGCCGCAACTTCCGATTATTTTATATCGATATACCTACAAAACAGTTTCACTCTCGATAGCCGAACCGATATTGATAGGGAATAAATAAGAAGTAGATATACTGGCAACGCGGATCTGTCCACGAATTCACATTCAGAAACGTCAAACGCCATTCACTTACCTAAAATGTTAATAATAATTTGGTAATGTTGAATTGAAATACCAACCTAAGCAGGAGTTAATTAGTTTATCATTTTTTTATTCAAATTTCAACCACTTTAGTACTTATCTCAAAAATAACGAAAAAAATTGGTCGCGTCTTGGTTGAATTATGTCTATGGATCACGTATAATATGACTTATTTCAAATCAAAAAGCTTCGTTAGTTGAACTCCGTTCATTTATAAACCAGTATTTTTGCATAACGAACGACAGTATTCAAATAAATGCGTGTATTGACAGTTATCCGAAACTTATCTGATACTATGGAGGCTGGGCGAAAAGTCATTAATTGTCGCGTCAGCGTCGGTCGGGATATCTCTTACCAATCGATGACCATTTTTTTTAAAACATTTTTAATTAAAAGCGAAATTTAATATTTTCTTTATAAATATACCATCTCAAATCTTATAGGAACGTTTGTTCAAGCTTAAATTATGATATGATATATTACCAAATATGTTGATAAACAGTCAATAAAACCAAACCTTTAACTCAACAAAAAATTAAGGTCTTGAATGATAGTGAACTTAAATCACAAAACATAACATCGGATTAAAGGAATGCTCATATATTTGTGGTTTTTGTATCAAAATACTAGATTTTTTTCACAAATTGTATCAAATCACCACTTCCGCCTACTGGAAAAAATACAAAAATAATCACGTTCGGGTTATTCTCTTAATATATTATGGCGCGAGTTTAATTACATATTTTTAAGAAAAACGCCGTTTTCAGGCTATGCTTTAAAATATTAAGATGAATTAATTGTTTGCGCACGTACAAACTCAATATGAATATGTATAAATAGTTGTGTCCATAAACAAAATCATGTCTTTCGATTCAATCCAATATGGTATTAATTAAATCTTGTTTATTCAAAGACAAAATTATTTATTCGTATTCATATTGCATGTGTACGGGCGCAAACAATTAATTAATCTTAATATTTTAAGGCGTAGCTTGTAAAAAGCGTTTTTTCCTAAATTAATAAAGAAACGCAGATGTGGCAGAATTACCTACAGAATGTAGATACTAGAGGGCTATGCTATTAAATATTTTTAATCAAAATTATTTTTTTATTTAATTTAATGAAAACAAATAACTTTGTGTACACCACTATTAAATATTTTATTTGCGATGATTGAAGAAATATTAATTTTATTTGTACTATATAATTTTGTATGTAATTATATCTCTGGTGTCATTTATCAATCAAATGCCACAATGAACTGTTAACTCTTTTTTTATTTTATTATTTCTAAATTTTTCATTTGATTTTATGACGTGTAATCGGTGTAGACGGTATATTTACACCTTTGATATTAAATAAATAAATAAATAATAAATCTTGAAATATAAATTCTTCCAAATCCAAAGGGATGTTAATGAATTTTGACTAGTTTAGTAACCCGAATTTTGACTCTCGGTAGTTTAGTAACCCTAGCATAGCCGCTACAATTTTTTTAGCCTTTGTCGTTGCTTATACATATAATATACAATCATGTATAATCATATTCAAGTTGGTGGATGGTATTTTTAAAAAAATAAATATATTTATGTATGTTTAAATTTATCGTCGATGACGTTGGATCTTTTACGCTACGTTTACATCAAATTCTTAATGTTTTTATTGGGTTTCACTAAAATAAAAATACTATTGTAAAATGAAACAACTTAAACTTACGCAAACCGAACAAATTAGAAAAGTATTAATAACTCACTTGCTAAACGATTAAATAAGAATCAGGTTTGATAATGAAGTTTTCGTGGAAAATTATAAATATTTTACTATTTTCAGAACCGTAACGTCAATACTTATGTTAAGCCAAGAGTGAACTAAACTAACTTGCAAATTATTTATCAAACATAATATTTTTGCCAATCAAATTGAAAGCTTGGATCACGAGAAATATGATTTAAAACTTTAGAAATAATGAATATTTTTATTGAATGCAGTTTCCAAAGTAAGTGCTTTCAAAAACAAAAACAATTATTTAGCACTTCTGAGTTTATTGTAGTCTTGTTGTTTGTACCGCGATTGAAGGTTACATTTTTGCAGGCAATAGAAATTATTTAAGTTTACAATAGTATACATTTAATTTCATTGTGATTACACTTTTTAACTAAGATAGATAATTTTTTAATAACGTATTTAAATTTTCAACAAAATAATATGCTAATAATTAAAATAAAAGTAAAAAGGTTGAATAGATTTTAATTACACACTATTTTCACGAACTTATATTTTAAATTAAACATTTTCTAGTTAGCAAGTGTCTACGATGTTGAAAGTTTAACAATTTATCTGTTTATATTGTTTCGTTAAATGATATATCATGATATCGCACACTTGTAGATAAAATTGCTACTTATAAAAAAAAAACAAATGTGTTATGCAAACTGTATATTTTATTTTTTATTCTAACACAAAATTTTTATTATTTTCCAAGTTTCTACTCTTGTTGCATAGAAAAGTTCGCAGTATGTTTGGCATAATTTGACTAGTTTTCCAGATGAGTGTTCTGCATACCGACCTAAACACAATACCTGTTATTTTACTTTAACCAATATATAGTATGATAATTGGACCGGTATTCAATAAATCTCTGAGACTTTATTGATATTATATTATCATCCTGTTTTCTTTAACACTTGCGCCCCTAGCGGCGAATTGGAAAATTAGATGGGAAATTTTCCGTCAAATATAAAAGGGGTTGATTCTGCTGTAGAGGGGCGATTTTTCTTCATCGTTTAGACGGTAGATGACGCTTTCATAACTCCAAATAAATTATTTTAGGCAGTGAGTGACATGAAATAAAAAGTTGGTGCATTAAGGAAAAAAAAAGATAGAGTGACTTTTTTGCACAAAATTTTTGACGAATTTGCTTTCTCACACACGTGCATTACTCAAAGATCAAACAAACAGATTTGACCAGAAACATAATTATGGGTGCTTTTATGATGAATCTTTAACATTAATCATTACATTAATTAATGACTTTCATTGAGTTAATGTAAGAACATTGTTTTTTTCTTTAATGTCGTTGGTGGGTAGTTGTGCTCTAGATGTGGCGAAGTATCTTTTAAAAAGAAAGTGAAAAAATATTTCAACGATGCTCAATATCGAACCGCCCAAACAAAGACTAAGTGTTCCTCCATTGTTAGCTGAAAATAAGAATAAAAGTTAATTTCAGTTCGAAAATTGGCTTTCTAATCGTTTAACTAAATACAAATTTTATGTTCAGTACCTATAAAATCATTCCAAAAAATGTACGGCTCCGTCCAATATTTAATGCAAGTATTAGACTTGAAATACACGTTCAACCAGCTTCTATTTCCACTTGAATATTTTGTTCTGAAAATTCCGAACGATATAGAAATAAATACAAACAAAGACATATTTTGATGTTTAAAGAAATCACACTTCAAATAACAAAGACGATTTTTTAAGATTTCAAGTTATCGTGCAAAGTGATTATTAAACAATAGGGAAATGATGCCTTACTTACTCATTGCCCGCTAGATATCGTGTGGCCCATGAATTGCTAACGACCCTTTGGATATTATAATAAGTATCGCCACACTCCGGGAGACAGCCACAAAAGTGCTTGAAAGGGACATGTGTACCATTGCTATATACGAACGTCTGAAATGCAACTATGATCACACAATTAAAGCATTTGACTTATTTTTCAAAATTTTGAAAATCATGCCATAATTTTTTTTCTTAAAATACCACTGTAATCATTTCTCCAACCAAGGATTGGAGGAATCATATATCATTATCAGTTTCTATTTATACACACTGATCTAATTTCATCGACAATTTTTCCAAATATTAGAGTAAAGAATCTAACGATTCTAAAATCTATATCTGTTCACAATCTCTCATATTTTGACAACGTATTCTTTAAATTGTCGAACCCTTGACATAAATAAACTTAATTGTTATTTGAGCAATCGTCAAGTTTTTTGTTGTGATCTATCTGATTTTCTAAAGCTGAAATTACAATCTTGCATCATTTGCATTCCCCAGAAATCTGTAATGTTTATTTTTCATTCCTTCACTGGTGACTCATATTTAAAGTTGTGTAGTTTTTAATTTGGCACTATAGTTATGAAAGGGATCAACACCACCCCAACATTAAGGTAAAAAATCAGCAAAAATATTATACCTATAAATATTACATTAAATTTAAATTATGGCAAGTCAAAAAGTTAATGCTTTTTACAAATTTGAAAAATATTATAATTTATTTCTAATTGTTAGAAGACAAATATCGTTTAATTGCTATTAAAGTACCTTTATTGAAGTCGAGACATTCCAGATCGCTTAATTCACAAAAGCGGCGTGGTTCTAAAAGAGCATAACATTTAAAGAATGGTTACATGATATAAATTAATTATTTCTTCAAACACAGCAAACTTATTTTGTGGCACCACTTTAATTAAAAATAAATAATATACTTAGTTTTTACCAGTTTTATTGTTTACAAAACCAACATGTTTCGTGAGCTAAGCTCACTTTTTCAGAGTTTACTAACTAATTATAAATAATAGATAAGAACAATGGTCATAGACATAGACAACTTAATTATAAATAATAGACGTAGTCAATGGAAAGGTAAAATGGCTAGAGGAAAGAGGGGCAATAGAGAACAATTTACAAAGGAAACAGGTTTAATACCGGGTCATTTTAAAACAATTTTTGATTATTATTAATATTCAAATTCGCATTCACGCTCTTTCTGATCTCTAATATTTCTAATTTATCTAACTGAATGCCATTAAAATAAGAATGTAGCAATTCAATTCCACTATTGAAGTCAAAAGTGTGATTAATCTCCATCAAATGATTGGCGAACTCTGAAAATCTGTTATTGTTTAAAGATTTCATATGTTCTTTAATCCTCATTTCAAAGTTTCTCTCAGTTTTACCAATATAAAAGAGACCACAATCTTTTTAATTTATAAATTCCAGATTTTTCAATTTTTAGAATTTATTCTTATTATTTATAATATAAATTTTAAGTTTGTTATTTGCATAAAATACAGGAATAATTTCATTTGGTACATTATTTGTTAAGTAATTAGAAATATTATTATTAAAATACATAATTTTCCTCCATTTTTTCCCTTTTGGTATATTTTAATTACTTTTTATTACTAAGTAAATTATTTATTTTGAATTATATTAAATATTGGTAAGACGATGATAGTTAGCTGAAAATTTTATTACTTTTTTTGCCACTTACTTGCTGTAAACGTGGGATAGTAAAATGGAAGACATTTGCAAGTTAAGTACATTAATTCGGCCCTACACTTTATGACACAAGCGTGATATTGCAGGAATACGTGTTCTTTTGGCATATCCTCCGTAAACACACAATGCCGGACATCCATTGCTAATTCGAAAAGAGCCATTGAACTCCTTAATATGCCAGGGGTGATTTTTAAATGAATTATCTTCTGTGTTCCCACTGTTGCAAATTTAGAAGTCATCTCTGGATAGTCTTCTGGGTCCGTAATGAGTACCTAAAAGAGTTAGGGTCATGTTTCGTTACACATAATTTTTTTGAGAGGTAATTTTGCTTATTCCTGAATGCCTGAATTAATAGACAGTTCAAACAGATTTTTTTTTCTACGCCCATTTATTCCAATCGAGTTTGCATGCATTATTTTGTAGTGAGATAAAGTTTTTCTATTTATGACGTTAAATGTGAGGTTTTTAAATATTAAAGTTGCTATTTATTCCAATAAACTTACTATTGCGGCAACAATAGGTCTCGAAGGAGACATATAGTCGTCTCTCTCAATGTTGATTTGAATTGAGAGTCCATTGTACCTATGTTAATAAACGCGTATTGGGTTTATATAAGCATGTAAATCAAATATGAAACATATTTTTTTTTGATATTTTAGTAAACGACAAACTTGCGATACTCACGATCCTGCTCCAGTATTGTACACCAATGTATCATTGTTTATTTTGGTTTTGTTCCCGGATCTAAAAAATATGATATTTAGTTAATAAAATTTTCAAGGATTATAAATAATGCAAGCGTTTAAATAATATTTAAAAGAGTTTTAATAATAAAACCGATAAAAACCTAATTAACATAAGGAAACAAGGTATGTTCTTAGGCTACATAATATTTTTATTACGTTATCTATGAACATGATGGGATCTGGAAAGACAATGTTATAAAACTATATGAAAGAGTAATTTTCAAGGATAAAAATAATGGTTGTGTAAGCCGTTCTAAGACTACGCATTTTTTTATTTTTTTGTCAATTTCTAACATATAAAAATGTGCCGATGTGTTTTATGATAGAATAAAACCATTATTCATATACATTTATTGGTACTTATATATACATTTATGGGGATAAACCATTAAAATTAAAAAAAGTAAGAGATGAACAATCTTTCAAACTTTTGTTAACCAATATTATAAGATTCACAAGAATAAGCGCTATTACTGTTGCTGTACGATAAACAAGCGCGTACGTTTTTGATTTCCCCGGTGCTATTGTATGTCATGCATAATTAAATTAAATCTAATAGATTTAATTTAGTCCCTTGTTATCCTTTCATAGTTCTAGGGAGCCAGGATTTTTCCTGCATTATAAAAAAACCTTAGACCGTTCAAACGATATATATTATTTCATCCTCTCCATTTCCTTACGGTTTTAACGCATACATTCAATTAAAAATAGTTTTTTTCTAAATAAGAACATACTTCAATAAATACCAAAAAATTAATAAATGAAACCAATAAACGAGAACAGAAATAGAAAGTATTATTTCGTTTAATGAAAAATCTTATTGTATTAAATGAAAAAAACATACTTTTTAATACACCACTTTTTATTTGAATAAATAATTAATAGCCAAAAAGCTTCATCTTGATTACTTATTAGTTATGAATTCAAATAAAAAACATCGTGTGTTTTTTCAGTTAGTATATAATGTCACACCAAAAGGATTTGCTTCCTTCCGAAAAATGTTAAGTTAAGAAGCGCGCAATCTCAAATTCGCAAATTGCGTTCTTTTACAATACCCCAAAAAATCTTGTGTAGTCATACATGGTTTAATATAGGCTACCGGAAAATGCTTCCGAATTTAGTCGCGTGGTTTATTTAGAAGTCACCAAAATAGTAATTACGTAGGAATCTAGTACTTACGCGCTGCACAACGTTTTGGAAATGAACAAATATTTTTAAAAAATGACACAAATATTAAAATCTTATCTGGGAAGTATAGTTTTGTTAATATTTCCTAAACTTTCTCGTAACTAAATGTGCTGTTGTCGGTTGCGCTAACTAATTACGCGCATCGCTAATTTGGCCGCTGGATACTCTTATGAACCGCATACCCTTGATGCACCTTATTCTAGATATTTTTAATTAGTTTTATCTTTTTACCGCTAAAAATTAATTTGTATCACTTTATTTTAAAAAGAAAGGGTTACCTGTCGAAGTCAACCGGTCCTTGATGGTTAAAAGAACAACAGTATCCTTCGAAAGTTTTTATAACTTTGATGTGCTGCGAGCAATTTATCTCCTTTGATTGATAAAAACAAAATGGTAAAAGGCGACTACAGGATTGCATCACCTACAAAAAATATAAGGAAATAGACAATTCTTAAAACAATATATTTACCTACGGACAAAGTATTAATTAGATTTTTAAATAGTGTGCTAAGCCACAAATAAACTCATTATTTTACTTGTTTTATCCTCTAATCAACACCAACACACATAGTTTTTTGTTAAAATTATTAATTGTTCCTAAAATATCATTCAGACTCTATTCTCAACTCTCGACTTGGGATGCAGGTACGCCGCCCCGGAAACCATTTAATGGATTACCAACACCTCTGCCGTGGTCACTTAGCGGCGGTGCCCACGATCTTGGGGTGGGGTTGGTTCGGATCTTGGCGGCGAATGCGCCTACCCATTAGCTGCGTGGCAGGCCAGATCGCGCGAGGCTGGTGGAGGGAGACCTTTTGACCTCTCCAGCGGGACTCTATCGGAATATCGCCTTGCACTGCAGTGGAAGGATAGATTCACACGTCCGTCACTCCTGGACACATTGCCACCAGATTCCTGCCCACCAGCAATGGGTTGGAATCTGGGGGCAATGGTATCAGTGGTATGGAGTATATCAGTGTGGGCAATGTCAATTAAGTCAATTTGTGAGAAATAGTCTGGATGCAGGTGAGTTATCTAGTTGTTGTCTTGTATATTCTTGTCAATTAACATCTGTTTCTGTATTTTTTCTTAATAAAAAATAAAAATAAAAAAAGGTATCAGGTATCTTTTTCCTTCCCAGAACTTCCTCTCCTTCCTTTCTTAAAAAAACCCTACACACAGCATCCCCAAAGATGACAAACACCCTTTAGTTTCCGCAGGGCCTCCTATGTGGAGCTAATATAAAAGCAAACAACTTAAATTCATTGCACT
The DNA here is from genome assembly GCA_936435175.1 of Glyphotaelius pellucidus. NCBI lineage: Eukaryota > Metazoa > Arthropoda > Insecta > Trichoptera > Limnephilidae > Glyphotaelius > Glyphotaelius pellucidus. The sequence continues at coordinate 34,425,211 of OW386537.1, read as the reverse complement.
AATGTTCGCACCTTCAACATAAGCAGATCCACCGGGTAACCATGGTTTCTGAGAATTTCAAAAATTCTCGTAAAATTTCTTGTCCTCTTATCGAAATAATTGTACGTTGAATACGAAATAAGATATTTAAGTGACTTGGCGAATTCCTCTATTTCATTTTGCGTTATGTTATATTCTAATCTGTAAAAATAAAGTGACACGTGAACAATTATTTCATCAGTGGTGTAGCACATAGGTTAATCAAAATCTAATTTTAAGGAACTTACAGTAGTTTGTTGATGGGCTGAAATTCTTTTTTTGATACCTTGTTATTATTACAGACACTGACGGCTGGGAAGTTTATCGTACTCACTGGGTAGTTCTTAGTAGAGATCTAAAAGGTTGTTATATTAATTTAAATCTAGTCAAGTGATTTCATAAAACAACTTTTTATTTGTACACCAATTTTATAAAAGCAAAAATTCTGTTCACAGAATTGAACGTATATTTTTTAATTCTTGCATTTTTTTTAGAAAACACAAACGAACATTATTAGAAAACTACAAAGACGTGCATTTTTTGTAAACATGTTAAGGAGAGATAAATAATAAAGTATGGCGTCATTTCAAAACTGTTAAAAATTCATCGTAAATTATATTTAAATAGCACAGACTCGTGTAATATTACCTTCCTTTAATATACAAGTAATATACTTAATTTGGTAGGCGGGAATGGGTACCGCCGCCCCGGAAACCTTTATTGGATAACCAACACCTGCCACAGGTCACCCCAAGTGGTTCGCTACGTTTGGAGATTTAGCAGGGGTGCCCGGGTTCATGGGGCGAGGTTTGTCTGGGTCTTGGAGGCGGATGACCAGGACAGACTGAACCCCAGATTCCTACCCACCCCTTAAACCCTTTTCCTTCCCTGAACTCTCCTCTCCTTCCGTTCCTTAAAAAAACCCTCGACACAGTATCCCCAAAGATAACATAGACCCTGAGGGAAATTGTTTTCCTCAGAGCCTCCTGTGTGGAGTTCATGCAAAAATAAAAGGAAATAAAACCAAGCGCACACACACACATATTTTAATAATTGCTACGGTCGAGATTTGACACCCAATTAACTGCTTGAAAAGCATTTATTGTGACCATTATACCAACTATTTTAAGAACAGCGGCAAAAATTCGTTACATTTACTGAAAATCAGAACTATATAGGTGTTTTTTTATTATGTATTTTTAAAATTTGAGATAAAATGGAACGCACATTTTTTTTTAAATTTTATGTACCAGTTGATACAGGGTAGCGGCAGCATAAATTACTTTTTTAAAATGCGCGCCATTCAGTCGGTTGATGTCGTAGCGGAGCGCTAGTGATCTCGTTCGAGAGGCGGAACTATAAAGTTTTGTCCTGATACAGTTAGTCGTCATCATGCGTTGGAACAGTGAGGAGCGCGCGTTTGCCGTTGAGGTCTACTTTCTGAACGGATGTTCGGTGATCATGTTTTGTTTCCAGAGCGCCTCACCTCAATTAGGGGATATTTGAAGTGGCCGGCCCGCTCTCCCAATTTGTCCACTTGTGATTTTTTCTTTGGGGATTTTTGAAATCCGGTATTTATATGAACCGTTTGAGGACCCTACAAGATTTGAAGACCAACATCCAGAAAGAAATTGCCAGGATAACGTCTGATATGTAAATTTTTGAAAATAGGAAGTTATGCTGCCGCACCCAGTACAAACAAAATTATGTTGTTTAATGTTTCAAGTTCAACTTTTGAATAGTGTATTACCTACTATTAAAAAAATAACGTCTAAAACGCGCTGCCGCTCTATGTACACACCTAAATAATGTTTGACTCACAAGAAAACGGTTAGTTTGAAGACTTGTAGATACTTCTTACAACCTGACTTATGCGAGTATATTTACACTACTCGTTCTTCACTAATAACTAATTGCGCTGTGTTAACAAACAGATAAACGAAATTTCAAAAATTGTTAATTTCATAGAGCTAGATTTTTAATTATAACTTACCGTTGTAATCGGGTGATTGTCCCTAAATTTGATTACGGAAGTAGTAATCATGAACACTGCCAATCCCGTACTGATTAAAGATATGACGATCCAAATAAAGGTGCAACTTTTGCTCACTCTGCCAGTGTATAAAAATATATGGAGGGCACAGCATTCTAATAAGGTTTGCCAAACAGAAACCCAACCCTTCTTGTCTGATTGCATGATGCTCTGTTATTGGACTAACGTATGTAACTCGAGGCAAGTCATCGTATACTGTACGTTTACGGTTATAATTGAATCAACATTTTCGTATATTACTTAAATAGACATAACGTTAATTGTATCATTTAGTTCTAATGGGTTATTTACGAAGTAATCAAAGATAAACGAGCATCAAAATTAGTGATGGAAGAGATTTGAGACATATTGAAACTCTTACTTTGACATTGATTGACGACATATTGTGTTAAAGTGTTTGTAATAACTTTATAAATAGTAAGTCTTTTAAAAAAAGTTTTACCCTTGATAAATTATCGGTAATTTTCGTATTGAATTTTTGGAACACGATTTTCTTGCGTTATATTCCGAAACTTATTCTGATGTATGGTGATAAGATCTTCTGTTGGTGGTTTTTCCACCCTTAGTCCAAGAATACGAACAACTTTTGCATCGCTGCATCAATATCCATTGCGGTAATGGAAAGGCGCTCACGAGGCGACGTCACTCTTGGGAGACTTTTTTGGATTTTGAAACAGTCACAAACCGTGTGCGCTTGGACTTTTTTTATATTAGCTCCAAACAGGAAGCCCTGAGCAAAATAATTTCTCTCAGGGCCTGTGTCATCTTTGGGGATGCTGTGTGGAGGGTCTTTTTAGGAAAGGATGGAGAGGAAGTTCAGGAAGGAAAATGATATTAGGGATGGGTAGGAATCTGGGGGTCAGTGCGTCCAGGAGTGATGGACGTATGAATTCATCCCTCCCACTGCGGTGCAAGGCCTCCGTGAGAGCACGGCTGGAGAAGTCAAAAGGACTCCCTCAACAATTCTCTCCCAATCCGGCCTGCCATGCAGCTGGTGGGCAGACGCATCCACCGCCGAGACCTAGACAAACTTCATCCCATGAGATAACTTTGACAATAAGTGCCTACTTTAGGATTGTATAAATTGTGTAGCTGACTGGCGCATACCAAAAATTAAACCTGTGGACAAAACCACAAATTATCAAAATGTCTAATATACGTCAAACAATTCTGAAAAAGTTTCTATTACCAATATTTTGAACTATATACTTACCTCTACAAAAACTATGCAGGTAAAATGTCTGAAATTTGACGTGTTTTTATTGCATTTGAAAACCGCTTATACTAAATGTTCTGTGAAATGGACTTTTTTCGAAAGAAAGAAAAATTTTTCATTGAAAAGAAACAAATTCGTTTTTCTTTGCGTTGGGTTTTTTAAGATTTCGATGTTATTTTCATAAATTAAATATGACTGACGCGAAAATTTATTCATAACTAGTTTTAACTTCCAATTTGAATAGGCGCATTATATATTTATTTATTGATCAACGCCCTCTTTCAGGGCTTTTAGTCGGATAATGTAAAAAATTTTAGACAAAAAATGCCACAGGCTTTAAAATCAAACACAGAACCATCCCGATGATTCATCTGATTATTATTCAGGTTTAAATAAATATAAACACAATTATTTTATTGTGATATGTAGGAGATTACATCTAAGAAGGAATATCTGAAACCAGTTTATTTCTGATAATAAAATAAAGAAGAACACGTTTCGTGTGAAATGCGTGTTTCGTTATCTGAAAGTCTGACCATTCTTTGCTTAAATTTCAAACACAAAATTGTGTTTCACATCATTACGAAATTTTCAATTTGAACAAGTAGGATGACGATGTACGATGTAAAAAAAATACAGAGCGCGTGCCAAATAAGTTAGATCCAAAAAGTCTAGTTCGGTTATCTCATTGGCTTCCTTTCAAATCTACTTGAAGGGCAATTCTAGTGTTTATTATCTATTCAAGGTCTCTTATCTATTTCGTAAGGAAAATGTTAACAAAAAATATCACGTTGATTCTATTATATTATTAATGAATGAAGGGATACGGTCCGGGTTCATCTCCATTATAATTTTTAATTAAAAAGCTTATGAGGTTACTAGCAAGCTCGATTAATGTAATCACAGATGCTCCGAGACACAGAGCCAACACTCCACCGTAGGACACTGAAAGTTTAAGATAATTACTGATGTATTAAAAGTTTTAGTTAAATACATTTACTAATCAAAGGTTGCCGTAAAATAAATTATCAAAAAGCAATGATTCAGTGCACTTAAGAAAACTGTGTTAAACCTACTTAATAAATCATGCCAATCCATCGAAACTTCAGTTATGTATTTCTTGGAATAAGTGTTTCGAATTGAAACTATTACAACAGCCTGGTCTGGTTTTATTGACCTGAAAAACGAATCGTACGATTAAAACTAAACATGAGCTTATATCCATAAAAAAACATGCAATTAATTATTGTTAAGCGCTTTTTTGCTTACGAGAAAATATGCTCGTCGAACGATTCATTAATCCAAGTCTTCACAACCTTTACCTCAAACCGTTGATCCATACATTTTGGTACACAATCACACACAGTAGAATTGACCGTAGTATTGACAAAGGTCACGCTATTGAGTACGCCTGTGAAGGAAATTATTCATACACAGTTATAATAATTTATTTTTATTTTTTACATTATGTAGAAAATGAATACATGTGTTTGAATAGAGAACATGGTTACCTTTATATCGTTTCAGGCAACTGGCATCAGATAACTTACATGTTGTGTTTCTTTCTGGAAAAAAATAATGATTATTTATTTATTTGTGCTTTGTAAAATTCATACGTGGAATGAAGATGAACCGGCCAGGCTATAATGAAACAAGAGAAAAATCTCGCTGAAGTAAGAATTATAAACTATTATGCAGATTGAGGAAAAGGGCCACAAGGAAGACTGTAACAGAGATGGTGATAGATGTATGGGGTTAAATTGCAGGCCGTGGCTTAAAAACCTATGAACCTGAAGCAGGAAAAAGAAGAAAATATTACGGGAATATTATATGACGGAACTCAAAAGAACCCAAGACCTGGTTAGAGTAGGCATTTCTAAAAGTGCTTCCTAAATGTGAATCACGCAGGAGAACGCCGAGTCAAATCGAATGTTTTGAATCACGACAGACTGTTGACATTACAGAAAAACAAAATGAAGATTAGGAAGATATCTAAGGAGATCCAACCTCCTCAAAAAAAATTCCCTATTCGATGCATTTGATCAATATTGAAGGCCATATCAGGGGCGAGTATATGAAGAAGTAGGTTTATGGAGTGTATGATACTCATCTCGTATTCGTCTATTAGAGTGTATAGGTTTAATTGTTGGCGCGGCTTATTGATATCTTCAACTGGAAAGCGAAGTATGTTTCAGAAGTTCAAAATTGACTGTTACTTGCAAATCAACAAATTTGTATACTATCAGAGTGGAATTCGGCGGCGAGACATTAAATACTTAATTGTTCAAATCCTCTCCGGAACAATGATAAGCACATAGTAATAGTGTTTTGCTTCCCGATTAGACCGAGGTTAGATTAGACCGAGATAAAACATAAATAATAACTAAAAATTACGAGTAGTATAGTTGCCTTAAATATTATCGGCTTCTTTCACATATTAAAATATCACAATTAAGAAATTGAAAATTTACCATCATAATCGTAAAAAAATGGCGTACATCCACACAGCCTTTTGACCTCGTCAATTCTACAGTCGGTGATACAGTTGTTCATCGTATAGTCTTCGGCGCCTTCTCGCCTCTCCTCGAGTTCATTGTCAAAGAGGCATAGTCTCTTGTGGAGTGGAAGCCTCCCTACATCCGGAGTGCTTTCAAGGGTTGAAACTGTCACCTTTATCATGGCCAGAAACCCAGGCTGGACTAAAGAGAACTTTACAGCGGTCTCAGGGTATTCTGTAGGGTAAGATATCATGGCCTGGAGAAAGTAAAAAAAATATTCATTAAAATTTTAACGTTTACAATTAATGTTAAGTTAATATCTTTGATAAAGAGATGATAAATGAATTGTTGAGAAGGCTCTTAACAGCTGAGTGGGGATTGCGGACTCCGGCACTTCGCCTCTTGTATAAGTGTGTGTACGTGGCTCAAGTCTCTTATGCCGCCTCTGTATGGGAGCACCGGCTAGATAATGCATTGATCCTTAGATAATAAGTTTTGACAAAAAAGGCATTGAAGAGAGGTAAGGCTACTGTCCTAGGAGTCGAACTGGCACCATGCGGAGCGGTGTCCCTCCCTGGCTTATTGAAAGTGATGCGAGATAGAATGCTGAGTTTATGTCAAGAACGATGGGATAGGTCGACGAAGGGTAGATTGACTTTATCTTTCTTTCCTTCAGTTAAAAGCAGAATGGAAGGGGCACATATAAAACTGGATCACTATACGACGCAATTGGTGTCCGGTCGAGCTCAGGGAACGACTACATAGTCTGGCAGTGTCTCCTCATCCGAACTGCGCATGTGGTGACACTAACCAAACAGCCGAGCACATTCTGTGGCACTGCGAGTTGATGAACGATGCCAGAGAGGAAATGTTGAATGGTTTGAGAGGGATTATAAGACCGGCGTGGAATGCCGATCTGGTATCGAACAGAGATAATTTCGAATGCTTCAAAATGTTTGTGAAGTCGTGGGTGGAGAGATGGCCTGTGCTTAGAGTTGCTGACTTAGACTAAAATCATATTTGTTTCAGGTGCCAAAAGTATTGCTCTTGTCTCTATATGATTACTCCTCTATCTCAATTTTATTATTGCCTATTCTCGATTGCTTTATATTTCTATTTTACTCTTGTTTTTATTTTTTTTTGTTTAGTGGCATGACCACACTGTATTTATTATTCTGTTTTTTAGTTATTTATTTTTTTTATAATGAATGTTATACCTACATTATTATTTTTTTCTCTCTACTAATGCATAATTTTTTTCTCTTATTTCTCTATTATGTTGCGTCAATTTGTTGTAGATCGCAACTTATTTTCTGCCTTTTTATCTGTCTCAATTGGTTAAATTATGTTACTAACACACTGACTTATGACTAGGTTTCATAATAGCCAAGTACATTTTCCACAACTCCTTTTCCTCCCCTTTACATACAGCCTCACACATACCAAAATTGGGGATTGAGTAAGTAAAACTATTCTCAACCCTCCAATGTCCGTTTACGCACGATTGTCGGTAAGAAAGAAAATGTATAAATATTTGCATTTACAGTAATTATAATTATATAAACATTTTTATATAAAAAAAATCAATGCTTAAAACGAATCTTTCAACTAAAAAAAAATCTGCAAATTTTTAGATTATTAAATAAACCTTTTTTATCTAATCAACTTGTAAACCTTGCGAATCTTGCCTTGCGTATTACTAACCCTTATAAAAAAAATCATAATATATACCCAATGTATAAGTTCTACGAGAGTAGAAAAGAATAATTAATAAATGTAGTAATTCAAGCACTTCAGAGATGTATAGTGTCGCTGGTTCGAGATGGTTAGAAGCAGCTGGGACTCTTGCGGTATATTCAGATAAAAAAAGTTAGATTACATGCAGGTAGGAACCTTTCGTGGTTTTTTGTTATGCCGACTGCACCTACGTCGTATTTTGTTATTACCGCATGTTCCTTCGGACAGTCGAAATTATTTTTACTAAAAATATTTTTGCAGCGGATTTTCACTGATGCCACGCCAACGTTTACAAGTTGCCTTTAGATATAAGTATATCGACTTTGGTTGTACGGCCGTATATCCTCTCTGCTTACCTACTTGAAAAAATAATCTTTTATGAGATTAACCGTCAGAGGGATCAACCGTCCGCTGGATAAACTGTCGGGGGGGATCAACTGTCCGGGGTCAATTGTCGGGGGGATCAACTATCCGGGGGGTCAATTGTCGGGGTGATCAACTGTTGGCGCGCCAATTGTCAGGGGGCCAATTGTCGCCGGATCCAAGCCGAACCAATATTTCATTTATACGTCAATTTTTTTCATTTACCTAAACGAAGATCAGGGTTACGATGTACGACATATAAAAATATATTTTTTAATTCTTCCAATGAAAGAGTAGAATAAATCGATATAAAAGGTTTTGTGTTTCCATCCCTCAATAAAATCAATCAACGAATCAACATACTATTCACGATTCTTCATCCCTAAAACCTTCTAAACAACATCCTCAGATATATATGGGTACGTTGGAAATATTATAGTATATATCAGTGACTAATATTGGTGCGTTGATGAATTATTTTACAAAATATATGCAAAATAAAGATACGTGTGAACACTTACCACAATACCCCTCATTGGCCTGCTTGGTGAGAGGTAATCGTCGGATTCTATATTTACTATTACTGTTAAACCACCGAATCTGGAAAAGTGAATTTCATTTTTGAAAAAAAAAAACAGATTTTTAGTTTAGTTTAGAAATAGACAATCATATGTGAAATATTGATTCTGGTAAATAACTGATTGAAATATTGATTGATTTCTATAAATACTACTCACAACCCAGTTCCTTTGTCTGTAATAATTTGTGGAATTTCGGTTTTCGTTTCATTTCCACGTCCGCTAAAAATGAACATACGGATAAAGTGTAATGTTTTTTTGGGTTTTGATTCCATTGGTTATTCTTAAAATCGTCACTCACATTACAAGTTCGTTCTCTCGAACTGCATAATTGAAAGAGCAGCAATATCCCTCCATGGATTTTATGATACGGAAATATTCTGTGCAGTTTACAGACAATGATTTGAATCGACAATCGGCAAGAAGGCTTTTGCAATCCGGTTGTACCTAAGCAAATAAATACAGTCATAACGTATTATTATGTAATAAGTAGGTATAAAATACAAATTTAAATTTTTATGTATAGTAAACTATAATTCAATAACATGTTCACTTATAACTTGTATTAAAAAGAAAGCGTGTAAACCAACTACCCGCTATGAGCATCGAACACGATCCGACAACCCTTAAGCCGAGCGTGCTATCCACAGGATCTCACAGATCACCATTCCATCACATCACCACCGGTCTAAATTCAATATTTAGCAAGCTCACATGATACATGATGTCTTCCACGGTATAATTTAACGATCCCAGAATCCCAAATATATTTTGATGGCTTTGTATAATCCTTCCAGTGTAGTCGTAAGTTGAGAAAGACACCAACGCTTCTAATGATACAGCAAAATCCAGAATCTCAGCCACATCCACTTTATAGTTTTTCCTAAAAAAATAATTGACAATTGGATAGTAATATTACCAGTTAGGTCCTGAACTAGTAGTTCTGTGAAAATTAGATCTCGCTTCCAAAAAAGTAGGTTTCTTATTTTATCTTATTTAATATGTGAAAAAAACACCTCTGAAATCACAATATTTGTAAGCAGGTACCTAAATACCTACCTACTAAATTATTAAACGTAAATATTTAACGTAACATTTATCTATTACAAATAAGGAATAATACAAATTGCCCAAAGAAACGTCACTATCTCAATAACAATTCATTCTCAATTTGGGAGGCGGGAATGGGTACCGCCGCCCCGGGAACCTTTATTGGATAACCAACACCTCTGCAATAGGTCATCCCAAGTGGTTCGCTACGTTTGGTGATTTAGCCGGGGTGCCCGGGTTCATGGGGTGAGGTTTGTCTAGGTCTTGGAGGCGGATGACCAGGACACACTGAACCCCAGATTCCTACCCACCCCTTAAACCATTTTCCTTCCCAGAACTCTCCTTCCCTTCCTTTCCTTAAAAAACCCTCCACACAGCATCCCCAAAGATTACATAGGCCCTGAGGGAAATTATTTTCCTAAGGGCCTCCTGTGTGGAGCTCATGTAAAAAAAAAATTTTTTTTCAAACCTTCTTTAGGCAGTTAGGTAGTATAACCGAACGATATTAATACCCCAGCGTCTGCGTGATTGAATTTCAGAATCCAGTTACGAATGCATGTTGACGCCATGCCGCGCGTCGTACGCGTTACGCCATAAATAACATCTGCGAAAGTGGAATTTCAAACAAAGCTACCGTTTTAATTCGGTTTTGAATTCAAGATTTCGTCACAAGATGCTGCCACTTACGTCAGCAGCTCGCATGTTGACGTTTCTTCTCTAGGTATAAGTAGGAATACTACGAATTTATAGAATTTAAGTATCTTTCCGGATATGGAGAGATTAAATATGGCGTCATTGCCTGTCACTGTTACTTTAACTCGGTGACTAGCTATCACTGGATCACAGTGGATCCGAGGAACTGGCTATTTTTGTAACCAGTTCTTATCGGATTTATAAAATGGTTACCTACACTCAAACTGGGCGAAGCCGAAATAAAAGCCGCCCGCAGGGCCTAGCTGCAAAAACCTGCAAAGCGGGTTGTTAACTGCTAGTACCGATTATTCTTATTTGACGTACTATCCGCGCTGACGCGAAATCTTGCGGGATAAAACGGTAGTTTCCAGCACGGCCACCATCTTGAACCGGAAACGGAACACACGAACAATTTTTTAGAGAGATGAAATACCAAATGATCGAGTTAAAACAGGACTTCGCTACGCTCAGTCGTTGTCAAATGAAATACCTCAAAAGACATGCTTTATAATTTTTTTAACTTACAATATTTTGATAAAGAACTCAAATTTCTTCTTTGAAACCTTGTTAATATTGCATAAGGTCACACACGGAAAGACATTTTCAGAAGGAACCATATTACTGTCGAACTGCAAAAATAAAGCAATAAAATTAAGTTCTTAGAAATAATTGTGCATAGTAATTAAATCATTTTTACGATAAAGTTCGATAGAAAGAAGCTTTCAAACCTTAGTTAATGTATAGTTGTCTTTAAAACGTGCGTCCAAAATAATTGACATCGTTATACTCAGGATCAGACCGAATGATAGCAACAAGAGCCAAGCCACGCGATGGGTGATACGAATATGTTCGACACCGCTAAAGTACCTTACGCCGTTAATAGTTGAAATAAGCCAGTAAGAATCCAAATATTCTTTAATTTTCATTTTAAATAAATCTTCTGAATTTTTTTAATGCTGAAAGACAAACAGAAAATTACGAGAATAAGTAATCATCAAAGAATCAAAATGAAGTTATCAAAATGAAGTAATCTGTTGTGTGTTATTTTCTCATTCTCATTATGTTTCTTTTTTTAAAATTATTTTTATCTATGACCTTTATCTGACGATATGAAAATGTGTTATTTTTTATGTAGTTTTAAAGTTTAATTTCATACTAAATGTCCCACATTCCTTGATCTGTTTATCTTATTTTAACAAAATATGTATGACCATTTATTTCCCTTACAAAATACAATAAGATTTCTAAAAAATAAAATAAAAACAAAATGAATATAAATCTTTGGTAGCTTGTGCTTCGTTAAATGACTACTTTTATTTGACTAATTGAGTTTGACTAGTCATTTTCAGTATTTCATAAACCTCTCTTTGGTGGGACTACCTTCCCCAATAACGTTGAAGTATTTTAGTTGAAATGTTTGGAGTAAGAAGTTTTTCAACAACTTTTTTTCTGCCAAAAGATCACACAAAGTGTGAACCACTGAAATGGGTTCGTCTATTTCAGCTGGTAAATACCAGAACATCCTTCGGACAAACGAGTTTTTCTAATAAAGCACCGATGCTTTATAATATCACAATAATAAAATTAAACTGAGGATACGATAAATTTATTCAAGAAAAGGCAAAAAAATTCTATGCCAGCTGAAAGGGGATATTTCTGATTACCCTTCTTGTCGCTTATCGCTCTTATCAGTGTGGAAACCCTGAACTCGATAGTACCATTATTTACTTACTAACTTATTTGTTCTTAATTATTTTTATTCGCTTATTAATTTATTACTATTATTAAAGCATAAATCCAATACTATTATCCAATATTATTATTTTTTTTTTTTCTTATTAATAACCTATTATCTATGTAAACTATGTAATTATTTGTAAAGTGTATGTACAAGAATAGAAATAAATAAATAAATTAAATTTATTTAAAAATTCATATAATGTTTAAAATTTATTTATTTTACCTGTCAGTAGAAACTTCAAATTTTTACTTTCTGGTTAACACAACATGTTTGTTTCCCAAAAGTCGAAACTCGAATAATCCCTTATAAATAAATTTTCTTCCACAAAATGATATCCACCTAAAACTTTCATTCGAAATATTCTTAATGATCAAAGTTAAACCATTCACAAGTACAATACAAATTTGGTCAGCGCGTGGTGAAATAATAATCGATAACACATTTAGTTACGTTTTAACGAAAATAACACATTTAGGTTACTTGACTAAAAATCTTCATTAAATTTGTATATTTGGGAGGAGGGTACGGGTACTGCCGTCCTGGGAGTCATTTATTGGATAACCAACATCTCTGGTTCACCCCAAGTGGTTCGCTACTTTTGGTGACTTAGCAGGGGTGCCCTGGCTCATCTTTCAAAACTGCATTTTGTACCATTTGGTTCCCACTGCAGCGCGTCAAAGTTAATTTTCCTGTGACTTGAATACGTTTATTGACTATTTTGTTCTCCTATTGGTCTATAAGGATATTTTTTGACATTCAATAAATGCAACTTTCAAATCTATAAAAAACAGAGCCGTTATAAAATTATTTCTGAGTAAGCAATATTTTTTTCTTCCTATTGGTCGGTGACCAAAAGGAAGTCCGGGTCTTGGTGGCAGATGCGTCTACTCACCTGTTGCGTGGTGGGCTGGATCGAGAGAGCCTTGTGTCTCTCCAGTCGGCCTCTCTCAACCTATTGCCTTGCACCTCTTTCTCTCTACTCTTCTTCCTTTCCTTAAAAAGACCCTCCACACAGCTTCTCTTAAGGTAACATAGGCCCTGAGGAATATTAATTTTTCCTTAGGAGCTAACGCAAAAATAATATAGTTTGTACAGAAATAGGCCATAAATAATAAGCTGGTTGCAAGATTTTAGAATGTGCATGATTTGTAAAAAATCACAACGTATGTCATTTTTGAAAAGTCTTAAAAGGAGACGTAAAGTCATTTTGTTCTACATTGTATTGCGACATTTTTAATCACCAACTGCTTAAGGGGCTTTTATTAATTAAAAAACATAATTAATACTGGTGACAGCAGATTAGCATAAAACATATGTTTGTTTTAGTATGCTGTTTACTTTCAATAAAAAGTAATTGTCGTTGATGAATATTCTTAGTTAGGTACATTAATAAAAAAACTTAACACTTAACGTTTTTGATTGTCCAATCAAAGTTTCCCAGTTGTGTGATTGGATTGATTAAAAACTTATTACTTAGGCACGTTTGTGTATTTAGAATTGTAAGTCATTTTTTATGATTATTACACTCAGCCACTGAGAAATCTTTAACCCGAAAACAGTTTGAGAAGCGGATATGGGTACCGCCGCCACAGGAACTATTTATAGGATAATAAACACCTCTGCCATCGGTCGCCCCGTGTTTCGCTACTTTTGGTGACTTAGCCATGGGTTCATAGTGGAGGGGGTTTGACCAGGTCTCAGCGGCGGATGCGTCTGCCCACCAGCTGCATGGCTGGCCGGATCGAGAGAGAATGATTGAGGGAGTCTTTTTGACTTCTCCAGCGTACTCTCTCGGAACATCGCCTTGCAGTGCAGTGGGAGATAGATTCAAATCAAATATATTCAATCTGTCATTCCTAGACACGCTGATTTCTATTCTATATATTCCTACCATACACATTTCCAGATTCTTACCCACCCATAATAACCTTTTTCTTCCCATAACTTCCTCTCCTTCCTTTTCTAAAAAGACCCTCAACACAACATCCCCAAAGATGACGTAGGCTATGAGCGGAATTATTTTCCTCAAGGCCTTCTGTGTGAAGCTAATAAAAAAATAAAGGGCCTATGTCATCTTTGGGGCTGCTGTGTGGAGGGTAATTTTATGAAAAAGAAGGAGAGGAAGTTCTGGGAAGTTCAGGAGTGACGGACTTACGAATCAAACGCTATAGCCACCGAGATATATCTAAACCTCACCCCATGAATTCGAGCATCACTGCTTAGTCAACAAACGTATTGAATCACTTGGGATGACCTATGGCAGTGGTTTTGGTTATCCAATAAATGGTTCCCGGGACGGTGGTACCCATACCCGCGTCTCAAATTTAAAACGAATCCTCCCAAATACTATCAGTAAAACGAATCCCTCTCATAAAATATTATCAATTACGGTTAAGTAAAAAAAAACTGGAGGCATGTTATTTTTATTTCTTGAATTCTCGTTAGTTGAGTGACGTTATTACTTGTTATAACAATAATATTTTTGTTTATATATTAACCATTTATGGCGATAGTGTTATTTACCACACGATAGTTTTATTCAAAAATTCGAAAAATACCAGAAAAGCAAGATCAAAACCTAGTTGTATCGACATATTGAACGAAAAAAATACGAGTGTGCTTTAGACCACACGACTGAAGTAAAACTTCTATGAGAGGAAGAAAGAAAGAAAATGTGCGCGCGCACTGCTCTCTCTTGTTCCTACAGTGTGATACTGACAATAGGCCTGCACTGTGTCTTAGATATACGAAGCGTAACTGGCTATGAGAGGAAGAGAGAAAGAAAATGTATGCTCGCATCTCTCTCTCTCTTGCCTCTACAGTAATATACGAAACGTAACTCTCTCTCTTTCTATCTTCACTGATTTATGTCTACCTCTCAACTTCCGTTCGCCTCGCCCGACACTTTTCGTAACGCTGTCGTCACGCATTCACCAGCTTACTTCCCAAGTCAAGCGTGCGTAAAGAAGTTTTACTTCAAAAATTGGTATACCTACCTTATATATAAATATGTACATTGCTATTCCGAAAAAAATTCGTAACTTTTTGACATACCCAACTAAAGAAAATATGTTACCAAGGTCGTAAAAATGATGACCTCTAAATAATAAAATAATATTAGCATTTCATTGGTGAAAAATTGCCCCACGGGGGCTTGCGGGTTAATGTTTTAAAATGGCAACTCTGTAAATCACGCAGTAAAGTAACTTCCAGGTGTTCAGAAGTGATGGTCGTTCAGCGTGGTATTGATTTTCTCTGATTTCTCTGGAGTACAGTATTCACTCTGATTTACCAGCATGGCCATTCCACGCCATCCCCCCGTCAGCGCTGGAAGACTAAAACAACGAATCTCCTCTCTCAAGATACAGAACATGGTGAGCAAAATCAACAATTTACTGGTAGATACATTATTTATTGCTATACCACAGATAGGTAAATATTACACAAATCATAAATCGTTCATAGTCCACATTTTTTTTATATTAGCTCCTCACAGGAGGCCCTGAGATTAAAAAAATCCCTCAAGGCCGTTTTCATCTTTGGGGATGCTGTGTGGAAGGTCTTTTTAGGAAAGGAAGGAGAGGAAGTTTTGGGAAGGAAAAAAAATATGAAGAAATCTGGGGATGATCAATGTGTTCACGAGGGACGGACGTACGAATCCATACCTCCCTCTGAATCGAGAAAGTCCGGCCGGTGAGGTCTAGGTTAGGTCTCGCTCAACCAGTTCGGCCGATCCGGCCCGCCACGCTTTACGTGGACAAACGCATTCGCCGCCAAGACCTAGGCAAACCTCACCC
The DNA here is from genome assembly GCA_936435175.1 of Glyphotaelius pellucidus. Classification (NCBI taxonomy): domain Eukaryota; kingdom Metazoa; phylum Arthropoda; class Insecta; order Trichoptera; family Limnephilidae; genus Glyphotaelius; species Glyphotaelius pellucidus. The sequence continues at coordinate 34,409,467 of OW386537.1, read as the reverse complement.
TATGATCCCGGGCATCCCTGCTAAATCACCAAACGTAGCGAATCACTTGGGGTGACCTATGCCAGGGCTGTTGGTTATCCAATAAATGGTTCCCTCTCAAATAGGCAAAAGACTTAAGCTTTTCACAGCGAAAAGAATTATGATGATTAATTTTGAGGATAATAAAGCCGTGTTACGCTTAACCTTCTTTTAACCGATGTTTCGGAGAGTCCTGCATTTGCCATCATCAGGGCAGATGGGAAAACTTAACTTATTTTATATTTTCCGAAACTTATGTTTAATTTTTGCTTAATTTTATCAATAGTACCTAATTAATATATGTGATGCCGCAATCCAGGAGCAGTTTTTGCTAGAGCACACGAGAGAGTTCTGCGACAAGACGAGTATTCATGGTCTTCGATATGTGACTGAGAAAGGTTGCCACTGGCTGCAGTCATTAATATGGGGAACATTCATCATCCTTGGCGGTATCTTCTGCGTTATCCTCATGTATCTAGTATGGAGCAGATTTTCCACAAATCCCACTATTACTGCGGTAGGTTATTAAGTCATTACTTCTTAAGCAGTTTAGTTGATATAATGGGATGATTGAGTGACTACTTACCGCCCGATCCATCCTTAAGATGACTATTTTCAAAAATGCTAATTTTATTTACAGACGTCGAGTAAGGGCGTGTCCTATTTTTTTTTATAAAAATCTATTTATTTTTATAAAAGCTTTTATTTTTACAAAAAAATTAATAATAATGACAGTAAAATAAGTTTTCCGATATCTCCAAAAATTCTTAAGTTTTTGAATTAGGTTGTGTGTGTGTGTGTGTGTGTGTGTGTGTGTGTGAGTGAGTGAAGGAAAAATTTAAAAAATTAAAAATAATTTAATGAAAATAAGTTTCATACAAGTTTTAAGCTAAACAGCTAATTAAAAGTGTATGGTACGAATATTAGTATTAATCATCATTTATGAATAATCTTATTAATGAGGTCTGATTTTCACTCCAGGTTGAAACCATTAACTACCCCGTATGGAATGTGCCATTCCCGTCCATAACAATATGTGATGTTAATAAAGTTCACAAACCAAAAATAAAGAGAATCAAAGACATCTTGTGAGTATTTTTCCGCTGGTTCGTAAGATAAAATTTGACACAATTTATTTATTAACTATTTACATACCCATAAATTTTGAATACTTATGTCGAAATCATTATTGTTTTAGGCTCTCAAATAAAATATCGGAAACTGAAGCGAATGAGTTCTTTTCATCACTGAGTTACCTGATAAACTCGCATCACTTTACGAAACCGTTTGAAAGAATATTTGAAATATTAGATGATGTGGGGATAACTGTCGAAACTTTAATGGTCGAGGTAAACACGAAATTAAAAAATAAAAAAAATATCCATACAAATATTCACAAACGTTTGTCTAACAAATTATTTCACAGTTAATGCTGCGGTGTCAAGAAATGATGAAAAAGTGCACATGGATGGGCGATGAAATCGATTGCTGGAAACTTTTTAAAACTATCAAAACAGATGAAGGGTTTTGTTGCTCTTTCAATTACCATCATTCCAACGAGTCTTTCGATAGGTCGGTAACTAATTTATATGCTCGTTTCCCTTCCTTATTAATTCATGTCTTCCATTTCTATTTAAGAATTATTAATTTTCGGCTCAAACCTTCATACCTACAAGTGCATTTTATCTTTTAATTTCAGAGCAAATGAGTCGCAAGCCTCGGAATACAGGGACAAAGTATATTACACGGCAGGCGCTGGGATACACACTGGATTAAACATTGTCATAAGTGTCGATGAGTCCAATTACCTCTCAAGTACAAGACTTGTTCCAGCTATCATTGTAAGGCTTTGGGTTGCGATTTTCTTGATTAACCATTTCATCAATCAAATCTCTATTTTTATCTACTTCAATTCACAATCTTTTACTTAAATTTTCTTGTAACATGATTCCAAGATTAAATTAATAATTAGTCTGATTTTGACTAAAATCTTTATGTTTTTATAAAACAAATAAGATCAACATGAATGAAGTAGATGTAGAAGAGAATAATCGATATACATAACTGCCCAAACTTCAAACGCAGCTCTTAACAAAATCTGTTCTTAATCGCATTTGTTACACCGAGGTTGGGCGTTTGAGCAACATTAATCTAGCCATCGCTCAACGTGATGAAGCACTCATCATAGTGAGGGTTACTATGCAGAAAATTGTAGATTTTATAGAGAAAATTTGTTGTGTTATTTAGGTACTCATCCATGATTCCTTAGATTACCCGGAGATTCGAACCCTGGGGACAATGGTTCAAATAGGTGAACTGGTTCACATTCCAGTGGAACCTTCGTTCATTGATACCACGGAAGACGTCAAAACTCTCCATTACACTAAAAGAAACTGTACTTTTAATGATGAGGTAACAGTGACAAATTGAATTAATTTTTTTTATTTTCAAATACAAATAAATGTCGATATTACCATGTGATAAAATATTTCTAAGGTAATATTTTTTTTTATTTCAGGAATCCATCTCTATCGGAGCATACGGCTACGAGAATTGTGTCATAGAGTGCCGTATGGATAGCATAGTAGCATTGTGTGGATGCATTCCATTTTACTATAATATACATTTTTATAAAAGTAACACCGCAAGAAAACCTACTTTAACGTCCGCTTTCACCATATATATGTTTAAATTCAGCTTATCTAGCTAATAATGTTTGATCAGCAAAATTCTTAAAGTTAAAATGATTTCAAAATAGAGTAATTGAGTAAATCTAACCAGGCAGCCGCTTAGTTTTGATTGGTGAAAGTGACTGTTAATATCTGAATTGCTTTAATTTGTTACAATTTTACTCAATCGCCAATATTTTCAGATCGAACGGTTCCGTTTTGCAAATTACACGACGCAGGTTGCATTAAAAAAAACCATCGTAAGAAGATTTAATTTTTTTCAAAATCATAACCAGCAAATCCGTAAAAACTGTAAAATAATCCCATTTACGTATTTTAGGATTGTTTTACACTTTGCAATCTTCCGAAGATTCTCATATCGTAAACTCTAGCTTTGGCCTAAACTGCAGATGCTTTCCTACATGTGATGTGAATTGGTATGATTACTCAACGGATATGGGAGATATGGTTGATATTGAAAGGTAAAATATATTTTTTTAACACTATCCCCCTTACCAAAAACGTGTTTTAACACACAACAACTGACACTACTCTTTATTTATAATAAATGGATGTTTATTAGTTGTTTAAAATAAAATAACAATGTTTATTGTCCTATAAGTTAAAACGTTTTTTGCATTTAAAATTGACTAGTTTTTGAAAATAGATAGTAATTGAATAGTTCGTCAAGCAGTCCAAAGCGTCAGATTTTCACCCAGGCGTGAGTTCAGTCCTCTGCTACCTTTATCATCAAGCAAGGTGTTGAGTGAAATTACAGCCAAATTGATAGTGAAATAACAATTTATTGAGGTCATAAGATTCGTAACACCATGCAAATACACCAGATGTGTATTATTGAGTGTTAGGTGATAAAATTGAATGTGTGCGAGAAATGATATAATGCAACAATCGTTGATGTTAGTCTTGATTTTAGATATCTAATCGATTAAGATTTTTTCAGTGAAAACTATGACATGAGCAGTATTATTTCCCTTCATATTTACTTCATGGAATTTAGTTGTCTGAAGTATAAACAAAGCAATCTCATTACTTGGGATGGCCTTTTTGGTAATAAAAGACAAATTTATTTTAATAAAACATATCACGACTATTCAAAGCATTTTTTTTTATTTAACGCTTTTCCATGCGACCATCAAAATACCTTAACTTAGTCATTAAACAAAGTACGTACCTACCTAGCCTGCAAACAGTTGCTTCTTAAGAAAATAAACCTTAATTGTAGGTACAATTAAAATTAAATTAGTCAAGATTACAACTTATTTTGAATGTGTTTTTACCTCTACAGCGTCCTTTGGCGGAATTTTTGGACTTTGCCTTGGAGGATCAATACTTAGCGTTGTGGAAATATTTTACCACTTCACCATACGGCTTTACATGTCATATACCAAACGCTTGGAAAGAGAAACCGCAGCGAGCAAACAAAATAAGTTCAACGATTCAAAATGGAAACAAGACATCTTCATCAGCGACTTCGTGCAAACTTACAAACATTCGAAAATTAGTCCTAAAAATAATAATCGGCGAGATCTAACACTCGCAAAAAAATCACCATTCAAATTTAAGAAGGCTAATGTAAAACCGTTTAACTTGGATAGAACTTTATACGCCATTTCTTATCCACCCACCAAAGAATAATTATATCTACATATTGAGGGTGAGTTTTATGAAGATTTAAATTATTAAACTTAATTGTTACAAATAGAACTGTTGTCAAATTTTGTTTTCAAATCATAAAATTTACACTACATAGCAAAAGGGTCAATATATGACCATTGGGTCACTACATGGCCATTGGGTCACTACAAGGCCATTGGGTCACTACATGGCCACGGGTCACTCACTACATGGCCATTGGGTCACTACATGGCCATTTTGTCAATACATTGACATTGGGTCCATACATGGCCATTTTGTCAATACATGGCCATTGTGTCACTTAAGTAAGTGTAGTGATTTTCCTTTAGATTGTTGGTTTATCAAATATCCGTATCCGAAATAAACTGCGTAATAATAACTGTTTTAATAAATAAACTGTTTACATTCAACAACACCTAAAAGCATTTAATTTAAATAAATTTGACCTGATCCTGACCAATCACTTTGTATTAAATAAAATTTGTACTTTGATGATTGGTAACAACATCATTTCTAAGTAACCAAATCGGTTAGTTTGTAATAACAAAAATACAAGAAAAATATTTTCGTAATTTGTTTTTGGGGTGTTATGCCGTGTTGCGCTACCTCCTTCTTTAGCCAACGTTCCGGACAGCGTTTCGGAAGGCTAAAGAAGGAGGTAGCGCAACACGGCATAACACCCCAAAAACAAATAACGAAAATACTTTTGGCCATGAAAATCTAAAAACTTATCACGTGAAAAATAGTTTTAAAATTTAACTTATAGAAATGCAGTTCAACAAAACAAATTGGTTAAAAAAAAGAGAATAAAGTTGTACTTAACGGATTACAATTTGATTAGTTTCTTAATAAGACGAAACCCTTAAAACTATAAGAATTTTAAAAAAAAGTAAATTTTTAAGGTCTAAAATTCATAACTGATTTGTTAAATTATACTACTCAAAATAGTTGTGTGAACTTATGAAAAAACTACTTAAAACTTTTAATTATCCTAATTCAATGCTGACAACATAGAGCTACTAAAACGTCAGTGGCTGTCAATCAATTTAATCACTCGAACCACTCACTCCTATTGAAAAGCATAATGGCGAATTGCTTTTAGCCGATGGAAATAAAAGCTTTTTCTGATTATTTTTCCATACAAGTGCTTGGATTAAGGCGATTTCCTCAAACTCAAATTTTATTTGCATTATTATTTTAAGCTATGAAGTTTTATCATTTATGTTTGTATCGTCTTGAAAAATATTTACTGTTCACCATTTAATTTTTTTTTTGAATCCATAGTAAAAAGCGTTTAAAAAAATTTTTTGCTACGAAAGAAGCTCGCTAAATCTGAAGGGAAAATCGTAACATTACAATGTTCGTTAAAAATAATATTATAATGACAATGACACATTTAAAATGAATCCACGACAGTTGATCCGCCGACAGTTGCCCCCACGGCACATTTATAAACAGTATGCAGTCGATTTAGGGAAAATTCGGTATACCTATTACACAAAATATAACTAAATGACCCCGAAAGGATGTGTAAAGAGGAAGTACCGTCGAAAAACAAAATATAAAACATATTTTCTTTCAAATGCATCAAGGAAAATCTACTTCTCTTTGTATACCAGCGCCTGAGTAGGTACAAAAAATTGACCCTGTGTATAAATTCGTTTGATATTCATACCCACTTATTATTGAGGGTATTTTTGAAGTCGATTTTACGTTTGAAAAAATTGGTAAATAGTGATTGCATAAAAAATTATATTTTATAGTAAATATAGTTTCGGGGGGCCAATTGTCGGCGGATCAACTGCCGGGTCACCATTTAAAATGCTTGGGGGAATTTCACCACTCAATGGTAGAATAACGCATATTTTTAAAATTTACGATTCGTTTATTTAGTTCGAGTTTACTGTTCGGCACTCGAACCTACAAATAATGGCTATTTATCGGATTAATTAGCCGTTTTTTCCTTCTTATTGCGCGTTTATTCATTAATACTAGTGGTTTAGTGATAATTGTAATGTTTTTTTATTGATTAAATGTATTTTTTATGCATAATTTAAAAAAAATATTAGCATTCTGCACTCCTTCTCTATATAAACTTTAGGTGTGCAAAATTTCAACCTCCTCCGTCCACGCAATTTTCATAAAAAGGGGTACAAAGTTTTTGCTTCTCGTATTAATATACTGATGATGATGATATGTTATCATGTGGATGAGTTATCAAGAGGATGGTGAAATATACCCTTAGAACTTTATTATTTCATTAAAGATATTGATATTATAAATATTAAAATAAATTAGTAAATAAAATAAAAATTGTTTAATTTTATTAAAATGACTTTTGAAGGATATACCCAATAGACGAATTGGTTGAGGTGTTATCCCGGAAAGACAAAAAATTCTGGGTTCGATTCCCAGTTGCGACTGCTGCCTATTTATTTTTCTGTGACTTTTTCATATTTCATTTAGATTTTTTAGTATTATCTTCTCCTTCAATGATAAAATACAAATAGTTCTCAAGACCGACAAAATATTGCCTCATACATCACAAGTTTGATGACAAAATGAAAAGGAGATAAATTAGGTAGAACGGTATTCCTCAGAATTATGTTATTGTGCAGAATAATTATTACAAGCTTTTGGTTACTTTGTTTTTATTTTCTATTTATTTCAATTATGGCTAACGCCATCTGATATTTTTCTCAAGAACTCTCCGATGACATTCTTATTAAAGTTTGACCAACGTTACCGGGTTATTGGGGATCAAACGATGTCGAGAAACTTCCACAGATGGCAGTGATGACGCTATTTATAATTCGAGACACAGACTATTCATTTTTTTTGAAAGCACAGTCATAATATTAATTTTAATATCAATAATTACATACTTAAATGCTTGAAGGAAAAATAAACGCACCTGATGAAAAATTTTTTAACATTTTTTCATTCGGGATTTATTGGGGAATTTGAATTACTGCAAGCTCGCTTAGTGAACATCAAATTTTTTGTAGTATTTATAATACGTTGGAAATATTATCACACAAAGTAGGAACAACAATTCTATAAAAAACTTTTTTTAAATAAAGGATATTTTGAAAAGAGAAAAATGTGTTTCGTGAATAAAGAATAATAATAATTAGACTATAAATTTTACGCAGTTATGAAAGAAATTACATAACAGTATAGTAACTAAAAAGCGAGTTTTTTAAAAAACCTTGTTTTTCAATGATTAACATTTTAATCAAATAACTAATATCATATTTTTCAAATAAAGCGTATCACAGACATAAAATTTTCATAGACAAGAATTGTCAGTTTGTTAAGTAGACTTCTAAATATATTCTTTGTTGAAAAATGTCTTTATAATACTAATTACTGATATTCTAATAATTGTATCCAGACCTCGCGGACGGTTCATATTCTAATTATTATACACTAACGATCCAGACCTCGCGGACGATAAATATTCTAATAATTATACTCTAACCATCCAGACCTCGCGGACGATAAATATTCTAATAATTATACTCTAACCATCCAGACCTCGCGGACGATAAATATTCTAATAATTATACTCTAACCATCCAGACCTCGCGGACGATAAATATTCTAATAATTATATTCTAACCATCTAGACCTTGTTACGTTACAAATTGTCACGTTGCGTATTCGAGAATAGACCTCTTCGCGGACTGAAGAATAGACCGCCAATATAGAGGCGCGCGCATTACCCCCTCCCGCGAGCGACAAACCGACCTGTCGCTAGAGCATCTCGCCGGCAAGCCAGTCAGTCAACAGCCAGCGAGCTTCCCGATCCCACGTCTCTCGTGAACATGTGCGAGACGAGTTCAGTTTCGCCGGGTGCGCACTTCCGGTGTCCGCGTATGGACGCTGCTGGGACCCGGAGAAGAAGCGCGTAAAGCCGCTGTTGGCCCATAAACCAAACGTGAGTCAATACAATGTTTACCCTTTGTGTGCAAATAATGTTTTAAAGCCCTAAAAAAGCGTGTAGAGAGCAGAGATTGACGTTCAAACTAACTTTCAGCTAGGATCGTTCCTCTTATGTACTATTGTGACTCCTAGAATTGAATAAACTATTTATGTGATAACCTACCGTGTTTTGCTTGTCGAAAGAGGCCCTGGGAGGATGAGAAGCGTGAAGCTCCGAACCACAGGCACTAGCCTTGAGGTTAAGAGAAACATACTTGCACCGCAAACCTGAGCTAGTTTTATTTGGGGCAGATCCAGCATCTAATTGTATTAAATATGTGGGAGCTTTCTCCAACCCTGCCGATAGCGTCAGCACCCACGCAGACGCTAACAACCTCGCGGACGATAAATATTCTAATAATTATACTCTAACCATCCAGACCTCGGGGACGGTTCATATTATAATTATTATACACTAACCATCCATACCTCGGGGACGGTTCATTTTCTAATTATTTTACACTAACCATCCAGACCTCGCGGACGATAAATATTCTAATAATTATATTCTAACCATCCAGACCTCGCGGACGATAAATATTTTAATAATTATACTCTAACCATCCAGACCTCGCGGACGATAAATTTTCTAATAATTATATTCTAACCATCCAGACCTCGCGGACGATAAATATTCTAATAATTATACTCTAACCATCCAGACCTCGGGGACGGTTCATATTATAATTATTATACACTAACCATCCATACCTCGGGGACGGTTCATTTTCTAATTATTATACACTAACCATCCAGACCTCGCGGACGATAAATATTCTAATAATTATATTCTAACCATCCAGACCTCGCGGACGATAAATATTCTAATAATTATACTCTAACCATCCAGACCTCGCGGACGATAAATATTCTAATAATTATATTCTAACCATCCAGACCTCGCGGACGATGAATATTCTAATAATTATACTCTAACCATCCAGACCTCGCGGACGGTTCATATTCTAATTATTATACACTAACCATCCAGACCTCGCGGACGATAATTATTCTAATAATTATACTCTAACCATCCAGACATCGCGGACGATAAATATTCTAATAATTATATTCTAACCATCCAGACCTCGCGGACGATAAATATTCAAATAATTATACTCTAACCATCCAGACCTCGCGGACGGTTCATATTCTAATTATTATACTCTAACCATCCAGACCTCGCGGACGATAAATATTCTAATAATTATACTCTAACCATCCAGACCTCGCGGACGATACATATTCTGTTGGAGGACTAATCGTACCACTAGTACGAACCACAAAAGCACAGCATCACTATATATTCAAGGGTATAAAATTATTCAATAAATTACCCACAGATATACGACCGAAAGAAAACTAAACTATTTGAAAAATATTAAAAAAAATTTAAATACTCTACCACCTCATAACTATATTTATTGTTTCGATTGATGTCTTTGCTTTATCAATCCTTTGTATCATTTATTAACGAACCTATATATTTAATACTTTTATCGTATTTTCTCATAAAATACTAATAGTTTTTGTAATAATATTTTTAAAATAAATTGATGTAAAAATATTTAGTTGTCCTCTCCTAAACACAAGCAGCTGCTTTATTAGGAGAGCGATTCAAATATTTATATTATATTATGTTGTAAAATTGTAACCTTAATAAATGTTTCAATTAATTGTGGTCACCCAATGGTCAAAATTCGAACATAGTTGTAATGTTTTTTTAATTGATTTAATGTATTTTTAATGCATAATTTAAAAAAAATATATTAGCATTCTGCACTCCTCTATATACACTATAAGTGTGCAAAATTTCATACTCCTCCGTCCGCGCAATTTTCGTAAAAAGGGGTACAAAGTTTTTGCTTCACGTATTAATATACTGATTATTTAAAAAAAAACTAATTATTATGCTGTAACCATCCGGACCTCGCGGAATATTGTAATTATTATACTCTAACCATCCAGTCTTCACGGACGATAAAATCGAGTTGACGTACATAATATTTAAATGTTATAAAGGTACCTATGTACATAAAATGAATAAAATAAATATGTTTTTTTAAACTTACAAATACCCTTATATTTACAACATACCTACTTTATGCTTGCATTTAACTGTCACATGCAAGTGTCTGTAACTCATTAAAAATAATAATGATAATTCAGTTTATTTCAGACAAAAATAATAATTAAAGGGTTGACAATAAGAATTGGTTAATAATTGAAGGGTCTTCACTGGTTCAAATGTCCTGAAATAATCGAGTTCAAGCATACTTGACGGAATGGCCCAGCTTACATATCGAAAATGTGTATTCCTTAGGTCAGCTATCGGAAGGTTGAAGGAACCAAAGTGCACACCAGATACACACCAGACACAGTGAGCGTGCTTTCAGAGTATCAGGACCTAAAGCCTGAATGGACTGTCACAGATGCCATGATCACAGACTCGGCAGAAATTAGAGCAAAACTTTAAACTCAGTTTTCAGACAGTCGTATTCGTAAATTCAAAAACCTTTCACTTTTGCCTTCACAGCCCGTGACATTGTAAATAACTAATGTGTAAAAATGTAAGCAAATAAGAACGTGTAAGTTTTTAAGGTTATTTCATAAAAACTCTCTCCTAAAGAGTCTTAAATTCTCTAGTCTTTAAAAATATATTATACTCTATTTTTGCCACTGATCTGAGAGTAGCAAATATTAAATCATGCAATGACAGTAAATTTAGTTAAATTCACGTGCAAAGTCTGTGTTCTTCAGGTATAAACTTTCTGATAAAGTGTGTTTATCGGAAGTGACCTGCTAGGTAACTATGTCTTCTATTTTGGTTTGTAAATAAACAAAAATTAAATATTTATTTCTTCAAAATTCGCAAATTCACTTTGTGGCATCATTAAAAAAAAAAAATTAAATAGCCTAAAGAAATCATAATAAATTGAACAGCGTTTTTGGGATGATTTTTCACAAAAACGGAGCACTCCAATTTATGCAATTTTATTGAAAATAAGCTGAGAGTACAAAGTGCGACTGAGAAAACGTATTATTTAGAATCGTTATTGGAAAATTATGTTTGCTCCTTTCTCTTCAAGACCCATATTTACTCCTTCCTCTCTTCAAAAAGAGCCTTCACACGGTATCCCCAAGGATGGCACAGGCACTGAGGTAAATTACTTTCCTCAGGGCCTCATGTGTAGAGTAAAAGTATTAAAAGTAAAATAATTTTACTTTTAATACTTTTAATTTTAATATTGTGGGACAAACAGCATGTTTTTGTCATTAATTAAAATAAAGCGAATACTGAGTACCTCGTAATCCTCAAAACATAAGCATATTAACATGCCCTTACTTTCAGGTCGGTTCTAGCGAATGTTTATCAAAGTACAGGGGATGGTCTAAAGCTATCTCAAACGAGCGTAAAATTGCTGATTAAGTATACGGCAACTAATAATGTATCCCGTCCGAGTTTACGGCTCGGCAGGTCAGAGGTTGTAACTATCTGAGGCAGAGGTCATACTATCGGCGGCCGGAGCACCTTATATCCGTGGCGATAGGTCGTCCCGAGTCCCGAGTGTCTGAGTTGGGAGGGTCATACCGACTTGCCGCTACCCGCCTATGGTCTACACCCCGCTACCCACTATCTAAGGGAGGTTCGCTCGTTCTCGACGACATTATTCTCCGCCCCAAATCCACTAAGCGATCCTCTATGACCCGCGTGTCAGCCTAATGGCAATTTATTGCTTTCCGCGAGGAATCAATTAGGCTATTGGATTTCAATACGAGGACACCCTCACAACCTTCGTCTACCGGCAATCTGAATTTAATCAGTGCACTCGATATTCTTGGGAAAGGTGAAGTGTTTATCAAATCTTATCTATACTATGTACTATGACGCAGTGGCAAGTTCTTTGGCTGCGCACCCAGAGGTCGAATGTTCAAAACCCGGTCCATGAAAATATCTGTTTTTTTTTTCAAGGCTTATTTTACGTAATTAAATATTATTATGCATATTATAATGTAGTTTAATTATAATTCTAATTAAGTTTCACATTGTAAGATACTCTCAGCAATTCCAAATACCTCCATTCGGAATCGAAATGTTCCCGGAAATAGATTTAATTATGATAGCCATGTAGGTAGGTACTTATTACACGTTTCCCCCTCTTTTTCTTCGCACCCCTCAGTTCAATCAGTCTCAAAAATTTGGATGGTACAGAAGCTGGAAGATGAAATACTCGTTCGATTTTTTTTTAATTAGCTCCACAAGGGATGCTCTGGGGAAGATAGTTCCTCTCAGGGCCTGTATCGTCTTTGGGGATGCTGTGTGGAGGGTCTTTTTAGCAAAGGAAGAGGAGGATGTTCTTGGAATGAAAAGGGAATGAGGGGTGGGTAGGAATCTGGTGATCTGTGTGTCCATGAGTGGCGGACATATGATCCATCTTTCCAACTGCCGTGCAAGGAGATGTTTGGAGAGTCCTGGAGGAGTGGTCAAAAGGTCTCCCTCAAGCAGTCTCTCTACCGAAAGTTGGTGGGCAGACGAATGCGCCATCAAGACTTGGACAAACCTCACCCCACGATCCCGGGCACCCCTGCTATATCATCAACACAACATTTTTTAGTTGCTCCTTACATATTTTTGATAGCAGATAATATTGTTGATAATTTATCACTATTGCATATTCTAGTGACAATATTTAATTCACAAAGCATTAAAAAAATGTCAGTTTATGAGGAAAAACGGCCGCAAACGTGGAATAAAATGTTAAATCAAATTCTAACGAATTTTGTTTTAATAACAAATTTGACATAATTAATACTCGTATCATTTGGTAATATTTACAACTAGGATACTCCGAAATCATCGTTTTTGACTAAAAGCTTGACTCTATTTCCTCGTCTATGAATGCCACAAACGTAACGCAACTCCAAAAAGCGGTATCGTTTAGAGTATTTCCATGTTTCAATTAGGCAATTATACTTGACTAGATGTAGTATTACAATTTGTATAATTGCTTAAGTTGCTTTAGTTGCATTTTTGCATGTTAAAAATTGACTATTTTATTACTAAATAAACGTTTTAAAAAAATTGTAAAAAAAAAACACATTTATATAACCATGTATAAGAGTGTTCTTTACTAAGTTATTTTTAATTTATTTTAAATTATATTCTAAATTAAAAAAATTAAATTAAAATTATATTCTTAATCAAGTAACTGCTTATATGAACAAAAGAAAAATAAAGTTGGTTAGCCATTTTCCTATTTCCAAAATATAAGTATTACGGTTTCTACGATTATGTACGATTTAATCATATTTATCAGTATGAATATACGAAAGCCGATTTTTCAGATTAATCACAATCTTATAATTCAATTTCCCAACAAATCTGTTTTCAGAGTAACGTAATTAATTACCCCACGATGTAATACTTGCACAAACGCGAAAAGAGTTTATTTTTGATTTTCATTAAAAAAAATCACGTCGAAATACAATATTTCAATACACCATATATGTAGCAGCTTGACAATGTCAGAGAAAAGATGTACATTGTAGGATTAAATAAAATATTGTTATTCCGTGACATCCCTTAAAGTTAATTGTTATTTAATATGGAGCACAATAATGTGGGGAGAATATAGTATTATCTTGCGTGCAAGCCATAAATCCACCCTCCAAATAAATTAATTCAAATGCCACGCATTTAGCATTCAGTTGGCAGACGCGCCGTTGTTAGTTTACCTCTCTCCCGATCTCCTTCCCACCCCCACCGCGATCCTCCACAATCTCTACACACTTCACACCTTCACTGCCGCGGATTTAATTGGGAAGAATAATAAATATTTGACACGGAGGTTCTTACTTTTTCCTTGTCTATTAATTATGTTCCGCGCCAAATCGCAATATCTCAGTCTGGGTTCATAAATTCAGCAGTCGAATCTGATAACTACTTATTTGCTCGTAAATAGGGATAGTGGATATTACGGAACTAATCCTAAATAGTATTTAGGTTTTGTTTGTAATCCACCCAATTTGTTGATAATGGATATTGACGACCGACGGTGCTGTAAGCTTCTTGACTCCAAAATCAGGATTTTCGAATCCCGGCTTGGTCATTGAATATTAGTGGTAGATTCAACTCCGATATTATGGCGGCCTCTGTGGTCGAATGATAAGGCTCCCGATTAGCAATCCGGATGGTTGCGTGCGCAACAAAATTTTATTGAATTAATTTCTGTAGTTTCATAATAGATTCTTATTAATAATATATTGTGGGCCATTTTTTTTTACATGAGCTCCACACAAGAGGCCCTGAGGAAAATAATTTCCCTCACGGCCTTTGTCATCTTTGGGGATGCTGTGTGGAGGGTTTTTTTAAGGAAAGGAAGGGGAGGAGAGTTCTGGGAAGGAAAGGGGTTTAAGGGGTGGGTAGGAATCTGGGGTTCAGTGTGTCCTGATCATCCACTGTCTCCACCTCCACCTCCTCTCATGAAATGGAATATAAAATATATTGCATAGTGCGACAAATTTTCAGAATGGATGATACTCTCAGTAGTGATACTGAGAGTATTACACCAGGGTGACCTGGTGTAATAGAATCATTCAACACTGCTTGAAATATCTTTGGCCGTGTTTGGTGACCAGATCCATCTCTTCCCCATTTCCTTACTACTATCCCCACATCCTCTCCCTACTATCTTTTTAGCCTCACAACGTACCCCCATTGGAGATGCCTTAGACTCACTAGCTCCAAATTGTTGTAAGCAGTTGGGATTATTGTGACTTACAATGTAATTTTTGTTTTATAATGTACCTAGTAAATCATTATTTTTTTTCACATTGGAATAAACACTAGATAGAGCATTTTCACAATAAGGTGACCGGGCAACTCAGAATGAAATCATCTCTACACCTACTTAGAAAAGTCATTAAAAGGGAAGAAAAACAATTAAGGGGGTATTCTAGTCTAGAAAAAAAAAAATTTTTTTTTTTCTAGACTAGAATAACAATTAATTTTTTTTTCTTCATATTTCCAAAGTAAATATTCAAAAATATCTACTTAAAAGAATTTTTCGAAATTCGCATTATTTTTAAAGTTTCAACCATTTTAATTTCGCGGTTTAGATAGAATCTAACCAAAATCTAAATAGAAAAAAAATTTCAAACCAATTTTTCTCCAAACCACTTTTTTCGAGGCGGTTGACACGATATCTCAAGTTCTACTAAACCAATTTACTTGAAAATTGGTGTGAGCCTTTTCTATACATTCTTCTATGGCGGGAACTAGAACTGGAGGGGACCCCACCACTTTCCCAACGGCTGTGTGAGGAAACTGATTGTTTAACCTCCTTAGCCGCACACGTCAGGACTCTAATTTTTTGTAAAAAAGGAAGCTACATTTATTTTTAAACAAATCTAGACCCTCCAATGTCCCTGCATGCATGATTGTTAGTAAGAAGAAAAATGTATGCATACTTACATTTGCAGTAATTAACAAGATAAAGACACATCATAGATGTGTTCGCCTGTAAGTTCAGCATCTAGTTACAGTGAAATAAAAACAGAATATTTACATGTGTAAGTGAGATTTAAACCAAAGAAAATATATAAAAAGAAAGATATCGGGGGCAGTTTGTCCCACTATCGCGGGGCAGTCCCGGCGAGAATGAGCGGGCAAGTGGCCTGGCCGCAACGTGCCCAAACACCCGCGTCCCTTAGCCGGTTTCCCAAGAATACCCCTGAAGAAGTGTTTGTGGAAAAGAGGGGAGATACTCCCAAAGACCCTGGGGAATGAAGTGAGCCTCGGATCACCGGAGGCAGGACGGAAAGGAACCGGACTCGCGCAAACATTCCTCAGGCTCGCTCATGACGCCGGGGGAGGCACGGGCGTTAGTGGGACGGCCCTACTGGAATTCTGCCACCTGACTGGATGCAGGGACCGGGTCTATCCACCCCCATGGCGGGGAATTGGACAATACAATACGATGGAGTTCAGTACAGCAACCTAATCACAACTAGAACTATAACAAATTTTCAATTTTTACTATTTTTAAAAAATTTGGAATGTCAAAAAAACTGGTACAAAAACGTATTTTTTATTTCAAACAGCCGCCATTTTGCGAAAAAAAAATTTTTTTACGTTTCCTTAGTTCGGGCCATAGCCGCATTTGTTTGGATTAAGAATTATTATTTTTTTTTAGATTACTGGGAGGGTTGCAATCGTGTCAACCAGGGCGCGCCATTTTTATGAGACCCCCCACTTCAACACCCTGTAACTGCCTGAATTTTTAATTTTTTAGTTCGACTCTTTTTTTAATGGATTCTTTAATGTTCAATAAATATTTCATAAAAGAGAAGTTGGTAAAAATATTATTTTTTTTTATTGCACCTGAAAAAACACCTACAATTCATGCCTCTAGACTAGAATACCCCCTTAAGTACAACGAATTCATTTAATAAGTTACGTTAGGTTAGGTTATGGGCTTTTTAAAAAAAAAATCGTTAATAGCTTTTAATGACTTTTCAAATAGTTGAGTTGATTCTGAGTTGGCGTGGAACCTCTTTAAACAAAGGCTGTCCGTAAAATAAGGTCTCCAAGGTGCTGCGGTCGCGAGGAACGATTTTACTTGCAATCTGGCAACACTGGCGTGTTATTTGGTTACTCCGCGCCAAATTCCTACCACGTTGAATTTTCTGCGACTTGAGCGCAATTCACACCTGGCGGGCGCGGCACATGGAAGCTCCACACCGATCGGCTGCCACGCCGAGACTAAGCATTGCAAAGAGTGCAGCGTGGTGGGGATTTTGCGTGGGGGAATCAAGCTACACGCCAGTGTTGCCAGATCACCTGAAAAATCGCGACCGCAGCGCCTCGGAGACTTTATTTTACGGACAGCCCTCGTACATAATGACAATTATAAAAAAAAAAATTGTACTTTTTTATTGAATGCCTTTTCTGAAATGTAAGCGTACTAGCGGATTTTTGCTGCTAGGCCCTGCGGGCGGCGGGCGACACGACAATAGCTTTGTTACAAATTTCACGTACGGAGATGGTATTGCATAAAACGCGGCGTCAGAGACGTACTCGAAATCGGGTTCTTAAATTTCAACCGTACAGACACTAGCGTATTAATACTCTCAGATGGTCAGTTACGCAATGCTAAATAACAATCAGTAAGATTCCAAAGATGAAACAATATGCTTCCAAACATTTTCACGCCTCTTGGCTGATATTTTGCATTCAAACAAAGCGAAGAAGACATTATTTTGATGCTGGTGGCTATCCAATGATTTAAAAAAGAAAGTAAGAACGAAATTAGTATATATTTTCTGTCGTCCAAATATAAAGTTGGATATCATTTTTTGTCAAAGGCAATAAAATTATTGAAGAAATTATAAACAGAGATGATAAATTTTCCGAGCACACGAAACCCGCAAAAGGCAATAAATGGGTCCCTCCCCCCCTGCGGAACAAATTGCTCATTACGTATTCATGGCGTTCATTATGGATAACAGATCTGATATTTTGTAAGGAAAACACCGCGTCTATACCAAACAAGATTAGGCGGCGCCTCTTGCTTTCGACACCTACAGGAGATTATTCCCTGTCAAGTTGGAGCATCGCGCATCCTATTCCAGAGTCATGATGTTCATTTTAATCCCCCTAATTCATATAGATAAATATTCACCAATAGCGGTACGTAAATTGGTCTCAGATATTTTATAAGATATACCTAACTGTTTTCATGAATCTATATATATAAAAACATGAATGTTTCTTTGTTTGTCTCTTATTGTTTTCAATATCATTCATCCGATTAACTTTGGTGAGTTGTTGTGCGCACGCCCACAAAAGTTCCTATATATATATATATATATAATGGATAGCTCTGGCGTTAAGAAATTTGTAAACAAACTGCGAAATAGGTAGCACGCGAGGTGTCTGAAAAAAGTGTGTATTTCATACGGTTTAGCGACAGGAAAGAAGGGAGGGGGAAAGGAATCCGAGAGTTTTCGTGGGAAGGGGTACGTGGAAGGGGGGAATGTGGGGAAATTAGATGGAGAACTCGGCAGAGGGGGGGGGGGTTTGCAGAACGGAGAGATATGAAAGGGGTAGCGGGATGGGAACGGGAGCGAGAACGGAGATGCTTGGGAAAGGACAGGCAGTAGAGGGGTAACAGGGGTGGGGAGCGAGAGAGGCAGAAAGAGGGTTTGCAAAAGACGAATAGTAGTGGTTGTGTCTAGCAGGGGGTATAAATAGACATCAATATCAAAATCCTTACTTCTCACACGGACAGCTCTATGTGGCCTGTTCACGCATCGGAAAACCTTCTGATTTATTAGTTTACACAGGAAGGTAAGGAGGGAGGGGTAGTTAAATATAGGTGGGGGGAGAGAATGAAGTATTGGAAGGGTTTGCAGAAGGGGAAGAGGGATTTGGAAAGGCGAGAAAGACGGTGGAGGAATCTGGGAGAGGGGAGGGTAAGGAGGGCTTAGCGGACGGGGAGAAGCAGGAAGGGCTAAGGTGGGGAATGAAGGGGAACGGGGGCGGGAACGGAGAAGCATGGGAAAGGATACGCGGGGGAGGGGTAAGAAAGTGGTGGGGGATGAGGGAAGGGCAGAGGGAGGGGCAGAGGTAGGGGCAGAGAGGAATTGTAACCGAGGCACAATAGCGGAAGGGGCTAGCAGGAGGTATATTTTTAAAATACATACTTCGCACAAAAACTGCTGTACGTGGTCTAATCACGCGTCGGATAACCTTCTGATTTAACCGTGTACCCAGCGGACGGAAAAACCAAAAGTATTGTGTAACCTAAAACGCTTCAATAAATATAATTAACTAACAAACATTCTTCCTTTAAATGGCACTGCAAAGCATGCTGGGCACTCGCTGGTAGATTATGTTGTACGACTTACATTGAACGAAAGATGTACTTAATCCAAGGATCTGATATTTTGAAGACATTAAAGATTTCAATAAAAAATTGCAATTTTTTTATTTATGATTTATAGATAGAAAATACCTCAACATCAAGTGGACCATCATATTTCATTTTGTAGTTCACTTAATACTTTTCGTTGTGGTAATCTAAAATTCAGCAATATAACACCGAAAATGCTCCCACAAAAAAACTTACTCAAAAAAATTCTAATGTTTTCTAATGTGTGATCGCATTTGTTTATTCCTATTTTGATTAATTCTTATCTTCTCAAACGCCAAAAGTACCCATTGAATACAAAAATAATGAACCAATCCGTTGAGAGCCGTATTTTCCAGCACACTACACTAGTTCGCGGGAGCTCGACATTACAAAGGTTATAAAGCTATTGTTGAAATATTATAAAATAAAATCAGATGCGAATAAGATTAAGTTCAAAAAATAAGAAACGATTTTTTAAAATTATTTTAATACATCACCAGTTTCAATAGGAAAATTCAAAACGTTAAAAAAATAAAATAAACACTTACTTATCAGATACTTCAACTAAATATATCTAGTACCATCTACCATCCAATGCTGCCTCCACCACCCTTGCAATGCAGAATTTACCACCAGTCATATTTTAAATTAAACAGTGTGTGAAAAGACCGATATCAGCCCTATCCTACTACTACTGGCCTCCTGTACCAACAGTGCCGGATCTACCGCAGACGCCCGTGCCAATAAAATTTGTAACCAGGGAGTAAAATAGTAAAAGGCTATCGGAATTGTCATTTTTACCTAAATAATCCTGGAAACTCAAAACAATCTGTTGTATAAATGCTACATCAACAGGAAATAGAAAAATCTGTTTCATTGCGGCTTAACGTCCAATGGTTTAAGTAAATACGTTTTATTACGTACTTGTAATAAAATTTATTATTATGTATTACAATATACCGAGAATGTTGAGATGAATGGCGTACTCACATTTAATTGGAATTGTCATTGTAACCATATACAAATTGTAAACTTATGTAATAATTATGCGTGATGTATTCTGTTGGCAAACCAAGAAACAAAATAAAAAAGGTGTTTGTGAATACAGAAATATTTAAATAAAAGAAAATAGACAAAAAACCATGGTTCGTATTTTATTTTATTAATTATTTTTGTTATAAAACAAATAAAATAAGGTACTCAAAATAAGGTGTTAGAATAATTTTTATTAAAGGCAACTAAAAGTTGTAATGCAAATCTGCCATATGATAGTTTTTCTGAAAGTTATCCTTATTTAAAATTGAATAAAGAATAATTACATAAAATTATTTCTTCAAAATTCGCAAATTCACTTTGTGGCATCATTATTTAATTTAATGATGCCACAAAGTGAATTACATAAAAACCTGTAGAACTGCACAAGTTTCTTAGCCATTGAAAACTGGCAAGGAAGGAACATTTAACATTTTATATTTAAGTAACTCTTCGTAGGTATTATGCACATTCCAAATTCATGCAGTTTCTATCGAAAATATATGTTAAAATATATAGTGTACCCCTTGTTTGTAAAGTGCTTTATCATATATCACAGTTTCACCTTCACAAACCTACCTTACACCCAACATAATAAAATTATAAAGGTAAATACTGTAATGTATAGAAATAAATAAAAAAAAAAAAATAAATAAAAAAAAAATAAAAAAATAAAATAAAAAATAAAAATATATCTACTTATAAATGCATGAATGTTCACATTAAAACTAAAAAAACCATAAATCAACTCTCATGCATTAACAACTGTTCAATGAATCAATGTTCAATGAATGATAGCAATAAAACTGTTTCTTAACCAACTATTATACATTCTACTCATTGTGCGCTCATGTATGGGCTTATGTCTTTCATTGCTATTGACCTACTAATGTTCAGTATGTTCACAATAACTTCATAACCATCTCTCATGTAATAATTGTTGAACAATATTAAAAGATTTCCTTATCTTAACCACTACTGTTAATTTCTGTAAAACCGTCATGTTTTTAGAGCGATGCTCCCTTCCATAGGGTTTACTTAAAAAATGTATAGCTAGACATTAAAAGCGGTTAAAAAAAGAAATCTTTTAATTTTGGATTAAATATGGTGTCACAAAATAAATTTGCTATATTTAAAGAAGTAATAATTGTTGAATCTCGAATAAGTTAACTTCTACTATATTAATAACTTTACCATTTCTGTGTGTATTTTTATATTTCGTAGATATGGTATGTAATATTGATTTGAAAGTATATTAAATAAAACATAAAAAATACATATGAATCAATACTTAATAAAACAATATGAATATAATATGTTAATTACCCGCCTCTGAACAGATTTTGTTTACTGAGGTGGGTAACGACAGCCAATGACATAAATTTCACATTAAAATAAACGCCCGGATTGCCGGCATTGAAAATTGAAAATGATGTGCAAATACTCATAACGTGAATATTGAGCATTGACTATCATTTTCAATTATTTTGAGGAGCCAGATCACAAATATGCAATACATTGAAAAAACACTGCATTAAAATGATGATACGTGTATCATACTTCCATCTTAAGTAATATTTTATTTTTACCTAACTGAAAAATTTTATCTGTTGATTAACAAAACATTAGGATATAAAAATGAGTCTTCGATGATTCGATCACATTAGTTATTATGAAAACAAATTTTATGTGGTCAGGTGAAAAAATCTTTGTTATCGACGAAAAATGCTGTCAGTCCGGTCCTGCCTACATAACAGCCGTGTTTGTTTTGCAGAATCCATCAAGGCGTAATGGAAGTGCTTCTTAAAATTTGTTAAATTTTCAAACAATTTTTTTATTATACAACATACATTTCAAATCATAAAATCAATCATGCAGTAAAATAAATCAATAAATTATTTGGGATAGCTACTTTTCAGAATTTTAATTTAAGTTCAAATAAAATCATAAAAAAAGATCCGCGCCCTTGTTTTGTGACGAAAATACTTCAGTTTGTCTATTTATTTATGGTCTTACAAACTAATATATTTAAAAAAAAATTACATTCTTATTTTGCTTAGTTAATTGAAAAATTATAAATACTTACGATCAAAAAATAATTACAAAAATACATAATTTTAATGGTTTTATCATCACGAGTTTGAGCATTTTTGAATGTGGGTATTTATCAAAGCAAATTTGGAATGAAATAAAATCGATATTGAGTTATTATGTTAAAGCGCTGGTATGGAGAATAATTAATCTTTCTGAACCGCCCTGTACCGTTGCAAGGGTACGATTACAAGATCATCGTTCGACGAAATTTAAATTCTCGGCTGCTGGTTAATAGCTCTTAATAAAAATATTTAATGTGTATAATTGCTCAGGAACGATGTTAGGTAGTTAAGTTCACTCAGTGAAAAACTTAACTACCTAACTGTTTTATGAACTGTAAACCTACCCTTACTGTTTTATAAACTGCAAATATGATTTAACGCAAATTCAACATAATACGCTTTATAAAAGCAGAATAAATACTCAAAAACACCGGACCCTTGCAAAAAAGAGACAACACTTGATTTTGAACAAATCAAAGGGAACTTTTGAAAAAAAACGCCGTACCACTATAATAAAAGTTTATGAAAGTTCGAATAATCTAGCTCCAGCAATATATTGGGTACTTATAATGAAATTTACGATACCAAGAAATCAGAAATTTTCAAAGTCTGTGAATAGTATGAATTCATTATTACGATTGTACATAGCCAATAAATATTTGACCGTAAATTATAGTGTTCATGGAAACGCATTCACGCAACAGATATTTCAAAATGATTTCAATGGATGTAATACAAATACTATAAAAACATCAAATGAATTCACAATATACGCATTCCTGTAAAAAGCATAGAATTGTGGACGCGCTTTCAAAAAAGCTCGAAAGTGCACCGAACGCTGTATTCACCGCACATGACAGATAACCGAGATTAATTATTGCTAGGTCAAATGGAACAAGTTCATAGTACGTCTACTGACCAGTCAGGATCAAATTAGTTTAGAGAGGGGCATTTTTTATGAAAAAGTAAACTTTTTTAAATCAACTAATAGTTCTTTGAGTAAAAATACGATTTGTATAATAAACAAATACTTAAGAATCACAGAAAACTTAAGAAAGGTTTTTCTTAAGAAAGGGTTAAATTTCATTATCAGACAATGCTTTTATTTCAACCGTCATTTTTAAATGTGAATAACAAAGGTAAATTTAGTACAACGCGATAATTGCCAAAATAACAACCAAAACAACATAAAAAAAACGTTTAAAACCTTAATTCAAAATCATACCAAAGCGCAGAAATTTGGAATCGAGTTTTACCCCTGATGCTGGCTTGGATTTTAAAAACGTAGTGTAATATCAAGTTTATGATTTCGATAAAACAACGTTTGCCAGCGAAAACTGCGGTGTTTATTTTGTGGTTATGCTCAGTTTGTGAATTTGTCAACATGCGAAGAGTTCAGTCATGTGAGGTCGTTTTTTCCGAAGCTAAATTTCCTCATGAATTCCCTAGATTCCGAGTACAACCATAAATAATTTGTTGCGGCTAAAAATTATTCGTCATCTCCTCCCTGGAGGTGGCGAGAGGTAAAAAAAATACGTTTGAATAATTTTTACAGCAAAAATTTTCATTTGTTGTAATACATAAAATCTCTTGTTTTGAGTTGTTTTCAAATAACCTAGAACTTTAACAGAAATAAAAAATAAAAAAAACTAAAAAAAAAATAATTGGGAAAAAAATTGATATGTTTTTCTTATGAAAAAATTTATTAGCCTCGTGTTATTTCTTTGCAAAATAATTGCTTGATTCCTGGCTTACATCAATTTGCTGCCTAATTAATCATCGGAAAATATAATTTCACTCACTAAGTGGTCATATTATTCAACTTGTTGTTATCTACATACTACGATGCAAATGATGCTCTACCGATTTGCCGCTGACAATCAACATCATCATTAAACAGCAAAGGTACATTGATCACGGAAAAGCAAAGGTACTGCATTTTTAATGGCGAAATTGAAAATGGCGCTTTGAAGGGTAATAATAACTCGAGAGCATTTCATTTCAACGAGTATTTTCGAGAAAATTTTTCAAACTCAATTGACCTCGTCTCTCGACTCTTCGAATAAATACCAAAATTTATCATGTATCAAAATTTTATTTAAAAAAACTTTCTAAATATTTACCGTACCTAAATATCCTTAGTATGTAATTTAATACAGGGCTTAAACCATGATAAGTACCCTACGGCATGTAGCATCTAAGTTTTGTTTTTATGAGATTATTTTCTAAATTCTTTGAAGATTATGGCTCCAGAAACAAAATACGTAAAGCTATCTTTACGTATAATACAGTTAAAACATGTTTCGCAAGGTTAAAATGTTTATATCTAACTAATCACAAAACGTGACTGGCTAATTAGATAATCTTTTTGTATTTTGTCAAGTCTTTAACTACATATATGATATATTTCAGAAACCAAATAGATGTATTTAAACAAGGCTCATTCATCATCAATCATCAACCAATAAGTGCTTACGTATGCAAATTATTGTTTTTGAAAAGGGTTCATTAAAACTTTAAGTGAATATACTTTTTTTCACAGTCATCCAGTAATTGCTGATCGTCGTGACCCTTACGCGATATGCGAAGGCCCGATAATGTACGAGGGGCGACCCAAAATTTTTCAGGCATTAGTGTTAGGAAGAACAAGAAAAATTCGGACATAACTGGAATATAAGACATGAAAATTGGTTTTTAAAACTAAACTGTTTTAAAAGTATGCTATAAACTGAAACAACTTATTTTTTTTTTATGTAAGCAGGTACCTATAAGCTATATCCTTTGTATTTTTTTTACTGTCCAATAAAAAATTTGCAAATTTAAATTCCTTTTTATCGATCCAATACACAACTACACAAGCGAGGGTGTCTTTAAAATGATTCACCTGTACCTACTTATTATTTCCGATGGTACAATTGTTACTTTTAATATTTAAATACAAGGAGTTATGCATCGTATCTACACAAGAGCCTTGTATCGTTATGGTGAGGAAAGGTTTTTACTATATTCATTTACAACTCTGTTTAATGTGTAAAAAAAATTAACACTTATTGTAAAAACAAACATATACTAAATTAATTTAAAAAAATAATAATTAAAAAAAGTGGTGCTAGCTAATTTTCTGTATAATAGAGAGAAATATATAATATTTTGATATTCATTTTTGCAAAGCGTAAGTGAAAATTTTATTGTAATTATCAGCAGAGTCGACCATACATGATGTATTTTTTTCTCAAAATGGCGGCATACTAATTTTTTTTTTTTTTTTTATATTTCCTAAATTTTTTAGAGTCATCCAAATTAAAAAATATTAAAATGGTGTTCACTAAATTTTGCTACCAGCGATAAAATACAGTTATCTGAAGATGTATCTGAAGAAGTATCTACTCGTGTTAACCATATCTGAGCGCAATCGAGCAATTGATTATGGGAAAATAATGGCTGCTAATTCGTAAAAAAATGCTTTGATTAAACTGCATTTTATGCTATTTAAGAAGTTTAAATAAAATGATTGATACCTCCGGTTAACCAGCTAACTCACGGCATTAAACAGCTTCTTCTTCTCTTTCGTGAAAGGGATATGGTCAGATAGGGTTCGTCTCTTTCATTCCTTGCTTCTTGTTCCTTTTAAGTTCTGGTTAAGTGTGCTTCTTACTTCTTCTCAATTTCTCGCACAGTTGTGTTTCGGCCACGCTTCTTTAGCGTACAAAATTCTATAATATCACAGCTAATTTTATAAATACCGCTTTTCGGTTTTCAACACGCTGATTGGGGAAAATTTACAGTTTAATAAAATGCGCAGCATTCTAAAATATTTTTTTTTCATTTTCCTTGACAACAATTCCACCTTAAATTGGCAGGTAGGTTTTTGAGACTTTAATAATCGAAGGAATTAAGTTAAATGCGTCAATGGAACATCATTAATCAATTATTAATAGCGGCAGGTATTCAAGATTTTAATATTCGAATGTATCGAGCAACATAATACGAGGAAGCGTTGCTAAATTTATGGGCCGTGCCCCCATAGACACTCACAAGTTCGATTTACGTGCGATTCGGGAGTACGCAGCAATCCCGTGTGAATAATTGGTTCACTTAGGGGACGACACGTTCAATCAATTTCCCCATCACAGTTCCAGTCGGGCGAGTCCTCGTCTTTCAGCTGATCCTCGGCGAAAAAATTTAACAGCTCAGCTAAGTGCCAAAAATTATTGCAAACAGCCTTGGCTCGACTGGAAACTGTCAACTGATTTTATGTTACTTGAAAATAATAAGACAAGTTGCGATGAATTTGGTAATTTTTTAAAGATATCCAAAGTAATGGCCGTCACGCAAATAAAAATGAAAATATGAAATTAAATTAAAAAAAAAAAACAAACTATAACGTTGCTTTTTAAAAACTGTCAAAAATGAACAATTTCCTTTTTGTGATTAGCATTTTATTATTTACAGGAGCATAATTTATTTTTAAAAAGGCTGAAAAAATCCAATAATTACAATCAGAGAAAATGAGAGTTTTTTGATCACATATTTGATCTGATGAGAATTTGGATCATATATTGTATGATATGCTGAATGCTGTACAATTTTCTCATACTGAGATCCTCAAGGTCATCAGGTAAGAAAGACAGAGCGAGTGCTAAATGAGCTAAAAGGTACTAAGTCAGAGGCGACATTCATTCCATTAAAATCTACTTCGAGGATATTATTTCGAATACGTATTTTCTATTCAGTGAGTCATCCATATTACCGGATTAATGTGCTTTAATTGAATAAAGGCTATCACATGATGGCTGTATGATTGCAGTTCACAACGTGCACTATGTCAGTAATGTACAAACGTAATGGCTAATATACGATAGACCATCAGTTTATTGTCAATGATCATTTATTTATTCGATTCTTTTTTCTTTTAAAACCATTTGATGGTTTTAAAAGAAACAATTTTGCGGGCTGATCTTTACACTAAACTTATAATATTATTAAAAAAACATAATTTCGGATGTGTTATGATGTAACAAAAATCAATAAATAAATAATTTTTCTTTTCATTACATTTAATGAATTGATTTCGTCGTTCTTACAATAGTTGGTGGTGTAATGTTCAGTACAGTTGTCTTCCAATTTTAAATTAATAGTTTTAAATTTTGTTTTTAATTTTGAGGATTTTGTTATTCAACCCGTTGGAAGATGCTGAAGCAGTATCTGTAATTTAAAATAAAACAGTTTTAATCAAAGAATTTCTTCATTTAAAATACGATGTAAATACAAATAATTCAAACAAAATTTTTATATTCATTTACATATTATATCAGTCGTAAATATAAATACATTTGAATATCTAATTGTTTAAGCAGGTAGCTCCTATATCAATATAATAATGTAGTTTTAATGACGGCCGAATTAGTTTTCACAGTTTCTAGCAGTTAACAGGTTAGGAGACATAATTTTTTTTTACATTAGCTCCACACCGGAGGCTCTGACATCTTAATGAATGCCGTGTGGAGGGTCTTTTGAAGGAAGGGAAGGATAGGACGTTCTGGGAAGAAAAAAGGTATGAGGGGTGGGTAGAAATCTGGGGTCGGTATGTCCAGGAGTGACGGACGTACAAATCCATCCGAAATGCGGTTCAAGGCAATGTGTGCGGCTGGAAAGGTCAAAAAGCCTCCCTCAACCAGTCTCTCTCGATCCGGCCCACCACGGTAACAGGTAGGCAGACGCATCCGCCGTCGAGGCCTAGAAAAACCTCACCCCATTAACCCAAGCACCCCTGCTAAGTCACCAAACATAGCAAACCTCTTCGGTTGACCTTTTTTGTTATTTAAAATACATACATATACCAGACTTAAAGGAAAACATATGATTCTTAAAACTAATAACAATACATTAATTTCTTGTTAACAAACTACCCAACTCAATAGATCTCGTGTTTGAATTTTGGAGTAGTGCCATTGTAAAATAGGAACAGAAATTATTTTATAAGAAGAAATTATATTGGAAAATAAATAAACTTATATACATGATAACAAGTCTATCTGCAAATCTTAGTTCCATAAATCCAATAGATTTATTTTTGATTTGTCATCGTACTTTCGATGATTTCTGTTTGATCTTCCAATTTTTTGCTTTTAGTAAGTACCATATCTATATTTACGGTAAGTTCATCGTTTTGTGAATTAATAAATTCTGATGATTTCCTTATTTCTTAGTATTCCGTTGCCAGTTTTCTTGAATGTTGGATTCAAATTCTATCATACCTTTCCAAAAATTTTCTAAAGTCAGCCACGTTGTTTCTGTATCAGGAAAGAGAGAAACCGGGATAGCTGTGAACTACTTTTTTTTATCAGCGTTGCTTTTGGTAGTGGCTATATTCTCGGCATATATCTTTAATTCGAAATGAAAGGGTTAAATGGTTTTAAAAATTTGATAACTTTTTTATTAATAGAGGTTGTGGAATCATTTGCTCTAGGTTGTTATAGAAAATTAAAGCTGGCCGCTAATTTGTTACACTAGGTTTGGTAGAAAAGGTGAAATGTATTTTTTTATTAGAAGGAGATTTTTAATTTCTTGGAGAGTAGCATTGATTTTAAAATGGACGCCGTACACTGACCTGACTTTGAAGTCAGAGTACGCCACTCTTCCTGGTAGAGACGAGGCCCTCATCTCCAAGGCCGAGGCACTGTTTTGGTGAGCTTGATATCCATTAAATTAAACCAGGTGTGTAGACCAATGAAAAGTTATATATGTTAATTCATAAATACAGTAAATCTCTAAATAATATCAAAATTACACTATAAGAACTCGCCTGATGATCCAGAAAATTTATCAAAGCTTAGCTAGAAAAACACACAGGTACTTCCGGATGTTAATAACATGTTAATGTATGTTATTATAGCTGTCTTTTTTTGTAACTCTTGTACATTCTCCAACTAACTGTATCAAGTGTGTCTAGTCTAGTCTAGTTTTCTTTTAGTTTTTCTTAAATTTCTTTTATTTTCTTTTAGTTGTCATCCATGTTGTCCATGGATGTTGTCCATTAGGTATGGGGGCTCCACCGAAGCCAGAGTAAAGTTAGCTTCTCAAAAACTGGGCGTACTGTACAAAGGCCCGCAGATACTTTAATAGTGCGCCCAACGGTTGAATTTGGCAGCCACCTCTGGTCTGGAGCTCCAAAATACTTGAAAAATACCATCGACTCACTGCAGAAACAGGCGGTCCATTTGATAGATTCTCCCATCTTAACGAACGGATTGCAATCTTTAGAGCACAGGCGTCGGGTGGGAATGCAATCCATGTTCTACCGGTATTTCAATGGAAGATGCTCTGAGTAACTAGCGTCATTGATCCCTTCGGCACCGGTGCATAGTCGGGAGACACGCCAAATGCGCGCCCAACATATGTACATGGTTGACATCTGCCACACGAAAACGGGTCGTTTTTTCGACTCGTTCTTGAGTTCAACAGCTCGGCTATGGAACGATTTGCCGGCATCTGTGTTTCCTCCCTCCTACAACATGGGTCTCTTCAAGACCAATGTTCATTCCTTCCTCTCCTCAAAAAGACCCTCCACACAGCATCCCAGATGACATAGGCCCTGAGGGAAATTATTTTCCTCAGGGCCTTCTGTGTGGAGTTAATGTAAAAAAAAATCCCCAAATGAGTTTTTTTAAACTCATTAGGAGTAATGTACTATAAATGTTATGTGATATATTATCACTAACAAATAAAAATAAACAATAACGAAAATCCTCACATAGTCCTGTGCTTGGATTAACTTATGATTAGTTAATCCAAAGTAACAAGCAGTTAAAATGTACTTATTATAGTCTATAATAAAACATTACCTGAATATAATATTTTACAAATAGAGTATTTTTTCATTACGCTTTTTATAGTAATACTTTAAAGTAAGTAAAGATATAATAAAAAAATATGTTTACATTTGTTGATATTACAGACACCTTAGGTGGTAAGGTTTGTTATTTACTTTTACTGTTGTTTACTTTTATGATAAAAAGAGATGAAAAAATAATTGGAATGATTCCAGAGCAAGATAAAGTTTTAAGGAGAAAAAAAAACAAAAATATAAGTAGGTAATCCGACACGACATTAAAACATGTAATATTATTTTTCCTGTATCAGTGATGGTTGGTGAAATCCTTACTTTCCTCGTTTCTTTCTCCTTTTCGCTCCACCAAACTGACAACATATTGACGCCAAATTGAGGATGCCATAGTCCTGGCTCTGGAAAGTCGAGAGTAGTTGGGATTTTTGTGCGGAGTTAACATAAAATAATAATAATTGAAGGTATGAATTTATAATTTTATATTGGTGCTGCGGGGTTCCTGGGTTCCTTCAGTCGTTTGTAAGACGAGCTTGTTTGCTGACTTCTTTTGTTTCAAAACCAGAAGATTATTTCACAACAAGATTTTGGATGTAAGATTTGTAATAAATCACTTGTGAGATAAGTTTTTAGATTTTCACGGCCAAAAGTATTTCGCTACCTCCTTCTTTAGGAAGTAGCGCAACACGGCATAACACCCCAAAAACAAATAACGAAAATAAATCACTTGTGTTTTTGTTCTCTTATATTGTTGATTGCGTGAAATAGTTTAGATAAACTAGTAATAACATTACGGGCTTTAGAAAATGGAATCGACGAGTTTGAGAAAAAGATTGATAACAAGGTTTCAGAAAGAATTGAAATATTTACTGATAGAAAAATCATAGACAAACTGTCCAAAGACACATTTGTTATAGAAATTTGATGCAACATAGATGTTAAGTTAAAAGTAAAGGGGTCTGTAGGCGGAAATGAATTAAAATTAATTTAAATAACGTAAATGATTTAAGCAATGACGTAAAGAAAATAAAGTTAATTATTTCAAAATAGGACGACACAACACTGAATAGAAACTTACTGCAGAAGAACCCCTGCAGTAACAAAAAATCTTATCCTAAACGATATCTTAATATTGGAATTAAAAGAAAGGCTATTAAATATTGGCCAACACCAATTAGTTATGCTAAAAATTTGTTGGCAGGTACGTTGTACGTAGTAATACGTTATGAAATGAAAACTTCCATTGAAAGAACATAACACTTATTACCAATTGCTTTTACTGAAATGCTTACTACTCTACCTAATAGCATTTTCAAGAATTTCCAGGCTATGCATTATTTCGCAAATTTATTTCAGTAAAAGATGAGCAGTGCACCAGTAAAGTTGATTTACGAAAATTTTATAAAAAATGAGTGATTTTGTTTATTTTAGCTTCGTTTTAATTTTGTTTGGTGGATTCTCATTACAGTGCTTCTCGACTAAACTGCGTTCAAGCGAAATTAAAATGTTAGAAATTTTTATGAATTCCTACATCGAGAAACTTAATAATCCAGATTTACTCATAGTTTTATTTTCTACGTCGGATATAATTGGTAATGTCTCAAGCCCCAGTGAGTATTTGTTCACTATGGATTTAGTGCCGAAAATTAACAAGCCCACATATGTCTTCAGATATACCGAATTTGTTAAAAGATACAATAACGATTTCTTAAAAAACATTATATTCAGGAAAGTCGACACGATATTGATCATTGATGATATGCACCATTCTCATGATACGTTCTTTCCTCAAGTGTTCGACAATGCTAATCAGACATTTCTTGTTTTTGGATCTCCTGGGAAGACTAATTTTCAACGGAATCCCAACAGTATTTACCTCTTTTTTGAGAAAGAACTAATTCACACCCTTCATTATAGATTCTCTCACTGTGGCGAAAACGAACTTGTAAGTGAGTCTTTAATACACATTAATAATATGTCAGAGACACTTCTTAGAGACAAACCACTGTCCATTACTCACGAGTGTAAGATAAATGCCATTTTTATTTTATACAGTATCATGAGTTCAAGTTGGGAGGAGCAAGTACAGTTTATTGCATCTCATTTCATTTACAAATT
Organism: Glyphotaelius pellucidus; assembly: GCA_936435175.1. Classification (NCBI taxonomy): domain Eukaryota; kingdom Metazoa; phylum Arthropoda; class Insecta; order Trichoptera; family Limnephilidae; genus Glyphotaelius; species Glyphotaelius pellucidus. Next base: position 34,377,132 of record OW386537.1, on the reverse strand, counting down.
ATTTAAAATAATTAGTCAGCATTTGAAATTCCAAATAATTGTAACTGGATACTCTTCCAAAAATGGCGCTTATTCTGCAGAGATTAAAAACGAAGTTTTTACCCGATTCAAAATGGATACACATGCATTAAAGATTGTGTATAATGATATCCACTGGATGAGTGGAAAACCACACCAAATGAGGCAGCTCAATTCAAACTTAATTTCATTCCTGAACTCTGAAAAAATTGTTTGGTTAATCGTGAATCGCATGAATCCATTTATAAATTGGAATTACTTGGTAACCAAAAGCCTTATTATGGTACTCATTATCCTTTTGATAATCTTCATAACTATGTACTTGACAAATGTTCCACTCAAAAAATATAAGTCGCGATGTGACATCCCGCAAATGATTATCTTATCCTGGTCAATCTTATTAGGAGTCTCGGTGCCGCGGCAGCCGAAGCATTACTTTGTCAAAGTTTTATTTCTATCGTGGACAATATCATCTTCTGTACTCACCATGTGCTACTACTATAAACTTCTGAATGATTTGACATTACCTCCGTTGAACACTATTAAAACCAAGGATGAACTGATCAAGTCGAACATTCTATTGTACGTTTTCTCAGAGGACTACGCTGATATAGCGTTTACGAATACTGAACATATTTTAATGAAACCTGTTGAATATAAACATTTTTTTGGACACCAAGGTAATGAATTTTATAAAAATGAAACTTTCATTGAATATGTGGAAAATATCATCAAGTCTGGAAAACAGAGTGCAATATTATTGGACGAAAGTTTATCGCGAAAAATTATGAGTAAATATCCCCTAGTGGAATATTATTATCTAAAAGAAGCAGTTACATCGTATTCAGTTAATTTTTATGCTTACGTAAATACTGATCTTACAGCAAAAATAAGAAAAAAATCTATTGCACTTATCGAAACAGGAGTATATCAAAAAGAACAAAAAGATTTCTCCGAACAAAGGGGGAAAATTTCTCTTAAATCTGAAGATACGAACCTGAAAATATTTATTAACCTCTATATTTTTATTGCGACATTGAATATTCTGGCATTTTTAATTTTTATTTTGGAGATCTTACATAAAAGATTTGGAGACAGTCACCATACATATAATTGCAACATAGGTAAGCCTGCAAATGGTGGGACACATCAAGCGTAGAAAAGGCTACTAATATGGACTTTTATTTTCAATGGCAGCAAATTTAAAAGAAAGACAGAAACACGTCACAGGGCATAGAGTGGACGGTCCTGGAGGAAATTTTATTGAACTTTATGATAATAATAATAATATGAAATTTCTAATTCATTAAAAATGTATTGATATCTCAACTATGTAAAATGTTATGATGTATTATGGAATACATATTGTGTAATTATATATATAAATTTAATTTCGCCGATCATATCCATCAAATTGTGAACAAAGGTATGAAAACACTAGGCTTCGTATTACGAACCACTAAAATTTTTAATTCCTTACAAGCCATTAAAATAATATACGTGCATCTAGTTAGAAGCCTAATCGAATATAACTCAGTAGTTTGGTCCCCAACTTACAAAATTCACATTAATAACATTGAGCGAATTCAAAAAAATTTCTGCGTTTTATCAATTTTAATTTGAATATCCCAGTAGAAGACTTAAAATACGATAACTAATTAAATACTCTAAAAATACATACATTAGAAGACAGAAGTAAAATAAACGACTTAACATTTTTATTCAAAATACTTAACTCTAAATTCGACTGTTGTGAACTCTTGCAACTCATTAACTTACAGTAGCAACACGACAAAATACAATATTCAACAGCAGTATTCATAAGTGTAACTACATTGCCCACTCTCCGATACACCGACTTCACACCATGGGAAATAAGTACTTGGGTGATGTTGACATTTTCAATATTAACATGGCGAGTTTTGTGGATCATTTAAAACATTTATTTCAACACTATTACTAAACACATCTTGTAAACCTATAAAATAGGTGTGTTTTTCTGTTTTTTGTTTATGTTTTTGTATGACTTTTATCTAATGTAGTTTTATTTTTATTATTTCCTTAGTTTCACTAAACTAAAATTACACCCATTAGTTTCTGTTAAACTAAAATTACACTACAAATCATTAAAAAGCCCTCTGGGCGTTAAATAAACAAATAAATGTGTTAGAATAACAAGGAAATCGATAATAGGTTTCCCAGTTAAGTATGAAAATTGTGGATTTGTACAAACCAACCGCACTGTAAACTATTGATTTCCCTAAAATAAAACACACAAAATAAATAATGCAAGTCACGCATTAGTTCTAAAAGTGACTGTAATTTTGTTGAGATAACTTTAATTTAAGTTATCTAAAATTTGTGATGTAATGTAAAACGTTTTTTTTGTGTGCCCGTGTTTATTTTGCACATGTATTACAATTTATTTTCAAAGTCATCAAAATAAAACAAAGAAAAAAATACTGTTTTTTTTTTTAAAATAACATTTATCTCAAAACAGTTTAATTTCGTTTGATAAATAGATCTGGAGACAGAGTCCATTTTTTCCTTTAACGTTTAAAGAAGAGGACTAGAGTAATGAAAGAGGCAAGGTTGGTCGCTAGACACCACCCCACACCCAATCCCTCCCCCACCCATACCCCCTCCCGCTATTGCCAACTGCCGACTGCCAACTGCCAACTGGCCACTAGCTACCAGGAGCACAAGAGTAGGAACAGTAGGAATGTATACAACCCAAATCTAACCTCTCCCAACCGACGTCAAAATGATCAACTGTCGGGCGTCAGCACTTGCTGCCGACTAATGAATACGTCGTTTGTCCGGTCCTAGCCACCGTGTCGTCTACACAGGGCTGCCAGGACACAACAAACTATACTTTATGAAGGTAAGAAACATCTTTGTCAAACCAATCTAAAGACGTTCCCTTTTATTGAAAATTAATATTCATACAGTTTGTAACAACGAGTTTGAAACGTCATATTAATGAAAGCATTATTTAAGTTTATTGCTTGTCAAAAATTATAAATGATTCTTTATTACTTATTACGTATTTAGTAAAAAAAAAAAAAAACATTTTACTGCAAATTCTTAGCAATGGTAATAGATTCGATTTCTGACGAAACGCAAACTAAATTTAAAAAGATGTTTTGTCGAAATAAAACCGTATTGTATTCTTTTTACGCTAAACTTGAATAACTTCCTGGGTTCTCCCGAGATTGCAACCTTTCGTTAGGTATTTATTTATTTATTTTTATTTATTTTATATTTATTAACGCCCTAGGGGGCTTTTACAAGAAAAGAAGCAAATATATAATTAACAATATTAATTACATGTATTACATAATCAATAAAACAGAATAAATATGAATGCAATCGACTCGTTATGTAAAGAATATTACAACATAAAAAAGAAAATAAATGAAATAGTACAAGTTGTACTTACAAAAAACTAAAACAATTCAGCTTTAAATATTTGTACATATTATTAATAATAAGACCTGGCATAGAACAAAGTGTAAATAGAACCGCAAAAATATTATGTGGGCTTTTACAAGAAAGGAAGCAAATATATAATTAACAATATTAATTACATGTATTACATAATCAATAAAACAAAATAAATATGAATGCAATCGACTCGTTATGTAAAGAATATTCCAACATAAAAAAGAAAAGAAATGAAATAGTACAAGTTGTACTTACAAAAAACTAAAACAATTCAGCTTTAAATATTTGTACATATTATTAATAATAAGACCTGGCATAGAACAAAGTGTAAATAGAACCGCAAAAATATTATAAAGTAAGTATACATTTTACTGGTGAGGTTTAGATGAGAAAATATATTATGAGAAAAACAAAAAAATAATAAAAGTTAATTATTAGCAGATAGAATCGAGATTAATTGATTTTTGAAACATTCAAAACTGTCAACACTAAATATATCTATAGATTCGCAGTATTTATTCGCAAGGTTATGGATTCTTGGAATTGGTGAGTATATAGAGTAATTAGTGTTGTGTTTATTGTTGCATTTAAAAATATCTTTACTACGAGTTTGTCTAGCGGGTATGCTAATGCAAATTAGTTCCAACAAATTAGGGCTGTCAATTAAAGATTTTATAGTTTTGTATAAAAATAATAAATCAATTAACACTCTTCTATCTGATAATTTAAGAAGTCTGGTTTCAGCGCGTAAGTAATTATAATTTATAAATTCGATTGGAATTTTCATTTTAAAATTGATGTACCGAAGAAATTTGTTTTGTACCTTTTCCAATGATTGAGAATGAACATTGTAGTATGGTGACCAAACAGAGGAATTGTATTCTAATCTGCTTCGTTCTATAGTAATTCGTAATATAGATACTTATCCATTTTTACACCCATATGAATCACATTGCAAACGTAATTTCATTGACGTCTTCTCCTATTTATTCCATGAAATTCTCAGCTTCATATCTAAATATGCAGTAAAATAAAATAAAATATTGAATATCTTTAATTGCAATCTTTATTGCAGAATTAAAAAAAAAAAACTAGTGTAAAAACATTGCAAACAAATTAATTGAAAACGACGTTATCTTTTTTTAGAACTATTTTTAATACAAAATTTTCCATGAGTTGCTGGCATCCTACTGACAGGTCCAGGGTTATTCTACGCCTGTACTCATTTAGATAAGTGGTAAGTAACAATTAGTTTCAACTTGTATGTTCTCGTTTAAAGCCGGCGTAATGCGATGATAGGTCGACCCATAGTCAAGGCGCCCGCTCCCTTCCACGTCCGGCTGACAGATGAAAGCGAGCAAGTTATTTGCTTAAATATACTAAAATGCTTTTCATCTTATGCCTCCGTTCTGTTCTCTTAGGACTTGTGACATGGTTCTTGAGTATACTGGAAGGATTTAGTTACGTGATCCGAATGAGCAATGAGGTATTTTGTGTATTTAGTATTATTGTATGAAGCCGGTATTTACACGAGTCGGGGACCATTCTGTTTATTGTTCGGTAGTTCTATTGACAATGTATTTTATGTCAGGACGTGTCAAAAACAACTTGAGAAAGAGAAGCTGAACCCTTTGTGGATCTCATTTAAGTAGGAAACTTTTCCATTTTCATTTAAAGTTTATGTTACCGTGAGACTTCGTGGTCCTAGGAAAATATCAAGCAAATAATTTCAAGAGTTGAAGTATGGTTAAGGGTAGGATATAATATTATTAGAATGCTTATGATTGTGGCTTAAGCAGAGTGCCAATCAAAAGAAGTGTGGCGCTGTACTATCACATCAGCCTAACTTTCAGCGACTTCAAAGTCTCTATGGTGAGTAAGTAGTAGTATACATAGTTACACATATTATAGTATGTATGTGTAATCAAATTTTAAAAATATGATTTGATTATCTCTGGCCAAAATAATTGAATAAGTTTTTGTGTTTATTTAAGTCTCTAACATGATTATAATTTGTTTAGGAAGCAAATCGACGGTTCCGAAGAACAATGTTGAATTTGCTAAAAATTGAAAATTATTTTGTTGACTTTATTTAATAAAATAAAAAGAAGTTCAAAATATCAAAATACACTTTATAAAAACAGTCAAAATGCAGAAACTAAATTTTAAACAGCCCTACTGCAAAACTTCAAAATCGGTCATCCGACATTGTTGTTCGGGACCATTGAAATAATAGTCTTTGAAAATAAACAAAAAGTTTAAACCTAACCAAAATAACACATTGGAGTTCAATGTAATTCCATTAAATGGTGAAGAACATAACTTTTCTTTGAATGCTTATTTCTAACAAAATTAAAATAATTATGGTTAGCTTAAATAGAAGAAGTAAAGAGGTAAAAACACAGAATGTATGAGACGGTTTTTGAACAGGAATGAAGATTCGAGAGTGTGACAAGATAGACTGTTTGGTGGCTCGTGCTCTCTAACAACTTCTGCGGGGAAATGGCGTGATGGTTAGTTGGTTTATCAGGCCAATACTCCGCAGCGGTAGGTAGAGAGCATAGACCGCCACACAACTCTGTCCCGGCACATATTCCTTGCTTCATTCACATTCATATATCCTCTCATACATACTCTTTTATTAGTCTGACATGACTCGACTAAGTATTTGATTCATTTGATCATACCATATCTTCCTGGGATAACTTAAAATATATTTATATTTACTGCAGCGCCAATACTACTCTCGTTAAGATTTAGCATTTAACATTAAAATGTCAAGTCCTTTATTTTTGGTTAATTTTACTATCCAAATGCATTTCAGAAGGTCATCGGACAACTCAGAATGAAATCAACTCAGTACCTCGGTTGAAAAGTTATTAGAAGTGATGAAAAAAAAAAAAAAGATTAATATGTTACGTTACGTTAGATTAGAGGCTATTTTAATTTTTTTTCACAGTTTTAAACGACTTTTCAAAGAGGTGTTGCTTTGACGTGATACTGAGTTGGCATGGAACCGTTTAGAAATGCAGATTTTTTTACGATATTAAAAAAAAAAGGAATTTAAAACAATTGATGTACTGAATTTTAAGTGTTTTTTAAAATAAAACTTTTTTTTTCAACACAATGCCACCAAAATTGGAAAACGTGAATGCTTCATATGTTAGTTATTACTATTATCAAAAGAATTTTTTTCCTTAATGCAATGCCTACCTTTACAACCAGCCAAAAGTCAGCAAACTTAATAAAGAAACAATCAGAATAAATAAAAGGCATACAGAATTATTCCACACGCTTAATTACAAGACGAATGCAGCAACTAATTCGCCAATCAATTGTGCTCTTCATACTTTCAATACTATTTGTCTAAATTCTAACATCGACATTTTCTTCGATTCACTGCCCAAATTTAAAAAGAGTATCATGTCAATGATGTGAATTGTTCAATGCGCATACATGCATACAAACATACATACATACATAATACATCCTCACACGTACATACATACTCACACATACATACATACTCACACATACACACACACACACACACACACACACCTACCCACTACGCACCCGGTGATTACTCAATATACATAGATACTACAAAGAAACATGTTATAGGTACCCATCATGAAATATACTTACCTAATATTTGTAAATTGTTTTTCACCACTGTAACCAATGTACCGTTTGTTTCTGTTTATAAATAAAAATAAAATAAAATCTCATTTGCAAGCAGTTCAATGAAAATAAATAAACATTGAAGCTTAATAAAAGATTGCAGTAACATCTAGGAATCTCATGATCGTGTGACAGCAGAAGTAAAAGTTGGTAGGTTGTGTACTTTTGCCTTTTCACCCCTTGCCAGTGGCGCAGAGAGCCAGGAGAGCCATTGAGTCCCGGAGTTTGAACAGGGCACAATGGCGCGGGGGGTTGAGAGTCCAGGGGCGTGTGTGGCTGGGTGGCGCGGCGGGGCCGGGCGGGACGATACTTGTATCTCGAGTGTATTATAATTGTATGCTTTGCACTTTTCATTTTTCGTAGATTATGAATCAAGGCAGTATAAAAGCAGTGGAGCAAACACATTTTCCTGTCTACAATCTTGTTTGGTATAAGAAAAAAATATTTTATTTCATTTTTTATTTATCATAAAAAGATATTACAAATAAATTTTATACAGTAAATTAATTACATAAAATATTTTTTTGATGTACCCCCATAAATGAGCAGGGCTTGTGTATGGGGGGGGTGTTATTATATTGGTTTTATTTGATATGATTCGGTTCAAGTTTTATAGTATAATTTTTAAGGTGCTTTTGTAATTTTTCTGTATTAGTTATTCATGTTTCTAAATTTTTCTGGTAATTAATAAAAAAAATTGACTCCGGGATATTTATGATTTAACAGTCCTATTGTTTTTTTACATTTTGGAGTACGAAGTATTGACGTTTGTCCAAGATTTCTGTTATTTTTAAGGGGTGCAACTTTATTTTGAATATCATCTTTATAAATTTGTAATGTTGCGTGGTAGAAGCAGCACTTAATTTTTTGACCTTAAATTGTTAGAATAAAAGTTCTGACGAATATGAATAGGGGTTTTTTCAATAGTTTTTATTATTAGTTTTTGTGATATGTAAATTGTTTGTTTTGTATGCGTACCGCCTCACCCTATAATCATAATAGATCATAAGATTTGACGGCCGGCTTGGTAGAGGGCTAAGGCTCTTGATTTTCAATTCGAAGACCGTGGAATCGAATCCTAGCATGAACAAATATATTTTACTTGATGAATTTGTGTTTTTTCACAATTAATTCATTCAAAATAATATATGTGCAGAATATTTGCAGCACGTTTCGGAGTGGAAGATTCCAGAGTGAAGATTATCGCCCCGATATAAGACCCCCATTCAGAATTGAAACGTTGCAGATCTCAATAGCCAGGTATTTTCCCACCTTCCTCTTCCCCATCTCCTTCCCAAGTCCTATTGAAGTTTTGTTAATAAATCAGTATGGACCAGTTGCTCCACAAAACTGAAATTCTTGATAAGAACATTCTTTACCTAAATTATACAGGGTCTGAAGGGACGTACTCTAATCATATGTAGTACTGACATTATTTGAAGTAAAATTAAATAATATATAATTAAATGAAGACACTATGAGCGAAACTCAATCGAAAATCTGGAAACAGAAAAATCAGAAAAAGATATTTGCACCTCTGGGACTCGAACCCACGACCTCCCTACTTTCCGGTGGGTGCTCTTATCCACTGCGCTAAGGTGTCGATATCAAATTCGGTCACCTTTAACTGTACCATACTTCGACTAAGAACCACACATATTATCTTCATTTTTCTTAACGCATATTTTTATTGGCTGCCATCTTTATGTATGATTACAAGATTCAACCCGAACTAAATGCAATCTAGATGGTGTCTGGATAAATTTTTATCCATTTTATTTAAAGTACGACACCTATTGACTTTTCTGCAAGTCTAGGATGAATATTGTTATTTTTTATTTTAACTTTTATGAGTAAAACCTCAAATTGTAATATTTTATTAAATGAAGGGAATGAAATCTTCATTTAATTAAATATTACAATTTTGAGGTTTTACTCATAAAAGTTAAAATAAAAAATAACAATGAAATAATATAAATGAAATTTTGGTCTCGGGTGACTTTTTCGGAATTTTTTCTTTTTCAAAATCAACAAAAAAAAAACACTTCCACAAGCCTTCAGTGGTCACTCAGCCGAGTAACCGCCCAACCCCTCACACCTCCCCTAATTGTCTAATATCTAGTGGGTTTTTTAATGTTTTTAATTGACAAAAAATTGTTTGTCTGTAAAGTCGGTTTACAGACGATAATCTTACGTGATAACGTCATATTTTTTTTTTTTTTACATTAACTCCACACAGGAGGCCCTGAGGAAAAAATAATTTCCCTCAGGGCCTATGTCATCTTTGAGGATGCTGTGTGGAGGGTGTTTTTGAGGAGAGGAAGGAGTGAACATGGGTCTTGAAGAGACCCATATTGTAGGAGGGAGGAAACACAGAGGCCGGCAAATCGTTCCACAGCCGAGCTGTTGAACTCAAGAACGAGTCGTAGAAACGACCCGTTCTCATGTGACTAATGTCAACCGTGTACAAATGTTGGGCGCGCGTTTGGCGTGTTTCCCGACTACGCACCGGTGCCGAGGGGATCAATGACGCTAGTTTCTCGGAGCATCTTCCATTGTAATACCGGTAGAACAAGGACAGCATTCCCACCTGGCGCCTGTGCTCTAAAGATTGCAATCCGTTAGTTAAATTAGGAGAATCTATCAAACGGACCGCCCGTTTCTGCACAGAGTCAAGGGTTTTTTCAGGTATTTTGGGGCTCCAGACCAGAGGTGGCTGCCAAATTCAACCGTGGGGCGCACTTGCGATTTGTACAGGGCTAGCAGTTGTGTACTATTAAAGTATCTGCGTGCCCTGTACTGTATGCCCAGTTTCTGAGAGGCTAACTTAACTCTGGCCTCGATGGAGCCCCCGTACCTGAGCTGGTCACTTAGAGTTACACCAAGCATATCAATGGAAGGCCTGTTCGGGAGAATGCTTCCGTTGAAGGAGACTAGATTATCATTTCGATCCCTTTTAGACGTGATCAGACATGATTGGGTCTTTGAAACATTAAATTCGACGAGGTTATTCTTACCCCAAGAGGAAACACTCTCGAGGTAACCGTCCATTCTTTGTTTCAAAGCCCTCCGAGCCATTGGGGTTTGTGAGCCCTTTGGAGGTTTGTCAAACAAAAAGCTATCATGGACTGTACTGTCATCCGCGTAGCAATGAATCGGTGCACACGTCAAGAGGTCATTGATGTGCAACAAAAACAAAGTCGGAGACAGAACCGATCCCTGTGGGACGCCAGCATTTATCGAATGCGAGGAAGAGGTGAAACCATCAGCATATAATAACGATGGAGTGGAAGAGAGATAAATGCGTCTCAAGCCGAACGTTTGTTCTGCATCTCTCGCTTGCACGCTCGGCTCAGGCGGAACGTGACAATGAGTCATGTTTTTTCGTGAGCGCAGCCGGCGTTCATCGATTTATAAGACGTTATCACGTCAAAAAAAAAACAAAAACACCGAAGAAAAAGAAAAAAAAGACATTAAACAATCACCGGAGACATTTTTTCAACAACATTTTTTACTCCAAATAATTTCCAAAATCACTCGCTACTACCCTCCATAATTAAACTTACACACCGTAATATATAATTCTATTCATTTAACTGTAAAATTTATTTAATAATGCTTAATTTTTTAAAATTATCAGATTAATGTGCAGATTTATAAAATTTATTCTTATCTCTGGTTTTTAAACCAGTTTTAAAGCATAATGTTTTAACATTGAAAAATTTTCAGACTTGCTGCGTTTTACTTGTGCAAAACCAACACGGGGATACGCGGCAGCAAATGAGAGACGGCGTCCCTACATTTGCCCTTACAAAAACATCATTATTTTACTTTCTCACCTCTTACAAAAAATGTTCTTGCCATCGCTGATATTATATGAATTTAAATTTATATATTATGCGTTGTTTATAATATTCGGTTATCCTAACATATCGGTCTGCACGTTTAAATTAGAGAGAGATTGCAGGTACAAATCCCGCCGTAGCGCAATTGGGATATATTTTTTGAAAATAAGTTGTTTTTTATTGTGTTTGAAAATCTCATGGAAATTTTTCAGTTTTAGGATAGTTTACCAATTAACTTAATTAACTTAAAAAATTCAAACGTATTTGTTATGGGTCGTTTCTTTGTTGCTAAATTAGGGATTTTTGGAGGTTTATTTTATTTAGATCATGAATTATCACGATAAAAATTATAATTGCATATTTTGAATTATGACATGGATTCTAAAACGTCTAATAAAGTATATCTAATATCAAAGGAGGAAAAAAATTCTAATGCGAAAATACCTTAATTTGAAAGTGTGTGCACGTGAAGTGATTACTTTTCCGAATATGAAAACCATCACTCAAAATTAAAAACTTTTTTTTATGTGTTCAAAAATCGTAATTACTATGCCCACATATAAATAAACAAATTTAAATAAATAAAATATAAGCAAATTATATATACATATTTATTTTTATTTGAAATACCGCACAAGAGTCCCAACTGCTCCCGTCTGGAGCCAGTGAGACTATGGCATCCCCAATTGGGGTATGTTGTGAGGCTGAAGGTAGTGGGGAGGGGAAGGAGATAGGGAAGAGGAAGGTGGGGAAGTACCTGGATATTCAGATCTGGTCACTAAATACGGCTAAAGCCATTTCAAGCAACGTTTCAATTCTGAATGGTGGTCTTACACCAGGGCGATACTGATAGTAACTTCCACTCTGGAACGTGCCGCAAATATACTACATATTATTTTAAATGAATAAATTGTGAAATAACACAAACTAATCAAATAAAATTTATTTGCGCACGCCGGGTTCGAACCCGCGACCTTCGGATTGTGAGTCGAGAGTCTTGCCTCGGGACCACGGAGGCCGTCTGGGCTTATTATTATATTTATTATGGGCTTGCAAATAGATTGAAGAATTCAATTTCTGCTTCTGAAAATTTGACTATAATGCTTTGCATTACAATATGACATAATAAAGTTAATAAAACCCTGTGTTAAAATGACGAATTCAAACTTGTAAAATGTAGTTTACTTAACCAAGTTGAGACAGAATTTTACTTCTCCACTTTGTTATTCCCCACGAAATTGAAATACTTACTTGAATTTACTACGTGGGGCGTGTTTGTATATTCTGATCTTCGGAAAGATAGATGTTTATATAAAATATGTTGTAGGTCCCTTGGAGAATAAGTTCTCCCTTAGCCGTACGTAATCTTAAAGGCCCGGGGCAAACATCAAGCCGTGGATCACTGGCTGGCAAACTTTCCCTTATACGGTACCGGGAAGGGCCGCCCCTGGTGCTTTCATCCCTTAATATATTTACTGGAAATCAAATAAAAATAATAACTTATTTTCATATGAGGGTGATGTATTGTTTATTTTGTTGCACCTCTTTGAAGAAAGTAGAGGAGGATTATGTTTACCAGTTTCATTTCGCGCAATATTTGTTTTACGTACAAATAAAGTATGATGTCCTCCACTTGTGTTTATTTATTAATGCTAAGATTAACCTTTGATACACACCTAAATTGGAAGCAACAAATAAATAACACTACAAACAAAATCCACAAATCTATTTACTTTTTCAAACAATCACGTAATTTCCTTAACTTAAAACTTTTAAAAACAGTGTACTTCACACTGTGCCAATCTCATATCGAATGCGGAATTTTAGCTTGGTTAACGCTTATACCAGTGCCCTCGACCGCATCATTAAAGCACAAAAACTAATCACATAAATAATTCTTAAACTGCCTCTTACTACCAGCACTGATACGATCTTCAATACTTTCAACGTTATGGACATAAAACAACTGTACGCAAGATCCATATTGGTTAATTTACACAAAAACAACAAAACATCATACAAATCAACACAAACCCGATCCAAAAGCAAAGAACTTCTCCAAATTCCTTTTTCCAAAACTACCTTTGGACAAAGACACTTCAAATACACAGCTTGCAAACTATACAATACTCTACCAGCTACGATTAGACAAACTGAATCCTTGACAAAATTCAAACAAGATGTAAAGAAATGGATTGTAAGTATTGGACGCCACATTACTGCAAATATCTGTTAAATAAATCACACATAGACAGAAAACAATTTGCATACGACCTAATCCATTTAAAAAAAATAAAAATAAATAGTATCATGTCAAATTTATTTCCATAAATAGATTTGAAAGGATTTACTATTTACTGTTATTCATCTCTTCCTTCATTTATATGATAACTCTCTTTAAAGTATTTTCCCACACTTCCAATCACCTTTATATTTTTATTGTATTCAAATGAATATGTATGTAACCTTGTGTTCTTGTAACTACCAAATATGTTCCTTAAATATGTTCATATATGTACCTCTAAGCCTGTCTCGACACAGGTATCCTAGTGAGACAGGCATAGGAAACCCATTGTAAACATACTGTATATAGATGAGTAAATAAAATAAATAAATTTTTAAAAATTATGTGACATAGTTTTTTTGATTTAATTATTAATATTTTCTCCAGAGACCTATATCGACCGTTGTGAAATATTCGACTGATTTGATTTGAGTGGGTACGATTACAACATAGATATCATTTTCTGTTAGACATAACGTCCGCCTAAAACAAGGACATTAATAGAATATCGGACGAAAAACTACTAAATATGGAAGCTATTGTCTGGACATCATTACGCTCATAATTAACCAATCGGACCCATCAGCTTGTTTTCACGATAATTTATTGTTACCAGACATAATTGACGAAAAATACGAAATAAACCAAGAAATATGTCAAAATATTGCAGAAGTTAATAAATGGTGCGATACAAACAGTTCCACTTTTTTCCTAGTACATATGAACATTCGAAGCATTGCAAAAAACCTGGACGAGTTATTGATAAATATTAATGATCTGTGTTCATCGCCCGCCTGCATAGTTTTAACAGAAACGCACTGTAATAACGACCAATACATTAATGCGATACCCAACTACAAAGGCATCGCAACAAAAACACCGATTAACAAAAATAGTGGCATAATTATATTTGTTCATGACGAGTGTGAAATTATTGACATTGAAGAAATTTATATGCAATATGTTAACTGTGTAAAAATTGATATAAAATTAAAAAATAATTTATACAGAATTATAACATTGTACAGAACACACAAATCAAATATAACTTACTTTACAAACGAACTATATGAATATCTAAGCAAATTATCGGGAATATTAACTTTTGTGTGTGGGGATTTTAATATAAATATTTCTAAAAGCCATAACTCAATAGAAAAAAATAATTTCATTAACACGATGACGCACCTCAATTTTAAATCTTGTATTAATAGTTACACTCGAGAAATTAAAAACCAAACGCTTTCATGCATAGATCATATCTGGTGTAATATACATTTAAATGAAATAAAAAATATTAAATCTACTGTTTGGAAAACCAATATAACTGACCACCACGCGTGTCTTATATTACATGAGACAAATAAAAAAATAAACACGAAACCCAAATTAAATCTTACATACTCCCAAGTAGACTATAAATTATTAAAAAAAATCATTGATTACTGAAAAATGGGAAGAAGTATTAAAAAATAAATGCCCCAACCAAAGTGCCTTACTATTTGAAAACACTTTAAATAAACACATTTTAGAAGCAACAAAAACAACACAGATCGTCCCCAATTCAAAAACAAGAAAAATTAAACCTTGGATTTCACTAGGATTAATAAAAGCCATTAGAAAAAAAAACAAACTTTATAAGATAACACAAAGGCCACAAGTTAACAATAAAGTTTTATTATATTATAAAAAGTATAAAAATATACTAACTACTCTAATTAGAAAAACGAAAAACGATTATTATTCAAAAATTATAACAGAGGCTAAAGACAATAATAAAAAAATATGGTCAACAATTAATGAAATAATAAATAAAAAAAAAACATATAAACACATATCAGAAATCTCAGACGGGAAAATAACATATAACGTACAAACTGACACAAAAAAATGTTGCAATATTTTAAATAACTATTTTAATAACGTAGGAAAAAACCTAGCAAAATCCATAAACACGACTAATATATCTAATCCACAACAAATAACAAAATGTCAAATTGATAAATTTCACCCAGTCACAGAAGCCGATATTGAAAGAACTATTTCGGAACTAAAAGGAGATGCTGCCCCCGGCTTTGATAACGTAGATGCTAAGACAATAAAATCGATGAAAAAATACTTGATTCTCCCCATAACGCATATAATAAACCTAAGTCTAGCAAATGGCGAATTTCCCAATAATTATAAAAGAGCAATTATAACACCCATTTATAAAACAGACTGTCGTAAAGATCCACAAAATTACCGCCCGATTTCCCTTTTATCAAATATATCAAAAATATATGAAAAAATTGTAAAAAAACAAATATGGACATTCTTAGAAGAAAATAAAATAATTAATAATAACCAATTCGGATTCAAAAAAAATACAAGTACTCATGATGCAATAGCAAAAATAACCAATTATTTATATACGGCCCTAGATTCCGATAAAAAAATGTATCGGAATATTTATAGACCTTAAAAAAGTTTTCGACAGCATATCACATCAAAAATTAATAAATAAATTAAAATCAATAGGAATTAGTGGAAAATTCTTAGCATGGATAAGTAGTTATTTACACAAAAGACCTCAACAAGTAAAATTACTCAGTCAAGTCAGTGATTCAAAATATAGCGACTTTTCAATACCCCAAGGTACTGTTTTGGGACCATTGTTATTTATTATATATGTCAATGATATATTCCATGTTTCCAAATATGGAGACATTGTCTCCTACGCTGACGATACAGTCCTACTACTGAAAGCGAACACTTGGTCTGAATTAAATAACATGGCAAATACAGACATCAATGAATTAAAATTATGGTTTGATAAAAATCTGTTGACTTTAAATTCTAAAAAAACCTATTATTTACCTTTTTTCATTAGACAACAAGAATCCCCTAAAGAAATAAATATAACAATCCACTCAGTGGCAAATACAGAAAACCACAAATGCAATATAGCATGTACAAACATAGAAAGCAAAAACGATATTAAGTACCTGGGCATAACAATAGACCAACGTTTAAAATGGTCCCCACATATAAATATTCTGAACGACAGAGTAAGGAAACTTACATACATATTTAGATGTTTAAGAGATATTTTAAAAGAAAAATTACTTAGAACCACATACTTCGCTTTCTGTCAATCAATTATACAATACGGCATTATAGGATGGGGCGGTACATATAAAAATCTAACAAAATCAATTTACGTATCACAAAAACTAATAATAAAAACAATTAAAAAAAAACCCTATACATATTCGTCAGAACTCTTATTCAAACAATTTAAGGTCAGAAAATTAAATGCATTATACTTCTACCACGCAACAATACAAATTTATAAAGATGATATTCAAAATAAAGTAACACCCTTTAAAAATAACAGAAATCTCAGACAAACGTCAATACTTCCAATTCTTAAATGTAAAAAAACAAAAGGAAAGCAAAATCATAAATATCTCGGTGTCAAATTTTTTAATTCCCTACCAGAAAAAATTAGAAACATGTACACTAACACAAAAGAATTTAAAACAAACCTTAAAAATTATAGTGAAAATATGAAAATATGAAATGAGTTATACCCTTCGACCAAGTATATCTAGGTCAATTATACTAGGGGTACATCAAATATATATATTATGTAACTAATTATTATATAGAATCATTTTAAAATACATGTATCTATTTATGATTCATAATAAAAAATAAAAAAAATAAAAATAAAAATAAAAAAAAAATTTAAAAAAATATGTATTACGTAAGAGGCGTACTTGACTAATTAAGCTTAAAATACCTTACAAAGGCAGATTTATCGACATTTTAAAGACCATTGATAAATGGACAAAATAATAAATTGATGATTTAAAAAAAAAAAACATGGTGAATAATATGATAAATTAAATGATGTGAAACGTGTTTTTTGTGTTTTTGCAACAGGTATTTGAGTTACAATTATTTTAGGTAACTATTTTAATAAAATAAACGTATGTAACAAGCCTTGATCGCATATGGAAAAAAATGTTTAATAAGTTCAGACCAAATTCGGCAGTTTAAAGATTATCTCTACTTTGTGATTGAGTAAAGTATGAAAAAATATTATAAATTGTAATGAATTCCGTTTCAGCGAATTTGCTCAGCCCACGTCTCCCATCCTGCCCCGTCCGGCCAGCGTAGCGGAGTACAGCAGATAGGTACCCGAAATCCACCTCTTGTACAAGTTCACACAACTGCTCGGGGAATTCCCCGCCCAGCACAATCCGGTAATGGCTTTTCTGCACCGGAGAGTACCTATCTCCTTATACGCCGCGCGCCGTTCCCGACACTATGTACTCGTGGCTGGTGGACCTACCCCGGGACCTACCCCCTCCCGCCCAGCAACCACTGTAGTCTGTACTAGTCTGTAGTAGCGGACTGCTGGTGAAGCTGTGTGCGGTACTCCTTTTTACTCTTTCCGCAAACGAGGCTTGAACATCGAGTTGATGGCTCTTTTTCCGCTAATTGTATAAGGAACATTCCATGCGATGCATCTGTCTGCGCTTTACGTTTCTATCGAGGTAATGTGTTTTTCTGCGTGTATGTAGATATTATGATGATAGATTCTTTTAGGAAATATTATAACATCGATATTAGATACTACCGCTGTTTCTTTCACTTTGCATAACATATTTGCCTTCTCATTTGGCATTCATTATTTTATGTGAGTGTTCTGTGCAGCTGCTTTATACAATTCGTTTGGTTTTCTAATTTTTAAAATTAATTTATTTTAAACAATATTTTTAAATTTTTTTTTGTGATTAAAAAAAAATATTTGTACAAAATATAAACATAACAATTAACAGAAATAATAATAACATGTATTTCAAAAAAACATCTTCTTTATTTTGTCCATTCATATATTTTTTTAAAACATGTTGGTACTTCCATAAAAAGTGTATGAGTGGAAGGTGTTGTTTATTTAATTATTAAGTTTTTTTTATTGTTTTTATAACGTTATTTTCAATTTTGAAATTTTTTTTATTTTTATTGAACATCTCAATTTGTTTTGACGGCCGGCGTAGTCTAGCGGTAAGGCTCCTTACCGGGTGGGCGGTCGCGGGATCTAATTCCGGCGTGGCAAATAAATATTAATTTGTGTTATTTCACAATTAATTAATTTAAAACAATATATTTTATATTTGCGGCACGTTCCAGAGTGGAATATACTCTCAGTATTGCCCTGGTGTAAGACCACCATTCAAAATTGAAACGTTGCTTGAAATGGACTTTAGCCGTGTTTGGTGATCAGATCTGAGTAGCCAGGTTCTTCCTCACCTTCCTCTACCCCATCTCCTTCCCTTCCCCACTACCTTCAGCCTCACAACATACCCCAATTGGGGATGCCATAGTCTCACTGGCTCCAGACAGCAGTTGGAATCTTGTGCGGTATTCATATAAACAAAATGATAGTGTTTTGAATTCATTATTTCTTTATTTTAAAATTAATATATATCTTATTTTTTACGAGTTTATTTTACGTAACAAAGGTGGTATTTTTGTTTTTCACTAACCCCACACAGGAGGCCCTGAGGAAAATTATTTTTCTTTAAGCCTAGGTATGTCATCTTTGGGGTTGTTGTATGGAGAGTGTTTTTTTTTCAAGAAAGGAAAGATATGAAGTTGAGGGAGAGAAAAAGGTATGAGGGCTGTGTAGGAATCCAGGAGCAGATGGCTGTGTAGGTGTCCAGGCGTGACAGATGTATGTACATATCTATCCCTTCCTCTGCGATGCAGGGCGGTAGGTCGAAAGAGCAGCTTTAAAGGGTCTTCCTAAACCAGCTTCTCCAGATCTGGCCCGCCACATAGCCAATGGGCTGGCGCATACGCCGCCAAGACCTGAACACACCACACCCCAGTACACTGACATCAATTTTATTTTGTGACTATAATCAGTGATCAGTCCCAAACAAAAAATTCTGACATACGTTAAAGATTTGGAAAATTGCTTGTTACACAAAAATATTATAGCAGTGCTTTTTTCAATCATTTCTTATATAATTTAATTGCCGGCAACCCAGGCGTTTATTAAGATTATATGGCTCACTAGATTATGTGTATTCTGAGATGGGTAATACTACAAAAAATTTAAATAAAAATAAAAGGAGTACCTACATACATACAACTTTCACAAAAAATCTTAAAAATACCAAGTATGAGAATCAAGTATAAAAAAAATATGAAAAATACATGAAATTTCTCCATTAAGATAGATGTGAAAATATGGTTCTATGACAGTTGATCCGGCGACAATTGATCCCCAGACCCCAGGGAGGATCAAAATATACTTGCTTGGGTGTATATTGTATATGTGTGAGATGTCTATTTTAAGCATAGGAAATGTTTGAAACTTTCAAAGTACCTTCTTTCCGTCCTCGCGAAGGTTTCTGGATTAAAAACCACATGACAATAAATCTAAAAAGTTTTTTAATCATTACAAAAACTCTTGCGAAACTGCCAAAAATGTCACAATTTGTGAATGACATTTTGCAAAGCAATGATAGTTTAATCAAAATTCAATTTTAGAAACTCTAAAATTAATTTATTTGAAGTACTTATCTTATACTTTGAATCGAAGCAAGAATTAAAGATATTTTAAATAGGTACCTATGTAAGGTACCAAATTTGATTGAAAACTGAATGTACTGGGACTGATTATATGGAACGCGGGAAGGGGGTTACGGGAGAGGGGATATGGGAGGGGAAGGGGCGGCGGAAGAGGAACGGAATGAATGGGAAAGGACACGCAGTGAGAAAACAATTACTTTATTAAGTGGCATTTCAGTACATGCCGGGAAATCGCTAGTTTGTAATTAAAATGTATTTTAATTCATTATATCTCGAATTATTTTGACAATTTTGCGGTAGCTATTTTGTTGTGTGCATCCATTTTCTCTCCAGCGGCTATTCCGACGTATCATATTCGGAAATAAATCATCGGCGAGATCGGCTGTATCTTCATTGATAGTTGGAAGTCGATAGCGGCCCGGCTCCCCTGATAATCCCGCCCGGGCGCAGTTTGTAATTCATTATTGCCGTTAACCTTATCTCTCACGCCAGTGTTAGCGCACATTGTGTGGACCCTTCCATTGTGCTGCGATACACCATTGAAACAATGACCGGCCGCGCGGTCAATTCAGGGGAGATGCTCCTCAACGGAACGATGCGAGGCGACGTGCTGCCTACACCGCACGGACACCGCACAATACCGGAACGGATCAGATCGGACATAGGACAGTGCTCTAATAGATATAGTTATAGAAAAAGTATACTTAAGGCCCCGTAACCGCTCTCGAAAAGAAGAAGATGGAGAGATATGTAATTACAAATGTTGGAGAGAGCGCGCTAATATTTAAATCGATAAAATTGAAGCGAAAATTACGAAAAAGCTTAATAAAACATGACTCGTTTAAAATAGAGCAAAAATCTCGTGAAACGTATGTTAAGTATCATTTAAAGAAACGTTGTGAATTTTTTCATAAATATAACTTGGAAAATAATAGAAATAGACTTGTTTTAAATAATTAATTACACATCTCTTCATCTTCTTATTTTTCAGCCGAATAGCGCTGCCGTAATATTGCATACTTCAATCCACTGTTTCGAATGTGTCGTCTATATAATACCATTGAATGTGACCATGCAGATATCTATGCAAACAGTCTCACATATTTCAAAAAGCTAATTAACAATTTTCTACCATTATATGTCATGGAGAACAATTATGTGATTGCCTTATTATCAGTTTATTTTATTATCTTTCTTTGCAGGATATGTTATATATTTGACACTTCCATGTTTTATATTTCGATGTAGTAAAAACTAAACATTGATTACGCATGCTGTGAACATTTATAATTGGAGTGTTAATACCTAGGCAATTTTATAACTTTAATAAATGTTAACGCTCTGTAAATGTTTCAAACAAATAAATAAATAAATAATTCATATTTTCACTGCATGTGTATGGGCGCAAATAATTAATTCATCGTTATTGTAAAGCGCAACTTGTAAAAAGCATTTCTGCGTAAAATAATTAAACTCGCGCCATCTATTAAAGATAAAATTATGAATTCTTTTATTTTCAAAATAATAATGAAAAACGGCGGTGAACTTTTTGTAGTTTGCAAACGACTTCAATTTTTTTTTTAAATGTGAATACCGCGTAAGAGTTCCAACTGCTTCCGTTTGAAGTCAGTGATACTGTAAGTAAGTCCATCCGCTCATGAAGCATAAAAAAAACAGTAGGCAACACAATCGCTGTTCACAGGAAAGCAAATTGCAAATTTCATTGGCGGTCCGCACACAGGAAACTTGTTGAAGACCAGTTGTTATGGGGGACGCCGTTGTCTGTTAGTCGCAGTGCTAGTCGCGTTTCAGTTGCCAGGTTGACAGATTGCCACGGTTGTGCCTTACAACCTGAAGCATATGAAATGTCAGAGCAGCAAAATATCGATTTTGTTCAGGAGGTTGAAAAATTATTATTATACAGAAAGCGTGATAATTGATAAATTATTAATAAATTATATTTCTGTTATACAAGTTGATGTAATTACTGAAATCGTGAAGTGGTTTTTTTAAATTTTTAAAATGAAAGACAAACATTCCTGGGTTATGAATAACCCAACAAATTTTGAAAATCTCCCACTACCACCACAGTAAGCGGAAAATGTTGTGACTTTCAAGTCCCACCTCTAAAATCTATATATATAAAAAATACGCTACTCCAAATTCACAAAGATAATTCTAAGAAGTCACACCACGCCATGGTACGCGTGGAAAGCAATAGGCAAAACATGGTGGGTCGCTTATGTACGCCATTGATGCTTACCAGTTTTGCTCAGCACTACTATGCGTACAATGGAGTGGTGTGGTTTAATAAACTGGAAAAAGAGCTGAGATTGGAACCAAACTATAATAAATTTAAAAATAAGTTGAATAGTAACGTCTTAATAGTTTAGCAACCTAAAATCGTATTAATAATAAATTAACAACTCTAAATAAACACATTTTTTAATATTTTTTTTTATTTTACATATCTTTATATATATTTTTTTCTTTAGGTATCTGATCTATGTATGTACATATTATGTAGAACTCGTAATGTTTAATTCTTAATTTTTTCCCTTACACACGAGTGTTCACACTCTAGTAAAGGTTTATATATTATATACTAATAAAAAAAAATGTTGCCTGCGTCGTGATGGAGGACTTAGCCAGCCGAGGAATCGAACACGCGACGCCCGGGTGGAAGCCAAACGCAATGTCCACTCTATCATTGACCGGTCAATGTTGAGCCGTGAATTGATTTGAATTGAGTTGCCAACCAGTTTTCGGTTTCTCCGTGAGCGAAGGCCCTAAGGCGTCCCCAATTGGGGTTTGTTGTGAGGCTGAAGGTGGTGGAGAGGGGAAAAAATAGGAAAAATCATGATGGGGAAGCACCTGGCTATTCAGATCTGGTAGCCAAACTCGTTAAAGCCATTTTAAGTAATGCTTCATTTCTGAATGGTGGTCTTACACCAGAGCGATACTGAGAGTATCTTCCATTTTGACTGCTGGTTGAGAGTCCTTACCCATTGACCAAAACGAGTTTATGAAAGCACAACGTATTTATCGAGGCATTATATTAAAGCCTTGTTATAGGAACAAGACCTTTACGCTATTCAGAAGTAGTTCATCTATATGTTTATATATATGATGGCCAAACAACAGCTTAATGGAGGGCATGTACGGTGCGGGTAGTCAAAATTTGGCCCATTATTTCCCACGCTGGTTCTTCCGACATAGGTTTAATTAAAATACATAATAATGCGCTCTTTAAAATATTGTATCTCAATTTACAGAATTAGGGCAAAGTATGATTAGGTACTTATAATTTTAAGATTTATTTTTATTTTTAATCGTACATAAATTACCCTACATCACAGTGTGTGCTAATAATTGCTATTCTAGAAACTTATATTGTTTGAATATTTTCATTATTTGGCAAACATTTAATTTCTTTTAAATATAATCGATCACAAACAAAACATCAATATTGGAGTTTAAAATTAATCATCTTTTCAATCTTGGTAATTTCATTCGGGATTTTGTTATAAAGTTGAAGGCATGGTAGATAAGATATTTCCAGATGCTTGATTTCTTCTTTTTTTACAGTCTCTAATATGCTTTGCATTCGTCCCGTATCTTTGAAATGATTTGTTTATTACACTCTGCTATTGATGACCGATCAGTGGTTAAGCTGGCATCGCGTTTAGGTTCCATCCAGGCGTTGCGAGTTTAATTCCGACATCACGACACAAGAAACATTTTTCGCTTACTGTGAGGGTAGAAGGCGATTTTCAACTATTGTCCGGTTATTTGTAACCCAGCATGTTTGTTATTCTTAAAGAAAAAAAACTATTACTGTCCTTGTTTAAAGTTCCTGATTTAGGTGACACCAAAATTTACTGTTTTGTCCTTTTTAACTATAATTTTTTTAATGCTTATCTTTTGGCTTAACAATGACGATTGTTTTTTACATTTTTATTCACCCATTCTACTATTTTATGCAGATCGAAATTATATTTGACACTTGCCATCGACAATTTTATTACATCTGGTGTTTTAAATTGTTGTTATCGTCAAGGTTTATAGGAAATATTTTCTAGATAAGAAAAAAGTATTTCAGCAAAGTTACTTAATTTCAGAAAACACATACTAAGAATCATTTATTAACACTAGAGTACACGAGTGGGCTACATATGTAGCCCAGGGTATTGTTTTTGTTCATAACTTCGTGAAATCGCGTGATTTAACTTTGAGTCTCTAGCTAAGCTCCGATTGGTTGTTGCTCGACGCATTCAGTGTGGCGTGAGCGTTTGATGCTGGCGCACATGCGAAAAAAAAGATTTAAAGTTGTTGGGCTACGTATGTAGCCCATGCGTGCACTGGCGGAACTCAAAAAGCACGAAATTATAACGTTTTATAATCAAACAATGTGTGGGGTGGATATTGTGGACACGATGTATCGTCAATATGACGTGTCCAGAAATAGTAGGCCTTGGCCACTCGCATTATTTTTCAATTTTTTTAATATTGCCGCTATAAACGGTCTAATTATTCACCAGTTGAATAATTCCTATGAAAAAATTATCAGAACCATTTTTCTTCAGTCTTTGGAGTTTGAGCTTGTGAAACCATTAATTTTAGAACATATTAATCGGGATAATATTCCAAAAAGCATAAAATCAAAAGCAGAATTATAGTTATATGTGTCAGAAGCTCTTCAACAAGGAAATATACCAATTCGTGAGGGGGTTGCACGCTGTGCTTTTTATAGCAGAATGCGCGATCGCAGCACAAAGAAAAATTGCTCAAAATACTACAGGCGTTTATGTAATTATCACCAAATTTTAATTTGTCCTTCGTGTAATGAAAATTTAAAAAAAAAGTTTAAAAAAAAAGTTTAAAAAAAAATGTTATAATTAAACCAAAAGTTGATTGATCTGAAGTAAATAAAAATTATGGATTTTTTGAGAAGTCTAAAGTTTTGTTAATATTTTAAGTTTAAGAAAGTGAAGATATTTTTATTTTATTTCGGTTTACTTAATAAATGTTATTTATAATAATAAATGTGTTTAATTTAAAAATTGAAGGATTATCTTTCAGTATATTTCAATTTAAAAAGGGCTACAAGTGAAGCCCACGCGAGCACTCACGAACGTTTTAGAGGTGCGTGTACCGTAGTGTTAATGATCGCGATATGAATATATTTTGATATTATTATAAAGATGAGAAAAATAGTAGTGCAACGGGCTTAGAATGTGTTACAAATTCAATTTTTTTAGGATGTTTTACATGAAAATATTAAAGTTATTGTTAAGAAGTATCTTCGGTCAATTTCAAAGTTATACCACTCGCAAATTTATTCGTGAACATTATTTAAGCTAAACATTTACTTCCCTAACTCACTAAACTTTGCATCATATTCGGTTTCTCGACCAAAACACTCACGCATTGGTTCACAGACAAGGACTCCGTAAACGTGTTAGTAAGTACCGCATAAACCAAAACTCTTCTTTATTAATACCTAGACAATGACAGTGCCTCCAACGGTAGATGAATGAACGTCTTGCTCGAATTCATAATTGATATCGTCTAAGAAGACACTCTTCCACATATTTATTACAAAGCTTCCATAAAGTTATTCAAAGCTTGCAACATGTTGACGAAATGACATCTTACTTGTGACTAATTAAACCAGTTCATCATCGTCCTTAGACCCCGATCTCTTTAATTGCGCCTTACTCCCAGGTAGGCAGAAGGAAGTAGGGATGAGACACCAGAGCTGGAACAGATATACGACCGTATGCCTGTTATATTCCAGGAGCAGAGGAGCACCCTACTCCACTACCCTATCACTTAAATATATTCATGAAGCAGACGCGTATAATTATAAACCTCATTAGTAGAAGGCCATATTTACATGCTCGGTACGTTTCTAGGATGCGCCACATAATATCGCAACATTTGAATGTTTTAATTAAATTACTGGGGACGCGGTATGGTAAAAATGTTTAAGACTGAATACTAATGGCATTTATGGCTTTTACCTGGATTCGGTAGACTTTAAGGGCTTATTAATATGATTATTTAGAAAAGTATTACGAGTAAGTGAGAATAATTTTATTTTTTATTAATTTATTAATCAGTTTACAAAGTACAATAATATTGTTGACAATAATAAACTATGTAACGTTTTTTTAAAAAATTGTTGATGTTTTTCTTCTATAGAAGCGGGTGCGTGTATTTAAAAGGATTCCATCCCAACTCAGAATACAGTCGACTTAACACCTCTTTGAAAAGTCATTAAAAGCTATGAAAATAATTGAAAAATAACCCATTACCTAACTTAACGTAAACTGTTAATCAATTTTGTATTTATTTGTCTACATGACTTTTCAAAGGAGGTGTAGAGTTGATTTAATTCTGATTTGTCCGGTTTAAAAGAGGATCGTTAATCAAGAAAAAAAAATATTTTTAATCTTTAATTATAATTTACTGAAATATAAACATAAAAAAATTTAAAAAAATAAGAAGATAATTTCAGCATTTTGTGATTTTTACATTGAATGGCTCTTTTTATCGTTTTTAGATTTTTCGATATTTTCGGTTAGGCTGTTGAAGTATTTATCCCTGTATATGTGTAATTATGTTGTGCCAGTGAGGTATGTCATTTTTATGTGGGAAATATATGTTTTTGACGAGTACGACTTTTAGTTAAAAAACCATGATCTTGGTTTTTCTTTTATAATTTGAATTTTAATGTTTTTTCGAACTAGATCATTAAATTTTATTACTTTAATACTTTGGATAATCTCTTGTTTTTTCCACATTATTTTTATAAAAAGACGTTGCAAAAGTTCAAAAGAGAGTAGATTTATTTGTATGCAGCTCCCCATCTGACTACAGCGCATTGAAGATTTTTTTTATAAACACTTTGGCTGATATTAAATTTTCCTGTGTCAGAAAGTTGGGGATTCTAAATAAATAAATATTCTTTTCGTTAACGGTAAGGTTTTTTTAAATTTTTTAATTGTTTTTATTTCTTGCTAGGGCAATTCCGATGAGTTACAGAACTCATTTTGGGACGGGAGGAACTTACAATTCACAGGTGGGAAGAAATAGTTACAATTTTACATAGCTATTTTAATACTAAAAATCTACAGTGTAGACAAAAAATAAAAGTCAGGTTAAGTAAGAACAAAAAACAAATAAATAAAAAAAGAACAAGGTTATAAAATATGGATGATTACAGAGCCATGGAAAGGAAAAGGAGAAAAAAAAGAAACAAGACAGAACAGAACATGACAAGACAATTACATAATTTCATTATAATACGTACTTAAAAAATATTCTTTTGAAGCATTACGCTGAATTTTTTTATTTTGATGGATTCCCTTGCACATATCTGGAAGCGAATTATATAGTGTGTATGCAATATAGTTCAGAGATTTTATACCAGGTTGATTTGATCTTTTCAGTCTATTATTATTCATAAGTATTTAATTTTATTTGAAATTTTTAATGTGGAACAGTATATTGAAGAGTAATTTTTATTATGTTCTTTAACCCTAGAAGCCTTATTTACGCCTGCGAGGCGTACACTCAATCGAAAATTCTCTAACTCTTTTTAATGGTTGAAATTAGCTCTTTAACATGCTCTTTAACCAACGCAGTGGCCGATGGGAGCTAGCCGATGGTGCTTGTGTCACCAAGGGAAGTCCCGCCATTTTTGACCTATTGAGAGGTACAGCACGCCTGCGAAACATGCTTTGTGTAACTTTGAAGTTAGTTTGAATTCAACTTAAATTTAAATAAAAGTCTGATCACTTTTTTTGTTTGCCCCAAGAATAAATAATTAAAGTTCAAAAAATCAAGTTGTTTTAAAAAAATACATATTTCAGTTGATTTTAAAAATTGAAAATAAGCATAATTTTTTGTTTTGTTGAAATAAATAACTGTGATTTTAGTTTTCATTGACAAAATGGGTTTTATTATTAGTTTGTCCCAATTAATTTTATCCAAAAAATATTACATAATTGCGTTTTTGGCTACAGGATGTTATTTATATATGTACGTCTCTAAGATGTATGTTAAGGCTTTATGTACCTCTAAAATATAGATTAAATTAGGCTTCTATGGTGAAAGCTGTCATAAGTAATAATGTTTAAATTTTAGGCAACGTCCTTTGATTTATTGTAAATAATGTTTATCGGTATAAAGGTAAAGTAGGTTGCTGCACACCAGAATTTAATTATATTTATGCCCTCTGTTGCTTTTTGTTTTACGATTTCTCAGCATAAGAGATTATAAAACCATCAAGTGACTGAGCGAATATCCCGTTTACAAATATAATTAATAAAATGGGACCCAGTACCGTACCTTGTGGGATTTCATATTCAGACGTCTCTTTGTCCCTATATTTGTTGTTTATTATATATTGGCAATTTTTTAAGCCATTATTTTGATATATTGCCAATTTATCCAAATTGCTACAATCCCCTTAACGTTCAAATTATCTAATTTTTAATGTAAGTTTTTTATGAGATGTGCTGACGAATGCTTTTCCCAGATCTATGAAAATACCTATGCATTTTAAAAGATATCTAGGCTTTCATACATGCGTGGTGTGACATTGAAAATTGCATTTTTGTGCTGCGCGCTTTTTGGAAACAAAACGTAATGGGAAGTATTTGTTGTTTTCAATAAAATCGACGAGTTGAGATTTTACAATTTTTAAAAAATATTTTAGTAAGTAACGTTTTGGGTGTTTCCACTTTTGAATATAGGCGAGTTAATTATTTTCTTATAATTAGACGCAAATATTCCATTTTTAGGACTTAGATTCATCACGTGAGTTCAAGATGTTATCACATGGATTTTAACAAGTTTCAAAATTTGCTCTGTTATATTGTCGCAAACTGGTAATTACCCTCTTTTCATATTTTCAATTATTTTAAAATTCAATTATGTTACGGTGTTTAAAATATCAACTTCATTAATCGTTAGTACGGACAGTGAGTTAAGATATTGTGCACTTTCAATAATTATTTCTATAGTGCCTTTAGTCCCAGTAATTTTTTTGGCAAGATTTCGTCCAACTTTTGCAAAGAAGCAATGGAATACATAGAAAAAAAATGTCTTTGGCATTTTTAACGTTATTTTCGTCTTCAATTTTGTTTATTTAATGTTTTTATTTATTGTTTTCTATTGCACAGTTAATTGTTTGCCAGATTGTTTTTAGGTTTTACTATTACGTGTTTTTAATATTCATCTTTACGGTTTTTATTATTTAAGTGTGGATTTATTTATATATTTTTTTATAATTATTACAATCCAATTTTTTGTCACTTGTAAAATACACTTTTTCTACTTACATTGAGTGATCCACTGCCTCAAGAGTTTATTTTTTGCAAGATTACTTATTTAGATTTTAGAGTTTGAATAAAATGTTTTCAAAGTTCTTTCATATTTGTTTGATCATATTTCAACCTCTTCACATGATAACGGGTTGCCAAATTACGGTTTTTCAGTTTTCAATTAATTTCTGCAGATTTAATTTGGTATCTGAAAAGTTTTTTGTTTGTGTTGTTTTTTCACGTTCCTACAAAAAATACACGTGTGATGATCGGCGATGTTATTTTTCCCGACAATGATATTATTAATTTTATGAAGATCTTTTGTGTTAATATTATCCAAAAATGATCTAGATAAAATGGTTTCTGACCTTTGATTTCGCGTGTATATTTTTTTACGTGATTTAAAATTGTTTCGGTCACACAGTTTAAATATTCATGTTTTAGTCTACCATCCATATTTTTGTTAGTGTTGATATTGAAATCCCCCGCGATTATTTAAATATTACAGTTTCAATATTCATGCTTGAATCTACTATTTATAGTTTTGTTCATGTTAATTTTGAAATCTTCCAGAATTATTATTAATAATTTCTAATTTCGATAGTATTGTAATATGTGATTTTTGGATTTGTCATCTTTTACCAAATGTTATTAGGTACTGCACAAGAGTCCCAATTGCTCCCAACTGTCAAACTGTCATGCTCTGTAGTGCAAGTAAAACTATGGCGTCCTCAGATAGGGTATGTTGGAGGCTGAATGTAGTGGGGAGAGGAAGAAGAAGAGGAAGAGAAAGATGGAGAAGTATCTTGATATTCAGATCTGGTCACCAAACACGGCTAACGTCATTCAAGCAACATTTCGATTCTGAATTGTGGTCTTTCACCAGAGAATTGAATGCTTCTACTACTTCAACCAAACTGAAAAATTATTTTTGTTATCAAAAGGTATATCAAATATCTAGTACGGATGTGAGCTACTTTTTTATTTTTGATTTAAATTATAAGATAAGGGTCATTAAAGATTTTAGTGTTTTATGATTTTAGAGGCGATTTGGGCAATTATTTGTGAGTAAATGAAAAACATTAAAAAAAATAGTTTTACTATGTTTGGTCCTTATTAGTTTGACGAACGGTATCAGGTAATAAAACATACCAATATATTTAGGTACTTTGCCTCTTTAAGCATATAAATTTTTATATTTGAATTTCTATAAACGTTAATAATGAAGCTCAATAAAAATGAATTTGCAGGCATCGTAAAATTAAATAAAAATCTGGCCGGACTTTGTAAATTTAAAATCTTTATTGGTATAATTACAACCATCAGTTCCTGACGTCTTACAATAAGCAATGCAAAAATTAACATTTGATCCTTTCTTAATTCGGGCAACGAAAAAAATAATATCAAAACAATAAACATAAGGTGCTGGAATCTTATCTTAAAAATAGAATAAATTTTTTAAATAGTACTACAAAAAATTATTTTAAACGAATTTATGTTCTTGCCGTCAGGGCAAAGATATTTCTTACCCTTTTATAACGCAGGTGCACTCTTCATGAATCCAGTCCAGACTTTGCACATCTATTAGACATTGTATCATAACATCTTCAATGGAAAATGGAGACAAATTTTGGATTTTCGCCGTCGAGTCTTCATTTCACTGTCGTCTTCGGCATTCCATTAAAACCTTATTGCTGCGTTTGAATCTACTTGGTTATGAGACAAGGCTTGCAAAGCCAAGCGCATGCTGGTTTCATTTCACTCGTAATAGAGCCCTTTTTCTCCACCAAATAAATCCTAAATATTAAAATCGCGAAAAAATCGTTGCCCGGTTCAATTTCGGAGCTAGTATGGCAGTTCTTTTAAAAAATTTCTTCAAAAGTTGTTGCCAAAATTCTCAATGATTTCAAATTCATTTAACGATAAATGAGACGACACCGCACATTTTGAATCCTGAACTCTAGTGACATACGTTCGTCGTATTCCAGTGGAAGTCGCGAAGAGACTAAGAAGAGTAGAGAACTAAGTCGAAACGAGTTTTGTTTGGTTTTGGTGTTATCTTAAATTTCTAAATTGACCTTAACTCTGGATTTGTAGCCAAGGACCATAACTACTCAACCACATAAAAAAATCACTTTGATTATTTATACGTAACACGAACACTATTTTTAATGAGTATTTATCACAAAACTTTTTTCTCTATTAGTACTTCTACTTACGTGTATTTCATTGGGTGAAATAAATTAATTGTCTTAGATATCTTTAGAAGTCTTAAAAAATATATTTATTAAGTGCACAATATCTTAACTCACTGTCCGTACTAACGATTAATGAAGTTGATATTTTAAACACCGTAACATAATTGAAATTGCTCCAGTCTTAGGAAAAGAATTTATTATGTTTATATGGATTTTGTACGTCCGGCACGGTTTAGAATTTAGGCTATCCGAATAGCTCATTGGCATAAATTGGTGATGAGAATAAATAAGAGCTATTACGATATTTGTCATGAAATTCATTTCCCTAATACTGACCTAAATTATGAAACTGGAAAAAACCGTGACATTTTCACGGTATTGTCAGTAACTTTGAAAGAATACAAAATTTTCATTCTGAAAACCTGAAACTGTTGTGAAACTGCTTTATCCAATCACGTAAAATTTCTACACGATTTTCGTGAAAATATCGAATTAAATAACTATCAATCTCTTGTGACAGGTTGGAAAATGGTAAACGAATCGAATCACATGTTTTAGCTTGCAATTATTCTAATACGATAGCTAATTTAATGAAATTTTATCAGTAAGGAAACAAGACGTAATAACACATTGCTTAGGTAGGTTGTTGAAAATGATTTAAATTACCTTTGCAATTACTAACGTCCGTATATTTGTAACAATAAGTTCTTCAAACATATTTACACGACTACCAGCTATATTTACAATTTGAGAGGTGGGTATGGGTACCGGCGCCCTGGTAACCATTTATTGGATAATCAATACCTTTGCCATGTCACCCCAAGTAGTTCGCTACGATTTGTGACTTAGCAGTGACTTAGCCCAGGTTCATGAAGTCAGGTTCTTAGCGGCGGATGCGTCTGCCCACCTACTACATGGCAGATCAGATCGTGAGAGACTGAGGGAGATCTTTTGATCTCTCAACAGGACTCTCTCGGAACATTGCATTGCCCTGCAGTGGTAGGGATAGATTCATACATCCGTCACTCCTGGACACACTGACTTCCAGATTCCTGTACCTTCCCTCATATCTTTTTACCTTCCCAGAACTTCCTCCCCTCCCTAAAAAGACCCTCCACGTTACATTCTCAAAGATGACATAGGCCCTGAGGGAATTATTTTCCTGCGCGGAGATAATGTAAAAAAAAATCATCTGAAAAAGGGGGACTTTACGGAACGTATGATACCAAATTTTTTCTTTCACGTAAATAGTATCTATTGATATCTTTAACACAATACCTACCTTCAGTTAAAAAGTAAATTAGCTAAACTTCGCCCTTTACACCTTTTCTCTTGAACCACGGCAGGAAAAAAAAATTATAAAGTTTTTATGCAAGTCGATATTAAAGGAAGTTGAGGATCATTTGCCAGATGTTGTAATGAATAGATCTAATTCTAACTTAATGATAATTTTGAAATCTTTTTCGTGAGCTGTTTTAAGATGTTATGGGTACTACTCAACACTTCTTAGTAGTTAGCTTTGAAGGACAATTCCATGAAGCGACCGTTGTAACTTGTAACCCACATTAACGAGGTTTGACTTTGACACGATGTCACTGACATACTAATAAACCTACTACATTAATGTCCGTTACAAGGTTGTACAAAACAATGATTCAAAGGGGCGAGGAGACCCCATACGTATACATTCTGACATTTAACCAACAAAAATGTTAACAACAATATGGGTTTTGTTTTGTGAAAGCGTTAAATATTGAAAAAAAGAAATATTTTTTAAATTACTGAAGAAATTTATTTCTGGTCACAAGTCAGAAACTGCACTTTTCGAGAACCGTTTGGAATCGAATCCCTGTTTTTATTCATACCCAAATCCCAAATGAGTTGGATCGGTTCGGGCAGCAAGCAAAAGGACTACCATACAGAAATTTTGCGGCAATTCCAGGGGGAAAATGTTCAGTTGATCGCCCCAGACAAAACTGGGGAAAATGAATACAAGCAATAGGAGAGGGGGGAATGGGTTTGTAATGGCTTGATGCCCTCTATTGTCGTGGGGCAAGGCTCTCGACTAACATTCCGAAGGTCACGGTTTCAAATCTCGTCGTGCGCATATAAACTTTATTTGATTGAATTGTTCTATTTCACGATTTAATCATTAAAACTAATATAAAATGTAAGGAAAGATATTCTCAGTATGGCCTTCGTGTAAAATCACTATTTAGAATTGAAGCACTACTTGAAATGGTCTTAGCCGTGTTTCATGACCAGATCTGAATAGCCAGGTACCATACCAAATACCAGGCCATACCTTCCTCTTCCCCATCTCCTTTCCTTCCTTACTACCTTCAGCCTCATAACATACCCCAATTGGAATGTCATATTCTCATTGGCTCCAAGTGGTTGGGAGCAGTTGGGACTCTTGTGCGGTGTTCAGATTTTTAAAAAAGTTTAAACTTAGGGCACCGAAGCAAGATAGGGTCACCTTAAGGCGTAAAAGAGAGACAGAAATAGGATAAGTGAAAGACAATAACTACGTTTTTGAAATTCTAAATTGACGGCTTACATTTTTAAATCAAGTACCTACCAAATTATGTTATCGTCATGGAAATACTTGAATATAATTACAATTCCCCCGTTGTTGTTTGATATCGGTTGCCGTTTTTATTTTTTTTTTGGTTAGGTACCCAAGTGTATATATTTTTTAATCGTTACTTATTCCTAAATTGCGTACTTGTTCTTAAATGTATGGTCTCTAAACAAATATTGTTATATGTCAATGTAATTAGAATTTTCTTACTAAAAATTAATTCCGTCGACGTATCTAAAATTTAAATATAATATGTCCTTCCCAGTATTTTTGAGAGTTTTAAACTTAGCCATAAAATATACTTAGAACTTCATGAAGCCCTTTGAAACCGCGGAGCCGGCAGCCATTAACATGTAAGACGAAGAGATGACTAAGCAATTATGATGGACTTTAAAACTAATCTCCAAGCTCCAAGAGACTTGAAGTTGGCTGACAAAGAAGACGAGGTAAAAGACGAAATGCGAACATTATATATTTTGCTTGCTCCGTATAAAATGGAGACTCGGTATAAATTCCGGATAGAAATTTCTGGCTAATTAACACGGAAGTTTAATTGAAATTTATACTTTTGAATTATACAGTTACTTTGTGGACGGGCAGGTGAGTGCTGGTTGGGAACTTCATCACGATCTTCGGAAGCTGATACTCTTATATCCCACCTCCGTGGAACGCAGAATAATGGCAAGAGCTTCCTTGGTGCTCACTACCAACTCGTACGTGGCATCGGCGCAGGCTACTGCAAATTACTTAGTCTGCCTTTAGTTAAGCGAGAGTAACTAGGTATCCACTATTCATGAAAATCCAATGAGAGACTACATCTTATTAACAACTTTACTTAGTACACGTAAGTATCTACTGTATTTCAATTTGTTAAATGCATCTTAACTATAAAGCATTAATACTCTGCGATGACTAGAGCAGCACAAAGACTCCAGTATCAGACCGTCACAGCCTTTTCTCTCTTGTATTTTGGAGATGACATAATATTGTACCTCTAATATAACTAATAATAACCATATACAAATCAATTTCAAGCGAAGCAGATTAGTGACTGCAGGTGACGTAATTTAAAAGCGTTACGTTTTCAGATCCGTCACATTCCGATTCAATTGGCGCATATTTTCCTATGTATATCCATAAATATTATCACTGGTCCAGAATTCATCCGTGAAAATAAATTATTCCTTTATTTGGTTTTATTTAAAAACCGTTGAATTGAGCTAAGGAGAAACTGTTGTCTTTAGATGACTTTGTGGGCTTACGGAGGCTGTTGGATGTTGGCTGTTGATGTCTCTCGCAGTTCCCGAGAAGCTCCTTCCCTCGCCGCGGCGCGATTAGCATGCTCCGCCATCAGGCGCCGCTTTTTACACAATAATCCCGGATTATGCCAGATGTAATCCGCCAAGTAACCGTAAGAGTAATTTGAAATTTGCAGAATCCCATTTTAAGTATTTGCCGAAAGCAATGACAACTTAATCATAAAACAAATAACGAGGAGGCTAGGAAGAAATCAGAAGTATATTTTGGCGCAGTCACCACACGACAACAAGGTCTGAATACATTAAGCAACTTTATTCAGTTTCTCGCATCTCTTAGTCAAAGCCTTCCGTATGTAAATTAGGAAGGAAACCAAAGACGGGCTCTCATTTAGATGTTTCATTTAAGCGGCCAGACCGCGACGAACGGTATCCGAGGAAATCATAATTAACTTATTGGTTCATAATGTCTGCCAACTCGCAGATTGCCTAGTGGGGAAGTTTTTAATGACTCCTTTGTCTTAAAAAGCACCACATGGATATAAGTTATAGAGTTTCGTCAAGTAACAAATTACCTGCATTAAAATATTTTATTAATGAATGTTTCGAAAAGTAAAAAAGAGTCTTTCTGACGGCCCACTGAAGAGTATATTTCTGCAGTTTCCTAAATAAAATTATTGTTATTTTTTAATAAATGATAATAGAATTAGCAAGACTCAATCCAAAATCTGAAAACAAATAAATCGGAAAAAGATACTGTCACATAAATAACTCGAACCTGCTAAGAGCTCTTCCAACTGAGCAATGTGTCTACATCCGATTCGATCATATTTATACTTTTTGGGGTAGGTCCTGGGTTCGAGTCCTAGATGTGACCTCATCTTTACATTTTTTTTCTATTTTAAGATTTTTGATTGAGTTTCTCTAATATTGTTGTCTTCATTTAGTTCAAATATTACAATTTGAGGTTTAACGGATTGAGTGAAAAATAAAAATTCATTCTTCACTTGCAGAAAAGTCAATATACTCATTTGTCGCATATTAAATAAAAAATGGATAAAATTTATTCAAGACACTATCTAGTGTTTGAATCGCAATCATACACAAAGATAGCAGCCAATACAAATATGCGTTAAAAAATAAAGGTAGTTCTTAGTCGAAGTATGAGTTAAATGCGACCAAACCGGACAAGGATTAGCTCAGTTAGTAGAGCTTCGCCCCGGCGAGGTGTAGGGCCTGGGTTCGAGTTGTAGATGCGACCGTATCTTTTTCAGATTTTTCTGTTTTCACATTTCCGATTGAATTTCACTAATATTGTCTTGATTTAAATAAATATTGCAATTTGAGGTTGTACTCATTAAGTTAAAAATAAAAATATTAAAATTTGAGGTTTTACTCATTGATTTAAAAATAAAAATTATTTCTGCCATTTCAAACAATATTTTTTGTCCAATCATTTTTACATGAAGTGAAAACTTTTTGCTTCTTTTCAAATACGTTGTTTATACTTATTATCTTTCATCTCGTGTGAGGGCACTAACGCGAAATGAATGACCTCTGCAGTGTAATGGGAACTGCGTGAATATTTGATAGGCACTTTGGTTTAGGTACAACGCACTTCATTGTTAGTCAGGAGGTTGTGGGTTTGATTTCTTTGTATAATATAATATTTACGTTAATATTGATATTTTTGTTGTTATTTTCATGTGTAACACAGGTATTGCGAGTCATCATATTGTTGGTTGATTGTTTAATATATTTGGATGTCATTAGAAAAAATACACCTTAAATAACAATCAAACGCATTAATACGTCTTCACGTCTGATTTTATTGATACAAATTTATAAAAAGTATTTGATTATAGGTAACTTATCCTCACCAAAAAGACCAAAAAGTATTTTTTTTTAAATATTTTTTTATTGACAAAATAAAATATTTCAATTCCAATAAAACGCTATTGAAATATACAAAAAAAAAATATTTATTGATTTTTAGTAAATTTGACTATCACACAGCCTGCATATCGCACTGAATATTGTCCCTTTGTCATTAACTCTCCTGTTTTTGTCTTCTTATTTTATTTCCAATGCTTCCGGTTCACTATTTTTATGAAGATCATATCATTTTTAGGTTCAATTAGTGTAAATATAACAAATCTTTTTTTTTTAATTTCATTGAAAACGGCACTACCGACATTATTAATTTGCAAACTGTCAAAAACATAATTTTTTATTCACAAATTTTATCGGTTATGAAAAACTAAAAGGTAATTTTTTTTTTCTTCGAACGTCGCAAAAAATATTTTATTATATTTTTAAATAATATTTTTACCTTGAAATCAGTTAATAAGGTATTTCGAAATAATATTTGAATCTTTACACAAAATATTACACTTCAAACCACTGAAGACTGAATGTCAAAAAAGCTTTCAATCCAAGCCAAATGACGCCATTATATCTCCAGTGTGATCGGTGCCTAAGATATATTTTCGGTAAAAAAAAATTCCATCTGATAAAAATACAATATTTTGACATAAACATTTTGCCTGGAGGATGTAGCCTTTTCATCTCTACTTTTATATCTGTGGGACGGTAAGTTTAAGAGATGCAATACTTTAATCTAAAAAATAATGGCTATCTTTGGTATATTTCAGTAGGTACTAAAATAATTTTCTACCAAAATTGGAGAAAAACTATTTTAATTTAGGATACTGAATAAAAATTCTAAACAATAAGACGCCTTTACGTCGCTCGTTTCTTGTTTTTCAAACAACCAATATTTGATTGCCAACCACACGCATAACAATTAGTAAAATCTGTTCTTGTTTGCGAAACAATTTTACCTTTCTGTAAACAGGAGTTACGCGCAATTGAAAGTATTGTGTTCTAAAACATAATACAATTAACACATAAAATATTTATTATCTCTCTGCCACTTATTTTGTGTCTTATATGTAAGTTTTAATATACTTTTGATAAATGAAGCCAACTTCTGACACCTTTAGAGAAACGTGTTAACATAAATGTAAAATAATTTTTTAAAAATGTAACAAAATTTCAATATTCTTTAATGAAGAATATTTAAAAACACAAATAAATATATATTTTTTTAATTTGCCTTTATGGAGAGCCAGAAAGTAAATGCTTATTACGAATAATAAAGTATGGTTTTAAAAACATGAATGTAAAATAATTTTTTTTAAATGTTACAAAATTTCAACATTTTTTAATGAAGAATATTTAAAAACACAAATAAATATATATTTTTTTTTATTTGCCGCGCCACAAAGTAAATGATTTTTACGAACAATAAAGTATTTAACAATGTTTAAATATATTTATAACTAAGAGTAACACAGCATATTAATCGACTAAAAAAATCTATGATATAATCCTCCACCTTCAAATATCAAATAGATTTTACATCAAAGAATATTTCGAAATAACATATCGTATTTGTCATGTTGTTTTTCATTATTTCATTTTATTTCGCGGTCCGAAAGCCACAGATACCATTCTGCCACTCGTTGTTCCATTAGCTAATGCTTGATGGATTAAAAGAGAACACCTTTAAAAAATAAACGATGTTATACTGTGAAAAAGCTGCCCACTAAAGTATCTCAAAGAGTATGGCGCTGCTAAACTGACAGACGTGCCTGACAGATCAACACGGTAACACTAACATGGCACACATAGTCTTTCTAAAAATTATAGAATATATCATTTTGCAGTATATAAGGATATATTTTTGAATTCTTTCGATATTAACTTTAGAAATTTTGTTGATTTTCCATTTTATGACGTTATAATATCTTTTATTAACAAGAAGATATATAATTTTTTCGTGATGTGTTTAAACTATGTGCGACATCGGAGAGAAATATAATGATTTGCGATGCAGATGCAAACGAATTATCTTTTTTACGACGGAGTTAAATTCGTTGGGTAACGTTCTTGAATTATGTTTCTTCAAATAAACTAACTAACTAACCGTTATATTATTTTACTGCAGTATTAGGCAGGGAGAATTGAACATCGCTTCAGATAATTTTTTTCTAATACTCAGATCTTGCTACTCCAACACTATTTTTTTTCTTATTTCGGCTCTCGACACGACTTGGTTTAAGCTCTTGATCCATAGAACGTTTCATGTGTTGCTTGAATATTCTCGATGTATTTTTCCATGCTCTCTCACATTTTATATTCACTCGAGTCTCTTATACGTCCATCCACTTTTCACGATCAAACTAATTAATATATAAGCCTTCCAATATTTAACATGGTCATTGCGCTTTTATCTGCCTTCATTCATTTTAGAACTCAAATAATTGTAATTCGAGCAATCTTTGGTTAATCACATTACCGCGTGGGTTTCATTGTTTACCTTTTCAGTCTACGGTCAACCTTCTTCTGCCAAATTCAAGTCTCAGTACCGTTTTGCATTATCGAAATTAAAATAAGAAAATGTTGTGGACTGATTTGCTTCCTATGGCACTTTTTTTAAATGACAAATATATTCACATCTGCATTAATTCTCTGACCTGCATATTACAAGTCGGATCACCTTTCTGTCAATCTCGGTATCGGCTTTCGCATCTCCTACCAACAATTCCGCATTAGTCTTCACCGTTATGGAGGGGTAATAAGAATCAATGGAGGAGCCGTTAAGGAGCAATGAAGAAGCTATGAAGAAGATACGGAGGACCGCCGGCGGCCGAGCCTGTGACGTGCGAGCTCCATGTACGCCAAGTACGCCATGTATGCTGTGCGCCGTACGAGCATGTCGGGCATCTGAGACCTCCCCTCCTGTGACATCGGCCAATAAGTGTCGGTTGACGCTCTTAACAATCCGGCAGCGTATGGGGCATATTTCCCCGCAGCGAATGGATTTCACCAACTGCGTGCACGAAGCAATACCGCATCATTTATTATTAATACCGGGGAACGGGATATGTGAAACCCTTTTTTTAGTGCCGTGCAATATAACGGCCACCGCGAGCAAGTCTCGAGCTCGAATTTCCTCCCGGAACGTTCCCATTTTACGATATAAGCGTGCCCTGAAAGCGTATTGCCGTTCATTTGCTCGGAATCGTATGCCGCGCGTTCAAATCGGATGATTGAGCGGGAGGATTTTTAGAGGTGTTCGCGGGACGTGATCCGCAACCACCGCTACCGCCACCGGTCGGAACTTAGTCTTATCGATAGGGAAATATCATATTTATCGGGCGCGACACATGTGTCGGCCTCTAAATGTTCTCTCAACTTTAATGAAAATATGGCTTACGAGGAGGGCAGCCAGCCGACTCTTTCAATTATTTACACGACATGTTTTATTGATGACTATCTGTTATGTTTATGTATCCTCTCATGCAAAGAGCTGCGAATGTGCTTGGAAATCTCATTTACATATTTGATATCGGCTATAAATATTACTTTGGCGTATTGACGGTTTCTTCTCATTAATCAGCGAACGTCTTCGGCTCTCCGATGAAATAACATGTTAAGGTTATGAAATTGCGTAGGTACATTTAGAAAAAACATATGTTTCGTTTCTAAAAGATAAAGTTTAATTAAGATCTTGGTATGTTTTATCAAAAGATGCAGGGGCTTCAATTAACCTCTCGGTGTTACTTAATAAAAGCTGAATGTTTTTGTTCTTTTGAAGTACAGCCAGCGTCGGAAGTGGAAATTTTGCTCCAGACTTTTGAATTTTTCACAGGCAACGTGCAACTTTGGGAAACTTCCCCCAAGCGGGAACTTTTAATGGCTATCTATGGGCTTTCTTAGTCCTTATTTTGTAATCTCACGTGCGGTAAAATATATATCATAAATGACTTCCCGCGAGAGGTTCTTTCCAATTTATACATTATTTGTCCTACT
The DNA here is from genome assembly GCA_936435175.1 of Glyphotaelius pellucidus. NCBI lineage: Eukaryota > Metazoa > Arthropoda > Insecta > Trichoptera > Limnephilidae > Glyphotaelius > Glyphotaelius pellucidus. Next base: position 34,336,007 of record OW386537.1, on the reverse strand, counting down.
TAAATTTTAAATAAGCAAACTTTTAACAATAATTTGTATTTATTTATTTGTTGCAGTATTTTACATTTGAAAGTATAATCCAGTAATGTAGGTCTCACTGAGTGGCTTTCCCGTGCTGAGGCCCCCATTTTACAATACAAGACTTTTTTTTCATACATATCAAATTTTGAAAAGATAAGAATATAATGTTAGTGACTATAAGAACATAAAATTATGATAAATTTAAACTAAAGATAAAAGTAATATTAAAGTAAAAATAAAAGGAAAATTAAAAAAAAAACATTAAAAAAAAAAAAAAATTGGCATATATTATGTGTTGTGTGTTTGTGAGTGATGTGTATTTTGTGTTTTATATTGTTTTTGTGTGTTGCGTGTTATTCTTTTCATATGTTTTATTCTTTCATGTTATGAAATTTCCGTAATATTTTTTTTTTTGTTCTTTAATCCATTTTGTTTTGTGTCTGGAATTTATTTTTGTTTTCCTCATTTTTATGATATTTATAGTATCTTTGTCCAAAGCTTGAATTTACCGTCAGAGTTTTTATGTTTGTTTTGAACGCTTGTCTGTGGTCTGTTAGTGATATTTTGTGTTTGTTGAAAATTGTTTTTTTGATCAAATACGTAGTTTAGCAGTGTTTTAACGTATACTTGGCGTATATCTAGTACGTCACAATTGTTGAATATTTAGTCTGTATCGGTCAGTCTATGTTTTTTAAGTATTACCTTTAGAATCGTTTTCTGCGCGATTTCTAAATGATCGATTGCTGCGTTTGTTGCTCCTCCCCAAATAATTATTCCATTTTCTATTATTGATTGACAAAGCAAAATATAATGTTTTCATTAGTTTTATTTTATATATGTTTCTTATGTTTAGAAAAATGTGTATTGTATTGAGGAGTTTTTTTGTGATTTGTTTGATAAGGTGTATCCATCTAAGATTTTGGTCAATTACGATTCCTAGATACTTTATTTGTTCTGTTTTTTCTAGAGGGAGGTAATCGTAGTCGATGTTGGTGTTTATGAATTCGTGTATTTTTATGGTATTTAAGTATTTTTGAGTCAACCATGTTTTCACTGGCGTGATTCTTATATTCGCTACGTTATATGCATTATTCCAATCCTTAGCTTTACTTAGTAACATTATAATTTGGTTCTCGAGGTAGATTTCTCAAATAAACTGCATTATAAAATGTTGGAATTGGCGTGCAATAAACCCTGTATTTTCTATTAAAATAAATAATATTAGTGAGAAGCTGTGTATTACCCAAGTGAAATGGTGCAAAAACAAGATAACTATAAATTCCTTGGTTCCATAGTCCAGGTGGATACCGAGCAATATTTCTAAGTAATTACATAGACGGGTACATCATTCTTCTGGGACAGACATGTATTCTGCTAAATTCTATACGAAGACTTCCAGTATTTTCACCTGAATAGACGCGACTGTGGCAATTTGGGTCAACTTCAATTTTTAAAAGTGCACCATTCATTTGAAACTCGTTGCGTCATAACGAACCGAGAAGAAAGTAGCGTGCACCCTACTATTTTCCACATCAGAATTATTTTTATGGGGGGTAAGATACTTGAGGTAAAATAAGGGTTTAATTTTTAACGAAAACAAATATGCTTTTTTATGTTGTTCTTTGCTTACAAAAAAGGGTTTTAGGTCGATAATAAGTCCATTTCAGCTTTTGACAAAATTTACTTCAGCAGAAGAGGACAACTATCATGTTGTTAAACTTATCAGCTTATAACAATTTGATAGAAAGCTGAAATGCTCCTACAATCGTCGTTTAACGGGAAAGTTTCAAATTAAAAAAAAAAAAAAATGGCCTTGCATGACCATTTGATTACCATGCTATCTATCTACATTTGACATAATGCAGCCCACTGGCTCTAAGCATTAATTAAACTGAGTCAAAAGTAAAAGAAATACTACCCGAGTTGCTGTCATGAGCTTAAAAATCTTTGTCATATTTAAATGCAATGCGGTCTGATGGGTAGGTAATAAAAGTATGCTTTTTATATATTTAATGAATTTGAACATCAAGTTTAGGCTTTTAAAGTCTAACAACGATAAACTCTTTTTTATTAAGACCAAATAATATTTCAAATATTATTTTCATATTGTCCTGTAAAAACATGAAAACGCGAGTACAAATATTTAGTTATATCATTAATTTAAGAGTTTCCAAATTATGGCCTTCTATTTTTAAAAAAGGGTGCTTTTTACAGGGCGCGTTGTTTAACAATGTGTTTGATATAACATATAGGCCGAAAACACATTCCTCAAACGTGGAAGTGAAATGAGGTTTGTTAAAATTAATAACCCAAAACGTTGGCTGGCCGAGAAGATTGTACTATATGCTTTCAGATAATATAAATACAAATATATGGACCAACCACATACACGTACTTTTCTCACAAAAAAACAGATTTTCATGAGTTTCTAGGCGCTTCTATCCAACTTATTTAATTTAGCCTTCTTCTCATGTTTTGGACTTTGTTAAAAAGATACTTGTTAAAAAAGATAGTTGTGGTTCTGTAAGAGTGTTCGACATCTAAAACGAGTAAATTGATCATTCAATGGTTTTTTGGGTACAAGTATTTGATCGTAAAATCGGTAGCACTCACTCAAACAAATTGCTGAGGATGAAAATCAACACTGTTTTCTTCGATTCCATAATATCATAAATCGTCACAAATCTTTGTATATGACTTGAGATTTTCACGCCAAAAGTGTTATAATGATTTATTTTTGAGTTATTCTGTTAATTAAGTTACTCTACTTCCCTCTTTAACCAACGTTACGTCAGCATCAAAGTGTTCATCGTCAGCGCTGATGTGTAATCAAAGATTGTGACGCATATATTTATAGTTAATTTGGTAATAAAAATCACAATTATTCGAAATCTCCGTTCCACTATTCGGGCAGCAGTCCATTTATTGGTGGTTGATGGATAAGGGTGCCTCGGTGTTAGTAAGCAAATTCGGAGTTGTCGTATTGGATAACACACTCCAGGAACTCTCCTACTCCAAAATTGTAATTTTGACTAATAAAAAATACAAACATTTTTTTTGCATTTTGGATTTACCTGCACGTACGGATATAAATTCTCTATTACTTCACAAAATAGGAAAATGCTTTCAATCAGCATTTTATAAGGAAAGAAATTATTTAGTTCTTGACAAAATTTCCGAATTTCACTTAAGTATTCAGATATGTATTATAATACTTTATTTTGTATAGTATATATACTTTAGTGGATTATTTTATAGCATGGTGTTATGGGTCGTACTTGACTGACTTTAACCAGTGATTCCTGACATTATTTGGAGTTCATTTTTGGTGACATTTTTTATTTTCTTTTCAAGTAAAAAAAAAACATCAGTTGGTATTGGACAGTTGGGGAAGGGGTGACAGTTATATTGGCTTATTGGTTATAACCAATCACTGGTCACTCAGCCGAGTATACTCACTCAGCCGAGTATACTCGACTGAGTGACCAGTGACGACATGTGAAAAAAAGAAAAAGAAATTAGAAAGACACCAAAGAAGTCACCGAAGACAAAAATTTCAATCCCAATTTTTACTTTAAATAATGTCAGGAATCACTGGTTAAAGCAAGTCAATTACGTCCCTTAACACCCTGCAATAAAATAAAGGCATCTGGTGCTTGTATCCTAACATCTCATTAAAGATTACCCTCCCGGGAGGGGAGAGGCAAAAGAGGTGTTTGCACTTCGAATTTATCCTCGTAATGAGTTAAATTGACTAATGCATTCCTTAGAGTGAACGGACTAAGCTCATTACAACGTGCAGGATTTACATACCAATCTAGGACTTATTATGGAGAATAACGAGTCTACACGTGTAACTTTAGAGATATGCACACATTGGAGGGCTTGAAATCACTCATTAGGGAGTGCTTCACTTAAAAATATCACTGCGGAATACGAACACAGATTTTCCAACGAGCGCGCAGGATATAACCCCAGCGTATCATATTATGCCATGATTTCAGGAACGCACAAAATAATCTCTGATTTAGAAGGCAATTGTTTCAAAGGTTCACAGTGAAGACAGTTTCCGCAGAATTAAAAAAAAAGAGAAAAATACATCAACGACAATTTAATTTGCAACAAAATTATTACGAAAAAAATAATTTCCATTTTTTAAATTTATTTTTCAATTAACTTATTAAATGCCCGAAAGATCTTTTGCATGCGGCACGTAAGATTATTTGATGATTTTATATCTACGGATAAAAATTTAAAAATTGTATAAATTACGCAATATTTACCATTGGTGATCAAATTACAAAAATCTTAGATTTTAAAACGTATTTTTTCATTAATGTAGTACTAGCGCGGATCCGTGAAAAATCTCGGGATAGTCTGAATTCTCTTTAAATCACTTACAATTTTGGAAATGGTAATAAAAAAATCTTAAAAATGTTATTTTACAGTTACCTAGGTAGTTTATCGCTTGTCTGAATTTATCAAACAATCGGTTCCAATTTTGAAAAATACACTTAAATTCAAAGCATTTGCGAATTCGTTGAACAATATTTTATGCAGGAATAATTATACCAAGTTACAACTAATGCATATCACGCATATCCGAAATTATTGTAATTATTATCTAATGAAAATGTAAATAATTTAAGTATATAAATAATTACTTATAAAAATGTATTTTCACGTCAGCGATATTTGATCTTTGTTTGAACGGCAGCGATATTTGAACCGATATTTGAACTGAAATTTGAACTGTACATTTGAAAGTAACGCTTTTTATTTTGAATTTTTTTAATTTGAATTGAACAATTGCTGTAATTCAAGGGTTCAAATATTTCAAAAATAAAAATTTCACTCCATGCTACTATATATACAATGTGTATAATAGTACAGTAAAAATGGGAAAATTTTTACTCAATTACTAATAATACTACGGCATGGAATTATTTCACTTACTTTATTGAAAATCAAATAAATCTTCACACCAACCGAAAAGAGGTACCAAATAAAAATTACATCAGGACTATCAAAATGTATCAGGAAAAGATTTAACATTCACAAAAAAATTAGGAATGATCCAAATAATTACAAAGGTACTTACTACATTTTTAAATAAATATACTATTCTTAACCATATTGCAAATAAAAATCTAAAAGTTATATTTATTGAAGTATATCTATCTTACATTAATAGCCCCACTAGACATGGCCATCACACCGTTTCTTGCCTTAATCATATTATACTCAAAACCAATAAAAGTTTTATTCCCAGATCAGCTGTCCTAAAAATAAATAAAACTGACCATTTGATTTAATTAAATGATCATCATATAAAACTAAAGACCGAAAAGTGAGAAAAAATAAAATTAACTACCAAACACTAAACGATTCTCTAGAAAAAGAAACTTGGAATTTTTTTTCATCAAATGATGACCCAAATCAATCACTAGACACCTTCTACATGATATTAAATAATAATATCAAGAATAGTCTAAAACCAATACCTAGAAGGAAACAAAAAAATAAGCAGGGTGGATTGATAATTGCAAGCCAACACAGGAACAAACTACATATATAAAAAATTACAAAAATCTTGAGAATTGCTGTACGGTCAGGGGTATACCACATAATGGGAATGTAATACATTATTTACAGATTTTTTAAAAATTATTCTTATGAAGAAATGTAAATAAGATTACTGTACTAAACAACTGCAAATAGCTTATAAAGATTCCAGAAAAACGTGGCAAGTCATAAATGAAATAACAAATAGAACGCATAAAGTAAAAACATTTCCTGAAAAAATTAGCAAACGATAAAATAGTAAAAATGGACATAGGAAAAATTGACATTTTTTATAAATGTTGCCTCAGATTAATGAAAAACAACCCCTCATATCAAAACCGTATACATAAACTCACACAAAAGGACATACATTCTGAAAATACTACTAACTTATCTCAATTTAAACGGGTAAATGAATCTGACATTATAAAACACATTGACAAACTTAACTCAAATACAGAAAATGGTCCAGATGAACTTAGCTGTATCACAATCAAGTCTCTTAACCAACATATTTCCATGCTCCTGCATTCCCTGCAATACAATTTTAATTTCTGAAAAAAAAAACATTTTCCAAAACGCTTTAAACTTTTAAATATTGTATCTATACATAAATCTGGATCGATCTCTAAACTTGACAATTACAGACCAATTTTGCTGATATTGGTCTATAATAAAACGATGTACATAACACTTCCAGCCACAAGCTAATGCTTCCACGGAAGAGTAGTAATGGAATATTTGAACATGTACTTAAATATATAAATAATAATAAAATAAAAAATTAAAAATATCCCAACTTGCAAAAATATTAGAAAAAATTATAAAGACACAAGTATTAGAGTTTCTATAATCTAATGCGCGTTTATCCCCAAACCAAAATGGTTTTAGATCAGGTCTTACTTAGTACAGATGATGCTTTATTTAATCTTACAAAAAAAAATATATACCAATCTTGACTCAAATACGAGAATAACAGAAGTACTCAAATATTAAACTTAAAAAAGGCTTTTGATACCATTAATCATAATGAACTGATTAGAAAATTTTATAACGTAAGACTTAGTAATTGTTTGTCACTGTTAACAAATTATTAACTTGGTCGCAGATAATCCATCAAAATTTATGTAAATATTAGTAAACCAGCATCTGCGAGAAATGGGGTTCTACAAAGAACTGTTATCGGTCCATTATTGTTTCAAATCTATATTAATGATCTATGTAATATTAGTATTCGGGGAAAGCAACTCTCGTATGCGGACGATACTGCAACCACAGTTCATGGTAAATCCTGGGACGGAGTCTGTGGAGCTCAATCACTCTGAACTGTTAAAAAACTCTTTACATTCCATTTTATAATACCAAAAAGGCAACACCCTTAACTCAGTTAAATATAAGATTTCACAAAAATACTTTCAATCCAGTCTCATGCTCTAACTAAACAGAATTGAATATGGGGAATAGAGTTAAATACTTAGGAATTACAATAGACAGCCAACTCAAATTGACAGAACACATAAAAAGCTTGTAAATAAACTTAGGTATTCTATTTATATTTTTAAACTTTAAAAATAACATATTTTACATTAAAAGAATGAAATTGGTGTATCATGCATTAGTGCAATCATAAGAATTTTACGGAATAATTGGATGGAGGTTACACATAATACACACATTAAGCCCCAAAAATTAATACTAAAAATAATGTTGCATAAAGATATGAACTACCGCTCCCTGCAATTATTCCAAGAAGTTAATTTGTTAAGGATTAGAAAAAATTACTGTATATTGGTTAATTACACGGGTGTGTCAATTATTTCAAATTTTTGAATTCAGAAACGCCCGCGGTCTCAAAAGTGGCGTCTAACAAGAAAAATGAGAACAGCATTTAATTTTTTTTAATGGTTATTAGCCCGCTAAAATGCATTGAAAATCTGATAAAAAACCTAAAAAATTTTTTTTTAACAAAATATTTTTTTTTTTTCAACAATTTAAACTTTTAATGTTTGTTTGTTATTAAAAAATGCGTATAGCTGACAAAATAAAAAGAAAAAGTGTTATTTATCCCTTTTATATTTTTAACAAACCCATCACATATGTTTCAAAAAGAAAATTTGTTGCCTTTCTTTTTGTACTGCAGTTATGGAATAAAAATTAAGTTTGGCACAAAATGTAAAATACGGACCCTTTGGTTTTTTTTCCAAAACCCAAAATCTGTTTTTTTTCCAAACTTCCGGCCATTTTAGCGGGCTTATAGTGATTAACAATATCATTTAATTTTAGGTTTTCGAATATATATCGCTACAGATCATACGCAACTTTCGAGACCCCGGGCGTTTAAAAAAAGGCCATTTTTTCTCTCTATGGAGTGACACAAGCTAGTATTTACAATGTTTAAAATATATATTTACTCGTAATATTCTTTTACAAAAAATGAAAACCGATTTAGTAATAGGTTAAATAATATATTTGAAGTTCCACTGTGTAAATCTAGGCTTGCGCAAAGACATAAGTATTTTATTACTCCAAAATATATAATGCTCTCCATAAGACTATAACTGGACGCCCTCGATTTGACAAATTTTATTAATTTGCGAGTACCTACTCGCGAAACTCGGTCGAATGCATTGTATTCTGTTACCAATTCCGCTAATAATTATTTTATAAACTCTCCTATCCAAAGACTCCATTTACTCGGAAATAAATACAACTCAATCGACATTTATCGTCACCAATCTGTGTCTAAATTCAAACTCAGTATATTAGAATATTTAAAATAAAGCCATAAAAATCAATCAATTGCACCTTTATCAAATTATTAATTATCGCAAAACATGGAATATGTGAATAATAAAGGTAGCTAAATAAGAACACATTTAACAACAATCCTCTCGTATTAACTAACTTATTATAACTAACTCACATTTTACTTATATTTCTATTTAAATCTTGGTGCCCTAGCAATAATAATATATTAATGATTAAATTAAAATCGATGGTCTCTTCATGTTCACAATAAAAACAAAATTTAAAACTTATGTATACAAAGATTACCTAAGTACTTACCTTTTTATCCTCTCTCTCTTTTGTATTAATATTATCTTGTACTTTTTGTACCATAATTTGTACTATTTTTTACTATCACACTATACACTTGTTGAACTCATCTGTATAACTTTTCAAGATATTACAACTCATGTATTTTTTATTTATTTTTTTCTATGTGTAGGTACTATTTATCGCTGCGTTAATTTTGCTGAATTCTTGAAAAACTTGCTTTCGAACAATTTATTCATGATCAAGTTAATAATAAAATCAACATAGTAAATACCTACACGTTCCTCAATAACTACTTTTAAAGTATCTTAAGCACTCTTCTGTTTTACCATTATTACACTATGTAACTTTTTAACTCCTTTGTACAATTTTAATGATAACGAAACTACATACCTATGTTCATATTATACCTGTTTGTATCCTTAAATTACAGTTTATAATGTTATATACTTGCTTACAATTATACTCCTGAATAACATGTGTAACTTTAATAATGTGATTCTGTTAAAGCCCTCAAGGCGTGTATGAATAAATAAAAAAAAATAAAAAAAAATTGAACGTAAAAATATATAATCCTACATCAAATATAAAAATGTAATAAAGTCTTGGATAAATACCATTGATTCAAACATATACTTGCTGGAAAGAGCTGTTTGCATTGGTCGACTATTTTGGTCAAGTAGCGAGTATATTACTAACTAAACGCGTCCGAACACCACAATTTTAGTAGAGTGGGCCAGTCAGCTCTTTAGTCGATTCAATCCATTTCGTTCTATTTTTCCGGCGAGTGGTGACCCCCGCCACGCGTCGCTGCCCGCTGATATGCGCAAACTCGTCGTTTTGGCAGAGTTCATTTGTAGGCGCGCGGTAAAGTCGTGTCATTGGTGCGAAGATTTCACTCTAAAATTAATTATTTACGCTCTATTTAATCTCTTTTTGTGTCTATAGTTTATTTATTTTCATCTAACTAATTTATTCTTCCACCTCCTCTAAAATTTCACCTCTTCTAAGCATTACAATATGCTTAATTAGCGTATTTAATTTGCTTTGTAGCAGCCCGTCAACCGCCGTCATCTTGCAACGAGCGGCGGGCAATAGCAGGCTCTACTTGAAAGTAATGCGAACGACTGCTAACCTAGTCTGAACAAGCCTTAACATCTGACCTTCTGTAATATATTCTGTAATATCTGACCTGATGTAATTTAACAAATTTTTAATCTCTTTCAACATGTTTTTTATATTGTTATTCTGTAAACACTGATTTTATTTTTCAATTATTTTATATTTGCTCACATATTCACCCTAAATACAGACAAATCAAAAAAATTACATTTCGTCTTTTTCTTTAAAAATGTTATGGATATGATATATTTATGAAAACAAAACAACGAAACAAGTTTATTGTGCTCTTATAAAATCATCACTTGAATATGGTATTATCAGTTTGGGTAGTGCCACAGACACTTGCCTGGAGCCTTTAGCAAAGATTCAAAAACTAATTCTGAAGGTTGTTCTTAAAGTCCCGTTGGAAAAAAGCACTGATTTTATTTTTAAGATACTAAATGTTCTTAACTTGAAAAAATTGTAAAAAAAATATCTTGCTTCATCAATTTTAAAAAAATACATGTTTGAAGAACGAGTTAGCACTAGAGCCTTAAGAGAGTCACAGGCAAAATCTTTTAACATCTCAGTTTGTCAAACCTCTTGTGGTCCAAGAAATTTTAAAAATAGTAATACTAATTTATTTAATTCTCTGCTTACTTACATTAGAAACACGCAAACCAAAAGTTAATTTAAAAGTAAAATCATTGATTATCTCCAATAAACATTTCCAAAGGAGTATTTCATAAAATATGTACATTATCAGTAGTGGTCCGTGAGTTGCCAGTGAGCTAGAGTGCTAAGATTGAAAAATACGACGTAGTTGATGTTGTAGCTGAAAATGTTTTTTTTTTTTTTTTTCAAAATTTCGATATTTTGTTTGAAGATTTTCAGAATGAACAGCATCCACAGTTCAGTACATCTTCATACAAAAGTTGAAATTTTGAAAAAAAATACAATTCGTTTTCAGCTACAACAACATCAAAACGTCGTATTTTTCAATGTTTGCTCTCTAGCGCACCGGAAACTCACGGACCGCCACAAAAATATATACATAAAATGTAGTGACTCACTTCATTTATGTGTATATATTTATGCCTACTGTGTGTATATATGCATATTATTTACTGAATGGATGAACATTTGACTAAATTCCACTAATCTTTTTTTTTATTTTTCATTATGTCTTTTTGTCGAATTGAAATTTAATTGCTTTGAAATTTTTCATGTTTTGTCTTAATATTTTACATTCATAATTGAATTTTTAAATTTAAAAAAAAATATGGTTTTATTTATAACTTAATTTTTATAATATTATGTAAACGAAAACCTAGTTAACAACCACTCTGTATTTGCCATCTCAACATAAGCGCTTCACACCTAGTAAGATGTGCAATACGTCATTACTGTAATCAAATGTAATATTAAAATAATGAAATAAATAAAAAACAAATAATAAAAAAGTACGTTAAGTAGATATGATAATATGTACTGTGAATGATTTTCTTAGTTTTTGAGAATATAATATACATATGTACGTATGTATATTATATTATATTAAATAAATAAAGGGTATAAATTTAATAAAAAAGGTTTGCATTTTTTGTATTTCGTGGAATTTCTCTCGGAGAACCTCATGTTTCACTTAACAAAACTATATTGTACAATTATTGATAACGTATTTCCCAAACCTATCGATTAATAATAATCTGCAGCCTTCGCTAAGATGTCGGTTGACATCTAAGCATCCTAGAACAATTCTTGAAGTTCACCGCTCCTTATCGGGTGGCACCGCAGATTTGTAGATTGTTTGTCTAAAGCTAGAGATACTACAAGGATACTGAACTTAGTTACAGGTCGCGCGACAAGAGATTTAGTTTGTATTAATATTCAAATAATAACGTATTGTACCTACTTCTATCCACTTCTAATGTCTGAGATAGTATATACAAATACAACGTGTTCCACGCTCATATAGCAAAACGTTGAAGGATGATTGTTCATGATAAGCTAAAATTAAAACAAAAAACATAAATAACCAAGACTGAATAACCTTATAAAATTAATCAACAAAAGAAATAAATTACATTTGAAAGTAAAAAACAACAAAACCTCACATTATTGAAAACATAATTCTTAACAGTAAGAAATAATAACATTACAAAAAAACGAAACTTCAAACAAATACACTGTAGCAATCTTTTTAAAAGATGGGAAAATAACAGAAAAAAACTTGATTTTTAATAATATTCTAAAGAACTAATCTAACACCTCCAGTAATTTTTGTATTAAATTAATCACTTATGATAAAATAATCATTAACTATCTAGAGTTATGCGACAACTTTAACAATTACTTTTGCAACATTGGCTGATAATATACTGGTACATAGCAAAGTCACACACAACCAGCCAACGGAATAACAAGTGCGTATCTGAATCTTTATATCTTTACCAATCTTTTGACGGAAATTGCTCCCCATATTTTTTGATTTTCTTTGGCCGGGAGTCCTGTTGGTCTTCGGCCCCTTACGTAGCGGCATAATTTGTAGTTGGAGGCCCTCTTAATTTCGGTGCCGCATCACTCATCGCACTACCTTACAGGCACGGTGCTTAAGGCGCGGTGCCTAAGGCGCGGTGCTTAAGGCGCAGTGCTTAAGGCGCGGTGCTTAAGGCGCGGTAAACAAGACTACTAAAATTAAGAAAACTATATGAATACAAAATATGTCACCCTATATTCAAAATAAATAATAAACTCATACACACAAACCTCAATAAAACGTCTCAAGTACACAAACACTTACGCACGATACGATACGATACACAAACACGTGACAACACGATAACACAAATTTAAACTCCATACATACAAACTATGGTAAGCAAACCATTGGTTACGAGGGGGGAAAATTATATGGTTGTCTTCAGGAGTATTTTTATTTTTAATCAACAGAATAATGAAACAGAATTATATTGCATTGTAATGAAAAATGAAAATGTAAAATGTTTTCAGATATTTCTAGTTAAATAAATGAAAATATAATTTTCTTTTTCCTAGAATAAAATTTAAAAAAAATCGTAGCTTTACCTTTGTGAGTTGTAACACACGTGTTTGGATAACATTCACGTGTTTGGATAACATACACGTGTTTGGATAACATAATTCTCAATTCAAATATACAAGAGAACAGCTGACTAGGCGGGGGTAAAAATCAATTTTATAAAAGCGTGTTTATACCAAATGCACACCCTTTCTAAATCGCACAAAAATAAATTTATCACTACTTTTTTTTGTTTAGGAAATAATGACAAGAATTGAACATTTTTTGCCTTATATAAATAATCACCCCCAAAGTACGTAAATAATATTTAGAAGCTATTTGTTTAATTATATGACGTTTAAAACTGACACGAAATGTATAATTTATACATTTATAATCGAAATGTTGTGATATATGTTTAAGGCCATCTTTAGATCTGAATAATCGTGGACAACCCGTCTATCTCTGTCTATCTCCTGTTTGTTGATTGTTGTTGAAAAAAAATTGTTGAAACAAATCTGAAATTCCGAAAGCTCTCACGTGTTTTGGGTGTTAGAATCATTCTCAAAATTATCAATTGACGACATGCTTAGAGTAGCAGAATAGCAGATAACTCAGAATGAAATCAACTCAGAACCTCATTTGAAAAGTCATTAAAGTGATGTTAAAATTGATTGTTGGTTAAATAGGTTATGTTAGGTTAGGTTCTGGGCTATTTTGAAATAATTTTTTCTATTGCTTTTAATGACTTTTCAAAGAGGTATTGAGTTGACATGGAACCAAATTACCACATCTACTGTGTTTTGGTCCGAACCTTCAAGTTAATTTTTTTGGTAATGTTACTTTTCAGTGGTTTCAATAGTGTTCGAAGTACAAAATAGTAGAATAATTCTTTTTGGGTTAGCTTTTTTTTATACTAAGAACTAAATTTATGCGTTTTTTTAGGTTATTTCGAAAAAAAACCGTAGAGAAAATTACCTAACCCTCAAATCTTTCATACATTTATTACATAGACCTGAATATTTTACAAAATATTTATCAAAATTTTGAAAAACAAATAACCAATTTCATATAAATTTCCAGATTTCTTATTAGTTTTACAAATTAGTGAATATTGGTTTTCATCGTATTCCTGTAAAGTTTTAATTTTAAGGCTTCAAGAGTTTTACTGTGCTGAAGTCGATATTTAAATAGTCATTGTAAATCAAGGTGGTAGTGCTTTACGATGGCATCCTGATATTTTACCAATGCACACGGGATTCTGTGTATAAAACGATCCAGAAGGTATGTTTTTACTCTTGGTTAAAGGGCTGACACAAATAATGTACACAAAAAAATCGGATCATTTCGTTTCCGAAAAAATGGTTTTAAAAAAAAACTTCTTGTTGCCCGTAATATTAATTTAAATCATACCCCATATCTAGTTGGGTAATTCATAGCAAACCAACGTTGATAGATATCGGAACTGCAGATGAGGCAAGGAGGTAGGTAGCTACCTATTGTAAGGCGTAGACCGAGCTGTCGTGGATAATGGGCCGGAACGATCTCTCCGGGGGCAGAGTGGCTGACAGGCCAATCCTACTGTTGTGTGACGCGCCCGGATTACAAGGCGAGATAACTTCTACTTTATTTATTTTGGCTTCTGTGCCTGCTTTTATTGGTAAGGCATAATTCTCGATTATTAATTGTGCCACCACTAAACTGTGGGTTGATTAACTATGTTAAAGTACTTCGATAAATTTCTTCCACGGCGAGACGTTAAAAGTGGAAACATGAACATCCGTAGTTACATTACAGGAAATTTTAGATACATTTTTACTTGTTTACTATTTATTACAAATTTCTACCAATAATCTTTTAAAACGGTTTTCTGTTTTACCATTTCTCCCTTCTGTTTTGTTGAATTGCTAATAAAATGCTTGCATTAAAATAACATTCCTGTTTGCAGTCCAGATCCTTGTTATTTATGGGTCAACATCAAGAACAATGTAAACAATGCCTGCCGCATAATATTCAGGTAGGTATCTACTAAAAATTTTGCAGGACTTATTCAGGGTTCACGGAGGTAACTTTGCGACACTCACAAGGAGGGTGGCAGCAATTTAGAACAAAAATACAAATCTCAGAAAAAGCCCTCATCAGATCAGGTAGTGGATTACTTGCATCGTGGAGCAACCTCCGTGGTTGATGGGAAAGGCTCTCCGGCGTGTGCAATTAAATTGTATTTGATTAATTTACGTTATATCACGATTTATTCATTTAAACATATTGTATAGAACATTTGCTGCACGTGGAAGAGTGGAAGATACTCTCACTGTTGCTTTGGTGTAAGACCACCATTCAGAATTGTAACGTTGCTCTAAAAGCCAGGTACTTCTCCACCTCCCTCTTCCCATAGCACCCTCCTCCCCACTACCTTCAGCCTTACAACATACCTTTTGAATCAAACGGTTGACGGTTGGAAGCAGACACTTGTGTATATAACATAAAATAACCTAATAACGTGAAAATCTAAAAAAACACAAAACATACCATTTTTCATAAAAAAACCAAACACGCCGCGATGAAATAAACATTAGGATTCACTCTGCACCAAACACTCAACAACACCATTGTAACTTACTATGTACTAATATTGGAATCAAAACTTCAACCAAATATCTAGGGATCACTCTCTATTGACCAGTGGCTAAAATAGATACCGCGTTTAACCTTTCTCAAAAACAGAATACGAAAATTGACCTATATTTTAAGCTGTTTGAGACGTATTCTATATAAAGAACCACTGAAAATGACATACTTCGCTTTCTGTCAATCCATAATCCAATATGATGGGGGGGCGCCTATAAAACTCACACACAATCTCTTAACATTGCGCAAAAACTAATAATTAAAATAATATTAAATAAATCATTTTTATATCCATCTGAACTCATATTAAAAGAATTAAAGTCAGAAAATTAAATACTCTTTTCCTGTATCACTCAACCCTTACAAGTTTACAAAGAGGATATCCTAAACAAAACCGTACCTTTCAAAAACACAGCAAATCTCAGGCAAAAATACATGTTACCAATTCCAATTTATAAAAAAACTTTGGGTCAACAAAACATCAATTACTTAGGAACAAATTTCTTCAATAAATTACTAGAAAATATAGGGATAGATTCAAAGAATTTAAAACAAAATTTAAAAAAATATATTCTGAAAAACCTTAACTCAAAAAAAATAAACAAATGAATAAATCAAAATTATAATAAAAAAATATGTTATTATTATTTTTTTCTCTAATTCTTTATATAAAACTAGCTTTTACCCGCGGCTTTGCTTGCATGGTATTATGTTGAAATCTCACTGATTCATTAATTCAAATTTTCATTCACTGATTCATTCATTCACTGATTCACTCACTCACTCACTCACTCACTCACTCACTGACTCACCCACTCACTCACTCACTCACTCATTCAATCACTCACTTTTTCACTCACTCACTCACTCACACACTCACTCACTCACTCACACACTCACTCACTCACACACTCACTCACACACTCACTCACTCACTCACACACTCACTCAATTAATTACCTGATTTTTAGAATAGATATATGGTTGTATATAGAAACCATCGCAGACATCCGCACATATGAATGATGAATGAATGAATTTCTTTATTAATTTACATAGCAACGCTTTCGGTACTCGCTATTCCATATTTACAATTGCGAACTTGCACACATCAAATTCCCAAAGTTTTATCGCAATCGGATGAATGGTTTAGCAACGCATAGCGTATATAGATATATATAAATATTTAAACAAACTCAGAAACAAACATACTTTGATTTGTATACATATATAAATTTAAAAAAAAACAACAAAATAAAAACAGCAATAAAAATAAAAAAAAATTTAAATAACTAAACAAATAATACCTCCTATACACATAAGCATTTGCTTATTATGGGAGAACATTAAAAAATATATATAATTCAATACTAACCTGGAATTCAATTGTTATGTATTATTTTATTATATTGCATCTTTTGTTATTCAACAAAAAAAAGACGTATCACGGGCATGATAATAATACTAACTTTCCCGCTGTATTTACAATAATATAGGTAGGTGGGTACTTGTTTACTTCCTGACGTCGAACGTCACAATATTTCATTATTTTCATATTTCTTTATATTTCACTGTAATCAACAGCGAATATTAATTAATTTAAGCGGAAACCATTTTCATTTCTCGCGTTTATACTCCCAGGAGTTTATAAACGGCTGTTTCCATACCTTATACAAAATAATATGCTTATTTGAGTTTCAGCACACTTGTTCTGGAAATTTTAATTTTCTTTTTAAAATGGTATCATTATGATATTTGAGTATGGAACAAACAAGTAATTTTATTTTGTACAATTTTTTTTTTTGCTGAGACGTACCTAAAAAAAATTAAAATCTTTATCAATTTGCGAAATCAAGGCTTTAAGTCTGTTCGTATTTTTATAACTCGATGATCTTGTCTATATCTACTTCTAGAGGATTGTCTTTGCTTGATAACCTCTTCCTGTGAAAAAGTTGTTACGACCACATCGCAGTTATGATTGTGTTCTGATTAAACACCACAATATAACATTGTGTCAGGTGTGTCTTCATAAATACAACGTTTCTCACAACAATAGCAGTTAACAAGTCAACAGTTATTGTTGTAAGAAACAAATTATCACAAAAAAAATGTCGAGTCATATTGTGCAGGTTGTTCCAAGTATGGCGGGTGAGTGGAAGAGATCCAAACAATAAATTCTAATTTAAATTATTGCAAACAACTTACGAAGAAAAGGTAGTCGGAGAAGTGGCGAAAGGAGTGGAAATTTTTAACTCATTTGGACTCATAATTGAAAAAGTTAGAACGGAATATTGATGACCTCGAACCCATCAAAAAATCAGAATTTAATAGCCTCAACCGAGTTCTACGCTATAACAAAAATCATGATATTTTTTACATCATGTAAATTAGAAAATATTTAAAAATGACTTCCTACATAAAATACTAAATACATTTTAAAGATTATTAGACGACATTGTGATAGCACATGAATATTGTAATTTAAAAACAGAATAGGCAAAAATGACCAAATTATTTGAGACACAAAGACCTCAATAATATACATGACAAAATAATCAAGTAAGAGATACAATAATAAAGTTTAAAAAAATCGTAACACCGATAATTAAGAATATTATTTATATTTTTTGTAAATATATTCACGTGGCTTCGATAATATACATGGCAAAAAAAATCAACTAAGAGATGAAATAACAAAGTAAAAAAAAAATCGTATAACCTTTAAAGAATCTTATTTTTATTTTTGTAAGGCTATCAATTCGTTGAATGTAATCAATATTTATTCGTAACTAGTTGGTACCCGACTTGCGTTGCAATGCAAAGAAATTATGAGTTCTCCCTGCATTTCCTTTCCCATGTATCCCCGTTTCCCTCCCGCATCCCTTCTACCTTCCACGGCTTCCCTGCCCTCTTCATCCCTCCGCTAACCCCCATCCTTCACTACCCTTCCCTTCATGCCTTCCCTCCCTGCCGCTAAAATATATAAAATACACTCATTTTCATTTATACAAATTTCATAACGCCAGAGCTCACCATTACATTATATATATATATAGCCTATAACCTTTGCGGGCGTGCGTACAACAATTCACCAAGCAGCGCATAACATACGAACAAACAAACAAACAAACAAACAAACAAACAAAAATTGATTTTTATATATAAGAAGATATCTGTCGATGGATATATTATATATTTAAACGTTCATAATTTGTATCGGCTAAGGTCGCTAATCGATATGAGAAAGAGCTCAGCCGATTGATATAATTTTCACGTGAGTGTTATGGTAATGCCGACAAATTTCTTGAATTATTATTTTTCTAATAATGAATTGTGATAACGAGCATGCGTAGAAACGATATTTTCATTTAATTTTTGAGTTTCGTTCGTAATTTCATAAAAAAATAAAATCATATAAATTGCTTAGACTTTTTATTCAATGTCTTGGCAGAACAGTTTTTTTTTTAATTCTTAACAGGCGCAAGAGCCTACCTCCGAGGCGTATAGGAAATAGAGAAGGTGCTCAGAGGCATTAAAGTAAAGCACTCTGGTGACTGCGAGGCCGTAGAGTTGAGCAGCTTATTATCACGAATGTGATGAAATCTTCTCAAATTTACATACAGAATGGCAGCGGCGTCAGAGTCATCAGAACCAAACACTCCCCAGCGCTCATACATAACTGTTGGTTTGCCTTCTACGCCCTTCACACCTTCTGTCCTCCTGGTTACGCAAACCACTTTTTATAGGAATATCAATTAACGTCGTAACTTTTTTTATATGCGACACTCAGGCCCGACGTTATTGTCAGTTTTAACGGGAGTTGAAATAATAGAGGGAAGACTTGATAAACAGTTGAAATGTTTTCTTACTTCTTCCCAGGGGACGAACCGTTATATAATCATGTTTTATAATATTTATATTATTTTGTCTGCGTTAAGTTTTACCATAAAGTCTGGGGTTTCATTCTAATCGGAGAGATGTCATAAAAAATCTTAATTTCGAGTAATATAATATTAAAAAAAATTTGTACGTAAACATCTGTGAAAATTATGAAGCTGATCAAAGTAAGGAAGGGACAAGAGGAGCGAAAAATATTTTTTTGATAATTCCTAACTATTCAGATCTGTAATCTAAATATAGCTAAAGGCATTTAAATCAACGTTTCAACCATGCTGGATGTATATTTCACAACGGCCATTATAATACAGTTACCAAAAATTTTGTAAATCTTGATAACGTATAACGAAGTAGATATTATCTATATAAAATAATCAACGAATTTGGAAACAATTTTTAGCCCACACAAGACTCACAAACTAACAACCCGTGGACTCTTAAGTCTATAGCCGAAAATCTAAACCTGAGGTACCTACCAAAATAAAGTGAACAATGAACGCCTTAATGAATCAAAGAAAGAAAACATAATATTAAGGCGGCGCTATTCGGCTGAAAAATAAGAAGATGGAGAGAAGTGTAATTACGAATGTTGGACAGAGCGCGCTAATATTTTAAGTGATGAAATCGCAGCGAATATGGCGAAAAAGCTAAATAAAACATGACTCGTTTAAAATAGAGCAAAAATCTCATGGGGCGGATCTTAAGTATCATTTGAAGAAACATTGTGAATTTTTTCACAAAAAATATAACTTGTAAAATAATTTTCGGAGCATACTTTGCGATTTTTTTCTATCGAGGGAATTTCATATAATTTGCGTTTCGGCGTGGAATGTATCTAGATATTATCTTCAAAAATAACATATATTTTTTTAAGAGCTTCAAAAATTCAAATGTTTAAGGGAGATATGTAAGAAATCGGTCGAAATTCGAATAGTGGACCCTTAAACCATGTTTGAATCAGTTGTTAAAACCGTTGTGGAAATGATTTTAGATTTTTACCGTCAAAAGTATTATCGTGATTTATTTTTGGCATATTATGCCGTGTTGCGCTATCTCCTTCTTTAATCAACGATTCGGAGAGCGTTTCAGTGTCCATTATCAGGGCAGATCTGTCTTAACTTATCATTATCTTATTTTTGTTTTTGTTTATTGGCTCGCCAACAGAATACGCCACATTACAATTATTACAATAATTTAAAATTTGAACAAAGTTATATTTATGACTACAATTAAAGGTGAGCACACCATTCGTCTCAACATTCTTAGTATGTTGTAACACATAATATATATTATATATTGCTAACACCACATTTTAAGTTCTCAATCGGCATCTCAATTAGTGATTTTGATCGGGTGTGTATCACCGGCATTTATGTAATTATCGAAAACATCCATTTAACAACTGATGCACTTTATCGCAGTTTACCTACAGATTTTCCACCCATCTGAAATACGCCTTGACCCAAAATTTTAAATGGGACATATAGATACCTTTTATTATGAGCATTAGATATTTCCTTCGCCGAACGACGAGTCTACTACGAATTCAGTCATTTTACGGTATTTTAACCCAAGAAAAATCCCAAAGGGGTCTAGAATAAGAATGTGAAGAGTGGAGTTAGGTACATGCTACAGTTGTGCAGGGTAAGGTCAAACATTTTACGATCTTGGAACAATATACGACTTGGGACAAAAAAAAAATGGTTCAGTTAATCGGGCTGGCATTCTGTATTTCATTAGGATTTAAGAAGTTTAAAGGTTGTCCTACGAAAAAAGTTATTTTATATTTTTTTTAAATTACCTTACAGGAGTTCTAGCTATTCAAAACCAGTGGCGATGCTTTATAATTATCTATTCACCCTTTTATTCGATAATTCGCTGAAAAAATAATATAATAATTTCAAAAAGTTGTTCTTTTTATTAACTTTTACTTGAAATTTACAAACAAAGTGGAACAAATTTATAAAATATTATTCACAGTTATTTAGGCGAATAACACTGAAATAAATGACACTTTCAATAAATAAGTTATCCATTACCAATCCGCAAGTTAATTTTATCTGATTGACTTACGTTATTTTACAATTTAATAATTTAAAGAATATGGAGTATCCTTGCGGCACGTTTCAGAGTAAAAGATATTTTTAGTATCGCCCTGATGTACCCAAGACCACCATCCAGAAATGAATCGTTGCTTGAAATGACTTTATGACCAGATCTGAATATCCAGAAACTTTCCCTCCTTCCTCTTCCCTTCTCCTTCCCCTCCCCGGTTAATTATGAGGGTATGTTGTGATGCTGAGGGTAGTGGGAAGGGGAAGATTTGGGAATGCCGTAGTCTCGCCTAGGCCATAGTTTCCAGTCGGTTGAGAGCAGTTGGGACTCTTATGCGGTATTTATATAAAAAGGTACCTTTTTTCCTTCCTATCGACGTCATACACACGAACTGTAAGAGCAGTTTTTGTGAAGTGTGATTTTGAAAAGACGTAGCATCGTCGTCATGTCGCCTTAGTTCTTATTTGTTCAAACGACCATTTCAGTTTTTGTTACTCTACTATAAAATTAAGAATAAAGTATAAAAAATGATAGTTAATCACTAAACTAAAAATTATTTAAACCAATGAGACCTTAACCTTTACGAAAATAGCTTTAACTTAAACACCTATCATAATGTTTCATTGAAATAATAAAAGAAGACATTCTCCTCCTGTAAAATTTTCTAATGGTCGTTTGGACAATTAAGAACTAAGGCAACGTGTAGTTAGGAGATTTTAAAGTTTGTTTTGTAACTCGTAAGTAATATGGATTCTCCGGTCATATTTTTCCGTAACCTCCTTAAAGTGTGAAAAAGGGCAATGCAATTATAATATATGGTGATGATGGTGATGTAATATATGGTGATATGATGATGGTGATATTGAACGATAGAGGAGAAGTATCAGGGTATTGTCCAATATGATTTCCCGAAGATTTTTCCAATGCAGTAACCATTTAAAAAAAAATTGTTCAGTGCATTTTGCACTTTTTTATTTTTTTTATTTATTAAAATTACAGAGAACATTTTGTACCAGAATTAGAGAAGACCCACAAAGCTGTCATATGGCAGCTTGTCTGCAGGTTCTAACAATTTAAATTATTTGACGGCCTCCGTGGTCCCGAGGTAAGTCTCTGGACTCCGACAATCCGAAGGTCGCGGGTTCGAACCCGGCGTGCGCAAATAAATTTTATTTGATATTTGTGTTATTTCACAATTTATTTATTTAAAATAATATATAGTATACTTGCGGCACGTTCCAGAGTGGAAGATACTCTCAGTATCGCCCTGGTGTAAGACCACCATTCAGAATTGAAACGTTGCTTGAAAATGGCTTTAGCTTTAGCTATGCTTGGTACTTCCCCACCTTCCTCTTCCCTATCTCCTTCCCCTCCCCACTACCTTCAGCCTCACAACATACCCCAATTGGGGATGCCATAGTCTCACTGGCTCCAGACGGGAGCAGTTGGGACTCTTGTGCGGTATTAACTGTAAAAAAAAAAAAAAATTCTTAATATAATATCTAAGAAAATATTTGCAAATAAATTTATAGTTTTAAGGAAACATTAGAATAGATCACATAGTAGTATTAGATATATAAGATATAAATATAAATAAATAAGATATTTCAATATACCTATCTAATAAAAGATATGTAGGCAGCTATATTAAGATATTCAAATATACATGGAGTTTTCGTTCATTAACCATAGTTTTATCATTTTAGGACTTAGTCTCTCATTTTTAATCTAATCTATATACATGTGAAACATGGTGTAACTACCGATCCACCTCGATGGAATGACTCCGGATCCAATATAATGACGCATATAGAATTATATTTGGATTCAGAAGATATAGCAGTGCATCGACAATGTTCACTGAACTAGGATTGCACGGATTCGCCGGTCTAATGAGACATCGGGTCACTGGAGCCAGGATGCGGCTAATGGCTTTCGACAATGCAGTGGTGACCGCAGCGTTCCAGCACCAACCCCCACTCTTGAGTGAGCGCTGGACCCGAGCTCACCCTAGACCACGCTCTACATAGAATGATTATTTATTTATTTTTTAATTTTTTATTATTTTTTGTTTTTTCCTATTCTATGTTTAAAAAAAATCCGTTCTATTAAAATATGTATAATTATATAAATATGTACAATCATATGGGACGTGGGGGATTGCACTATCCTCCCCACATCCTGGAATAAAAAACATAAAAAGTAAAAAAAAAAAAATTATGTTGCTTTACCCAAGGAGCCGAGAGACTCGAGATGACAATCTTCTCGATATGTCGTACAGCAGAATCGAGCTCCGGTGCCTTAATAGTCAAGTCGATGTCCAGTGTCGTAACCCTGCAGCTTGGCGGGCAGAGCATACAGCTCACAGCGCAAGGCCGACGGTACGGGCACGTACACGTCAGGGTACCTAAGTCCTCCGCCGGCATTCGGACCTAGTGGAGTGTAAAGCTAAGATTGTACGGCGCGCGGGATTACCTGGATCACAGGGCGATTACGCCAAACGGCCGGGATGAAAGTCGCCTTTGACGTGTATTGCTTTCACGTGCAAGGAAATGTTGATTTGCATTTTCATAGAATATGGTGAAATTTCTACCGGTGAAATTTCACGAGAAAAAGTCATGAGTGCAATTGTTATTTTAATATACTTTTCGACTTATATACCGGGTGTTCAGACGGCTTTACCAGCGACCGAAAATTCAAACCGGATTTTTTTTACAATGAGATAATAATAGAATATTATACTCATTCCGCCGCAAGCCGAATATATCGTGCAACTAACGATGTCTTCAGTACGGTTTAGATGACATTAATGTTGAATTCTTGGTTCCAGCCATTTTTCGAATAAGTAGTTATTTGTAACTTGTATACTGAAGTGCATAGATACAAGTGAAAGGCGTAAGCATAGAAGTTACAAAATAGGTACTTACACAATTTACAAATTTCTCAATTTTTCCAAATATTTTTATTTTATTTTAAACAAGTAATTTCGCTTCGATTATGAAAAATATCTCAAATTTACATATTTATTCAATTTACAATATGTAAAATCAGTTATTTGGGAGGTGGGTATGGGTACCGTCGCCCGGGAAACATTTATTGGTTTACCAATTCCATAGGTCACCCCAAGTGGTTCGCTATTTTTGGTGACTAAGCAGGGGTGAGGTTAGTCCTTGGCTAGTAGGATCTTGGCGGCGGATGCGTCTGCCCACCAACTGCGGGTTAGGCCGGATCAGGATTGATTGGAGGAAGACCTTTTGACCTATCCATCAGGACTTTCCGGAACATCACCTTACAGTGGGAGGGAAAGATTCACTTCGTCCATCTCCCTTGACCCTACACAACCCTGATGCTTTTTCAAAAAGAACGAATACAAGTATTTTGATTTTTTGTTTTTGAATTATATGGCAAAAACCAAAATAATGTGTTCCTTAATTTTGCTGTTTTTACCGGGCAATTCCGGACGCGGGAATTCGCGTTGGTCGAAAACTGGGTTAACTTTGATATATATCAAAGATTCAAAACTACCCAACCTTTTGCTATGAATTGTTATTTTTGTGCTATATTGACTGGATTAAAAACAAAAATAAATCAAATTACACATAATCTCGAGGTCGCAATTCAGAATTCTCACAAGTTAAAAAAATTATTTATCTACTAATACTACAAAATAATGCAAAATAGAAATCCACATTCAAAGAAATATTTAAAGAAATTAAACAATTACTCTGTATGTAAACACGATTTATTTATATATATTTTTTTAATTCCGACCGGTTTCGCTTAACATAAGCATCATTAGGGTATAAAATTAAACTGATCAAAAAATCTATTTTGTGAGCTTATACATACATACAGAAAGAGATAAAATAAAGGAACTGTGAGAAAGTATGAAATTAAAATCTTACGTTGTAATAGAGAGAAAGAGATAGATTTGTACATAACGGGCTATATTTTCGTTTGAAAATTAACAAGTCGGCGCATCGATCAACAGTATAACTTTTTTATAATTAAATAAATTATTTATAAAAAAAAATTTAAACTTTTTCAAAATTAAAAACAAAGCCTTACCGTATAAAATAATAATCTTTCGAAATCAGTTTATGCTTTTTTGTAAAACAGTTTCGATACGTCTAGAATTTGATTTAAAAATGAAAAATTTCCGGTTGAGTTTCTAACCATGCTCTTTTAAACGGTGACCGAACAAGTCAGAATGAAACCAACTCAGAACTACCTCAAAAAAGTCATTAGAAGTGATGGAAAAAATTATTAAAAATTGGTTAAATAGCTTACGTTAGGTGAGGGATTTTTTTCATAGCTTTTGATGACTTTTCAATGAGGTGTTGAGTTGACTTTATTCTCAGTTGGCATGGAACCCTTTTAAAGGACGTACGAAATCTTGGTCTCCGGTGAATTTTATGTTATTTCTTCCAATTTAATTAAAAAACATCAGTTTGTATTGGATTGTTAGGGACAAGGTGATGGGTTAAGCGGTTACTCGGCAGAGTGGGGCAAAAATTTGGGGGGACGTTTGGGCAAAAAAGAAAAAAAAAGTCACTGGATATCATAATTCATTTAAATTTGTTAATCCAAATAATGTCAAGAATCATTGGTTAAAGTAAGTCATGTACGTCCCATAAAACCCTGTTAAGGTACTCGTAGACTAATAATGTGAACCTATTTACGAGCCACCTCAATAAGTTAAGTGACCAAAGTCGTGGATCACTTAATGGGTTTTACTTGCAATCTGACGATGTGTTAAAATATTATTACACCGTAGTACCTACTCAATAATTCACAAACTAGATTGGTAGGTTGGTATTGATATTTTTTTATAAGTGTATCAATAATATTTATATTTCAGCCTTTTTAATTAAAATTTTGATTATTTTCGATTAAAATACTGAAATTATAAAATCACCCGATGACAAAGATGATGGTCAAGAACACTATGGGAAACTTAAGCAGATAGTCTGAATTCTCGAAAAATCGGTCATTAACATAATTTTCTCTTTAAAATATTATTCTATAGTTAGGTACCTACTTTATGGTTTGTCTCAATTATTCAAATAAAAAGTAACAAATTTGAAAATTACTCTTAAATTCAAATCAAATCCAAGATATGATTCTTCATTGAACCAGAGTTATGCGGGACGTAAGCACAACCGAAATTAGTATTTTTGATGATTTACGATGGGATTAGGGCTGGTTCTTTTAAGAAAGTGAAAATTCGTTAACCAGGTAACAGCTTTAGATTGGAAAGCTATCAAGGCTATCGTAAGACCCTCTGTGAATAGTCAAAACATTTATTTCAAAATATTTTGAACTCCGTGACATTTTGACTTGCGAAAGGCCCCATCACATCCCTTACCATCAAATTTATTTAATGTAGGTTTTACAAATATTAATCTTTTGATATCCAATAAATTGTAGCTGAAGAACATATCAGTAGGGTTTATTAATTATTTTGTAAATCGATTGCAATATCTGTAGGTATAGTAAAAAAAATCTTATAAGTCACGTTTATGATGACTTTATAAAAAAAATCCCGTGTGACCATGCTTTATTTAGCTACGATACACGCCATAAATTTACTCACAAATATATCAAAGATTCATATACATTTGAATGCTTACTATTTCACTTAATTGTCGCTACAATTACAACTACACTCCATAACCTAATAATTTATATCTATCCATAGATTTTTCTACAGGTAGGTAATTTGTTAAACCAAACGGTTCAATACCGGTAAAGCGGTAATATTCCGGTAAATATGTTTATCACAGTTTTTTTTTCAATATGCTGTTTTCTGTTTAATCTGTTTAGAGCAGAGGTTCCCGAACTTTTTTTCTCGCAGACCACTTTCAAAATTTTACTGGTTTCGGTAAACCCCTGCTGCTACATTTTTTCCATATTCCCAAAACTCGTCATAAAACGTGAAGATTAGATCTAACGATGGAAATTTGCGTCGCGGCTGCGCAGCGCGCCAACTCTAAATTCGGAGTGGTAAAATAAATAAAAAAATAAAAAAATTCTTTCGTTCTATTTATTAAAATAATATGATAACAGACTCAATAGAAACATTTTTTCAAGCCCGTGGACCAAAAAATAGCAAAAAATTGCAAAATTATTTTTCGCGCTATTTTTTATCTGTTAGGATTGCATGAGAACCATAGCTCCTAAAAATTTTAGCCAAAAATCTGAAAATACGAATCTTAAAGCTTCAAAATATTTGTTTTAAGGTCTCAGTACGACCATTTTTCACCGAAACCACCGAAAAATTTGGATTTTTTTTTGCTCCCTTAATTTTTTCTGCCTACATGGATGTAAAGCTAAGCCAACATTTTTGTTCTCTACTATCGAACCAGATAAATTTTCGTGGACCCCCACTTACAACTTTTTAACACCTATTTTTTTATCATGCCAACGTAGACCCTCGTCGAGTCTCCCGTAGACCCCTGGGGGTCCACCAGACCACTTTGGGAATCACTGGTTTAGAGCAATATTTAACCTAACTTTACTAAGTATTTGTTTTTTTCATATTTGTAAAAAGCATTAACTTTGTGGCTCGCCATAATTTACAATATAAACACATATATTTGTTGTGGACTACTTTGATTATTTTATAAAAGTGGTATTATTTTATAAAAGTGGCCTACAGTAAAATTATTTTATAATTTTATTCTAATAATATTCTAATATAATTTAATAAAAGTGGTGTACAACAAATTTATGTGTTTATTTGTTTTTTCGGTGGAAGTAAGTAATTTAATGTTCAATATAAGAATTTTTTATTGTAAGTGGTGTCTGCTTAAAACACCCTCTATTTTATTGGGGCGGTTTCTTGTTGTGAACATTTTTCAACCACAGAATCTTTAAAGAATGGTTCAACACCCTTTTGTAATACAAATAAATATTTATAAAGTAATAATGCATTTCCATTGCTACCCTGGAGTTTTCATTGCAATCACTAGAAATGTAATTAAAAAAATAAAATTAAACGAAAAAAATTTAAATACTGCATTTTATTGGTAGACTGGTTTAAATGTAACAGGTGTTGCAAGTGGTATTATGTAACATTATAACTAACATATTATTATCCCAAACAAGAATCAACCATATGATAATTCAAAGTTAGTAAAGTGGGCAAAGTTCAGGGCAGGACGATACCCAACAATAACGATGTAATAATATAATACGTATGGCAGCTACGCAGATTGCTCTTGGTGAAGTTTCCCCACTTGCCTTCCACACGGGTAAATCTTGAAACTTTTTCGAGGCCAATGTGGATGAGCGAGGTGACAAGGATATTCATATAACTTTATTGTACTCTCCATGTTTTAAAGTGTCGCGATTTCAGGGGCGGGCGCTGAAATATTATGGGGCGAACAACTTTTCGTTGTTTGTTTATTTTCTCTCATTGAACGAACACATCAAACATTGAACTTTGGTTTCCACTTCCTGACTGCTTTTAAAAATTTTCACAGTGCTTGGTAAACTTTGGTTGTTTTGTTGTTCAACTTCACATGCTTGTATTTCAAATGAAAGCATTAAGCGTTTAATGGATAAATCAGGTCACGTCACATTAGCACTTGGTGTATTAGAAGTATCTTCAAACTCTCTGACGGGGGTATTGTCGTGCCTTAACTGAAATTATATATTAGAACTCATACACGCATGCTATTAACCTAAAAACTACTTTCAGCTAGAATACAACAGATCGCACAATGAGAGATGATACACTTTTATATATTATAGCAAATAATATTGAAGGAGCATTATCAAAAAAATTAAGTAAACTTCATTAAATATCTAAGAGATAAAACATAAATAAACTGACATTAAATGCTACTAAAAGTTAATTCATCGTATTAGGGAAAAAAACTAAATGAAGTTACCGCCCTAAATATAGACAATCATAATATTGAAGAACTAGAAGAAATTAAATACTTGGGATTTGTAGTCGGTAATAAGTTAAAACTTAACACTAACTTTGATGTGTTGAATAAAAAAATTGCAAAAAAGTTTATTTTCTTAAGTAGGATAAAGGGAAAATTAGACATTAACACAAGAAAATTGGTGTACAACACCACTGTAGTTTCCCACGTAATTTATTGCCCAAGTGCAATTTTTCCTAGCAATAAAACAAAAGTTAAAATAATGAAAATATTTCAGAATAGAGATCTATAGGTTTATAGGTCTATAGGTCTAGAGGTCTATAGGTGCTGTAGAGGTATACTAGGACAAAAACCATGCAACGCCAACTCCATATCTTAAGTGTGTGGCAACGACAAGTCTACAAGCCAAATATTTATTTGTTAGTTAAAAAATAAAATTACTTACCAGATTTTATGTTGAATAAAGTTAAATTTCATATTTGTTCATATGAAGCAGATGTGACATTTATTTAAAATAATACAATAACTTTGTAAAAACATAAAAATAAAAGTGGTGTTTACAAAGTAATTGTTATAAATGAATTGTAAAGTTCATTGCTATTTGTAATGTATTGTAAAGCGTCTGCCTTGTAGAGACAGATGGCGGTGACATCAGCTATCGGTAGAATCGGCTAGATGGCAAGCCGTAGTGCTTGAGTTCTCCGACAGGAGGTCAGGACAGCTCAGAGGCTGTGTTTTTAATGTTCACACAGCAGAACCATTTTAGCCAGCTCTCAGTTAGGTTGACTTACGTAGTCCCATCTGTATACGCGAAGTATAAATAAAACCAGATAAAGAACCAGAACAAGAACAGAACAGAACATTACACTATCCTACGATAAACTGCTAGCACTCTTTTAAGGGTGAATTGTCTATTTAAAAAAAAAAATGCGACGATTTTATGCTTCCTAAAAAAAATTTATCGGGAACACAAAACAATATTATTTAGCGTAAAGGTTTTAAAATGTTCAATTAGCTCACTGTAAATGTTAAGAAGGCAGTCTTGCAGTTTTTCGTGGATTTTGTCTCACTGTTGTGAAGTCCAAATTTTAGTAAGTAGGTAAATAATATTAAACTAGTTTTAGAAAAGAATATCTTAAATAAAAGATGTAAACATTTTATAACTAAAATTTTTTTACTTAACATGCGATTATGATATATTTTATAACAATAATTTATTACTGATGAATGGTTTTCATATTATTTACTTCCTAAAAATAACTCCCGCGGAAAAGGAAAGTTATGTTGAAGAAGATGCTGGTGTTCATGTTCTTGATATAAAAAATTTCGATAGCATCATGAGCTAAAAAAAATTATACAGGTGTCGCACATGTTTGGAAATATAATCACATGAATAAAATATGATGTTTTTTATACATACGCGCAGACCTAATAATACATTTGCGAGTAATTCCCTGGCAGTGGAGATAAAAACCTAAAACACTTCTCTGTTGGCAGACGGCGAAATTTAAAAACACAATTTATTGCTGCGCGCAATAAATCAAATATGTGGAAAAATAAATTTATACACGAATAAACGAACGTTCTGTTAAATTATTTTAATAAAATTAAACGTTTTTTGTTCTTCGGAAAAAATGCAATTTAAAATAGAGCGAGGACATTTTTATTCCAATTACCCAAAGGATGCGTTACTTTCTTGTAACGACGGGAAAACATATAAAGGCGAATTAAAATTCAAATTAATAATGTACTTATTTATATGCCTGTATAATTTTAAATATGTTATTAAAGGATATGATTTGAGATTTTCACGCCCAGAAAAAAGTATTGTTGGAATTTATGTTTGAGGTGTTAAACCGTGTAGCGCCAAAGTTTCGGATAGCGTCACAGTGTCCATCTTCAAGGCAGATGTGTAATCTTACATAATATTGATTACTAATTTGCCCTGATGATGAACGTTGCACGAAACGTTGGCTAAAGAAGGAAATAACGCAACACGGCGTAAAACCACTAAAATAAACCTTGGTAATTTTATTATAGACTAGCTTTTCCCCGCGGCTTCGCTCGCATGGTATTACGGGAAATTACTGTAGCGGTTGAACTTATCAATTATCCCCCCTTCTCTTCACCCCCACCCCCTCCCGCATTCCATACATTCATTCCCTTACATTCAGTTTTCAAACATCTCGCCTGCCACCTAAATTTCATAAAGCTATAGCTCAAAGAAAAAAAGAATTATCCAATTTTGTTAATTCGTTCGGAATTTATGCGCTTACAAACATTTCGGATGTTTATTTTTAATTAAATATTTGGAAGTTTGTTAATATAATTAAAAAATTACACTATTTATTATTCAGTCTTTATAATCATTACGAATTATATTTTTAATGTAGGAACTCTTATCTGACATTTATTGCAACAGAAGCTTGTCCAAAAAAAAAATGAATTCTGATATTTGAATTTTCTGCAGTAGTAGCTGACCAGTAGACTGAGTATCTACCAGCATAGAGCCCAAAAATATATCAACATTGTTTCCATAGAAAAGATTTTTTTCTGACGTTAGCAAAAACTCGCTTTTGTTAGCGACAGAAAACGTATAACAAATATAATATATTAATATTTTTAATTTCATAACGCCAGAGCTTACCATCATATACAACCTGTAGTCTGCGCATATAATTTAGCTTTATATTGGTGAAAGAATTATTAAAGTCTTTATATTGTGTTATGCGTGAAAAGGTCATAAACGAACTCGAGCAGTTTCGCATTTATAATATTAGTAAAGATACATTGCCATCACAATTATCAGCGCTACAATCAGTAGAGTCCTGACGGCGTGCGGCATCCACGAATTGCTTCCATTTTTGTCGGTATACTGCTGTAACTTGCCCCAAGATACAATGTTGTCAACAATTTTCCTGTCAACCCTCGAGTAGTTTTGACCTCCCAACCCGGTCCTGTTTTTTATTTTAATTTTATTTTATTTATTTATTTGAGACACAAACAGGATATATGTGACATCTAAAAATATGTCCCCGGTCTAAACTGCATGCAACCAGAACCTGCCCCCTAAACTGATAAATATCATTTTATTGACGGATATTTAACTACGTGGAGTTAAATGATGTCCGCCAGGCACCATTTATTCAACTATGGCTACATTTATTATTTATTTTTGATGATCTTCCTCTAAAAAATATCAGGCACCCTTTTGTAATATGTACAGCGATTATCACTGTGGAGTAATACTGGCCTGGTGAGTATTTCACAGGGTTTGCACAAAGCCCTACTTACGAGGAGCCTGGATGTAAATCATGAAAACATTCCCTGGCCGGTTTTATTATGTTTCTTTTCCGGTTGTCATATTCTATCGTAAGAAGTTTTCCAAATCAAAAATATTCGATTGTTTATTTCCAATACGTTTTGTTATTTTGCCGTAGGTAAAAAGAAAGCTTGTTTGTTTTCTTGCCTTCATTCGCTCTGAGATCAGTCGCTTTTTCAGAACTTGTACTCTGTTTATGATATATGTGCATAACAAATAGTTTCAAGGCGGGCAATAATTTATGAAATGATTTCTATGTACTTGGAATCTGCGAAAACTTTTTAAATTGAAGAGCGAACAGGTAATAGTGTCGCCTTGATCCGCAAAAATACCCCAAATGACTTTCAGAAAAACAGTTTTTAGCCCTAATATTGAGATAAATGTAATTATTATCTTCAAACAACATAGATGTCTGTATTTACCAAAAGCCTTCGTAATCTTCTCAAAATTTATTGGTATTTTTTACTCACTGTCATACCACGAGTTCCCACTGAACTTAAAATAATATGTTGTTGTAGGTAGTGTAGGTACATGATTGCAGGTAAGTAATTGAAAAAATAAATCATTGAAGAAGACAATAACACTAAATTAATAATCTAAACGAAAACATGAAAAAGAACAAGACACAGAATAATAAAAAGATAACGGTCGCAACTGGAACTCGAACTCAGAGCCTCTCGTATTTCCAGGACAAATGCCTGTACCAATTCAGCTACTTATTTAAATGTCATTGTTGTCAATTAAAAAATAAAATTATAATTAGATTAATGATAATTTGAATAAAATAAAATAGTTTTAATACCACTTTATTGAACATATAAAACCAATCGGTTTTGGTTCATCGTAAACCTTCATCAGGGTTATACAAAAATATTCTTAATTAATTACAGAGTTGTAATGTATTTAAAGTTAATGTAGAAGAAGGAGATAGAACATTAACTTAGTGGGGGCGAAAGGGAGGGAGGTAAGAGAAAGTTAAAAGTAGATTGCAGGGAAGGGGAATATGCTTAAAATGGGGCTGTTTGTTAAATCTAATTATTTATTTCGTAAATTTGTCTTATTTTTTTTAGATATTATTTTCATTTCAAGAGCTTCTAGTTTAGACGTAGACCTATTATATGTATATGCAGTACACATATCCCCGAAGATTTATTTAAATAGTGATCTTTATCGATAAAGTGTGTTGCAGATTCTGAAAAACATACATTATTTAGGCACGTCAAGTGTTCAACACTCTCCTTTCAACATTTCTTTCCGTTTTACCTTTGTAAAACGCTGGAAAATCATTTAACTTAAGCTTATTGGTAGCAGAATGACTGAAATATTTTTTTTTATACTTAGAATTGATCAAAAGTTTACCTAGGTTTAGTAGCCAAAAGAAAGCAGCTTTAATTTCTGTAAGAAATTTTGAAACACAATGAGGATAAAATTCTACCCTAACCGCGGTTTTTGTTGACTATGTTGGCTAAACAGGAATTTATTAGTAAATTTGATTCATAGTTTTTTTGCAAGTATTCTATCAGTTAAGTTTGGGCGTATCCGTAAGAGAAAGTTCTTTGGTAAAGTTAATGTCAGATAGAAGAATAGTGATAAGTCTGTGGACTATAGAATGGAAGGCAGAATGTCTATGGGAAATGGGAAGGTTTGAAGTAGGTACTATAATATGAAGTACTATGAAAATTATTTTACTCCGTTAAAACATTAGTTCACCAAGAACCCAAACAATGCAATGCACAAAATACGCATCATAAAACATAAGGCTTAATTTGAAAGATATAATAAAAATAATTGTATTATATGTACACAAGGAGGTAGGGATATAGATCTAGCTCACATTAACATGGATTAACAAAAATGTTATTAAACATAAATCAAATCCAATAATTATGTGGTTATTATTTCCAGGAAAGCCGGTCAATAGATACCTCAGCAATGCCAATGACAAACGACCCATAAATGATTGTGTAATCAGACCGTCACGCTTGAGCACCTATAGACAGACATACAACCGTCCATTAGCCAAACACAGGGGTTAAGCCCTGAATAGTGATTATTCTTCTTCAATCAGCTGGGTAGTGGGTGGTGGGTGGCCAACTTTGCTGATCGCTCCGTTATAGCAAGCGATTATTTACAGATTACTCTTTGAAAAGCACAAACACGTAAAAAATTCCAAATAAATAAATAAAATTAATGACATTCCTTTGAATTGTTACATCTCAAATAAAATTATTATTAGAACCAATAATGCTAATGTAAGCCAACAAATATAATTATTATTCGACCATTCTCCATTCCATTATTTGGACAGTTGTCCAGCTATTGGTGACTGGTGGATTTGGGTGCCTGGATGTAGGTAGGCAAGTCTGGACTTATATGGATAACAGCAAACTCCAAGAAATCTGTCCAGTCCTCTTCATATACTAGTATCCTTCGGGTTCTCAACTATCAGAGTTGGACATTAGCAATAGGGATGGTGTGAAGGATCATATTCTTTTCTCCGAGTTCCACAACGATTGCTTTAAGTGTATCCATCATTCTGATAATGATTTATGATTCTTACTGCATTGCTGATTGAATCCATTATATATGAGCTTGGAAGATATGGAATTGTAATCCAAATGATGTATTCATTTTTGGTGCTTCTTAATATTAATAATTATTCTTGGCGTTTTTTTGGAACGGGTACGTTTAAAACCTTTTTTTCTTTCTTGTGTTTTTTTGTAATTGTTTTTAATTGCATATTTGTACATTCCAATAATTTATTAGGTTGCCAAGTATGCCGGTCGATTAAACTCCAACCTCCTTCCCATCTTCAGAGCACGTCTTTCAAGTCCTAACAAATCAGTGCCCCCTGGTGTACCTGGTATCTCACCGGGGCAGAAATAATCCTGGCAGTGGAGGTACAATCTTGTTGCATCGTATCGAAATAATGTTTGAATTCTTTGAAATTCTGTTAGCAATTGAAATGTTAGATTTGTTCTCACGAAATGTGGAGTTAAGTTAACCAAGACAAAACTTTTTTATTTTAAAAATAAAACTCTGGGACGCTTCTACGAGTAAATTGGTGTTAATTTATATCAATGTTAAATACACAAAAGCAACGGGACAGTTAAAGTTTCAGAAATGAACATTCGCGATGAATTTATTTGTGAATCATTCAGTAAGATCCATATCGGAAATAGATGAAGAGAAGAGGGGCAAATCTTTTGTATAGCCAGGTAACGAGTTCAAGATTTTATTTAGAGAAAATATTATATATTTTATGAGCCTCATATCACAGTGACATTTTGTTCTCAGTATAGCCCCAGTGTATTTCAGCTTGGATTGTTCTGACCATGAATACTTTAAAAATGAACCTCGATTCGTACGTTCTCGTATTTAATTTCAAAATGATTTTGTTCATATACGTGCAATGTCATTTGTGAATCTCTCATCATTTTTCTTCTTGCACAAATGAGTGTGTATGTATCGATAGTATCTTATATCAGAAGTGAATTTACTAAATTCATATCCTTTCATCCATGACACTTGCTCAAATATCATTTTGAGGAGAGAAATAAATCGTAAACCACCATTTTCAGGTTCTTGAACTCGTCATCTTCAATCTATTTCTTTGAGATCGTAATAGCTCTAAAGTATCATTTAGCGTTCAAAACAATAACCATATCTCAGCAGATGTTATTATTTACCCTGAGTGCAAACGTGTTTTGGTACGGTATCAATATTTATACATTTGGCATAACAGAGAGCTCATAAAAAAGTTTATGGCGGTAACAGAACGTAGGTAGGGCGGAACAATAGGAGAGAATAATAATACTACGTGTCTGTCTGCTGTTGGTACGGACTCAAGCACAAAGCACATTGACCCAACATTTGAATAAACGATTATCAGGGATTTATATTATTATTTGCGGATATTCACAGTACACGTACTAAATACCTACGTTGACAAAACTCGTGTTCACTTTTATGAAATCGTAATTGTTAGGTATTTTTTTAAAAGATTATTTTTGCTTTCTTGCGAACAGAATCCTGGATAGCTTGGAAATAAAATTCTAATGACTCTTACTCATATTTATTCAATGGCAAAAATTATATATTTAATCACATTTGATTGCTGTGGCTTTTTGATAACTCATTTCGAAAACTTTGATTTTCTGAAAATTGGTTTTTCGTTAACGCAAATAAATATTTAAAATGCGCAAGTTTGGAGGAGCCACTTTATCAAATTTATATTTTGGAACATAAAATGGCGAAAAAATAAACAATATACAACTGAAGGCAAAGCTGCATACTTTTTCTTGGCTAAATCAACATGAAGATGCTTGCATTTTGCATACTCCTCTTAACCCAACATTAACTAACCCAACGGATAGAACAAAAGTATGTGAAGTTTTGTTAAATGGGGCAAAATACGAGAATTGGTACACTGGCTATAAGGTAACGTTGGTGTAAGGTTTAACTTTTCTGAATTTCTTTATTGGATATTTTTTCTTACATAATTTTTCATGATCAACAAAATTAAGAGTACGCAGTTTTTGCAATATTATATTACACTTTCATAATGAAAGCTGGTGCTTGCGTTTAGGAAAGGTTTATTACTACAAACATTAAAAATAACTGTTTTTAGGTTTTCACGGCCAAAAGTATTTTTGTCATTTATTTTTGGGGTGTTATGCCGTGTTTCGCTACCTCCTTCTTTAGCCAACGTTTCGGACAGCGTTACAGTGTCCATCATCAGCTCATCTGCCTTGATGATGTACACTGTAACGCTGTCCAAAAGGTTGACTAAAGAAGGAGGTAGCGAAACACGGCATAACACCCCGAAAATAAATAACAAAAATTAAATATAACTTAACAACTTTACAGTGAATGCAAATAAAAAAGTTTAAACAAAGGAATACGTGAAATTTTCTGTTTTAAAAACGAAAGAAAGTATGTAATTACTAAAATTGGTGTTAAATACATATTATTTATATACAAGATTATTTTAAAAACAAATCTCAATATATCTCAAAATAAAACTCGCGTTTAGAAAAATATTAATTTATTTACCAAGTATGCGTAGATAGATACAATCAAAGATATTAAAATATATTTCAATACAACTAACCTTTGCAAACTTTTTTTGAATACATCTTTTCACACTTTTGTTTGTTTTACGTTGTATCTTGGATGTGAAAATAAGCCCACTTTCCGATATCC
Organism: Glyphotaelius pellucidus; assembly: GCA_936435175.1. Lineage (NCBI taxonomy): Eukaryota > Metazoa > Arthropoda > Insecta > Trichoptera > Limnephilidae > Glyphotaelius > Glyphotaelius pellucidus. The sequence goes on along the minus strand of OW386537.1, from coordinate 34,298,215 downwards.
GATCGAGCTGAAACTTGGCAGAAAGACGGTAAGATGACAATACAATTTATCAACTTTTGGTGAAGAAATTAATTTTATTTACGAAATAAATGTCGGTTGTTAAGGCGGTTGAAGGAAGGTTGAAACCTCAGTCTGAACATTTTTTAAAGTTTAAAAGACATTCGAAAATAGATGAACTATATTAAAAACTTTTACAGGAATTTAAGGATTGATCCACAAACCACATCAATACTGAAACTATTCAAATATTATGAATTAATTATTGTTTTAAGAAATATTCTGAAACTTTGCGTCCGAAACAATGACTAGAAAAGTTATGACTTTGAACTTAAATAAGTTTGTATACAATACTTCATATTATTTTTCATATGAATTTTGTGTGAGCACATGAAAGACGAAAAAGAAGACTATTGGCTGGGCGTATCGATTGCCATTATCTGAGATAGACAACGGTTCGCAATTGTATCCGATGTAAGGAGATTAACTCCTTTGTATTTTAGTAATCTACTGCAAACTGAGCTTAACCCGGCCGCACAATACAGTGCATATACACTGTGGCTTTTGTTTGTGGGCTAGATTTAATACAAAACTATTTTGCCTTGTATATTATATCCGCATTGGAGGGGACCCACCACTTTCCCAACGGCGAAACTGATTGTTTTAACCTACTTAGCCACACATGTCAGGACTCTAATTTTGTTTGTAAAAAGGAAGCTACATTTATTTTTAAACGAATCTAGACCCTCCGATGTCCCTGTATGCATGATTGTTAGTAAGAGGGAATTTATTCGATGAAATCTAAATCATAGAAATTCTATTATTTGTTCAATTTTCTACAATCTTTTCTTCCTCTTTTGCTATTAGAATAATTAGAATTAAATGAAATTCAATTTTATCAATTTTCAAATTTAAATCTAGACATTCTGTACAGCATGTCAAAAAGCCGGGTCTCCGGTGACAATATTATTATAAACGTTTAACCAAATGTTTGTAAAAACATGAAACTTTGAGGCACGGCCACAATGCTTTTGTTTTTCATGGTCGATGGAAAACAAAACATGTGGTGGCCCCGACCCAATGTTTTATATTAAAGTTTTGAAAACATTTGGTCTCTGGAGACTCGACTTAAATTATGCTTTTTGTAGCTAAGTACATATTTAATCAGAACATTTTTATCTTGACATTATTTTTTTTGGTCTTTAATTTTATTAGTAGTTACTTTATTAGTCAGTAATGTTGATCCGATATTTGATCCACTGAAAGTATCCCCCAGAAACTATAATTATTATAAAATCCTAATTTTATGTGCACTATTTTACCAACCCTTAAATCGATTTCAAAAATGCCTTTAATAATAAGTCGGTATGGATTTTTACGTTACACATTACACAGTCCTTAAAGCGGGTAAGAGATGACGGCAGCAGTCTCGTTTACGCGCGCTTCACCGCACCAGTGCTGCTACGGGCGCGGTTCACACTTTTTCCCCCGCCTGACCACAGAACCCGCCAGTGCTCGCTTCCGACAGGATGCACATGTGTTGAAACCCCTGAGGCTCGCCCAACCCACTCGTATGGAGTCGCATCTACCGGTGCCCGCAAGTGGCCCGGCTTGATTTTGACCGCCCCGCAGTGCCCACTTATAATGAAGTCCTTAAACCATCATGTATTTGGTGTATTGGCCGAAACCCCGTGCCCGAGGATGTCGGCTCAGCCCCACTCCTGATTGCGTAAGCCATTCCCTGTATTTTCCCCTTTGAATGTGCTAATGTTACGTCTTTGTACTTTCTACAATAAACTTTGTACGAGAGAACCACTCTTTTCCATTGGATTATGTATGACTGCCCTTTGTTTCCTCTGGTCGAGCATAAGGCTGCCTGCCGATCCTAACCCTGGAGATCGGAGTCACCTTTCCCTACCAACTGAGCTAGTTGTGGAAAGACTTGAGCCAAACTATTAACGTTTGACCTCAAGGCTCCCTGATCCTCCAAATTACCTGTAGGGGCCATTTCTGCCCATAACTCCGACGCCCAAACGCAGCACTGGCACCCAACGCAGCAGGATATTAAACAAATTTATTTATAGTGTCTTTTTTTAAACTTATTTTTATAGTTTTATCCCTGATTCATTTGAATGAAAACAAGTTTTGTACTTTAGTTATTCGGCGGTACATCCTTTCTGCACACCCCTTGGGGGACACTTTTATATTTACACAGTTATATTTTGTGCTAGTAGGTATATTGTATTTCCCTAAATCGACTGCACATTCTATGTAAGTATGAGGGGCCAACTGTCGGGGATCATCTATCGTGGAATCATAAATGACATAATCTTTCCATTGTAAAATATGTACGTATAAAGCCAAGATAAAGAAAACTATAATGCCACAGTCCTGCATTGCTCTACTAGGAAATAATTATGAAAAGCAATGTTTTTAATATATTGTTACCTAAAAGAATTCCCTATAAGACATTTAAATTTGCCGCGAGCCAATTAATTAATCATCGCTCAACCACCGGGTGCAGTAACACGCGCAGCATCCACTGCGCAACCCGAAGCGCGACAACGCCGACAACGCAAGTCGGCGCCCGCATCTCCCACTCTTACCCGACTTCCTTCAAGAGTAACCACATCACCTTTGCGCACGATTTCCACGCACGTAGCTGCCGGGGGCCCCCGAGACGCTGAAAGGAGCCTCTCTGCCCCTTGTCTCGTTTTCGATGGCCGCCCGAACTACCTTGGCGGGCCTTGACGCCCTGCCCGGTCTGCCAACTATTCTGCTGCCCGGTGACCAAACCATAAGCCCATTTAAAACATCTCCTCTCCTAAATGTGCAACAACCACGCAGTAAACTAACGCAAATTTGTGCAAAACTCGACATGGAAGAGAGGGAGATTTGAACTGTAAATGCCCCAAGCCAGATTGATATAGGATAAATATTAAGTTGTCCATTGAGTTCTACTGTTTGTATGCCTTTTCTCTGTAATACACTGTTTTTTTTTTTGGTAAATATGGAGTATCTTTTGACGATGTGCTGGTGATGGAGACGAGCTGGAGAAGAGGTTCCACATGTAAAGGCATTTCGCCGACCCCAACAGAGCTAATGATGAGTTTCATGTCCTACGACTGACGCTGTCTGCCGCCAAATCACCTTGTATGCCTTTTCTCTGTAATACACTGTTTTTTTTTTGGTAAATATGGAGTTTCTTTTGACGATGTGTTGGTGATGGAGACGAGCTGGAAAAAAGGTTCTCCATGTAAAGGCATTTCGCCGACCCCAACAGAGCTATTGATGTCCTACGACTGACGATGTCTGCCGGCAAATCACCTTTGAACAAGGAAACCTTTGTCGCCGCCCATAACACAGCTGCCCCAACCCTAATACCGCCGCCCAACCATAGCAATATGTAAATATCAAAATAGTTTAAATGATTTCAGACCGGAAAGGAGGTAATTATTGCCACGTTTTTACTTTAATTTACATTGTATTATTTATTGGGTCAAGAGAAAGTTACATAATATTTTACTGCCACTAAGAGCTCCGCTATAACTACTTACTCTCTAACAACCTAACATAGAAAATAATCAGATTTTACAATGAACCCATCAGAGGTACGCTTGTACTTTCACATATATGTACACGATATAATTAGCTCCATAAAGGGGGTCGTTGGGAAAAGCAGGAGGTGATTTCCTGAAGGGCCTATGTCATCATTGGATATGCAGTGGAAATTATTTTTAGGAAAGCAATGAGAGGAAGTTCTGGGATGGGAATGTGCATGATGAATGGGTGGGACTCTGGAAGTCAGTGTGTCCAGGAGTGATGGACTTTCACTACGGTGCAAGGTTATGGGTTGGAAGAGTCCCGCTGGAATCCCTCAAGCAGTCTTTCTCAATCTAGCCCGCCACGCAGAATATGTGGGCAGTTGCGTCCACTGCTAAGACCTAGGCAAACCTTACCCCATGAACCCGGGTATCCTTGCTAAGTCACTAAACGTAGCGAACCAATAGGGGTGGATTTTTATTTTAGATTCTTTAATTTCTTCACCACCCTAAAAAAAATTACCAACTAAGAAGACAGTCGGTCATGTTTATATTGATGTCCCCCTCTGACCCCCCACCAAACGAAAGAAGAAGAATATTGATATTAATGATACGATAGTTATAATGGAAAAAACACTTATTTTTTCAGCAATCTTTCGGTCATACATACGATATTGTACATACCTAACGCTACTGGCGTACGACGCTATAATTTCCAAGCATTTTTCGGGCGTAGACCGTACCAACATATTGTTCGCCATACGATCCCATACAGATACGACACACGAGACACATAATATATTACACGTGTAGGCGCGGCCTAGATCCCATGTGTCAAAAGAAATGTAATTGTAGGGCGTTCTTTGCTGCCAGGGAACTTCCATTCAAGTTCGGTCACCATTTCTACAAACAAGTAGTTGTAGATACGAATGCCACTCGCGTATCGTCACACCAGCATTGCAACTGTAGCGTGCAACTGTAGCAAAACAAAGCATCGTGTACCAACACTAGCAAAAAAAGTATGGCGGGTACTTACGAGCGGCGCGTATACTACGCGCATGAAACTCGAGTCGCTTGTAGGTATCTCCGTGTACAAATGGCTTTAGGTAGCTGCAGTGGTCACGCGGCTGTCAACTGTGTGGTAGCAGATTTCGTAAAAAGAAATGATATTCCGTGCTCTCCCACTACACCCACTAGACCCCCCAGCATGTAATAGGGGGTTTAGTGGGAAAGAAAGATTACAGCATCCGTGTCACACAACAACAGATAATTTATATAAAGGCCTGACTCCTGCGCCAAAAAAACATGAACAATAGCTTGAACTACACCGTAAACATTGAAAACTTTGAACAATTCGTGTTCAAAAACCCTGTGTTCAAGCTTTACCACAGGCGACGGAAAACGTTCATCTCCCGGGCGAAGGGGGGAAGGCTGGCGGGGCCGGTGGGGGGAAATTTGTTCACATTTTTACAAGAGCCGCGCGATGCGGTCATTTATGAAGAATCAAACCGAACAAGTGCAATGAGCGAGCTTAATAATCACTGGTTTAAAATATTAACATACCTAAATACAAAATAATACATATATTTGATAATAAAATTATAATATAATAACGAATATTAATATAATTGAAGTGGATGAAGCGGGAAGCGGGAAGGCAGGCGGGGCCGGCGGGGGGGTAATAAATTCATATTTTTACAGGAGCCGCATCGAGCGGTTGGTACCGGAGATAAATCGAATGAGATTTGGGGTTATGTAAATACATACTGTCGTAATGGATGATTATTTCTTTCGTGAACTCGCTCGTAAATAAAGTCTATTAATTTATAAATTGGTTTCAGAGACACGGAAGAAATTGACCAATTAAAATAGGTATTCTATTATTTCCCTGATAAATAAATACCTAATAAAAATCGAGGTAGGTGGGTTAGGTCTAAGTTGAAATCTGTCTGTTCTCTTTTATATTTTTTCTACAATATTATCGCTAAATTTCTTAACAGAACTCGACTTTTGACGTTCGAATTTCGAATGCGTAATTAATTACACATTCGAAATTCTTAAATACTAACTTTAGGTCATAATAATCGATATTAGTCGGAAATCTTTCCTGGTAAATAAATATATATTAAAATATCTCTGTTTTCTCCCTGATGTAGCATCTCTTCTTCGTTGGAACATATTTTAACATTTATTTAAACGCTAAACGTCAAACGTCAAGTGTTCAGTGCGTACGCATGGACAGGCCACTAGCAAAATTGTGTGTGACCGCGGGAACTTCACACCAATCTTTCAAACCATTTTTCAAAAAACGGAGGAGACGGAAAACAAAGAACGTTTATAGTGTAGTTCAAGCTATTGTTCATGTTTTTTTTTGGCACAGGAGTCAGGCCTTAAGCTACGCCCAATTAACTCTTTGAGCCTGTAGGGTCGTGTGATAGATGCACAAAGATATGAATAAAATTAAACATTTTCAGGAATGTTAGAGTTTACTATAAATAAGTCTGTAATAGCCCTGACAGCGGGGGTAGTGGTGGAACATCTTGGCTTTGTCCACAATAAAGAGGTTTTAACAATAAAATGTGCTTTCATTTTATTTTAAATTCAAACCTCTAGTAATCCAAGAGTATTTTCTAATAGGTTTTGTGGGTAAATATGGGCTTAGTAACAAAAATAAGGAATATAAATAGATTTTACATGTGCCCCATGCCACTTCCATTGTTTCCAGAGCGACATGTACTATTGGGGATATACCTCTAGTAGAAGGAAATAGCATATTAATCGGCATCCGTCGTCAAGGGGTGGGTTCTCGACTAGCAAACCGTTGGTAGTGGATTCAAATTCCGGCGTGTGTAAGAATTTTTTTAATTTTATTTGTTTGTTTATTTGTATGTTTTTTACAATAAGTATACATTTTATAGGCTATACAGTGTTATAAAGGAAAATAAAAATATCCTGTTTTTTTGTTATTATGTTTTTACAATAAGTATACATTTTTTTTACATGTTAAAACAGAGTTGACAAATGAATATAATAATAGCATTTCCTCATCACAAAGAGACAAGGATCTTGTGTTTGGTGAGGGAGTTCAAGCTCAAGTATATGTATCATTTAGTAAGTAAATAATAATATTGCATCTAATAACAAAAGATATGTAAGAAAGCTCGAGATAAAACAATAAATAAATTTCAAGATTTAAATGAAATATTAACAGTTGAAATGGACTCTTACAGTTGTTTCAGGTAATTTTTCAATTTAATTTGGAATTTATGTATATTTTCGATAATTTTTAGTTCTAATTTTTTTTTTTTTTTCAATCATTTATTCCAGATCTCGGGGAGGGTGGTGCAGTCCCACGAGTTCCATATTATACATATATAATAATCAAGTAATGATAACAAGATATAAAAAGGATACATAAAAAAAAATATTTACATGGTTAAAGAAAATAATAATAATAATAAAAAAAAATTAAAAGAAAACTTTTTGTTTAATCTATGTCCTCAGGAAGTGTATCCATCGCTTGTAGATGGGACCCTGCAAGAAGTGGAATGCTGCCATCACAATACTATTTTCGCTCGAGGCTAGTCGCGTTCTGTAGTTGGTGATCCGTTTTTTCATTAGTGCTCGGAATCCGGGAACGCACCCTTCTTCCTAATGGGAGGTTGTTGAAATAATTTATACCTAGATACAGATAGGTATTTTGGATGTGCTTGGTATTAAATTTTGGGATTTTGATATTGTTTTGAAATCTTGCTGGTATATTGAATTGTAATTTTTTTAGCTGCATTTCTTTAAAAATCTGTAGAATTGCATATTTTTTGTATATATTGTCTGTTGTAGATACTTTGAATATTGAAAAGATTTTTCAGTAGAGAATGTAGATGGTTTTTTTCAAGATAACCTTAATTATCAATCTTTGAACTATTTTCAGAGGATTTAAAATAACATCATAAGTTCCTCCCCACCCTATAATACCGTACTGTAATATAGATTGAACAATTGCATAGTACACTCTTTTGAGGTTTTCTAGTCTAAGAATATCCTAATTCTTTTGACAAGTTCACAAATATGTGTTTTCCATTTAAAATGTTGATCTATATAAACACCAAGATATTTAATATTGGAAGTTGAATTAAGTGTAGAACATGTTTGATTACAATTAGTTCCACCACATTTACTCTGATGTATTACAATTTTTATTTCTGGATTTGATTTACATTTATTGATAGAGAATGGAATAAATTTTGTTTTTTCAGTATTTAATGAGAGAAGATTTTTATCGAACCAGTTTTTCAGTGTATTAATATCAATATTCGCTAGATTATTCACAGTATTCCAATCAGCATCTTTAATTACTATGACAGTGTCGTCAGCATAGGATATTATTTTTCCATTTATTCTTTGTGTGAATATGTCATTTACATAGATGACAAACAGTAAGTTGATTAATTGTGTTATTTTCTTTACAAAATTTATTAATTCAGTGGAAGATAATCTTAATGTCGCCCGCCGTTAAGTCCACGATCAGAATTAAAACATTGCTTAAAATGGCTTCAGTCGTTTTTCGTGATCAAAAAGGCTATTCCCTAAAATTTGTGATAAGAAATCGTTTTCCCACGGGAGGTGCTGTCAGATTTGTGTGATTTTCTACAATAATAAATAATCGTGCATACTTGCAGGAATTCGTGTTTAAAATGACCCAAACTAAAATATGTGACAGCTCACAGCTTAAATTTTGACATCGGCCGATAGAAAAAGCAAATAACAGCCGTAGAAAATTACACAAATCTGACAGCACTTCTCGCGAGAGAACGATCTCTTATCACAAATTTTAGGGAATAGCCTTTCTGATCTGAAAAGCCACGTAATTCTCCACCTTCTTCTAATCCAGCGGTTCCCGACCTTTTTTGACCAGGGACCACTATGACATTTATTTGTTCTCTCATGGACCACAAGGTAAAATAACGATAAACTTGTAATCGCGAAATTAAACGCGTCCTTGCAATTACTATCACTTTTCAATTCAATGTGCTCTTCTTGGACTTCTTCAGCTACCTCTCCATCATTAATTCCAAAAAGGTATGAATCAGCTTTTCAATACGTTTTGATTCGGTTTTTGTAGTAAATGATTAGATGTTTTGTGGACCACATTTTAGATCTCGTAGACAACCGGAAGGCCTTCGCGCCGTACATTTCTTTTCCCGCCCGTACACATCCGATTCGAAAACCTGATCGGTAATAAAAATAGGCCACGCGCTTCCACGCCAGCCGTCCAATTCGGTCTGAAAAGGGGCGTGGCCCCGGTCGTATTACCTATCTGGTTTTCGAATCGGATGTGTGCGGTGTTTATCCGATACGATTGTCGGATCAGACAATCGAAAGCAAAATCTGATGTATTCGCCCGGCCTTAAAGTACATACAAATCGCTTAGCTGATTCCAAACTCAGATTGGTCGATCGAAAAGTTGGGAACGGCGGCCGTAAGAGTTTCAGGATATTTAAAAATAAATCTAGTTACTCCCTAGTTTGCTGCGATATTTACACATTACGCCATTAATATATAAGTCGAAGAAATGAGAACAATAGATATGCGGTTCCATTTCAAGTATTGTGGAAATACAACTTTGTCTGTTTCTGTAAATGTTCCCTCTTGGAGCTCTGTGTTCTCGCATTGAAAACCACATGCACTGCGGCGCAGCGAAGAGGTATTGATTGACTTTATTTTCAATTAAATGAAATATTATTATGATGAAACCAAGTGCATACAGACTTATAATTAGAGTGCACTGCACGAACTTTAACGCTGCATATCTTTTTATCTATAATAAATAAAAAATGAATGTTTGTTTCCTTGCAGTTTGTTTGTGCTTTACGTATTGCTATATTAAGCATAGGATTTTTTTTTCTTTTATATGAATACCGCACAAGAGTCCCAACTGTTCCCGTCTGGAGCCGGTGAGACTATTACGGCATTCCCAATTGGGGCATGTTGTGAGGCTGAAGGTAGTAGTGAGGGGAAGGAGAAGGGGAAGAGGAAGGTGGGGAAGTACCTGGCTATTCAGATCTGGTCACCAAACACGGCTAAAGCCATTTCAAGCAACGCTTCAATTCTGAAAGGTGGTCTTACACCAGGGCGATACTGAGAATATATTCAACTCTGGAACGTGCCGCAAAGATACTATATATTATTTTAACTGATTTAATTGTGAAATTACACAAAATAATTAAATAGACTTTATTTGCCACGCCGGGATTCGATCCCGCGACCTTCGGATTGCGAGTCAAGAGACTTACCGCTAGACCACGCCGGCCGTCGTGATTTAGCGGTAAGCCTAAGGTAGCGGATATGTTTGAAACTTTCAAAATATTTTCTTTCCACCCTCGCGAAGGTTTCTACATTATTACAATCACATGACAATAGATATATCTGAAAAGTTTTTTTTTAATTATTAAAAAAAACTCTTATGAAACTGTGAACCATGTCACACTTTGAGAATGACATTTTGCAAATCAGGTACTGTTCGTAATAAAACCCAATTTTCGAATAAACTCTTTAAATTTATGAATTTCATTGAAGTACTCATCTAAGATAGTCACCCTAATCGAATGCTTTGAATCTAATACAAAATTATACGTTTTTAAAACGTTGGTTCACCTGTTGGTTTCAAATTTTATTGATTGCTAATGTATAAAAATAAATATTTCTTTGTTTGTCCGCAATGCGTTCTCGTCTCGTCAACTCTTAGGCAAGATGTGCTAACATACTATTACAGTTACTCGTGGAAATATGCTTGTCACACATTTATATTATTACAAAACAGTATCTACAATAAAACTTTAGACGGCAAGATGTACTAACATACTATTAAAGTTACTCGTAGCAATATGCTTGTCACACATTTATATTATTACAATATAGTATCTACAATGGAACTTTAGAAGGCAAGATGTACTAACATACTATTACAGTTACTCGTAGCAATATGCTTGTCACACATTTATATTATTACAATATAGTATCTATAATGGAACTTTAGACGGCAAGATGTGCTAACATATTATTACAGTTACTCGTAGCAATATGCTTGTCACACACTTATATTATTACAATATAGTATCTGCAATAGAACTTTAGACGGCAAGATGTACTAACATACTATTAAAGTTACTCGTAGCAATATGCTTGTCACACATTTATATTATTACAATATAGTATCTACAATGGAACTTTAGAAGGCAAGATGTACTAACATACTATTACAGTTACTCGTAGCAATATGCTTGTCACACATTTATATTATTACAATATAGTATCTACAACGGAACTTTAGACGGCAAGATGTACTAACATACTATTACAGTTACTCGTAGCAATATGCTTGTCACACATTTATATTATTACTATATAGTATCTACAATAGAACTTTAGACGACAAGATGTACTAACTTACTATTACAGTTACTCGTAGTAATGTGCTTTTCACACATTTATATTATTACAATATAGTGTCTACAATAGAACTTTAGACGGCAAGATGTACTAACATACTATTACAGTTACTCATAGCAATATGCTTGTCACGTATTGTTATTGCCTATCTAGTATCTGTAGCTAGAGCTATAGAGGGCTAGATCTAATAACATATACATAGTTAACCATGTATACATATATATACATAGTTACCTTAATACGATTAAAAAGGGAATCATAAAGACCATTTTGAAAGTACCCATTAGAACGCCTTCAATTTAAGTTTTCCATAGCTTTGACGTACCAAATGTGCAACGAATATATGCCAAAAATATATTATTAAAGCTTTTCAAAAATACTGAATCCTCTACTAGACCATGCATGCATAACACTAGGTCGAATAAAAATGATGTAAAAAACATTCCAAGTTACAAAACCACTTTTGGGCAAAGAAACTACACATACTTTGCAACTAAACTTCATAACATCCTTCCCCAAGACATAAAACTAATAAAAAATTCTAATGTATACAAATCAAGAATAAAAATATGGCCGAAAGAGATCAATGAAAAAACCTTAATGGAAACACTAAAAACGACAAAGAAGACAAATGAAATATATTTAAATAATTTAATCCGCCTCGACACAGGACCCCCTAGTGAGGAGGACTAAGAATTGCAATATTTAACATTAAATTCATCATTATATTTTGTTTGTACAATTATTTTATATAGTTGCTAATAAAAAAATTTAAAAAAAGTGCGTCTATTTGTAGCACTATGCTCGTATTGTTATAATATGTCTATTATCTACAGCTAGAACTTTAGATACCAGATCTAATAACTTGTAATTATGGCTACTCGTAGCAAAGTTCTTGTCATATATATTGAATCACCTCTTTTTTCGGTAGTTGGAGCCAGAGGGCTAGAGATAATAACATGTTATTATGGCTACTTGTATTAATGTTCTTGTCACGTATTGATAGTACCACTCTATTTGGCGGAATCTACAGCTAGAGCTAGAGAGAGCTATCTAATAACATATTATTACGGCTACTCGTAGCAATGTGCTTGTCACATTTGATATTACATCTCCATATATTTTTTTTATTTATTTATTTATGAAAAGTATACAATACAGAATATAGTAAATTATATAAAGCATTGTACTCCCAGGAGTTAATAAACTCATTGCGGGAATGATACGCATTACATGAAACATATAGCTGTATGTATTAAATGGACATATGATGGGGACATACACAACATTATTATTTCAGATAGTCATTAATAAGATGAAGTTTGAGCATGTTAGTTTGGGTCTTTTTACATTGACTTGCACGTTTGATCTCGTTGGGTAGTTGATTATATTTTGTGTGAGCTATGTATTCTAGGGATCTTAGTCCATATTTTGTTGATTTGATTTTTGATATAAGAAGTTTGTTGTGATTTCTTGTGTTGTGTTGGTGTACGTCGCAATTGTAATAGAGTGTAGTGTTGGAATGTGCCGAGTGTTGAATTACTTGTAATATAGTTTTAGTTATTTCAAAAGTGGGAATGGTATTAAAAGGAAGTATTTGGGTGTTTCTGTAGATATCTTTGACATGTGTGTCCCAAGGTAGACTGAAAATATTTCGCAGGGCTCTATTTTGAACGACTTGGACTTCTGAAATCATTTTTTTTGTAGCAAATCCCCAAATTCCGGCGAGATATATTAGATGTGAGTGAATCATAGCATGGTAAATCGATTTTAATAGAGAGGGAGGAAGTAACCCGCGAAGTCTATATAAAACACCAGTTATAGGAGTAATTTTGGATAGAACATGTTTAAATTGTTTTAATTGTTTTAATTTTAATTTTAATTTCATTTTATAGGGTCCATAGCTAGAGCTAGGACTAGATCTAACAACATGTTATTACGGCTACTCGTAGCAATGTGCTTATATGCACTCTATATAATAGTATCTACAGCTAGAGCTTTAGGGGGATAGCTCTAATTACACATTATTACGGCTACTCGTAACAATTTTCTTGTCAATTATTAACTCCCTATTTGATGGTATCAACAGCTAAAGCTAGAGGGTTGCGACAGCCTTATCGAAGCAATGGAATTTAAAGCATCGCTTTAGTAGGTATTGCGAAGCATTTATGATTACATATAAAATAATACTTAATACTGTCTTCAAATTGATATCCCTGAACTTCACAAAATGAAAAAAAAAATCATTGGCAAACATTTTTATTACACACCCTTCGAACACCTTAATCTTGAATCCACTTTTATTGAAAACAAAAAGCCGACATTCTGATACGATTTCCTTGTTGTCTTAACGAAAAAATATGTGTTAAAACTGGCAGCAGCGTCTGTGAGGCCAAGTAAATAATGCAGAGGGTCCCAAATGTAGAGACAATATACACCGTGGCCTGCTATACAATGCATGAACCCGCTTCGTGAATGTTTCACGAGTGTATACATTATTTTGTAGGAATTTATTCCGCCAACATAACTCTGCAATACATACCGGGATTAGGCGGATCACAGCCGCAATGGTTTTAATACCGCATCATAATATAGATCCGCTGCCAGCAAGCTCTATTGGAAAAGCTCACTATTCACTTTTCGGTGTTTAGTAGATATACCACTCGGAAATTTTCTGGAGAACTTTAATGTTTATTACAATTAATTTTTATTCAAATTATATTTTACACATTGTTAGGAATGTCCACTGTTCACTGTTTAATGACCGTTCGATACCAACTCATGTGTTTATATTTGTCCTACGTAGAAATTTGGTTTTTATTAAAAAAAAAAAACTACGTTGTTAGGAATGTTCATTGTTTACTCTTCATTTGTTCGGTGTTCGGTCAATACTCGGAAATTTAAACTATTTTTTGAGTATTGAAAAATTTATTTTTTTCAACAATTTTTTTATTAAATTTTGTTTAATACTTTTTGTTGATCAGTTGGGAAGGGGAAGATAATGTTTTATTATAAATGCAACAATTTATTAATAACTTCTTCATTTTCGTACATTGTACGATCCCACAGATAAATTTTTAATTCGTATGCATCAGGCTTCTGTAGCATAATAAGTAATTAACTCTACACAGGAGGCTCTTTGTTAAAAATTTTCCCTCAGGGCTTATGTCATATTTGGAGATGCTGTGTGGAGAGTATTTTTATGGAAAGGAAGGAGAGGAACATCTGGGAAGGAAAAGGATAAAAGTGGTGGGTAGGAATCTGGGGATCAGTGTGTCGAGGAATGATACAGACGTATGAATCATCCCTTCCGGTGCAGTGGATCGAGAGAGTCCGGCTGAAGAAGTCAAAAAGTCTCCCTCAAATGGTCTCTTCCGATTCGGTCGGCCACGCAGTTTGTGAACATACCCATCCGCTGCCGAAACCTGAACAAACCTCACCCCACGTACCCGGACACCCCTGCTATATGATTGTACTAAATTAAAAATATATACGTGCAATTTATGTTGCAAGTGATGTTATTATTTCCGTGTTATTTTTGACCGTTCAAATCGATACATATAGAATTTATAATTTTTTTTATTTAAGGTGCGAAAATTCTTTAAATACAGAATAAAACACTTTTTATCAAAAAAAATATTACAAAACGATTAAAAATAAACTAAGCCTTACAATTTGTTAAACAAAATGTAAATAAATTACTCTTATATAATTACGAAAAATACACGAAATTTTTTGTTGTTCTTAAGGACTTTTGGTGCTTTTGAAAATATCTGCTAGTTATGCGTATTTGTGCATCTACCGTGTAAGCATAGTATAAAGGATCACATAAACAAAAATTTTTTGACATGATTTCGACATGTTTGAATGATTTTTGGAGTGAAAGATATTTTTAGTGTGCGTGACTCTTTTAGGAACATGAAATGAAATCAATTTTTAAAAAAACACGTTTTCATTCAGACAACGTGTGAAATCAAATTTTTTTTTCTATGTTCAGTTGTCTAAATTAAAAAAAAATTAGAATGCATATTTGTCAAATACTTTTTGGAATGTATATTTTGTGGTAAACGTGCAAAAATCCTCCCTTCAGTTCATTTTCATCATGGTTGAAAGAAAAACATGTAGAAGATAATGTTTTTGTAAGTAATAAAAAAATTCTGATAAAAATAAATAATCACAGGCCATTCATATAATGTTAGAACACAATCCTCGAAGGATAACAACTATGTTATCCGAATTGTTCAAGGAATCACTATGTCCTTAGGTTACAGACTAAACAAACTAAATATTACCTACTCGGGATGCTTATAATGTCAAAGGGAATATTTCGAGCAGATTCCAAAATTTTTGTAAAATAGATATAGAATTTCACCTTATTTTTGTACTACCAAAACCTGAATATAGATTACTTCTTAACTGAGCATACAGGAGTCCTGTTTTAACTCGATCATTTTGCATTTCGTCTGTGTGGGGTAGGAAATTAGATTATGGTTTGATATAAGGGTAAAAGAACCGCCGCATGCCGCTACACTTTAAATATGCATCAATTTTGAAAAGTAAACTAGTTTAAACTTAATTACCGCAAGAACCATCGGTTTCTGTCAAGATAGGCAAAAAAATATGCATAGGAATTTATATTTCATAAAAAAAAATTTGTATGTAATTTTTCGTTAACGACTGACATTTCTTGTTAAATTCCTTCACACATCGAACATTTTCCGGGGTACCAATTGTTAAATATTGAAAAAAGGTTGCCATATCGCAAAAAATCATTACAAATACGCCTATTTTTTTTTTAAATAAGAAAATAACGAAAATAAATACAAAAACGTAATTTTATACTTTTCAATAAGATATACATCCCAAGTTTTTAATGGTTTATACGGCAAGCAGGGTTTGTCTAACGGGTATGGGGTATGTGCTATTACAAAATAAAAGATAAATTAACGAATATAAATAAAAGAACGCACACACATACTTCTCTTCGATGAAATATTTCCCCTGGTTTTGAATGGTTTGTACAGCTAGCAGGGTTCACCTAACGAGAATGTGTAATTATTATAATACATTTTTATTATAAAAACAGGTTCAATTTGTCAATAATTAATTTCTGGATGCCGGATACCTAACCTTACCGAACGTAACCCAACCAAATATAATCTTACCTAAATAATAATACATTGATTTTAATTCGTATATCCTAAATATATTCAATTATTTTTTTATTCAGAACATGAAAATTGCACCCTACGAATACTTATATGGCAATCTTTTTTAATATTTATCGATTGGTACCCTTGAAATCGTTCAGAAATGCCAAGCAATTCGAAAGAATGTAATGACTATCAGCCGTAATGAGAAATTACGTACAATTTTTTTTTTATGAAATGTAAATTTAAATGCATATTTTTCCACCTGTCTCGACTGAAGCCGATGTTTTTTGTGCTAACTAAGTTTAAAAGTGGTGTACTTTTCAAAATCTGTGCCTATTATTAAGTATTGGTTTCATAGCTCCGAACATCATTATTAGCTCCCGTATTGGGAACCATCCCGGTATTGGTTTAAATACCTGCGTTTAAAAGTGCGGCGGTTCACTCACATATTAATGATATAAGCAGTAATGAGTGAGTGAGACTGCAACAGTCTGAGGCATAAAACTTCTTGTTAAATCAAATAAATAATAGTCTGTACGTAAATTTGTTTGTACTGTTCATTTCCGTTTGTTCGTGTTTATTTGAACTTTCTTATTCGCATTTTTTCAATATCTGCCTGAAGAAAACATGAAAAACAAATTATTGTTCGGCTTGTTTCCTTGGACAATTTTTTGTATAATTCCTTATTTAAAAAAAATATAAATATTACTTATAATGTACGATATGTAATTACGCAAGTGTGTAATTAAGTAGCTACTTATAATGATTTCAGACGAAATATTTGTTATGATTTAGTAAATTATTAAGGAAGAGAAAATTGGAAACATAATTTTTAGGATGCGAAGTATACTGTTCACAGAAACACTAGATTATTCACTAGTATTATCGTCACTTCATTTGGAAAGGATTCTATCGTTACTTCACTTTGTTCTGAGATATGAGGTGTCGAAGTTTGCAAAGACGATTTATCAAAATACCAATTTCCGATTTTGAGGTTGAATCTTGTGTAAAAATTTTTAATTGAATATATTTTAAAGGAAAATATTTAAATAGAACGAATTCTCACCATTTTAGAACATACCTAAACATGGAACTAGAACCATACGCAACCGACTCGGGCATAATAATGCATTGCACAAGGTTCTAATTACATTTCCCCAAGCTATAATATGATAAACTAAAACTAGAACCTTGTAAAATAAATTAAAAATATATGAAAATACAACACAGATGGTTCTGAAAATTATTTTGGGTATAGAAATGAACAAAAGATATGCTTTGGAATTCAAAGGTCATTTTTGAAAAAAAATCAGTTAAAACCCTACCCAAATGAGGTGACGATATATTGTTATATTGTAAAAGTGGAGAAGACCAAAAATATGGTGTTTAGTAATAATTACCTATCTACTGTTGTCGTAATATGTGTTTGTCAAGAGAGTGAGTAGATAAACGTTGTTTCCCACTTCTCCCAGCGTATTTTCCCTTTTAAATGTTTCTGTCCCCGGAAAAGCCTTAAACAACGCGCTAATAATGGCACATTACAAATGATCCATGCCAAGAAACAATTTATCTTTCGTTCCAAAGTCGCAGATGGTCAACTGACGGGTCACGTAAGCGCACTTTGTAAAACATTTTGTACTTTTACGGTCTTGACTTCCACGTGTCCACGGAGTTATTTTCAAATTCTTCATTGTCACTGTACTGCATTAAGAAAAAGCCCCTCAATATATTATAACAGACATTACATATTTTCCATAATATGTGCACCTGCACCCCACACTATGTTCTACACAAAAAAAATAGCAGACAAGGTATTGTACATGCACATACCTAACGCCTCCATATCGCGAAAATATTTTAGATACATCAGAAAAAATACAAATACAAGCTTGCCCAACTGAAATTATAGGGGAATATCGAAGGAAGGAGTGGAAGATAAAGACGTTGCACCTATTGACTAAAAGTTCATAGTAGAAAGTAGTTTTTTTTTTACATTAACTCCACACAGGAGGCCCTGAGGAAAATAATTTCCCTCGGGGCCTATGTCATCTGGGATGCTGTGTGGAGGGTCTTTTTGAAGAGAGGAAGGAATGAACATTGGTCTTGAAGAGACCCATGTTGTAGGAGGGAGGAAACACAGATGCCGGCAAATCGTTCCATAGCCGAGCTGTTGAACTCAAGAACGAGTCGAAAAAACGACCCGTTTTCATGTGACAAATGTCAACCGTGTACATATGTTGGGCGCGCGTTTGGCGTGTCTCCTGACTATGCACCGGTGCCGAAGGGATCAATGACGCTAGTTCCTCAGAGCATCTTCCATTGAAATACCGGTAGAACATGGAAAGCATTCCCACCCGACGCCTGTGCTCTAAAGATTGCAATCCGTTCGTCAAGATGGGAGAATCTATCAAACGGACCGCCCGTTTCTGCACAGAGTCGAGGGTATTTTTCAAGTATTTTGGAGCTCCAGACCGGGGGTGGCTACCAAATTCAACCGTGGGGCGCACTTGCGATTTTTACAGGGTTAGCAGTTGTGTACTATTAAAGTATCTGTTTTAAAATTGCTAAATAGTTCATCCGGGATTTTAATTTGGTGCGAGTATTTTTTCCATTCCAGGTACTTAAAAGCAATAAAAATAAATGGTATTTGCTAAAACATTTATTTCTTCGAGTAGTTATGCCTCGTAACACAACTTAAATAATCTATATTTTTGATATATTTTAATAAATACAATGTCGTTATAAAAATCGAAGAGCCTCAATTATATGAATTAAATATTGAAAATAACAAAAGTTTTTATTTATTTGTGCGTGTTCAGAGACGAAAACACCCTAGAAGCAATCATATTGTCGTTCTTTTCCGTGCAAACAATAGAAATTGCATCGAAACCAATATCGAATTAAACCACGTACATTGGCAATGTATTTTAGAATGTAAAATTAAAAGTTTGCACATTTGCTGCAGATGGGGATTGTGATAGAAGTTTTCCTAACGAATCGAGAATACGCCGGCCGCACCGCGCCGGGAGCAGATCGGGTTTCTTTACACGGTCGCGGCGCTATCGAGCGAGACTTCTCAGCAAAAACACTCGTAAATTTGTAACTGCCTTGCAAATTAAACTTTCTGAATATATTGCGAGTCGATAATGTTTTAATGATGTCTTGTCATAACAAAGGGAAAAAATAATATGTAAGTTTTTATAAATTAGTTAATATGAGTCACGACTCTTGGAAAACTATATTATTCAGATATCATAATATTATTATAATGTTGTTTATAATATTGAGTTTGCAATGCATTTATATGCATTTATGTGAATAAATATATTTATTAAACATACCAAAATTTTTAAAAAATTTTCACCAATAGAAAGCTGCATTGTATGCGAGTAATATAAGCTGTATATATTGGTAAGTTCCGGCGTTATGAAATTATAAATATTCATATCTTTACCAATATTATAAATGCGAAACTGCGTTAGTTTGTTTGTTACGCTTTCACGAATAAACCAATAAACCGATTTTAAAAATTCTTTCACCAATAGAAAGCTACATTATATACGAGTAATTTAAGCTGTATATAATGATAAGTTCTGGCGTTATGAAATTATAAATATTAATATATTATATTTATCATACGTTTTCTGTCGCTAACAAAAGCGAGTTATTGCTTACGTCAGAAAAAAAATCGTTGCCGTGGAAACGATTTTAATATATTTGCGGGAAATCATAGTTAAATATCTATCTATATACATAAAAATGAATCTCCGAAGAGCTTCCGAACGACTGCACCAAATTGGATAATTCTTTTTTTTACTATTGGTGAGCTATGGCATTATGAAATTTAGGTGGCATGTGAGCTTTTGAAAACTGAACATACCGGGAATGAATGTATGGAATGCGGGAGAAGGGAGGGAGGGGGGGGGATAATTGATTAAGTACAAGCGCTACAGTAATTTCCATCTAATACCATGCGAGCGAAACCGCTGGTAAAAGCTAGTAGTAAATAAGTAAATATAGTTAATAATTAAATATGTTTCTTTGCATATGATTACGCGAAGAATATTTAGTACCTATATTTTATGTTACTCAAAGAGTATAAATAGTATCATGTCATGAAACAGATGAAGCGATTGTGTGTATCCCTTCGTGTTATTCCTCTCGATAGCTGTCTATTAAATTCCATCACAGTTTATTTCCTCGATATCATTCTACTTCGTGCCAGCCATTTATTTCCCATTGCGAGATATTATCCATAAACATTTTCCATTTAAAGAACTATATTTTCCGGCGTATTAAGGTAAAAGATAAACAAAAGGTGGTCCAGTGAGAAGATAGATGGTTGTCATAAAACCTGCCTCAATGCTTTCTTCTCGACCATCCGACTCACATTTTTATACGTGGGATTGTCTTTTGACAGCTTTTTGTATAAAAATACTATATTTTTCACGTATGCTTCGTGTAATCTCCTTGAGAAATTCTTGAGCACTACGGTGCGTACGTTTATGTATTTAGAGCCAAGAGTTTTCTCTCAGGGGATCTTTAATGTAGACATTTTCCACCCCTTAAAGCAGCCTTTTCCGAGATGTACATATATTATATACTTCTTGTTCTTGTAATTCTTAATAAAACATTGACGCAAACGTGAATAGAATAAAAACGGAGCTCGAAAAATATAAGTTTTTCGATGACAACATATTTTTCAAATTCACATTACATAAAGTAGGCAGGTACCTGGTGTATGCAGGTGTGATTATGAAGCAAATACGTAATTGATTTATCAAAAAAATATAAGCTTTACATATGAACCATCGCATCAACATAATTAACCCGGCGTCATTGAGGCAGGGTCAATATGACCCTGCACGTTTTGTATACGAAAAATTTCTTAGAAATAATTGCCGCATACAACCGTCTATCTTAGTAGTTGCAACTAAGTATCACCCCTCCCCTTCGTGTACCTCTCTTTAGTCGTTGTTCGCCCGCGCAAGGAGCAGCACGTGTGTAAACCTGCGACCGGGTGATTATGACCCAACTCAACGGCGGCGTTGCTGCTTTGTGCCATATATTTTCTTCATGTTACTTAGAGAAGTCACCTTGAGTGAAATCACAGTTTTTATTGGATTACTGGCTTGGATTAGCTGGATTCCATCGTTCCGGAAGACAGAATTTAAATGAGTTATGGACATCTGATGGCACTGGTGTGGATATTTTTCGTCTTACTATGTCACAGCAGCGTTTCCATTTCGTAAACAGCTGTCTTTGCCTTGATGATAAGTCTACATGCAATTTCATTTATTACCAATGTGTTTTATTGTTGCTACTTATTATATATGCTGATACAGTTAAGTATTATAAATATCAAATTTTAAAAATTTTAAATTATTTTATACAAGGCAAAATAGTAACAATTGTAACAGGGTCATATTGACCCAACTCAACGTTAGTGTAACTTTTGTCCCCTACAATGACGCCGGGTTAAAGAAATTACTCAGACGAGTCGTCTATTACCAGAAACATGAACCATCGAGTTTTTCGATACAAAATCGTTAAATTAATATATGCAAAAGTTTTTGAAAATTAAATAAAATTCCAATGAAAATTTAAATGTCTTTTTTAAGAAAATGCGTAGGCACTGTCTCCTAAAAGTAAATGAGCGTAGTACCCTTTACACAGTCCCTAGAATTATAACAGGTAATCCAGGCGGCAGAAAAAGTGTCTCGTAATTCTAGAATAAAAAAGGAGGAGCGGAAAGCACTCTACCACGTACGCTTGGAAAAATAAAATTATAATTATTTGAACATATTTCGGTCCGACATTATGCGCATAATAACTGGATTGCTGGCTATCCCGCTAATGAGAAAATAATATTTTCCAAGGCAGCGAGGTACATTCTGGCTCTCTTGAATGAATGTGCTGAAAATATTATCGGAATTAAAATTTCATACGTGGATGACTATATTTTTATGAAATTAAGATTTGTCAATTTCCTCGATTAGCTTCGGGTTTTGTTGCGAGATTTGCGCCGTTTTTAATCATTTTCTGATTTTGTTTAGAGCAGACACTAAACAATTATTTATTAAGTAAATGATTCTTAAGTGATAAGTATAAAGGTGTAAGATTTTACGAGGCAAGATATCCATTTAATATCATCTTCTTTGGTTGGAAATATGAAGAAACAATAATGGCAGGTCACAGAATAAGGAACAACGCAAGAAAAGCTACGTAGACATGTTTCGTGATCCACTTGTCTGACTATTCTTAAATTAAATTTCATACGCAAAACTGTGTTTTATCATTGTGAAATTTTCATTTTAATTAAATGCGATGGCGATCAAATAGGATAACGTATATGAGAAACAGAGCGTGTGCTGAATGGGCTAGAACCAAAAAGCATCAAGTCAGAGGTGACGTTAGTTTCCATTCAAAACTACAAGGTATGCATTTATATGATATGATATGATAGTGTGTACTATCCATGTGTGGGAAACGAATTCTTCCATTTTTTTTTACTTATTAGCTCCACACAGGAGGCAGTGAGAAAAATAATTTACCTAAAGGCCTATGTCATCTTTGGGGATACTGAATGCTGCGTATTTTAAGGAAAGGAAGGAGAGGAAGTTCTGGGAAGCAAAATGAAAAAATGGGTGGGTAGGAATCTAGGAGTCCATCCATCCCCTTCACTGCAAGGCGATGGGTCAAGAGAGCCCGGCTGGAGAGGTCGGAAGATTTTTCGTCAACTAGCCCCTACCGATCCTGCTCGCCACGCAGTAGGTGGGCAAATGAATCCGCCGCCAAGACCTAGACATACCTTATCCTATTAACCCGGGCACCCCAGCTAAGTCACTAACCGTAGCGAACCACTTGGGGTGACCTTTGGCAGGGGTGTTGGTTATCCAATAAATTTATTTTTGGAAATCAAAAAAAAAATTGTTATCCAATAAATTAATTTTGTGGAAATCAGAAATAAATTTGGTTATCTTATAAATTAATAATAAATTTATAATAAGCTTTAAATAAATTATTTGTGGAAATCAAAAAAAAAATGGTTATCCAATAAATTTATTTGTGGAAATCAAAAAAAAATGGTTATCCAATAAATTTATTTTTGGAAAATCAGAAAAATATTTTTCTGATAAACTTTAAGCAGATTATTATGTGGTAATATTTGCTTTGTGGTAAAAAATACCGTTATGAATACCGTTATAAAATACCGTTATAAAACCTGAATGTATGTACCGTTATTTCTTTATATTACAATATATGTTAAGAATTTTCAATTTATATTTTAGTATGTTTTTAAGTGAATTTTAAAATATTTTTTTTTTCTGGCACTTTCTGTTAGAGTTAAAAAAAATCACTTCAAGATATTTAAAATTGAATTGCCCCATTATTTTTTTCTTACATTTGAAAGGATTGATCTGTGATATCACTTATTATTAAATTGTGGAGTTTTATTTAAAATATAATCTTCATAAATTTGTAAGAATTTATTTAGTTTTCTGACTTTAAAATCTTTAAACAGAAGTTTTGATGAATATGGTACCCGGACAACTCAAAATGAACTCAACTCAACACATCCTTTGAAAAGATATTAAAAGTGATGAAAATATGGTTAAATAGGTTAGGTTAGGTTAGGTTTTTCTTCTATTTATAATTTAATTTCCATAGCTATTAATGACTTTTTGAAGAGGTGTTGAGTTGAGTTGATTCTGAGTTGGCATGGAACCGACGAATATATTGTTTAAGTAGAATTGTTTTAATAATAATTTTTGGGCCAAGTAAAGCGGTTGTGTGTAATTTTTTTTAATTCAATGCAATGTCATCATGCAATGTCAAATTATATTATTGATTCGCAGAAGGCAAAATCTATCATTCTGAGTAAATCTTTATTTAGGATATTCAAATTCAATTCAAAACCATTTATTGCACAAAAATAAAAGTAGGTACAAAAGGTGTAGCTTATAGGTACATTCTATTTCTTCCAGCTAACCAAAAAATACAAACATTATACGATACATATATTATAAAACCAAACAATTACATGTTACATTATATGAGAAAATAAAAAATAAAAATAAAAAATCGAGTTTATTTACATATTAAGAGTATAATGACATTATTTTAGAAGAAATGTTTTAAGTGATAATTTGAATTTGAGTGTATCTTGTATTTGTTTAATGTTTTGTGGAAGGTTGTTTTACACTTTAATGTTATGTAATATGGTCCTTTTTGGAACATTGTTTTGTTTGCTTTAGGTATTAATAAGTTTTCTGTGAACCGTGTAGCGTAATTATGTGTTGAATTTTTTTGTGGGAACTTGACCGCAGATGATCGCACTCATATGCATTACTTAATTTTATATATGTCTGTGACTGTCAGAATTTTCAGAATGTTAAATTAATTATTTTTTTATGTCTTAAACAAGAGCATACATTAAACAATGTTTTTAATTTTAATTGTAAAGCACGTTTAATTGTTATTATGTAAATTCACTGCAGACAAGCATTAATTTTGTAAAAATAGTATCAGATAATTCTTCTCTATCAAAGCAATTGAGTTCACCAATTTTATTGTGGGAGTATTTTATTGCCCAGAACCGTTATCATGCAAGTCATGAAATGAGAGATTTATTGAACTATGATAACCGCAGGCAGTCGATAAACTGTTTAATGTTGAAAAATATTTGATTGATACGAGTATGTACTTAAATGTTTTCTGATTTTCGTAAATGAATGCAAATCATCGCGAAACTGATTAAAACGAATGCCTACCAATACTGCAAAAATTTTGTATTTATTATTTTATTGTAAATATATTTTTTATAAGTTTTAATAACAAATTTTGTTCAAGATGTAGGTATAAAATATAAGTACAAAATAATTTTTTTCACAATCGTTCTCACTGGGGTCTCCTGTTCTGATGTGGCCTGTAGTTTTGTAAACATTTGTATTTAGTTTGAAATTGTCTTTACATCGTCTCCACAATGTTTGTAAGTTGATATGTTTTTTATTCTCTCTGCCGCGTTTGTACTTTTTTTTTATAAACATTCATTTCTGTTATTTTTTGTTCAAACAAAGTCGATAGAGTCCGGTTGGAGAGGTCAAAAGGTTTTCCCTCAATTAGCCTCTACCGATCCGGCCCGCGACGCAGTAGGTGAGCATCCGCCGCCAAGACCTAGACATCAAATCAATTTGGTAGAGCATTGTACAGTTTCGTAATATAGAATTTAATTGAAAACTATACTGCCATAAATCAATTTTTATCAATTTTACGTAGGTACATAATATATATAAAGTACACAATAAAATAATAAAAACAACACAAAAAAATTACTATTCAAGAAAATAAATGTATTTTTATTTAAAAAATAAAGGTATTTATATTAAATACACGTAAACGTATATACACAATAAATGTATAAGTAAACAAATAAGTATTTTTTATAATAATAAACATTAAAATCAAAAATTTATGTTTTCAAGAATGTTAAGTCAATTCTTTCTTGGGAAAACCATACGATATTGAAAACAGGATTCAAATAATTAATGACATATTATTGAAATATGCTTTTTTACAAAGGAAACAATGTTCTCGACATAGAAAGGTTTCCAATGTTTCATTGTTCCAGCTAATATTGTATGAGTCGACATTTGGCCGGTAAGTAGGTCGCTCGGCTTGCAGATGGAAGGGTCGTGTTACAATCTCGAACCAGTGCTTATCGAGCAGATAATGCAAATTTAATATAAAGTACACATTTCTCTAATGGAATTCTCGCACAAAAATCACGATTTTCTCGCCACAATCCACAACCACAATCAAAGTGCAACACTTAGTTGGAAAACATCCAATGTTCATTCATTTCAATAATTTAGCAGTGTAACACTTGTTTATGTCCTTCGAGTTTGGTTGTTTAATGTAGATATTGCTGTATTTATCAATTCCGAGCTTAAAAAAATAAGTCCTTAAGAAAACTTTATTTTTTAAACATCTTTAAAATTTTTAATGTAAGAGGAAGCATTGTATTGTGATTTTCACAATGGCTCACTCATTTTAATCACGCCAGTGACTATTTCGTTTAACAACTCAGATTATTTACATATATTAAAATTATACAGTTAAATTTTGCAGGAAACTGATATGACCATCGCAAAACAAAAGGACCAAATAACTTAACCAAGTGCATTTTGAGAGCTCATGACTTGTACATTCCCCGTCATCATGTGTCGTAATTTCTACCTGAAATCTGTGGGATATCCGAGTTTTCCGTGTCAGCATTTGCAGCCCTGTTATTTGTTTGCACGGTTATATGCCAGTTTGGAAACTGAAAGGTTTGAGTGCAGAGCAAAGTTTGCTCCACCGTTGTGCAGTAATACGAATGCACGATGCGTAGTTATTGTTGCTTACAAAGCTAAATGATGACGGTTCAATGTTTCCCTTATCCTTCGGGGAAGCATTATTCTAGTCAGCATGAATGGGTAACAACAGAATTCATTTTGTTTTCCCTTAAGTTATGCAGATCCGTTCATTAAACATAATACCGCAGAGAAATCGGAAGATGAACATTAGACGGCCCCCAAAGGGGTTATAACCAGACAAAGGTGCAATTGAGTTTCGACGTCACACACTTGAACAGACCAACAATTTATTACTAAACAATTTATTACTAATCATTAGTTTTTAAATGTGTACGAACGCCCAGGAAAGCTGATACATATAGTGTACGAGTTGAAATATATACACATGACACTTACTAGTTTTTAAATGTTTACAAATGCCCAAGAAAGTTAACACATATACTGTATGAGTTGACACATATAAATACACATGACACGAATTTGTTTTTAAAAGGTGTAGAAATGCCCAGGAAAGTTGACACATATAGTATACGAGTTGAAATTGTGTACACGTGACACCTATTAGTTTTTCAAAAGGTGTACGAATGCCCAGGAAAGTTGACACATATACTGCATGAGTTGACAAACTGTATGAAATGACATTTATTGGTTTTTAAATGTGTGCGAATTCCCAAGAAAGTTGACACATATACACTTGACACGTATTAGTTTTTAAAAGGTGTACGAATGCCCAGAGAAGTTGACACATATACTGATTTTTATTTGAGTAAATAAAAGCATCGCTTTGAACATTAATTATTAAGGGTTGGAGTTAATACTCCGAGCTGCCAGCGGAGGAACGCCTTCATAGCGGACACTTGAACAGTCAATAAATTGTAAATAATGGCTCTCCGTGCGGACGCGCCATGCCAAATCCCATTTTTTATATATCGTGTTATCCCGCGCAGAACACATGTCATTTATTTGTCCCGTGACGAACTCCTGCCACGAGTCCGCCATCAGCCTCTACCTCCCCACTCCCTAAAGCGATTAATCGCCAGCTGTTTTTTTTCCGGCGTGTAATTCAATAATCGGTTACAAATTTCAGAAAAATTGTATAAAAACGGTTCCGTAAAAATATGTACAGCTAAGTATCTACCTCACGTTTTAATATGCTTAATGTGTAGCAGCCGCAATATGTTTGTTTTTTATTCTATACTAGCGAGCTCCCGGCATGCGTTGCATGATTAAAGAAATTGTTTCTCCCTGCGTGTCCTTTCCCATTCGTTCCGTTTACCAGCTACACATAATTTCATGACGCCAGAGCTTATTATTATATTTAGAAACCATCGCGGTCATGCACACATCAAATCCCCAAAGTTTCATCGCAATCGGAAGAATGGAAAGCAACGCATAATTTCATGATGCCAGAACTCACTATTACATATAGAAACCATCGCAGGCACGCACATATATAATCCCCAAAGATTCATCGCAATCGAATGAATGGTAAGCAACGCATAATTTCACGATGCCAGAACTCATTCTATATAGAAACCATTGCGGGCATACGCATTTCAAATCCCCAGAGTTCATCTCAATCGGATAAATGGTTTAGCAACACATAATTTCATGACGCCAGAGCTCATTTTTATATATAAAAACCATCGCGAGCATGCACACTTCAAATCTCCAAAGTTCATCGCAATCGGATGAATGATTTAGCAACGCAAAATTTCAGGACGCCAGAGCTCACTTTTATACATAGAAACTATCGTGGGCATGCCCCAAAGTTACATCGCAATCCGATAAATGGTTTAGCAACGCATAAGGAACAAACGTACATGCACATATGCATGCAAGCAAGCAAGCTATTGTACACTCATTTCTGTGTATATAGATTCGCTCGTGATATTCACTTAAAAATTTAGTATTGATTGAATTGATAAAGAACACCGCATCGATGTGGTACTTCACGTATGCACTTCGGATACAATCGAAAGATATTTTATAAAAAAATTCCTCTCCATGACCTACCTATAAAAAAATCTGTGGATTATGAAATAATCTTGAAACAACGGCAACCTCTGGAATCATAAACCATGCATGGATTTTATGGCTGGATTACGAATTAAAAATTTAAATCTCGAAAAATATGCAGAGACGCCACATGGTTTGTTTCAGATTTTTATTTATTTTGTCACTTGATATTTTCTGGTGTGATTTTAATATTTAAAGAAAATATTAATTATCAATCTAATGAAATATTTTCAGATAGAAAAAAGCTAGTTCATCAATAAAATAAAATCAATTCTTGATCATCGTCCTGCCCATTTTATAAATTTCTGTGCACTGTACACTTGCGTAAAAATATTTCGAATGGGCTATTTTTTATTATTTAAAATACATTAATAATCTATATCTTATAAACATAATTAATTTATTATTTAGATAAATAATCTATATCTTGCACGTTGTAAAAATAATTGTATTATTATTCTTGTTACAGCCAATATTATTATTTCTGGCTGTCTTCAAAATATAAAAAAAAAAAATAAACAGAACATTTCAGGTTAATGTGTCTTCATATTTCACTAAAAATGAAGGGTTTCTTTATATTTTCACGAAATTTCTTATTATTTCATGTTGGAAACGCGGCAATGAAGTACTTCAACGTATGAATTCGCTCATTAAAATGAATATTTTATCAGAGACATTATGCATTTTTTTGCTTCGGCGGGTTCTTGGGAATATATTTTGTTCCTTGCTCCATATAATGTAATAATATATGTCGTCCTCGTGACTAATAATAATAAAAAAATTTGTCCTATAAAAACGTTTCTAAAAAATAAAATGAAGGTATAATTTGGTGTAAATTTGAAAAGCGTTTATTTTAATATGAATTTTAATAGGAAACTAGTAAAGTGATAATATTTAAGCTTTATTTGAACAATTAATTCACAGACATTTTTTTACACATCCATCGGTTGTACCCTACCTCGTCAAGTGCTGCATATTTGAATATAGAGTACCGGAGATAGTCTGATAGTGAGTAATTTAACACTTATGTGTAAAATACTAATGCTCATTTTGAGTTTTGGAGATGGAACAGTCTAGTCCCACGCAGCATGATAAATATTGTTTTTCATACTATTCGCCGCATTTTTAATTACCATTTTTGATTACCTATTTCTGCGAGTTGCTCAACATGGTTGGAAGGGTCCCATGCCAACTGAGAATAGAGTCAACTCAACACCTCTTTGAAAAGTCATTAAATAAAGGCTATAAAAATAATTTTAAAATAGCCCATAACTCTAACCTAACGTAACCTATTTAACCATTTTTTTATGTATTTTTATCACTCTTAATGACTTTTCTGAGGTGGTTCTGAGTTGTCCGGTCACCGGTTGGAAGATCTATTATTTTTAAGAGATCTTTGAGAGAAAATCTAAAATACCAACCATCATAAATATGTATATTCTATTTATATGTCATGATGTTATTTTGCTGGTGTCCATGTGATAAAATACTAAGGTGTATATACAGAATAGTTTTTTATGTTGTTCGTGTTTATTAGTGGTATATAAATATACCAAATATTTACTATAACCGTCCTGTGTGTTGTGTATTTTGATGGAGAGATACTTTACATGGTGGAATATTGCAAAAAAAAAACAAATGTGAAGAAAATTCCCTTAAAAAAAAGATAGGTAACAATTTTTTTGGTCAGACAAATGTTTTTTCTTGTCAAATAATTGAAAAGTTATTTTTTTAACTCCTATCGATACACTTTCCCGCCGGCTTTCCTATGTTCAATGAACCAGAGTTGTGTACTGCGCAATTGCGCATACATCAGTCGTCACAGAGCAAGCGGTGGTAGGAGTCAGGTGGAAGTGAAATTGCTGAGTATCGTTTTAAAAACTAGCTTTACTATCCGGCTTTGCTTGATAGCTTCGCGATTTGAAACGAAATGTTTAAAAAATATTCTCTTCCAATTTTTCAAAACGCTATAGCTTACGAATAATAAGGTTACCGACTAAAAAAGTATTGTAGACCAGACACGAAAGCAGTAGAAATTTCATGACGCCACAACTTGTCATTAACATGTTTTTAGTGAGGCCCACTTCACAGATTCACTGATTTATAGACATCTCCAATTAAATTGCACTCCTTCATAGTGGACAGAGAATGTTGCGAATTTAAACGGAAAATTGTGAAGAAATTATTCCTTGAAATATAGTAAAATCAAATCCTTCTTTATTTTCATTTGAAATTCAATCTTTTTAAGCAAAGTGTGTAATTCACACACGGTAGAAGTGAAACTAGAAAGTCGCTAGACGTTGCTTTCTTTTCTTTTGCTTGTTTTTTTAAAGTGGTTTGAAAATTGGATATTGATTTCACAAAATAAAACCGTTTTTTTTTGGATTTCGTAGAATTTGAAGCCTCTGTCTCTCTGACCACTGAGACTTGTCAGGCACCTTGCCCCCCGACTTGGAAGGCACGCGCCGAGTTGTGAATTTACCGCATTGTATTAGAACCTAGTATTTATGTAGAACTGAGTTGTGACGCATTTCCATTTCACCCGAATTTCAAGTCACTGACGGCGCTAAAGAAGTTTCACTTCAATAAATCATTCGATGGTCGTAACTAAATTAGGTTTAGTCAAAATTCAGTTTCTATTTCGAAATGTTACAAAATATAAAAAAAAAATTTCATATATCTACTCGCATGTTGATAAAGTAGCTAGAAATGGATGGGTGAACCGTAGTAAGCCTAAATGCATGGTAGTAGCGAAGTGTGTTGGAGTGAAGGTTGCTTCTTTCAGTGAGGAATGGATGTGTCCATCAACGAAATAAAAAAGGCTCCAAATTTTTGGTGCACTTGGTTGGAAGAGCAGGGTCCAATGTAATACAAATATCAACATGTTTCGAAAAAGCACTCCAATTTTCAAATTCTCGTTGTAAATAACTGCGTGCAAAGAAGGAATGTTTAACAATATATGAATTAATTTTCATTCAATACTAACCATAAAGTATTATGTGGAAATTAACAAAAAGTTATTGGTCGAGTTCGAGTATAATTATTATTAATTTCTAAAATTTACATGAAAAACAAGAAAGGTTTCCCCAGTACTGAATCAGTTTTCACAACCAAAATTCGGAATTTTTCGGAAAAATGTTGACTTTCAGAATTCAAATTGGTTTAAGAAAAATACGACAAATATACACAATGATTTCGGCTATTTATTTATTTATTAAAAGAAGTTTATACAATGAACAAAAAAATTGTGTTAATTCGTCCGTCATGCTAGGGATGTCCCTGTGTTATAGCGGATGAAGTTTACAGATTGGGTAGGTACAGGGTACAGTTATTAACTTATGCAATTCATTTAAGTAACAAATTAAGTTAGTAATTTAAGTAATACATTCAATTAATTTAAGTTACAAGTTGTATTAATTATATTACAATTCAATTAAAATAGCAAGTTTTACGCATCATCGTTACTGAATGTAAGAATCCATTTTGATAATTTTTTTTTAAAGATATGGGGTTGGGTTTCGGATTTTAGGTTCTCGGGGAGAAGGTTAAATATTTTAGGAGCTAGGTACATGAAATATCTTTGAGCTGATGTGGTGCGCAGTGCAGGGACATTGTAGTGTCGGTTGGTTATTGTTCTGGTGGTGTAACTGTGATGTAAGAGAGTTTTTTTCTTGTATTTGAACATGAAATGTGTTAGTGTAAATTTTAGATGAAGTTGCCGTATGTTTAAGACATTATATTCTGTGAAGAGTCTATTGGAGGAATATCTTGTTGGTCGCTTGTTGATAGCACGTAAAATCGTTTTTTGGGCTTTTTGCAGAGGATCAATAAAATTAAGAGCACAGCCGCCCCAAATTATGATGCCATATGCTAACTGGGATTGGCAGAGAGCATAGTAATTGACATAGTAAATTGACTATTGACTTAATACATCTGATAAGTTGGTTCGTAAACAGAATTTTTCACCACTTTATAATTAGTCATATTGTCACTAAGTACTCAATTCTCAGGGGAGTTGAGAGAGAAGTATGTATTTAAATGGTGTAGACATTTTATAGAAAAACCGATTATGTTAAATCTCTAAATTTGTTTAAATTCAATTATTCAGCTTTCCATTTGATAGCATAAATAATGACTTGGACGAAAATTAATTCCGCTGAGTGAATAACTTTAAATGTATTTGCATAAAATAGAAATAAGATTACAGACCGACTCGCATTATGTACATTGGTAGGTACATAATGTTAATAACGAAGTCTTTTTTTATTTAGTATCGTATAATTCACGTTGAATAATAACCATAAAAAACGCGAATTATTCCGGTCCAGCATCCGCGACAAATTTCCCTCGCGATATTAAATTTTATAAAACATCATAAAAACATAAGCAAATCGTGACGAAACAAATTAAATATCGCGGGAATTTTCTCTTTGCCAGGCGTTTCAAAAAGGAGAGGAATTGCCCGGTGTTTTTTTTTTCATTTCAAGTAGGACACAAATGTTAAACGGGGCCCACTTTCCATACACTTGGCTGTGGCGGGATGTGAAGGTACAGGTTTGTGAGCTCCGTGGAGCGCATCCAGAATATCAAACGAGCGAACTAAACCCACCCTCCCCCTCCCCACCTCAACCTCCATCTCCCAACCCCCCGGATGCTCTATTCACTGATTCTGACTTCAAAGATAGTTATTAATTTATTTTTATTTCTTGATTTTGTAAAAGTTAACATTTTTTTATATAGAAGAACAGGATGATATTGTCAAATAAAGCATTTTATGTAAATCATGGATATTATATTAAATGTGAAAGGATATTAAATTGCATTTATTTTATTAGTTTTGTCAGGTTTATTGTATAAATGTGTGCATGAAAAGACAATTTCTAAAAGCCTTGTGGAAAATATGATTCTGAAAAATAAAAGTCTGAATAAGCAATAGGCAGTGTTCAAGTCTTGAAAGAGAAAAATATAAGTTGCAGAATGTCAAATAATGTTTTGACGGTCCTAAAACGGGAAATCTCCTAGTTGGACAGTCAAAGTTTTTTTATAATGTATATGTATTTTTGTTCCAATAAATAAATAAATGTTGACATTTATATTTTATATACAATGGACATACAATAATATGATCATGATGAGTAGAGTTTAATGTTTTTATTTTTTACATGAGCTCCACACAGGAGGCCCTGAGAAAAATAATTTCCCTCAGGGCCTATGTCATCTTTAGGGATGCTGTGTGGAGGTTTTTTTTAGAAAAGGAAGGGGAGGAGAGTTCTGGAAAGGAAAAGGGTTAAAGGGGTGGGTAGGAATCTGGGGTTCAGTGTCCTGGTCATCCGCCTAGACAAACCCCCCCCCACATGAATCCGGGCACCCCTGTTAAATCACCAAACGTAGCGAACCACTTGGGGTGACCTATGGCAGAGGTGTTGGTTATCCAATAAAGGTTCCCGGGGCGGCGGTACCCATTCCCGCCTCCCAAATTGGATGAAAATAGGTTAAAATACAAGTGTCAATCAATTGTGGCCCAGCAAATATTCGTTTCTATCTACCTAGGCAGCGTCTGTTTTTAGAAACTAATCATGGCGTGCAAGGTAACACCTTACCTGAATACTGTTATATTTTTGTTGTTCTCTACGTACTACCAAATTTTAAAGCTTTGTAATTATGTTATATGAATTTATTTGTATTGGTAATACACCAAAGTGAATAAAAACTAAATGTGGAAAGAAATGACAGAAAATGTATCTATAAATAAAGTGTAGTTGCGTTACTTTTGGACGTTCCGTGGTTTTAGTCTCGAAATTAATTTCAATATTTTTCCATCCAAACTATCATTTCGGCGGAGTCTGTAAGTATGATGGCGTTGTTTATGAAATCATAAAACAGGTTGCAATAGAGTTGAAAAAAATTCGGCAGTACTCATAGTCAATTATACATAATTAACATGCAGGGTACTAGTGAACATCACATTAAAAGACTTCGCCGTGCATTCTTGCTTCTTTTGACAATTATAAATTAATTCTAATACTATGATACGGTAAAATAAAAATAAAGAAAACTTGTTAATTATAACAATATTCCTGTTATTTTCGAGCTACCAACTGGATTGAAAACTTGTCTAGGAATAGTGCCTGGTCTAGGAAGCCACCGACACATACTCGTACATGAAATTACAGTTTCCAACTGGCGCCTGCCCACTAGAGTAATATTTCAGCCTTAAATAATTTACGTGTTCACACTGATGGATAATCGTACGAAACTGATTCCCTCCAGAATGATACTGAGCCCTCCGAATCCGTTTACAGCGCGCGATTCATCAAATAATGACTTGACCTGCTTTTGAACACTAAGATAAATTTACTACAATTACTTGGAACTTATGAATTGTATTATACTTATGAATAAATTACTTGGCAGCTTGTACATGTTTTGTTAATTTCTTATGAAAAGATAGGTAATATATAAAATAATATCCAACTTATTATGTCTTAATATCCAACCAGCTTTTTACGCCAATAACAAATTAAAAAAATATATATTAAATAACAAGGACAAAGGTGTTTTTTTGAACAAATCTGGGGTTTATAAATTAATTTGTAATGATTGTAACGTTTTTTATATTGGGAAGACTTCTAGAAATTTTATCGTTAGAGTTAAGGAACATCTAAGATGTTTAAATAATAATTATTATTCAGAATTTGCAAACCACATTTTGGAAACAGGTCTTTCTTTTGATATTAATAAAGGTTTAAAAATTTTACACAGTAACACAACGGGTATACAATTAGATAATTTAGAAATTTTAGAAATTAGAAAAAGTGTTAATAGTAAATTAAATATTATAAATAACCAAACGTTTTTTAAAAAAGAGCCGTCTTTTAAATTTATTTTCGTATTAATACTTATATTTATAATAATTTATTTTGTTATTTGGACTTCCTGTTTTGTTTTAAAAGATTTTTATTATGTTCATGTAATTTTTTACTCATCGTAAAATAATTTTTATATTTTATTTTATATAATTGTTTTTTTATGATATTTTAAGTAATTAATCACCTCTCCTTTCAATTATTTTGTCAATGTTCTAATTAGTCTATACTTGTTTGTCTTTTGTTATTTTTTATTAACTTATTATCCTGACGGAGAAAACATAGTTTTCGAAACATGTTGATATTGTTAATTAAATAGTGGTGTACACAAAGTTATTTGTTTTCATTAAATTAGATAGGTAAACATTTATTGGCTTTATAAAATATTCTTTCAAAGCTTTTTCACTAAGACTTAATTTTAGTTAAAAATTGGACGTTTGACATTAAAAAATGCATCTATTTTTGTGGATTTTTCCATATGCACAATTAATACTAAAATATTGTGTATTTTCATCTCGTACCAGAGTGAATGATACACTTACTATCGGTGGTAGCCATTCCAAATGGAAACGTTGCTTGAAATGGCTTTAGTTAAATTTATTGGCATGAATGAATGGCCAGAAGCTTCTAACCATCGTCTTTCTCTTTTTCTCTCAGTAGTATAAATTTTATATCTGTCTTACTTCTTTAACTCAAAAGGAAATTTATTGGCGTGCACGTAATAAATGGAGTCAATTCAAATTTATCAGTAAACAAGATGTTTATCTAGGTTGATTATCATAAATTTAGATTCTCCTGTTTTTTGGCATCGGCGTAGCGTGCAACGAAATTCACCTAACCTTAAAGAATTTTGCCACACACATGCCATTTGTAATTTTTTTTAATGGCTCAAAAATATTCATGTTAATCGATTTAAAAATTGCAGAAATTTCCCGAACATACTACATAATTAATGCATTTATTTTGAAGATTTGTCTATTATAATAATATTATATTTTTATGGTATTCGTTCTTGCACTCAAGTTTAAAAAATTATATTTATTTTATTTTATTTATTTATTATTAATCTTAAGATGAAGCTGTTCGTGAAATCCTATTTAGATACTATTCACATTAATCTTTACTAATCGAATTCACATTAATCGACGAATCGATTTACATTATGATCATCAAAAAATATGCTACGGATAAATTGAAGCTTTTACTAGCTTTTCTTTGTATTGGAATTACAATAAAATTATTATTTACGTAACAAAAAATATAAGCGTAAACCAGTAAAAATAAAGTTTTGCATGACTTAACTATGAAGCAATAAAAAAAACTTTTTTTTTAAATACCCCTTTATGGCTAAAACAATTTTTGAGGTTATACATGTTCTAATTTTTTTCTTAATTCTTATAAAATTATGCACAAAATAATAATAATAATAATGTTTTCATTCCAGTATGTGGGAATAAATACAAATAAAAACCTCTTTTTCGCTTACTTGTCTCGTGCAGATAAGACGCTCGACTTTAAATTTTGAAGGCATGAAAATCGAAATATTTCTAGCGTTTATATTCCTTTTAAGTACAGGGTGCGGCAGCATAACTTCCTTTTTACAAAACTTAATAATAAAACCCGATTTATGAATCAGATTTTTTTTGTTTTTTATAATGTAGGCACATACTTAAAGTTTTTCTTTTTACTTAGTTTTTGAAGTTCAAATCAGATAGTTGACGTCCGCCATTCTCAATAGACTGAGTAAACAAATCTCTGGCGTTTGTCATGTCTTTTGCCAGCGTATATAAGGCGTTTTCCTGGCAATTTCTTCCTCGATGTTGGTCTCCAAATCTTGTAGGGTCCTTGGATGGTTCACATAAACACGGAAATTCAAAAAACCTCAAGGGGGCAAATCGGGCGAGCGGGCCGGCCACTCCAAATCGCCCCTAATTGAGATGAGGGAACAAAACACGATCACAGAACATCCGTTAGAAAAGTAGGTCTCAACGACAAACGCACGCTCCTCACTGTTCCAACGCATGATGGCGACTAAGTTGTGTCGGGACAAAACTTTATAGATTCGCCTCTCGAACAAGATCAACTCCTACGACATCAACCGACTGAATGGCGCGCATTTAAAAAAGGAAGTTATGCTGCCGCACCCTGTATTTTAAATTTGAATTTCTTCAGTCACAAACAAAACATAATATTTGAGAATGATATATCTTCTCAATTATTTTTTTAAATTAATCATATTTTCAATCTCCGTAATTTCATTCAGGATTTTGTTATAAAATTGGATGGCCTAGAACATAAAGGATTCCTGGGTGCTTAATTTTGCCCTTATTGGTAATCTAATTTGCTTTGCATTTCTCGTCTCGTGTCCGCGAATCTCGTGATTGAAATTTATTTTTCTTTTCAGTTCCTTAGACATCATCTCTATGTTAACTTTATAAATAAAAATCAATACCTACATTCAAATATTTTCTTTACCGTCAGAAAAAATCAACTCCTTTAACATGTCTCTATCCGTGTTTATATATTGCGCTTGAGTATTGTTCGCATTGCTTTATTTTGAGTAATTGATTTTTTTTTCATTGCAGAGAAAAACAATACTTGAACAGTAATTAAAGTGTGGAGATACAATTATTTTGTTTATTATCTGATATTACATTACATTATTTCCAATCCTGCCAAGAAATTATATTTTTGGCAATTTCTTTTACTTGTACAGTCTACTTCAGCTTTGAATCTATAATGACATCTAGATTTTTCATTCCTTCCCATTTATTTATGATCTATTCATCAATTTAAGCCTTTGGATCCTCGTACGTATTTTTACAGCCTTTCTTTATGTATTTTATATTATTAGCATTTAATTTTTATTCAATAATTAAAATTAAAAGTTAATATTATTGTAGATATTTTGATACGGTCTACAAGTAATTATTTATCTTTTCGTTGCTTTCTCATAATTGTCGTCTGCAACATAAATCTGTGCATTATCTGCAGTCAGTATATGACATAAAAGTAATGAACTGTTTTATGTAGATAACTGGGCAGATGACAAACATAGCAATAAACACTGCATTTCGAGCAACTAAACGAAATTTCAGAGTCGGCCACACAGTCCTAAAAAATTTAAAAACTTTATATTTACTCCATAACAAAACTCACAGTGACACTAGTTCCGTGCCCATTATTCCCAGGTCGCAGCGGCGTAAGTTTGGGCGTTTGACGTTTTGACTTTCGGCCACCTATCAACTCCAATCATCAAATAATGTTAGGCTTCCTGGAAATAAACGTTTATTTCAGAGTGAGTCTATTTCGCGACAGTTAAAAGCACAACATTTTAATCACTCCGACCTCTAAGCTTGTTTTCAAAACAATATATCAATAGCAGTACAATAAGCTTGTTTTCAAGCTAACGCGTGTGTTCCCACAGAGATGGTTATAATTCAGTTTTTGTTCTAGTGACAACCTTAAAACAAAAAGGAGAATATTTATTATAAACCACGCTTTACAATATTTCTATTTTTGAAACTGACAATTCATGGTGGAATTCCATTCCATTATAATATATTATAATAAAAACAAATTTAAAACTTTTTTCCACTTTAATTTTATTGACCGTAATCCGTTTCGGCTCGCTAGAGCCATTTTCAGACTGGTACAAATTATTCTTAGTCTATGGTTTATATACATAACATATGAGGGAGGGGAAGCGGGGTGGTCTAAAGGATTTTAATCGATCATATTAATTACATTTGTTACTAAGTCATTTTAGGCTGTCGAATTTCTAAATATTTTGGTAATTCCAGTGGGCTAAATACCTTGGGTTTGTAGCTCACTTCAACACTGTTCAGGGAAAAACCTTACAAGTCATATAAATTATTTAACCACACTTTACATCTCTTTTCAAAATTGTCCATAAAAATGAAAAAGAAATATTAATTTTGTAGAAACAGTTTTCCCCGGCAAAACGCATACGCGCCTTTAGACTTAGTCAATTTTTTATTAAATATTTTTGATGAAATGGTAAAAAAATAAGATAAAAAATTGTTTATTATATATTTATACATTTGTCTCATTTAAAAGTGTTTTCTTACGTCAGCCGCGATTTTAGTACTGTTTTCACATAAAAACATCACGCGAGTCATTTTTACATTTTTTTATGTTTTCACCCTAAATTTTAATATTTATAAATTTTAATATTTATTTTTAATAATAGAATTTGGAAGCGTATTTTATCACCTTTCAAAAACAGTTTTTGGCTACAGTCAGAAATATTTAATTTATTGGGCTTTAATTGCGAAGAGGAAATAACATAAAATTTTTATAAATCTTACAGCTCGGTCAAAACATAAAACTTGCACGAATGCGATATACCGGAGTGGTTAACTTACGATTGCTCATTAGGAGTCATTTCGACCATTTCGACATTTCTAAAACTAAATAGCATTCCATTTAACAGTAATGTTGATTATGCAAATAATATACTGTCACCTTCCGATTAACACAAACTTCATAAGGTGTTTTGTCTGAAGCCAGTGTCTGAGTTATAATTCCGAGTAGATCACGTCATTTCTTTTGTTCCAGAACACATTGCATCACATAATTTTACCATGAAAGGAAAATATCGTATTTTCTCAGAGGGTTTGCGTCTCGGCTTTCGAGTTTGCAGATGCAGTAAAGGTGCATCAAGCCAGCAGACAGCGCTACAGCAGCGTCCCCATCAGCGAGGAATAGAGTCCGAAAAAAGCGTGTGATCCTTCATGTATGACGGCCCGCTCTGGCGGCGTGTTCCGCAACTTCAGCCGCTAACCGGCGGAAATAAAACGACCGGAATAATCCACAGAGAAGTGGACCGGCTTCAGCGAGATTTTAATTAAATTCTTTCCGTGGTTAAGTATAGCGGTGTTTACAAGGGTTGCCGCGAGGGATACAGCCGCCTGACTACGAAAAAATATTATTACTACATCAGCGACACATTTTATAACGTTCCACGAACGAAATGCCAAACTCTTGTAAAATTCCTCCGTAAATGACCCTTCCACCAAAATGTTTAGGATTTTTCCCATTTTACTGGGAGAAAGGTTGTCATTGAAAACTTATTGCATGCCTACTGCATCTGCATGCTCTAGAACCGAGACGCTTATCTTCTGAAAAACAAAAAATATACAAAAAAGGAAACAACGTAAAAATAACACTTACCCTTTTTTAAACAATTTGATTACTTTTACTGATTACTGATACTTAACGTTTATGTGAAATGAAATCAATGAAAATATCACCGCACAACTTTTAATGATGTTTTTAAAATCAGTGGAGGTCGATGAAGAGGCAAAATCAAAAGTGATGACCTTGGATCCCCCGTGTGCGTACACTGCTCGTGCACACGAGACCTGGCGGAGCTACTGTGTGTTTACGTATGAATAATCTGATGTTTCTACTATGTAAATCTAATGTAACTATGAACTTACGCCATAACATCATAAAACCTTACTCTAATGTGACCCGTAAGAATTATTATTCCAGTTATATTTTAAATCAATAAGAATTAGAATTAAGAATGCATCTTAATCAAGACGGATCAGAATCAGATAAACTTTTAAAAAAATTGATATTTTTGATTATAATTATTCATTCGTGAAAACGTATTTTTCATCTGAGATGAAATATGCAAATCAACGATATATGATGCAAAAAAAATAAACACTAATCAACATTTTTATCCTCAAATGTCAAATGTCATACCAACGAAATATCTTATTATACCTTCATACAAAATATTATACCTAAAGGTTATACCAGGATTAGAACTACGCACATCCAATATTTCCAGCCGTTTGACACTTAAAATATCGCGTCCCATAAATGTAAAGTTCTCCAACCAATTTGAGTTGATTGAAAACTAAGCCTTGAATTTGAAAGTAAGCTTAAGACTTTCATCTCGAAGATTACCCAACTTTTGCAGTGCGATGGGGATATCCCGACACGTTCGCTCTCCATTCTTCTACATACCAGGATCACGTGAAATGAGGGGGAATAAACATTTCACAAACACAGCTTGGAAACATTACTTTCCGTGGACATTGGTACTTCGTTTGGTTAGTTTTGGAAAGGAAAATGATTGCGAGAATCACTTCCAAAGAACTGCAGAAAAATCTTCAAACCGCTAATAATACTAAAAATAATAAAAATGTTTTTATTCCAGGATGTGGGGAGGATAGTGCAATCCCACGCATCCCATATAATTAAAGGTACATATTTTCACACAAGATTTTTTAAATAAAGAACTAAGTACATAGAATATTGCTGGCTCAGAATATTCAATCATTGCTGATGACACCGCTTTGTTGTTTGAATGTAATGGAGACGTTGATGAATTTGATAAACATTTTAACGAGACTTGTCAATCCATAGCAAACTGGCTGTTAACACAAAATCTGTCAATCAACACAAACAAAACACAAGTTCTAAAATTTTGTCCAGTGCAAGCTACACTCATAAACATTCATGTAAACTTTAATAATAATATTACCGAATCTTCCCAAACTTGTTCACTGCTGGGAATACAACTAGGTACAAATATAAACTGGAAAGAATATATATCAAATAGTAGCAAAAATCGGTAGCTTTTCTTTTGTTTTAGGTACACTGAGAAAAATATTAAACATCGAATCAGTAATGGCCGCATACTATGGTTATGTATATCCAGTAATAAAATACGGAAATATTTTTTGGGAAACTCAGTAAATGCCAAAGATGTTTTTATCATCCAAAAGAGATGCATAAGAAAAATTGCAAACTCTGCTCATCTGACATTCATGTAGAAATATGTTTAAAAATCTGAAAATTCTGACAGTCATAGACATATATATATAATGGAGTTATGCATGTTAGTTCGATCATCTCCAGTCAAATTCCCACAAAAAAAACTCGACATATAAATACACTACAAGGTTAACAGAAAACTTATTAATACCAAAAGCAAACAATACAATATTCCAAAAAGAACCGTATTACACGGCCATCAAAGTGTATAATGACCTTTCACACAACAATAAACAAATACAAGATACACTTAAATTCAAATCATCACTAAAAACATTTCTTCTTAACAAATGTCATTACACTCTTAATGAATACCTTATGTAAATCAACACTGTTTTTTATTTTTATTTTCTCATATAATGAAATATGTTATTGTTTGGTTTTATAATATTTGTATTTTTTGGTTAGCTGGAAGGAATATAATGTTTTTGAACTTGTATTTTTGTGCAATGAATGGTTAAGAATTTAAATTTGTAAAGAAAAAAAAATAATAAAAAATTATGTATTGTACCCTTAATTAACCCCTATAATCTGTAATATCTGTGGCGTTCATACAATTATTTTTCCGCCACTCAAAGAACACACGAGAAAGATCTGCAAGTCGCCAAATACTTGCCATTCACCAGTACCCTCTAGCTGCTCACCTACTTATGCACGTATCGGCGGCAATGTACTCGCTAGGCCAGCTGCCTGATAAATAATAATTTCGCCACCTTCGCGAAAGGTCGAGACTCGAGCGTGCATCCACGAACACAGTGACGAGCTAATTCTAGCACCTTCCAGCGCACATATTGCCAGCGAACG
Source organism: Glyphotaelius pellucidus (assembly GCA_936435175.1). Taxonomy (NCBI): domain Eukaryota; kingdom Metazoa; phylum Arthropoda; class Insecta; order Trichoptera; family Limnephilidae; genus Glyphotaelius; species Glyphotaelius pellucidus. The sequence continues at coordinate 34,255,208 of OW386537.1, read as the reverse complement.
GAAAGTTACTTGGCCGGTCGCTCCTATATAAGGCGACGCACTTAACTTCAAAGTAGTCAGTCTCTATCCAACGGTCGCTTTTACAATCGCCTCTATACAGCAAACCAGTGTAACATCAGTGCCCGGTGCATCCGCACTCTCCTCCAGGGCAGCTTCCTTCGAGGTTCTCACCATACCCCAGCTCTTCAGGTCCACCGCACCTAGCAGCTGCAACCATCGCCTTGCTCCTGTATCTACAAGATCCGAAGCATCTTCTGTACGGAAAACAGCGCCTCATCTCAATGGCTACCGAGGCCCATCGCGCCTCGCTGCTACTGCACTCACTCCGCCTCACAAGGACTACCTGCCGATGGCTCCACTCACCGAGTCACCGCCGTTCATCTCCGCAACTCACCGCGTCGAGCAACGGCCTGGACGACCAGGTCATCTCCGCCGCCACGGCGTCGAGCAACACCCTGGTGACCTGCAACACCTCACTCTACGGCACTTCGACATACTTCCCTTTACATCGAACCGACCTCAGCTACGTAGCTCATGCTTCAATAAACGACTGGACTCGCAACCAACTCGGATGCCTTTTATTTCTCCCTCCGTCTCTATCGACACCCGGAGTTCGTTCCCTCACATCTATTAAAAAAAATGTATTATTGTTATTGTTTTTCAATAATTATTTTTTTCTAAATTATATTCCTATGTCAAAAAATGTTTGTACATTTATTTCATAAGTCTTTGATCATTGTATGCAAACTTCTAAGAACATTATTTTTTTTTTGCATGTAAAAACTCCTCCCACAAACACGAGCTCCTAGAGCTCAACTTATGGAGTAGTAGAATCATAAAATGAATTATTATGTAAACCAAGGTAATTATTTGTTAAGTGTTTGTTCAAGAATAGAAATAAGAAATTTAAAAAAAATAAATTTAAAAACAAATAAATAATCGATTCTATGTAGGTCTGGGGTAAGCTCGGGTCCAGCGCTCACTCAGGAGTGCGTTTGGTGCTGTAACGCTGCGGTCACCACTGTATTGTCGGACCATTTGTTATTACACTATTTGTTATTTTTATGTAGTCTTTAAATGCGTATGTCAATTTTGTACCTAAATTGCTCTGGAATCAAGATTGTTCATCGGCGTAAAAACACTAATACAATATTTTGAATTCCACATTACAATGGTCATAATTTCATCAATTTAGAGCATCTGACGTAAATATTCATGACATTCACATAATGAGTGTTTTAGAGTACTTTCTGGTACCTAAATCAAATTACCATAAACTAACACTTCGAGCGTTAACCACCAAAAATAAAACTCAACAGCATATTTTTATTGGTTTCGTCCAACCATCAAAATACTTTTATGCATTATTTTATCGCTTTATTAAATGGTTTCCGCTTTACAAAATTAAAAAATTCCACGGCTTATTTTTATTTTAAAACCCACAAGTGTAAATAAAATATGTTTTAAACAGATTTGAAATTTAAAGATTTTATACGATGTTTTAGGTAGTTTCATTTTTTTGTTTATAGTGGATATATATATATCTACTAAAGGCGAAAATTTGGGACATAACAGTCACATTAAAATAATCTACATTTGTGGCACCAGCCACTGCAAAGTTAACCATACCAAGCTCTAAGGATCCCCTCTGCGGCTCGCAAAAATATTGAAAATTGATGAATTGGCCCTCCGGCTAAAATGGTTGTGCTTCACTGGGTAATACTTTCATGTTTGTTACGTATTAAAATAAATGTCAGAAGGTAATCCTGAAAATTACAAACTTTCATAATTTCAAAGATATTAATTGCGATTTTTTATTACTAGAGAGAAATTATTATTATTACTAACTATAGGAATCAAACGTGTTTTTTTTTTTTAATTTCTAATAATTATTTCTATTGTTGTTGTTGTGTAGGTAATAAATGATACATTTGTATTTTCTGTTGTTTATGACTCATTGTCACGTTTTACCTGAGCCGGGCGTGCAAGCGAGGGCGCGGAACAAGCGTTCGGCCTAAGCGTTCGGCGAGAGCGTATACATATTATCCTAATAAAATGTTAGTAACATTATATTAGAACTGTCGAAATGGTAAGTACACACACACACCCGGAGATATTTTTGCATCTTCATTTAATTATAGGATACTATGTATTACTGCGTGAAATTTTAGCTTTATCTTTATATACAACAATTTAACATAACAATAATGGTAAAATGACAAAAAAATCATGATAACATTATTTAACCACTTACTGTCTTTTGAGCATTTTCCAACTCTAAAATCTAGTTATATTACCCTTATTTTCAAAAAAGGTGATGACACAGACATTAAAAACCACCGTCCTTTATGTATACAATCAGCTTTTCCGAATATCTTTGAATCCCTTGTTCTCGATTTAATTTATCCGTCAATATTAAAAGTAATTAATTAAAACCAACACGGATTCGTTTCTGGTAAGTCAACTGCTACTAATCTGTTACTTTACCAAAATTATATTACAGAATCTTAAAAAAAAACAAGTTGACAGTATCTACACAGATTTTTAAAAAGCTTTCGACAAAGTATCACATAAATTATTACTTAGTAAACTGTATGCATTAGGACTGAGAGACAAGTTGTTCGATTGATTCTCAAGTTATTTGTCTAATAGAATCTTATTTGTTAAAATGTAACATTCTAAATCTTATAATCATCATCTCGGAGTCATCTCGGCCCTATCTTTTTCCTTATATTCATAAATGATATCATAAGTTGTTTTGACGATCTAGAAGTTCTGATTTTTGCCGATGACATAAACTATACAAAGAAATACATGTAAAAGCCCCTCAGGGTGTTGAAAATTAATAAATACATAAAAATGTATAAAAAATAAATGTATAAACATGATACATTGTTTATCAAATGTAAAATTTGTTATCATTAGCTGAATATTTCTTCGAGGCGGAGTCACACGCTAATTAATGCTTATATTTGATCTTCTTTTATTGATAAAGACTGGTACATCAAGTGTCATAATATATCATCAAAATAAAGTACATACTTTATTTAATGGTTATCTTGAGCTGTTTCTAAATATAGCCCAAGACAACCAAGATTTTCTAAAAGACACAGAAAATATGTTAATTGAAGATATTCGAAATCTTTCGACAGATGGCGATCGACGTAGCGTATCTTATGGGTTTAAAAAAATCATGCAAAGTTTTGGATGGTAAATGAGTTGAAGAGTTATGTCGATTTAAAATACTACATTTTGACGCTCTATGGTCAAATCAGCAAGACCCAGAAAGGTTCGGAAAACAATGATAACATGATATTCGCAGTGGGAACACTGAATCAGAGAAAATATTTAACTGACTATTCGCAAACTTACATTCTAACTTCCAACGCAAATTTTCGTCACCGATATTATATACTTTTATAATATACACAGAGGAACTAGGATTTACATTTCACAACGCTTACCGCCTTGACAGTGGTCCAGTCTCTGGTATTATTTCTAGATGACGAGCTTAAATATTTTAATAAAAGACACTGAGTTTGGATATTTTATTTATAAATTTAACGTCTGGATTGCACAATATAATATTAAATAACTTTTTTTATTAAAAGAAAGACAAACATTCCCGGTTACAAATGACCTGACAATATTTAAAAATCTCCTACTACCACCTCAGTAAGCAGAATGTTGCTTAGCCAACCGAGGAATCGAACACGCGACGCCTGGATGGGAATCAATCGCGGTGCCAGCAACTGACCGGACTATCTATTAAATTTTTTTTTTTTTTTAAATAACACAGCAAACTTTACAAAACTCGGTTACGGCCATTTATTATATATACAATAATCACGTCACTGAATTTTTCTCGGTGGGTATCGTTTATCGAACTTGCTACATCTTTTCCCAAATATCCGATAATGTTGTCTCCTCCTACACCAGCAAAGCAGAGTAGAGCCTACTCCAGCTGTTGAAGTTTAAGACTTTCGCCTCACAAAATTCAAAACTAGACCCTCCTAAGTACACAAACACTTGTATGTATTAACTTTGTAGGTACACGACTTAAATGTACATCACCCAACTCAATACGACTCGGCATCATTTCCGCAATTATGATTTAATCACATTTAGCTAACTTTGAGAAACGACTCAGTTGGGTAAATGAGAGATCATTTTCCATTATTATAATGGAGACTCTTGTACAATATTGAATGGAATTTAAAAAAAATTATCATTATGTTAAAATGATGAGATTTACGGCTTTGAAACTTTAAACTTTAAAATCCACATTTCTACTAGTGCTTAATCCTTCAACAACAAAACATTTTTGCTAGTGTAATTCCTCAGGATTTATATTTAAGCTCCATTTTGATCATTCATTTTGTTATGAAAATTGTGGCAATATTTGCTAAGGTTAGCGTGTTGATATTAACTAATAACATTTAATAATTTGAGTAGTGTTGTAGGCAATCTAATCATACAAGCCCTTTGATCACTGTTCTAGGACCAGCCTTTATAAATCACTTGCATGATTTCTGGTCTAATCACTTCTGGGTCTGTCAAAGATTCCACATTTTATTTCTCGTTGCCTACAGCACATAAAATCTTTCTGCTTTAAGTTTTTACCTGTTTTTACCAGTTTAACCTGGCATCCAGAATCAATTTCAGACGCTAGACTCACAATGAGCGTTTTAACAGTTTCCCGGAGAGGTTTGAATTACAAATGTTTTCTTAAGTAGAGTTGTTTTATAACAAGTCATTTGCGTTAATAACAATCTGTATATTTAAATTGTAACGTTTTGTAAAGGTAAAACCGTTTAATAAAGACATTTACTTATTACTTATTATATGTATCGTAACACAAAAGTTTTATCTTTAATTTTTATGTTCACAAGATCTCTAATACGAAAATAAAATAATTGTAAAAAGCAGATAATAATAAATCATATTAAAATAAAACCAGAACATGGACTCTAATATCTTAATTTAAATAACATATTACTCTAATATTTTAAACTCAGGGTCATGTTTAGCCTAAAGGAAACTTAATAGTTAAAATTATTTGAAGCAAATAAAATATTTATTTATTTAAAAAAAAAATAATTATAGTTTCTTAATATCTAGTATGTAATTTGTAATAAGAAGATTTTCCGTTGGATGCAGATAGGGTTTTTTGAACATGATCCTAATTAGTGTTTTATGAGTTGTTTTAAGTGGCTTAATGTACTTGTCAGCGGCTCCCCCCCCCCCCGGCCAAAATACCGTAAATTAAAAAGGTTTGACATAGAGCGTAGTATACCTTTATTATCGTTTTAAAAATGAATGATAGTTTTCGGATTTTTTTAATGAGTAAGTTAATGTGAAATTTCCAGTTTAATTTGTGGTCCACTGTTAAACCTAGATACTTGATATAATCAGTATGTTTAATTTTCTGCTGTGGGTTTTAAGGTAACATGAGGGTGAAGGTATAAAGGCGGAAGGGTTTTTGGTTGCCCAGTGATGGTTGTGCTGAATGTTTGGTATTTTGTTTTGGAGATGTTTAAGGTCAGTAAATTTTTGTCGAGCCAATTTTTTATTTTTAACATACCGATTTCCGCACTTTTGAAGGCCTTTTCCCAACTTGGAGCTTTGGATAGAATGACAAATAGAAGAGGACCGAGGACGCTACCTCGAGGGACACCATACTTGATGTCTTCCGGATCACTGTAGCATTTATTTAGTTCTACTATGTTTTTTTTCTATTTTTAGTAAATCTAATGAACCAGCAGAGCGGCGGTCCGTTGATACCATTATTATTAAGTTTCTCGTACAGAATGTCATGAGAGATAGCATCAAAAGCCTTGGCCAGATCTAGAAAGATCCGATTACTTTGGATCCTTCATATATTTTTTAAACAATGTAATTATTTAATTTAGATATAGCCTGGTCGGTACTCAATTTAGCTCGAAAGCCGAATCGACAATCTGAGAGTAAATTTTGTTCGTCGAGATAGGTTATTAGTCTTATTTTTATTGCTTTTTCCAGAACTTTCGATAATGAATTTAATATTGAGAAAGGCCTGTTTTAAAGGCTTGTCTGATATATCGATTGCTTGTAGTCTTTAAAATAAAATCGAACCTATAATCTAATCAAATGTTTTAAATAAAGATCTTCACGTTGTGAAAATGGGCCAGTTTTAGAAATTTAACAAAATATTAAATGGTAAATCAATTTTAATATATTAAATACAAAATTAACGAAGTATTAGCTTACAGGTCGACGGATATCCATCGAAGTAAGTCTTTCTCATCGTCAAAACACATGTCCAACCTCTCTGTTTCTCTATTTGGAACTGTTTGAAAAATAAACATGCAAAAAAACTATTTAAGTCAACAGAAGAATGCAGGATTCCTTTTATTCAGAATTTTGGCTTTTCAAATAGGAATTAAAAACCAATTTTAATTAATACGTAACAACCGTGTTTATGAATGGGTGCATACTTGGCACTATCATTTCAAACTATTACAAAATTATAATTAGTAATTGTTTTGTTTTGGAGGAAGGAACTTTGTAAATAATAATGCATCTTCAGGAAACTTTAAAGGACTCGTGACTTTTATTTGCTCTATTCCCAATTACATTGTGAATATTCAGGAGACCCAAACTACCCAAACCCAAACCAAGGAGTTTACGTTTTACTTGTTAAGAAGGTATGGTGATGAGACGAGAAGACGAGAAGAGAGAGAAAAAACCTAAACATAGGCTTTTTATAATGCTTCCTAGGTAGAGGGTAATTTGCATCTCCTGACATCTATGGATAATTTCTTCTATTAAATAATCAACTTTACATAAACCAAAAAATCGAATTATCTGGAGAGGTGTGAGTCCTAGCTAATTAGGTTAAATTTTATACAGTAATATTACGAGTATTACGTACAAACTGCTTGATTGCGGTTTGACGGAATTGTATTTTCAAATACTATATTTATAAAAAAAAAATATTAGCTCAATTTTTTAGTAACGGTACCCTTTATATCATTTTATATAATTTTTAAGGATTCTGACAGTTTAAAATAAATACATCATTTGCATATAAAAGATTAGTAAATCCGTTTTTCTTCACGGGATCAAATCCATTATTTTTTCTATTAATAAATCGCTTTGAAGAATAGATATAAACTAATACTGGACACAAACAGAGGGAATACCTCATTTTTACCTAACTTGCAAGTACCTTGATATAAAATAGCAAATCAAACAATTCGGTCAGAATTAACATTATCCTATGTTTGAATCGCTGGATGTCCGTATTGATAATGCAGCTTCAGACTTGCCACCAAAATTCGGTCTGGAGACGCCCCACCCCATCCTCCCCCTTCCTCTCTCGCGCTAGACCATCTGCCACAGTCTGCAACTCGGAGATAATTTCGTCTCATGGACTGCCAACTACTCCACTCCGTAAGGCTCGGTCATAAAATTAATATACCGGGTATGAACTTGCAACCAGGAAGAAAGGAAAAGTTCATTACAAAAGGGGAATTTATCCGTCCAACTTTTCATTTAGTCCTTTTAATTGGTGGTTCAGTACTTTCACGATTAATTGAAAGTTTCTGGATGACATATTAACTAAGTACGTGCATTTGATGAGGTGGGGGAAGGATATTAGTGAAATGACGTGATTTCTTCACTAAGTGTCAAGTACAAAAAAAAATAACTGATTATAATAATTAACGGTTCATTATTCAAATATTTTTATGTCACCAAACTAAAACATTTCTGTTTGTACGGTCTAGACATGGGAATTATATCGCCACCCGGTTGGACATTGGTGTGAGGTTGGTTTACGTTGGTTGTAGGGGCTGTATGAAGGAATGTATTATTGCGATCTTGAAGAGGCTCGGATTATATGAAGAAGGAAAAGCATAAATCAGTAACACAAAACGAGTCGGAGGAACGACCCGTTCTCGTGAAGCCTACACCAACTGTGAACGGGTGTTTTGTTTGTGATCGTCGAGTTTGCATAAATGCACCGGTACACGGCGCACAGTGTACGAAATGGAGAAAAAACCTGAATTAAGTCTTCAAGGTATTTTATATTTAATTTACTAAACTATGTATCAATATCATATGTGTGTGAGATTTGAACTAACATCTAATGTTCCACTATTTTTGTATTTTTTTGGCTGTTAAAATGCTTATTTCAATTAGCATTTAGAAAGAAAACATTGTTTGCTCCCATGTATGAATATATACGTATTGTAGACTGAAGTCTCACCTTTAATATCAATATAAAGTGTGATCATCTTTTGTCCTACCTTGAACAATTTTGTTATTTTCAGGAATGCCCATTTGCACTCCCCGGAGAGAATTATTCGAGGCATTAAAAGAACGGGGTATATTAAATGCCACTTCTGTGAAATCAAAGGAGTTTTTAATTAATAACAAAACACAAACATACCACATAGCGGCAGGTTCGAACATTTTGAACCCTACATTTTACAAAACCGTAAAGAATTTTTCACTACAATTTATGAAGAAATGGAGAAAAAGCCGCAGTTACATTGTGAGGTTTTAAAAACAACTTTTTGACAAACTACAAAAAAAATTTTTTTTTACTCCAAAATACCTAGTTATATTTCATTAATAAGAGCAAAAAAATAAAATTGCACTAATATTTAGTCAGCAAACAATTAATTCGTGTTTTTTCTTCATTTCGCACACTGTGCGGCGGGTCAATGCTGCCTGCGCTTCTTGCAAGAAAAGGCTTCATAGAAATACCCGTAGAACATACTCAGAATGCCTTCATTTCCTCTGTGCATTAGAGATATAACGGATTGTCAATCAAACGAATCAAGTGGTTTATAAGGTATTTTGGAGAGACACTTCCAGACATGAGGTGGCTTCCATATTCAATTGTTTGACGTGAGTATTTGAGATTTGTACTTTGTGGTTTGGTGGTAGTCAACTTACTTGAACAGTTAATATATTATTAAATTAAAGTACATATTCGGGCATTGTTCAGGCAGGTTTAGGTATCGAATGGTATATAAAATATACCTAATAGAATACAAAATATAATAGAATATCAAATATTGAAATATTTACTTTGCAATGCCTCCGCGCGCCGTAAAAATATATTAGAGCTATTAGAACCTAACATGATGGAGCGCTAATTTTCACATCGAGGAAATACGCCTTTGGTGCCTAAAAACGATCTGTTTAATTTATTTACCGCCAAATAATTGCATTTATAGTTCCTCCTCGTAACTAAATCATGTCGGGTTTTTTCATTTTCTAATTAATTGGTGTAGCTTTCATTCACTGAGAGATTTTACATTTTCCCTAACCTCAAATATTACCAAGAACTGATATCACAAGAGAAACAAAGCAAACCATTAAATAATGTTACTTGCGAGTACACGGGCCGGGCACGGTAGAAAGCAAACTTGCGAAGATTAGGGCGAATGAATAAATTATGATGTTATTAACACACAGACAATTACAAGGTTAACACAAAGCCGGGATGGTTAATTGAGTGGTCTTATGGAACAGGGATCCGGGGCTGAATATAGTAATCTGTGCTAGACACTCTAATAAACGCTTGAAGGCTCATACTTATCGTGATCATTTATGCAATTATAATAATAAAGAATGTTTCTTTACCTACCTTAAGCAAAATTATACGTTTTTTTAAGGCTATTAAGTCCAATAACTGCAGCAATGTTTCTATTTTTGATACTGACAAGTCGTGGTGGAATTCCATTAGATTAATATAATGTTAACTCTAGATTCATAAACTATATTTACTGTTACAATGTTCATAAACATACGTCTGTGATACACCCTATTTTAAAGTGCACCAAATTTTTAAACTATAAGAATAATAATAAATAATACTTCATCATATTAATAAAAGGAAGTTTTATTTGAGATCAACACAATAAAAAAAAATTTTTGAGATCATTCAGAGCATTCTAAGCACAAACTTCCCCGATGTTCCATGCACATGTGACGTTTGCAAGAGGCGCAGCAAAATCTAGTTAGACGTTTTTTTTTGTAACAACAGAAGTTGCACAGCTTCATGGTTTGTATTCCAGGATCGGCTGGTACATCAGGCAAATTATCGCCTAAAATCGCATGTCGCCTCAAAGTTGGTGTTGCACGGCTACACCGTGACCAATTATTAACTCGATCAACTTATTTGATATTTTTTTGACAAAAGCTCTCCTTGTCAGTGGTTTGTTTTGATTACGACTCTTAATGTGGACGTGGATGACAAACGAATTGGCTATGGACATATTAAACATTTCAACATACCGTAAAAGTAGCATGGTAGCATAGTATATCTTAATAAAATTGTTACACTATTCATAAACAAACGCACCTCAGACACCTTAGACGTAGTTTTTGCGCAACTACACGTTTACGCGCCAAGATCCCTGGCGCCACACTGAGCTCTAACCGTGTCGGGAGGGTACTGAGTCGCACGTATTGCCATCTTTTTCTTGCTGCACTCTATGAGCGTTTTACTACTTGAGGGTGTATGAGAGACGTATGTTTATGAATCTAGGGTTAAAACAATTTTAAACTTTTTTCCACTTCTTTTATTATTTTGTTTATGCAGTTAAGGATGAAGTAGCATCATACCTACTAGACCAGCGATTCCCAAAGTGGTTCAGATGGACCTCCAGCTGTCCACAAGTTGTAAGTGAGGGCCCACGAAAATTTATCTGGTTACGATAGTAAAGAAGAAAAATGTTGGCTTGGCGTTACCTGTCAATGTAGGCAGATAGTGTACCAGTATTTAGGTGAAACATGGAGACCCATCCCGTGCCCATATCCCATCCCGCCCCCCGTCTCATCACATTACGCCTCCCCCCCGTTGTGGCAGACCGCAACTCCAGCGTTATATTCAATATTCAGTTCAACGCGTGTCGAGTTTTGGGAGTATGGTAGAAATGATGCAGCAGGGGTTCCACCGAAACCACAAAAATTTTGAAAGTGGTCTACGAGAAAAAAAAGTTTGGGAACCTCTGTACTAGACCATAAACACTCGTTTGACGAGATTTTGAGTTATCCAAACCTGCAGTTAAGGACAAAATTAGCTTAGGCTGGAATCATTAGAAATAATCGGCCTTTCTAAAAAAGTGGATCCTAACTAAGTATGTAACGAATAAAATATTAGAACTAAACTCCTATATTTATTCTAAAATTTTCACATTCATGTTATTAAGTACTTTTCTTCATTTAGAGTCTAACTAACTAACCACAACGCCGTTTCCCCGCAGGAGTAGGCAGAGAGAACGGACCGCCGAACAACTCGATCTTGGCACATAATCCTTGCTTCGTTCACATTCATACATCGTCTCATACAAGATCTTCTACTATTCTGACTCTTGACATCGACCGACTCAAGTTTCTGATTCACTTGGTCGTGCCATGTCCTCCTCGGGCGTCCCCGACTTCGTCAAACCCTGGTAACCATTACAATAACATCAATACGCACTGGATATCGATAAAACTGCTGTCAGGGTTGATGAAAAGGAGACAATATTTTTTAATATATTTTTTTTTAATTGGAAGTTTTGAAGAAAATATTCAGAATAATAATATGTTACATAATATTCATGAATCATTTTCATAACTCAAATAGTAGAGAAATAATTTCCGGTCTAACTGGGGAGCTGATCTATTTACCAATTTATCCGGGGAGCTGATCTATTTACCAATGCATAGATATTTAGAAATTTAATGATAAAGGGAAAACTTACTGTTTATAAATAATAGGTATGGTTACAAAAAAAATACCGTATCTAAAATATTAAAAATACGGGACGAAACAGTTATCAAACAAGCTGCTATAGTTTATAACCTTTAAATTATTTTGTTTTAACTTTTGCTTTTGCTTTTATCATCAAGTTTAAAAGGGTATAGTAATTGACTTACTGACGAATTGTATCTTGTAACAATCACGAAGAACTATTCGAGATATTTAAACAATCTAATTTAAAATTATAAATTGTTTTAATATATTATCAGTAACGTTATAATAATTGCGAAATACCTTGTTTTATCCTCCGTTTTGTGGTGTTAAATGTTCTTCGTTAAAAAAAATGATATGTCATTTTTTATTAGACTTAGGTTTCAATAAATTTATCAAAATACTCGGAGCAGACTCAGATGGTTCAATTAATTGGGCTCGTATGATGGGTAGGTAGAACACAAAACAGATGCGGCAGTGGATTGCATTTCAATATCGGAGATGTATAACGGTTAGGCTTCCAATCCGTGTGATTAAATTGACTACAATATTTGTTTTAGAAAGTTTACGATATCATCTACGTTACTAGTAGTATATCTACGCTAAAATAAATAATAATTTCTCCTTCGCTTCCAATGGTCACAGCTAGGAAATGTTTCAGTCTCCCTAATGATACCATTCTACTTCCGACGATCCATTGCTTTTTGCGCACTGCATCTCTATTGCCACAACCTCTCCAAGTAAGCCAACTAGTTGGTAAAGCTTCTCATCAGATGACACACATACGAGTACGTAACTTCGTTCTTATCTACTCAGCGTGTATTATGACCAATTCATGCTATTTGAGTGGCTCTCACGCTGCTGATTAAGAAAGGTTTATTGGTCAAGAGACGTATTTACTGAATTCTCCAATGTCTCCACAATATTCTGCGAATACTTAATAATGCAAAGGTTATTGAAATTATTTTAAAAATACGGCCAGAACTGAACGTAGGTAAAGTTTAACATCAAAAGTTCTATTTTATACTTCACATGTGGACAGTTATCGTTATAAAATTCTAGGTAAGTAAAACATTCTTAAAATATTTCACGTCAATTCCCATTTGATCTGTCTGACATTAGCGCTAAGGGGAATATTCTCTTTACCTATTTTATTCTTTGCAGGATAACTTTTCACTCGGATTTTTTTCTTTCTTCAAAAGTTCGTCTTTATTCCCGCTGCGTCTTTCAATCCTCATTTATAAAAATAAGCTCTTGGTACATTAATACCGAAAAATACTAACGCTACTTTTCAAGAAAATCCCAGCGGGATTCTCTAAAAACTCACACACGGGCCGACAGGAACCTGGGTCTTCCCCATTATATTATATAACACGAAGAGTCGTGCACTTAGGTCATTACCTACAGAATACTTAAGTTCCCACCAAGTGAATGCCTAAAGATTTCTTTAGAGAATACAAATATGAAGTGTGAGTTTTTTTTCCTAAATCTATGAGGAATACATTGAAAATCGAAAGTAACAGCTTAAAAGCCCGAGAGCTTTTTTGGAGTAGATAAATATTTATTAAAAAATGAAAGATATTTTAAAGCTTTTTTCTACTGTTACTTAGTAATTGATATTGTTACTTTGTAACTGTCACTATTTCACTAAACGTAATAGTAAATTTTTAAAGACCACACGTTTGGATGAATAGGCAAATCATTTTAAAGACGACACGTTTTAATATATTTGATCCCCCCTGATGCGCACAGTATTAAAAGATTCTAGTTTTTCTAAATAATTTAGAATTTAGAACACTCACCCGTAGTATCCTCTTACCCCCAAACGCTTAAATATACTGGGTGGGAAGCGATGTTTATCAATTCCGTTCAAATTTAGACTCGCCATTCAACAAATTACTCACATGAAAAACACATTCACACACCATTCACAAGAGTAAGCATGTGTAATTAGTAATAGAAATATACATAAAATTAAATCAGGTAAAAGGGAGAGAATCAAAAATAGAGGTTGACTAAAACATAATATTATATTTCTTTAATGTTTAAATTTTCAAGTATTTATAATAAATGTGATAACTCAACTTATAAACTAGAATGTAAAAGCCCATTAGGGCGTGTAATAAATTAAAAATTTTAAAAAAAGTTTCTGGTTAGAACAAAAAAAGAAGAATAGAAAAAATTTCAGATTTTGTAAAAACTATATGAAAGGTGCGATACAAAATAATTAAATTGTTGAAGTTGACACGATTAAACTATTTAATTAAAATTAATTAAAAATGAGTAAACACGATTTTTTTCCGAGCAAAAATTTTAAACCGTTTACAGTTTTCTTTTTTTGTAAGAATACCGTACTTTTTTATAAAAGTCCCAACTACGCCCTGCTAACCGGAACCAGTGAGACTACGGCATCCCCAATTGGGGTATGTTGTGAAGCTGAAGTTATGGAGAGGGGAAAGAGATTTCGAAAAGGAAGGTGGGACAAGACCTGGTTACTCAGATCTGGTAACCAGAAACATGGTAAAGAAATCTTTTTCAAGCAACCTAACAATTCTTAATGGTGATATTTCACCATGACAGGATCTATCACTCTGTTACTAATTAATTAGAAATTCGTAATACCCACAAGTGGGAAACCAGAGACTTTACTTATGAATTTACTTAAGAGGACCGAAAAAAAACTTTTTTTACGATTTGAGCAGTCCGATCTATTTTGAACATTTTCCATTTTTTGGCAATTAAGTGGGTAAAATTTTTTTTAATCTTCCATACGGATTACGCTTCGACGCATTTTCAAATTAGATAAGTACACAAAAATTCCAACTTCGGAGTCGATTTACTAAGACATGAGCTCAAAGAAAAATAAAATTATACCACAAAATCTACTTCAAATGTAACGAAGGTTAACCAGTTTCCCACTTCACGAGTTTCCGGAAACTGTGTTAATTAATTTTTATGAACTAAAATATTTTGTGAAATAACACCATTCAAAAAATAAAATTTTACTTGCGCATGCTGGGTTTCGAACCCGCGAAATACGGAATCTTAGTCTCATACGCTCTTACTTTTCGATCACGGAAGCCGTAGATTGTGCATGAATAAATATTTATATAATAATAAAATGTTAATTCCGGTATGTGCAGTGCAATCCCACACATTCCAGAAAGACATACATAACAAAAGCATGTGAATGTATACATGACAAAAAAAGAAGCAAATGATAAAATAATAGTAATAGTAAAGAGAAAACAAAAAAAAAGTAATAATAATAAGCCTTTAGAGTACTGTGACTACATTAGAAGCTAGTATTTTTCTCCAGTGTGCGTCAAAGCTGGAGGATGGACTGAGGGGGTCAGCAATGATGAGGACATTTCCAGAGTTGCTTATCCTTTCCCTCTCTTAAAAAACCATTTTTTTGATTTAAAGAAGATTTGTTTAAAACCACTTATTTATTTAAATTTACTAATCGGTTTTGCTTTGCTTAAGCGTAGCAATTTGATCTGACGAAGTCAAGGCCAAGTAAATTTAAATAATAATTATAAGTAAAACTCCCATCATTCCCATTATTCTCATCAATGTAATATATCATTGAAGAAGAAGATAACAATAATAATCTAAACGAAAGTATGAAAGAGACAATATACAGAAAAATAGAAAAAGATAATGGTCGCAAGTGGGACTCGAACTCAGATTGTCTTTTTCTTTTTTCTGTATTTTTCTTCTTCTACAATAAGTAATATGAATAAATTCGGATATATTTATCCGAGACGCTATCCAGGTCACAAACCAATTCTTAGAATGATTGTTTCCAATAAAAAGGGTAATTGCCCATAATTTGAAAAAAAGAATTAGTTGAAGATTATATTGTTTAATCTGAAATTTGAAATATGAGATTGACAAATATGACGGTTTGAAAGAAGGTGGCAAATGGCGAAATTGGTTAACGCGCACGTCCCGGTCAGGCGAGAGGTCTGGATTCGAGTCCCAGTTGCGACCATTGTCTTTTTCTAATTTACTGCGTCTTTTTATCTTTCAAATTTTCGTTTAGATTATTCTTATGATCTTCTTCTTCAATGATACATTAAATTTAAATAATTTGCGTTTCAAAACAAAGCGTTTGTTTGATGTAATAATATGTCAAGCCAGAAGAGAATGCTTTCTTCGAAAACACGTAATATTTCAAGACAAGGCAAGACATTTGTATCGTGTTTGAGAGATGATTTTTTTTTTCATTATGATTTTAATTACTGCCCCTATTTGAATATTGTTTTTAATGTAATTAATTTATGCCGTTCGACATTTATAACGCAAGTTCTCAAAATAAGCATACACAATATACAAGAATGTAATGGATTTAAAAGGTTCGAGGTGCCTCTCCGTAGATACCAAACCAAATAAAAAATACACTGTCTATATCTTTTTCATGCACGAATTTATTTATAGGAGAGAGAATTAGAATAAGGCTGTTTGCGGAATAAGGTTGACTTCAACCAATATTTAAGCGGTGTCTACAGTGACAGATTTTTTATAAACATTGTTTGATTGTTGTAAACATACTAATGATCACAAACGTGTTTCCCGTAAAAAAATAAACGTCATTAAACTGAAGGAAGCTCATACACAAGTGTTATTTTATGTGGTCTGTTTTCAAAACACGATAAATATCTATAACGATAATAAGTATTATGATTTAAAAAAAAACGTTTTTAGTGTTGTTAAAATCATATTTGATGTCGGTAATTAAAACTTCTCTCGAACGTTTTAAAAATTCTAAAATTTGATGAAGTAGGTAGATGTTTTAGTTAATATTTTGTTAAAACGTTAATATTAACACTTGGCTACCACCAAAGGTTACAACATATTCAACTCACCAGCTAATAACAATTCCAAACAATAATTTAGAATTTTTCAATTATGACGCTACATCGTAGTACCGAAAAGTCATGAACCGCCACTGATTACAAATGATGATTTTAATATTATGTATAATGTAAAACTATAAAAAAAATTACATTTCTTTGAGCGTACTTAATCTTTTTATTTATTTATTTTAGGGAAATCAACAGTTTACAACTTGATTAATTTAAACATCTATAATTTACCTATCTGAAAAACCAATTATAGTTTTCCTCATTATACTATGATATTATGATAAACATGTATCTATAGATATGTGTTCGCATGTAGTTAAATATTATATAATTATATTCATATGTAATCGAATCATTTTCGAACAACCTTTTAAATTAAACCTTCGTAGTGACCTTTCGTTTTAGTGCTTTATTTAGTCCTCAATGCGCGTTCCGTAGCAGCTGTAGCATTGAAATGATCTACTCGTGTATTTCACTCTAAATAATGACCATTGACCATTAAACCACCTACCATTACGCTATCTCTAAATTAATGTCGAAACCGCCGCCATTAAGAATGGGGTGTAATTTCACATACCCGATCAAATGCCGCTATAAACACGATGATATTGAGATAGAAATCTTAAAATTTAATTAACGAAACATGCACCAATATCAAGGCAAATAAAGAGGTCGCATAAATCACGCCATGTTGGAGTCACAGACGCCGAAGGCTTTTGGCTAGCGTTTTCTTGTTACCCGGGATTTAAATAGCGAACCTCAAATTACATAATTACGTTTTATAAAATCTTGCGTAGAAAATGTAAGCAGAATCGTTCAGCATTAATTCCGCTTTATCAATGTCCTCTGATTCACATCTACGATGTTCATGATCACTTTAAGGGAAATGTTTTTAATTTATGTGCCCTTTCTTCAAGGCGCGTTTACTAAAAAGTGTATTTATTGAAGTTTGAATTATAAATTTGTTCATCAAACTTTCAGAGTTCTTTTTGTTTTTCAACAAGTATTACCTAAACAATATCCAAAGATGTTTTATGTTCTATGTTTCAAAACAGACGGATATTCTTCTCAGAAACACTACAAATGAAAACTTTTAAACATTAAAGTTCACTTAATCAATATTTCGAATTTTTGGTTTGTAATTTAGGAGCGTTTTTACAAAGAGAAATATCTACCCCAATCGGATTTTTTATTCTTATTCGCTATGTAGGTGTCTACAACATTGTTAAGTCAGATATTCAAAAATCAAGTTACTGCTTTATGAGTTACAGAAAATGATAAATTTTTACAAAGTGAAACACCTATTCAATTATATAAAAGTAAAATCTAGGCAAGTATATAATGTAAAAGAGTCATTATTGTCATAGATCAATGTATCTGAGTAGCCCTTCAGCCCTTCTGTCAAACCGTCATATTTCAAATATTTTTAGAATCAACGAGACCGAGACGCTATTAAGGTTACAAACCAATTCTTAGAATGATTGTTCTAATAAAAAGAATAGTTGCCCATAATATGGAAAAAAAGAACTAGTTGAAGATAATATTCTTGATTCTAAAAATATTTTAAATATGAGATTGACAAATATGACGGTTTGACAGAATAGCGAAATTGGTTAACGCGCACGTCCCGGTTAGACGAGAGGTGTGGGTTCGAGTCCCAGTTGCGACCATTGTCTTTTTCTATTTTTCTGTGTCTTGTTCTCTTTTATATTTTCATTTAGATTATAAGTGTTATCTTCATCTTCAATGATATATTACGTTGATGGGAATAACCTTCAAAAGTTATAAAAAAGAGTTTTTCTTATAAAAAATAACTTGTTTATCATCTGATTATGTTAATTTTTGCCTAGGAATTACTTTTTTTTGTATGTACGTATCAATGCTAAGCATTTTTTTTTATATTTTTAATCAAGAAATTTCATAATTATTATTTAAGTGTACATAATTTGAAAGATAAAAACAATCATTTTATTGCAGAACTAAAATGTATTGGCATTTCACTTCATGAAATCTTTTTTTTAAATATTTCTGTAGATATTTCTCTTTTGTCAAAATTCGCATTTTTCTCTTTATGAAAACGTTCCTTAATTATTAAGGATGGGTTGTTTAAAAAAATTTGACGAATTCGTCAAATATTTGACGTTAATTTTCACGTTTTGTGTAAGTTCTATTCAAGTTCTGTGATGATTTCAGTTTTGGGAAGCAGCTGGCCTATGATGATAAAAAAACAGAACTCGAAAAAAACTTACACAGAACCTTAAAATCAACTTAAAATATTTGATGAACTCATCAAATTTTTTGAAACAACCCGTCCTTAATGTTTGAACAGAGGAGGAAATTGCGTTGTTGTACGATTATAATTAGTTTGTCATACGATCAATGACGTGATTTAATGAAACATACATGTAGACATTTTGCATTGTCTGACCTTCACTTCAGAAACATCAGCATGCAATGTACTTGCATAATATTTAAATTGCATCAAAGAAGGTGAAATTTCCGGTCCGTTCTCTTTATTTTGTAAGTTTAAAACTTGACATAGGATTTCTCGGTTCATGCTCCAAGTCTAGAAAACATGCAAAGGAATTGAACAATAATAATGCAG
Source organism: Glyphotaelius pellucidus (assembly GCA_936435175.1). Taxonomy (NCBI): domain Eukaryota; kingdom Metazoa; phylum Arthropoda; class Insecta; order Trichoptera; family Limnephilidae; genus Glyphotaelius; species Glyphotaelius pellucidus. The sequence continues at coordinate 34,235,995 of OW386537.1, read as the reverse complement.
ATAGCCGCGATACAAACCAGAATATGTTCGCTTGTCTGGGAAATTGCACGACATGAAGTCTGCCGCAGTACTACCCAGGTATTCCGTAGTTTTATTACCTTTGCAAGAAACCCAAATCTAAATATTCTTTTATCAGTTGAATTATAATGACATGGCAAAGATAATTAGTAGGAATATATTGATATGATCAAAACCATGGACAGAGCATTCAATTGTTTATTTAACTTGTCGCTGAGTTATATAACCTGTCGCTCAAGGCTGCTATTATTATTTTTCATTATTTGGTAGATTCAAATATAATAACAGATCTGTAGAGGAAGTAATGGACCGTCATATTATTTTATGTTAAAATTACACAGTTTTCCGACAAAGCCGTACCAACGCAAATAAAAACATTTCCCAATTAATAATATTATTGCTGAGTCGCAAGCTTCCTTTCCTGTACCAATCAGCCCACATTTTACATTTTTCGATGATTTGTCAGCGCAGCATTTTCTTCGCTGAATAATTTACATCCGCCGGCTCGGGCTTTCCACTTTAACGATTATATTCTCAAAAATAATATCAGCAAAGTGTGGTAATTTGAAACAATGGAGTGTTATATTATGTAAACAGACAGAACACGGCTTACGGAAGGGAAGCAGAGACAGCCGAGATTTAGGCTTGAAGCTGTATAAATAACTCTGTAGGTACGAGGAACGGCTATCAAGGCATAAATAAGTTTTCCAAGTTTTTTTCCCCTATGATGTCGGCGATTTTCTTTTACGAGAAAATGTGGAGATTTGAAGAAAGTGCAAATTCGTTGGATCGTAAATTATGAATTCTAAAAGAATTCAGGTAGACGTTTTAAATATATCATTTGTGAACAAGTAGGCATGCCTGGTATACCAAACATATCTTTTTTTTTCAAATTGAGGCAAGCACACTTAAGATGATTTGTCACAAAAACAGAGCTATATCTATTTTCCTATTATTAATTTTTACCTATTTAGAGTGCTAAACAATAAACAGTGATCTCTTGACGGCCTAATTAATGCACAAATCATTTACGTAAAAGTAAAAGAGTCAATAGAGTCTACCTACCCCAACAACTTATACAGTAGATATTTACGTACCTCCCTAGTGTATTTGTATAGAATTGGTATTTTAAAAAGTTCTCGAGGCTTCCATGACTACAAATAACTAGCTATAAATCTTGCTCTTCACAGAAGGCTCCCGAAGATTTATTGTCCGAAATGTCTAAGTAGTATTGCATTTCTCTGAAATATGAAGCCTATGTATTTTGTTTACATGTCTACTAGAAAGCTAGTTATTTTTTTTTAAAACATTACAGTTAAAAACATAACAGTAAATTTATAATAATCATTAAATCCAATATCGATAAGACCGTTTAATTGACAATGGTTAAAAATAAGCAATATCTCCAAAGAGTTATATGGATAACGAGTACCGTGCACTGTTATCATGGAAAATGCTACTCGCTAAATTTAAATTCAAGCAATTTCTCATTGAAACTCGAATATTAATTTGGCTAATGTAATGGCCCGCCTGAAGTAATTGATTTCCTTGATCGAGCTATGACTCTCCGTGACGTCCCCGACTACTTCTTCCATCAACTTTCCTATATGTTATGCTTGCAAACTACTTGGGTAGACTTCTCTCTTTATCCATCCAATGTTCCTGTAGTTATTACACCAACATACATGGGTATTGCATACTTTTCGTGCGTATTTATTTCATTGTAATTTGGTTATATCTATGTTTTTCTCACTTTTCCTACAACGCACGTTAGGCATTTTTAATGCATTGCGTTTTTTTTATTTTTATACATTTAATTTTTGGGCGTTATAATATTTAAATCAACAATTCACTGAATTTTTAAGATTTATCTACTTTAGAAAGATAAAATAATTACTGAAAGATAATTGCGTGCGCTCTACCTACAGTAGTCGTCAACAGGTACTCAACGGGTAATCAATAAATAATCAATAGTACAGTAGTAGTTAAAATAGGTTAGTACCTACGTACATCTATGCCAGCAGAAGCGTTACGATGAATTCTTACTCTGTGGGCAATCGTGTATTTTTGGTGGCCTGGCTTCATCACAACGATGACGGCCAAACAATTATGGTACCTACCTATTCTTGGTTAAACTACATGCACTCAGATTGATACTGAAAGCAGAGATTTAGCGCAAACAGTAACATTTCATGAATTTCATCTGTCAAGTATTGTGTTTAACCCATCCAGCCAGTCAAGTGACAAAGAGATTTTTGGAGAAATTTAAGACTTGAACCCCATATGTTTCTACTCATCGGACGACTGAGTTAGTCAGGTCAATCGGTCGCCACGCCACTGAATACTAGTACATCCCTATCCATTTCCGCTGAAGGCTCAAATAATTTGTTATTCCGGAAACGATGCAATTTACATAGATTCTAATTCCAGTAGGAAAAGATTCAAACTGTCAATAAGACGTCACTGGGCAGCTGGGGTGTCTGCCGCTTCTCCCTTCTAGCTCCCCACCCCCTCGATACCCCGCCAATACACCCAGCTACACGGGACGTGAGGGCAAACTTTATGGAGCAATCTCCTCAATAATAGATGGAGAAGAGCTTTCCCGCTCAAAAGCGAGGATACGATCTCTGTCTTTGGCCCCCTGCAAATCCCTTCAACTATTTATCTTTTTACATACTTAGAAAAGGGTAGAAAGAAAGTACACGGAAAGCACTAAGACTAAAACACAAATATAGCCTTTTGATGCATTGGCAAGTGTTGCCTCCATACTACCGTTAAATAGTTGATTACTTCTGGATTCAGTATCACCGGAAACAACCTTCAGCCCAGTTAAACGACCCTACTTAAAAAGGTTAAAACCCAGGAAGATAAAGTTTACTTTTGTCTCATAAACACGATCGTCTTGCTTACTCCGATATTATATTTTGTACTCGAGTAACGCGGGAAGCATATCCCCCCACATGGGAACCAGTTGACCATTGAGTATTACACACGGGGTGCATAAAACTTCGGCCCAATGAATTATTTCCATCCGAGCTGTTTGATTTATTTTGACGCTGGATGAAGCCATATATACCTGTGCTGCTGTGGTAAGTAAAAACTCAGCGTCATCCTCTCAATGAAGACACCGTGTTTTTACTAACCATGGTAATATGTGAAGCTATATCAGAAAACTTGCTATCAGATTGCTCCTTCCACACATCTGTTATACCTCGTACCACACATTGAAATTAATAAAATCTGTGTTGGTTAATCCGATGGTTTATGTTTTTTTTTCGTTCCGAGTACCTGTCAATCATTCGAAAAATCCCATTAGTATTAGTAATATTTATTTATTCATTAACGATAAGGTATACCATTGATTTTTAAAAAATAACAAAAGTTATTATAATCACAGAATTTGAACAACTCGTTAATTTTTTAAAAGAAAGTTGAAGTTTTGTGAAAGTTCTATTCAAGTAATGATATAATTTCTGCGTGCGTCAGTTGTTTCACAGCACTTGGATAATAATTGAACTTGAATAGGACTTTCGTAGAACTTGAATTTTAAGGCGGTACACAACCCTAATAATTTTTCTTTGCTCAAAACTCACATTTTAATCATTTCCGGCGAATTTATAACAAAAATAACTTTTTTACTCCAACCGATATCTGGGGATGTAAGTTTTTAATATTTTATTTTAATTAAAACAATACCTTACCTTTAATATACTTTACGTACAACTATTTTAAAACTTTATAACCAGTTTTTCAAGTATAAAGTTAGCGGTAAGCACCAGATTTTATTTTTCTAGACGATGAATTAATAACTTCGGGAGATATTCATTTCGAAACATCTTTAATATTTGTTTCACGTTCTTAGAATTAATTAAAATGAACGCGGCGGAAAGATCAAATCTCCAGGCCCGCTAGGGCGAATTCGACCGTACGTTCGTCTAATACGCCGTGCCGCGGGCGTATATTGGTTTTTACGCTTTCTACACTTACGTCGTTAAGATTTCCAGATTTTTGTCTTCTTCTTCTTTTCTTCGATAGGGCAAATTCGACAGTAGTAGGTCCGTCCAATACACGGGTCGCGAATAGCAATTTGTATACACGGCTTCTTTACTTACGTCAATAGTGTCCCGTGTTACTCTGGACTCACAATCCGAAGGTCGCGGGTTCGAACCCGGCGTGCGCAAATAAATTTTATTTGATATTTGTGTTATTTCACAATTTATTCATTTAAAATAATATGTAGTATATTTGCGGCACGTTCCAGAGTGGAAGATACTATCAGTATCGCCCTGGTGTAAGACCACCATTCAGAATTGAAACGTTGCTTGAAAATGGCTTTAGCCGTGTTTAGTGACCAGATCTGAATAGCCAGGTACTTCCCCACCTTCCTCTTCCCTATCTCCTTCCCCTCCCCACTACCTTCAGCCTCACAACATACCCCGATCGGGGATGCCATAGTCTCACTGGCTCCAGACGGGAGCAGTTGGGACTCTTGTGCGGTATTAACTATAAAAAAAAAAAAATAAGATTCTGAATATATTTTAGGGTATATTGTCGTCTTAACTTTGAAATTTGACGAATTGTTCAAATTCTGTAAGCTAACCTATCCTTAAATATTGTTGGAATGTAGATGTATATGAAGAAGAAAAATCTAAGAAAGAATGCATAATATATGAAAGGAAAACTACAGAATACAGAAGAACAAGTAAAATATGAGGTAATTTACCGACTTGTTTTCCGCTGAAAGTAATTTAAGAGATAAAAATATCACTTTTATGAGCGCATTTGTTTTCTATTTATGGACTCAGCATGTAGAAAAAGAAATAAATTATTCTGATTGCATTTTGTCTCTTGGGATACTTTCTACTCGACTGCGTCAATACGTTCTTTGGAGATACAAAGCCGAAGAAAACGGCATTTATTCAAAGAGCTTTAAAAGGTTTCAAAGTTCCTGTGGTGTTATGAAGTTTGTACGAAAAAAGAAAATTGAGAAGATGAAGACACCAATTACACCTTCTTTCTTTTCCTTTTACTTCCTGCAGTTTTTCCTGGCTGCACAATAATTACACCAGCCATTGAGGGTAGATATTTCAGAAATACATCCTCGGTCGCATCCCGAGCGCCGGAAGAAAGGTGACGTCACAAAGGCGTGCTGGAATCCGTTCCAATTGTTTCCTCAGTTCGTGCATCATGCGCTGCTACCTATGAATCGGGCTAAAGTTGAAACATTCAACTCCTTCCAAAATTGTATTTTCGTGAAAAAAGCATATTACGTATAACATAAATAAAAAATGTAAAAAACATGGTATCCCCAATTGGGGTACCTATATGGTGTCGATGCATGAAGTGAAATGCGAATCATCAGTTTTGCAGAGATACGTGAAAAGCGCTTCAGGCAAAAATTTTTCCTGTTTGAAATGCTTTCGAATTTTTATTTTTCGGGAAGCGGTATCCCAACAATATTTTGACGAAAATCATGTAGTATTTTCTTAATTGAATATCTTTTAGTTTTGTTTCTATCGGAAACTTTTAGAAACGATCAGCTAGCAACGGAATGGACGAATACTTTGGATTCTCACAAGGCATCGTGAGTTCAGCTTGTCTGCTAGATAAGTCCTCCATCAATGCACAAACAACATTTTGCCTCCGGCCTCTTTCGAAACCCCGGGCTCGGACGGCCAGGTGATTCTTACTCCCCCTGAACCTCCTTCTCTAAGGCCCGGTCTATGTGCATTGGTTTCCTTTTTCTATACAAACATCTAGACTATCCAATAAATGTAGAACGGCTTTGTGTAGGTAAAATTTTAACTAACAGTAAACATAAAATAACCCGCCTAAACTTAAAAAGTAAGCCCTCACCTTACTAACAGAAGGATAATATGTCACGTCTTTACTTCTATATCCATTTTAAGTGACCGGACAACTCAACAAATGAGAAGATTTGAAAATATTGTCAGCGCCGACCCGAGATGCGTCCCCCAAAAATCTTGCGCCCTAGGTTTCAGCCTAGTGAGACTAGGGGTTAATCGGGCCCTGAGTATATACACAACTCTTATCTCATAAGTAAGAAGGAAAGTCAAAAACGAAGAAGTTTTGAAGGTTTTATCACAATCTGGAAAATACTAGATCTTTGATGGTAGGTAGTGGTTATCATACTAATATTTACGAAATATAACAATCAACTCATTTTGCATTCGAAGCAGGAACGACGAGTTCTTGTGAAATTAATTAATAAAAAAATGTTTTTAGATGCTGGTACCGGACAATACCGGACAATATCATGCTTACAAATGAATCGAAAATTCAAACGACAACATAACGGTACAAAATTACATGATGCAACTATTCGAATATTCAATTAAGTAGGGGGTTACGGGTACACCACCTACCACAGGTCACCCCGAGTAGTCCGCTACGTTTGGTGACGTGACGTCCTTTGTGACGGGCACAAGGGTGCCCGGGTTCATGGGATGAGATTTGTCTAGGTCATGGCGGCTGATGCGTGTCCACCTTCTTTGTGTTGGGCCGGAGAGACTGGTTGAGGGAGACCTTTTGACCTCTACAGCCCGACTACCTCGGCCCATCTCGGGGAGATGGATTCATACGTCCATCAAATCTGGACACGTTGACTACCATATTCCTTCTTACCCACTCTTCGTACATTTTTCCTTCACAGAACTTTCTCTCCTCTCTTGTCTTAAAAATACCCTCCACATAGCATCTGGGAGAAACTATTTTCATTATATTTGGTTGGCATATACACAGAGTGTTTGGTTTTTTGATAGCTTAATACCAAACAAATTAGAAACGTTTTTTAATTTGTATTATAGATGGCCAGTACTTATTTTTAAATATTTCGAATGCATTATTTGTTCTCTTCCAACAAAACAAATGAATAGAGCTTTTTTCAAACCTTTATAAAAATGAAATTTTCACAGCGTCTGTTGTGTGTTACCTCGCTTTGAGAACAACCATTTTTTTGTGATACAATTTTTGTGCGTTGGTTTGAGATTCTCATTGTTGTCGGTGGTGATTTGTTAATTTAAAAACAGTACAATAATCGATGGATATTCGAAAACTACTTTTTCTTTGCCCTAGTCCTAAACTTTTACACAGAGTATTATCCAATTTATGTTCTAGTGATAAGTGAAATTCCGCACAAATTATTGCACCCGTGTTCTATAATTGTGATATTATATAAGAACTTATTTCTTCTTGTGGCGCTAACAACGCTAAAAAATAGAATATAATATGTATGTAGTCGTATGTATAAAATGTATAAAATTCTCAAACTATTTCGACTCGCAGCAATAACTTATCTATGTGACGAGTTTGTACATAATATACCTACAGATCTTGTTTGTTGTTTGCTTTTTAATGTTATTAGTTATTACTATCACTGACAACCCTGGCAAATCAAGTATTTTGAAATGAAGGTACTTATGTTAGTTTTAAGTCTCTAACTTTGTCACAGTTGTCAATACGTATGTCATTAAGCCACTAGTTTTAAGTCAACTATTATAAGTCGTAGTCATAAGTCACTAGCTATAAATCTTAGACATAAGCCAATAACACTAGTTATAGTAACAAATCTTAGCTATAACAATTTTAGTACATATTGACTTGTAAAACGCCCTGGAGGTGATTTCTCACAAAAATGGCGCTATTATTTTTATTGTAATTATTAGGTATTATAAATATTATCTTTAACTTCACACCAATACCCTGTGTTTTCACCGATGGGTGATAAATGTGGGTTTTGCTGGACTTTCCTTATTGAAATATTTTATAAATAATTGGACTATGCTTATAATCTTATGCTCTCTTTACAATGATTTTGGCGATAAAATTTGGTGGGCCTTAAGAAATGGATCTTTTCGTTGATTCTGCTTTGGTGTAAATCTTCCATTTATTAATTCCGTATAGATTTATTTTGGAAATTTCAACTTGCACGTCATTGAATGTGGAAATTTGCATTGACAGGACTGATGAGTATTGCCCAATTGTTCATTATCACATTCCTGTGAATATAGCTCAGCCACTTAAAATGTTTAAACTATTATCTGTCATTCAGACGATTGTGCCCTTTATGTCTCGTGCACACCGCACACCGCACGCCACTGCGGGAGCGAGAGAGAGAGAGGCGGCGGCAGTTTTGAAGTACGGTCCATGAATACGATACGCTCATTACCCTGAACATCTTTAATCTTTGTAGCTCGTTTACCCATGGCGCTTGTTGCATACCTAATTGTCTCCGGCGCTCGCCGCGGCCGTCCTGATGTCTCTCTCCGTCCTGCTCTGGCATTGCTCTGCCCCTACCTTGTGCCCTGTACGTGGACATCGTGCTTTGCTGGTTGCGGGCACATATTTGGGGGTGCTGCCACCACTGGACAACATCATTAGCCCCATGTGCATGTACATAGCTTTATCTGCTCTTCAGAAAGTGTTTTACACGAAGATGGATCGTAGGTAGGTACTGGCAATGTTAAAAATTATTTCCATAGTAGTGTACAAATCATCAAACGATTTGTTTCTATAGAAACTTGAAAACCGTTAGCCTTAAAAGAAAAACGAATAGTGTGAATGCTTAGAAGGAAACAGTTATTTTGTGTCCATGATCACAAATAATAATATTAGCAAATTTTCGATGCCTCTGTTTACGCATTTCAACGAAAGTAATGATTTGCTTTGTTATGCAAATCATTAATTTTGTTGGAGTTTTCGTGTGAATAAATTACTGGAAATTATTGATTTTACTAGAAAAACTTGTATTAAGGTGTGTATATCTTTATTTATGTAAAAATATCTAATTATCTCCTGGTGTTTTAATGCATTTTGTTTTATACAAAATGTTAATGTTTTATTTAAAATATACATATTTTACAAAATATTATATTTAAGGTCATCATTGTTCATGTATACCGAATCAGAAAAGAGGGGCTCTTGTGCCTGATAAGAGAGCCACGATTCTTACGGTTATATACGTTGGTTGTATGTTATAATGTGTTTTGTATAAAATATTTATTTTTGAATGAACATACCTATATACATATACAGGGTGTAAAGGGGCGTACCTGACTTTGTCAGGAATCACTGGTTAAAGTAAGTCTAGTCCTTTCCTTAAATATATATTTTTAATGACATCATCATTCTAGATATAAAATTTTAAAAATTAATTACTAAAAAAACATAGTTTATATCTCGCAAGGAACTTACAAAGTAATTAGTAAGAAAGTGTACTACGCTTTATGTCAATCACAAATAGAGTACGGGATAACTGGATGGGGATCTGCCTTGAGCACTCACATGGACCGGCTCAATATAGCCCAAAAAGGAGTACTAAAGACAATTTTGAAATTACCGGTTAGAACTCCGACAGAAGAATTGTTTCAAAGCATTCAAGTCTACAATATACAAAAACTTTATGCAAAAAATATTTTATTTAAAATTAAAAAAACATATCAGAATACTCCACTGTCCAACATAGATACACAACCAGGGCAATAAACCAAAATACTCTAGCTACAGCCAGTTTGAAAACATCTTTTGGACAAAGAAATATGAAATTCAATGCGACAAAACTATACAACGCTCTACCAACTCAAACAAAAAAAATAACAGAAATAAATAAATTTAAAACAAAAATAAAAATATGGTTGAGAGAACAAAGTGAAAATGAACTATCAAACATACTGAAGACCCTGTAGATTTTCCACATACAAATGTGGAAAATCTACAGGCCGCCCCAGAACAAGGAACCCTATTGAGGAGGACTGTGAAAAAAAAAAAACTTTATAATACCTTAATATAATACAAATTTATAAATACATTATATACAAATTTTGCTATAGATACTAATAAAAAAATAAAAAAAATAAATAAAAAATTGACAAAAACAAATAAATTGACATGTCTACCACTGCCACTTCGAAAGTCTAGTATTTTTCACTTTTATTTTATTAAAAAATGTTGTTCAAGCTTATTTCAAGACAAGCCTTCTTAGAAATAAGGTATTAACCTTTTCATAGGTATTTAATATTTTATATATTTTCTTCAAACAAAAAATAACCAAAAATCGTTACGCAATGGTTTCCGACTCCCACGCTCATATTCTTCCAATTAAGGAAGCAAACTACAAATTGTGAGAGGAATTAGGGAACAAATAACGAAACAATCCAGAAGGGTCATCTAACCCTTTTAATGATGCCGGCTGCGCGTGGAGCTACATACATTTACATAATCTTTGCGTAAATGTGTTTTAATGCGTATCATCCCCCAGCAAAGGTGTGCGTATTTAGGATGGCACGCGACCCTTTCATGGCTCTATATGGTGTAAAGACAGAAAAACTTCGTACGAAGACACATTTACATTAATCATTATTTATATCAAAATGTGAGTTCTTTGGAACAGCGCCTCTTTTAAAAATATTGTATTAGAAAGTAAATTCTAGACGGTACTTCAAAATATTCTAAAATTTAAACAATCAAGCCGTAATAAAAACAAAGTTTTTTTAATTTTTCTTTTTTAAATTTTCGGGCCATCTCTTGGGCCGGTTAGTAGCCAATTTCAGAGAAATGCGTGTGCGCGCGAATGCCACCAAAAGTTGACAAAATGCGTTATCATCGATAACCATTCCATCTGCCGAGTTTCACCTTGATCGGGTGTCGGGAAGAGAGTTAATTTCCAAACAAAACTGAAATTCAAATAGGTGTTCTGAAAAAGTAGTGGTAATTACATTACTCAAACCCTCAAAACTCAAAAACCTAATCAAAAACTGAGCTCAACATCGTTGATTTTATTTATGATAGCATAAGTTTAGGCATCAATGAGCCAAAAGAGGCCAAGTCGAAGTCAAAACATTGATTTAAAACAAAAAGTCTACGATTTCATTTCATTATTTAACACAATGTAGAGAATATTTAATTAAATGAAGATATTATGAGCGAAACTCAATCGAAAATCTGTAAACAAAAAAATCAGAAAAAGATATTTACACCTCTGGGACTCGAACCCAGGACCACCCTACTTTCCGGGTTGGGCGCTCTTATCCACTGAGCTAAGGTAATATCCAATTCGGTCACCTTTAACTGTACCATACTTCGACCAAGAACCACCCATATTATCTTCATTTTTCTTAACGCATACTTTTATTGGCTGCCATCTTTATGAATGATTGCAAGATTCAACTCATAAAAACTTACTCATAAAAAGTTAAAATAAAAAATAGTAACAATGTAGAGAATTTTTATGGAAGTTCTTCCGAATTGTATGAAGATAGGTAGATATAAGATTTTAGGTAGGTACTGAACGATGCACAGATAATCTTCTCAAAATGCAAAAAAATGATTATTAGATTTTAGCTAGCGGTTTACTATCCAAACCACTTATGAAAGATTATATTCGGATAATTGCTAAAAGGGGTGACTGAGACCGTAGATTCATCGATAATTTCTATAGTCCAAAAGATAACACAGCCCTAAAGCCCTCCAGTGGGTCACTCCGTCACGTCCCAGCAGACCATACTACTTCATATTCATTATCTTCCACGAGATAAACTATTGAACCACTTATACAGTAGCAGATTGATGTCTTCGATAGCAGCCCCTTTCAATCCACTATAAATATTCAGGCGTTCATCTCGATGTTTGCCCTAACTATCCCTGATTGAGGTCCGTACCCGGATTTGTCCCAGGATCACGGATTATTTAAACTGTTTTAAGGAAACTTAATCTTTTGTAAGCAAGATATTCCATAAATATACGATAGTATACTAGTACGTACAACTACGACAGGGTGTAATTATAGTAAACGGGAGTAGGTATTTTTTCTTATTTATCTCTAACATTTTCTTGTTAGTTTGTGTAACGAGGGTGAGTTATGTTTTTAATGATGGAAATGTTTTCATATTATAACCTCCTTCGCCTTAGTTACCTGGATCAAATAAAAAATGGCTGTGAGCGCAAAAAACACAGTTTAAAATATTTCTATATAAACAATTTGATATAAATATAACATGTTGAAAAATATCCCTGCAATAGTTTTAAGAAGTCCGCTCACCGGACAGAAAAGATTATATATACCCTCATTTATGCAACACTGCCTACAGTTGATACAGGATAAGGCAGAAGTTTAGTGTTTCCTGGCACTGCATACAAAAATTCACAATACGATATTCACCCAATACAGAGTCAGAGACGTACCTGACTTACTTTAGCCAGTGATTCCAAAGATTGTTTGGATTAAAAAAATAAATATGCATTTTGGTGTCCTGTGGCTTATTTTTTTTTCAACACGAAATATTAAAAATCAGCATGTAAAAAAAAAAACAATTACAAAAAATGTTACCGGAGAACAATATTCCAATAATGTATTTTACTCTAGACAATGTGAAGAATCTCAGAATATAGTAAGTCAGTTGGTTCTCTTCACTCAGTTACTGATTTTTCTCTCAATTTGGGAGGCGGATGTAGGGAGCGTCTCCCCGGCAACCATTTTTCGGATACCATCAGCCCTGCCGTGGGTCAAACCAAATATTTCGCTACATTTAGTGACTTAATAGTGGTGCCCGGGTTCATGGGGAAAGGTTTATTCTAGGTTTTGACGACAAATACGTCTGTCCACCCACTGCGTGGTCGGCCGGATCGGGAGAGGCTGGTTGAGGGAGACCTATTCTAGACCTTTACCCTTTAACCTAGACCCCTGGACCCTCTTGACCCATCGCTTTGTATCGCATTGGGAGGGATGGATTCATATGTCCTTCACTCCTGGGCACATTGACTCACAGATTCCTACTCAGCCCTCACACCCTTTTCCTTCCCAAAACTTCCCCTCCTTCTTTTCCTTAAAAAGAGGCTCCACACAGCATTTCCAAAGATGACACAGACCCTGAAGTATTTTTTTCTCACGGCGTGGAGCTAAAAATGTAAACAAAAAAATGTAAAAGATGATTTTACAGAATTGAAAATAATTATTTTGGATTTTTACCGCACAAGATATTTGGGAAGTGCTGAGAGATTAACAGGAATGGAGGACGGGAAGCAGAATGAGAAGAGAAATTTTGTAGATGACCTGTTATTCAGCGTAAATACCTACAGATGGGAGGTTTGTAGGATGGAAAAGTGCCCTCTAAACTGGTCTTGTCACCTTACATGAACATTGCTAAAGCCTGTTGAAGGAACGCAACACTTCGAATCTGGATAATTGACTCTCAGTAAGACAATACTAAAGTCTTTCACTCAATTCATAATGTAATTTTTCTCCTTATGGGCCGGTATTAGAGTATTTTTTTAGTAGTGGTATCAGTCGGCTTAATTTTTTAGAGATTCTACCAGAGAGCAACTTGACTGAATCTGAAGCAGTTGCTTGAAGTTCCGGGGTTATATCACGAAACATGTCAGAATTATATATAAAATATTCCAATAACGCAGAGAAAACATTTTTTTAAATAGTTTATGCTCATATTGTACAATATTTAATACTATAAAGAAAAAATACAGTGGGGCCACGAGCCACAGATTGCCACCGCTTATATGATAAAATATAAGTGTTTACAAACTTCTCCTTTGTGACGGCGGTGGTTTGAAATATACTTCTTCATCTTTTTCCGAAGTAAGAAACTTTCTCGGCATCTTCTCCAAACAACTTTTTCTGTCGAAGCTGAATGGGATATTTTTGAAGATTCACCTCTCAAATACCCGATTTTAAGAATGATTTACAACTCAACATTTTGAAACCATTTTAAATAATTGATATAAAATTTGAAGAAATATAATATTATATTATAAAAAGTTTTGAACATTTTGATTGTGAATATTCGTAGATATAAGTTACTATTGTTTTTAAAATACTTTTAAAATGCATGTACGTATAAAAATATCCCGCTTTGCAAGAGTTTTCACACTCTTTTAACAAAAAAAAAATGGTTGTCTGTAAAGTCGGTCTACGGACGATAATTTTACGTGATAACGTCAAAAGAAAACTTTTACCAAAAACGTGACAATGAGTTCTGTTTTTTGTGAGTGCCGCCGGCGTTCATCGATTTATAAGACATTATCACGTCAAAACTTTAGAAAACCTGTTTGATCACAGGAGACCAAATTTGTCCCAACTCCGTAAGTCTCATATAAAACGCTGTATCTCCCTTATTGCCATAGTAAAAAACCATGGTCTAAACGGTATTAGAAAGAGAAAACACCACGCTTTATATTCAATTCTAGAAAATAACCAAAAGTAAATAGTACAACTTCATGAAACCAAAGTTTCGATTCGCAATTTGAAAAAAAAATTTTAAACTTAAATCTTTTGTTAATTTTTTTTTATATGGAATGACAAAAAAAGAGGTTACAATAATGTTTATAATACATTTTTACAATAAAATATGTACGTGTTTTTATTTATTTTTGTTATCAATTATTTTAATTAGATAAAACGTAAGGCGAGCCAGTTTAACAGTTTTTACGTTTGCATGCAACATTTCTATATTTCAATTCAATAATTATATGTTGTGACGATACACCCTGCCTACGTGCACCAAATCGTGATAAATCTACCCTGGCTACGCTGTATCAAATATGTTGAGATTCTACCCCTATGTACGATCACGGCACCGAATGCGCTGTGTCGCGCCTACCCTCGTAGCTTCAAATTTTCGTAGCTTTCTATCATGATGTACCTAGCCCATCATTTAGGGTATTTCTAGTCTAACTTTAGGTCATTCGCACTTTTGTGAAGACCTCTTTCCCCAACCTATTTTTCAAACTTCTACATTACTCTGAGCTAATCTAACCCTATTGTTCGCAATCCCTGTGATGATTTCACACAGTAATCAAGATTTTTGAATTTTTTTTGTTTACATTATCTCCGTATCCTGCGTTGTGTAATTTTTTGTTTTAGGATTTACACCCATACGCGTAATAAAACGCATACAAATGTAAAGAGTATAATGTATGGTTTTGTGGTAACTTCGGTTCTTTTAGAGTAAGAGTGAAAGAATTCTAAATTGATTGATTTAAATATCTTCTAACGCGTTTGATAAACTAACCCCGTCCTAGATTTTGTCTATACCTGATATTCGTTTTGTTTATTTCCTCCCTAGCACAGCTTTATTTAAAATACAAATAAAAGAGAATAACAGTTAACAATTTATAACATACATTTCATGAAAAGTATTTACCTTACCTGCGTGAGATGACCTAATTCTAGGTCTCAGTTTTTCACCTGAAGTCTGCAAACCTCCACCTAACATGAATTTTAATTTTCATGGTTAGTAAACACTAGATTGTTTGGGGAAGGGACGTGTGTAGGGATTGGGACAAGGATAAAAAGAAAATAGTTTTCTGCAAAGGTTGGCTCCTCCACTAACCAAATAGATTCTGGTGACCGACTTCCGAAAAGGCCTCTGTCAATGAACGGCTACACATACCTAAAGACCGGATTTTACCCTCTTCTGCGGGATTCCTTGATTCGATAGGAGCTTTACGTACCAGAGATAAGTACCAGGTCTTCCATCGTATCCCAGAACTATCCCAACCTCCTCACCTCCAGGTAGTTTAACTCGACTGATTCTAGAAGGGGTATTTCATTGCATCCCTTATCACGACTCTACTCGCGTTGAATGTGGTGTGCGACTGTTTTTGTCGTATCCATCTCCCACGTGATCCGACAGAATCGCACTCCTACCACCTCTTAGACCTGCTGCGATTGCGCCAAGGGAGCGTTCCAGTTGGCTCGCATCAAATCTAAGGTCGACAAGACTATGATATGCAAATGACTTAGAGTTTTCTTTAAGCGCCGCGCCAGCGTATTCCTCGCATACGTCTCCTACTGCCTCCGCATGCCTCCGTCTTGGCAATACCGTCACAGGGCCTAAAGTTTCTCTCTCCCTTGTGGAACGTTTCTCACTAACCTTCCCCAGAGACACATAATTGCATACAACAATCCGGAAGTCTACATGCGTGGGTAAAGTTTTTGGATTTGGACTGTATGTCTTCATTCACTACCAGTGCTTTTTAATGTGGTCACTGAGTCCACGTGTTTAGGTATGAAAGGATAGGGGATACCTATCCTATTAGGTAGGTATAAATGGAAAAGTGAGTTTTTGGTTTGGCTTTATTTTTATTGAGGAAGCCCTCCTCATGAAGTAGTAGGTATTCTCCTAGATAACTAGAAGGGCACTGTTATGCACAAAGTTCTAATTTCCAATTTTGATAAATTTAATTTTTAAATTTTAAATTTTCAGACCACAATTATTTTATGCTTGTGGTTTATTGCTTTAAAATTGCACATATTAATTTTCACATATCAACTGAAAGTTTTTGTCGCAAACTATAACTAATAAACTTGTCCCAAACACGCTGCCCCCCCAACTCGTTCTAAATAAACAAGATAAAAGAATGTCAATGTTTTGTTTATAATAAACCATGTGTTTGCTGGATGTCCTACTACCCTAGAATACGTGATTTTTCTAAAAGATTCTTAGATACTTCGATTAAGGAACAAGTTATTTAAATTCAAATATGAAAGATAGATAGTTCTGTGTATATACTCGTCGTTGCAAACTCGAAGGCCGTAGTTAACAAACTAAGTCATGTTATGTCTGATGGGATTGACCTAATTTCTTGGATAGGTATTTATTTCATAATTCCTACGCACAGCTAAGTATTTTGTGGTTATTAAAATTGTTAATTATCGACATGCTCCGTTCGCCAATTTATAAATGATTGTGACTGCTTGCTCTGCATCGTCTCCAGGAACCTGTAAATAGTTTAATGATAAAAGACTTACCAAAATTCTGCAAATTACCCTTTTGGTGTTTAAAATTTTAATCGCATTCCTTCAAACTAGATTTTTCCATTATAAAAGAATCGATACTAAAAAAAACTTTTACTTGGATATTTTCGACTATGTCTAAAACCTTCTCCTACTATTGTTGAATTATAAAAACAATCCTATTTAAAATTTCACTTGAGTATTATTAGATTATGTTAAAACCCTTTGATCCTCTCCCTCTTTTAGTTTAAATCATTTTAATCGCCCATAATAAATCCGTTATTATTATTTATTTATCTCATTGATGTTATTTTAATTGTTTTAAAACCAAAGTTTTAATTTTTAAAATTTGACCATCTTATTAAATCACTATCGCTTTCGAGCAATTCGTTATTATTATTTATTTATTTCACTGAAGTTATTTTATTAGTTTTAAAACCAAGTTTTAATTGTTTAATATTTTGTTAATACACTTTGTGACACTGAATTTCTATAGTGTTTAAAGACCACTCTCCAATTATCTTTAAGTCGTACGGAAACACCGAATATAAATTCAAATCATCCAAATATTATCATTATTATTATTAAATTCACTGAATTTTACACTTTGATTAAGGTTATAAAAGAATACACCGAATCGTTCACGATTCAACTCTCTCCAGACCGTCTCTGCTGCTAACTCTCACCCAACTGCCGACAAGGGCCGGATTATTCCTGTTCAAACTTGTTAAACGCCTTCTTATGTTTAAAATATTTTGAAATAAATCTTCATTAATTGAATTCTGTTTATATTAGAATTTTTACGTACTTGGTTATAATTCAATTTTAACGGCCGCACTGTCAAATATAATCGGTTTTTTCTAAAGTACTCTTCTATGTCTGATGTGTTAAACCAAACACGTACTTACGCCTTAATTTTTTTTTGTTTTGATTACACTAACGGCGCCCAAAGAGACTCTCCGTTTCCAAGACACTCTGTTTCCAATGTCACTTATATAAACACTCCTCAGGGCCAATAAACATTCATTTCTTTGTCTTTGATTCTGTTTAAAATAAAGTTCGTTCAACTTTAATTCCTGTGGGAACGAAAATGAAGGTCACCCATCGTGATAAAAGTCCACGTGTCTCTTGTTTTGATTATTAGCCGTTACTGGATGTACCTATAATTTACACGATATTAGAAAAAAACTTTGCAGGCCCTCTTGAACGTGAAAATGTTCTTTCCTCCCATAGCGCAGGAGTAGGTAGGCATTACGATTCATCACAGCCCCCCTATAGTTTCAAGTCCAGAGGTAAACACGCCTCCTAGTGTTAATCGATGGAATTAAAACTAAACATAGGTGATTTAATTTTCTTCGATTATTTTTATTTTCTTCATTTTTATTTTTTTTTTCCGAAATTGTTTTGCGCCCCTGACTTCGTTATTCAATGCCGCAGAATTATGTTTGGTCTTGGTGTATATCATTTCTACTTTATCCTAATCTTTTTAACTTGTGTTGCCTTGCTCATGTCAAAGGGTTTTTTTTTTTTTTTTTTTCTACCCGTTGTCCTACCCCCCTAAGATTCTTACTTCTATTCCCTCCCCCCTATGATCCTTACTCCCATAACCACCCCCCTAAGACTCTACTTTCATAACTTTCCCCTCCCTAAGATTCTTCTTTCGTAACGCCCCCCCCCCTAAGATTTTTTGTTTCCGTATCCTCTCCGGTATCTGAAATATTTATTATGGAAAACACATTGCAAATGGCTTTTAAAGGATACTTTTCCGTTTCATATTCAAATTCAAAACCAATCATTAAAGTTAAATGTAAACCCCCCCCCATGAATCAAAATTTCGAATCGCAATTTGATAAAATTGTTTAGACTTTAGGAATTGCATTTTTTTTCTCTTCAGTTTATTTCCCCTACAAGAAACGGTAAAATGGAGTGATGATACCGTTCATAATACATCCATTTATCAAACAATACGTGTTTAAATTTTTGTTGTCATTAGCAATTTTCAATTTAATAAGACATAATTATTTAGATAACGAAGTTGAACCGTTTTTTTTTCTCTCCTCCATTATCTACTCTTTATTGCAAACCGAAATTGAAAGGTTAGTTTTAAATTTTTTCAGCCCGCATCAGTTTATCGATGTATTTAATATTGATTTTTAACTTTCAGTCCGTCCCTGCATAATGTTAATACGGATAAAGGATTCACTTTTGTTATTATTTTATTATTACGCGCGATGTAATACTTTATTCTATTCGTCTTTTGTTCTGTATTTTTATGCTGGCTTTTATTTTTATGTCACCGTTTTTTATGTAAGATCTATTCAAATTATTTATTCTTTAGATACAATAAACAATAATATACCCGATAGAACTCAATACGCCGTTGTTATGAATTAATGTAAACACGAATCAAATGTTTATTTTTAAAATTCTTCCTCGACACTTACCCAAACTAATATCTCTCAAATAAATGAATTCATAACAATGTTTTGTCTATTCCGTAATAAAAATGTTCACACTTTACAATAATTCTCTTGCGACAGTGTTTATTTAAGCTCAATGGTCCAATAATATTTTGTTTACATTGAGAAGATAAAAAACACTGTTTTTATCTCCTCAAAACTTTATCGAAGATAATTTTTCTTTCACGTTTCTGATTTATTGATTAACCACTTCAAATATTTATTTAAAGATCACTGAAGAAATGTGTTGTTTATATTACCGCAATAACATGGATCTTTTGTTTATAATAATGCGCGGCCCTTCAAAATATGAGTCAAGCTAGTCTATGTTATGATTAAGATAACAAAATTTCAATCCTTCGGTTTAAGGCCCGTTTTTCATTATTCGTTTAGATTTTTTTCTTGTATTTGAACTTTTATTATTTGTTTTAAAATTAAAATTATATTTTTTTTTCAAACTATTTTAATTAAAAGAAGCGAGTTTTCGATTTATTTTTCACACTTGTTATATTTATTATAAAGTTGGTTTAATGGCTTATTGATAACTTATTTTTAATTTTATCATTATTATTATTATTATTTTTCTATTTTTTATTTTTTAATTCTTTCAGCTTTTAAATCTTACTCTCCTGGTCACGGCACCAAATGTGACGATACACCCTGCCTACGTGCACCAAATCGTGATAAATCTACCCTGGCTACGCTGTATCAAATATGTTGAGATTCTACCCCTATGTACGATCACGGCACCGAATGCGCTGTGTCGCGCCTACCCTCGTAGCTTCAAATTTTCGTAGCTTTCTATCATGATGTACCTAGCCCATCATTTAGGGTATTTCTAGTCTAACTTTAGGTCATTCGCACTTTTGTGAAGACCTCTTTCCCCAACCTATTTTTCAAACTTCTACATTACTCTGAGCTAATCTAACCCTATTGTTCGCAATCCCTGTGATGATTTCACACAGTAATCAAGATTTTTGAATTTTTTTTGTTTACATTATCTCCGTATCCTGCGTTGTGTAATTTTTTGTTTTAGGATTTACACCCATACGCGTAATAAAACGCATACAAATGTAAAGAGTATAATGTATGGTTTTGTGGTAACTTCGGTTCTTTTAGAGTAAGAGTGAAAGAATTCTAAATTGATTGATTTAAATATCTTCTAACGCGTTTGATAAACTAACCCCGTCCTAGATTTTGTCTATACCTGATATTCGTTTTGTTTATTTCCTCCCTAGCACAGCTTTATTTAAAATACAAATAAAAGAGAATAACAGTTAACA
Source organism: Glyphotaelius pellucidus (assembly GCA_936435175.1). NCBI lineage: Eukaryota > Metazoa > Arthropoda > Insecta > Trichoptera > Limnephilidae > Glyphotaelius > Glyphotaelius pellucidus. The sequence continues at coordinate 34,215,470 of OW386537.1, read as the reverse complement.
ATTTATAACATACATTTCATGAAAAGTATTTACCTTACCTGCGTGAGATGACCTAATTCTAGGTCTCAGTTTTTCACCTGAAGTCTGCAAACCTCCACCTAACATGAATTTTAATTTTCATGGTTAGTAAACACTAGATTGTTTGGGGAAGGGACGTGTGTAGGGATTGGGACAAGGATAAAAAGAAAATAGTTTTCTGCAAAGGTTGGCTCCTCCACTAACCAAATAGATTCTGGTGACCGACTTCCGAAAAGGCCTCTGTCAATGAACGGCTACACATACCTAAAGACCGGATTTTACCCTCTTCTGCGGGATTCCTTGATTCGATAGGAGCTTTACGTACCAGAGATAAGTACCAGGTCTTCCATCGTATCCCAGAACTATCCCAACCTCCTCACCTCCAGGTAGTTTAACTCGACTGATTCTAGAAGGGGTATTTCATTGCATCCCTTATCACGACTCTACTCGCGTTGAATGTGGTGTGCGACTGTTTTTGTCGTATCCATCTCCCACGTGATCCGACAGAATCGCACTCCTACCACCTCTTAGACCTGCTGCGATTGCGCCAAGGGAGCGTTCCAGTTGGCTCGCATCAAATCTAAGGTCGACAAGACTATGATATGCAAATGACTTAGAGTTTTCTTTAAGCGCCGCGCCAGCGTATTCCTCGCATACGTCTCCTACTGCCTCCGCATGCCTCCGTCTTGGCAATACCGTCACAGGGCCTAAAGTTTCTCTCTCCCTTGTGGAACGTTTCTCACTAACCTTCCCCAGAGACACATAATTGCATACAACAATCCGGAAGTCTACATGCGTGGGTAAAGTTTTTGGATTTGGACTGTATGTCTTCATTCACTACCAGTGCTTTTTAATGTGGTCACTGAGTCCACGTGTTTAGGTATGAAAGGATAGGGGATACCTATCCTATTAGGTAGGTATAAATGGAAAAGTGAGTTTTTGGTTTGGCTTTATTTTTATTGAGGAAGCCCTCCTCATGAAGTAGTAGGTATTCTCCTAGATAACTAGAAGGGCACTGTTATGCACAAAGTTCTAATTTCCAATTTTGATAAATTTAATTTTTAAATTTTAAATTTTCAGACCACAATTATTTTATGCTTGTGGTTTATTGCTTTAAAATTGCACATATTAATTTTCACATATCAACTGAAAGTTTTTGTCGCAAACTATAACTAATAAACTTGTCCCAAACACGCTGCCCCCCCAACTCGTTCTAAATAAACAAGATAAAAGAATGTCAATGTTTTGTTTATAATAAACCATGTGTTTGCTGGATGTCCTACTACCCTAGAATACGTGATTTTTCTAAAAGATTCTTAGATACTTCGATTAAGGAACAAGTTATTTAAATTCAAATATGAAAGATAGATAGTTCTGTGTATATACTCGTCGTTGCAAACTCGAAGGCCGTAGTTAACAAACTAAGTCATGTTATGTCTGATGGGATTGACCTAATTTCTTGGATAGGTATTTATTTCATAATTCCTACGCACAGCTAAGTATTTTGTGGTTATTAAAATTGTTAATTATCGACATGCTCCGTTCGCCAATTTATAAATGATTGTGACTGCTTGCTCTGCATCGTCTCCAGGAACCTGTAAATAGTTTAATGATAAAAGACTTACCAAAATTCTGCAAATTACCCTTTTGGTGTTTAAAATTTTAATCGCATTCCTTCAAACTAGATTTTTCCATTATAAAAGAATCGATACTAAAAAAAACTTTTACTTGGATATTTTCGACTATGTCTAAAACCTTCTCCTACTATTGTTGAATTATAAAAACAATTCTATTTAAAATTTCACTTGAGTATTATTAGATTATGTTAAAACCCTTTGATCCTCTCCCTCTTTTAGTTTAAATCATTTTAATCGCCCATAATAAATCCGTTATTATTATTTATTTATCTCATTGATGTTATTTTAATTGTTTTAAAACCAAAGTTTTAATTTTTAAAATTTGACCATCTTATTAAATCACTATCGCTTTCGAGCAATTCGTTATTATTATTTATTTATTTCACTGAAGTTATTTTATTAGTTTTAAAACCAAGTTTTAATTGTTTAATATTTTGTTAATACACTTTGTGACACTGAATTTCTATAGTGTTTAAAGACCACTCTCCAATTATCTTTAAGTCGTACGGAAACACCGAATATAAATTCAAATCATCCAAATATTATCATTATTATTATTAAATTCACTGAATTTTACACTTTGATTAAGGTTATAAAAGAATACACCGAATCGTTCACGATTCAACTCTCTCCAGACCGTCTCTGCTGCTAACTCTCACCCAACTGCCGACAAGGGCCGGATTATTCCTGTTCAAACTTGTTAAACGCCTTCTTATGTTTAAAATATTTTGAAATAAATCTTCATTAATTGAATTCTGTTTATATTAGAATTTTTACGTACTTGGTTATAATTCAATTTTAACGGCCGCACTGTCAAATATAATCGGTTTTTTCTAAAGTACTCTTCTATGTCTGATGTGTTAAACCAAACACGTACTTACGCCTTAATTTTTTTTTGTTTTGATTACACTAACGGCGCCCAAAGAGACTCTCCGTTTCCAAGACACTCTGTTTCCAATGTCACTTATATAAACACTCCTCAGGGCCAATAAACATTCATTTCTTTGTCTTTGATTCTGTTTAAAATAAAGTTCGTTCAACTTTAATTCCTGTGGGAACGAAAATGAAGGTCACCCATCGTGATAAAAGTCCACGTGTCTCTTGTTTTGATTATTAGCCGTTACTGGATGTACCTATAATTTACACGATATTAGAAAAAAACTTTGCAGGCCCTCTTGAACGTGAAAATGTTCTTTCCTCCCATAGCGCAGGAGTAGGTAGGCATTACGATTCATCACAATGTTTATTTCAAATTATAAAATTTTAAAGTTAATTTTATCGTTTGTCAAAAAACCGTATTTAAATTTCGTATATGTTCAGAAATATTCCATTTATTTGGATTTTATAGCAAAGCGGAAATATTTTTACCATCTGAAAAATACGGCAGATTTCTGAAAGGTTAAACGCTCAATTTGACGTCCTATCTTGTTCTTACAGTTAAATGAGAATTTCTAAGCTCACGGTGGAAATGACCAATAAGTCCCATGTAAGAAAACTTATTCCCACAATGCCAGAGCCACCGTTCGTGATTTCGCCATCAAACAATAAAACAGATATTTAGCATTTTAACTAGTCAAAATATAAAAACGTTATTTTCTCAGACAAGTTTTTGGTTGATGCCAAGAAGGTTTGGACGTTTGACTTCTAGTCGAAAAGATAGAGATCGAATCGATCTTCATCCCTGCCTGCAAGTTTTTCTTGTTTGAAAAAAAAACTATTTATTCTCATGTTGCATAAGAAATTATAAAAATTATTATTTTTCCGTGGCTTAGCTGTTTTCATTTTCAGATCAAGTTAGTACGAGCGTTTGTTTGAACTATTTACTTTTCAGTATAAAATTCTATATTTGGTTTCTAATCAAATAACATTAATATGAAATAGTAATCTTGATTAGGAGTTTATCTGTGTTGTGAAGGACATAATAAAAGGTCATTGCAATTCAAATATTTGACAGCTGAAATTTAAATAATATAAATATGTTTGTGTCCACTGATTATGGAAAACTTGGAAGGTGTGACTTTTTTACTCTACGATTGTGCAAAAGGAGTATTTTTTTATTTGTAAATATTATGAAAACGTTAATATTGGTTAGGAAAAAAGTTTTTCTAATCAAAAGTTTGAGGAAAACATTTAAGAAAAAACCTTTTCAGGAGAGATTCTCCGAAGTTTGTCGCCGTCTCTACACGAACATAGAAGAGTGTAAAAGTGTGGATGCGACGGCTACGGCGAGAACTCGGCAGGAAGTTTATAAGCTCACTTTGCGTTCGATGAATTCAAATTGCCTGAATAGGAGAGGTATAGTTCATTTGAAGCTACTGTGCGTTTCTGAGAAAGTTAATTTTGTTTTTGATTTTTTTTACAATACCCTCTAACAGCGGTGGCTGTTGGGTGACTTTTCAAACTCGGATAACAATAGTAAAGTGATGAAAAGATATTTATTTTGTCATTTTTTAAAAAATACTCTGATTTTATCATCGAATAGTATTAATAGGCTTGCGTCTGCGTGGTTGAATTTCAGAACCCGGCTACGAGTGCATGTCTTATGCCACGCCATATGCGTCGCTCCAGAAATAGATCCGTGTACGTGGAATTTCATACAAAGCTGTCGTTGTTATTCGGTCTCAAATTCAAGAATTCGTCACAAGATGTCGCCACTTCTGGCAGTAGGTCAGATGGGGAAGTGTCCCCCTAGGCATAAATGCTACAAATTTGTGAATATGTAGTTTCTCTCCGAATATGGAAAGATTGACGGTAATTCGTTGTATCAAGCGGCTATATATTACACATGACGTCATTGACTGTCTCGGTTACTCTGCCCGGTGACTAGCCACACTGGTTAACAGTGGATCCGAGGAACGGGCTATTTTTGGAACCAGTTCCTATTGGATTTTATTGGAACCAGTTCCTATTGGATTTCGCTAACTGAGCGAAACGGAACCAAAAGCCACCCGCAGGGCCTAGCAGCAAAAATCTGCGGAGCGGGTTTTTAACTGCTAGTTATTATTATTTTTTTTATTTAAATTGACTTGAGAACAGTTTTGATTTGTGTTTATTTAAGTTGTACCAAAGGGAATAGATGCTTTTAACTTTAAAAACTATTAATTTTCATCACAAGACAATATAGAAAAACTCTCAAAAACCGTTCGAAGAAAAGAATAATAATTTTGAAACAACGTTAAAGTTATGCTGACAAAAGGTTATTGTATGGTTACTTAAAAAAAGGTTTTTTTTTTTATTTTAATATTTGTATGGAATGTTTTATACTTATACTACCTAGGTTTTTAGATTAAACACTAGCGAAATACTAGCGCAAAGCCCTGAAACTTTTCAGTTTATTCTAGTCTGAGCATGTAACTTTTAAAAATTCTACGTTAGAATAGGGTCACTGTCGTCTGACGTCAAGGCGTTATGCATATATTTACTGGACTTGTTCAAAGGCACAAGCATAAATTACAAATACTACTTTTCAGTTTGGAAAATTTCCTTGGTTAAGAAAGGCGTTTTTTAAATACTAATAAGTAAGATAAGTTAGCAACAAGAATGAGTACCTACTTTCTGAAAACTTATTTTCGAATCATACAGATTTCAAGCAAACATTCACGGAGAATGAACACATTATCGATTAAACAAATACAAAGCAAGGAATTTTGGTCAGACTATCATCTTACATACAGATTGTAACGTTTTGCTGGAGAGCCCTATATTACAAAGAAACGTATATTTTTATGAAAATAATACATTTTAATTGAAGGACAGGAAGGAATTGCATTTTTGAAAGTGGATTCTTGTACATTGAAAGAAAGCGGTGAGTTTGTAAAGTAATTAAAACAATACTTTCCGTCTGTAATGATTTGATTTGCAGAAATATGTGTTATTAACAACGCGGAGTGATAAAAGATATGTACAACAACAGCATTTCTGAGATATCTTTTTTTACAGAATTTATTTAAAGAAGTTCGTAAGTACTTAATTCTTAAATATTTGGTTTAAGTTAGTATTTAACTAATATTATGATGTCGTACTTTAATGGTGTAACATTTGATAAATGAGTTAATGTACCAAACTAAGTGATTATGGGATAGATGAGTCATAGTATTTATTTTGTCTTATCGCACACCTATCATTTTACATCTTAATTCTACTCTATCTGATTACTGAGCAATTTTTATAAATGGATATAACATTTATTTTTCAAAAAAGCTAAACATCACTTCACTAAAAGCTTTTTTAATCAGAGACGTGATAATTATTAAGTGAATAACGATTACCCTTTTAAACAAATGTCCGTGAAATTTATTCACATTTTTGAAAGGTGGCTGGGCACCGATACTGGGATATATTGATAGATCTTTGGAACGTCTTCCATTGAAATGCTAGCAGAATAAAAAAAGGTTTCTTTACCATAGGTGTATCAGTCAGGATTAATTGATTACACAGGAACATCGTTCGTAAAATAAAATCGATGTATACAAAATTACATAATGTTTTCAGGGCAATGTGCACACAGGCTGGAGACAGACTTGTGTGAATGCATATATACATGCACACAGCGATCGGAGATGTATGAAGAAGAAACGGGATGTATAAAGAAGGAACGCGGATGTATGGATGAATGAACTATCGGGAACATAGAGGGCACTGCACACAGCCAGGGTACGCCGTAAAGCAGTCCCGAGCAAAGACGATTACGTGCAACAGAGTACAAAATAACCCGTTGGAGACGTATTTGAGGCAAATTTACTCGCGGGTTCAAGGAAAAGCTTTCGAAATTGTTACAGATAAGATAAGACAAGATTATACGGTAGGAAACAAATACCGATTGTACACGAAAGCAATCTTAACTTATTTGCCTATAAAGGAAAAATGTTGAAGGGGTGAAACTCTCCACAATAAACTCAGATTTTTTTTTTTATCTAGTAGTCATTTTCATCTCAAACTTCAAAATTATAAAAATATATATTAAAAAAAAATCATATTGATTGCATCATTATTTTTTTTAAATTTTTGAACAAGTAAAAGATACAAATCTATCAGGTTTCTAAGAGTGCAACAATAAATTGGGTCCTTTCTACAATAGAGTTTCACAACTAATCATTGTTATTGTTGTTCAATTATTTTTGCTAATAAACAAATTCCTTAGTACTCAAAATTCCACTGAAAACAATCACTCAAAAAAAAATGCGAAAGCCTTCTAAATCATAAATCATAACAGCAATTTAATTGAAAAACGTTGTTTCGCCTCAAAAGGTTTTTCGCACATGCCAACATGAAATGTTTTATTCTCTTATATGATTTTCGTGTCGTTGAATACAAACAAAAAAACATTATGAATTGATTCCTCTATAAGGTTAATTTAAAAATAATGTAATTTATCATATTTAATGACTTCAAAAAAAATAAGGTTAATAAGGTCTTCCAATAATCCGGTAAGCCAGACTGTAAGAATTAACGTTAATCACTTCTCTTGTTAATTGCCAAATATTTTCAAAATATATTTTGTGCACCAAAGGTAGGCAAGTGCTCGAGTAACCAAAGATGAATAGAATTTTAGTTTGCTTGGAAAGTATTTTTATTTGGATGTGAGAATGAATCATTGTGAGATTTAATTGAAAATTTGATAAATATATTTGCTTCGTACTTATTATACACAAACATGATTTGCTAAGTACTAAGGTTTTTTGGAAACCACTATCGTTAATTTAAGTAACATTTTTTCCAATGTCATTAATGTATGTCCATTTGTAAATATCCTTTTACGTGTTTCTCTTACAAGAGACAAAAGTCCTGTTTGTGTATATTATAATGGAGCAACGACGTGATCAAATCTTTTGCAATTATTTTTGTTTTTGTTTTGTGAGTAAACAAAATTCCCCCATTAAATTAATTAATTTGAGTTAATAATTTCTTTGAGTTTGTGTTTTCAGATTATTTTCGTTATGATGTACTTTAGTTTTCACGTAATATCGAAATTTCATAAAAATCGTTGCTGTGTAATATTGGTTAAACGGGGTATTAACACAAATTTCATGATACTTATCTTTGTCTCTAAACTTTTCATCGTCTTCTCTTCTTTCTATCTTTCTTCTCATTAAAAAATTACACCAATATGTTCACACCATTTACAAATCAAAGAAAATGCATGATACAAAACACAAGATGATCAGAAATAGAAAGCATACTAACACCAAATACAGACTGAAACCGAAACCACTCAATTGCCTTACAATATGTGAACTAGATATATTTATAATTATTTTAGGAAAAGTACTTTGGTAAGTTATTATAAATACACTATTAATTTATCAACTGTTTATTCATACTATTAAGTTTTAATGTGTAAATATCTCAGGGAGAGGGAAATCCGAGCGTGGATATCAATTTCGAATTGTTGCAAATAGGAAGATAATAAAACGTTTATTTTTATTATTATGAAATGTCGTTGACCTCCTTAATACTCAATTATTATTCAATGCATGTCGAAATGCAAACGTTACCAAAGAGGTCGCCATCATAACCTGCATTTACGCTGTATTGTACTCCAATTGGAATGTTATATTGCTATACTGTACTGTACTCCAATTGGAATATTATATGGCTATTCTGTACTATACTCCAATTGCCAATTTGAATTGAAACACAAAGACCCCGTTAAAACGTATATTGGTAGTTTCAGCCGTTTAGGTTCCTTTCTTTTCTATGGGGTTTTTTCAGTTGCTGACAGCAAGAGAAAGCGGTTATTGTATGGGCGATATAAGCCGTAAGTAATTCGTTTAGTCCAGACCATGTAAGTTGAGGGTAACTACATTAAGAATACGGGCGATTGTGTTTTGAGCCCTTTAATTAAATATGGCCGAAATAAGATGTATTAATAAAGTGAAGACAACTAAGGTTTTGAATTAAAAAGTTTAATTATATTGCGCGTACTATATACCAAAAACAGAAGTGACTCGGCTTGGTTTCAATCGATGCAGTCTTGGTAGCAGGTGGTAAATGACGATTTATTATCAAAGCGGCAGAATAGTATATCCAAAGTGTTACAGGAATAGAATGTGGGTAGTAAAAAATAATCAAGCTTAAAGCTCACACCGATTACTGTTCGTAAGAAGAGCGTTTTTATAATCAAGTGTGAACACAAAAGTCCTATACACGGTACGGTGTAAATATTATGGTACCTACCTAAAGATATATTATATTTTATAAATGTCGATTGCAGAGATTTCATTGATGTTTTTATGCAGATTAATGGTTGAACATAATGTGAATATAAAAATATTTCACATTTTCAATATATTTTTAGAATACAAGAGTTAATCCATTTACAAGTAAGAGAACAACATATTTGAATTTTGAACTAACTAATACATACTGTTTTCACAGCTTAAAAAAAACAAAAATACAGAAATACGAAACCAAACCTCAGCAAGCAAAAATAAGACGCCTAGCCTAGCAGATGAATAGTATTTGGTATAGTATAGTGAAATTGATAAAACGCATATAAAAATGTTTCTCAACATTAAAAAGTTGCGTACGCCGGTTTGCGTAATGAATCAACAAATCTGGATGGATCAACGAAAACAATCGGATCAACAAAAAACTGATGTACCGTCGCACAAGATCAACAAAAGTACGAGAGGGGATAAATATATCTTATTTATATTGGACTCATGCACGAGTGAACTGGTCCAACAGGAATTAATACCACCCGATTTTTTTATAATACCAATTCGCCATTGTTGTATCCGTGATGACCAGTTTTGGAAACTACCAGCCTAATAAAAATGAAAAAAAAATCCAACCCTCTGGTGGTAAATAGTATACACGAGAATCGATTAATTTTTACATGTCGCGCGTCGGGTGGTAAGGCTGATTTGTTACAATATTGATGTTTTTTACTTAGTGATCCCTGAAGTCCCTTCAAGTGACTTTACCTTTAAATCAGAAGGATTTATTTATCAGACAGGAAAATAATCTATTAGATACATACTCTCCCACTTGTTTGTACATAGCTGTTCTCTCATATGATGTGCTTCAGAGGCGTGTCTTTCATTTTGTAATTAAAATATAAGGCCTCGTGTGACCTCGTAAAGTACATAGTTTATTAGTAATACTTTAGTCAAAAATTACATCTATACCTTCTTGCAACCCCAGTATATCAATGACCTTAATCTCAAGAAGTGTTTAATGTCATCAGCAAAAAGTAAAGAACGGACAACGGACTGCTGTTTATAAAAATAATAATAACTAGGGTCCTGAATTGGTTCCCTGCGGCACTTAGGATGTTTAAGATGTGTGCAAGAGTTTTGCATACATAACTTGAACTACAATTTAAAATTTTTTTGAACACTATTAAAAATTTTCAGGAAAGAAGTGACCTCCTCCGTATCCTTCTAACACAGAGAAACTTTCACGTGACTTTTAATGCTAATCGGATTTTATTTAATAATAATTTTGTATACTAATCGAAGGAAATGTGTAGGTGATACAGTTGTTTCTTGGAAGAAGCCTAACCAAATTATTGATCTTAAATGTCAAGTGGTATATAAATAAATTTCTTTAGGAGGTGCTTCCTCTTTGCTCTCAAGTTCCGAGAAACAGTTTTAATATGAGTATAATACCTCATGGATAATATCAGGTTTAAATAAGTTTGGGTTGAACATTAAAATTTAAAAAAAAAAGGTAGGCTAGGCGTCTTATTTTTAATTTTTTACGAGAAAAACTCTCTTTTCATAACTTTTGAAGGTTATTAAATTGGAAAACGCGCCGTCCCGGTAAGACGAGAGGTCTGGGTTCGAGTCTCAGTTGCGACCATTGTCTTTTTCTGTTTTTCTGTGTCTTGTTTTCTTTCATATTTTCGTTTAGATTTAAAAGTGTTATCTTCTTCTTCAATGATGTCTTATTTTTACTTTAAATATAGATGAGTTAAAGATTTTCGATGATTCTCGCTATTCATAATATCTAGTGCCTGAAATATATATTTTTTTTTTATTCTAGTAAAAAGAAAATTACGTTTTCACTCATTTAACCAGAAATAATTAAATACATTTAACCAAACTTAACACCGTAATACATCGCTACTCCATTTCTTTACTCTGTTTATCCATAATATAACTTAACTTTTTTTTTTTTTACCCACCTTTTTTCATTTCTAATGTTTAGGAGGCAATTATATAAGTTGCCCCCCCCCCCCTCGTAACCAATGGATTGTTTACCATAATTAGTGTGGATGGTGTTTAAATGTATGTTATCATGTAACGTATTTGTGTACTTGGGATGTTTTAATGAATTCTGTGTTTGTATGTATGAGTTTTTAATAAAATTAAGGAATTGACGAGCAATAATAACCAGGTGGTTTCGAAATCCGTACTTATGAGCCAAACTGCGCCAGTTCCATTTCAGTGAAATACAATATGAATGAATTACCAGTTAATTTGAAATACAATAAAAATAAGATACCAGTTCACTTTAGCACAATAATATTAGGTTTCGAAATGCAAAGCAGATGCTACATTATTTTGTAAAAGTAAACAATCAGGCATTTAAAAATAAATAATGTTATTATTGAGGTCGATTATGGTGGCCTTTTTAATCCTTTAAAGTCAAATTATTACTGTTCTGGGGATGAGGCTATCAACCGGCCTAACTCGGCTATTTTCCTATCTGAGATAAGCGATGGATCTGCTCGACATTTGTGATGCAATTTGGGAAATTTTATGAGCTATACAAGTTTATTTATGACGGGCAACCCCAACAGCCCACACGCAGAACAGGAAACTCTCATTGCGTTAATTAAATAAACCACCTATATTTGCAATAATTTAGGCATGCCGGTATTTAATTTTTTTTTTTATATTCCTTCAGACATGTCTATTCAGTAGTTTAAATATTGAGAAATAATTAATAATAATTACTCAAAAATATTTTCTGTTGATATGTTTTTGCATCAATAATGTCCGTGGCAGCAACACCTCTAGACGGCCCTCCAAAGATATGTTTGTATGTCTTTCCGTGATATTCACATTATCACAAATCAAATTGGAATGGCTGCATGGCATTTTTCATACAAAACTTAAATTTGGATTTGAGGCCAAAATACACCAAACTGAACTTTTCTTTTCTTAATCAAAGGGTTTAGCAAATAATAATACAAAATAAAATCCAGACTGCTGTCCTGAAACACCAAGATATTAGTGTACAAAACACTTATTAGACCAGTGTCTTCGGATCGGTTCTAGAAAATGGATTTTGATGCAGACGTTACAACAATGAGCTCTTTACTCTGTGGAGCTAAGAGCCACATCATTTATAAAACTGAGAAGACTTCGGTGGCAAGGTCATGTGGAGAGAATGACCGAGCATTAAGCACCAAAGTCCCTGCTGAACTCAAAACCGATAAGACGAAGGAGCCTGGGAAGGCCAAGATGAAGCGACAACGTTCTCAAAGACATATCTACCTTGGAGCTTCTAAACTGGAGAGAGCTGGCACAAAACCAAGATGAGTGGAGGAAAACTCTTGAGGAGGCCAAGACCCACCAGGGGTTGCAGAGCCAAGAGTGATGATGATTTATAATTTTTTATAATTTTTTTAGCCAAGAGTTATGATGATTTATAAAAAAATTATAAATCATCATCACTCTTGGCAAATCATTAATTTGTCAATAAAACAGGTCGTTTCCACCACTCGATGTTTCCAGAAATCAACAGCTCTGCTGAGGAACGATTTGCCACGCATATTCACTCTTTCCTCTCCTCAAAAAGACTCTCCACAAAGCATCTCTAAAGATAACATGGCATTAGGCCCAGAGGGAAAAAACTTTTCTCAGTGACTCCTATGGGAGTGCATTTTTTAAATTTTCTAATTCTAAATATTTTTTTAAATTGTTTTAATACAGATTCATTAATATTACACAACGAAATGTTTTTTAATTATTCTCATAAATAAACTTAACATGTGAAGTAAGATAAACACTTGTTAAAAATATACAAAAATTATATTAGCAGCTGTAAAAATGATCCAAAAAAGTATTCCACACTAATCACCTCAGGGGAAACCGCTTTTGCTCCACCATAACTCCGTACCGTATTGAATATGTCAACCTTTTTCAGTTTATCGGTAGTAAAAATAATAAAATATGTATTTATTAACCATAAAGTATGGCTGGATACATGCAGACCTACAAATAAATAAAAAAGCAGCAAATGTTTATGAGTAGTTCATCGTGCCGTGCGTGATGATTCTCAAACGTTATTCGCAAAAGCGGTTTTAAAAATAAATTTATTTTACAAAGATCTTTGTGAAATTTTTATGTAACCATCTCAAGTAAATTGTGGCGACTGCGGTCTTTGAAACAAACAAATATTTGTTTAATAATACTTGCTGTATAATCAACTAGTAAAAAGCATATGGTGTGAAATGCTGAGCAATGTTGTTTTTTTTTTATATCAAAAGATACCTACGGTAATAATCAACGAAACGGCCAGTAAAGAATTTTAAGTTTTACAGTTGTTCACGGGACCATTATAGGAAAAGTTTGATGAGCACCGCCGTATAACACAAATTGTTTCCACTTACGTAATGTAATGACGATTTTGCGATCGTTTAGAAAAATAAGCTTTTTATCAGTAAATAAAAGCAATCATTAAATTTAAGATAATAATCGAATATTTATATAAATAATTCAATTGCGTTGCTTAATAAAATACTTTCTTGTTAATTTTATAATATGTACCTTTATAATAAAAACAATAATTATAATTTAATTATATTATTTGTCGGTTGGCTGTTAGGTCACAGTAGGGCATATTTTACATTTCTATCTAAAGCCATGTCTCTGACAGCTCTATTTTAACCTCTCCCTCTTTCTCATAAATAATGCATGTTACAGAAAGAGAGATTACCTGGAGCTCTGAGTAGTAAGACCATACTGGCATTGGATGTGCCTTGACAAGCAAAGGCAGCGTGTTCCGCGACAAATTTGTGTGCCGATACATGTGCTGAGAATCGCTATAGAGCAGGGGTAAATTTCTCCGGTTTGCCGACCTACAAATATATATTCAGTAATAATAAATAATCTATATATATATAAATCAAAATATGTTTGGGGATTAGTGATAAATGTTTTACTGTATTAAGTATAGGAAATGTTTTAAACTTCCAAAATACCTTCTTAACCCTTAACACCATATTCGGGGGAGAGGAGTCCCCCACCAAGCAAGTTATCGCCAGTATTGCTTTTATTTTAAGCCTTACGCGCCAGCGGCTCCGTGTATTTTTAATACCGCTCGATAGATCGACACTAAGAATATCGCCCGGGCTGACCTGGAACCTAGAACCTAGGACCTAGGACCTGGGACCTAGGTTCCCTACGAGTGTAGTTACGTAAGTAAAATTTCTTGATTACATTTTTATGCGTTGCTGCATTGATGGCTCGGAAAATTATAGCCTGAATAGTGCAAATCAGTAGCTCTAAAGCATTTTATGGTCAGTAGCTCTAATACATTTTATGACAAAAACAGGTACAAATGGGGAAAAACACCGCCATCGCGGTCACGAGTTCGAGCGCATAACATTTTTGTGCACTTGCCTGGCCTACGATCCTGCTCGATTGTAAAATTAGATGACTCCGCTTGAAATTCCTATAAATGTCACATGTTTGTTCAAAACTGTGATAAACTAGTTTTCTTGGATTTATTATATGTCTTTTATTAATTTTCAATGAAAAAATCCCAAAAAAGTGTTTTATCTCTTTTTTATGAATCATAAATTCATGGGGGACCTAGATCCACCACAGAATTTGTGTAGGCTGAAAATAGCGAATGTTGCTAAGGGTTAAAACCCCCACGGGGGTTTTTGGATTATTTTAACCACATGACAATACACCTGAAAAGTTTTTCAATCATCAAAAAATTATTGCAAAACTGTCAAAAATTGAGAATGGCATTTTGCAAAACAATGATTGTCAAATCAGAATTCAATTTTCAAAACTCTTTACATTAATTAATTAATTTTAAGTACTTACATAATAATTTTAATCGAATCAAGAATTAAAGATATTTTAAATAGATACCTATGGTAGGTTCCAAATTTGTTCGATTGTTCTTGTAATATTTGATTCTTCTTATATAATATACAAAAAATTAATATTTGTAATATATAAAAAGTGAAAATTTTAATTAAAAAAAATTGTAATATATGGCACACGGGCTGTTTTAAAAGTGAATGTACTGGAAATATATGTATATGTTAAGCAGGAGGGGGTTGGTGGGACGGGGGAGCGGTAGAGGGGAGAGGGAAGGCGGGGAAGGAAACGAGAGAGGGGAACAGGGACGCACGGGGAAGAACATGCAGGGAGAAACAATCTATTTCTTTGAATATGGCATTGCAACGCATACCGGGAACCAGCTAGTAAAAATATTTATTCAATTATTTTAAAAAAATATCTCAAAATGTATAATTAATTGAATGAGGATATTTTTTTACATTTGCTCCACACAGGGAGCCCTGAGGAAAAAATCTTCCAGGGCCTACGTCATCTTTGTTGATACTGTGTGGAGGATCTTTTTGTGGAAAGGAAGAAGAGAAAGTTCTAGGAAGGAAACAGGTATGAGGGGTGGGTAGGGATTTGAAGATCAATGTGTCCAAGAGTGATGAACACGAATCCATCCTCCCACTGCGGCACAAGGCGATGAGTCGAAAGAAAGCGTCTGGAGGGGTCAAAAGGTCTCCATCAAGCAGTCTCTCTCTATCCGGCCCACAGTAGTTGGTGATGTGCCGCCACGACCTAGGCAAACCTCACCCCATGAACCCGGGAACTCCTAAGACACCAAGCGTAGCGGACCACTTGGGGTGACCTGTGGCAGGGGTGTTGGTTATCCAATAAATATTTCCCGGGATGGCGGTACCCATGCCCGCCTCCCAAAATGGGAGATTATCAGATATAATGGTTGTATTTAGACATGACAATTTGTAGCTCATGAAATGCTGTGTTTTACATCCAAATTGTTTGTTGGCTCTTGTATTTCTTGGTTCCGCGGAATGAAGACATATTTGTATGGCTTTTATATTTATTATGATTCAATTATTTAAAAATCGAATCTGTTAGATTTTCCTTACTTTCAAGACTAAGGGAATGTCTTGTTATCAAACATATTTCGGCGTACGTTAGGTTTTCAAAAAAGTTCGCCGACACCTGTTACAGAATATAAAGGCAACTCGTACGAACATCAAAGGTTGTCTAAGGGGCTATCTCTGCAAGTTTCATCAGGTTTCCGATTAGCAATTATCCCCAACTACTATTTAGTGGGTGCTTAGTAGGTTCTTAATTTGTATTGAATTTTACTTCTAAAATACGTGCTGTGTTCTGCATATTCAAATTTTTTAAAATACGTTTTCGTTAAAAGGTACCTTTTATCAATGTTGTTATTATCCTATGTACAACCCACACACTTAAGGTGAAGCTATGCGTGAAATCCAATTAAGATACTATTTAAATTCATCTTTATGACTAATAGATTAACAGTATGAACATCAAAAAATATGCTACGGATAAATTGAAGCTTTTACTAGCTTTTCTGTGTATTTGAATTACAAAAAAATTATTATTTAGATAACAAAAAAATTAAGCTTAAACCACCAAAAAAATTTTTTTTTGCATGACTTAACTATGGAGTTATTAAGAAACAATTTAAAAAATTACCCCTTTATGGCTTATTATTACCATTTTTGAGTAATTAAGAAACAATTTTTTAAAAATACCCCTTTATGGCTCATTATTACCTTAACGGCTTATTATTACTATTTTTGAGGTTTTGTTTGTTCTAACTTTTTTTCTTTCTTATGAAATTATGCACAAAATAAATAAAAACCACTTTTTCGCAAACTTGCCTCGTGCAAATACGACGCGCGATTTTAAGTTTTGTAGGCATGAGAATCGAAATATTTCTAGCGTTTATATTCCTCATAATAATTTGAAACAAAAGGAATGCCTAAAATCAAACTCAAGTCAATAAAATAAATATCATTTGCGCGCAGGTATAAAACTTATTTGCTTCTAAATTTTCTCTCACTAACTTCACATCAGTTGTATTTTGATAAACAATTAAAAATTTCCAAACAACCTTTCTTGTTCAAAATACGAAGTTAAGTATATGAAGTGTACAAATTGACAGACTAGCCTCAAGGGAGATAACGGAAGATGATGGGCTGAAACAACCATTCATAATTTATGGGAAAAATTCCAAACTCGCTCGTGACAAATTTTAATGGCGAGCAGCGCATAGTGGTTTGTTTTCCTTTCAATTTTACGACCATCATTCGTTCTTCACAATAAAAATAATTAAAATCTTGAATTTTCAAGATGCTAAAATACTCGAGGTACAAAATGACTTTTGTCACGATATCGTAAGGTATCTCATAAACATGTTTTGTTAAACCTTCGCTGAATAACGGTAATGAACATTTTATCGATTCTTATGAAATGTGTTCAAGGTGAACGTTTAAAGTTATTTTCCGCAGAATTCATTTCAAAATTTACTTATTTGCAAAACTTCACAATTTTTGTAATAATTTCTTTAAGCACAATTATAATATTTACGAAAAGAAAACATATTTTGAAAACGTCAAATATATGATTAATCGACAACTATTTTTTTGACGGTAACCGAAAAACGTCTTACATGTGACACCAATGGAGAAATTGGCTCATATAATCGTATTTTCCAGCGCAACATCTTTTCGGGACTTGGAATTAATACATTATTATATGTGTATTTACGTTGACCACGTACATTTCAAGGGAGAGATCAAGAACAGAACAAAAAAATCGGAACCCCAAATAGTAGTCGGCTAGCTTTACTGGAAATTGTAAATTAATTAATAATAATAAAAAAAAAATTAAAAATACGTATTTCATTGATGTTGCTATTCCAAATTCCTGTAATATTCAAAATTCTGTTTCTGAAAAAATTAGAATAAATACAGATTTAGCAAACGAGATTAAAAGAATTTGGCATTCTCAGACTACAAAAATATTACCATTTGTTATTTCGGCTACTGGCATTATACCTAGCTCTCTCATTCAAAATTTAGGCTTATTAGATTTGTCAAAGAATCTATAAATAAAAATGCAAAAATTAGTCATATTAAATACATGTAGAATTACGAAAGATTTTTTTAATGTTTATATTGAAGGATCAGTAGGATTAATCGGTCCAGTTCTATCGAGCCGAACACTGATATGAAAATATCTGGAGTCGGTGAATTATTTTTCCATTTGATCTCTGATAGGTTGACATGTTGTTCTTGTATTGTTTTGTATTTATTATACTTATATAGTGCGATTTCATAGCGTGGATTGACTAGATGATCATTTGTGGAAAAGTATGTGGAAGGGTTAAGTTTTTCCTGTGCGGAAGATTTAAACCGGACCTAAAGTCAAAAGAATATACATTTCTCTAAAGAATTGTGTGTACAAGGTTACAGTTCTAACATTTATTTGGAGGAAAAAAAACACAAACTTTAAGAAAAAGATCGTCAAAATGATAATTTAAAAAAAAACATCGAAAATTCCGCATAAGTGTTATAAAGTAAGCAAATTTTAAAAATGGTTTACTGTAAAGTCGGTTTACGGACGATAATTTTACGTGATAACGTCACTAGCCGAACGCTCAAGCCAAACGCTTAGGCCGATCGTGCCTCTCTATCGCTTGTTCCGCGCTCTCGCCGTACGCTTAGGCCGAACGCTTGTTCCACGCCCTCGCTTGCACGGCCGGCTCAGGCGGAACGTGACAACGTGACAATGAGTAATGCTTTTCGTGAATGCGGCCGGCGTTCATTGATTTATAAGTCGTTATCACTGAATTGAAAAATTCCTGGTTATTAAATATTCTAGTAACATGTGCAAACAAAGATTACGAATATCAAAACATTTGCCTCTTCATATTGTGGATTATACGTTGAACAAATAAGACTGTCAAACTTCTCAGCATTTTCTTTTATCATCGACTGTATAAAAAACCGGGATGCGCGGCGGCCGACCAATTCAGTTTAATTGTTTATCCACATTGGCATAACGTCTCAAGTACATAAATTTCATTATAAAATAATATTATTCTTGTGAATATTTAATCAATTAAATATTTTATTAAACGTATTTTTGCTTAATTAGTTTTCTGGCGCTCCAACCCTTTTCTTCTTGAGTATTGCAGGGAAAATGTCACGTTCCCTGAGCCAATCTAAGACCAAAGGCGTCTTCACCCTGTGGACCTGTTCAGTTCAGTTCTACCGTGGAATGCGTGAAGCGATTGGTCGTCTATGTGCTTTGTAGTCTGTGCCGCACCGCAATCGCACCGGGGCACAACGTCTGTGGGATATTCCTATTCTGTTGATAGAGGACAAGAATTTGCGAGACATTGAGAAGTCAGATTGCCACTCAGTGAAGTCAAACGCGAGATGGGCATTTCTGAAATTCGTCAATTACCCCTCGAGATTTCACCTGTCTTTTGGAGGTTCTGACTGTAGGAGGCTTTGTTCCTTCCATCCAGAATCTTCAAAATATTAAGCGGCGTGCAGAGTGAGAAGCGACAATATATGAAAGCATTTGGTATTTATTATGCAACGCCTTGTTAAGAGCCATTAACCAGCGGCCGAGAATTTAAATTTCAATGAATGATGATCTTGCGATCGTACCCTTGCAACTGTATAGGGCGGTTCCGATGAGAAAGATTAATTATTTTCCATTCTTGCATTTTAACATAATAACTCAATATCGATTTTGTTTCATTAAAAACTTGCTTTGATAAATACCTACATTCAAAAATGCGCAAACTCGTGATGATAAAACTATTAAAATTATGCACTTTTTGTAAATATTTTTGATAATTAGTATTTATAATTTTTCAATAATGTCTAAGCAAAATAAGAAATAAAGTATGATTTTATGATTTGAAATGTTTCTTGTATAATACAAAATTTCGTTTGAAAATTTAACAAATCTGCCAACGACCTACGATAAAACCTTATTGTACTGAAATCAAACATATTTTCTCAAAATTTAAAACAAAGCTTTACTAGATAAAAAAAAAAACCGTCGAAATCAATTTATAATTTTTTGTGGAAAAGAGTCAATACGTCTAAAATTTGATTTAAAAATGATTTATATATATCTGGTTTTGTTGGTTATTCCCTCTTAAGTTTCTGAACGAACCAGTGAAAGATGTGGTATATGAGTTTCGTGACGTCGCCTCCTCAGTTAGTTCCAGATGTCTTGGGTAATGATTAAGTTCAGCCTTGTCCTAGTAATTACTCACCAATTTCATATGACGTTAGTAATTCAAACTCTTATATTCCCATTTCTGAGAAATCAGGCGTAAAGGTTGTGATTTTTTTTTCATTTGAAATGAACGCAATGTTTAGCATACGCAAGGGAATTGCTAAGACGAGAGGCCATGGCTGTTGTTTTGATCAAAATGGCTTAGTTGCCAGTTGGGAATGAAGATATTCAGTACTACTTTAAAGAAGAATACTGAAAGGCTGCATGAAACATTGACTTTAGTAGGAGGAAAAGTAGGAGGAAGCGTGACATGGCTTACCCCAAAAGGCAACAAATAAAATTCTCCTATGAATCGAAAGAAAAACTTTTTCGGCTCGGAAAAATTTGACACAGAAGTGTCAGTGTGAGGTAACGCATAAGGGAAAGGTTTTTGGCGATTTCGATTATTGATATACTATTTGTACAATTTGATTGATAATGAGGATAACCATTTTTTCACAGAAATTATTCCAAGAAGTTAAATATATCTTTATTACGAAAAAAAATGAACTTCGAATACACCATTTTAATAAAAATTGTCAACATGTTCAAAACCGATAATAATAATTGGTTATTTAGACATCTTGGTTGCTCCTTGATTTTGTTATTTTAATTCATGAAGGTTTTAAATACAATAATTATTATTTTATAATAATTTAATTTATTTTGCATAATAGTTATCTTTTAACTATAACCAATTAATAACCGCGCATTAACCGACTCAATATATATTTGTCTATATTTATTTAAATATTCTCGTTTGTATACGTATACAACAAGATCTTCCGAATACATTGTATCCTTTTGAAAAAAAATGGGTTTGAAACCAGTTGATGATTTTTATTAAGTAGTGGCGCAAATAAAATTTGTGTTTTCGTTTAATTAAAATGACGCCTCAGGGAGAATTTGCAAATATTGATAAAATATGTCTTTGCTCAACTCTCCACAATGATGATAAAAGGTAAATCACTATTTAACTTGAACTATCCTAAGAAATGTCTGCCTACATTATATCCGATATATCCCGTTATCAGGTTCGGATTATCCGGTTATCCAATTGAGTTCCAGGTCCATTAAATGGCTTAGCTTACTAACTCAGATAGTTCCTGTAACAAATGCTCAATACTCGGTAGCGTATGAGTTGGTCTATAATGAAGTGCTGATCCTATCCCCGACCCCAGACTTCTAACCCCGTGAAACCAAACCCCCTCCCGTTCATACAACTCTACTACAATCCTCCCACCCCACCCCACCCCAGCCCATAGCCTGACGTCCTTCCTGCTTGCTAGTTCGGGAAGTATTGCCGTTATCTACATAAGGCAATTATTTGGCGAACCCATCTGACTAAATATCACCAGGCAGTTAAGGTGGATAAGTCTATGTTGATTATTTGGGTTCTGTAACAGAAAACGGCTTCGGAGAATCGGTCGCGTTACAAACAATCAGGCGCAACCCGAGATGATTCAATCAATATAATACTGAGAAGTCTATTCAAAATGATGGCTAATAGTATAACAAACTTTCATAATTTCAAACAAGAATTTACAGAAATAAATATAATTAAAAGCTTCACAAACCAAAAAAGTTTACAACCTTAATCATTAATTTTCCCAACATTTTACCCCCTTATTACTTGGTTCAACACGCGCTTTTCATTTCCCAGATTCATTTTTTATGGCTTCGGTAGAGTTTGTTAATTAACATTTTAATATGTAAACCATGTTTTAAGCAGTGCTCACATAAAATTGTAAAACATAATTAATTAGGATGAGAATTTGTCAGAAATGATATTAGTGGGTTTGGTATCGGTGTACTCTTTTCCATATCAATAGGTTTTGAGAATTGATAGAATTAATGGTGTCTATCTGAGCATCTAAGACATAATTACAGTGAATGGTTGGCTCGACCATTGCAGTGCCCTGGACAGGCGAAGGGGTAGAAGGGTTATACGCAGTGTCTCGTGCGGACTGCGTAAGTTCATATGCCTCCCGCGTGCTATCACTCTTTGACGAAGGAACACTCTGTAGACAGAGATGGCTGGCTGCCTGTGAACGCAGCGACGGGATGATAAATGGCAGCGTGACGTAGCGGACAATTTGGGTGTCAAATATCTTCAGGAGGTAGCACGCGGCGTCCTTTACTTAACCCCTTGAAACCCAGAGCCGGGCAAGGGTCGCAAGGGGTTGCTCGGTTATTATCAGTCACGCGTCTGCGTCTCATATTATTGTGCACTTAATGGAATTTTCCCCTAATTTGGGTAATTCTATGGTCCTTGCGATGTTTATATGCCTCATCTTTACACTCAAAGGACAAGGGTCCCAAGGAGTCTAATTCCATTAATTTAGGTTGGAAACTAGTTTTCTTTACCTTACATAATATTATACTCATTCGATGCGAAAAAAAACTTATGCGAAAAAAAACTTAAAATACGATTTTTAATCAAAATATTTCGAAAGCTCGTTTATTGAAAAACAAAATTGTAAGTAACAAACAAGCACGCCGTTTTTCAGCAAAGTGGACAGTTAAAATGAACTGCCACAAAAACATTATCTTGACAAAAACACTCCTTGCCTCATTCACACAGGTATAATTCGTATCATACAAAATACCGTCAATCTGACTATTTATTTAATCGAGCTATGTATCCCTAAGGCCAACCGACTTATTCTTCCATTAACTCTTCTGACACTATTTTCATCGACCATCCGCTCTTCACGTCCAAATAACCAGTGTCTCTTTATTAATCTTGTTTATAAGTCATCCTTGCATTTATTTTATATCTCCACATTTGTGATAAATTTTTGATGTCAATATAAAATAATATATAGTTGTTTAAACACAATAACCGATAAAGAAAATCAGTTAATTCAATCCGCAAACTACCAATTCAAACCATCATTTACTGTAATAGGCCGCCTCATGCAAATTGCTTATAGGTTTGTAAGATAAAGTACCTCCGTACGGCACAAGGAATTGCCTTGCTTATTGAATAAGAGACAGCTATTGGCCGAAAGCCAGCTGGCTAGACCCCGCTGTGCTCAGCGATAATTACTTGCAATATCAAATCTTTTAAGTACCTACCATCCTACTCTCCACATCACTTCACACATGTTAGCTCCTCTCGATATATCAAAGTGATCGTGATAAAAAAGTCAATTAATTTCGTAAAGCAGAAAACATTTTTAGGTTCAGGTAAACACTTTTAGGTTTCATTTTAGTTTTACTCATACTAGGAAAATAGATTGGGATGTTGCGTAAAAAGTGTTTGACTCTGTCAATAATCATTTCTATTGAATACTGGAATTCACGCACAATCGAATATTTACTATGAATATCGTAGGCCGGATAGTTGAAAGCAAAGTAAAATATGATATAGATACGGGTCAGTATTTTACTCACGGCACATACTAACGTTTAACGAAAAAATTCTGAAGCACAAAGAAAAAGAGAGTATTTGTTTACAAAAGAGCTAGACAAACTTTTTGATATTGCCCAGGCAAGGGCTTTGAATTTGATAAAAAAATGCAGAAGACGGTAATAGTTGTGAAAAACTATTTGGAGTACCTTACTGCAGGAACTGGGGAACAAATATCTGATGCTGTTTTTGAAACAATGCAACAGTGGAATGTCACAAATAGTCCGGGCTATGAGTTTTGACACTACTGCTTCTAACACCGTTGCCAAAAAGAGAGCTTGCACTCTTTTAGAAGAAAAGACAGTATAGTACACGTATTCCAAATAATGCTTTCAAAAATATTTATTCTGTGTTTTGGGCCATCAAGCTCTCTCCTCAAATCCCACCTTTCAAAAAATTCAGCGATATTTGGGAAACATTATCGAAGAAGCACTACGATTGTCTTGACCTCGATAAGAACGCACAACAGTTCGCTGAAAATACTCTTGAGAGTCTTACAACCGCTCAATCTGGGGAGAATCAAGTTCGTTATGATTACGAAGAGCTAATAAAGCTAGTAAATGACTTACCATATTGGAAAAGCTTAAAATTGTAGAAGGCATTTATTCCAAAATCAGTAAAGCAGCTAGGAGTATCTTAGAGCGTCACTTATGATATTCGTCAGATGAACTAGTTGCATTTGCCTTATTTTATGACAAGCTGTCTGATGCTGAGAAACAGGCCATAGTTTAAAAAATAAGTTCTGTTGGCGGTAATCGTTCGGTAGGAGGTGATTCTGCTAAGCTTGCAGAGGTTACATTTGAAGCTTTTGCAACACAAAGAACGTTGAAAATGCTCTTAGTTATCGATATTAAGGACTCTTTCTTGCGATTATCTCCTGAGACTTGGAAGGACAATGTTGATTACCTTCAAGGCAAAAGCTGCGTCAAAAATTTGCGTGTTGATTTAATGATACAGCGGAGAGAGGTGTTAAACTATTAGAAGATTACAACACGATATGGAATGAGGAAGAAAAGCAATTTTTACTTCACATCGTTGAACAAAATAGAAAAATCGTTTCTACTGAAACATCCAAAAAGAGTTAACAATCATAGTTTTGAAATATTGTGACTAATATTATGTAAATTATTGTTTTTTTTTCAAATTTGGTTCACATTTAAATACTTAGTATACGTATTTGATTAAAATACTTATAATATTAATAAACCTTAAACTATGTGTTTTACTTAAAAAACTGAACTTATGTCAGAAACTTCTAATTTGATGAGCACCCCCTTGTATATAAGATAGGGGATGAAATTTTTTACACATAATATAAATGGTAGGTGTAACAAATCAAAGGGGTGGCGACACCTATATTGAAAAAAAATAAATTTTTACTATGAGGGCCTGGACCACCTTAATACCCACATTCGAAAATGCTCAAACTCGTTATGATAAAACAATTAAAATGATGTACTTTTTGTTATTAATTTTTGATCATAAGTATATATAATTTGTCAGTAATGTCTAAGCAAAATAAAAAATTATTTTTTTTTTAAATATATTTGTTTGTAAGACCGTAAATAAATAGACAAACTGAAGTATTAATAATTTTTTTTATTTTAACTTTTATGAGTAAAACCTCAAACTTTAATATTTCATTAAATGAAGACATTATGAGCGAAACTCAATCGAAAATCTGGAAACAGAAAAATCAGAAAAATATATTTACACCTCTGGGACTCGAACCCAGGACCTCCCTATTTTCCGGGTGGGTGCTCTTATCCACTAAGCTAAGGTGTCGATATCTAATTCGGTCACCTTTAACTGTACCATACTTCGACTAAGAACCACCCATTAAATATTTATAATTTAATTCCTAATTTAATAGCTTTAATAGATAAAAAAAACAGTATTTCTAAATCAATTTATAAATTTTTGTCGAAAAGAGTAAATACAACACATAACAAGGATTGACTGGATTCGTAGATAAACAAACTACTTTACACAGCCTGCACATCTACCTTTGTAGTGGGCTCTGCAAGATTATCCTAAGCATTGACCCAATAAGGAAGAATAAAAGCAACACCGCGAAAGTCCACTAACTCATAGTCTCGGTACTGTTTCAACCCAACTTGTTTCCTGCAAAACAATATATGTGCAGATATAGTACTTTACTACAGAGGCGTCGACGAGATCCCTCGAATGCCTTGTGTTTGAAACTGATTTGAAAAACAAACGTAAGTTTTTAAAACCCGAAATAAAACCGAATTAAAACTAATAAAAAACTATCTTATCACTTCGCGCAGAAGTTCTAACTCAACAGAGCGACTTTACACAAATGCCGCTCTAGGTGGCGTATCTATCCCACCACCTGCCCGCGAAATAAAATGTTTAATACGTATGATCGCCTGACACTGTATTAAAAGGACGTGACAAACGCAATCCGCCCTCTCGATCGGTATAAAAAGGACCGGTTATTGTTCCCCCTCTTGGGAAAGCGCAGTGAGATGCAGCCTGCAAAGGCTCCGCGGCGCCTGCGCCATGGGCCGTGAAGCCTCCAGCCTCCTCAGTAAGACGCCGGCGGGCAAACGGCGCGAACGTTTGAATGGATACTGTCCCTCGAGTAGCGCCGCGACCTCTCGATGCCGATTTAATCAAAGTGCGACAATTAACGTACGGGCAACTGTTGCATGCGAGTTCCCCAAATGAATGAGACT
This sequence comes from Glyphotaelius pellucidus, assembly GCA_936435175.1. Classification (NCBI taxonomy): domain Eukaryota; kingdom Metazoa; phylum Arthropoda; class Insecta; order Trichoptera; family Limnephilidae; genus Glyphotaelius; species Glyphotaelius pellucidus. The sequence goes on along the minus strand of OW386537.1, from coordinate 34,189,393 downwards.
TGTTACGAGATGGGTTTGATATTGAAATTTCTAATTATTTTATGTTACGCATAACTTTTGCAAAAACTCTCCGAATTTTTTTCTAGAACTTTTTATTCGGGCCGTTAACTTAGTTTGTTATTATTGACTAACCTTAAATTATGAACAGGTTTTATGGGTTTTTTTTAAATACATCATGTTTATCGTAGGTGTTTTTTTAAATTATTTTTCTGTACCTGATTTCAATGTTTATTTAAAAAAATATTTTTTTGTTGGCTGATTTATTTTTAAAGATAAAGCTAATATATCATTAAAATATTAATTTGCATAGACATGAAATTAAATTTGTTACATTGTATTTTTTTTTACTAGGACAATTTTTCATTATGAATAGAAAATTGATTTCAAGTAAGTACCTATCCATTTTATACAATAAATCAAAAATATTTTTCCAACCCCGCAATTATTTTAATTATATGTAACACATTCAAAATGTTGATTTGCCAAAAAGAAACATTGTGTTGACTGCGTAAATGTTTTGGTAGAATTAAAATCACTGTTTTTGTCTACAAATTTTGTCTAAATCTACTTTATTACATTATTTAATACAAAAAAAAATCATGTCTAGATTGTGATTATTTCACCCCTAAATTCAATGTCAATTAATATTTTTGAGTTCACTGAAACCGCATAAAGTGTACCGTCATGAAATTTTAGAAAAGACTTAACTTCGACTGTTAATTATTCCATATCAAATGAAATAAGAAGATAAACAAGTAACGCGAGGGTGGGGGAGCGAAACGCGGGCAAGTTAAAAGTAGGGAAATAAAACTTTAAATATGTATCGTTAGCGAAGACCGTATATTTTACTTATGATCAACAGCTAACTAATTTTATTTATGGCGTATTTCACAACTTTTTTGAATAATGGACCGAAGTTTTAATGTTCATTTTACTTTGCGCCTGTAAACCACTCCCCGCAACAACTTCTCTGTGAAAATTATTCCTTCTAACAAAATATATTTTTTAAGACATCTAACCACTTAAAAGCCAGTTTAATATTTTTGACGTGGGGATTGATGAAAGAAATGTAAAACTATTTTATTTATTTTGCATAACTTTGTCAGTATTGAAATTATACAAATAAAAAAAAAATGTATTTTTTTCAAAAAGTTGTATTAAAAGCATCTCGATAAGGACAAAATAATGACTAAATCGGAGAGTAAAAAAAAATAATAAAGACGCCTTTTTGCTATATTTTAAATAGGGATGGAACCCACAATCTATTTTTTTTTTTTATTATTTTGTGCCACAAATGTTTACATATTTGGCTTAAATTCATTGGCCAGTGAGCATTGATTAAAAAAATTTTTTAAAAAAGTCATCATCATCACAATAATAATAGAGAAGAAAACAAATTTATATATTCCGATTATCGTTTACAGATTTTTTTTAGAGAAAAGAACAATACTGATTTACTAACGGTGGATGGTATTCTTCTTCGTTTGTATAAATTTTATTTGTTTTAAAATGAACTGATCACAACTAACCAATATATTTGTCAATCTTAAAATACCTACCACGAAGACAACAGTTTTTTCATAGAAAAACTTCTTTCGAAATGAAATAATTGCTAATTTCTGCAAAACATTTGAATTTTTTTTTTTATTATTTTAAAAAATAATTTTTTAATACCTTTTAAAAATATCTTCTGATTTTCCTATAATTTAAATAATTAATATAATAAATAACAGCACGTGCTCAAATAAGTTATTAGGAAAAAAAATAATGTATTGAGGGCCGCGAACAGATATGTATACCTAATAGGTATTCTAAGAAGTTTCTGATACTATTTCATTTCGCCCATTTTCGACGTAACCAAATTTTTTAAAACAATTTTCCTAGACACTCATAATTTTCCGAGACTAATGTAGAAGAAGACATGTTTTTAAATCCGAAGTTTGGACTGACCAATTTATTGTATAAATGAAAAGTGAATGACTAAGTGAGATAAAAGGATGACGGTAGTTCGAGGAAGCTCGTCCAGAGGGCGGCACCTGTCCATCACCCTTTTGCAGATTTTCACAATCATCTGCCAAGGTAATTATACAATATTATATCTCTAAATTTTTTTTCATGTCATATTGATCTTACATAAGTAACTAAGCAATATTGTTCTTTGATAAGAATTATATGTTATATTTTGTTTTCCTGCTTTCTGTTTTTGCTTCTTTTAGGTTAGAATTGGCGTGTTTGGTGACCAGAGGCGTTTTTTATCATTTCAAAAATGTATTTTTCAAAAATGTTCTCAACCCGAAACTAAATACGCATACCAGGAAGTGTTATTTTTCAAAAGCTTATGATGTTTTTTTCCCTTTTGTTACTTTTTCTCTGCCAATCTGTGGCGCTTCGTTCATCATAGCCATCTTAATTAAAAACATCTACAGAGACTTTTAATGATCAAAAAAAGTCTCATATCTAATAAAACAAAAGAAACATACGCGTAATTAATATGTTTCTGTCTAAAATCTGCAATTAATATAATGTAATTCGAAAAATATTAAGAGGGAATAACCAGACAAAACCGGAAGTATGTCATTTTTAAATCAGCTTTTAGACGTATTGACTTTTTTCCATAAAAAAAAACTTGATTTTGAAAGTTAAAAAAGTTATTTTATCTAGTAAAGCTATTTTAAAATGTTGAGAAAATACGTTTATTTTTTGTACAATTTAACGTAGGTCGTAGGCAGATTTGTTGAATTTTCAAACAAAATATTGTATTATACAACATACATTTCAAATTATATAATCAAATAATCATGCAGTAAAATAAATCAATGAATTATTTGGGAAACCTTCTTTTAAAAAATATAATTTTATTTCAAATAAAATCATTAAAAAAAAGATCCAAGCCCCTGTTTTGTGATGAAAATACTTCAGTTTGTCTATTTATTTACGGTCTTACAAACTAATATATTTTTTTTAAAAAATACATTATTTTTTTGCTTAGACATTATTGAAAAAATTATAAATACTTTTAATCAAACAATAATTACATAAAGTACCTATAAAATTTCAATCGTTTTATCATCACGAGTTTGAGCATTTTTGAATGTGGGTATTTATCAAAGCAAATTTGGAAATAAATAAAATCGATATTGAGCCACAGGTGATTATTATGTTAAAATGCTGGTATGGTGAATAATTAATCTTTATCATCGGAACCGCCTTCTACCGTTGCAAGGGTACAATCGCAAGATCATCGTTCAACGAAATTTAAATTCTCGGCCGCTGGTTAATGGCTCTTAACAATTACTAATATTAGCTTACCACAAAAATATATCAAGCACGCGATAATTTTCCTTTTGAGTATCAAAAGCTGAATACCACGATGGTTCCTCGGACTAAGATTTTTTTAATTAAATTATCTTCCAGTATTTCCAGCCAGTCAATTCGGTAAATAAATAATGTTGTAGCTATAGTCGTTAACAGGGCAATCAAACAGAAGTCGAGTGGCAAAGAAGTCTTGTTTAGTTTGGCCCGTCGGATAATCTGCTGCGCTTGCACTCAAAAGCTACGCGAATAAAAAATAATATTGTTATATAACACAGAGCACATCTGAGTAATTGATGATTATTTTTAAGCATTTGCCTCAATGCGTTTAAGTGGGCAAAAAGAACAATAATCAAAATCTGATATTCAATAATAATATATAATATGATATTCTTTATCGTAAAGATATAGAAAGAATAATTCATGACCTACAAATAGACCTAGTCCAAGTTGTAGGTCATGAATTATTGTGAATACTTAAGTGTGTTTAAAATGCGAAAGTGATACTAATACATATGTAGGTAGGTACTTTCAAGTGAAGATGCCAGAATTCTCTCTGATAAGGGCTTCATCATTTTGTTAGACAATAGTATTGTTGTATTCTTCACCATATAATCCGTTTAACTTCCAGAGCAGTTTGCAGCATGGTGATTTAATAAAAATTACATGAATTTTTATTTCAACTTACGCAACTTAACACTATTAGCGACACTCAATCGAAAATCTGAAACAGAGGTTTTACTCAGAAAGTTAAAAATAAAGACAAATATTCATCCTAGACTTGCAGAAAAGTCAATAGATGTCGCATTTAAAATAAAAATGGCAAAATTTATCCAATACCCTAATTAGCTAGCACTTAGTTCGAGTTCAATTCTGTAATCGTACATAAAGATAGCAGCCATTAAAAATATGCGTTAATAATTATTATAGGGTAAAAGCCGGATACTTGCCCCAGTGGGTAAAGGATGTTGGTAGTATTAGCGCTTCACTTTAATTAGAAGTGCCCCTCTCGCAAGCCTCAGTGACATGTAAACTGCCGCGTAGGCGCACGCGTTTTGTTTGTGTGAACGAAAATGGGCATCGAAATTATATTGGCAAATAATTTCTATTGAATATATTTATTAATTATTGTGGTTTCGGTCCACATTTGTTACAATGCATGCATTAGAGTTTAGATTACACTGTTTATTACTTATTGTTGAATAATTTTTATTCAATTCGCAACTAAAAAGAGCAAGTATCCGTATCAAAAAGGAAAGTTGCCCTATTTACTATTGTGGATTGTCGCTCTAGAGGAATCTTAAATTATTTAAAGTGAAAAACGGTAATACGAATAAAAAAAGTTCAAATTGCGCAGAATGTTTTGAGAATTACAATTTCAATAAATCAAAATCAGATTGGATTTAATATGAGTTGTGTCGAATGTGGTTGCATGAAACTTGTACAACATTCGAAAATCATTGCATGAGATGTGGAAAGTTGAAAACCCTGGCTTCTTTTGATAATTAATGTTAATGCCGAGGCTCATTGCCATATTTTTCTATTTTTAAGATAAACAATTATATTTTACTAATAACTTACATATCATAAAGTTTGGAAGCTATTTTTGTTGAATTTTTTTAGTTTAAAACGTTAAAACTTAATACTTTTTTATAATGTTGATAAATATTTTGATTAGTTGTTAATAAAGGATCTCAGTTAATAATAAAGACTGATTACTTGAATTGACATAAATTTGTTTTTATCTAAAAAAATCATAGTGAAGCGTCTATCTCCACATGAGGCATTTAACGATAGGCTACTGTCCGCTACAGTAGGTGACCATCCTTCTTTTGAGAGGTCAAATAAAACAGGATTTACTGAAAACCTGTATTGATTACGTTTACAAAAATAGGCTACTATAAAAGATCAAAGACCTACAATTTAATAAACACGTTGCATTAATCTTAGTAAGTACATATTTTTTTAAATAATAGAGCTTTTTTGAAAAGTGGCGCAACTATCCGGCTTTTACCCTACTTATGACCGAACCAGTGAGAGTCACATTAGCTCGGTAATCGGACAACTCAGAATGAATTCAACTCAACACCTCCTTTCAAAAAACATTGAAAATAATGATAAAAGTATATAAAAAATGGTTAAAAAGGTAACATTTGTTTAGGTAATGGGCAATTTTTTTTTCATGGCTTTTAATGACTTTACGAGGAGATGTTGAGTTGAACTGATTCTCAGTTGTCATGGAACCCATTGGCTCAATAATCAATAATTACATCACTAAAGTATAAATATGTCAAAAAATTACAAAATGTGAAATCGAGGTAAGTAGGTAGAAACATAATTATAAGCAATTACATTACAAAAATATAACATAAAGGTAGATACTTAGTGAATACACTCGTGGAAATACAGAAAATATATTAAGATTTACTACACAATACAGGTTACAACAAATTAGCAAAAATCCCTTGAAAATAATTATAATTTTAGCACAGTTTATGGAAAATGTCGCCTTAGAACAACAGGAAGAAAACTATATAAGGACAAGTGTATAATTTTAAACAATGTGCAGAAATAATAAAATAAATCAACACATTATAATATTTTCATATTATTCATACACGTTTCCATAAGTCGTTGTGAACGATCACACTGAATAAGCAGTCAATATAAAAGATGTTAATATATGTCAATGAAATATAAAAAATGATTTAAGTGTTTAAAATTTGTAACTAGGTTTATTATCTTACGATACTTGAACGTTCATATGTTTATTTATTTTTTGATACAAGAGAAAATATTGTTGCTAGGGATGAGTTTGAACTTTGCATTACCAACCGTTATTTCCGAGGTTAACTCCCAGTAAATGTGTTTTAAACGGTAAAAAGTTTGAATAATGATACAATAACTTTAACTGCATTTATAATAATAAATGTCAATATTAACAGCGGCTAAAGTTATTTATTTTGATTGAAATGACTTTGATTACAAATTTAATGATAAACAGTATCAAAATTGAATAGTGGTTTAAACAAAGTTATTTATTATCAATTAAATAAATTTGACGGCATACGTAATAATAAATTTCAAACATCGAGATTTATTTTTGGGATATTATGTCGTTTTATGCTACCTCTTTCTTGAGCCAACGTGTCGAATAGCGTTACAGTGTCCATGTCCAAAAAATATCAACATTAGAAGTGGTATCAAAGTTATTTATTAACATTTAATTAAAAAAGTGCCGCGAAGTAATTTTAAAATTATTGAATAAGAAGTTTAACTGTTAAGTTAGTTGGCGGGTTAATTGTTTAAGCTGCGATTAATTTTTGACTATGAAATAGATTTACCTATTCAAAATTTTAAGTAATCAGAGATGCATGAAATTAATAACAGCCAGAGAAGTCAACTTGATATTTAAAGTATAAATGGATTTTCCAAAATCTTTAACGATACAATATCAAACTTAATATTTTCTGCGTAGAATATTCCAACCGTTATTTCCTTTTCCGTGAAAACCATCTACGTTTGGCGATGTCAAGGTTTATCGATGATTTATTATACATCTAGTTCGTAGGTATTTTACGAAAATACCCGGCGAAAGAGATCGCCAAATTAAAGTCAAGAATCTAAAAAATCCAGAAAGCCGATTATTTATTTATTGGCTCTGCTCGTCATTATTTTGTATCTTTGTTAGTGAGTTATTTATTGAGTTCTCCCTTTGAAAAAAAGCTTTACGATTTTACCATTATTCGTGGCTTGGATTCTGATACTCTTCTGAAAGGAAGAAACTGTGAAATTGTTCAAATTACCTTCACAATATGTATTATTCTAATACGCCAAGAACAGATATTCTATATTGAATGTTGGCTAGGTATTATTTATATGAAAAGATTGAAATAATAAAATTTAGTTTAGATAAATGACTTATTATATTTCGAGATGTAGAATATTTTATTCAAAATCGTGTTGGTTTATGTCGTTACTAGTAATGACTGGTATATACGTGTTAAAAATATTATTTTAAAAAAAACATAATTCACAAATAATAATTTTTAAAATTAAAAAATTTCCCCGTTTCATTGTAATCAGTACCAAGCACCTTTTATCATAAAATTAAGGTCTATGGTAGGATTGAAGGGTGCCAAACAACTATTCAAGTGATGTGATGCCATGGGGAATTTTCCTAGTTCTGGAGAAAAAAATATTGTTGATACATATTTTTATTAGGTCTGACAAACAAAAGTGATATGAAACGGTAGATGTTATGTATTCCAACGGCAGATTTTTTTGAGGATTCGTCATTTTTTTAGAAAATATGTTGTTTTCCCTGGTGAGCTCCAAACAAAATTATGTTAAGTATCAAAGTGATTCAGCGAGGAAGGAAATGTTGCGTCCTTTTCTGGGGAAAATATTATGTCACTGAGCCGTATAATATTGACAATTTGTCTAACAGAACAGAAATAAAAACAAAACAAAATCATTTCTTCAAAATAGGCATATTTACTTTGGGGTGTCATCATTAATTTAATGAAAAACAAATACCTTTGTATAACACCACTATTTTATTAACAATATCAACATGTTTCGAAAACTATGTTTTCTTCGTCAGGATAATAAGTCAATAATAAATAACAAAAGACAAACAAGTATAGACTAATTAGAACATAGACAAAATATTAGAAAGGAGAGGTGATTAATTACCTAAAATATATCATAGTTTTCGAAACATGTTGATATTGTTAATAAAATAGTGGTGTTATACAAAGGTATTTGTTTTTCATTAAAAAAAAACAAAATCAGTTCTAGCAATCAAAGTGTTTTTAAAAATATATATATATAAAGTTGATCTCACGATATTTAAAATCTATGTTACTCACAAAAGCTCGTAATTAAACTCACCACAATAGATGTCAATTTCCACACTTCCGTGTGGTTTAAAGTTTTAGAATTTGTTATTTTGTGTTTTTGTACTCTCTGTTTATTATTATAGAGAAAGAGGGTAAATATTTACAAAATAGGGACATGCTTATTAAAAAGAACTTAATAATTTAAAAAAAAAATTATAGTTAGATAATGGTTAGAACTAAGTCATTAAGTTACAGGAAATGAAAAATAATACATTTTCATTGGTATTTTGTTAACTTTAAAAAACGCGAAATGTCGTTTTTCAGGGACCGCAATTGTATTAATTGTAACGGTAAATAAGCTTTTTTAGAAGAAAAAACACTTGAAATCAGTAAGATTATAATAAAAAGTAAGCAATACAGATTCTGGGGATAGAAAATAATGTATTTTAATGATTATCGTGTTAAATTTCAAATACGCGAAATGTCATCGTCATGACGTTTTTTTCAATTTTTTTTGTTGATTTCAATCACAATTTTGTTAATAGGTACTGCCAATTTAAAAAAACAGAAGGCAATCACATAACCAGTCGCTAGAAACGTATAATAAAATTACTATATAATAATAATAAAACATATTTATGTAGAAAATGTTTGGCTTTTCCGGAAACTATAGAACATGTTATCTCGGGATGTTCTGTATTAGCACCGTCCGAGTATACATTTAGGCAGAATCAGGTTTTAAAAATAATTCGCCAAAGTTTGGTAGTTAAACATAACTTGATTGACTGCCGTAATGCAGTACCATATTATGAATTCGAACCAAATTCATTTAAAAAAATGAATTTTATAAAATATATTATGATAAAACTTTACTAACAGACAGGACAATTTGTCATAACAGACCCGATATAGTTTTACATGACAAAATTAAAAAATAACTTATATCATTGATGTCGCTATTCTAAATTCCTGTTATATTAAAAAATCTGTTTCTGAAAAAATTAGAAAATATACAGATTGAGGAAATGAGTTTAAAAGAATTTGGCATTCTCAGACTCAGGCGTCGCGTGTTCGATTCCTCGGCAAGCTAAGTTCTCCATCACGACACATGCAACATTTTCCGCTTTATGTGATGGTAGTAGGAGATTTACAAATATTGTCAGGTTACTCATAACCCGGGAATACTTGTCTTTCTTTAAAAAAATAAATATATTTACATAAAAAAACCCGTTGGTTTTCTGAGGCAAGTTTTACCTTTAATTTTTTGTTTTAAAATTGCTTAAAAAATATTATTAGTATAACAAAATGTATGTGTTTCTTGTATTTCAATTTTATATTATGTATTTCAATTGATTTATTATTTAAGTATATACATAATTAATCTGAAATAAAAAAATAATAAATAAATAAAGTACATAAATAATAAAACAAGTGATGTATATAATAAAAAATAAAATAAATCCAAAAACTTCATTAAAATAATATTATTATCCAAATATCGTTTCTAGGTATGTGAATGCTTTCGATTTCGGTTTTTGGTTGACAGTGCCTACTTTCGAATTGCGTAGTACACATCCTGAGTAGTGATTTTTCACGTTTATTAAATCGAACAAAATAATTATTTAACTGTACTTTTTTTCTTTTGCCAAGATTGTAATACTTAATTCTTATTATTTTCTAACTGGTTGAGAGCGTTTTTCCTTTTTACCATCGTAATTCCTAACACGGCGGTCCTAGAAAATAGCAATACTAATAGACTAATTTAAAAAAACTCACCTTAATAGCAACGTTTGCTACGCTTGGTAACTGAGCAGGGTTGCCCGGGTTCATGGGGTGAGGTTTGTCAGGGTCTTGGCGGCCGATGTGTCTGCTTACGTGCTGCGTGGCGGGCCGGATCGAGAGAGGAAGTCTTTTGACCTCTCCAGCCAGTATCCCTCAACCCATCGCCTTGCACCGCAGTTGAAGGGATGGATTCATTCGTCCGTCACTTCTGGACAGATAACCCCCAGATTCTTACCCACCCCTTATATCTACTTCCATCAGTCATACCTAATTCCTACCCCTTTTACCTACAGGAATCGATTCATGCGTCTGCCACTTCTGGACACACTTACCCCCAGATTCTTACCCACCCCTTATCCTTATTTCCTTCCCAGAACTTTCTCTTCTTCTTTTACTTAAAAAAACCTTCCACACATTATCTCCTAAGATGACAAAATGACATTATTTTCCTCAGAGCCTCCCGTGTGGAGTAAATGTAAAAAACCACTCTTTCGGGAGTAGAAGATACTTATCGGAAATAAAAAAACTAAAATATTTTATATTTTAATGAGTTTTATGATCGTTGGTAACACTTTTTTCACAAAACGGTGGCATGCTAATATTTTTTAGATTTTTCCTCCACTTTTTATCCTTCTTCTAGTTTAAAATTCCAAAAAAGCGTTAAAAATATAGTTCAATAAGGTGTATACCAAATCTGAGCATAATCTACCGATTGTTTATCGAGATAACGTGGTTTTAAATAGTATACAAAACATAGTTTTGAGTAAATTGGGTTTAAAGTTTTTGACGAGGTTTAAATTAGATTATAAATTCTTAAGCCAACCACGGGTAGTAAACAGCTTCTTCCTCTCTCTCGTAAAAAGTATTATTGTCAGATAGAGTTTTTCACCATCAGTCCTTTCTTCTTGTTCCCTTTATGTTCGTGTTACTCGTTTCCTCGTCGCTACTTCTCGGCTACTAACTCAGCTGCGTTTCGGCCTCGCTCCCAGACCATAGTTCTTATAAGTTCTATAAAACAGCATTTTTTCACCATTCGGTGTGAACGGGCGTATTGGATAAAGTCTATTGTGTAATGAAATCCAAGTTCCTAGACAACAATACCGCTTTAAATACTATGTAATAAAAAAAGAGTTTCCTGGAAGTTATCTTACAATAAGGACAGGGCGGATGACTACGGGTAAGTACATGTGGATGAAAACCATGTGCAATTGAATAGAAACGGTAAAGGTAGAGCAAGATAAGGTAATTATCGGTTGGATGCCGACGTCCGTAAGTTTTCTTAAAAAGTCACTGTTACGAGTTTTTCAAAATGTGATTTTTTATAAGTTTGATGTATAAACTTCTGTTTATTAAACAATGACATTTGTTATTTGAAATGAATAATTGATTATTAGAACTTTTTCAAGTTTGCGCAACTGCAATTTTTGTATAACTAAAAAATTACGATTAATTTTGAAAAAATCTTATTTTTAGAATGACTTCGAATATGCCACGAAAGTATATAAAATAGATTGAAATGAGGCCGTATCAATATTATTCTCCAAATAAATAGAAGAAGCCGTATCTGAAGTACAAAATAACCTTAGGTTAAAAAGGCGCGTGAAAAATACTCCGTACCTAAAAGCACAATACAGGATCGATTATTATGAATAGATACTTATTACAAAAAATAAAGTCCAAAAAAAAAAACTTAATCACACCGATTACCGCAAAACCTGGACGACACTATTTCAACTTTGATTTATCAATAAATTGTGCAAAAGGTCTGTTTCGTTCATGTTTGTTCACTTTCTTACAAAATAGATCTAAAAAAAAATATTCTGTTTAGAATATCTGTATCATATTTTACTTAATATATTACTACTTGTCTTCTATTATATCCTTTTTTCATTTAATTTACTTGATCAATAATTATTAGGTGTGTATGTTTTTATGAGATAATAAATATGCTATATAGAGATAGTAAAGTGTTTTAAATATCAACTTTGAACCATTCCCCTAATTAATAAATTAATCAATAAAAACGTAAATGTGGAATGCATAAATAATAGAAAAACGTAAATATTGTCAGAAACCATTGCATCTGACGTACGATTTGCAGATATATTTGACATCTACATAGCTGTCAAGTGTCACCAATTGACACTTGGTGAGTCCGACAATATTTTTTCGTATTTTTTAAATAAAAAAAAATGTTGTACGGTTCAAATATATTAAATAAATATTTTAAGTTTTTTCTCTGATAATTTACCATAAACCAGAAATCCCATGAAAAAATGTAGGAAGCTACCTCATTTCTCGGTACCTCAGTATTAGATTTTTTTCTTACACTTTCTCCAACAATGCCCATAAAAGTAAAAGTACCTCAAGCATTGAAAAATAAGTTAGCATGTACATTCATTTCCTAAGCTCAATAAAATTTTGTATCAAGTAGTGATGTAAACTAACTATGTAGAAGCATGACATTGTTCCTTTACCAAGTCACAAGTACGCAGCTGGGAGATCTTAGCTCTTAGATGTTTCCACTAATGTAGCGGGGTAACTAGACAAGCATCTTTTATAACTAATGACTAACTAGAACGCTCCTTATGCTGTTAACTGAGAAGCAGCTTTGCCCTTAAGGGAGCTTGGGCTAAGATAGGGAGAGTATCCTCCGCCTGTATGATTTTAGATGATATTTTAATAACTTCCTACACTATGGTTATTTAGCTATTTAGATACCTATTTTGCATGTTAACTAATATGTGGTCATCTTATAATGATAATGACTTTCAAAACTTGAGTAGATACTATTGGTTCTGCCATAAGCTTTTTATTACTTGATAAAAATCAAAATGAGCTAAAAATATTTTTGTTTGTGTTTTTTTTCCAATAATTCTCAATTTGTCGTAATTTCTAAATAATTGACTTTTCGAAACGCAAAACAATTCATCTCGTAAAGTATTATGAAGGTCATGTTTTGAAATATATTTCATTTGTTCGCGAATAGTCCCCAAATGAATCCGAAACAGCATGCTGTAAATCATCAGGCGGATGTTCTGCACGTAAAACGATCGAACAGGCGTTTTAGGAAAGTCCTCTTAATTTATTGTTTCGAGCCGGATCGATTTATGTGTTATATTCGTCATCCCGTATTCGTCAGCCATTGGAGACTGAGCAAGAGTCATAAAAGGGACATTATCGCAATCGAATAAATCAGTTAGGGCTCTTCCACTGATAAGGGAAATTTATGTGACAACATCCCAACAAATGGCTGCGGAGTGCGCAACGCTCGCCCGGCGCGGGCGACTCGCCGCGAGGCCAGCTCGCCGCGACACTGACTGATGTCAAACCGCTACTGCTATTGTAGGCATCACGACCTCATCAGCGGACACCGGTCAGTGGACATTAGCAAATCAGCTGAATTTTTTACATACGAACCATATCAGCCATTATGCTAATGTTGTTTGTTTGCGAAAAAGCTTCGTTGCATTTTGTCATTACAAGCATCATCGTTGGATTCCTTGTTTTTTTTTATGGTTTCAAATATCAAATTCAAAATCAAAATAATATGTAACAAAATAATAATAACTACCATTACATTACATGATAATCCACGCGACAATCTATTTTTAGCCTGTATAAAAAACATATTTTGTTAGGAAAATTAATTTTGTTCTCGTATCGGTGGGTTTGTCGAAATCATGGCAACGAAGTAAAAAAAAATTCTCATCATTCCTACTGGATGTCGCCCTCTGCCGCATATTTATCGATGCACGTTTTGATACTCACTTAGGCATGTTTGGATGTTGTTGATAATTTCTGCCATCAGATATTTTTAGCATGACCTATATATTAGTTTTTCGGCCAATCCAATTATCTAATATTTCTGGGAGATAGATGCTTTGCTGCAAGGATATTATTTGCACGTGGAGAGTACTTCTAACCATTCTATGCCCATTTGCTTGTCCCTTACATAGGTCTTCAAGCCAAGCAGACCATTTTTTTGGAATGAATTAGTTCTTTACATACTTATCACGTGTAGTTTTTGGTTCAAAATTATTATGAGCGATCATTATTTTACTGCATGTAGATTTAGATTTTTGTAGAACCAATCTAAAATCTAACTGTTTTCACAAATTTTTAGTTTATTGACATGATAAAGTATGATTCGGATCATTCAATACTCTTATTTAATTATAAAATCCATTTCCATTAGCGCAATGGTTGAAATAATTCATTTTCCGAATCATCGGTAAAACAAAAATATATTTAAGCTCGTTAAAAATATTATTCCTGCCAGATTGTTTATTGTGAGGTAATAATAATGTCAAAATTTTCAAAGATGCCACCCACATAAAACCGATTCGTAGTAGAGGATATTGTTTGATTTGACATAAACACCAGACCTGTTCATAAGTTCAAATGGAAATCTTGAATTGACATGTCAATAAACAAACCACCCACCCCCCTCGCAGGAAGGCTGCGATAGCGATTACATTATTCAATCAACTAATGTTGAATTTACCCAAAGTTGTCATTAGGGTGAGTTCGATACGGTAGATCCATCGCGCGACATCTCGGCCAAGAAAAAATATTCAATATTTCCATTCGGGAACAATGCCAGCGCATCACTGGTTACATTATGTCGTTAATATAAAATACAAAATACCTTTTGTATTGCCGTAGGTAGTTAATTTTTTGTACGCCAGTTTACCATACGGACATACATACCTAATGCGGCCTCAAGCGGGTTGGGGACAATACAAACGAGTTTTTGATTGAATAGAAAGAATCAAAGAAAAGGTTCAAAGTAACAGTTAATTTGAACTGTAATAAAATTGAACGTTTGTTTTCAAATAAGAATTACATGTTATAATAAATTTTAGGTTCAACCTTTTATTATCATTCGTGACGAGGGGTTGAACATTTCCTTAAAACGTGTACTTATTTTACAAATTAGTATTTACAAGACAAGAAAATGAAAAAAAAACATTTGAAAAGATTTAATCTAATGTGTATAGGTACACCAGCAATTTTAATCCATGTTTACATTTTTGACCTACTTAGCTACTTATTTTTTTTAAAGTGACTTAATTAATGATTGCATTTTAAAATGTTGTTTTAACTTGTTGCTACAGAATGTTTGGTTATTGAAACTTGATATTTATATTTTCTTCAAAATAGGCATATTTACTTTGGGGTGTCATCATTAATTTAATGAAAAACAAATACCTTTGTATAACACCACTATTTTATTAACTATATCAACATGTTTCGAAAACTATGTTTTCTTCGTCAGGATAATAAGTCAATAATAAATAACAAAAGACAAACAAGTATAGACTAATTATTATTATTATTAATTTCTAATATTTTGTCTATGTTCTAATTAGTCTATACTTGTTTGTCTTTTGTTATTTATTATTGACTTATTATCCTGACGAAGAAAACATAGTTTTCGAAACATGTTGATATAGTTAATAAAATAGTGGTGTTATACAAAGGTATTTGTTTTTCATTAAATTGATATTTATACTTTATATTCCTAGAACGGCAATTATACCCCAGCTGTTTATTACAAATTGTTAGATTGTTGACATGATAAAGCATGATTCAGATTATTCAACGCTCGTATCCATTTCCACAAGCGTAACTATTGAACTAATTCATTGTAAGCGTTGTTATATTTCTTGGCTCTCTCTTGCATTGGCTATGTTCTGCCTAGTTTAGTATCATCCGCACTAGCACAAAAACCAATAAACTTTTCTAATTTGATTACTGCCGTACCTGTCTACTATGACGTGATGAATTTCGAATACATAAAAAAATATCTTTAAATTTTGTACCTCTGCACACAGATTTTGTACCACTCTGCAAAAGAGTCTTTGGAATTTATTTTAGTCTCTGAAAAACTATTGTATTGCAAAGAGATTATTTATGGTTCAGCTAAATACGAGCTGCCTTGAACTTTTGTTAGTTAGGTTCTTGGTAGGTGCGTGGGGTCGTAAAGTTGTATTCTAAGCTTCGCGGTATGGACGAGTAGGTACCTACCGACTACAAACCGTTAGTGAAAGTACCCTTTTGGTAATAGTTTTTTTAGTATCCACGGAAGTTTCAGAATAATATGGGCGTACATTATTTCTTTTTAACTTATTTATAAACTTCTTCCACGTGGCCAGTTAAAAAAGTCAAAATGATTTTTTACGTTGGTTCGTATTTTACTCTTGAAAAGATTTTAAGTTTTTCTTTGTCCTTTTGACTCTCCCAAATCGCAGAATTCATAAGGTTGGCATGAATATTTTGTTTCATTATTTTTCTTTGAAAACTCAAAGAAAAGTGTTTTTTACATATTGAAATGACATTGAAATATTTATTTATATTTTTAAAAATATGTTTCTAACAGTAGTGTTGAAAACCGTATCCGGCATAATTGCAAACATTAATTTATTTATTTTTGGGTGACAAATAATTGCTCCCAATAATAAAGGCAAATATTTGGCGAGAAATCAGAAAGAAAATCAGAATAGGGTAGAAAACAATATTTTGACCATACAAGTATATTATTACAGACTTTGAAGATGACAATCATACAACCCTTCCAATATTTAAATAAATAATATGTTTGTGCACAATTTGACAACATGAAATTGTCGACACTGGGGAGAGCTGGACCACTAGCCCGTCAGGTCAAGTCAATTGTCAGATTTACAAGTCATCATAATAATAACATTAAACATACTTTAAAAGCACATCTTGTGCCATACCATAGAATATAAAAATAAATAGTTTTTAGATTTTTTTTGTACTTACCATCTCCGGGGCGCTTTCCAAAAGTTAAGTTAAAAATTAATTCAGTTCTCCTTCATTGTGGATGATAAGAAAACGAATAAATTTAGATTGATGAAAATATCCTTTTTTAGTTATTTTTGCAATAATTAAATTTGTCAAACCTGCGATAAAAGCTGAACCTAGCTAAGGTCTTGCAAAGAATTAACCCAGAGTCGAGGCCACCTGAATGTAGCTCAAATGGTTGATAATGATAAATGTATTGGTTATTAAAGTTTTCAACAGGCTACACCCGACTCGTACTTTTTATTCAATTTCCATTTTTACAGAAACTCCGAAGGCTTTGCTTTCTTTTGAAGTGTCACAAAAGTTTGAACAAGTAAAAGACTGAAGTAACATTTGTGGTCATCAATCTGTTTTTTGACGTAACATTAACCGTTGGAAAATTAACTTTCAAATCTTAATTCTCCGGTAGGTACTTGCATCGATTTTCAGTTTGTTTTTTTTACTTTGGAAAAAGATTTACAACTTTTCTTCCAAACTAGGTTTGAAATAAAAGCCTACCTTGTAAAACAAGTACTAACTCAAAGAAAAATCTTAATTTCTATGTGAAAATAAATTATGTAAACTTTTTTTAATTTTCGAAGAATAAAGAAATAAAAACGTTTAATAATAGTTATAAAAATACAAACTCAAATCAAGCACCAGATTATTTCTTACGAGTTCTGGTAGGTGTGTGTTATTATTACGCGTAACAGGTTTTTAGTTTTCCGAAGGCATTGTGAAAGCATAAATTTTTTAATTTATTTGGGTAGGTACTTACCTGAATTTCCTGGTTTTGGAAATTTGAAAGATAATTAAAAAAGGGAGTTAAATAATAGTAAACATGTCTATTTTTTATTCATCCATTTTTTGTTCTTAGTTAAGTTACATAAAATAAATTCATGGAAAGAAATTGTAAATATTCACCCGAAACAATGAGATTCTCCTTATAAATTGGTTTGATTAGCATTTTAAAACGCTCCGCAAACAGGCGGCACATTTCATTCCGCTGAAAGGGGCGCAGAAAATGAGAGTGATCATCCCTTAATGCCGCCGGCAAACTGCGTCTTAAATGGAGATTTGTAGTGCAAAGGGGATGCGATTCGTTAAAATTCAATTCGTCGCGCCAATAAAAAATGTATTGGCCCACCATGACGATCCGTCCATACACAATTCATTACAATAAAAATTAGCATAGCTATTCCGCCAGTGTGATGATGGATGGTCGCGAGTCACGAAGAGCATCGTGTGCGGGTCCCCGCCAGACTAGGAATTCCACCTACCCCCGATACATAACTACCCTGCAATCACCGCTGTATTTTGAGGCATTTCCTATTAAAAATAATAAAATGGGAGCGCCTTGAATTCAAAAACCTAGCGCAATGTCTTGAAAAACATTCCGGCCATGTTTTGATTATTGCGACGTGTTCCGGAAAACTTTTCTTCCTTAGCGGAAGTGGTGTTTTTATACAGAATGCAAAGGGTATAAAAACTTTTACTTTGTTTTTACTACCGACAAAATAACCGCTTCTCGCGTTTGCTCACTCAATTAGCAAATTAGTTTTTTAATGTTCTGTAAAATTAGCAAAGGGTAATATATCAGGCCGCTGAAACAAGTGAAAATAATCATATTCGGACATAAAAGACATTGTATTTCATTTCTTTATTAAATTGGCTTCGAATAAAAACGTAAGGGGGAGAAAATATTCAGAATAATGGAAAACAACTCGCTTAAATAAAAAAGGAAAAGGTTTAAAGTCAGGGAAGGTTCGATGAATGGGATATTGATTCCTCACTTGAGCGTTAAGTCCCTATATTCAATTTGAAATAGCACCTCTCCCCCGCAGCCACTCGGGGCGACAATTTCTCCGCTCATTTTTTGTAGGAAATCATACAATCGCTTCGAATTTTAATTCGTTTTTAAAGTAAACGCTTTTTAGCGGATCATTTGGTAACCAGTTGATTTTGAAACATAAATAACAAAAATTTACAACTAAATATAACCTAATCATAACGCAGTCATATTATTGTAAAAAAAAAAAAAATTTATGAATCCATCAGATTGATTGAATCTTGTTAGAATACAGTTTTGTACTAAAAGATTTTTTCTCTGAGTACCGCTAATTTTCTTTCTTACTGACGAATTGGAAAACGTTTAACAATTTAATCAATTCCCTCTTTTACTTGGACCAGTTAATATCATATTTTAAAAACAGTACGTTTACCTAGAAACCCGGAACGAGAAATCAGTTTTTATAATAGTTTTTCTGCTTCAGTATTAGTGTGACAAACTTATTTTATCTTGTACGAGTATATGATGTATATTATTTTTAATGTATGGAACTATGTAGGGAGATAAAGTTTTTAATTAACTAAATTATAATAAGTACGACACTGCATTCGAATATGCCGAAGATACGTAAAAAGTATGTTGCGTTGACGAATTTTATCATGAAAACGGAAATACTGTTTGGGCCCGTAGAAAAATAATCAGTATGAAAGATTGACTGGAACGATTAGAAGTTATTAGTATAATGTTTTTGTTGTTCAGTTCTATATATATATTTTATTATTTATAAAAATAAACATGCTTTCTGGCTTGTATAAACCGGTGAAGTTTCCGTATTAAGAAAAATTATAGATGATGGATTGAGAAAACATCTTTTAAAAAATAGAAATAACTACTATATTCAACATTGTATATTTTTATCAAGGGCTTATTTTAACTTAAGTGTTTATTTCATCACATTTTTGATAACACTTACAAATCATCATAATATGTAGCATTATTAAAATTTGAATATATTTCTAAGATTTTTTTTATTATTAAAAGATTAAAAAAATGACGAATATTTACTCTCGGGGCCTGTGTTATCTGTGGGGATGCTGTGTGGAGGGACTTTTTAGGAAAGAAAGGAGAGGATATTCTGGGGAGGTAAAAAGGTATGAGGGGTGGATAGGGGTAAGTGTATCCAGGAGTATGAATTCATCTCTCCCACTGCGGTGCAAGGCGATGTTCCGATAGAGTCCAGCTGGAGAAGTCAAAAGGTCTTTCTCAACCAGTCTGTCCCGATCCGGCCTGCCACGCAGTTCATTGAGCAAACGCGTTCGCCGCTAAGGTCCAGACAAACCTCACCCCATGAACCCGAGCACCCCTGCTAAATCACCAAACGTACAGGGGTGACCTATGACAGAGGTATTGGTTATCCAATAAATGGTTCCCTGGGCAGAGATTTCCATATCCACCTCCTAACGTCAGTTAGTTTAATTGGTTTCGAAATGACACTTCACTTTTTATATTTCTATTAAGTACTCTGCATTATCGTTTTTTTCACATGAAACCAACATAGATTTCCATCAACCTTTTGTCCTATAAAATGACACGTTTTTTAACCCCCATACGATAAAAAAATTTAAGCCCCGTAATGCAAAAGATTATTATTCATCTTTCGTAAAAAAGTATTCTCTCATCGTACCTGGGTTAATAAATAAAAAATATTCATTTAATATTTCTCATCGTACATATTATTTATCGTTGGTAGTTTGAGAAATGTAATTTGCGTAAGGAAGTTAGAAACAACGCCAGCTAATCTTGTTTAGCCCTTTTGTATGCTGTGTAACCACGGGATGGTGAACGTATTTACAGGCAAACCGCCTTGGGCTAGTCGTGATAAACTCGATGGTGCTATCGTAATATGTACATAGCTAACTAATAATTAGGTACCTATACCTTCACTTAACTTTAACTACTCCAAATAAACTAGAAAATAAATAAAAATCATTGAACTACGACTTCCACGAAAGAATGAAGAAAATAATTAACAAAGAACTGTTTTATTTTCACATCCATGGTAACACCAATTTTGGAACAAATTATGGTGGGTTGGTCTCACGGATATATTATTCAGATGTGAGTATCCGAAATTGCTTGTTTAATATTCGTCCGGAAAAATGATAATTTATTTTTAACTTTTTTTTATTGTTTTATATAAAATTATGTGCAATACTTAAATGGCGTCATTGATGCTTTTCATAAAAAAAATCCTTGCAACTATCACCCTAATAAAGAGTTAAAAAATGACGATTTTGAATAATTTAATAAGCGTATAATATTATGTAAAATCATGCCTTTTATGAAAATAGGTACCTACCACTAACACTTATTCATCCACTGACTTTTCATAGAGTTTAAAAGAGAAAATCATAATGTATCATTTGCGCCAAATGCAATACAAAGGCCACATTGTTTTATACCAAGCTTTACCACCGAACTTGACGAGGAATTCCAAAACCGTTTTAAAAACATTTATTTGAGTACCTATTATTTCTTGGATTTATGTATTTATTTATCATTTTTTACGCCTTTTGGCTTTTACATAATATAACATAGTATCAGGTTTCTACAACACAAAAAAGACAGCTTTAGTGAGCTCGTAAAACAGGAAGAAATAGAAAACAGAAGTTGAGAATATGTAGTAGTGCAGGTAATAAACAAAATATTAAATACTACAATATTAAATACTAGCTTTTCCCCGCGGCTTCGCTCGCATGGTATTACGGGAAATTACTGTAGCGCTTGCACTTATCGATTGTCTCCCCCCCCCACCCCGCCCCCATCCCCTCCCGCATTCCATATATTAATTCCCTTACATTCAGTTTTCAAACATCTCGCCTACCACCTAAATTTCATAATGCTATAGCTCAAAGAAAAAAATAATTACTTATCCAATTTTGTTCATTCGTTCGGAATTTATGCGCTTACAAACATTTCGTTTGTTTGTTTTTATTTAAATATTTGGAAGTTCGTTAATATAATAAAAAAATACTCTATTTATCATTCAGTCTTTATAATCGTTACGAATTATATTTTTAATACAGGAACTCAAATCTGACATTTATTCCAAGCTTGTCCAAAAAAAACGAATTCTAATATTTAAATTTTCTGCAGTAGTAGCTGACCAGTAGACTGAGTGCCTACCAGCATAGAGCCCAAAAATATATGAAAATTGTTTCCATGGAAAAGATTTTTTCTGACGTTAGCAAAAACTCGCTTTTGTTAGCGACAGAAAACGTATAACAAATATAATATATTAATATTTATAATTTCATAACGCCAGAGCTTACCATCATATACAACCTGTAGTCTGCGCATATAATTTAGCTTTATATTGGTGAAAGAATTATTAAAGTCTTTATATTGTGTTATGCGTGAAAAGGTCATAAACAAACTCGAGCAGTTTCGCATTTATAATATTAGTATGGATTACAATATTGCAACTAAGAAAAAAATATATTCATATAATCTATGTAAATAACTTAACATAAAAGTTGAAAATGTTCAATGGTAGGTAAAAATAAGTAAAATATAACTCATGTTGAGAAGATGTCTACACATTACAAGAAATAAACCTTATTTCCAATGAAACAATAAAATTAAGAAAAATCTGTGAACAACAAAAAAAGAATAGCCAGTTTTGTAAGATGGTACCATTATTTGTAAGTTGGTACCAGTGATGAAAACCAAACAAAAAGTTTTTTTTTAAATAATTTAATAATATAATGAATGAATGGTGGAAATTAACTCACTTTCCGACATCCGATTGAGCTGAAATTCGGCAAATAGACTCATTGTCGATGACAATTCAACTTTTCGTGGCACTCACGTGCACCCATTACTCACCCATTTCAAATTACCCGTTTCTCTGAATAAACAAACAAAAATTGATGCACAAAAAAAAAAATTGTTTTCACGGATTGATTTTTTTCGAATTCTTTTCTTGTTGAAAATTTTCAAAATAAGGCAATCTAATTTGAATATCTATTAAAGCTGCATAGATTATGAAGTAAATTAATTTGCAAGAAAGAAATTGCGTTGTGCTGGCAATGTCAATGGAAAAAGTTGGGCAATTTAAAGAAAGCAATTTATTGCATGAATTCACGAATATTATTCACTATTTAGTGAGACATTTATTTTATCTGTATAAAATACGATTGTACATAATTTGTTTGATGCTTGACTCAATGTTATCTAAATATGTCTATTTTGAATAAACATTAATGAACAGATAATATAGTATAGAACTTCAAAAATCTGCTAATCTAATAAGAAGTATACCTAAATCATTGTGTTTTTGGCTACACTAAGATAAATAACTCAACAAGATAATTTTAAACTAAAAAATGTCGTAAGTGGATAAAAATCTTTGAAGACTAGCACGAAAAAGTCATCGGACGCCACTGCTTCTTTAGAGCTGAGAAAGAGACAAAATAAATACGACTAGCTCTAGAAACATAAGAATTGAGATGACATGAGCATTTATCTAAAGAGAAGTAAGAAGCTTTTTAGAAATTTCCTTTTAGAATTTCAAAATTATGTACGTGAAATCGGCAACGACAGTTAACGTAGAAGCTGTCACGTTCTGACGTGTTTGCCGTGAAATAAAACACATGGTGACAACGTAAAAACGTACATTATACAATAACTTTTCTTACGACTATTGAACGCTTCATTTCATTTTTAATAGATTCAAATAGTTTCTTAGGAGCAATAGGTTAATAATATTCACCTTTGACCTAATTTGTAAACACGTGTAATAGTAATGCACAAGCTATATTGCTTCAATGATTGTACATTTTTTGTATTATTGTTTTGAGAAAGACAAGCATTCCCGGGTTACGAATAACCTGACAATATTTGAAAATATCCTACTACGCCATCACGGTGAGCGAAATTTTTTTGCTAGATCTTTGCCAGCCGAGGAATTGAACTCAAGACGCTTGGGTGGGAACCAGACGCGATTTCAACTCAGCCACTTACCGGTTCATACGTCAGAACAAAATAAACTTCTTATTTATTTATTTTAACGCCATAAAATGGCTTTTACAATCCAGTGATACATGAGGTGACACAATAATTCCCAGGAGGATAATTAAGATAATAACGAAATAAGGATGTACATTAAATCCAGTACGTATGATAACAACTAGTATTTAGTTATGGGATACAATTATGTATTAAAACCAAAAAAAAATGAACACTTAAGGTATAGAGGGTTATACTAAGTTATAATAACAGAGAATTTTAAAGCAGAATAAAAATAAGTAAATAAAGGTGACTTGTTAGAAAAGTTGTCAACATCAATAAAAATATACTTGACTTCTTATTTTGCATTCTGTTTGATTCTATGTGGAATTAAACATTTATTTTTACGATTTTTGGGAACTAAAACATAGGATATGCGCCGGCTTTATGGAGCACGTCAATAGTGCTGCCTAAGTCTCGGTCAACCACATTGGGTCTTATTGGGGGTTAAGAAGCGATTTGAAGGGATTTAAATGACGTAAATAGTACCTAGCTAACACCAAATGCACTAACCACAATCCAAGCGAATAAAAAAGGCTAAAATAATACAAAGTTGTGCTTATTTGTACAAGCTGGGAAACTCCCACTTATCTATAATTTTTTCGATATGAAAACTAGATTAGAAAAATGTTATGCATAAAGATCATCACGCGTTGTTGTTGTTAAAAGTAATACCACGGGGCTCTTTATTAAATTTCGAATTTCCATTTCAGCATTTTTGTTGTTTCCCTTACTATTATTTTATCAGAAGTAAATGCGATGTAGTCTAGACGACCCACACTAATATCCAAACTGAAGTGAGAATTGATATAAATAGTTCACATTTCAACATTCACACTAAGCCGTTTGATGAGATAACGATGAGATAATAAAATTAAATTCCTTTCATGAAATGAGCCACAATACGTTCTTTTGAAAATAGTCTTAAAATGTAACATTAATTAACAAATAAACCCCGTTCTTTCCTCTTAGATAAAAAAAAATAAATTGTGTTTACCGTGTACTGTGTAAATAAATAGTCTTGTAAAATTTGTCATAAATAACCATCACAAGGATATTTATTATTATTTTGAAGAAGCGTTTAATTATTTCCAATAATCGGTATGAGATCAAATTCGGGGTAGCTCTATAAGTGAAGGATGCTACATACACCCACTCAAATGTCTTGTTTTAGAACTAACTATTGTATAGGAACTGATGTCTTTGATCTGAAACACTTCTTGGTAGAAGGCCAATATTTTAATGATATATTTTGTACCAAGAATTAAAATCCTTTTATATTAGGTATGTTACGTATTATTCAATAATTTTATTTTTTGGTAAATATTTATTTGTCTTTCAAGTTAAATGCGTATAAATTATTGTGCATGACTACATTGTATAATAACTACAGTAAAATTAAAATTTTACCGTTTATAAATTAATTAAATCCTAACTAGTAAGCTTTACGGCTTTAATTAAATAACTAGGTTTGTTTCTATGACTGTCTAGGTTTACAAGATGTTGGTCTGCTACATATATTTGTCGAGCTTAGCTTCATTCCCCAGCGATTGCCTGTTCACTATATATTATGTGCGGTGAAACTAATATAACAACCAATTAATCATTTACCATCAGTGAACCTTAAAAAATTACAATAGAGAACTCCAGTCCAATTTTTAAAAATTTTTTTTATGAATAATGACCTTCTAACTTAAATAACTGTATATTTATTTTTATAGTTAGTTTTAATGGTTAAAATAAATTTCAAAGTTTTAAATTTTCAAAATCCCCCGAAAACCACCGATCACAATCATCATGATCAACCGAAGTATGAATTTTGTATGGAACTGGAATCAGCTGTTCGACTCCCGCCATTTTGAATTTCAGCATTGGAGCGTTTTACTGGGCATTATGGTCGTTTTTTGTACAGTTAGAGTTTTTGAATATTTTAAATAATATAGATAAACTAATATAGATACTTTATTTTTGATCCTGAATTATTTAGGCCTAAATAATGTTTCAATAAAAACAAAAACTATTGTACGTCCAAATCTCTTTAAAGAGGTTTATACCAATAACACGGTATGCCGAACGGCTTGCGTCTTACATTTCTATACAACTTTGACCCAGGTGACGCGGCGCGGTGACATCACGCCGCCAAAATCCAGCAATACCAACTTGACAGGGTGTTTTAATGACACGTTTTAAAATGGACTTTTTAATATTTTTTTTAAACTCTACGTTTAATATTATTTGATAAAACTTATATATTCAGAATCAGCGTTTATTGGTCTATTCGAACATATTTTTTTAAAGCCATAATATTTTTCACTGGAGCTCCTTATTACAATTTAAAGTCTAACCAGTTAAAAGAGGTAGGTTTATTTGCGCGTAATATTTATATATATCGCAAAATGCAACTTAAAACTATTTTAAAACCTTCCAGCCATTTTCAAATTTAAAAACACTTCATGAATTTTATAGCATGTGAGATGTTGTGTAAACTTTTAGTACAAGGAAGCTATGGCCGGATAATTCACACCTTACCGCGGAAAACTGTTGGATTATTAAAAAAAACTACCTCGCCGTTTGTTCAGTTTAATGTCAGAAGTAACTCAACTACAAAATTTAAATGCTTTGTAAATTTCGTAACATGAAGGTTTTTGAAAGCGTTTTAATTAAAAAATGGTTTGTTAAAGTGTAATGTGAGGGCTATTCATGGATAATTCACACCTTACGGCGGAAAGCTGTTGGGCTATTTCAAAACTACCCAGCCATTTGTTAAGTTCACTGTCAGAAGTAACTCATCTTCCCTTGTTCCGTTCCCCTTTATCATTTTCATAATTCCGTTTATTTTGGCTCTCGGCGGCTGGTTGTTGGTTGGTCTGCAGAGACAGTCTCCAGTGTAGCGTGACGCTGTAAAACACACATAAATCAGACGCAAACCTGCCAGGCTTTAGGCGCTTTTATTTGATGTAACAATATTGGGGAACGCTTACCCCGTCAACAAGCAGCACACACAACATACTACCTAATCCACAGGCAGGGGCGGGCTTGGCGAACAGGCGGCTGCTCGAGAGGGCACTGGCAGATTACAATAAGTCCTGTAAGGCTGATGTCATACTAAATTCAACCGCAAATATAATATATATCATAAAAAAGAGATTATTAAGTATTATCTGGAATAATTTGAAAGTTATGTTTAGGATAGGTAAGATAAATTAGTTTAAGATAAGTGGTAGGTGCTTGTCACCGTTAAAAACTAACCTAACACAAAGTTTTCAAAATGATCTATTAAACAATTACATGCTAATTTACTATCATGCTAACCATGCTCAAAAACTAACATATAGCATAAAATATCCTATCGTTTGTGCAGTCATAATATTGTGAGTTTGAATAATTTCTTAAGTTTTCTCGATACTTCAAATAAGTCTTAACTGCCGTGAGCCAATGGAAACAAAACCAACCCTATTTAGGTATTTTTGTGAGGCTTAAGGAAGTGGAGAAAGGGAAGAAAAGTTTAGAAGGATGATTAGGGAGTACTTATTTATCAACATGACGGAATCTGAATGATTTTTGAAGAAAAATCAAACACTCAATTTCCATTTTCAAAATTTAGCAGTAGATAGTACACCGCTGCACACGACCAACAATATCAAGTACCTACGTCGTATATAGCAACACAATGGCTGAGTTTACAAAAGATATTACACATAACATACACCGCACCGTGCAAAAGTCTTTGCCGTGAGGTAAACTTGTTTCGAGGGATAGCCTTAACGCTATTAATTTATATTATGTACGGCTTACATACACCTAAGCAAACAAAATATTAAGGTGTTCTGTTTCAATTATGTGTTGTTAAAAAAATATCTTGCTGTTTATTATAAAGCACGGGTTTTATTAATAAGGAAAGAGATTAAAGGTGAATACCAAACTTTCTGCCAAATTATATTAACCAAATAATATTTACGAAAATGACTTTACTAATTCAGATTACATCCTTACAGCCCTCTTTTCATCTTCTATCATTCAGTTAGATGTTATTATGCTTAACCTTTTAAATTTTAACTTTTTAAAATAAGGATTCTTAATTTTTCATCAGATTGCTATCTTGTTTTTATGCTGTCTAAAGATATCTACAAACATTTTGAAATTCCGACAGACAGATTGCGAGACAGTGACAAGAAAACACTGTGAATTCTTATTTTACAAATTCATACAAATCATTAAAATTCAAGAGCGTTCTTCTCATAAACTGTAGACACTTTCCCGAATTTTTCATAAATTAAAACTTTAGAAGCACCGATTACAGTGTCTGCAAAAGTTGTGGAAGAG
Source organism: Glyphotaelius pellucidus (assembly GCA_936435175.1). Lineage (NCBI taxonomy): Eukaryota > Metazoa > Arthropoda > Insecta > Trichoptera > Limnephilidae > Glyphotaelius > Glyphotaelius pellucidus. The sequence continues at coordinate 34,161,460 of OW386537.1, read as the reverse complement.
TTGAATTCATTGAAAAGATAAAAATCGTAATAGTACCCCCTGGAAACTAACAGGATTTCCCTTTAGTAAACTAATAGTACCTACCATATCTTTTAGAGTGTGTTACAGTAGGTACCTACCTATCCACAATTCTATGTGTATTTGTGTTTGTGAATCACTTGTACTATTTGTCATATTTGTGAATCACTGGTACTACCTATCCACAAATCTATGTGTACTTGTGTACATGTCATATGTTAAAAAAAAAATGTGGCGGGCGTTCGCGTGATGGACACCGGGCGGGCGTTGTGGTTTTGATTTTTGGATTTGAGGAAGGGCACTTTCTACGCCTGTAAAACGTGTGTAAAACTCCGCGTAAAGCCCGGGCAACGCCGGAGACTCCAGCTTATTTTTAATAAACATGGTAACCCCTAGGTGCACACTACCAAAATATAATTGATTCATTTTGCGATCTTAATTTTCTATAAACGTTGACTATGTTTGTAATTGTCAATTTAAAAAAAAAACTAATGCAATGTATTAATTTTCACTGTAAGTATTTTGGATAAAAAAAAATGTTTTTAGCCAGTCCTTATTTTCTAAGAGTTTCGGAAGTTGCTGTTTAAATGTGTCGTATTCGTGTTTGGTGGTTTTATCAACTTTATATGTTAAAATAATATATTTTAGAATAACATTTTTCTGCTCCAAGGTCCACAGTTCCAGATTTCTTTTCGATTTTAATTTTTCAGTGATAATGCTAAGGTTAGATTTCTTTTGTAATTTAATTTTGGGTTTCTTGGTATTCAGGTTCGGCAAATTGAGTTATTGTAGCGTCGTCAACGGCTGTATGCATTTTGTTTTTTGTACAATAAATGTTAGGAAACAATAAAACGAAGATCACCTCACCTGACAACAAACTTTATTTCGATATTTGGAAGTCGAAAAAATAATTTGTTTATAATACGTACCTACTGGGCGCAGGCGTGCAACGGTTTTTTTTTACAGCGATGCCCTTACTCACAATGTATCGTTTCATAACGCACCGGTTTACGCCCTCGGAGTGTGTTCCCTCGCTCAACATCTGTAAATGTTGAGCGTCTTAGAGCTTTGAATAATAATAGCGAATCAGAGTTCACAGATAATTTATTTAATGATCATACATTTGACATAAACTTAGGACTTAAAATTTTACGTACAGGTTATAAGGCATCGCAGATAAATGGTTTTGAAACCTTAGAAATTTGGAAAAATGTTAATACCAAATGAGATATAATTAAAAAGCAAAAATTTTTTGTTAACCCTCTTTTGATTATTTTCCACTTGACCGATATTTCTCTTCTAATGATATTTTAATCCCAAATTTCCAATTAACTTCCCCCACTCTTACCCCTCCCCCTTCTTTTTACTCCTTCCCCTTAATCTGTGATCTGTATTTTAATTGTAACTCAAGTATACTTTTTTCCCGATGAAGTGAACATTGTTCATAAAACATGTAAACTTACAATATTCATCAGAACTCGAACACGTGTGTATTCTAATAGAGTCATCGTTATGAGGTTGACCCGCGATATTTAAGCTTTATGTGACGTATTTAGTTTTCTCGGTTTTCGGTGTATTTCACAATTTTTTTATAAAACTTCAACTTTTTTTTACACCTAGTTAAATATCAGCATCAAACAGTAAAACGGTGTCATCGACTAAACTAACGATATATTTATAAAATTGTTGAACTGCTGTAGTGTTACAACATGGGATAGTTATTAAGTCAAGAATCCTAACAATTTAGCACCACTTTGCAAAGAATACAATTATTTCTCTGACATCCCACTTTTTTCATTTAAACAGTTTGTCAACAGTCCGTAAATACGCGGTCGGGTGCCATTTTGAAAATATTATACGGTGGTAATTGAATTTTCGAAAATTTTAATTTTTTAGGCTTCCATTTAGTTGTGATTTGACACCTAATATTTTCTAAAATTTTGTTCTTGATTGAACTGATCAATATTTTTTTATTAAAAAAATGAGTACTTTTGCAATCATTATCCCGATTGGCAAAATATTTTTATGTTAAATGATTTCTTTACATCAAACCTGAAACACAATATGATTTTTTGTTATAAAGCTGAGAAATGTATTTGTGCATTTTCAATGAAAACATCATTATATTACGGTGATACAAATTACTTGAGTCGGTTTCATTGGTATGGTTACTTGGTTACCCTCAGGAAATACACCATTTCTTGATCCAATCTGACACCGCTATATCTACGTTAACTCATCAGCTCAATCTGTTTTATTTACTCGTAACTAGCGCTTAACGCCTCACTTAGACATTTGAATATAACATTTCTTTTCTGATCTTTCGAATATCTGCGTAGACTTTTCAATTTGGGAGACGGGAATGGCTACCGCCGCCCCGAAAACCATTTATTGGATAACCAACACCTCTCTTATAGGTAACCTTAAGTGGTTCGCTACGTTTGGTGACTCAGCAGAGGTGCCCGGATTCATGGGGTGAGGTTTGTCTGGATTTTGCGGCGGATGACCTGGATACACTAAATCTTAGATTCTTACCCACTCCTCTTAAATTTTTCCTTCCCAGAACTTCCTCTCCTTCCTTTTCCTTATAAGACTCTTCCTGAGGGAAATTATTTTTCTCAACTTGGGTTTTCTAATTTAGATCTATGGACGACTATAATATAATATTGGATGAAATTTTTAGAACCAGTGGCACATGGGTATCGAAGTAATTTTTTTGTAGAAGACCGACATTCCTTTGGTATACTACGCCGTAGATACCTAAATATCCCTAAATGAAAGCCCGATTCATCCTGATTATGATCACATGGTGCTGCTGACACCAGTCAGTTTAAATTTTCCCTAAAATCAACCATATATTTTTGATAATATTTTTTTTTCAATTTCAAATGAGAAATTACACAACCTTTTCAAAGAAACATAACTAACTCAATAACAATAATTCTTTTTTCAAACTTTCTTCAAGCAGGTAGGTAGCATAATATTTTTAAAAAAATGTCAGTATGAAAGTCCAATTAAATACAACACGCGAAGATTTCACACTTGACAAAAGAATCTTTACTGAAACTTTAAATGGCTACCATCTTGAAGTGGAAACAGAATGCACAAAAAAATTACAGAAAGACAAAACGCATAACGGTAGAGTTAAAACAAGACTTGCTACGCTCGGTCTATACATGTGTAAGGAATTTGTAGGTATATTATTTTACAACGGATTAAATTAATAAATATTTAAATCTTTTGTGTGGAGAAAACTGAATAAAAAAATGGCTGATGCTTAAAAAGGCAGAGTTATGAATACAGTCGAACATTGTTATAAGCAGCATACTTATAATTAGGTCTCACCAGTACGACATGAAATACCTGTGATTTAAATTATGCGTGTTTCCAAAAATTCACTAGTTATTGAGAGTAATCTTTATGAACCTACGAATAATGTTTTATACCCTGTGAATCATCTGAAATCTGCAATTTTACATTCTGTGATTAAAAACAGAAACAATCGATAATCGACTGTACCAAATGTTAATCCCTAATTAATTTTAACATGCCTTTCGGACGTACACGCCTTACAGCACTATTCAGATGCTTAATTACAAAATAAATGAAGCAGCTAAATCGCCAATTAACCATGATCTTCATGCATGCGTCAATGTTAGATATATTTGCCTTAAATAAATCTATCATCGACATTTTCTTGAATGACTTCCCACATTTAAAAGGAAGGTCATGTCAAAGATATAAACTGTTCAATGCGCATACATATCGCTTCACAGATCACCATTTCTCATACCTACAAACATACTCACACATATACAATGCATCCCCGGTAATTACTAAATGTGGTGACCGGACAACTCAGAACCTCCTTTAAAAAGTCATTAAAAGTGATGAAAAAAATAAATAAAAAAATTGATTATATAGGTTACGTTAGGTTAGGGTTGTGGGCTATTTTAAAATTGTTTTTTTATTACCTTTTAATGATTTTTCAAAGAGTTGTTGAGTTGACTTGATTCTGAGTTGGCATGGAACCACTAAATATACATACCATAAATAAGACACTACAAAGAAATAAATCATATTTTTAATATCTGTAAATTATTATTATGAATTTAATTTAATATTTGTAAATTATTTCATCATCGTAACCAATGCGCTGTTTGTTTCTACGATATAAAATAAATTTTAAAAGATCTTTATTTTATATATTGAAGAAAAATATGTCACATATCTGCAAATCGTCCACCACTTTGGGAATTAATTACAAATTTGTTATATTATTGTTATTTTGAATGTATTTTACAATATTTTTTTCTTCAGTTTTGACAGAGGATCCCCGATTCGCCGAACCAATCCCCAATGTGACAGTTGCGCTCGGCAGAGATGCTAATCTGCCTTGCGTGGTGGAAAACCTCGGCACCTACAAGGTAAGCAAATTGTTTATGTAAATATCATCACCGAATGTTCGATTCCGCAAGAAATTCAACAGAACAGAATTTTATATATTTACTAGCTGGGTTACCCGTCTTGGCTCAGGACAACATTCGAGAGTGTTCTGGAATGTTCCACAATTTATTTTATTTATTTATAGCAGACACGACAGACGTTGTCCTGTACACAACTATCGGGACAAACTAAAATTAAAATAGAACAATATTGAATATTCGATACTGTGATGGTAGCGCAGTCTGCCGGATCCAATGTAAAACATTCCAAAATCAACAACTCCTTAGAAATAAAAATTAAAAGAACATTTTCCAGTGGACCAAATTGTAAATCTAAACCATTCTCGAATCCCCTTGAACCCACACAAAAAATTTCATCAAATCCAGCCGTTTAGGAGGAGTTCAGTGACATACACACGGACAGAAGAAATATATATATATATATATATATATTAAGATTACGAAGATGATTTTGAATTTTGATTCATAGTTTTCGAAATGCCAAGCTTTGACAATTTGATTTCGTTGATGATATTGTCTTTGTATGGGCAAGAGTTTTCAGCAAATCCAAAATTAAAATTATTTTTAAATAAATTTGAGTAATCCATGAAGAGATATTCCATACCGTACATTTTAAATGCCTTTAGCATGCGACATATTCTAACATATTAAATAAAAACACAGTTCCTTCTTTCAGCGTCTCAAGGAAGATATTGTGCATCTCATTTCTTTGTGCATGATGACTCGTTTTAAAAAGATGCTATAAAAAGAACTCGTGTTTGAAAAGTTATGAAGTTCAAGGTCTTAGATTCTTAGATTATGAAGTTCTAGGTCTTAGATTCTCGCGCGGACGATGTAATAGTCTTCATGATAATATTTCATTGTTCCATTTTCCACATTAATTTCTCCACTTCGAATAGTATTACTAATGTTTCAATGTTTTATTTTTATCAGGCAATAATTGTTCCAAAATATGCATTACAAATACATGTCTATTTGTGTTAAAGTCTAAACCTCTTACCAATAAACGTATTTTAAATTTTTACCGATTGATAAGTAACCATTTACATTAAGTAAAATAAACGTGTTTAAGCGTTACGCAACTAATAAAGAACAATTTATCTTAGGCCAATGGTTTTCATCAGTACAAATAAATCAGTATGTACAAAACATAAACACGTTTATTAGCAAGGCTCTAAATAAACATAGCGTATCAAACCTTTTACGACATAGGAATAATCTTGCGGATAATTGAGTTGTTACTTTACACCTACCACTTATATTGTCAATTGGATTATGTTTTGACTACTAATAAAAAAAAAAGTTTTTTCCGAAAAGTGGATAATTAAAAGCAATATTTATAAAAATTATTGTGTGTTTTGCTGTTTGTTTTACCAAATGGTTTGACTTTTTTCTGTATTATTGCAGATAATATTGTAATATGTCACAAAACATGAAACAGAACGAGACGAAGAAAAATAAAACTTAACGATCGCAACTGGAAATCGAACCCAGGATGTCTAACCGTTATCTTTTTTTATGTTTCTGTATCTTATTCTATTTCGTGTTTCATTTAGTTTTATAAGTATCATCGTTTCCTTTAATTATATTCTTAATTCGTGGATAAAACCTTCAAAAGGGATTACAAAAAAATATTCCAATAAAATAAAATGTAATATGTGTTCAATGGTATAAAGATTGCAAGATCACCAGTGAAAAATAATGCATTATAAATTTCAAATGTGACATTTTGCCTAATGGATGATTGCGGACACATTTTGTCCACGAATGCATCAGTGAGTTTTAGTAACACGTCGAAATCAAACGTCAAACTGCTTTGCCGACTGTTTTAATTTCCTATATTATTTGACTTTGTCAAGAAGATAATGATGTTGAAATCGGTAAAACAAAACAGGAAATGGAAACCAAAAATTTGCCGTAAATAAGTGAATACCTAAATATTGATTCAAATAACCAGACCAAAAAAAAGCAATATTGGAATAGATGCACTTATTACAAGTAGTCATAGAAGTCATTTCATATGTAATGTAAACTACCGTAAATTGATCAAATATGCTTATTTATTCGTTACTAGCTTTTCCCCGCGGCTTCGCTCGCATGGTATTACGGGAAATTACGGGAAGTAGCACTTGCACTTATCAATTATCCCCCTCCCCCCATCCCTCCACCCACTCCCGCATTCCATACATTCATTCCCTTACATTCAGTTTTCAAACATCCCGCCTGCCACCTAAATTTCATAATGATATTATAGCTCAAATAAGAAAAGAATTATCCAATTTTGTTCATTCTTTCGGAATTTATGCGCTTACAAACAATTCGTTTATTTTTATTTAAATATTTGGAAGTTCTTAAATATAATAAAAAATAACACTGTTTTTTATTCAGTCTTTATAATCGTTACGAATTATATTTTTAATGTAGGAACTCTCATCTGACATTTATTCCAAAACATAAGCATGTCCAAAAAAACCAAACATATTCTAATATTTGAATTTTTTGGAGCAGTAGCCGAACAGTAGGTAGGGGCCTAAGTACCTACCAGCATAGAGCCCACAAATATATCAACATCGTTACCATGGAAACGATTTTTTTCTGACGTTAGCAAAAACTCGCTTTTGTTAGCCACAGAAAACGTATAACAAATAAAATATATTAATATTTATAATTTCATAACGCCAGAGCTTACCATCATATACAGCCTATAGTCTTCGCATATAATTAAGATTTCTATTGGTGAAAGAATTTTTAAATTATTTCTATCGGTAATGAGTGAAAGCGTAGCAAACAAACTCGAGCAGTTTCGCATTTATAATATTAGTAAGTATGGATATGGATTAAGCTATAATCAATACATCGAGATTAAGTGGGAAATATATCAACACCTCTGACGTCAATGTGAAATAAAAAAGACACTTATGTTTATAATATTATTTTACGCGATGCTGACTTTTTAGGCTTAATAAAAATTTCCGAGAGCTTTGCATCGTTGTATTTGGTGGAAAATTGTAAATGCTTTGTATGCAAACTGTGCTTTGTAATATTCTTTGAACTATGCTCTCAGACCATTGTGTTGGTAGACTAGGTAACAAGTATTATAAATGGATAAATATTAAGGTTAGCATCATTGTGTTAGCAAAAAAAATAATGATATTATTATTTGAATTATTCACAAGAGGTTTCCACATTTCTTTGTAAGAAAGCGGAATCCAACAAAATAAAATAAAAAATGTTTGCTTTGATAGAAATGTACAAACAAAGTCTGCGGTGCAGACACCTGCAAACATATTTAAGATTTTATTTGTTATTTTTTTCACAAAATTTTCTTCCATCGCGAACCCAAAACTAATAATCTTGAGACATACATACACATTCAATTATAAATAATAACCAAACAAAATTTTGCAACGTTAATTTTACGAAACGCTGTACGCTAACGATTTTCACCATGTTTTTATTTTTTTTTATTTGAATACCGCGTAAGAGTTCCAACTGCTCCCGTTTGGAGCCAGTGAGACTATGGCATCCCCAATTGGTGTATGTTGTGTGGCTGAAGATAGTGGGGAGAGGAAAGAGATAAGGAGGAGGAAGGTGGGGAAGTACCTGGCTATTCAGATCTGGTCACTAAACAAGGCTAAAGCCATTCCAAGCAACGTTTCAATTCTGAATGGTGGTCTTACACCAGGGCGATACTGATAGTATCTTCCACTCTGGATCGCGCCGCAAATGGTTCCATGCCAACTGAGAATAAAGTCAACTCAATACCTCCTTGAAAAGTCATTAAAAGCTATGAAAAAAATAATTCGAAATTAGCCGATAACCCTTACCTAACGTAACCTATTTAACCAATTTTATAAAAAAAATGTATCATTCAAAATGATTTATCTGAGATGGTTCTGAGTTAGTTTCATTCCGAGTTGTCCAGTCACCGCCGCAAATATACTATATATTATTTAAATGAATAAATTGTGAAATAACACAAATAAATCAAATAAAATTTATTTGCCACGCCGGGATTCGATCCCGCGACCTTCGGATTGCGAGTCAAAAGCCTTACCGCTGGACTACGCCGGCCGTCAGTCTTACCCCAAATAAGTTGTGTAATTGTTAGTCCCATATTATGTTATTCAGAAAATTTGGTTTTTAATAATGAAGACAGACACGTGGACTGTTTTGTAACCTGTGTTTTATACATAATGGCAATTGTGCGAGGGCAAAAGGACAAAGCGATTCAAACAAATCCCTGTTAAGCTCGACACGATTGTTCTCAGATTAATCCCATCACACAATACTTACAAAGGCCGCTGTACACTCAAAAACGGTCAAGGTTTTACTTGGCTAGAATTGCGAAGAAACTGAATTGATTTGAACCGACCCCGAAGATTGCCCGATTTGACCGTTTTTTCTGTTGTTTTTTTATTCACAAAAGCTATAGGCCTTAATTAAAAGAGAAGTCATGGAAAATGATGTGAAATGCGCCCGGTGCATTGACTCTGGCGGCGGCCACTTGTCCGATATTATCTATGATATTGAAATGTCTAAATCAAAAAGCAGACTCAATTATTTTTGTTTGAAAACAAAGTTAATGCCTTAGAAAGAGTGAAGACTCTTGCGCCACCTTTTATAATACATATGCATACATATGTTGTTATTTTTAAACACCTTTTTAGCGGTGCGTCTAATAGAACAGGAACCCCGACTCAAAGTCAAATACACAGACCAAAACGCCACAGAGGTCGTCGTCAGTTGAAGCTCGGGCGATATTTACGCATTTGGGAAGACACAAAACAAAATGTAAATATTTATGTGGGTAGATGTTTTACATCTGCGGACCTGATTTTGAAGGACACGAAAATAAGAGGTCGTTCCGGTATATACGTTTGGGACTACATACGCAATGGCCGAAAGGCAGAGAAGGAATGGTCCATTTAAAATACAAGGAATGGCCCATTTGGTATACAAGACATGACCGATTTAGAATACAAGCCAACAACACAACACACGCAAAGCAAACGGAGAATCCACTACCCTACGCCCCCCGTCTCGTGTTATTCAATATTCAGTCGCCCTAGGCAAGAATTCACCCGTTGTAAATCTTGCTTACGAAAGCAGCCGGTCACCGTGGACCGAATCGGGAGGCAGCTCACGGGACGCTTGGCCACTTTGATTTATTTCACATATTTCAATTGAAGACGGTCTTTCCGATGAATTTTTCAACTTTTGTAAGGAAAACCTATAAAAAAACATTAAAAAATAATCTCACTTTGCCTTTAATTAAAATTTTCGACAAATCAAGGTCAATAAGTCACCGTTCCCAGCGTTGATATTTCAACTATTTATAAGCGAATTAAAAGAGTTGCAATAGTGAGGCTACCTTCACATCGTAGTTAAAGCCGAATTAAATTTTACTGATAATAATAACTTATTTTTTTCAAACATGAAGATATGAGTATATTTTAAAATCCTATTTTTTATCATCATTCGAATTGCCAATTCAACCGTACATTTCATCTTCGCTATCTTAATAAATTTACCGATCATTTGTGCCGGTAACTCAACCCTTTCTGGCACGTCACCCACATGTGTTTCTAGTTACACCGTCTGAAGGTAGGTATGTATGTCAGTCGAAATCTTTATTGAACACCTTCCTTCGAAGTTTGCCTAGAATAAATCTGTGTATGAAACACCTTACGTGGTCATTTTTACAAACCTGTGCGAGGCGAACTCGAGAAAGGAAACAGGAAACCCTTGTATATCTTACTTACGTGTATAACAAATGTTACACTGTATGGAGATATATTTTCGTACCGCTGTACTAGTGCTTTAATATTTGATGGATAATTTATACAGCTGTTTCAAGTCATCGATTTTTAGGCTTTCTGGGGTAACGAGAAGTTTTATAAGTTAAAGGGGTGAGTTAGCATAAAAATTGTCGAAGTGTTTATTTGGCGTAGCTAATGACAGAATTGCCAATGTCAAATGTCAAATTTGAATTTCTCGGGAATGAAGATTGTTTATCGATTTCTTGGCACGAAAAGTGCTGAATCAAAATTTTGACCTCTACATCAGATAGGCCACACTTTCATCAATACTGAAACTTAAGAAACATAATAGCCTGACAGAAGTAATAAGAGCGCTCAAGGAAAGTTTTGGAGTAGTTTCTTATACCTAAATCAAATTACCAAAACTGAAATAGGCACTTCTAGCATTAACCTTCGTTAGTAAACTACCACAAATAATGATCTCTTTTGCTAACTTTATAATATTCAATAGTTAATCGGTAATAAAATAAGTTATTATCATTATAAATGTTAATTTAATAGTTTCTCCGGTTTCTTCACCAACTTGTATATATAAGGTATGTGTTACATTTTTTCGGAACAAACCTCCGCATCACCTATTGATTTAACAATGCTCAAACGGAAAATGTCTTTACCAACGCTTTTTAGTATAATATTCATATTATGCATGGAAAATATTTTATTTCAAATAAGAAAATATTTTTCGGATCTGCGTGGGGTAAACGCCCAATATTTTATTTAAATATTAGTCAACATGAAACCTAATTTAGAAGTTTTCTTACGTTGCCCCATCGGAAGGTTTTGCAGTGCTCATGTGTCAAAATATTGACTGAGCACGAATTTCAAATAATTATTACTGTATTTCATACGTACAGTATATTTCTTTTTTTTAAATCTAAAGCTGCAACAACTCTCGAACGATCTAATTGAAAACGAATGAATGTATTAATTTAGTAAACAAAATAATAGCACCCTGTAAGTCACCATTATTGACCATTTTTCCTTGTTATGTTGTCTCCTTCCACCGTCCTTAAATCAACACTTCCACTTCCCTTACCTAAATCTAATCATTTCTGTAGTTTTTAGATAACCAGTAAATGACATTTATCTGTCGAAAACCAGTAGCAGATAAATAAAAATTGTGTAACTAATGTACATGTTGTGAAAGAAAACTCTTCAAAACAAATTTCTACAAAATAAACATTTTATTTATACCTTCTCAGTTAAAAGATATTTTTCAACAAAACACTAATGGTGTATCACAATACTTACCACAAAAATATGCATTCATTTGTTTAAAGCTTGTAACATTTTTGTTAGACTTTACTCCGTTTATTAATGCGCAGATTTAATTTGCAGCTGGAAACGATTCCGCTCGGAGTCCGAGAATTCCATAAGCCGGATAGTTCCCGACTTCAATGCGGTTCACGGCTGGAATGCACGGATATTATAATGCCAAATATTTGACCCAAAGAGGTCCACACAAAGCCAACTGAGCTATCTGTATCTTAATTATATTTATGAACAGATAAATCATCGTCCTCAGTCGCTGTCAATGCCGGATGAATGTCTCCCCAGAGATTCACAACACAACACAACATACAAATCACGTTCCGTGCTAACTATTTTTTTTAATAAGTTAGTATTTAGCGATCAAAACTACACTTTTTTATTATACACTAAAAATTAAACCTAATTGGTCTAAATTTTTAAAAAGATATTCATTCACCAGAAACTTTTTTTTCTTGTTTCGGCTATTCAGCTACGCCCAAAATAGGTTTACATTGATTTATCTGTTTTGATTTATGAGTATTGTCGTATACACATATACATGAGGAAGCTGAGCAAGCAGCGAACATTATGAAATACTTGTGTCATTTTAGTTCCATCTAATATTAACTTTTTAAAGTCTTGTGGCACTTTTTCAACCAATCATTAATTTACAACTCCCGCGTGATGAAATCCGTTCAATTTTATGCGTTCTATGATAAACATAAACAACATTTAGAAATTAAAATGTGTAGACGACATTTTATGTTACACTACATAATAATTGTTATTTAGTAAAAGAAATATAATTAACTAAGTAATCCTATTCAATGCTCTCAACTTTTCTAATCGCTAGAATGATTTACTCTTCAAGAAATTCTAAATGATTCATTGGTATTTTTTGAGAAGATTCTTCGTAAATGCAAAATTAATTATGTTTTTAAAAAATATTATCGGAAGAGTCAGGTTGCCATGTAATGTTGCTACTTTGTAGATCTACAATTTTTCATTAAAAAAAAAAGAAACTATGGCACATTCTGCAACTTACTTCAATTTGTGTAACATTGGATAGACGATTGAAATACATTTCAAACATTGCCATACCTTACCTTGGTAGGAGATTCTTGAAAATAATAATTCAGCTTGTTTTAAATTGATAAAATTAATACCATTTAAACTCGGTACATTTTAGTTCAGAGCCTTGGCAAGAAAAAAATTATATCTGCGGCCATTCACTCTTTATTTTTTACTTTTGTTAATATACAGAGTATTGGAACATTGCTAGTCAATCCCAGAGAGCCTGCTATGCCTCAATATATGCCTCAATAAAGGATTATCCCATCAAAACCATGGTTTCAAAAATTCCCCTATTTTTTCAAAAAAAGAAATTTCCTCTCTTATTCGAATGAGAATCGGACTGTTCTGTTCCTTCTCACTTGTTTAAAATTCACGTCCTTGACTCCCCAGATTGTACCTTCTGTGGTCTAGATGTGGGAACTTTAGATCACATATTTTTTGGTTGTCCCTCTCTAAATAAATATACTCTCTTTTATCAAGGGTTATCTAAAATTATTTCCCCTCCATACAACATCTCATCTCTTTTAAGTCTTAACTCAACTCCAATCTTTCATATAATTCTGAAATTTGCACATTTAAATAATATTAATTTATAAATTTACTTCTTCATTTATATATAAATTTACCTTTCCTTTCTCTACAATTTGAAATGATGGCCTAGAACACCCTTGATGGGTGAAAGCCAGAAATAATTGAAAAAAAAACCCTTTTCAAGTAACTACGAGAAAAATAAAAATTTTTCGTTTTGGCCTTTCGTTATTGCGGCAATCTTTGAAAACCTCTTTTCTTGAAACTCCTGGTTTCTATAAAATGTTCATAAAAAATTAAAGAGTGCATATGAGTGAAAGGTTTTATGGAGGTATCTATTATACTAACCTGAAAAACGGTTTTTAGTACGAAAGAAAGAATTTTTTCGAATAAGTATAGATAAGTATTTCAAATCTAATCACAATAAAAAATTTGAAAAATCACAACTCAGATAATCCGATGCGTATAAGGAATCCGGGCGGATTAAAAACATTAACAGATTAAAACACAGTTGTAATTAAGTTGACACAGTTTTAAATTAATAAATAATCACTCGAGGTCAATATTTAATGATATTCTAAATGCAAATTCGATTAACTGTTAGACATGATAAGTAATAAGAAAAACTCAATTCATCTGTGAAAAGACATCTTTATATAAAAAGAAGTCATAGACAAAAGAAAAATGTCAACCAAAAAGTTTTCACGAAGCGTAGGCAATTCTCATACATTTTAGATTTGATATCATTTATTTTATTTTGATACATTAGTTTACATTTTATAGTATAACTGAATAATGGCTTACCCTGCTGAGGCCCAGCGCATGCGGCTTACCCGATGTTTTTCTTTCACCTAAAAAATAGTATAAAAATTAAAAATATAACACGTACCTTTAATATGTCCGTACAAAAAAAAGTATTTTTTTTTTAAATGAGCTCCATACAGGAGGCCTTGAGGAAAATAATTTCCCTCGGGGCCTATGTCATCTTTGGGGATGCTGTGTGTAGGGTTTTTATTAAAGGAAAAGAAGGAGAGGAAAGTTCTGGGGAGGAAGAAGGAATAAGGGGTGGATAGGAATCCGGAGTTCAGTGTGTCCTGGTCATCCACCTCCAAGACCTTGACAAATCTCACCCCATGAACCCGGGCACCCCTGCTAAATCACCAAACGTAATACGGTTCCACGAGAGGTAATCCCCCGACAGTTGGCCCCAGGCATACTTAAATATAATATGCAGTTGCCTTAGGGAAAATACGGTATACCTACTTACACAAAATATAACTAAATGTCCCCGAGGGTGCAGCGAGGATGTACCGCCGAATAAAATGTTTTCATTGAAATGCATCAAGGAAAAAATACTTCTCGATGTACTGTATACACCAGAGAATAAGTACAAAATCTACAATATAAATAAATTCGTTTGATATCTGTACAACTTAGGTATAATTAAAGGTATTTTTTTAGTCTATTTTAGATTCGAAATTGATTAATAATGCACAAAAAATTATAATTTTCAAATAATTATAATTTCGGAGGGCTAACCGTTGGGGGATCAACTGCTGTATCACCAATAATACCTAGACAAATTTTTTGATAAGGAAACAGACATATATAGAGTATTTTTTTTCATGTAACTGGAGGCCTACTCAAATTCATTGAAATAAGATAATATTGGCTTTTTACATTTTAAGCTTTCCTAGTTATATCACTTTTATGTAGATTTTCCACTCTATGAAAATGGATCATTTTCTATTACACATAGCAAGTAAATACATCGATTTTTGAAAATATGAATTAACCATTCGTAGACACGTCCGTAGAGAATACGAATAAAAAATACCGTTTTAAGTGAATATTTATCATTGTAAAAAACTCTCGTCAGTTGATTTTCTGTGAATCAAATAGTATCAATCCAATCGATTTACACAACGAAAAATGTCTATGACGTGATTTGTTTGTAAATCTACAGTTTTTGAGCTCCGCCGGGTTCGATTCCTAGATGTGACCGTATCTTTTTTCTGAATTTTCTGTTTCGGATGTTTGATTGAGTGTCTGTAATATTGTCTTCATTAATTAATTTTTTTTTATTATTATTAAAGCCCGAGCAACGCCGGGGCCTTCAACTGTAGGTATCTGTAACAAGTTTTGTCTTTCGGAAATTGTTAATTCTTTCTATAAATTATAAATTACTAAATCCTAGAATTTAGTATTTCTCCCATAGTGCTCCGTTAGGAAGTTGGATTTTCGAACTGAGTAAAGTAGGTAGGTACTTACCTGCCAACGAGTACCTACACGTACCTATACAATAGCGAAAAGCCCGAAGGGTCGAGAGATTCAGTCACCCCGTGGCTTTACCGTCTTTTTGAATGATTACTGGGTAGGAATATATGATTGCTCATTATCACCAATTGTGGTCATCACGGACTATAATTACACATCGCTTTTGGTGATTACTTTTACGTGATTTGCCTTTTAACTGATTGCGTAACGGCGCGACCGACGATTTCGCATTTATATATCAATAAATGCTGTTATTGTGGTTTCATTGTTCATTTTTGTGCCTCATCAGCACTTTCCTGGTGTGTTGTTTGAATTGTGGGTTAAATTGTGTATACAAATTACAATTTTATGCGGGAAACTATAAAATAGACCTGAACGACATAATCGTGGGTAAATTGATATTAAATTTCACACATTTAAAATGTTTTCTCTCTTGTTTATTACTTTGTAATGAAAGAAAATATTATATAAACTAAGTTGAACCAGTAGCGGCTAAATATTTGCTTAAGCAAATTTAATAAATTACGATAAAATCTGTTGAGATTGTATCAGTCAGCGGAGTCCTGAATGCATGTCTGAACAAAGGTTTTGAATGGATATTCCCAAATTATCCCGACATAGATAAGCTTTTACCTAGGTGAGGTTCTCATTAATTCAATGGCATATTCTCAGTCTTTCCTGGGCGAGGCATATTCCGTCTGAGATCACGTCTTACTTAGGGAAGCAAACAGATTTCCAGCGCTTTCGGGATACATACCCGGGGCCGGAGCTTCGCTCACCTCCGCTGTGGCTGCGGTCGTGCTCCTCGCCAGCCTGCAGAATTACTGCCAATGGAAACTTAAGTCGGGGCTTATCTCCCACGCTATATGGATTATTGTAGGGCGATAATGTACACAATTCTAGCTTATTCGGATACATACTATCCTGTCTAGGAACAAAATATCTAAATAGAATCGAGCGTTCTGTGACGTCATAAGGCAAAACCAAGAGCATAGATACGTTCATAATATGAATGATATTATTCATGCTTGTACAGTTTCTCATCACAAATAAATCGATACTAAAATGATTTAATGATTGTAATCATTGCCATTTTCTCAAACGTTGGGATTTTTTTTAAATATTTTAAATAGATTTATTTGTGTTGTTCTTTCGAAATGAACAGCAAGACTCTAAGACAACATATTAAGTAATTGAAATAGAGTGCTTGGATTTGCATTTTAATCGAAGGTTTCAACTTTCACGGCTGAAGTAAATATGCGTTTCGCATTATTCGCTGGAAAATTCTCATTTATGCAAATATATTACAACATGGATAAGGAAAACAGGTTAATTGAAAAACTGTTAGATACCAAAAACGCTTCAAAATTCCACAACGTAAACAAATGACCACTAATCACGCACCTTTCCATACTACTTTACCAAACCTAAGAAACGCTGTTGTACTTTTTACCATACTGATTCATTAACGAAACATTAAGCAATTAGTGGAAATAACATCCGTTTACTTGCAAAACAATAACAACATGTTATTTCTCGTGAATGTAGTTAGGTACGCGAGCGGTAGGCTGCTTAAGTTAGAAAATATTTTCATGCTTCAGAATATTAAGCGCAAATAAAAATTTGCCATCATTAAAAAATACTACTATCTTGTTCTCGCCACGGCAACTAAAAATAATGACAAAATGCTAACTGAAAAGTAACACTTATAAAATATTACACTTAAAGTTAGTTGACGGCAATCCTATTCTGATTTTTCGAAAAACTTTAACAAAATGGCTTAACACTAAAAAGTTAAGGCACTTTTAGAAATTTATCGAATTTGACGTCAGAATGCCCCTCCTTTCAAGAATGATGTATGCACTGATACCTTTCTCAAAAGCAGTTATTTGAATATCTCCTTCGCCCTCTTCGGACCAACAAATCATTTTTTTCCTAAAAAAAGCGTTTTTCATAAATAACTATGAATATATTATCCCATACACATACAATCCTAATAAACATAATGAAATCAGTTTTGGGGAAGAATATTCGTAGCATTTTGAGAAAGATACAAACACATCCCCTAGTGTTATTGGTTTCACTATATCTTATGTAATAACGCAGCAAAGCACATAGAAACTGTACGTGGCTGATATTTGAAAACGTGGTCGAGAATTTGTGTTACCATATTATTTTGCAGAAGGTTACCCTCTCCCTCATATTAATTCCTTGGATTTGATACTACCTCGTGAAAGGAAACGTGTTTCGTATATTTATATGGAGTTTTCACATTTGTACAGAAAAACAAGACTCTTTTATTAAACGACTACTTTAATAAATTAAAACTGAAATCGAACTGAAATAATAAACCCTAACCTTTATTCAGCCATTATTTAACAGTTCCTTTTTCTTGCATTTAAACGAGCGAGTCTGATTTATTCCGTTCCTGCATTAAATATTTTGAATAGGTCGGATACAAAAGCCGACTGAATGCTAAGGAAATGAGTTTTAAAGTAATGAAAAGCTTTTCCAAGGAGAGATAACTCTTTAAGCTTTATAGCGGGGTGTTCGAATATTCTCAGTGTTGTATGATAGAGAATTTCCGCGAACACTTGTTGCTGTCTTACACTTCTCCTCACCGGTCACAGTCATCCGGAATAGTGATGGGCACGGACATTATCGATATTTGCGTACTTTTTTTTAAATACTAGGTTCAGTGAAAAAGTAACGCCTCCTTTTTTTCTCCTTTAATTGTCAAGAATAAGAAATGCAATTAAATGAGTTGATAACCACACTATTGACGATTAATTTGTTATTTTTCAATATAATATCTGTCTTTTTCCACAGCTTTGGTTCGTCTTTTAACAAGGACATGTATCACAGTATTGTAAAAAAACGAATCACATCCAGAACACCATCGCCATAACTTTCCCCTTCGGTCACAGTTTTGATTTTTTTTGTCCTTGGTGAGTTTGTGTAATGTCATTCCATTGACCACATCTTTGTAATAGGTTAAAAAAAAATTATCCCATATTTCGTCTCCCGCCACAATTTTTTCTAGAAATCAAGCACTGCAAGTGTTGTGAGGCTATTGTTTTTCATGTTTATTTATTCTGGCCGGTTAACTTTCTTGGTACCCACCTTGCACAATTTTTTTGTTGAATAATCAGTAATCGAATAATCATTAATACACTGACTTTACTGAGGAAGAGAATGCGACATCTGTATCCCGGTAGGTCACCACGAATGATGTCATCAACTCGCGTGTAGTCATTGCAATCAACGGCCTACGCCGTTCCGCTTTTTGCCAGCCAGCTGTGTTTGTCTTTCAGCTTCATTACATCAACCAACCCCTCATCTAGCAGTGCTGACATCCACTGTTGCGTCATGGTACACATTGTTCAGTCTTTCATGAATGCGAATGGGCGTTTGACCTTCTACAGTCAAGAATGAATCACAGAACGCTGTCTGTTTCGAACCTCGATATCGGCCATTTTTCAAGCGACTGCAGTGCTACCACCTGTTAACGCAAAAAATTACTATTGCAGTAGGATGTAGAAGAAGGTTTGAGGAATAGCATCAAATACAAAATTTTCATTTAACTAACTTTATTTGAGTAGAAAAAAATAGGAAGCATTAATTTTTGACTGAACCTCTTGATTGATCACTTTTATTGGAAATCGAATATTTTCATTTTTAGAAGTCGAATCGAAAGTAAAATCGAAATAATGCAATCAAATTTCAGCTTTTATAATAAATCGTTCGAAAAGATTTTTAAGTTCGTATATTTGATAATAATGTAAATTGAGAGTAATTATTTGTACTGGCTTGTTATTTCACGTTTTGTCTTGTTTTTGATAAATCTAGTAGTTTTTTACATTTATTTATCAGGTTAAGATTTTAGGTCAAATAAAGAGTACCTACCTACTATACAATATAATCTGTATACAAACATATTTTTTAATTATCATTAAAAAGGTTTTTAGTTTAAATTATTTTATACATAAATAACTGTAAATAACAATACAGTTACTTGAAAAATAAAACGAAAATATAAAGTATAATTATAATTTACCTATTTGTTGAGTTACTAGAGTCTAAAAATATCAGGTAATCCTTTGTCACAAAAGCAAATAAAAATTTCCGGCGAAGCTGATTTTTTTAGAGAAAATTTTCTGGCGCCATCTCGTCGAAACAATTGTTTCGAAAACCGTATAATTATTCAACTGTCCCAAAAATTTATATTAAGGTACTTCCCATCAATAATTCAATGTCTAATCTTATTCAGCGCTGTGATATTTTATTTTTTATTCAGCAACAACTTTAAATTTCCGGTACCTGCCAATCTGAAATGTTTTATTGCTAATGATATTATGAATGTAAAAAAATGTTATACTTAAGCTAATCACAACAAAAAAGTATAACCCTATAAACCTCTACTCTCAGCATACCTAACTTGTCATGAAAGTGTAGAAAGTCGCCGTTTTTATCGACTTAACCCATTCAATTCCAGGCCAAGCGTCCACGTCCACAGGATTATCGATCATTTTATAATTATAACTAACTAAAATATTTATCTTTATACTATGCGGATAACGCAAACATTTTTACTTTAAATGTATAATTAGGTAGTCAATGCTGATATTCTTTCAAACCTATAAATTAAAACGCTTCCGTCGAAAGATATCCAAAAGTAAATCGTTACTCTCCCATTCGAAAACTATTTGTAATTCATCTAACACTTGACTTGAGAAACTATTTTAACTTCTTCCTATTCAATTCCGTTTCATTCATATTAAGTACTCGTCTAAGTTCTCATTTCCAAATCGGATCGCGTACATCTCGTTCAGGAAACTTTATAGTCTGATCCCGGTTATAAAAAGTTACAAATCTGGACGCCCCACGACCCGGCGCGGCCCTCTTATGCGAGTATGGCTGAACTAACTTCAGGGGTCCCCCTTATTTAGCTGATTCCACTAGGGTGGCCAATCGACTGGGAATTTTTCCCTAGATCTGGGAACATTTTCGTGCAAAAGAGATACTCCATATGGGTCACATGACAATAACTGCTCTAGATTATACCCCTGCATAATTTTTTTAAATTTTTATATTATTTCTATTCTTGAACCTACACTTTACAAATTATTATATTGGTTTATATAGATAATAAGTTCAGTAATAAGAAAAAAAATGTTAATGATCCGTAACTGTATGTAAATAGGTTAGTAGTAGTATTTTGTGAACACCTCATTAGGCAAACCTGTGCTGAGGTGTTCCCATGTTTGAGATTAAGAGCTATTCTGTTGACATAAGTATAATTAATCACCGTATCTTCGTTGATATTGTCCAGAAAGACACCGTGGGTCGACTCATGGCGGCAGCAACATACTATAATATTACTAGACTTGAGGGTATAATTCTTTAAGGATTTATAAAAATCTAACAGCAAATGCTTAAAAAAAATATATGTGCAGTCGTTGGAGTCGGTACTTCAGATAAATATGGTAGAAATAAAAATAATTTGAAAACTTGACCGCTTTCAAATGATCATCGACAATATTTTTTCAAAGAGGAATTCTTACTTACAAACAAACCCATTACCTGCCCATACATGGTTTAACCACCGGGTAGGTAACTAACATTCAGGTTTATATTCAAACCTTCTTCCAGAATGCATTTTTTAATAAGTTTTAATTTTAATCAAAGTTAAAAAATGACAGTTCTTTCCGATCGAATAAAATAACCGAGTGAAATTATTCAAATCAGATTTGCAGCTTTCTTCGCGCCTCCCTCGTAACACCCTAACAAATTATGAATTCATAAAAAAATCCGAATTGTGGACTTCCCCTCTTTAAAGATCTTCATTTTGAAATCTATACGGCACGATTTACGCATTTTAATTCAATATTCGGCAATCTCAGGGCTTCCATTAGGAGCACCCGCGTCCAAAGATCACCTAGTGCAAAACCCTAATAAGTCGCACTCCTGTGGACGAAAGGAGGGGATAAGTGCCACTCGCTGAAGAATGATAACTGGCTGGAAGATGCTGGAGTATGGTATTGCTAGAGTATTGGTGGTGGCGGTGGTGTAGGTAGGGAGTGATATCTTGCTACGGGAAGCACGTGTAATTTATACAACCAGCTCCACTCCAGGCGTAGTCGAAAAGCAATAACCGTCCGTGGAAAAATATCTCCAGGAAGGTGGGAAAGTTTATAGATTTAACCGCGACGGACGTGGCTCGCCTACTGAATTGGGGATCACTCACTCGATTGACAGACTTCGGATTCCGGGGCTGTGATATTATTTGCCTAATGTCAGTGTCTCCTCCTCGTCTCTCCAGAATAATAGTTCAGGTTTAGCGGGGGACCTTTTTGTTTTCTCTCAACTTTGGGAAACTGTCTAACAATGTTTTTGTTAGTTTTACTTTTGGGAAATAACGTTTTGGGGTAGGTAGGTACCTATTCTTAAAATACTTCAAGTTATTCTACCGGTTTTTGACAATTTCTTTTATTTAACTTGGGGATTCCTACGTAAGTTTTACGTCAATCATTACAAAGTGGGTAGAGGAAAATCATTTTAAAGAGAGCGCGTTTGAATGTATTTTTGCACATCGATAGTGGTTCAAATTGGTTCGGAATAGTTTTAAACATCCGCCCGCAGTCCTTTTTAATCCTGTATTAGTCCTACGATACAATACAACACAACACAAGCAAAAATCTCTTTAAAATGATTCTTTTGTACCTACTTATTTTTAATGGCAAGGAAAATTTATCATACCTACGTATAAACAATTAGCTTTGGAAATTCAATTATGATAAGTGAAAACTTATTTCGTCCGTCTTAAGCTCCGTTTTCTTACAATTACAAAATTTTCATGTTAAAGCACACTAGGCACACTAGCACACTAAGCGTTAATAAATAATAAATAATGAATAATACAATATTTAAAAAATTAGTATAAAATACTTGATGCGTTTTATTGCCCATTCATCCACAGAAAAAAAATGCCTCGAAACATACACGGATCTGAAGTGCTCAATCAAAGCGTATAGTAATTATAAAGCCTTGCACGTTTGGAGGACGCATGCCTCGTACTGAACACGGATTTGGAAGAGAATTGGCGTTACAAACCCGTGCACGATTGGATGCCGCTTGCCTTCTATTGAACACGGGTTTGGGAGGTAAATGGCGTTACAAATCCGTTTTGTTTTCGATGCATGCTTGCCTCGTATTGAACACGGAAAAGGAAATACGCAACCGGGACATCATTTATCCTTACCATACCTATAATATAAGCACTACAACTTGTTTTGTAAAATAATTATATCGATTAAAATAAATATATATTATTACAATTCACAACACGTGACATTCTTGCAACAGCAAATCTATCGAAAAATAATTCTTAACAGTAATAAATTAATGATTAATGAACTAGGAATGAATTAAAACTACCTGCATTATACTTGATATTAATTTGCGTTTTGACATGTTCATGAAATCAATAATAATTATGTATAATATTTACATTTTTGTCATGGGTATACAAATTTTTCACTTGATTTGCATGTATATTTGCATTTAGGAAAACAGGGAACCTTTATTGGTAACCAATACCTCTGCCATAGGTCACCCCAAGTGGTTCGCTACGTTTGATGACTAAGCAAGGGTGCTCGGGTTCATGGGGTGAGATTTGTCTAGGTCTTAGAGGCGGATGACCAGGACACACTGAACCCCAGATTCCTACCCACCCCTTAAACCCTTTTCCTTCCCAGAATTTTTCTCCACTTCCTTTCCTTAAAAAACCGTACACACAGCATCCTCAAAGATGACTCATGACAAAGAGGAGCTCATGTAAAAAAAAAGTTATTTCACATATTTTACAAAAATGGCTTCAATACCTAAAACAATAATGGTAAGTTAAATGCAATAATTGCACCTGCTAAAATATCATTTTTTACAGTTTTATTCGATCGTCGTTTGACAACATTCATTTTGTCGAAATCCGATTCGCGAACGCTTAAAAACTAGATGACAACACGGTGCCACGGTTTTAATTTCATATTTAAATGCAGTCTACGGTGGGTTAATACTTTTTGTGTCAAACGAATTTCCGGGCGTGGATCATGTACTCATGTCGGAGGACTTAAGCCACAAACACCATCTGACTTCCACCTGTCAACCCATATCAACATAGCCCGGGGATAAACAACATTGAATCAGAGCGCGGCATGCAAATCCCAGTCTAAATCATAATAACGATAATATAATAGTATTATGAATGTTCTGCGCAATCACTAAATTCGTACTAAATACATTGTAGCGACTCCTACTTTCGCGAGATTCTATGATTTACGGATGGCCAAACCTAAATGGACGGCTTCCGTGGTCTAGGGGCCAGGCTTTCCGCTTGCAATCCGTGGGTCGCAGGTTCAAACCCCGCCGTGCGAAGGTAAATTTTGTGTTATTTCACAATTTATTAATTTAAAACGATATGTAGTATATTTGTGGCATGTTTCAGTGGAAAAGATACTCTCCACATCGCGCTGGTGTAAGACTACAATTCAGAATTGAAAAGTTGCTTGAAATGGCTTAAGACGTGTTTGTTGACCAGATCTGAATAGCCAGGCACTCCCCCACTTTCCTCCTCCCCTCCTTCTTCACCTCCTTCCCCTCCCCTTTGCCTTCGGCCTTACAACATAACCCAATTGGGGATGCCTTAGTCTTACTGGCTCCAGGCGGTTGGGAGCAGTTGAGACTCTTGTGCAATATTCGCGTTTAAAAAAAAACTAAAAAATGTTGGTCAACGTACTTCTTGTAACAAGTTAACTTCCTCTTCATAAGCGCCGCCGCTACCCGAATTTCTACCGATTTCTTACATATCTCCCTTAAACATTTGAAGTTTTTAAGCCCTTAAAAAAATATATATATATATTATTTTTGAAGATAATATCTAGATATGTTCCGTGCCGAAACGCAAATTATATGAAATTCCCTTGATAGAAATAAATCTAAGTCTGCTCCGAAAATTATTAAAAGTAAGTCTATTTTATTATTTTACAAGTTATATTTGTGAAAAAAGACAGGAAGGAGACGAAGTTCTGGAAGGGAAAAATGTATAAGCGGTGGGTAGAAATCTGGGGGTCAATGTGTCTAGGAGAGACGGATGTATGAATCCATCCCTTCCACTGCTATGCAAGGTGATGGTGATGGGTCGAGAGAATGCGGCTGGAGAGATTAAAAGTCACCCCTCCACCACACCCTCAAACCACACCCCATGAAACCAGTCACTCCTGATACAGACACTAGGCGTCGTGAACCGTTTGGAGTGACCTCTGGCAGGGGTGTTGGTTATGGTTCCCGGGCGGCGGTACCCAAACTCGCCTCCGGCCTGCCTGAATCAGGCGATAACAACTGTGATACAAGGTGGTGGATACATTACCGACAACACAGCGACGTCCTACTGAAGATAGGGAAAAGCAACACCCACTACGAGCAACAACTGAAAAAATCCTCAACTCTCACAGGCAACATCTACTCTCAATGTCAATTGCAACAAGCAGTCACAGCACCAAACCTCAAATGCAACAGGTAACATCTACGGTTACAAACAAATTGCTCGGCGACAAGTAGCCACACCAGAAACTTCGGTAACAAGTAACTACTGCAACTAACTGTAGCAAGAACATGCAACGACGGAAACAAGGAATGACTGCATCAACCTTCATCTGCCTAAGGCAACATTTATTACCACAAGCAATATCAACTACTACAAGTCAACAACAACTACGAAAAATACTAGGATTCAATTTTAGCATACATGGACTGGCAACATTCACCTTATAATAAAACAACTAATGTCACAACTACCTTTCCTGTCACCACCGCTCGTTCAGAAAATCCTTTCTGACTAATTTAAACAACCCTTCATTTAATTTGTTACTATTTTACATGACCAATGCCAACGATTGACTATTTCTCTAGGTGGTCACAAGGTTTCACACATTCCAGTTTACTCTGTTGTATTATACAATATTATCATTTTATCAAAATATAGGGTTAGCTAACAAAGGCAAGATTATTCAACCAAACTTCATATTAATCATATTTTCATATTAAAATATTAAAGACCACCATAACGATTTTTTTTTTAACTGTAACTCCACACAGGAGGCTCTGAGGAAAATAATTTCCCCCAGGGCCTATGTCATCTTTTAAGATGCTGTCTGGAGGGTGTTTTTGAGGAGAGGAAGGAGTGAACATGGGTCTTGAAGAGACCCATGTTGTAGGAGGGAGGAAACACAGAGGCCGGCAAATCGTTCCACAGCCGAGCTGTTGAACTCAAGAACGAGTCGTAGAAACGACCCGTTCTCATGTGACTAATCTCAACCGTGTACAAATGTTGAGCGCGCGTTTGGCGTGTTTCCCGACTCCGCACCGGTTCCGAGGGGATCAATGACGCTAGTTTCTCGGAGCATCTTCCATTGTAATACCGGTAGAACAAGGACAGCATTCCCACCTGGCGCCTGTGCTCTAAAGATTGCAATCCGTTTGTTAGGTTAGGAGAGTCTAACAAACGGACCGCCCGTTTCTGCACAGAGTCAAGGGTTTTTTCAGGTATTTTGGGGCTCCAGACCAGAGGTGGCTGCCAAATTCAACCGTGGGGCGCACTTGCGATTTGTACAGGGTTAGCAGTTGTGTACTATTAAAGTATCTGCGTGTCCTGTACAGTATGCCCAGTTTCTGAGAGGCTAACTTAACTCTGGCCTCGATGGAGCCCCCGTACCTGAGCTGGTCACTTAGAGTTACACCAAGCATATCAATGGAAGGCCTATTCGGGAGAATGCTTCCGTTGAAGGAGACTAGATTATCATTTTGATCCCTTTTAGACGTAATCAGACATGATTGGGTCTTTGAAACATTAAATTCGACGACGTTTTTCTTACCCAAAGAGGAAACACTCTCGAGGTAACCGTCCATTCTTTGTTTCAAAGCCCTCCGAGCCATTGGGGTTTGTGAGCCCTTTGGAGGCTTGTCAAACTAAAAGCTATCATGGACTGTACTGTCATCCACGTAGCAATGAATTGGTGCACACGTCAAGAGCTCATTGATGTGCAACAAAAACAAAGTCCGAGGCAGAACCGATCCCTGTGGGACGCCAGCATTTATCGAATGCGAGGAAGAGGTGAAACCATCAGCAACCGCCTGAATCGACCTCTCCCTCAAAAAGTCGGCAATCCACGTACACTTATGCGGGAAGTCCGTAAGAAGGCAGTTTGTTGACAAGCCCTCGGTGAAAAACCCGGTCAAAGGCCTTGAAAATGTCCAGTGAAACCGTTTGGGTCTCACCAAAACGTTCCAGGCACCGCCCCCAAACATGCGTCACATACGCGAGAAGATCACCGCACGAGCGGTTCCGCCGGAATCCGTATTGACGGTCGTTAATAATTTTGTTCTTCTCGAGGTATGTGAGCAGTTTAGTAAACTCAAACGATGAATCTGCAGCTAAGCTCCGTAAAAAAACATTAAAATATATTTTACGTTCGCCACATTATTCTCAGATTGCTAGCAACACTACTGAAGGCTGACAAGATATTTTTCGGGGCGTTTCCCTCCCGCTACCAACCCGGATAGTACAGCCCTCTCTCCGCGACTAATTCCACGGTAATACCCATTCTAAGGTTATTAAATTTGAAGATTTTTTTTTTTTATTCTTTCTTTTGCGAATGAATAGCATTGGTGCCCATACTGTTGAGTTGTATTCGATGTGACTACTAACCAATGATATGCGCATTTTTCTATGGTTCGAATATTATTAAATTGCCTGCATTTTCTTATTAAAAAACTCAACTTTTTGATTAATTAAATTTTTTTTTTGATCAAAGTATGCACCCAAATCATTTTCCTTGGTTTCAGTAGTTAGCACTACATCACTGATGAAGTAATCATAAATTTTAATTTTTTATTTATTTTATGAAATCTCATTAATAGATATTTACTTGTAAATTGTTTAATTTATTACATTTGCCTGTTTAATTAATCATTTCTGAACGAATTTTTGAATTTTTTCAAAGTATTTTGAATACATATTTCTTATTTTTGAAGTTCTCGTAAAAACAAATAACATAAAAAAAAAACTAGATAAAATTACCTTTTAGATTTGCGTATTTGAAATATACTTATTTATTAAAAATTGCCATATTTTAAGCTTCAAACACGGAAAAAAATTGAAAAAAAAATCTTACCGAAAACACTTTAATCAAAATATAGAGAAATTTAAAAATATTCAAAATTAAGTAAAAAACAGACCTTTTATATAATGAATTTGGAAAGAAACTGTAAATTTGGAATGAAACTATTTTGGAAAAAAAATTCCCAATTTTTTCTCGTGCATACAATAAAAATAAATATTTTAAGTTTGTTAAGTGCCAAAAAAAGGAAAGAATAGTGAATTCGTCACTATAATAGAAATCATTAAGTAAAATCACAATAATTACTAAAAAAATTTACCAACATTAAAAAAATGTGCAAAGTCGTGATGATAAAACAATTAAAATTTTTAAGTGGGATTAATAAAAAAATATTTAAAGATAAATTTTTGCCATCTTGTTGAACACCAAAGAAAACATCAAAATTCACGAAAAAATGTTCATCAGGATTCCAAAATTTTCCTTTCAATATTTTTAGTAATCCGATTTCGTATTTCACAGATTGAAATGCCATTTGATTTATTTGTTTAAGAAAAGCAAAACACCTGCAATCGTGATCACCGCAAAACACTTTTTTTAAGATGAGTTACGTTGCCGTTTACTTCAGCATTGAGCAATGATTTTGGGTTGAAAAAATTATAAAGTGTGCTCAAAATGGTGATAAATAAATACGTGGAGAATTTGAATAATTATATGGTGAAAAGTTCACAGTTGAATGTTTATTTAGTTGCCAAAAAAATCCCGAAAAATGCGAAAAAAAGTTTCTAATAATAATTATTGTAAGAAATTTGAGACATATTTTTGCAGTATTTTCTTATTCTAATGAACTCAATATATTTGGTTCTCTCCTCTTAAAGTTTAATGCGAAAAAGTTTTTTGCTTTTATTTGGATTAATTCTTTGTTAAACCTTTTGATTCTTGATGAGCTTTGATTCTTTGAAATGAATTAAAAATATGCAATCGCTGATAGTGGCATTAAATTTATCATAAAATGATTATATAGTACGTTTCATATCGCCTACTTTGAGAAACGTCCAAAGTTTTGCTGAGATGGTCATTAATTAAGTGTAGTTGGCATTTTTGAAATAATAATTAGGAGTCAATTGTTTATGGCTGCTTTTTACATTGTTTGGAATAATTGCTGACTGTGGAAGGTGGTGGCTATCTATGGGAAGAACAGACATTAATGCCTTAATATTATTTTCTTCTCATTTGAAAAAAAAGCGGTAATTAAAAATTATGTAACTTATTATTTATTATTATTATTGGTGTGATTCAGAAATAAAGACATATATATCTAAGATTTTTCTTTCACTTAAATTTACTTTACTCTTTTACTTAAATTAACTTATATGCATCAATACATTTGAAATCACAATTTTGAAGGTTGTAATCTCCAAAAATTATGAATTTATGTTTTGATTTCAAAATTTCAATATCTTCGAAATGTTTTATAATATGTATATTTTTTAAAGTTTATGAGTAAAATCTCTTATTTTAATATTTAATCAAATGAATACAAAATTAGCGAAACTCTATCAAAAATCTGGAAACAGAAAAATCCGAAAAAGATATTTGCACCTCTGGGACTCGAACCCAGGACCTTTCGCTTTCCGGGCAAATGCGCTTACCACAGCGCATTGTGTGTATATAGTTATTATTAATGGAGCAATGCACACTACTGGAAGTGCGATAGGCCTAGTACCTACCTATTCTCCAGTGAAATATTTTTTAATATTCAAAACGTATAAAAAGCGTTAATGTCAATTAAATTTTCATATTTTGTTCGTAAGCATATTTCATAAGCTGAACTGAAGCCCACGTAACGTATTATTCATTAGATAAAGGTTATGAAGGTATTTACTTAATTTTTAATATATTATGAAGGTACATAATATCACAAAATCTAATATCTAAATATCACAAAATTATGTAATTTAGGTTGAGACGTATGTAACATTCTAAAATTCAAAAATACGAGTTTTTCTAAAGAAATTTATTTATTGAAAAAATATAAACATAGTTGCCGAAGTAATAATTCATGCGTAAAGATATTGTAACTTTTTATTCTTATAATTAGGTATTTCCAAAAGATGTACCCTATAAAAAACTATGCTTGTGCGTTTGGGGTGTTTTATTTATTTACATCTTAAGAAAAAAAACTTTTGTCGTTTAAAATAAAAAAATAAAAGAACTTTAAATATATTTTTTTTATATTGCATTTAATGTCTTATATTTACAGAAGGTACATATAATGAATTTGTACCGCCGTTCTTACTGGTATTGGTGTGTACTAGCTGACATGGTCGCTTTCCAAGCAGTTGATCGGGTTTTGATTCTCGGCTACGTAATTTTTTTAATAATTAATATATTTTTATTTTTACTTATTGTTTTTATCTTTATTTAAAAAAACGTTTATGTTTAACGCGCTAGTAAATTTTTAACCTTCCATTTTCCACCAAGTCTATGTACTTAGTACTTCCATTATTGAAAAAAATGTGTATAATTTTTAAATTATTATTAAAATTTAACTGAAAAACGTCACAAAAAATCAGTTCTTTCAGTAGAAATGAAAAAAGTGATTTTTTAATAAATTTCAATAGTAGAAATGAAATAACTTTTTTTTCTAAGCTTTATGTATGTATAAAATATAATGTGGTTTGTGCGTGACGAGCGAATGAACGAAAAATTAGTGTAAGGAAAATATATAACGCAAATGTGAATGGTAGAAAAAGTCGGAAGCGCCGGAATACATGGCGTTATCAAGTGAATCAGATATTTAAGTTGAGCCATGTGAAGATATAGAATAATAGAGTATGTATGAGATGATATATGAATGTGAATGCGGCAAGAAGTGTGTTTGGCGGTCCGTCCTCCCTGTCTGCCTAGCCACGAAGAAACTATTCCAAGTGTAGTTTTTACCTGGTTCTTCGTACAGAAGTCAATAAGATTTTAACGACTGCTTACATTCAGTATTTTTTTATTCATGAAAAATATCTAGGTACCTCGCAAATTTTAAAAAACACCAATGACGGGATCAAGTACAGTTTTTATTTATATCGGGTAAATTAAAATAACACTACATATTATTATCAACTGCCACAGAGTAAAAAATATAAAAAAATGAGATTATTTGAAAACAGATTGATTATGTTTCAAAGTGTGAAACTTTACATGTAATTCATCCTTTCAAAATCTCATTACAAGAATTTGGAAATCAATAAACCGTTTTTAATATGTAGAACGCCGGATATATCCCGAAGTGAAGTTTTTGGAAAGGTCGGGCTCTAGCAGGAACTACGAAAGACGCCGTACTGAACAAACAGCCTTTAAAGACAGATCAGTATCCATAATATATTATTTTTCGTTTTCGTTATATGGAGTAAGAGAGGGAATGGCGGGTTGAATGCGGCTTGAATACTTAAAGAGGGCGAACCCACCCCTCCCCTTCCCCCTCCCAGCAAAGTCTTAGGATTATTTCCTTACACCGGCAACGGGCGGAGGAGTCTGGTCCAAGATCTCGAACGAACGAACGACGATTGCAAATATATTTGCTGCACTTTCCTATGCATATCAATGACGGATATGTACGTCTAAGGTGCTTGAATAAATAGGCGATGGGACGTAAGTTTACGCGAACGGGGTTATGAATATCGGCAGGCAAAGATCAAGGAAATATTAATGCACGTAAGGTATATTACAGCACAGGTACAGCATACAACGGGGATTGCATCTCTCATATTCCTATCACCTCCTTTTCATGTGGATGATGCTATTTTCCTTTAGAGCGATTCTAGTACTTTAATAAAGAATGCTTTTCATTACTATTACTCTTTTCACATTCATCTATCAGCTGGATTTATACGTAGATAATTGCACCCATAGCGAAACAAATATTAACAAATTAATATCACATATTAAGATGACGCAAACTGGATCTCCTGTTATTTACATTTAAAAGGTTTGTTGGAAACTTGGTAATTTTTGAGGAAGATGTGACAAACAAATTTATTAGTTGTAGTTTATGAATTCTAAAATTTATTTGTACAAAAAAATTGGTGTAAAATAATTTACCTACCAATATAACCACGCACATATAGATTTCCATCGTAATAAAAAATCTTTAATTATGTGTTTACTATGTAACACTTACTTTGATCTTATATATTTTATAAACACGTACTTTTTTTTTCTTTCAAGTATAAATATGCTTTCTATGTTCTACACTTTTAGTGCTATATTATTTTATATTCTACTATATTTTTTCTTACACTTTTTTATTACTCTTTAGCAATTTACATCATTATGTATTCTTTTGTATTCTATAATATTCTTTAATATTATATTATTTTATATTTTTTATATTCTTGCACATTTTTTATATTGCATATATGTTAAAGTACTGAATAGAAAATCGACCACCACAACACGGGCATGTGCCTAGCATTTTGGTCGAAAAATCCTAAAATTCATATAACAAAAAATGCAATGAAAAAAGAAAACTTAAAATGAAATAAGTTTTATTTCTAAGATAATATTAATAATATTAAGATTAAAAGTACCTACAGGAAACCAGGAGAAGTGATTTTACCTAAAGGCACATGATATTATTCGTCGCAAGTAGATGTTTGCAATAATGTTTGAAGAAGTCAGTTCGGTATGAAAGGAAAGGAAAGCGCCCCTACGCATTGAAACGGTTCGTATAAATGCCGAAAGAAACCATAAATCCCTCTTTGAAAAGAGACAATGAGATATATATCACCTACAGAGCTATAAAACGGCCGACAGCCGCTGAAAGTGCCTCCAGGATTTGATGTCTGATATAAACATGGAGTAGACACAGTTTCTGTATATTTGTAATTTAAAATGCTAAAGTTATCTCTATTTATACTTTTTTTTTATTGAACTACTTTAAACATTTTTACACTTTTCTGTAGTTTGGCATGTAATTAAAACCGCGTCAAAAGATTAGAAGGGAAATAAATAAATTTTATTTATCCTCACTTCCGTTGAACGTTACAACTTTAATATTTCCGTATGGATGCAGTTTAAATAATGTCCGTGTTGTTCGTATATACAAGAATCTTTTTCTATTAATTTTAGCAAATTTCACAACATAATATTCATTTGCATTATCACGACAACCAAACTAAACTCCTACCCGTATTATGGCAGGCGTATATAGTCTATATTACAATATTTTAAAAAGAATAGTAAATGCTAACACAAAAATAAATATGATATTTAAAAAACAAAAAACATACATGAACCATAACAATAATAAAATATTCAAATAATATTAAAAAACAAAATCAAGAACTACCCAAAAGTGTATTATGAGACCTCCCATTTGAAAGAAAATCACACTTAAAACTGTAATATTTCAACTGTATAGAGCCGTGAAGAGCTCTTAAGAAATACCGACCAATTCGGAGGAAGAGTAAAATGTATTAAATTTAAAAAAAAAGTAAGGTGCTTACTTTTCAATTCATGTTTTCCTAAAAAAAACTCACCCCCTTTCAAATAATCAATGTTGTAAAAGGGTTGCAAAAAGGGATATAGAATTATTTGACATTACCATCACTGCTCAATGCATTGTATATTTTAGGAACCATGAACCGGAATTGTCGGTAAGCGAATATAGTTCGATGAGACAACCCATGTTTGATGAAAAGCGGGTGTGTGCCTGATATTGTGAAGTCACCATGGGTTATTTTTCCATATGAGGAGTGTAAAAGCAAAGGCAGCAATCTCCAATACCCAATCGGAGAAAATTGCTGTCTTTGCTTATCTTAGTAAATAATTGTGGAATATCTAAGGCCAATACACGATAATACTTCGTTGTTTTCCAGAACTTAAATAGCTTTATCGGTACTCAGCAGTTGATCCTTTGAAGTTAGCCTTTAAGCTTATAAGAGAAATATAATAATTATATTATAATTCCCAACTTCAAAAGTGAAGGTTCCGTTTTTCCTATTTCAAGAAACGATATCGAGAAAATTGTGAATTATCACTAATTCTCCATTACTTCTTCACAGGAAATTAAAAAAAAACCATTTACTTGAACCACCAATGAAGAATGGAGGTACTTGCACCAATTGGAATGCTTGCAATGCATTATTTTATTTCACATAATATTTTTTTCTGCGCCCATTTATTGGTCTCGCGTTTCTATAAATATTTCATCATTATCTTTGTACTTAAATAATTGTTCCACTCCCTTAAATATAAGTTTTAAATGAAAGCCATTCATTAAGTATTTCTTTCTTGTAACGATATTAACTGATAACTTTATCTCAAAAAAAAACATTAGGGAGATACACCGTAGAACCCCTCAGTGATCTCTTATCGGTAATAATAAGTTGTTTGCCTTCCCACAGAGATGGTGATACTATTTAAAATTTATGAAATGCGTACAATTTCACAGAAATAACTTTATCGATTTTACAATTATTCGCATGACAGTGGAATACATAAAGATAACATCACTTGACATAGTTTCGTGAGTTGCGTCGTGCGCCAGCTCGCGAAAAATTCCAAATTTATTTCTATGAATTCTATATTATGTCGTTGTTTGTAGTTTCAATGCTTCATGACATTAGGTAATTTTATTTAAATACAATTTCCTTTTTATTGTTACGGTGCACGTAGAAAAAAAATCGATTTGAGAAATAGACAATTGGCGTCGCTAATACAATGCCTTTGAAAAATGCTG
Source organism: Glyphotaelius pellucidus (assembly GCA_936435175.1). Lineage (NCBI taxonomy): Eukaryota > Metazoa > Arthropoda > Insecta > Trichoptera > Limnephilidae > Glyphotaelius > Glyphotaelius pellucidus. Next base: position 34,127,118 of record OW386537.1, on the reverse strand, counting down.
CTTGTTATAAAAATGTATGAATCTACTATGGAAGTTGGAAAACATCAAAAAAAAATTTCATGTGTAACTAATCCATACTAATCCACACATTAGGTACATTAATTAAACTTTTGTAAATAATATTTAGATTGTAGTACCTATATACATCGACCAAATAACGATGTATAATTATTTGTTTGTTAATTGAAATAATTAAAGGGACTTAATTCCTTTATTATAATATATCGATTTTAAAAATCTTATAAATATCTGTTTTTTATTCCTTAACTTACTAAAGTAATAAATTGAAAAGAACCTTAATTACGAAAAGTGTCTACTAGATACGACACGATTTTACTAGAAAGATTATTAATTCTTTTCTAAAGGTAATAAAGTGAGAACATTCAACTTTGGTGTTAAAAAAAATCTTTGATGAACTAAACAGTGATGAACTGAACCAACTCATCGATCACGTATATTAACATTGATGAACCAGTATAAAATAACCTTCCAGTATAACATATTATATTAAGTCCGATACTTCTAAACGTCCGATGCTGTCTAAAAAATTATTTTATTTGTAAGATTCTCAATTTGCATAGCAAATTCTGACTTAAATATTATTTTGTTGTCATGTTAACCCCAATTCAATATACAACATCTAGTTATATAGGTAAATCTTATGACTAGTTATTTGTAAACTCAAATGCACAAACAAAGGCGATGGTCAAATTTGAAAAAAACTGTGGTTAGGGGGCTAATATCAGCCGTTTTATGAAATATTTATTTTTTTAAATGCGTCAAAGCGCAGACTCGGCTCCAAAAAAAAATTTGAACCCTCTGATTGACGGAAAAAATGGTAAATTATTAAAAAAAAGAAAAATGATTTTTTTAATTAGGTATTCCATGTTATATAGATCCAGCAGTTTCTTGGGTATATCTTGATTTTCCGGACACCGTGTAATGTATTACAACTAGTAGTTCTGTGAACAGTGAACCCCAGGTCCAAAAATGTTTTTGTTATTTATCAAAACGAAAATTAAATTAATTATAAGATTTTTTAGTAGGTACATTCTTAAATATCTACCTAATAAATAAATCGTCATAAATCGTAAAAGCTTAACGTAACTTCTTTCTTTTCAAATAATGAATTATACAGGGAAACGTCACTCAAAGAGATTTTTTCAAACCTTCTTCAGGCAGATAGGAAATATAATATAGATTTTTTCAATTTGACAGCTCGTAGTACAATCAACGCTCGTGCAAACTATGACGGGATAAAAGGGTAGCATCCAACATGGCCAACATCTTAAACCGTAAACGGAACACACAAAAAATACAGACAAATTAAATGCCAAACGGTCGAGTTAAATTAGTACTTCCATATGTTCAGTCAATAAACCACACAAAATGCAGTAATATGAATGTATTTATGTAATTAGTATCTATTTCAATGTAATAATTGCAGTTAATACAGAGATTTTCATAAAACATTACTTGATAGTATCAATTGTAGTTTAGCTTCTTTCCCACCTGGGTAATAACCGCCACCGAAGTGATAATCAACATATTTTCGCTATGCTTGCAGGTGGCCTGGATCCACATAGATCGTCAGATGATCCTGACCATTCATCGCCATGTGATCTCGCGCCTGCCGCGGTTCAGCGTGTCGCACGACAACGCCATGACCTGGCTGCTACACGTGAGCCAGGTTCAGCAGGAGGACCGGGGCTACTACATGTGCCAGGTCAATACCAACCCCATGATCAGCCAAGTGGGCTACCTTCAGGTCGTCGGTGAGTTAACCCAACAATGTATCATCAAAATTGACCAATCTGGGCGGCAAAAGCTTACATTCACAGTTGACAGAACGAGTCGTCGTTCCTTCGTAATACGGTAAATGCGTTGAACGGACAGCGGGTCTAAGTTTAAGCACTAATCGTCTTTCCTCATTAAGAACGGGTCCTTTCCAGACCCGCATTATTGAGTAAACCCTTGTTTGACCCACCGCATACATTGCCCAACAGTTTGACGAAATAAGTGAAAATAACTATTATTTATTAATTTCGATAGCTTCGATAGATACTTTTGGGGTAAAGTTACTTCCCAATAACTAATATAATAAATGATAAATAATAGATAAAATGCAATCAGGTTTTTGCGAGGTGTCCATAAGCATAAGTTTTATCGATTTTTTGTCAACCATTCCTGTAAAATGTGCGCTGTTTTATCTAAACATTGCAATAGCCAAAGCATTTGGTTGAAATATTTAAAATCGTGAACACATTATTGCAAACATTTGATTTGAAATGACACTTAAAATCATCTTTATTAATCCATTTTTATAAATTGTGTATCCATTTTAAACCTCACTTTTTTAATTACTTAAATCTACGGTCATTTTTTATTACTACTTAAAAATGCATTACCAAAATATTATTATCTACCTTGTTTAATTACTATTCATTTTTAATTATTATTGTACGACATGATAATTATCCATTTACAGTATCTAGTAAATTAATTATTTTCACATTCTTAGCGTTCAGAAGATAGGTTACAAATGATCAATTCAATACGTATTGACAATTACGTATGAAATACAATTCAATGTAAAATTTCTTAAACAATTTATACTGTTTAAAAATTTCATTCAACCGCACCATTCCCTTTGTCATGATATGCTAAGCTAGAACATCTGTTCAGCCATGTGTTATCTTGACCACGGCAACAGCTGTTAATTTGAAAACAAAGTTATGATGCATTTACTTTTTGCAAACTGAAACTTTGTAAAAGTTTTAGGACTAGGGCAATTAAAAGTATTTTTCGATTATCTATCGATTTATTATACTATTTTCAATAAACAAATCACCACCGACAACTATGAGTTTTTCAGATAAAACGGGCAAATTATATCACACAAAAATATGGTTGTTCTCATTGCGAGGTAAAACAATAGAAGACGCTGAAAATTTTACTTTTACACAAACAACAGAAAAAACTCTATTCATTTGTTTTGTTTGAATAGAACAAATAATGCATTTGAAATGCTTGAAAATAAGTACCTACTGGCCTTCCATAATACTAATCAAATCGTCCCTACTTGGTTTGGTACTAACCTATCATAAAACCAAACATAACTCCGGGCCAAAATAGAGCAGATATTTTCAAAAGCAAAATATCGAATTCTATTTTTCTGTTAAAAAATAAAGAAACAAAGTTATACAAACTTAATTGTGAAATTAAAATTACTGGCCTTCAAACCAAATTCATTCTAAAATTAATCACTAACATATAGTAATAATATAACCAAGATAATCTCAACAAAAAATAAAGTGCAAAGAGACACAACAATTAACACATAATAAAAAATAAAACATATAGCAGGGACAAAACACTACAGGTAGTAGCGGGTTCCTGGTCATCCTTCTTAAGGGTTATTTTTTATTCACACAGTCCATATACTGCATTTTGGTATGTTTTTTTTTTTTCTTTTCTTAATAATTAGTCTCTTCGGATATAATTCACTTGTAATTATATTCACAGCTATAGTTCACAGTCTATCTTCACTTTATAAACCGATTTTAATTTCACTCCAAAGTGTTTTTATTGCTTTTCACTTCTTAGGCTCACAAAGCCTTTTTTAGAAATCTGTTTTAGAGTTGCTGCTTTGACCAGTGTCTGGTCCATTGAGTGGGGGCGTTGTCATCTTCAGTTCATCATTATCGTCTATTGGTAATAGACACAGCTTTGAGATTGCCCTCTGAGTAGTTCCATGAGATGTTTTTATAGTTGCCACACGAACCCTCCCATCAGCTCCTGGGTGCACTGCAGTTACCCGTCCGAGTTTCCACACACAGGGGGGTAGATGGTCCTCCATCAGGACTACCATGTCGCCAGATTTCAGCTGCGTATGAAATCCGCTGGTCCACTTCGTTCTGCCTTGGAGTTGAGCCAGGTATTCTTTGCTCCACCTCGACCAAAAAGATTGTATGAGCAAAGACAATTTTTGATAATTATTCAATCTGTTGAATGAAATGTTCTGTAGGTTTTGCTCTGGAATTGCTGCTAAGCTTTCACCAACGAGAAAGTGACCAGGACTGAGAGGATTAAGGTCATTTGGATCGGGAGACAAAGGAGTGAGAGGTCTAGAATTTAAACAAGATTCAATCTGACACAAAACAGTATTAAATTCCTCATAGATTAGTGATGAGTTACTCGCTACTCGTTTCAAATGATATTTGAGTGATTTCACTCCGGCTTCCCACAGGCCTCCAAAATGAGGCGCTCTTGGTGGAATGAACTGCCATTGTATTGCAAGTTTTGATAATGATTTTTCAATTTCATCACCAGAACTAGACAAAAATTGATAAATTTCTTTTAACTCATTGTTCGCGTCATCCTTGAAATTAGACGCATTATCAGAAAATAATTTGCTCGGACTTCCACGGCGAGCAATAAAACGTTTTAGCGCGTTTATAAAACTTTCTGTATTCAAAGACAGTACAAGTTCTAAGTGCACGGCCTTTGACACCATGCATACAAATAAACATATATGAGCTTTTACTTTACTAGTTTTTCTGTGAATACCCGATTTTATCATAAATGGTCCACAGTAATCGATACCAGTTATCTTAAAGGGTTTACATTCCGTTATCCTTTCCGCTGGAAGGTCTGCCATCATTTGCTGCATCGGCTTCGGATTTGATCTATAACATACTATACATTTTCTGATTATCTTTTTCACTACGTTTTTTCCCATTATCGGCCAGAACTTCAATCTGATTATTGCCAATAGAGTCTGAGTGCCCGAATGCAAATGCAAATAATGAAATTTTTTTATAATTAGATCTGTTAAATTATGATGTGATGGTAACAAGATCGGATGTTGTTGATTTATTGACAGCAATTTTCCCTTGGAAAGCCTGCCGCCTACGCGAAGTAAATCATTATGTAAATAAGGATTTAGTGAACGTAGATTACTACCTCTGAATACATCCTTGCCCGACTGCAAGGCTCGTATCTCCTCTCTGAAGGAATATGCTTGCGCTCGGGAAATTAAAACATTTAAAGAGTCATCTAATTCACTTACTTTCAATTGACCATAACGCCGTAGCGATGGGTTCCTACAATTAAACAAAAATCTAAGTAAATAATCTGTTACTCTTTGTAATTTGGTTAGACATGAGTACCTCGTAAAAATGTCCCAATCTTGTGTTACTGTTGCCAATAATACAATTTTTGTTTTCACCTCAGGTGGATCAGGTGGATCACCATCAGGAGATTCACCGCATGGCCAACTAGATTCTTCACTCGTTGGCCAAGGGGGCTCGTGCCAGCAAGTTTTGTATGTCAATATTTGAGAAGTTCTAATACCTCTGGATAACACATCCGCTGCATTATATTCTGATTTCAAATGCTTCCATTGTGCAGATTGGCTTGATTCTTGAATTTCGGCCACTCTATTGGCAACAAAGGTGTTCCATCTTGCAGGTTGTCCCTTGACCCAACACAAGACTATCTGTGAGTCACACCAGTAAGTAGTAGATACCTCTGGCATACCAATAGCTTCCTTCACATAATTAATTAATTTTACTAACAATATAGCTCCACACAATTCTAGTTTAGGTAGAGATGTGTTTTTTAAGGGCGCCACCCTTGATTTAGAAATTATTAAATTGGAGTGGTTCCCACCCGAAGCATCGGTAGAGACCATGTCTACGCAGGTCGCGTAGGCCTTTTCCGATGCGTCACAAAATCCATGCAAGTGTAAATTCACATAATTTTGACAAATGATTTTCATAGGTACCTTCAAATTAATTATCTGCGGCAATTCACCTATATAAGCTCTCCAAACATTCAAAATGTCAGGGGGAATATCCGCGTCCCACTGAGTTTTGCTCTGCCACAGACGTTGCATTAATAGCTTCACTATTACTGTTAACGCGTACTGGTGTCTTCTGAAAAATAATAATTGAGCGCATAAATCCTTTGGTAAAACCGGCCCTACCATGAGGGTGTCATTTAAAGAAATTCCAGTAGATGATTTTGATGATCCGTCAAATACCACACAAGTCTTGGTGGTTGTACTAGAATCCTTGAAAACCGCATGATGCGGTAAATAATAATTAATTTTATTCGGAGACGGCGCTTCACACCGTGTCCTGCGTACTAAATCCTGGTGTTCTTGCATACATTCTGTGTAATTTTGCATTGTTATAGGATTTAAGGTAAACTTCCTCTGAAGATTGCAGAGTTTCTTTTCTGCCACAGGCAGTGTTTCACCCAACTGCTTAATACAGGGGCGCTGCGGTAATCTTACCGTGAAACGACCCTCGTCGTTTCTTCGATGCATGTCCTTGAAGTTTTCTTCACACGCTTGCTCCTCATGATTCCTGAGTTTCCGAGATTCCGAGATTCCAAGATTCCGAGATTCCTTCACCCGCTTCCTGAGTTTTATTGGAATTAATTCCTCCAACTTCCAGAAATTTTCATTTTGTTTAGGGATTGAATTTAACGAAAGATGACAAAATTTTACAGGCCTTTTCATTTTTGCAGCAAAGATAGGTCCTGACACCAGCCATCCGAATTCAGTCCTCTCTAGTATGGGCCCTGAATCTCCAATCCTGAGTTGATCTTGCCGCATTATTTCCCAGAATGTATCAGCTCCAATCAGCATGTCTATGGGGCTGGTTTCATTGAAACTAGGATCAGCTAGCTGCAGACCATTTGGAATGCCAGCATCTTTTTTCTGGAAAGAAATTTGCGGCATATTACTGGATACTTCTCGTAAAACGAGGCATTCAATCTCCTTTTCATAAGAGGAATAGCTCGAAAATATTGTCAAATCTACAGTATTTTTAATATGTAAAACTTTATTTGGAATTCCCGTAATCGGTATATTAATCCTTTTAAACTTTAATTGTAATCTTGTTGCAAAATTCTCACTAATAAAGTTTGATTGAGCTCTGGAATCCAATAAGACACGAGCTTTAATTAAATCGCCATTATTATTTTGCACATTAATTACTGCTGTAGATAATAAAATAAAATTATTCGTAACTGCAGCATGATTCGATACCAAAGTATCTTGCTTTGAAGTGGACGCTTGAGAATTGAGAACTTCGTCCTCTTTTTTAAAGTTATTTGTATTTGAAGGTTGACCTTTAGTATCTAATATGTCTACAGCTTTTGCCAAAACTTTAAAATACGCGTTTTCAAACGTTTCCCGTTCAAGCTCGTTCTCCAATTCATCTGAAGATAACACTTCAATTTTTTCTTGTAAGGCATCGAAATCATCTAGTATCGGTTCAAATTTTTGTAGCTTTACTTTTATTTCTGACAATGTTATATTGCCTTCTAAACAGTTTTTAAAACGAGTCACATCGGACTTGTAAACATCTCGTTGAGCTATCAAAGTTTTAAGATCCATGGTTGCGATAAATTAACCAACAAATCAATAGACAAATAATACTCACAGAAATTAATCTAGTACGTAATCCAATTTTAATTTAGGTTATCACTACACCTGTATTGTTTTTGTTCACAGAAAGTTTATTCGTAAAGATTTTATAAATAAAATCTACAACAATCGAACAATCTAGCAACATCTGTCACTACGTTGTTTGCTTTGAATTCCGCTACTTTCCCGACATCTACTTTGCCGACTGTCGGGGTGTTCTACTTTACCGACTCGCGATAAATGTTTCATATTACGATATTTCAATCAAATATGTTTGATTTTTAAGAGAAGAAATTTAAAAATACTGTTTAGTATTTAAACTTCTTTTCTTTTTATTATATTGTTGTAACAATAAATCTTATTGTTACTACAATGTCTCTTTTGTACCGAATATGAATTCAGTTCAATACCTCAAAACAAAAGATACTGTTTAGTACTTTCATTAAATTTTCCTACCTTACCGACGGTTCCTTGCTTAATTTCGAGGGTTATCTGTTTTATCGACCGCTCAAAAACAATAAACAAAAAGCTTCACCTTTTGTCCTATTTTTTTGAATATTAACGAATTAAATATATTATTTAATATTTTAATCTGTTTATTGCGGTACCATATCATATAGCCACAAAAACATTTTAATAACCTCGAATATCATTTGCAACAATTAGCCCGTTCGGACTTTTTTATAGAACAATAAAACACCGTAGTATGTTTAGATTGAAACTGTTCTTTTATAGGAAAAAAGGAAGGAAGGAATGTGATAGGATGGTCAACTTGCCCGTGGTTTGCTTATCTTCTCAGTAGTCTTCTCGGTGGATCATCTTTTTTTCCCCTGGATGCTGGTTCATGTTGTGGTTTCGACTCCGATTGTAAATCGATTTTTTATTTAAATCGTCCGGCGTGGAAGGACCAAATGTAAAAGTCCGGCGTGGAAGGACCAAATGTAAAAGTTTTAGGACTAGGGCAATTAAAAGTATTTTTCGATTATCTATCGATTTATTATACTATTTTCAATAAACAAATCACCACCGACAACTATGAGTTTTTCAGATAAAACGGGCAAATTATATCACACAAAAATATGGTTGTTCTCATTGCGAGGTAAAACAATAGAAGACGCTGAAAATTTTACTTTTACACAAACAACAGAAAAAACTCTATTCATTTGTTTTGTTTGAATAGAACAAATAATGCATTTGAAATGCTTGAAAATAAGTACCTACTGGCCTTCCATAATACTAATCAAATCGTCCCTACTTGGTTTGGTACTAACCTATCATAAAACCAAACAAACTTAACATTCTATTTTCGATTCCAGTTCCCCCCAACATCCTGGACAACGAGAGCACGCAGTCCACCGTCGCAGTCAGAGAGAATCAGAATATTAGTCTGACGTGTAAGGCTGACGGCTTCCCGCAGCCCAAGATCATGTGGAGAAGGGAGGACGGGCAGACCATCTCGGTGGATAAGCGGAAAAAGGGTAAGGACTTCTAGGAATCCACATACCAGCAATAAAGGGTAAATCAAATAAAGATTCCTGTTTTTTTGCTGTCAGGGAGTTGGAAACTTTCATTTCTGTAAACCTGACAGCAAAATATTCCTGATAAACCTCACCCATAATGTTGTAATATACTCTCTTTTCCCCTCTTTCATGCTTGATAGCTAAAGAGTTGGAGCTTTCCTAAACCCTTCTTCTGACTGTGATCAAATAATTTACTCTTTTAAGGCTTTCTATATGCGGAGTACGGTGATGGAAATTCCTCCCCTAATCCACATAAGCCTTCATGAAATTTTCTCCCGACCCCTCCGATAACTATAGGATGCTCCTTTTAATCCCCCAGTACTTTACATTTGAATGAAATGTGTACTCGACTTTGTATACGTCTTTTATGACATGAACATAAAATTACACGTATAAATTTTTATAAGTAGACTTCATCATACGTTGTGATTGATTTTTGTTTCATGATATAGAAATCTAATTATTTTATTGTTTGTGGTAACCTTGGTTCTAGTGAAGCGTTGAATCGAGAGAGACTGAATTGATTATTTAATTACGAGACTAATTTAATTTTATTTTCCTTTTCCAAACGCGATTGAATGACCTAAATCCCAATATGGAGTCCCTACCCATTTTGTATGGCCTACATATTACCTGCCAGTACCCCAAATTACAAACAATTTCAAAACATTTATACAAGACAATGAATTAGTTAGTGATGGTTAATACAATGTTTACTCCGATCATTTAATCCACATCCTTCGGCTCCAAGTTTATAAGCTATAAGTTTATAAAATACAATCATGATTTAGTTGGTTAGTACCCCAGTTATTGTACAGTGGACGAATCAGGAACAAACCCTTTTCTGGCATAATCTGGCTCCGTATCCTCCAACAAGTACACCAGGTGATCCCAGTTCAACAAGAATATCCCACATGTCACAGATGCTATCACTGAATGATACCTAAGTTATCGCGTTTCAGTGACTCCTCACCCTCGTGCGGTACTTTCAAGTCTCCCCAAGAGCCCGATGACCCCCAGATTCCGACTCCTCCTTGGATTTAATTTTTTACTGAAGGCGAACCGGTTTCGTCCTCGGTACAATCATATACTCACGGTGTTTTGTGATAACGAGGTTTCCTAGGCCTTTTATCACGTCCAGAAAAAGGTGCAACACGACCTCCAGGCCTTAGGCGTTTAGCTTTAAAACGAATTTGCACTATTCAATGGACAATACATAGAAAGATATATATGTAAACATACTTTGGGTGAGGTTTATAATCCACAATGCGACATTATGTACACCGCATTGGGGACCTGAATTTCGTGAAGGAAGTTGTGAGTTTCCAGCCAATGATCAGATATATACTTAATAATATTGGAGTATAACAATAAATAACCAATAAATTAAGATCTTATACTGGTAGTTTGATTTTGGAGAGCTACCGAACTCCAGGATTGATTTGTTTTGTTTTAATGATTTTATTTTAGAGTTCATCAACTCTGTTTCATTTTTCTTTTGAGACCCTTATCATGAAAGGTCAACTCCCATGTTTGACTCGACTTGCAATTACCCCAAAGATTTAAAATTTTCTTCGACAAAGTTGCTTTTCCGTGATTTTCCAACTGTCTAATAGTTAAGTATAGAATATGCTTGAAAACTAACAACTTGATTGTTTTTTTTTTTTTTCATATAAGGTTTTGAATGTAATTTAATTGGGTACACAAAAGAACTAATCAATCATTCAATTGATTGACTTCATTAATCGGCCGACCCTACATTTGGTCGTCCCTGACACTTGTCACATCCATTGTCTAATATAATAAATAACCGCCCTTCTTTAAATAATCCAAAACATATACAATGTTAAAATATCATTGGTAAAACGTCCCCACTTATGACACCACTAACCCACTAAGCAACGGGTACTTCCCAGTTATGTAGCACGACCTTGTATTTATAGTTGACCCAGTGACATAGTTAATTGTTTGTTTATATAACACTTCGACCTGGTGAATGAGCATCGGTATGCACTTTTATTTCAACTAGTATGTACTCTCAGTTAAGTAAACACGACCTTGTATTTATAGCTGACCCAGTGACACAGTTAATTGTTTGTTTTTATCCCCCTTCAACATATGATTGCTATAGTTAGGTATTTTATATACCTTCTAAAAATACCTAAGTTACTTGATTTTGGTTCAACTTACGAACATTATAGAAAAGTAGTTTAATTATCTGTTCGGTGGTTCCCGAGCGACCTGATTTCATTTATTTATTCCCCCAAACACGCTAAAATATACACGAGCACGGCTTTCTATACGCCACCTAAGTTGATAGTAAACTACATCTTGATTATCCCATTTCCTCCTGTAAAATTAAGTGTAATAATATTAGATATACATAGATATTAGTTCATAAATACGGTCACATATACACACAAACAAGTAGTCTGTTTTATCCAGAGACGAGCTCTGAAAATCGAGTTGGCACCACCCTGCTCTCCGTCTCTCGCTGGTCATGCTCCTGGAAAATTTTAAAGGAAAACTGACTCACTTTTCTCCGACTTGTTATTCAAAGCTCCACAGGGTATAACACTGCTCTTTGAAAAATCGGAATCCAACCTGAAATCTTCATTACTAAAACAACAATTTCTCATTACTTCGGACGATACAAGGTTTTACCTATCTCAAAACGTGATTAATTTGGTCATTCAATCTTTACATTTATTTATTACTATTAAATTATTTAACTGAATTTATTATATCCGACGATGTTATTATTTTAAGCTATATTAAACGTGATTAATTTGATCGTCCAATTTTTATTATTTATTATTACTTTAAACACTTCAAAGTTTTTAATAACTTATATAAACACTTCACGCCACAATTTATTTTATGTTATTATTTCTGACGACGTTATTATTTTTTAAACTATATCAAACGTGATTAACTTGATCATTCGATTTTTATTTTTTTATTATTACTTAAAACATTTCAAAATTTTTAATAACTTTTTATAAACACCTCTGATGTATAATATTTATAACCCGATAAAAGTATAGTTGATTACGTTATCTAAGGTGCCGTATATTAATTTAGTAATATATAAATTATTCCAATAACGGTTAACTTGATAAATTGAATTTAACGATGTTGTTATTTAGCACTGGATTTAACACGGATAAGTTACTACAATAAACCACCATTGTTTAAACCGGATTGATAAAGAAAGTAAATTTTTATTTTAAATTTTTACGCTAAGTTTTAGATCTAAATTTATTTATTCACTGAATTTAAATTTAAATTTTTATAGAATTTCACTGCTTTAAGATAGAGATATTTCAAAGTAAATGAAGCACTTCCTTGAAATTTTCTAAGTCCTGAAGACACTGAATTTACTATTATCTTTTCAGAAATTTTCTAAGTCCTGAAGACACTGAAGTTATTAGTAAGTATCTTTTCAGATATTTTCTAAGTCCTGGAAAATTAACTGATAAACTCAAAAATACTAACGAAGACAATTCTCGCGACACACTAGGACACTTCAGGATCCTTACCGCACTCGAAAACCGACTGACTAAACAGCTCCTGCAAGGCTTTAAATAGGTCCCTCAGCTCCAAAAGAGCTTAATCGTAATTTCAATGGTCTGAGATAATAAGCTATATCAACTCGAGAATCGGAACATTCAATTCACTACAATGCTAAATCAATAATTAGCCACTACCCATCGGACGCACTCTTCATAAGATAGTTACCAGATCCGAACTTAGAGATTGTACTATAGATCGCCCACTTCTTCCCTTTGTTTCAGAATACAAAATTATTATTCATATGAGACTGTTTTTTTGTCCCGTTTTCCTTCAATTTGGAAAGTGTCCGTCCGTGACGTACTGAATCTAGATCTCGAATTTGCACAGGCGTTTGCAAAACGCAGATACCGCTACTTTTCCGACTTGATTATGGGATTTCTATAATTATCTCTTTCTCTAGGCACCTACGTTCTCCTTGAATGTATATCCATTACATTTCTAGACCGTATTTACGCTTTTTTTTGTCGTTTACACCCACTTCTTTTACTTTTCCACCCAATCTTCACAATTTTCTGTTCCCCAAAGTTTCCTTTATTACTATCTTTGTCTGCTCTCCCCTTCCCAGAGTATTCCTCTTTCCCTTATAACTTTATGATTAGTCAAAGCCTGATCCGAGATGGTATCTTCCTCGCAACGCTCTGATGACACCCCTGATTGCGCAATTTCGCATTTAACACTCGCAATTTTGTTTTCTCTACACATGTTTTCCCACCAAGCCTTTCAACATAAAATCTATCTTACCAGCTACTCGAATTTTATATATAATCTCCGTTTTTCTTTTGCTCACTACCAAAGTCCGACCCTGGAATATCCGTCAATTTTATTGCATCCTCGGGGCCCCGCCTAAAATGCATCTCATTCTTGCAGGAAAAGCCATCAATTTCGTCTAATCGTTATTTACATTTCGAAAATTAAATAAGTCCAAGCAATTAATCATGTTTTATATCTCGGTCGTTAGTTTTAATTGTTTTTTCTTAGAGTAAATAATCCATAAGCCACGTGTATTTCTTGATCACCCTTTAGGGCAATAAAATCTCCTAATTGCCTAAAAACCATGTCAGAAAAATTGTTGTTATAAACACAATAAAGTGCAAGAGCTCGACAACCATTTATCTAAGCTCATTTCAACGTGATCGTTCCTCTGTCCCACTGTACTTTCCTAGCCTAATGTTGCGCAAAATTCCCTTTTTTTTCTCTCGCTAATAAGTAGCTACGTGACATATGATCCCTTGGCCCCAGACGTGGCTGTTAATCCCCTTTTTTTTTGTCTCTAAATGTTTCCGAGATGCTAGATCCTAGACCCTCCTCTCCGAGCAACGATATATTAATTTTAATAGAATTTTATTTTGAAATTCGCCCCTTTTTCTTTTTTTTTTCTTTTCACCAGCCTTGTTTTCACAGCTTTAATAATTATGGTCAACTTGCACCCACGCCCCTTCTCGTTCAATTTGTTCATTTCCTTCAGATCAGCGACTGTTAGTCACCACGCACAATATGCTTTGTCTGAAGTGCCTACGGTATAAAGTCATTTTGTTACTAAACGCCCCCTTCCTGGGCTTTTACAAATAGTGCATGGTTATTATTTCGTATTTATTGCACATAACCGAACTGCCTTAATAAAATAATCTATATTTATTCAAAGATAAATTGAAGATATCCACCGACTTGGTATAATCGTTTCCATCCATTAGTATTCTGGGCAATGAGGAATACATATGGTAGTTAGTCCCAAGACTCCTGCACTAATATAAATCCTGACTTCTAGTATTACGAAGTGGAATTCGGAAGCTTATCAATCCAAATAATACCGGACTATCAATTAAATCATTTGTAATTTTATATAAACACTAATTCAGTGAAATTCTTCCGTCATAACTTTTTTTTTGTGTTCCCTACCCTCATTTCTAATTATATAATTCTTTCATTTACGTAAGTTTGCATTTTTTTATATTTAAAGTTAACATTTCCACTCGTTTTCTATGGTTGTCAACTCCGTAATGCCCTGAATGTTTACATTCAAATTCGAGTCAATGGCCGCAATGCACCGGTTGTTTATCTAAAGTTCATTGCTCTCCATACTTCGTGAGAACATCAGGATCATTAATTAAACGTTTTATTGCCCAGTCCAAAGTCCGAAATCCCTTTGTTCCGGTCCTCGAGTCCGTTATTGGTGTTACTCCCTGATGGGCGTAACCCTATGCCCTATCTCTATCGTCTAATAACTCTTCTTTTGTTTTAAGCAGTCTACATTGCAAGCTTCAAATTTAAACGACAGGTGTCAATATCATACTGATTCCCACTCGAAACGTTCCAAAGTTTTTCTCTTCGTCTGTTAGGGCGACACCTATGAATATTCAAATATAACGCAACCACGTCTTTGACCCCTTAAAAGAAAACATAGAACCCACGTGACCAACGCAGCACTGATGATTCCTTCATTACATCACAATGTAAACCTGATAAAGGTAAGTGTGATTTGATCAAAATATTGTCTTAAATACTTTAGTAAAATGCGTGATAAACAAGCTTCGGCCCCTATTACTCAAACAAATAAATGCCTTTTTTCTTGAGCTTTTTAAATTAGTTTCATAACTCAGAACAGATTAACTATGGGAGAAGGATAACGATCGTTACAAGGTTATAATGCAATATTGTTTTTTGATAAATTTCTGAAAAGCGTCGCGGTTAAAAACGACAAGTGGCTAACTAACATTTTTTTGCTCTTTATCAAAATTCTTAATCGTTTCGTTTTTATCGCAACAAAGGAAGAAAAATGCATTTGTGCAAATTCTGATATTTATGAGTAGTGCACACCATTTAACACACTGATGAGCAACCAGCGGCTCGCAAGCCCATTTTGTGCGGCCCCGGGCTAAATGCTAAGTGCATAAATAAAATATCAAAAAATTTGGTAAAAAAAAAAATTCAACAGCTTTTGATCTATTTTGCAAAAGAGTTTAGCGTAAAACTTTAGTTTTCTTTCAAAGTTTTAAATCAGCAGCTCAAAATAATAAGTTTTTTTTTTAACACATTTCTTAAAAAGTCAGAATTTTTGGATACGGGAAAATAATTTTAGTTCAGATCTATGTTTTATGCATTTTAAGTCTTTCTCTTTTATAAAATACCAAAAGTTTTCTTGACGATTTTTGAACTTTCCGAACGACAATAAATCAGCAAAAAATTATTGGTTTGGTCTTGAACATGGTAAAATTTTTGTCTGCATTTGATAAAAAAAATTGAAAGTACTTTTTTTCATATTATATTCTTTAATATTTCAGAATAATCTACACAAAATCGAAGGCATTTATTTTTTGGCCTTGAGACAAAATGAATTCACCTGCGGGGCTTCGTTTTTGATTTGAATATCGATTTACAAAACTCAAGTAGATTTGCGGCACCACCGACTGCAAAGTTAAAAATATCAAGCCCGACTACTTACATCCCGCGTAAAAACTGAAAATGAATAATTTGGCCCTCTGGGTAAAAAAAAAACTGGAGGCGCGAGGTGATGAATTTTTTTATTACTAAAAGAGGGTCGCGCCTCTAGAAACTTTGAAAACCGCGGTTTTAGATCACAGACATCAGATGTGAATCCTTACCATGTTCTACCGATATTTCAATGGAAAATGCTCCGAGGTATCATGTATCCATTCAGACCGGTGCATTGTCGGGAAACACGCCAAACGCGCGCTCCACATTTATACTTTGTGGGCACTATTTATCTCATTAGAACGGGTCGTTTCCACGACAGAACCAATAGAGAACCCAAAAAAGTCGGTGAACACCCAAAGATACACAACGGCGATATAGGTTTTGTAAATACACGGCCTGGCTGGAATCTGAAATGACTGTTTGGTCGAGTGTTATTATTATCTAAGTATACACTGAGACCATTTTTAACGATTTCTCAATAGTTTGAGATAGAGTTTTATAATTTTCTCAATATTTTTTGAAATTGTTTAGAAGCATCGTTAATTTTGAATATGTGATTTGTCTTCATTTGTATTGATTTTTTTTACAATTGATTGATTTAAGTGGTCCAGGAATATTCCTGCTTTGAAACATAGATTACAAATAAACGCAATCGGATTTGCTACAATGGATTTCAATACTTTCGGCGGATTTGTCGAGATTTTATCTGGCCACCAAACATTCGAAGCTTGAGGTCATCTATCATTTTTGTGACTCATTTAGTGGTTATTTTAATCTGGCAAACAACAGATGTGGTTATATTGTTACATTTTTCAAGAATTTTATATGCGAGTAGGGCTTCTACTGAAGAGAAATATTTGTTTGCGTGATTCGCCATCCATTTGGGATCAGAAATGCTTGTGTTTTCAATGTCAAGTGATTGTATTAGAGTTGAAATTTAATATTAGTTTTAGAAATATTACAAAAAAATTCCCCAAAGCGTTTCGTTTTGGAGTTAAGGTATTTTGGAATAAATATTTTTTTAATAAAAAGTTTCATTGGTATTTTTGGTTAGTTTTTAAACAAATTCCTATACCATTTGTAATTATTTTGTAGTAATGTATTTTCTGGAAACGTTTTCGTCTTTTTGTGGTACTGATTTCTCTTGTGGATTAATTTGACTTATATAATACGAAGTCTTCCCATCTCACTCTACACTGATGAAGTCATGTTATTAAATTTCTATCCCCACAATTATGAATACTGAAATCATTGTCTTTGACATCAAAACGTTGACTCCAAAAAATAATGAAAAATAATCTCAAAAATTGAGACTTTTTTTCCTTTTCTTGAAAGTTTTGAACGCTAAATTAATTTTGGCTTAAAATACAAACTGCCTAATAAAACTATTATAACTAAAGAAAACAATAATATGATTTATAACACATAATAAGACAAAGTAAATAATAAAAAATTGCAATCGTTTATAACTTTTGAAGGTTATTCCCATAAATGCAACCATTGTATTTTTCTGTCTCTTGTTCTCTTTAATATTTTCGTTTAGATTATTATTGTTAGTTTCTTCTTCCAAAATAAAAATATGATTTACTCGATTAAAATGAAATTTGAAAATATTTTATCTGACTTTACATTTAAAATACTGGCAATATTAAAACGAATGCTAAACAAAGGCTACAAAATATTATCAGCAAATAATTTAAATGTCAACAACCAACCCACGGGAGGTTGCGATAAATTTAAAACGATGATTTTATCTCAAAAAATCTTGTCGACCGTATTGTAACCTTCGGGTACTTGGTGCAATACTTAAATAAGCATCTTGATAAAAAATCCATTAAAACTTCTAACCGACACCCAAGTTAAATAACCTTCACAAGTTACTACTTACAAAGTATTATTTTGAGGTTCATAATCACGGAAAAATTTTCAACTCGACACTGCCTCCAAAATCTTACAGCTTTTGAATTATTATGCGATTTTTTTACACCATTTTTTAAATGGAAAATACTTTGGGTAGGTGCATAAACACGCATTTTATGGTATTAAAATCGTGTAGGTAGTATTAAAATGAATAGTTTCATAATATAATGCTGTACAATGAAAATGGATTTTAAAAATATATCTTTCCAGCAATATTTTATGTTGGTTTGACAGACCAATCAGTTCTTTAAAAATATGAACAGTGCCTTAGTTATGACATCATTCAGAAAAAACAAGTCATTCGTCAACATTTTAAAGTTTTCTGTGAGTATTAAACAGCTCGATAGCAGTAATTTTATTTATATATAAAATATAGCATGAATCACAATTTCACATCAATTTATTTATTGCATTGGGTTCGAAATGTGATTATGAAAATTCTAGAAAAACATTTGTTTTAGCTTAGCATAATAATAAAGCGGTTACAAGATGACTTTTACTCTGGGTACATCGCATGCTGAGAATTCCCCGGTCAGACCGAGTAACCAATGTAGGGGTCATGACAAGAATGTCCAAAGACAGTTAAACTGTCATCACAAATCAGAAAGCGCAAACTACAGTACTTTGGACATATACTGACAAACAAAATACAAGCACGAAATGCTTCTGGTTAAAATGCAAGGAAATATACGTGATACGGGAATTGCTGGTAAAATCCAATCATCGTGGCTAAAGAGGAGTGGCTTGACCGCAGAACAGCGTTTTTATTTGGGTTCGTAGTTCCAATGGTTCATAATTCATTGATGCTCTTCAACCTCTGATACGGGGAGAACATGAAAATAAAATGTGAATTCCTTTGACGTTCCTTGGCTGCTTACATTGTAATTTGGCAAGGCAGATGAAGGGGGTAGGACGAACATTCCCAGGAGACTGATAAAATTACAAGCAATCTTCTTTATTTTATAATGATACGCAATCTTCCTCAAATAATATTAGAAATGTTACTAACATTGTGAAAAATGGAACCAAATCATTTATATTAAATGTCATGGAAATCCTTTGAACGCAGTCTTAGCTACTTAGAAATTACGCTCAAATATCTGAATGTAGGTTTACTTAAAAATCTATATTTATATCAACGAAAATATTTATTTCTGCGACAATTAAGTTAAAATTAGCATTTTCCCCGGCAGAAAATTCGCTTCAAGATTTGCTGTTAATGACGTTAAAAGTTTCAGAGTTTTCTCTCAACAAAGAATTTAGTACTGCAACATTTATGGAAACCTCACTCTAAACACGGAGCGGATTATTCACCTTGTCGCTGTTTTTTCTCTCAAACAGAAATGACAGAGGTAAGAGTAACTCGCGCAACGGACACTAAATATTTAAGCAGGCTTTCTGCTAGTTTTGCCTTTGTTATACGCTGTACAATCCCCTGTTTACGTATAGACTCAGAGGAACAGAGTTTTTGTCATTTTTATAGAATATTTAAGTCATCCATAGTGCCTACAGAACTCGTAGGATTATGGGCAATTTAGATAATGAAATATGTTTTACTTTTGCAAATTTTAATCATATTATTTAATACAGTTATTAATATTGTAATATATTATTTAATATCATTAATATTTTCATTAAACCAACATTTTTTTCCGTCTCGCAAAAAAAAATGTTTCTGATTTTAAAATATGGTTTGATTTGTTTCCAGTAGCATATATTCTATTCTATTAATCCAAATGGAATACATATTTTCAGAAAAGAGCTATGTTGAGTATGTTTGTAAAACGGAAAGACGGTTATGATTGTGACTCGTGATAATTACATACCAATTACAGTTAAGTTTCGTTGCAAATCTGTCATTAATTGCTAAAATCTTGCATTCTATCAAATTGTTTAAAATAATACCAATGGGCACACAGAAGGATTCACTCAATAGAAAACGGACTTCCTACTGCTTGCATTGTAAGACAAATCTCTTGCCATTAAGTCTGTGCAGGCTCCCTTTGGTTTAAACTGCGACAGATAATTGGCTGACATCGTATTTATCCAATCGATTGCTAGCCATGCGCGCTAGTGGGGGTTAACCATCAAACTTCACAGCTCACTCCTCTGCTCTGATCGTCCAGGGGTCCATTCTGGGTCATCTACCCCTTAGCTTCGTACAAAATTCTCTAAAATAATGCAGTATTTTTATTATATATTTTTTTTAATTACCAAAGAGATGGGGTTTAGGATCAATAATTGGGTGTTCTCCGGTTGATCTAAAGCCGTTTCAAATTTTTGATTACACGTCAGAACGATATAAGTACAAATTTTATTCAGCATCCAATGCTGCCACCCTTTACACATTTCAAACAACTTGATTCCAAAATTTACTGGCTGAAAAATTCTAAAAAAACCCAGTCAAAGCATTGATGGGTGGAGTGTAAAGTATGAAATGAAATGACTCCTCCATGCTTATTGAAACTGTGCTTTGGCGAAGACTGAAATCCACGACAATCAACTATAAATCAGCAAAATCATCAGCTTTCGCAGATTCAAGAAGCAAGAGAATGAAACATTATCGGCCTTAGATATTTAAGCCTAATTCTAGGTATTTAACAAGTTAGTAAAGCATTCTGTCATCCGTTCTCGTTTTAATAATTTAACTACAAGTAGGTACTATTAAGTCCAATTTAACTGTAATTTTGGAGCGATTTTATGTACTTCTTATTATAACAAATACGCCACAACACAATCGTCCACGAGTTATGAAAATATCTGTTTTAGTCTAACTACCTACTTACATTACGAAGCTAGAAAAACCTTCCGCTGGAAGTCTTTGTTAGGACTACATACATATACGTTATCACAGTGGAGGAGCAAAGCTCTAGACTAGTGATCTGGAGGTCGACCTTTTCGACCGGTCAGTGGTTGAGTGGGCATCGCGTTTGGGTCCCACTCGGGCGTCGCGTGTTCGATTCCTCGGCTGGCTAAGTCCTCCATCACGTCTCAAGCAACATTTTCGGCTTACTGTGGTGGTAGTAGAAGATTTTTAAAAATTGTTGGGTTATTCGTAACCCGGGAATGTTTGTCTTTCTCTCCTGTAAATCCTAGTTGGCCACAACAGTATCGGGCGTTATTAATAGGCTTACAGTTGAAATTTAAGAAACCGACTTCGAATACATATCCGACGCCGCGCCTTATGCAAAACTATCTTCGTACTTGAAGTTTGTTAAAAAGCTATTTTTGCATTCAAGCAAGTAGCCAATAATGTCAAAGGATGGTGCCACTTGATATGTAACTTCGTGAATCTTTCCGGGCATAGAGATATTGATGATGACATTATTGTAACTGGCAGTTTTGAATAATAATACCACGCGTTTATATATATTATACATGCCGTCATTGCCAGTCGCGGTTACTTTGTCCCAGTGACCAGCTTTCACTGGATCTGAGGAACTGGCTATTTTTGGAACCGGTTCCTATCGAATTTACAAATTGGTAACTCACACTTAAACTAAGCGAAGCCGAACCAAAGCCGCTTGCAGGACCTAGCAGAAAAAACCTGTGCAGCAGGTTTTTAACTGCTAGTTGTATAGATATTATGTAATTGGTAGACAAAGTTTAAACGAGAAAATATTGTTGTCAGGCATCATAATATCATATCGTTTCTTAAAAACAATAATTTTGGCAAATTGCAGATTCGCGGTTGCATCTCGCTGAGAATTAATTTTTTTTTTGTTTTAGGCAATTCACCCTGGAGAGAGAAGAATTAATTAAAATGCACTCAAACTTTGAGCAAAGCAATTAACATTTTGCGGGATTTCATTGTTTGTTCAGATTGAAGGAGTGATGTTTGACTGTGAAATGCATGTTGTTGGTAAACTTTCAAACCCATGTTTTAGTAAGAAATTGCTTATGAATGTATTTGAATTTACAATACAAGAACCGTGATAATTAATTATATTGGGAGATATGCAGTTAGTTTACATTAACAATCTTCAACATATTAAGAGAAATTTTTTTTATTTTGTAAATTAATTTAGGATTCAAATTGCGTAGACCGGATGACCAGGACACACTGAACCCCAGATTCCTACCCACCCCTTAAACCCTTTTCCTTCCCAGTACTCTCCTTCCCTTTCTTTCCTTAAAAAAACCCTCCGCACAGCATCCCCAAAGATGACATAGGCCCTGAGGGAAATTATTTTCCTCAGGGCCTCCTGTGTGGAGCTCATGTAAAAAAAAAGATCGTGTAAAAAAAAGATTAACCGGAGTAAAAAGCATGAAATTATATTTTGTTATAAGCTTTCAAGCGTACTGTATTGGGTCCGCACATACTTTAATAGTACACAATTGCTAACCCTGTACAAATCGCAAGGACACCCAACGGTTGAATTAGGAAGCCACCTCTGGTCTGGAGCTCCAGAATAGTATTTCCAAATACTTGAAAAATACCCTCGACTGCAGAAACGGACGGTCCGTTTGATAGATTCTCCCACCTTAACGAACGGACTGCAATCTTTAGAGCACAGGCGTCGGGTTGGAATGCTATCCCTATTCTATCGGTATTTCAATGGAAGACGCTCTGAGGAACTAGCGTCTTTGAGCCCTTTGGCACCGGTGCATAGTCGGGAGAACGTCAAACGCGCGCCCAACATATGTACGCGGTTGACATTTGTCATATGAGAACGGGTCGTTTTTTCGACTTTTCCTTCCTCTCCTCAAAAAGACCCTCCACACAGCATCCCAGATGACATAGGCCCTAAGGGAAATTATTTTCCTCCGGGCCTCCTGTATGGAGTTAATGTAAAAAAATATATATATATTTATATAGGTACGCGTACTTTAAAAAAAATTGATTATTATTGTTATAAATTATTCAGAATGCCCTAATAATGCCTTTAACGCCTTACATTTTTTCTCTAAAATACCGAATCATGCTAATTTAACATATTATGTGTTTAACAACTTATTTTCGGTCTTTAAAAGCTCTTTCAAACTGCTTATTTATTTTAATTTCGGCTTTCAAAAAGATTTTTCATATTCTTAATTTTTTTCTTCAACATGAAAAGGCTATAAAAAAACTTTGATGGCTTTGTAAATAAACACATTTTTTTCATTTTTTGTCACGAATGGAATGATAAATCAAATGGATAGCACAATGACTTAGTGTGTCTTTTAATAAATAATAAATTCCGCAAGATGCTTCGCAATAAGTTTTGACAAAATGAAATCTTTCAGCAGTAAGCAGTGGGGGGGGGGGGGCGGGCTGTTCATCAAATTTCCCTGAATACGATATACGCGCATCTGGCATCCGGTCGCATTTAGCGATATTTCATATTTATACCGAACGCCGTCTCAAGGAAATGTGTACACACTACACACGCTCGGGCTAAGGGTGCCGGGACTGCGGGGTACTCGGCTACCCCTGGAAATAGGTATGACTTACCCCTTTGTGAAAACACGACTCGACTCGAATATAAATTATTCATATAGGGCGTGAGCCTACCGGGGGCGCAGGAGTTATGAAGGGAAGAAGAAGGCAGAGATCTCCTGCGCTACAAGACGGAACAGCCTCCCGGACTGCCGCGATGCCGGGCTGCCAGGCTGCCAGGAGTAAAAAGACCACCTCGAGAACGTATGAGGAATCGTGAGAGGCATATCGCTCGAAAGTGAATTTTGAACAGAGGAATGTCTCCATAAATTTTAATTTCGTTGCAAGCGGCGCTTGGAGTGGGAAAATTTCATTGGTGCGACCCATTCTGAATATTGATGGCTGCTTGAATGTTGCATGGCGAAAAGACGATTGTATCGATTCCTCTTATATCGATTCTAAACCAACTCTCACATTTAACCTTTATATTCTTCTTCAAATACTGTTAAATAAGTTATTTATATACCTGCCACTCGTAAAAATGTTCTTTTCTTCATATCGCTGTATTTTTGAAGTGTGTCTATTAAAAATATTTTAAGTTTGTCTATTAAAAATAAGTATCAAAAAGCATTCGTTTTTATTTTGTGAAAACAAAAACGAATTTATACCAAGTATTTAAAAAGTTTTGATTCTCAACGTTCTTACTTTATTACTTAAAGAGATGTAATAAATGCCTATTGCAAACAATTTGTCGTGTGTTTTCGTATTCATGCAGGTATTCATTTTGTTTTAGTATTTCCAGACACGATTCAAATAGGTAAGTTATTTGACTTCCCTCGAAGTAAATAACAATGCAACGAATTTTATGTAAAGGAATTTAGACGATTTGTTGCGTGCATTGCGCATTCTACATCAATTAAACATTTTGAATGTGTACGTACATTCTGCTGAATTTTAGCTCATTCCCAGAATAATGCTATCAAAATCCTAACTATTGATATAATTATGTTTGCATATTCCAATGGCATTTTAGTGGTCGTACTGGTAGTACCTAATTAGTAATAAATTATATACGCCTCTTCAACGTTTCCACGCTTTAATACATTTTTTTCAATAAACAATACAGTTGGAGTTTATACCCACAAAATATTATATTTTGGGTCTCATGTTTTTTAAGGTAAAGATAAATCTCTATCCTCACAATATGATATCTTACTAGTCAGTAGTCAGCGTATAATAAACTCTTAAAATCTTATGGGTCTCTGAAACTCCCAACTCCCAAGATCATCGTGCTCAAGTTAGTAAATGTTTCACACCTCCCTCCTTCCTACTTGCTCCTCTCCCCTCTCCTGTTCCGGGAGAGGAAGAAAGTAAAATGGTCGAGCATTCGTTCCTTACGCATTTCAACACGTGAGCATGAATAAGAAATAGGAAACGGAGCAATTTCCTCGGATATAGAGCAGGTCTCGTATTGCACCGCGAAAATGTTGTTGCTTTATTCACGGCAGTCGGAGTTTACACAATTCATCCCGGTAAGTGCTCCCATTGCGCTGATTAAAACGGGGAAGGACCGAAATCATAATGAACAACACAGATAAGACGAGGAATTATGCTACTTGCCCTATTTATTACCGGCTGGAGCTGAATTCCGCATCCGGATGCAAGTGAACGTACTGTTACCGTTCCTCCCCGCCCCACTTCCGTACTCAACCGGAGGGAAGCATTAAGCTATTTCATCCGAAAGGAATAACGTGCATAACTAGGCTTTACGTCCAAGCCTCAGATGCTCCGGTCTTTTGTAAACAACAACATGTTACAAATGTGTAGGTGAGGATAATACTCGTGTATTGATACAGATGTTGAATTTTTATATGTATTCAGGTAAAAATCATAAAAACAGTTAAAATATTTAAAATCATAATATCGATGTACTTTTAAAGATATGCTCCACACATGAGGCTCCGAGGAAAAAAATCCCTTGGAGCCTGTCATCTTTGGGGATGCTATGTTGAGGGACTTTAGAAAAAAGGGATGGAGAAGAATTCCTGGGAAGGAAAAAGGTTTTAGGGTTGAGTAGCAAACTGGGGGACAGTGTGTCCAGCAGTAACGGACATATGAATTCATCCTTCCCACTGTGGTGCAAGGCGATGCGTCGTGAAAGTTAAAAGGTCCCATCATCTCCCGTCCGGCCAGCGACACGGTGGGTGGGCAAACGTATCCGCCGCCAAGACCTAGACAAACCTCATCCCGTGAACCCGGTCACCCCTGCCAAGCCAGTAAAACTTAGCGAACCACTTGCGGTGATCTATGGCAGGGGTGTTGGTTAACCAATAAATGGTTCCCGGGGCAACGGTCCCATACCGGCCCTCCAAATTGGTCATTTTTCGTCTTACAATTGAGCCGAAACACTAATATATTCATATTAAAGGCTTGAATGAAGAAACTCCCAGAATCGTTAACTAGTTTTTTTTTAACTTTAAATCTCACAAACGTATTCGTATTACATAAAGTATCAGTTAGACCATAGGTCGAAGAACAATTTTGCACTACTAGGTATAATACTGCGGAATATTATTTCCTATCCCAAACATCTGCATTATACTCTGAATTTGTGCGGAAAATTACTTTTTACAATAGTTCATCTACGGAAAACGTGAATGAATTGTTTGTCCGGAGAACACCCATAGTAAAGTAACCGAAAGTAAATAAGTACGGATGTACAAAAATAAAACACAATATCAAAAATAAAAATAGATAGATATATTTCATAAGGACTTTATTCATGATAAATTAATCTCACCAAAAATTTTAAAAACTTTTGGTTTCCAGTGATATTTTTTATTTTTTTTGACTAAAAATATAAAAAATTAGTAGGTATTGGACGGTTAGAGGCTGGTAGGGGATTGGGTGGTTACTGGTTACTTGGCTAAGTGACCAGTGAAGACATGTGGGAGAAACATATTTTTGTTAGATTAATGTGGTCACATCACACGCCGAAAACCGCAAACACGAAAGTGAACTGGGAATACTCCATTAAGAAAAAAAAGACGTCGTGAAAGTCACCGGAGACCAAAATATCATATACTAGTACATGTTTTACTCCAAGTAATTTCAGAAATCATTTGTCAAAGTAAGTCAAGTACGTCCCTGAACACCGTGTATTTAAATGCAAAGTAAACAATAAATACAATAATTATTATAGGTAGGTACATCAATTAAAGACCAACGTCCTCTTAAAGATGAAATCATTACACATGGAGGTGACCAACGGCTTCATGGAGATAAATCCGTAACTCATCACACATGGATGTGACCAACGTCCTCATAGAGATGAAATCGTAACTCATTACACATGGATGTGGTCAACATCTTCTTAGAGATGAAATTGTAACTCGTTACACATGGATGTGACCAACGGCTTCATAGAGATGAAATCTCAACTCATCACAACACACGGATGTGACCAACGTCCTTAATGAGATGAACGCGTAACTCATTACAAATGGAAGTAACCAACATCCACTTGGAGATGAAATGTCAAGTATGAAGAAAAAAATACCAAGCATTACGGAAATATGAAATATGGTTCCTTTTTTCTCACAACATATAAGATGTATAATAAAATATGCATAATTACTTGATTAAGAGAACATCTTTTGAACACAAAAAAAATTTATAAACTCAATATTCACATGAATTGGATAGGTAATTAGTGAAATCTTATTCTTTTCCTGCTTAAATGAATTTTGTAAAGCGAGATAAAGAATAAATGACGCAATAAAATTCCCTTCAATTCAACAGCGTCCCTTAGTCACTCTTCGGTAGAGAAGACTTCCAACAACCCCATTCCAAAGAAACTTTCCGAATAGTTATAAAGGCGGCCCCTGCTGAGAAACGCTGCGTTGTTGATGTAACAGCGTAGTAATGTACCCAAGCAATCGCTTTCTTGTCCTTAAGTGCAATTTAAGTTTTCCAAGAAATCGTTTCAATTAATCAATTAATTCCAAAGAGATGCGCCATTTTCTAAGCCGGATTCATTCATTTGTGAGAATTGCCAGCACTTTTACCATCCCGCTTATATTCTCCTACGCCAGCCAAGTTGCGACGTCTTTTCTCGTTTATATTCCGGGTGCAATATTTGACACCACAATTTTATAAATCTATCATTTTTCAAGTTTTAAACTGCGCCGTGTGCATTTCCTTGAAATGATTAAGCCTCATGGGTATATTTTCTACATGGAACAAGTCCATAAAATATGTACTTGGGTTATTCAAGTTTTTTAATCAGACAAAGCGTTTTTTAACTTTAGATATTGTGAATTTATTTTTAAACATTTGTGAAAATTTTGCGCTCATCAACATTGTTAAGATATCATTTATTTGGTAACATCGTAATACCATTGTTTTTTTTTCATCTTTTGATATTCAATGAAGCTCACTCACCGGAGTCCGTTTTCAGCAATTATTGGCACAGCTGCGTGGTTTCTGTCTGAGATTACATCGTGCCCAGGAAGAGCCTGCGAGTACTCTTGTGGTGTTATTTGCCGAAATACAGACCAGCTCGACAATAAAGGAATGCGTATTACTCCTTCTAGTCTACCTTTCAATATCCAGCACTAAAGAAACCATTCGATCTGGATATCTGCAGTTACTGTTTTATCAGAGAAAATAACATTTTTCACCGAAGAGCAATTCTATTTATTTGTGAATTTCATTTAAAAAAAATCACTTTTATTTTTGTTTTTCGTAGTTAACTTTTCACGAATTAAGTATCTTCGAGAATGGCACAGCTCTAGTACAATTACATTGTTTAAAGCGAATGCCTCTAAAGTACAACTAAAGTACAATATCGCTTAGTAAAAACAGAACAAGGAGAAATTTCAATGGAATTTATTTTACTGTAAATCTGCGGAACGAAATACAACTTGTTATAGAATTTGTGTTTTAGGGTATGCACCATTGAATCTTCTTTAGTTTTATTGCTTTAACAACGTGAAGTTAAAATAACACAAGGCCTTTTCCATTTTTATTTTATTCAAGAATTAAAAATGTAATAAATTAAAAAGGGACATACTTGTACTGTAAATGAATACTACCACAAACAAACAATAAACATAGATTTGAGTATCTATGTTTATTGTTACCCATACAATTGTTGCGTTTTTTGTATGGTAATTGCTTACAAGATGCAATTGAAAATTTATATCGTAGGTTTTTGCGAGTTTTGCGGATACATCTATCAAAGAGTCTGAGTATTTTTATTTACAATATTGTAAACTCTATACATTTTTCGTATATATCGCATTCAGGGGCAATCCTTTCAAACAGAATATGTAATGATTCAATAAAGAAGTTCACAATTTTGTTAGAAAAATCGATCAGAGATTTTTCTGCGTTTACGTGGGGTTGAAGACTGAAACGGTACGAGATAGGTGTCATGTTTGTGTGTTTGTGATGCAGAATTTAATAATATATAGTTTGTGTGTTTGTGATATAGAATTTAATAAGATCAATATATTTTTGGCGATAGTCAACCTCCGGTAGAACATGACGACAGGAACAAAATTAATAGGTTTGAAATTGGGGTTTCAAAATGACTGTGGCGTATTCCGTAGTAATAATATGTTATGAAATTTCAAATCATCTCACCCTTGCCCCATTAAAGGTGATTGAGTATCAAAAATTTTACTACTATTGACTAATTGAAATTAAAAATGACTTTCGTATTTATTACCACCACGAAAAAATTCAAAGTAACACTGTTTTAAGCGTTAAGAGGAATATAAAAGGTAGAAATATTTCGATTCTCATGCCTTCAAAATTTAAAATTGAGCGTCTTATTTACACGAGGCAAGTAAGCGAAAAAGTGTATTTTATTTATTTTTTGCATAATGTTATAAGAATGAAAAAAAGTTAGAACATACTTAACCTCAAAAATAGTCTTGGCCATCTTAGAATCTTTTTTTTTTAAATACCCCTTTGGGTATTTAAAAAAAAAAAATTCTTATATTACTTCATAGTTAAATCACGCAAAAACATTTTTTTATTGGTTTACGCTTATATTTTTTCTTATGTAAATAATAATTTTATTGTAATTCCAATACATAAAAAAGCTAGTAAAAGCTTCAACTTATCCGTAGTATATTTTTTGATGTTCATAATGTAAACCGATTCGTCGTAAAGCTTAATCTAAATAGTATGTAAGTAGGATTTCACGTATAGCCTCATCTTAAGTGTCTAAGCCGGTTAGGTACATTATATTGAAAATTATAATATATGTTTTAATTATTTAGGCAAAGCAAAACTATAAAATAAAATGACCGTGCAGATCAGAACTGTTTTCATAACCGACTTGACCAAAAAGGTCAATACTCACAAATAATTGAGCCTGGTTAACGTGCCGCTTGGAAGGCACTCAGGCACAAAGGGAGATAAATAAATGCTGTTGTTTGTCAACAAGCTTTGACGAGGAACTTTTCGTTTAGGCAGGCATACGGAGACGTATCCGCTTGAGATATTTCTTGTGACAATATCACGTTATACGCATTTTTTGTCGTTTAAAAAAGACCTCTGGCGCAGAAAAGGATATCACGTAGACGCGTATGTTTTTTATAAGCCGCTCATCGCTCACTCACTTTTCCCAACCATAACAGCTTCATATATCTTTTTTTATTTCGTCGACTAGGCTTCTCTTCACGCCGCAATAATTTCTTGTCATTTGCGGTTACGCCAGTTAAACACATTGTTGTTGAACAGCGTGAGAAACTTTCCAAAGTAAATCTATAACGTTACTTTTCTAGGGAACGTCTACCCTGTATACTGTAAAGTGAAGATTCAAGAGAAAATCTTTTTGTAAATAAAATTCTGGAGAAATGTTTCGCGAAGAACGACTCCCATTTCTCTGAGGAAAGCCGACGGCAGCGGCACGGTGATCGGGAAGCCAATAACAAAATGTTTCTTAAAACAATTGAGTGAAATCACTTGAGATTTAGTTAATGACTGGAGATAATCTGCGCAACAGCAGAACACACGATAATGGCTTTATTGCGGGATAATAAACGGATTTACTGATAAAAGCTTCAGACAGTGGTGCGCGTGCGGTTAGATATTTGCGACGTTTTCGGAAAAGTTGTAAAACTTTTCAGAACGGTAGCAATACATTATTTTACATTAACTCAACAGGAGGCCCTGAGAAAAATAATTTCCCATAATAGGGTATTTTCACAGTTTTTTTTTTATTATTGAAAAAAAATAAGTAAAAAATTACGATGATAACGGAATTTTTATTTTATTTTTATGACGACGGATAAATTTTCTACAGCGTTTTAAAATACGCCTTTTTAAAAGGCGGCCAAAACGATGTTTTCGCGCCGAATAACTCTGTGACGTCACCCCCGCCGAACATCTTGTTATCGCCGCGGTAAGTAACTGTAGTTAGTTCGTAAGTTGTAGCTGGTGTTATTTATTGACTTCCAGTTTGCTCGAATTACATCGTTATAATCTTCCCACTTGCTAAATATAATTATATAATAATAACATATATAATTTGGTACACATGCGTATAAATACTATAAGAAAAACCTAAAATAAGATGTTTAAGATCCTTTCTAATGCGACAAAAAACCTTTACTAATTTGACCGTGTACAAATGTTGGGCGTGCGTTTGATGTGTTTGAATTGATCAATGAAGCTAGTTCCTCGAAGCACCTTCTATTGAAATACCGGTAGAATAAGGACACCATTCCCACCTGAAGCCTGTGCTCTAAACATTGCAATCCTTTTGTTAGAGAAGAAAATCTATCGAACGGACCCGTTTCTGATTTCTGAGTAAAGGGTTTTTCAAGTATTTTGGTGTCCCAGACCAGAGGTGGCTGCCAAATTCAACAGTGGGGCAGATTTGCAATTTGTACAGGGTCAGCACCTGTGTATCTGTGTGCCCTATAGTAAAGCTTTGTGAGAAGCTAACTTGACTCTGGCTTCGATGGAAACCCCCATGCCTGCTTTTTGCAAATTTGAATTTTAACATTACAATAAAAAAACATTTAGTTATTGACTATTTATATTCATAATTTAAACGTGGAAACACCTTTGCATACAGTCGTAAGATGGTTATCTACACAATAATAACGGCCTCTGTGGTCGAGGGGTTAGGCTCTCGACTAGCAATCTCGGCGTGAACAAGTAAATTTATATATATATATTTTTTTTTTTTAAGAAAGACAAACATTCCCGGGTTATGAATGATCTAACAATGCGAAAATCTCCTACTACCACCACATAATAGGAAAATGTTGCTTGTGTCGTGATGTAACATTTAGCCGGCCGAGGAATCAAACCCGCGACGCCTGGGTGGGAACCAAACGTGGTGCCAACTCAGCCACTGACCGGTCTTTGAGTAAGTTGTGTCGCATTTCCCAATTTATTCGTTTAAAATAATACGTTGTATATTACAAACTCTATCTAAGTTTCTTAATAGACAATAAACAAGTGTTAATTTCAAGCGACCTCCCAGGTAAGTATGGTCCTGTAAGCATTTTTAAAAATGATCGCGTTCGTTGGTCGAGACATTGTACATATATTTAAGTACGAACCGGTGGATGCAATTTTTAGTCATAAGTTGTTTTTAATTGATTGTCTAGTTTGTAGTTTTTCTAGATTTAAGAAATATATTGTAAGTTTGTACAGCGCCCCTGAGGTGATTAATCACAAAAACGGCGCTATATACATCATGCAAATATTACCGATTGCAATTATTATTATTATTATTAGCGGCACGTTCCATAGTGGAAAATATTTTCAGTATCACCCTTGTGTAAGACCACCGTTCACAATTGAAACGTTGCTTGAAATGGCTTTAGCCGTGTTTGGTGACCAGATCTGAATAGCCATGTTCTTCCCACCTTCCTCTTTCCCATCTTCTTCCCCTCCCTACTACCTTCAGCCTCACAACATACCCCAATTGGGGATGCCATAGTCTCACTGGCTCCAGACAGGAGCAATTGGGACTCTTGTGCGGTATTTATATAAAAAATGGCTTTAACCGTGATTTGTGACTAGATCTGAATAGCCAGGTACTTTCCGACCTTTCTCTTCAACATCTTCTTTCCTCCCCACTACCTTCAGCCTCACAACATGCTCCAATTGGGGATGCCATTGTCTCACTTCTCACTGGCTCCAGGTGGTTGGGAGCAGTTGGGACTTTTGTGCGGTATTTACTTAAAAAAAGGAAATTTACTTGTAGAATAGCCAAAGTTTAAAAGATCATCTTATGACAGGGAAGTTGGCGAACTGACACTCTATTTTGTTATAATTTAATTTAAAAGGGCTAGAATTGACTCTATTTTAGGCTTATGTTGTTAAAATGTTGAAATATATACCAGTATACAATATGAGAGTTTGTGTAAAAAAAGTTTTATTACCATATCGCCTTAAAACCCCGAAATTCAGGGCTTACAAAAGTACTGTTACTCATTGTAGCGTCTATTTTAGGCAAGTTGTCGGATTACACCCGTAAAAAAACCACTATCAGTCATTACAGATGGACCATATTATATAAAACTGTAGGAATATAACACGAGCATCTTAAAAGTGAAATAAAACCGTCAATAACGGCGAACAAGTCGAGAATGTTTAGACATTTGTTAGTAACACGGTGTTAAACCTCTGAACTTTGACGGGCGTGACGTCATGATTCGGTCAACCAATCATGGGCCGTTTACCTAATTCAGCCGTCAGGCCTATTTTGAAATCAATAATTATGAATGAAAATATTAAAATTAAACATTTTTAATGCGATAATCATAATCAGAAAAATAATCTTTAAATCTTTCACATGTTTTTAGCGGTATACCTGGTTTGTGAAAATACCCTATTGTCATCTTTGAATATACTATGTCGATGGTTTTTTTTCAAGAAAGAAAGTAGTGAACGTAGTGAAAGTAGTAACTGAAAGTAGTGACTGAGTCTTGAAGAGACACATGATGTAGGAGGGAGCAGCGGCCGACAAATCTTTCCAAAGCCGAGCTGTTGAACTCAAAAATGAGTCGTAAAAGCGACCTGTTTGCATGTGACAAATGTCAACAGTGCTCATATGTTGTGCACGCAATTGGCGTGTTTCTCGACCATGCAACGGTGCAGAAGGAATCGATGACGTTAGTTCCTAGGAGGATCTTCCATTGTAATACCAGTAGAATAAGGATGGCAAACCTACCTGACGACTGTGCTCTAAAGATTGCATTTGCAGTTGTGTAATGTTGTTCTTTAGCACGAATGCGGTACACCGCGGTACCCGCTGAGTAGTATATATTGTAGATTATACGAACATTTTAATAAAGCTTAATGCGCAGTGCTTAAATTGGAAAAAATCTTTTCGGTTTTACAACGTTAGTCATGAAAAAGAAATCTGTTTTCTGGAACTGCGAAAAATCTCAATGAAAACACCTTTCAATCCAGACCAATATATTTGTTGGGAACTAGCTACGTCACGCGTCACGAGCAATGAACCATTCAACATTTTCATATAAAATAGGACATTGTTATAATCCGCATATTTAAAAAAAATATATATTTTTCAATAAAAAAAAATCAATAAAAGGGTCTTGAAAAGCAGGCCAAGTGACGGGGCCAAGCAGGGAAGTGACAACGAGTGAATTCACCAAAAGTCATCGGTTGACCAAGTATTAGAGTATACATTTTTTTCCTTAGCTCCACAGGAGGCCCTGAGGAAAAAAATCCTTACGGGTCAATGTCATCTTTGGGAATGTGTGTGGAGGGTCTTTTAGGGAAAAGAAGGAGAAGAAGTTCTGGGAAGGAAAAAGGTACGAGGGATGGGTAGGAATTTGGGGCATAATGTTTCCAAGAGTGACAGGCGTATGAATCCTTCCCTCCCACTGCGGTGCAAGACGACCGTTCGAGAGAGTCCGACTCTCGAGGTCAAGGTAAAGTCTCCCTCAACCGGTCTCTTCCAATCCGCAGTTAGTGGACCTAGACAAACCTCACCCCATGAACCCGGGCACCCCTGTTAATTCACCAAACTTGGAGTGACCTATGGCAGGGTTGTTGGTTGTCCAATAAATGATTCCCGGGGCGGCGGCGCCCATACCCGCCTCCGAAACTGTGAATAATTATAAAAGCAAAAAAATTCTATTAGCACATGAAAGTATTAAAAAAAAACTTTTATCCTTAGTTTTCTTCATACGGTGGTAATAAAAACATTTTTCAAATTGTGTAATTGCAGTGACAGTCCACGAGGGTGAGCAGCTCAATCTGGCGCGAATCAGCAGAACGGAGATGGGTGCCTACCTCTGCATAGCGACCAACGGTGTGCCGCCCTCCGTCTCTAAGAGGATCATCGTTGATGTGGAATGTAAGTTCATTGCTTCTTTACATGTCATACTTTGTGCTCACCTGATGTACGTTTCGGAGGGGGAGGGTTTATTAAAAAACTAGCTTTTCCCCGCGGCTTCGCTCGCATGGTATTACGGGAAATTACTATAGCGGTTGAACTTATCAATTATCCCCCCTCCTCCACACCCCCACCCCCTCCCGCATTCCATACATTCATTCCCTTACATTCAGTTTTCAAACATCTCGCCTGCCACCTAAATTTCATAAAGCTATAGCTCAAAGAAAAAAAGAATTATCCAATTTTGTTCATTCGTTCGGAATTTATGCGCTTACAAACATTTCGGATGTTTATTTTAAATTAAATATTTGGAAGTTTGTTAATATAATAAAAAAATTACTCTATTTATTATTCAGTCTTTATAATCGTTACGAATTATATTTTTAATGTAGGAACTCTTATCTGACATTTATTCCTTGCTTGTCCAAAAAAAAACAAAACATATTCTAATATTTGAATTTTCTGGAGCAGTAGCTGACCAGGGGGCTGAATACCTACCAGCTTAGAGCCCACAAATATATCAACATCGTTTCCATGGAAACGATTTTTTTCTGACGTTAGAAATAACTCGCTTTTGTTAGCGACAGAAAACGTATAACAAATATAATATATTAATATTTATAATTTCATAACGCCAGATCTTGCCATCATATACATACTGTAGTCTTCGCATATAATTTAGCTTTCTATTGGTGAATGAATTTTCAAAGTCTATTTATTGGTTAATGCGTGAAAGCGTCATAAACGAACTCTAGCAGTTTCGCATTTATAATATTAAGTATGGATATTTGATTCCAAACATGTTTGTTTTGGAATACCCCGGCCCTGTTACACAAAATTGAATTTGTACAGTTTGAACCCAATTTAACAAAGCGTATAGAAGCAATTTTTTTTATGAAAACAGAGCAATTTATAAAACATAATCACAGAAATGCCTTAAAAGTAACTAAAACAGATTTTCTGACGTCTCCTAAATATCTACACTTTTAAACGATTTCAGGATAAAATTACACAGGTTTGAATTTCACGTACCAACATTGCTCTGTCAAAATTACGCACGGACGGAATTACACGTTAGCGAAATTACACAAGAAGATTACACCTTTTGAGCTCCCCAGTAAGACTCTCTCGACCCATCGCCTTGGATCGCGTATTCATACGTCCGTCCCTCCTGGGCTCATTGACCCTCAGATTCCTTCCAACTTCTAATATCTTTTCATTCCGAGAACTTCCTCTCTTTCCATTCTCTAAAAAGACCCTCCACATAGCATCTCTAAAAATGACGTAAGCCCTGAGGGATTTTTCCATCAAGGCCTCATATGTGGAGCTAATGTAAAAAAATACCTACTTATTACACATACTGCAATTGCATAAGTCAAAAAAAATCTGTTTTAAGTTCGTTGAGTAATAAACGTGTGTTAATTAAATTTCGTCTCGGAAAATAACAAAATTTTGTATAATGTAGTGTAATTAAATTAAGGTTTTCTGATGTGTGTATTTCTAGTAGGTGATTTTAAAGTAGGTGTAGTTCTCTACATGTTTGTGTAATTAAAGTACCAACGTTGTTCATTTATAAAATAAAATAATTTTGTTGGGATATCTTTACAAATTTAAAGTAGTGCAAAATATAAATGTGTCCACAATTTGTTAACTAAACAAATATTGATTTGTTTTCCCCAGCGACCCTGTCGATTAAAGAGGTAATATTGTAGGTAATCCCTCCATATTCTGCGTAAACTGATAAATTCGAAAAGCTAGCGTATTAATCAGATCGTTTCCGCGCGAATTTCACTAAAATATGCAGTGAAAATCAGTACATTAAAATATTTTATAAAATATTCACATTTCAATGAAATTTTTAACTTACTTTTGATCGTAAAAATATTTTCGGATAATATCACGAAAACCTTTCCGGTGCGTCGAAACAGCTACGGATTTGTTAGTTAATCAGCATATTCCAACAGAAAATGTTTGTATCGAAGTTGTAAAATGTTATAAAGTAGAATGTTTTGTTTCATAATAAGAGCAGATTAAAACAATAGATGCTCAACAAAGTTTTATCTGAGTTTGCTCCACAGAATAATCTTGCCTCCCTCCCGCTAGTCTTCTCTTCGTTGATAAACGTCGGTTCGCTATTGAGTTTCCAGTTCCAGTTTCCAGCCTCACAACAGGTAGCAGGTAGCTAGGACAATTAAACAAACCATGAAAAGGACAAAAGGTTGGTCATAGCGGTGCCGCTGACAGTCCATCATCGGACAACGTGTTTTCTGTCCCGTATCGTTTTCAACTAAAAAGCCGAAGGCCCAATAGAGTTGTTATATAAGAGCTAACCATTTTGTTAGTGCGATTGTCGGAACGGAATAAAGACCCATCTCATCCCATTGGATCATTTCGCAGGTGAAACCTGTCACAGCCAGAGCCCGCGGGGAAGAGGTCTCCCTGAAAACAATATGAACCCTCTCTAACCGTAGCCGGAACTGGAGCCAACCTAAAACAATCGCTCCTACGCTCCAATTATTACTGTCTCATTGTTGATCAGCCGGAGTAAGTTTACAGAAATAAAACACATTCAGTCCGTGCAAATGCATCAATTTTACTGTTGTTTCTAATGTAGCGTGAGAGTATTAAATAAAGAAATGTCATCATTGCGAACACTTTTAAGCTTATTACGCATTGAAGAAATCTTTTTTTTTAAAGTACTATTATTAAAGTTTTTTTATAATTTAATTTT
This sequence comes from Glyphotaelius pellucidus, assembly GCA_936435175.1. NCBI lineage: Eukaryota > Metazoa > Arthropoda > Insecta > Trichoptera > Limnephilidae > Glyphotaelius > Glyphotaelius pellucidus. The sequence goes on along the minus strand of OW386537.1, from coordinate 34,089,735 downwards.
TTTGCGTTTTTTCTAATTATTTTTATTCTAAGCATTATATTTTTAACATTATTTTTCATGAAATTTTCATCGTCTCAATTTATACTAATTAAATCATTATCATCACTGATAATGCTTTTGATGAAATATCAAAAGATTGCAACGATATTATTCCGAAAAAACTATCCAGCGGTGGCTTTGTTTGTAAAAATTTATGGAGTAAATGGAGTTAGACAATTAACAATTTAGTGGGTCTATAGGATTATCTATAAAATTAATTTTATTATTGTTAACACCATCGCCGTTGGCAAAAGTTCGCTTACTGAACGCTTCGCCCAGACCGCGACTTCCCCGTAGCGGGAGAGGGCGAAAGGCAAGAAAGGAAGACAAGGAAGGAAGGCAAGCAAGAAAAGCAAGGAAGGTAAGGAAGGCTTCAGTAGCTAGTAGCTGTAGCGGGGAGCGACGGGAAGGGTCGCGGGTTAAAACTAAGAACATTAGACAGCTACTCAGTTTAACAACCTGAGCGCGCCGAGGTGTCTATTGGGATTACCGCACACAATCTGCCAGTCTCTGTACTTCCGACATGACGTAACAAAACCTACAAAGTCCGCCCTACCCCCTACGAGGATCCGGGCGGCACATCACTAAGAAAGATCAAACAAGCTCAAGCCACGGAGAAGAAAAGGAGTCAAGATTAAGTCCATAAACTGTAAAACATGAAGAACAAAAGCGCAGTTCTACTGTGAGCCGAACGCTTTGGTTAATTGTTGATGACGTGCGAACAAAACGTTATCCCTAGACCCGGTTCATAAACCAGGCCGTAACACCTTGCCAAGTATTAACAACTTCTTGCTTTTTAATGAGTTGTCACCGCTCACCACGTGTGTTCTGTGAACTCGGACTATTTTTCATTATAATGTACCGATTTACTAATACCTGGTCTCGATTACACTTTTTGGATTGTTTCAATGCCTACGATCATTCATGATCGAATTTAGATTACTGGCTTTTAGCAAATATTCAATAAATTTATAACGAGACTTGTGCTGAAAATTTTAGCCAACAATTTAGGGCTTAAATTTTTTTTAAATAATGGAATTGAATAACTTTGCACACACCGCTATTTCATCAAAATAACCACCTTTTTTTAAAAATTTGTTCGTTAAAAAAAATAAATGTAGCATTTACAGAAAATATGTTAAATGTACCAAGTAATATTTTCACAATATTCTTATGTGTGAGATGTATTGTACATATTGTAGCTAGAATTGTGGATGGGGCGTGTGCTATTATGTTTGTTATTTTTTTTTTTTTTAAATTAAAGTATTCAGTTCGTACCTTTCTATTTTTTTTCTAAAGTGAAATTAAAAAAATAAAATCGTTTTTTAATGTTTTTGAAACTTTCAAGTGATAAATCTGAAAAATTTACTTTTTGATATTTATAATTAACCTGCCCCATTATTTATTTTTCTACACTTTGGAGTTCGGAGAACTTATTTTTGTCTGAGTTTGTAATGTTGCGTGGTAGAAGTATAATTCATTTAGTTTTCAGACTTTAAATTCTTTTAACCTAAGTTCCGAGTAATGTATGCATGGTTTAAGTAAAATCGTTTTTAATATTATTTTTTTTGCTCTATATAGCGGTTGTGTGTGTTTTTTATAAGTTCCACCCCATCTTATAATACCATGTGCCGAGAAGACAAAGTAGATCATTCTGAGTAAATCTCTATTTAGGATACGTCCGACATCTAAAAATGTATGTTAGTTTCCTCAATCTGTCTTTGAGTATATTTATGTGAATAGACCATTTAAGGCTACTGTAATGTCTAGGTATTTTATTTCGGTTTTGCTTTTCAAATACGAGATATTGCAGTTATCGTCTTGTGTATTTGAGAGTGGAAAATAATTTTAACTCATTTAGGTTTTTCTTGTTTTTTTATGCAAAATAGTTTTGATTCGCTCGAACGAGATATCGACAAAAATATCGAAAGCGATATTTTTGTCCTTCTCTCCAAAAGGTAAGGCTACGATGAATTGCCCCGAGGGGTCACGTAAGTGATCAGTGTGGTGCACCTGCTCATCTCGCTGTACTTCAGAGGAGAGCTATGAAGACTAGGGAAATATGTCCAACTCCCTCAGTTTATTGACTTCTTCAGAAAAACGGTGCTAGTTGGTTTTGATAAATTGACAAGAAGATTAACGGTGAAAAATTGACAAGAAAATTAATTAATGGTGGGCTGAGAAGGCTGAGGAATCAAAATCATCTACTTTTTTTAAAATTTGTTCGTTTAAAAATTTAAGGAAATGTGTCCAACCCCCTCAATCTCTTAACTTCTTCGAGAAGACGGTTCTGGTTGGTTTCCATAAATTGACAAGAAGAGTCACGTAAGCGATCAATGCTATACACCTGTCCGCGACGTTGTTTGGTGGGCTGTGAAGACTTAGGATATGTGTCCAACTCCCTCAATCCCTTGAATTATTGATTACGATGAATGAGTTTGTTTGGCGATCGGTAGCAGCACCAACCAAACCCAGAGGAAGCAAACCGTACATAGAAATGAAAGCTTAAGGCTCGTGAAAATCACCTTTTAATAGGGGTCTCAAAAGAGATGGCAAGATCTCAGCAGGTCAGTCGCAATCGATCCAGAATCAGTTATCAGTTTGTGACAGTCAGGGTCGGCACGAGGTATGTCTCGGAACTGATGACAAGATAACTTCACGAATTGAAACCTTGACAACGGAAAAAACTTCGTGTTGAAGCTAATTTGTCCCTTGACACCGACATCTAAATAAGTGACACCTGACGCGGTTTTAGAAAATTGGCCTAAGACAGGACGTTCGGCAGTGCGATCGGTTACGAAGTATGCTTGACTGTCTGAATAGGTCAATACACGAAACGTTTGAAATCTGCCGGATGAATCACGATTGCTAATATGAGCAGTAGGCAAACGTACTGCAGAGCGATATTACCAGGAAAAGAATCGGAGGATCAGAAATAGAAGCTCCTTGAATCGTAAACCTGGTGGGTCACTTACACTCCTCTTCAGAAAGAATGCTGTCTTCCCTATGGAGAAGAGTGTGATGCTTACGATGACATTTCCGACAATCAATCGCAGATTTGCAATTTGTCAGATAATGAGAAGACTTGAGACAATCAAGCACCAGTTTTGAGTAATTGCACGAAATTTTGAAATGATTTGAGCGCAAAGGTTTTGCACTTGGCGATAGAATGGGTTCCCTCGCAAAACAAGCACTTGAGTAATGGTGTAGTCAAGGACCCTTTGATTTCAGGTTTTGTCTTTTTCATACCACAAAAAAGCGATGATTTTTGTTGTTTGACAGTTTGATCATGAAATGTTAAAATGTTTTAGTTCGGTAGGATAGTGTTCTCTGGTTCCGATTTAGAGGTAGATTGTGAAATGCGATTTGGAAATGCACGTAATCAAAAGCTTCGCGAATTTGATTTTCAACGTCCTTGTTTGCCTTACCTAAAGCTAAAATCTCAAAATGAGCAGTAAATCACAATATTTTGCAACCTCTTATGGTTCGCTAAAAATAATTTATTATTGGTTGCATTTCGTACAACCTTTATTCTGATTTCGTCGTTGTTGGTTGTTTCTTGCGAAATGGTTTTGATTTTCCTCTTGAGCTAAGTTACGTAGCGGTGTAATATTGATAATGTTTTAGCCATTGTGACAATAAACGAAGCGAAAACGTAATGAAATAAAACTGATAGAAATTGGAATAATCCGCAAAACATAATGAAATAATTTTGAACCTGTTGTAATTTAGAGTACGATATTATGAAAATGAATCATCCATACTAATATTATAAATGCGAAACTGCTCGAGTTTGTTTACGACCTTTTCACGCATAACACAATATAAAGACTTTAATCATTCTTTCACCAATATAAAGCTAAATTATATGCGTAGACTACAGGTTGTATATGATGGTAAGCTCTGACGTTATGAAATTATAAATATTAATATATTATATTTGTTATACGTTTTCTGTCGCTAACAAAAGCGAGTTTTTGCTAACGTCAGAAAAAAATCTTTTCCATGGAAACAATGTTGATATATTTTTGGGCTCTATGCTGGTAGGAACTCAGTCTACAGGTCAGCTACTACTGCAGAAAATTCAAAAATTAGAATTCGTTTTTTTTTTGGACAGGCTTGGAATAAATGTCAGATTTGAGTTCCTAAATTAAAAATATAATTCGTAACGATTATAAGGACTGAATGATAAATAGAGTATTTTTTTATTACATTAACGAACTTCCAAATATTTAAATACAAATAAACATCCGAAATGTTTGTAAGCGCATAAATTCCGAACGAATGAACAAAATTGGATAAGTAATTCTTTTTTTCTTTGAGCTATAGCATTATGAAATTTAGGTGGTAGGCGAGATGTTTGAAAACTGAATTTAATTTTTAATTTTAATTTTAATTTTAATTTTAATTTTAATTTTAATTTTAATTTTAATTTTAATTTTAATTTTAATTTTAATTTTAATTTTAATTTTAATTTTAATTTTAATTTTAATTTTAATTTTAATTTTAATTTTAATTTTAATTTTAATTTTAATTTTAATTTTAATTTTAATTTTAATTTTAATTTTAATTTTAATTTTAATTTTAATTTTAATTTTAATTTTAATTTTAATTTTAATTTTAATTTTAATTTTAATTTTAATTTTAATCTTAATCTTAATCTTAATCTTAATCTTAATCTTAATCTTAATCTTAATCTTAATCTTAATCTTAATCTTAATTTTAATTTTAATTTTAATTTTAGTTTTAGTTTTAATTTTAATTTTAATTTTAATTTTAATTTTAATTTTAATTTTAATTTTAATTTTAATTTTAATTTAATTTTAATTTTAATTTTAATTTTAATTTTAATTTTAATTTTAATTTTAATTTTAATTTTAATTTTAATTTTAATTTTAATTTTAATTTTAATTTTAATTTTAATTTTAATTTTAATTTTAATTTTAATTTTAATTTTAATTTTAATTTTAAATACATAAACGGCTATACTGCCTTTTATAAATAAACATATAATAGAGTACAAAAGTGAGAAAAATAATATCATTACATAATAGTAGTTTTAAACTTAAAAATAACATACTATTATTTTGTCCATCACAACAAAAAATAACAAGAAATAAAAATGAGAAATATCATTATTTCATTTCAACATGTCCATATTGCGTATATAAAGTTACATTATGGAAAAAATAAAAAACTTAAAAACTGAAACCTAAAAATAACATACAATTATTTTGTGTATCCCAACAAAAAATAACAAAAAAGAACGATGAGAAATATCATCATTTTAATGTAAGGGAATGAGTATATGGAATGCGGGAGGGGATGGGGGTGGGATGGGGGGGGGGAGATAATTGATAAGTGCAAGCGCTACAGTAATTTCCCGTAATACCATGCGAGCGAAGCCGCTGGGAAAAGCTAGTTTTAATTATAAATCAGCTATTTCAATTATTATTATTCATTAAAAATAAATCAGCTATTTCAATGATTCACGTTTTCGATGTAATTTTTTTTTTTTGCGTGAGCTCCACACAAGAGGCCCTGAGGAAAATAATTTCCCTCAGGGCCTATGTCATCTTTGGGGATGCTGTGTGGAGGTTTTTATAAGGAAAAGAAGGAGAGGAGAGTTCTGGGAAAGAAAAAGGTTGAAGGGGTGGGTAGGAATCTGGGGTTCAGTGTGTCCTGTCATCCGCCTCCAAGACCCAGACATACCTCACCCCATGAACCCGGGCACCCCTGCTAAATCACCAAACGTAGTGAACCACTTGGAGTGACCTATGGCAGATGTGTAATTACAATTGAATTACGAAATTATATTTGAATTACGAAAATTTCATAGAATTTTTGCCTTTTGCCATAGAACGGATTTAAAATAGAGATGTCTTTTAAGGGTTCCTTGATTTCGGCACCAAAAATGTATCATAATGGGCATGGGCTAGTTGGCATTTGAATGCCCACTCTATAAGAGAAAACACCTATGTGTTTTGATGCGTTTCGACCTCGTCCACTCTAACTAAATGAACCGTTATTCCACAAAAGAGTACTCACCGCTGGTGCTGCATCTTCCGGTAAAAATGCTCCTGGTAGTGTAGACACTTGCAAAGTTTCCCTTTTAACCACAGGCGCATGATAAGAGACTGTCACGATTCACTTACAAAACGGCGATACAATGGTGGTTGAGTAGCAGTCTATGAGATAACATGAAGCAAACGATAATAACGGCGAAACGGGATTTGCTTCATCTCACGAATTACGATGGGACTTACACTTGCATGCGGTGCAAAATGAAACGATAGGATTTGATGTTCTAGACGGACTGGAGGATTATTTTCGACCCGCTACTCTCGTAGGTACTCCCAAATGTGCGAATTCAAGTATTCTGAACTCCGCCGATTTCAATGGCTGAACAGAATAAATACGCTAAGATACCAATCGGCGTTACGAAACATTTAGAGACCAAAAATATGTCGTTGACATTCCTCTACATTAAATAGCATAGGGTCTATAACTGTACCTTGTAGTATTGGGAATTCACCACCTACAGAGTCACGAACTTGATCAATTAATTGTATTTCTTGGGCAATAACTAATAATTTCTAGACATTGTGTTTTTAAGAGTTTTATTGTTCATGTACATTTGTTACTTATTATTTTTTATTTATCTGGTACCGGTTTCGACACATCCGTATCATTCACTATCTAACTTCAAACTTACCTAAAATTTATAGAAGTACAGAAGTGATTAGAATATATTAGGTTAGTGGTTGGGGGTAATGGTTTATTTTGGAGAGGGGGAGGGGGAGAACGGCGGTAAGAGTCAACATAACATGGGAACATTGTCAGTAAAGGTGATTTAGAGGGTGCTATTATCTTGTTAAATAAATTTATTTCTTTCTTCAAAATAGGCAAATTTACTTTGTGGCGTCATCATTAATTTAATGAAAAACAAATAACTTTAACTTTTTTAACTCCTTTCTAATATTTTGTCTATGTTCTAATTAGTCTATACTTGTTTGTCTTTTGTTATTTTTTATTTACTTATTATCCTGACAAAGAAAACATAGTTTTCGAAACATGTTGATATTGTTAATTAAAAAGTGGTGTTACACAAAGTTGTTTGTTTTTCATTAAATTTATTTCTTACTATATTTTTTTATTTCTAATGTTTCTAAATGGCAAATTTTTTTTTTTTGTTTACAAAAAGTTACAAATATACATGGAAAATAAAACTCTTCAAAACAAAATTGTCCCAATTAATTTTACTTCTTGATGTCGTTTATTCTTTTATAAATGAATATTATACGCATAACCTGACGAAGCAACCTTTGTTTTTAAACCATGTCGATTATTTTGATTAAATAGGGGGGTTAAGAAGTTTTTTTTTTAATTTAATTAAAATAACATCACAAAGTGAATTAGCAATTTTTGAAGAAGTTAAAAAAATATATATAGAGGTAAATTTATAATACAAAAACAGCTGACATTGTTAATATGCTTTGCTATAAATTAATAAAGTAACGTAATAAATAAAATAAAAAAATAATATGGGAACCAATTGTAATAAATTATTATAGTTAATTGTTTGGTAGTCGTATACCTACAGGTTACAATGAATAATTTGTTATATCAGGGTATAGAAATAGCAAATTATGACGGGCCGAACGAAAGTCTGTATTGTAAGTAGCTCATGAAACCCATTCAAAAGTTTTAATTGCCAATACGTCTTCGTTTACCCGTGGACCAGGCTAATTGGTATATCTTTATTGCGCGTCAAATGCTGAACCATCTTTTGGAAACAAATCATTCTTTTGATATAAATAAGGGTTTGGATATTTTGCGTACAATGTTCCAGGGGTTTACAATTAGAAAATTTAGAAATTTATTAAATTATAAAAGGAGATAATTGTGAATTAAATATTATTAACAATCAAATCCTTTTGCTAAAAGCGAAGTCCTAAATCTGTTTTCTCATTAATGCCTAATTAGTTATCCCTTCATTTAAATACAATTATTTTATGTATAAACATGGTATAAATGTACTTACTTTTATGCCATTTTAGTAATCAGTATACTTTATATCCTTACGAAGGAACCATTGGTTTCCAAACATGTTGATTTGTAACACGGGTACCACCAAAGATATTCAAATACAAGAGATATGCTTTGGTGTCCGCCCGACTATCGGCGGGAATATTTACTTCCGAATGGGAAAAGTTTGAATACGGAAAGTAGTTGATTTTTTGAAGGTATGCAGTAGTATTGGTTAACAATATAGTTTGAATACGGAAAGAATTCGTTCATTTAGTTGATTTTTTGAAGGTGTACAGTAGTATTGGTTAACAATATCGGTGACATCAGGAAACACAGTCCCTCCCAGTAAAAACTGCGGATAGCACATCTCTTTTATTTCAATATCTTTGGGGAACACCATCCTGGAAACCATTTGTGGAATAACCAACACCTCTGCCGTAGGTCTCCCCATGTAGTTCGCTACATTTGGTGATTTAGTAGGGTGCCCGTGTTCACGGGTGAGGTTGTCTAGGCCTTGGCGGCAGATGCGTCTACCCACCTACTGGGTGGCGGGCCGGATCTGGTCAAAATCCATTTGATCTCTCTAGCCGAACTTTTTCGACCCATCACCATGCACCGCAATGGAAGAGATGGATCCATATGTCCGTCACTGCTAGACACACTGACCCCCAGATTCATAACCACCCCTGGAACATATACTTTTTCTATCCCAAAGCTTCTTCTTCCTTCTGTTTGCCCTATCAGGTTCCCCCGACGTTGGCGATCACTCTGGAAAATATCTCTTTATCTTGTGCTGCCCACAAAAGCTCCTCCGCACTTCTAATGCCGGTCCACTCTCGTATATTTCGCAGCCAAGGCATTTATTATTAAGTTACTTAAATCATAACAAGATTGAATTATTTATATGGAACTATCTATTCATCGGCAGAACTCGATATTTAAACAAAGATTTATATAAGTATTTCACAAAAGAAATGTTAACAATAGTATTCCTCTGGTAATATATCGAGGCGCACCGAAAGATAGACACTTCCAATTTACATTGGCATCAGTAAAAGTTTCACCCGCAGATGCAGATTATTTCATTTGTTATTGTTTATGTGCCTAGCATGGTGATCGAAGAGTTATCAACAACTGTAATTAACAACGCACTAAATAAATAAAAATTGAAAAAAATAAATTTAATAAAAAAATAAAAATTTCTTAGGATTTTTCCAATTGATATATCTACCTTTATTATTATTAGTGCCTGTAATGAAAAGCAATTCAAAAAGTATAAACAAGCAGATGGGTACCTCAAATAATATGCAAAGTAAATGAGTTTCTCGCAAGATTGGTTATGTATGTATATTGTTTTTTTTATGACTTGTATGTATTTTTCTGATACATTTCTTTATAAATATTAATTATTAATAAATATTTCATAATCTCTAATATAAAAATTCGCTGTGTAATCTTTGAGACCAATGCAATAGAAAATATTGATTTTATTTAACGATCAGTGGGTAAATATTAAGAATATCAATTTGCTGCACAGTTTAGCCGTAAATATCAACGATATTTAAAAAATTACAAACATTCATTATAATAAAATGAATGCAATATGATCAATATTTTATACCTGATCTAACTAACGTTTGTCATAAAAGCGGAGTAGACGTAGGATTTACAATACACCGTGGTACATCCAATTCAGTGGCATGAATTGTGCGAGTACAACTACTAGCACCTGAAGCCTGAAGGTACCTACTAGATACAGTCTGTAGTGTACTGGTGATGGTGGCGGGAACTGCCGCTGCCGGCGGGGACTGGCGGAAACAGACCTGGCATTAGATTAATTGAAATTTATTTGCAAAGAGAATACAATTTCCAAACACCTACCGCCGACGATATTTGAATGTAATCCGAGCACGTTCCAATCGAAAAATAATCCATACCCAAACAACATCGGTCATTCGTATTATCCCTCGCCGTGGACCACTCCGGTAAGAAACATTATACCGTGTGTATTTAGATATTTAACGGTTATCGAGGGACAATATTTAACCGAAAATCAATTTTAATCGATTAAATTTATGGAGGCCGAGCGATGAAAACTGATTAATATCCAATTATACGAAGCCTAGGTGTTTCATCAAATTAATGGAATCGCACCCGTCCGCTGGGCTCTGGGCTAATGTCACTGCCGAACAATGTTCCTCCATTGTGGTCGCATTTCACATTTCGCATTTATCCTTTGTATTCTTTCTCGGATACTGCCATTCTGGTGGCCAACAATAATGCTTTTTGCTTTTGCGATATCACTTGATTCATTCACAATGCTTTATTTCAGTCACTCCGTATCATGTGCCATGTTCACTGTTTGGGTAAACGATACCAAATAAAACTTTTCAGCCCTAGTATTTTGCATGCTGGAGGCAATCATTTACCGAATGAACACCACGCAATTAAGTATTTAATGCTCACAACTGGTTCAATCAATTGGGTTATTTTGTGGAATATATAAAATATTAAAAACATACTGAAGAATCACTTTTAATTTACTAAAATGTTGTTATTTTAATAAATGAATATTTATCGTGAGGCGACGAAATTCCGGAAATAACGTAAGTTAATTTGTAATAAATGAAGTTTCCTCAGAAATTTTTATTTATAAAAGTAACTTTATTTTTAATTTACATCTACAATTGACGTTAGAAATGAAATATCTCTGGAAAAAATTCTGGGTACAATCTTGACCTGTTTTGTGGATTTTGTTTGTACATCGTCATCGCTTTTTGTTTTCAAAAACGTCAACTGCGCAGCCTTTTTCATACAAAACTTAAATTTCAATTTCACGCCGTAATACCCAACCTAACCTAATAATTAGTTTTTAATCAAAGATAAAGCAAATATCTAAAAAGGGTATTTGGTAATCTATTTATTTGTCTTTTAATTTATGATACATAGATCATTAAGAAAATTTAAATTTGAATGTTTTTAGAGGAAATTATGATTTTTTTTCGAGTTATAATTACTAGAAAAATAACCCTTCATTACGTTTATATTATTATAAAAAATCTTTTTTATTGTAAAAATATGGTTTTTTCGTTTTTATGTGCGACTAATTTGTGTTCCGACATAAATCGGTCGTTTATAATTTAAATTTACGCCTATCAAAAAGCTTTTATTTCATCTTTATTTTTTTTTGTATTTTAACATATTTATATAGCAAATAAAAAAATATTGTTTATTTAAATGATTATCATTGACTCACAAATATTTGCGTAAATTGCCTGTAAAATTAAGAAAATTTTGTTTTTGTATGGCCTACATTTCAAAAATTAAAACACATTTAAATAAATACAAATACTACACGTTCTTATTAGATATTTACTACCCCTTTTAATTATTTTGACCTCAAATCCAAAATTAAGTTTTCAATTAAAAAGGCCGCGCAGCCGCTTGACAGGGAGTCATCATTCCTTAGATATTCTATGACAAAAATATAATATTTTGGTTCCATGCCAACTGAGAAAAAGTCAACTCAACACCTCCTTGAAATGTCATTAAAAGCTATCAAAAAAATAATTTTAAATTAGCCGATAGCCCTAACCTAACGTAATCTATTTGGGTTTATTTTTATCACTCTAAATGACTTATCTGCGTTGGTTCTGAGTTGGTTTCATTCCAAATTGTCCGGTCACCGATATTTCATGTCTTTTTCAATTATTTTTGTCTAACGACGTAAAATTATGTTATTTTAAATCATATAATACGTAATTTTTTAATACACATAACCAACAAATTATGCGACAGACCGATTGACCGGTTGAAACGTGGCTAGTTTAGAGAACGACACATTATTGTAAATAGGCAATAAAATTTCAATGGAATTGCAGATAATTTCCTAATATAACTAGCGGCGAGCAACTCCCGCGGCTATTGTAAAACACAAAACACCCAGAACGGATCGGCCTAACTCCGCCGGAACACAACCCGGCCAATGTTTGTATTATTGGATACATTATTCGGCTAATCTTCTCTAATAAAGCGTGAACATTTCCATGTGGATAAGCTGCTACAATGGATTGGGGTGACCGTCCCGTGGTACGAGGCAATCACTTCCACAAACACACTTTCGGGAACCTATCACCGCTATATTTTGTATGATATTGAACACAATTGACGGACCATTAATGTCAACCGAGAGAATTAAGTATAATGTGATTATCATAATCATAGCACATGAATATATTCTAAATGAGAAATGTTTGTTCATTTTTATAAAACAATGTTCTGTTGAGTTCCGCTGAGTGATCAAATCACCTAAAGGGAGCTTGGCGTCGGTTATTGTATTTTGTAGCGTTTTCTGTAAATAATGTGTTTTTAATGTGTTGTAAAATAATCAAAGTATCTTTCTGACCAAATACCGTATGGCAGCTCATTCGAAGAATATGGAACCGAGTAAGGACCGGCCTAACGCGAGTCAATTGGAGCCGGCTGGGTGCCGATTTGCCAAGGCGCTAATAATATCTTACACCTAACTTGAGATTATTTTTCATAAAACGGTGCTACACAAACATACTAATAACCCAACTAAACTAGTCCCAACGAGAGCTCTTACGCACAACATCTACGATCGTCCTTTTCCTTCCCAGGCGCCTTGTATCGAAACGGAAGAGACAGAAGATACTACAACAACGATCTCACGTACGACCTCTTGCTGGAATTTGTATAAAATTCATTACAGTGATCACCTACCTAGACCTAGGGGTCTACTATTTTTGAAGAGGAGCAGCAAAATTTCGGCCAAATCGCCGGTCCTGAGCCGAGTGCTCCTTGATGTTAAAAAATTAAACAATGTAAATAAAATCTTTATATTAAATATTACAAAAAATACAACAGAAACAAGCTTTGCCTCGACTTGGACACGACCACGGTTGCCAGGATATACGCGCGAGAATATCAGCTGGTTTCGAGTTCAAATCCTGGTTGTAGCGATAGTTAAAAAGATTTTATATTCAATATTTCTTAAAATATTTTTAAATAACGAGAGAAAAAGGACCTTTAATACCGATACTTATGCTAGTATTATTCCAAATGTGTTGTATTGTTTTCTCAGAGAAACAACGCTGAGTTCAATGTTTCGTGAAGTGAACAGGCTGACGCGCGTGTTTTCCAAATCAGGAGTTACAAGTTCGATCATCCACGAGGAAACTCTTTTCATTTCAACATCATAGCCGATACGCCTTTTTCTTAAGGTGCAACAAAATTCAAAATATGTAATACAACTTTCAGGCAGTTGGCACAATTTCAAAATACAATTAATGCTGTTGATTCAGAGATCCGCAATTCAATTCAATCATATAATTGTAGCGATTACCTTCTCTTGCATTTTACTAATTATCACTTATAAATATCTTGATCCCTCCTGCCGTACACATCTCATAATTCATTATAACCAGTCTTAAATTCCCATATTTCACACGCGTACTACTATTTTTTTCCTAACGTAATGTGATTTCTTTTTAATTTTATAGTATTATTATGTATTTCGATATACGCCTTCTCCTAATGTTTCACGATTCATGTTATGTTTACATTTTATTTTGTCCCCTTTTTCAATCCTTATAGTTTTTTTTTCCTAAATTTATTGGTCAACTAAAATAAATATTATACAAGTATGTATGTACTGATCATAATTTCTTTGCAATTCCATCAACCATAACACATGCTATCCATGCCTAATGGACCAGTGTGTCCCGGTGTTCCCGAACACAGCTTCGGGGCGCCAAAATGTCGCGTTTTTGAAAAGAAAGTGTCATGCGCCTTCACAAAGAAACCGGTAATCTGGAAATACATAAATATATAAAATAGCTAACCCTTATTTGACATGAAAAAATATTACTATCTTGTCAATTGTATGAAAGCGTGAGGCTCGTAAAACAAATAAGTTTATAATGCAGATATATTATTTAATTTATTAAAGGGCTAGAATTCCAATAATCCAAGCGCTTGGTAGCTGCAAGACAAGCTGTGATCTAGCCTTCTACATAGTTAAGTAAATTCTAAAGTAAAATCCATGCTTATTTTATTCAAATAACACATTGCTTTATTTCTATTACTAAAGAAAAATCCCTTTAAATTTTGAACAAGGGTCTAAAATTCCAATCGTCCATGCGATTTGTAGCTGCAAGCTAAACTGTAATCTAGCCTTTTGTATAGCGCTCTTGAGGCGATTTTTCGCGAAAATAGCGCTATATAAGTTGTCCAAATTTATTATTATTATTAGGTACCTACCTTTTTTTCGGTGTCCCTGGTTTGGGAGAAAAAATAAATGGTCACGTTATCCATGCCTGATATGGCGGGCAAAAAATGTGTATAAAAGTTAAACTATATTAGTTTTATTTCATTAATACTTTAAAATTAAATATTTTTTATTGTCTATTTCAAAAATACAACCCGCAACATTCCGTTTAGTGAAAGGCAATAATTCCTCTTCGAATCATTAGAAAGTACATTTGTATCTTGAATCTCAAAAATAATTATATTTGGTGTATGCTTTGTGCCAGCACACCTTACCAAAGCTGTTTCCACGTCTGAAATACCTCCCTTTAATCCAGAATAATCCAAGGCCGGCAATATGGAGCAACCTTTTATTCAATAAACAGGATTAGTTAGACTTTATCACGTATTTTTCGTACAATTACTTTTATCGCAATCCTTGAAACTAGATAAAGATATTGAGGTTAACGAAACAATCAATTTTTTTACCCAATCGCGTCATCGAAAATTAATTAACGATATTGTTATTTCAGTTTATAATTGTGTTATTTTTATTATTTCATAACCTCAATACAGGCAAAACCAAGAGTGATTGATTAAAAATTGAAATGTATAATATGTAAATAAACAAAAAATAAAATTAAATATCATTACACCTACGTTTTGATACAGATACGATTGGTCAATATAGCAGGCATATTTTTATTTGATTTTCCATACCTTGGTTAACCTAATTTATTTGTTGGACAAATTGATTGCAACAAAACTGGTGTTTAATATATCTGGTATTAAATCTGAAAATTTGTGGGAAAAAAAAGTAGTTAATTAATTAGTCAATTGTATTGGGTACTTGACCAATTGTGCGTGGGTTAGGAAAAACAAGTATTTTAACATACGGGGGACATTGGATACGATAGTAATTTCGTAATTCTGCGGTAGTAATATTTTTTTTGCCGGTTTGAATCTAAAACGTGATACAAAGCGAGCTTTCGATAAAACAGTCTTAACCCTTTGAATGGCAAGAGACCATATTTGTCCCAGATCACATGCGTCTCGTAGAAATCGCTGTAACTCCATTACTATCAAAGTGAGAATTATGATCTAAAAAGTGTTAAAAAGGGAAAGGAACATGCTTTGTAGTCTAATCTAAAAAATAACGACAAAAAAGTAAAATGTACACTTTTATGAAACCAAAGTTTTGAATCGTAATTTGAAAAAAAAAATGAAACTTTGATAATTTTTTATCATTATTTTTATACTAAAAGACAAAAAATGAGGTAACAGTAAAGTTTACAATACATTTTTCTAAAAAAATATGTATATTTTTTTATTTTTTTTCGTTATTTGTAATTTTATTTAGAAAAAGCGTGAGGTGAGCCATTTTTAAAATTTTTTTATGTTTGCATGAAAAATTATTATATCTAGAAAATTATATGTTTCTTTTAAATAAAATAATTTGAAATCGTATTTCATCACCTTTCAAAAACAATTTTTTGTTTTGGAATATGTTCAGAAATATTCCATTTATTTGCATTTCATTGTAAAGCGGAAAGATTTTGATCATCTGAAAAATACGCCAAAATTTTGAAGGGTTTTTAGAGGAATTAGAGGATTTAAGTATATTTTGTATGTTTTAATTCGTACAGCAACCATACTTTTGTGAATATCAAAGCGCTAAATATAAGGATAACCACGAAATTAAAAAGTTAAACACAATGTTTACGTATAATATATTTGTTTTCCGTCTAATTTTAATGTCATTTTGGTATTTTTTTAAACTAGTGAATAAATCGATCGATTTGAAGAGCTTAGAGACTAAAAGGGATAATAACATTTTTTTCAAATATTTTTAACCATACAATTTGCATGAAAGTTAGATCGGAAAAACTCCAGTCATAAATGCAAACGAAGCCGGAGATGGTACCAATAATTTTAATGAAGGCGAATTCAAAAAAAGCTAAAAGCATGATAGACAAAATAATAAATAAAATACAATAATAACACACCGTCCCCGCACCAGCGTATGCGAATGGTATCCATCGTCTGAAAAATAGAAAAATTTAATGATTTTATAATTACATTTATTCGTAGTAAAGTGTGTAAGGGTTGAGGATGCAGATTCACTGTTAATATTGATTTGCAGCCGATATTTCTGTTTGATATTTTTTTTTTCTTTTTAGTTCTTACTTATCAGCTCCACTCAGGCGGCGGGTAGGAATCTAGGGGTGAGTGTATCCGGGGGTGATGACTTATGAATCTATCCCTCCAATTGCTTTGCAAGGCGAAGGGCCGAGAGAGTCAAGCGGGAGAGGCCAAAAGCCCTCCCTCAATCTGAGCCGCCTCGCATTAGGTGGGCAGACGCAGCCGCCGGCCGCAAAGACCTCACCCCATGGACCCGGGCATCCCTGCTAAGTCAACAAACATAACATATGACTTAGAGCGACCTATGGCAGAGGTGTTAATTATCAAAATATGGTTCCTGGGGCGGCAGTTTCCATACCCGCCTCCCAAACTGAAACCTGAAGAGAGAAAATGAAAGACAAACCTCCCAAAATGAATTTCTTATTGCAGGAGACAACTATTCCGCACTGTAGCGCTTCGAAATAAAAATCTTTACTATTTTCGGCGCAGTGAGACGATGATTGATTGAAGAATGAAGCAAAGAGTAAGCGTTCCAAGATATGATTGTGTTTCGGTCAATCTTCCATTGCAGGGAATCAGGGATCTATCCATGTAGGGAAAAGGCTTGATGGTTAGTTAGTTTTTTTTTAAGTGTAGGTGTTTTTCTCTGAACTAAAAAATCATGCAGAAGCCTCATCTGTATGCTTGCACGGTTCGGACCTCCCTTGTTTTATTTTAGTTTTGGATTATCATTTTTTTTTTCGTTTGTTTGTGAATCAATCTAAAATAATATATTTA
Source organism: Glyphotaelius pellucidus (assembly GCA_936435175.1). Classification (NCBI taxonomy): domain Eukaryota; kingdom Metazoa; phylum Arthropoda; class Insecta; order Trichoptera; family Limnephilidae; genus Glyphotaelius; species Glyphotaelius pellucidus. Next base: position 34,072,479 of record OW386537.1, on the reverse strand, counting down.
ACCCTTCAGGCCTCGGGCGTGTTTTGTCAGAAGGTCAAAATATTTCCGCTTTGCATTAAAATCCAAATAAATGAAATCTTTGCAAAGGGATGAAATAAGCTTTCAAATTTTGGTATTCGAAATAAACATACAATTTTTGAAAAATAATTTTTTTTTATGCAAACATGAGGAAGTTTTAAAAATCTCTAACCGTTCGTTTTTTTCTAACTATAATTACTGATAATGAAAAAAAAACAAAACGCACGTATTTTATTATGCAAATTTATTATAAACTTTATCCTCCACTCACTTTTTTGTCGTTTCGTTTAAAAATAATTAAAAATGTTGTTTTTTCAAATTACTGTCGGAAACTTAGGTTTCATAAGGGCCTAAATTTTAGTTATTTTGCGGTTAACTTTTAGATTTGAATAAGGAGCATATTGTTTTTTCTTTCTAATATCGTTTAGATCATATTTCTAACCATGATAACAAGGGAGACACAGCGATTTCTACGAGCCCTATTGAGTTATTCGGAAAACCAAACTAATTAACCTGAGGGGATAACGGGAGAGAAATCAAAATGGTGCCGTAAGTTTGGCACCATTCCACTTCCAAAAATGAAGAAAACTAGAAATTACAAATTGACAAAATTAACAGGGTTTATACAAACAAGATAGCAATCGGCCGCTTCTTACCACCAATATTTAATATTGGTAAAAAGAAGAAGTAATAATAATACGTATACATTTTGTACGTATATAAATATAATTCACAGCCACAAATTTTTAATCAAGCACAAATACAGCAAGAAACGCCTAGTACACATCAGGTACTTACTTATATCTCTAAAAAAATAGTTTATTATTGCAATATATCCATACTAATATTATAAATGCGAAACTGCTAGAGTTCGTTTATGACGCTTTCACGCATAAAAAGACTTTGAAAATTCATTCACTAATAGAAAGCTAAATTATACGCGAAGACTATAGTATGTATATGATGGCAAGCTCTGGCGTTATGAAATTATAAATATTAATATATTATATTTGTTGTTCGTTTTCTGTCGCTAAAAAAAGCAAGTTATTTCTAACGTCAGAAAAAAATCGTTTCCATAGAAACGATGTTGATAATATATTTGTGGACTCTAAGCTGGTAGGTACTCAGCCCCCTGGTCAGCTCCTTCTCCAGAAAATTCAAATATTAGAATATGTTTTGTTTTTTTTGGACAAGCTTCTGTTTTGGAATAAATGTCAGATAAGAGTTCCTACATTAAAAATATAATTCGTAACTATTATAAAGACTGAATAATAAATAGTGTAATTTTTTTTATTATATTAACAAACTTCCAAATATTTAATTTAAAATAAACATCCGAAATGTTTGTAAGCGCATAAATTCCGAACGAATGAACAAAATTGGATAATTCTTTTTTTCTTTGAGCTATAGCTTTATGAAATTTAGGTGGCAGGCGAGATGTTTGAAAACTGAATGTAAGGGAATGAATGTATGGAATGCGGGAGGGGGGGGGGGTGGGGAGGAGGGGGGATAATTGATAAGTTCAACCGCTTTAGTAATTTCCGGTAATACCATGCGAGCGAAGCCGCGGGGAAAAGCTAGTATTATATATAAATATAATTCACAACCACAAATTTTTACTCCATATCATCCAATACAGCAAGCAACGCCTAGTACACATCAGCTACTTACTTATATCTCTAAAAAAATAGTTTATTATCGCAATATGCGAAACTAAATTTTTCTACCTGAAAAGTCTAGCGTTTTTTTTTTTTTGAAAACTATAATATAATAGAAACAGATAGGTATCGGATTAGTAGATTTGTGTAGATTTTCTTAAACTGGTAGGTATTTCTATTTTGTTAGATGCCATAATTTTTATGGACCAAAATAACGTTTTCTAATAATTCGTAATTTCAATTTATAAAATCCAAAGGTACCGAAATTAGTCCGCCTGTGGTAATGGAGCAAATGATATTGAGATTTTCTTTGATGACATCTAGGTAGAAAAGAAAACCTTTTCTACGAATAATTTATTTATTTTCTGATCTGCTCCATCCCACACATCTATAATACATCAGTCAAGTTTAGTTCTAACAAGATGGGCTTAGAGAAAAGTCAATAGTAAGAGAATCAATAACGGCGATAAAAGTTAACTTCCCATTGAAGAAAGACTTGAACTTTTCGACTCCAAATCTTTTCAACTCAAATAAAATTGCACGTCATATAAAAGATATCCGCTTTGAACTAGTCGCAGGGACATGAACTGAAAATAAACTGTACCCACACATTTGATTCCAATACATTATTGAATGGAATAAATGAAAGATACAAATAATAAAAAAAAGGTACGTTTATTCTACAGAAATAAATATTTACTGAAATGAAACAATACGACTTTGTTTATAGCCACGAACTTTTATTTAATTTATTAATACCGATCAGTTGCACTTACTAGTATACTAGTCTAGAAAAAATAACAATTTTTTTTTCTTCATATTTCCAAAGTTTAAATTTTCAAAAATATCTCCTTGAAGGTTTTTTCGAAATTCGCATTATTTTAAAAGTTCTAACCATTTAATGTCGCGTTTTAGACGCGATCTAACCAGAATCTAAATAGAACAAAATTTTTAACGCATTTTACGAGACGGTCGACACGATATCTCAAGTTCTACCAACCCAATTAACATAAAATTTGGTGTGAGCCTTCTCTATGCATTACTATATCGTGCTAACTAAAACTACAACAAAACTTCAATTTTTACTATTTTTTTTAAATTTGGAAAGTCAAAAAAACTGGTAAAAAATGTATTTTTTGTTTCAGACAGCCGCCATTTTGCGAAATTTTTTTTTTTTTACTTTTCCGTAGTTCGGGCCATAGCCGTATTTGTTTGGATAAAGAATTATTTTGTTTTTTTTCTGATTAATAGGAATGCAATCATGTCAACCAGAGTAAGCCATATTTTTGAGACCCCCCACTTCAACATCCTGCAACTTTATGAATTTTTAATTTTTTAGTTTGATTTTTTTAATGTATTTTTTAATATTTAATAAATATTTGCCAGTAATAGCTAGTAAAAATGTTATTGTTTTTTTTTATTGCACCTGAAAAAACACCTACAATACATGTTTCTAGACTAGAAAACTCCCTTAACACAAGCATCATTAGGATTACAAAATTAAAACCTTAACAGTTATCCAATGAATGATTTCCGGGGTGGCGGTACCCAAACTCACCTCCTAAATTGGATGGCAAACCGTTTTGGGATGACTTGACCGCTATTGAGTTTATTCTATTCTCAAACATTCCATGAGTTTTATTAAAACAAAGGCTTATTCATGACAAAGGTATCCAACGCAAACCTTCACAGCATATCACCAAAAATGACACACCCTTTGAAAGTTGTAAAGAATGACATTAAAAATCAGCTGTTATTTAACTAAACCTCACTTTACATTTCTAATGCTGGAGCAAAACGTTGGCAACGATCTCTCGATGAATGAATATGAAACGGAATAACAGTCAGTTCATCCACCGCGCTCGCTCGGTCAATTTTATTACGTAGCTCAATCAATCCGCATGTGTGCTTATCACCTACCAGAGTACAAGGGTGCCAGGGTAGCATGAAAGTAGTGGGTAAGCAGTACGGGTCAACTGCTACGCTTGCGGGCGAATAAGGTGCATTGTGTGTTTAGGAGTGTATACAAGGACAATGACTAGTGGCTCGTGATGGCAGCGGCGTGCATTAAAACATACTAAGGGATTATTAAGTGCGTACTAAATGAATGATCTATCCATCACATATTTATAATTTATGAACAGTTTTACAGACTTCCTGGCTTTGCTCGACATTTTATCAATTATAAACTTAATAAACATTAATATTCCGACAAGATCAACAAGAAAATCAGACTTATTTTATTTACCATCATGTAGAACTAACATTAGAAAAAAATCCCCGATTCCCCGTTTACGTGCGCAATATAATACAACATTTTACAATATAGACATTTTTAACAATACCCTTCAGAAATACCGAATAGAAGTAACGCGTACGATTGAAAATTAATTCAAAATTGTAGAATGTATCGGGAGCGTCTCCTATCCTTATCCTATTTTCCTCTTCCTCTCCCCCTCACCAAAAATTAATTTTTAGATCTAATTAAACTCCATCTTCAAATAATTTTAACATAGGAGACCATTTTGGCTTAACTTTATTTAATTTTATATTAAATAAATAAATATAAAACTATTAAAATAACAGAATAGCATCATGTCTTATCTTCTACCATTTATTGTTGGTTTAGCTTTTAAACTCTTCGTGGAACTGACCATAAAAGTGTTTAATATTTTAAAAACATAATTGACGTATTAAAAATAGTTGCATTGTTCTATCAATTCCAGGCAAAAAAGCTATAAAAATTTCATAATATTGAAGATATATTGGTTACGAGATTTGTAATACACTATGTAATGCAACTGTTTTGCAATTCTGGTTTGACTGATTCACAATCCATATTAAATGGCATGCAAAAAATGTCCACGCCCGTTCTATAACTTTGAAGTCTTGGAATCTTCGTTCAAATTCTTCATAAAGACATTTCACGCTTTTCTCGTAGTTCTCAAGTTGGTTTTTAGTCTTGGAAAATGAGTAAAGTCTTTCTTGACTAATTTTTTGGAAAATAGATTCAATTGCATTTTGAACACCAGATATGATCCCAAATATCATTGATTAATTGATTTCTTCCTTGGAGTTTAAGGTTCAATTTATTGATGTGATTGAGAAGATCTGTAAAAAATGCAAAGTCTGAATCTACGCAGAAAATACGTTTTGTTCAATTGGTAAATTGTGGTAAGGTTATACAAAACAATGTCGCGGGCCGGATTGACTAGTCCGAAGGGCCGGACTTGGCCCGCGGGCCGTACTTTGCCATGACTGTCCTATTCTAATAGTTGGTCTATTTTCAGAACAACGATCTGTATTTCACGATCATTCATCACCTGTATTCTTTTAAATAAAGTAATTTTTATTCCACGACGCCTTGTAGGTGTTTAAACAACAATCGTTTAAATTACAAAGCGGATTAAGTAAAATACAATTGACCGAATTGAAAGCCGCCACTGCAGGACAGTGGCCTGCGAGAAAACGGGAGGGTGAAGTCGGCAGCGGGAAAAGGGAACAGGAAAGCGGGTAGACTATCAGGAGCGCTGAGGGGTGAGGGGTGGGGGTTAGGGGTGACCAGTGCCAGTGTAGTTGCAGTGAGGCAGAACACGTGACTGCATAACGTGGCGCACTGCCGATGCTTGTTTTACGTCCGCACATGGCCAATCTTCCAGGCCAATATATTATTATAATGTACATTTTCTTCACACAAGAGGGTGAATTTTGTATAAATTTCTATGATTTATACGCGAAAACTTCAGCACCTTTCACCTGAAATAGTAGGGAAAAATTATTTATTTTTATCTCAAACGTATAAGACGTGGACTTCGAGCATTTTAGATAACAGATTTTTGCATAAAAGCATTTCATTATTAAAAGATATGACTTTTTAAAATATTGAACATTGAAATAATATCTGAATACATTTTAATTACCAACACGCCATGTTTATTTTCTACAAACATTTTATTATCTCAGAAAGCTGAACTGTTGTTTTCCTATAAATATGCCTTGTACTTACCTCCATTTAAAAACCCATTAACTTTGTTCTGTTTGTATTTTGGGACATGGTACTTACCGGGAAAATAATTCCGAAGATTGCTCAATATTGAATTATATTATTTCTGTTTGTGAAGTAAAATAAACGTAAAGGTAAAGAAAGTTTTCTAAATATTTGTAGAGCAAATATTTGGTCTTTATGTTTAAATATGCCAACAAAATTTCCTCGGACCTAACCTAATATTATAAGTTATTAATTCAACCGATACACAATTCGGATTCAATAAAATCTAGGGCTACTTTTGTAAAGTTTTCTAGAACCGTAAAGTTGAGGGGGATAAAGAACAGCTAAATTAAACCTCAATACAATTATTCGGACTAAACATCAACAGGTCAAAATATTAAATATTATCATATTTAAAAAAAAAACTGGTAGTATCAATATGGTAGTTATCGCAAGGTAGTATCAATGAGAACTGCCAAAAAGGCATAAACCATTATCTGGTCCTTAACAGAAAAATAACTGAAGTGAAGCAAAGATCACCGAAAACAAATTAAAGGAGATGCCAATTAATTACACTCAGCCATAATTTGCTTATTAGATGTTTATATTATTTCCTACAATGTCGACTAAATAATTTAAGGAAACAAAAACAGAAACTAAGAAGTTCATACTGACAGATTTTATTTCCTGTAAAAATCTCTATTTGTTTCTACTAATATCATTAAAATATTTCGTAATACCTACTATCTTCTTGGATAGAGGAAAATGTATAAAAAGGAAAAAAAATATTTAAATGCATTAAATCCATGATGACATCACATTCAAAGATAACAATAGGGTATTTTCACAAACCAGGGATACCGCTAAAAACATGTGAAAGATTTAAAGATTATTTTTCTGATTATGAATATCGCATTAAAAATGTTTAATTTTAATATTTTCATTCATAATTATCGATTTCAAAATAGGCCTGACGGCTGAATTAGGTAAACGGCCCATGATTGGTTGATCGAATCATGACGTCACGCCCGTCAACGTTCAGAGGTTTAACACTATGTTTCTAACAAATGTCTAAACATTTTCGACTTGTTCGCGGTTATTGACGATTTTATTTCATTTTTAAGATGCTTATAGTTCTATGTTTGCTTATAGTTTTATGTTCTATGTTCTATATAAGATGCTTATGTTCTTACAGTTTTATATGATATGATCCATCTTTAATGACTGATGGTGGTTTTTTTTTACGGTTGTAATCCGACAACTTGCCTAATATAGACGCTACAATGAGTAACAGTACTTTTATAAGCCCTGAATTTCGGGGTTTTAAGGCGATATGGTAATAAAACTTTTTTTTACACAAACTCTCATATTATATACTGGTTTATATTTCAACATTTTAACAACATACGCCTAAAATAGCGTCAATTTTGGCCCTTTTAAATTAAATTAGAACAAAATAGAAAGTGTCAGTTCGTCACCTAACTTCCCTGTCATAAGATGATCTTTTAAACTTTGGCTATTCTACAAGTAAATTTCCTTTTTTTGTAAATACCGCACAAAATTCCCAACTGCTCCCAACCACCTGGAGCCAGTGAGAAGTGGACTATGGCATCCCCAATTGGAGCATGTTGTGAGGATGAAGGTAGTGCTGTGAAGGGTAGGAAAGAAGATGTTGAAGAGAAAGGTGGGGAAGTACCTGGCTATTCAGATCTAGTCACTAATCACGACTAAAGCCTTTTTTTTTAAATATGAATACCGCACAAGAGTCCCAATTGCTCCCGTCTGGAGCCAGTGAGACTATGGCATCCCAAATTGGGGTATGTTGTGAGGCTGAAGGTAGTGGGGAGGGGAAGAAGATGGGAAAGAGGAAGGTGGGAAGTACATGGCTATTCAGATCTGATCACCAAACACGGCTAAAGCCATTTCAAGCAACGTTTCAATTCTGAACGGTGGTCTTACACAAGGGTGATACTGAAAATATTTTCCACCCTGGAACGTGCCGCAAATATACAACGTATTATTTTAAACGAATAAATTGTGAAATGCGACACAACTTAATCAAAGACCGGTCAGTGGGTTGGAGAGTTGGTGAGTTGGCACCACGTTTGGTTCCCACCCAGGCGTTGCGGGTTTGATTCCTCGGCTGGCTAAGTGTTATATCACGACACAAGAAACATTTTCCTATTATGTGGTGGTGGTAGGAGATTTTCGCATAGGTGTCAGATTATTCGTAACCCGGGAATGTTTGTCTTTCTTAAAAAATATATATATCTACATAAATTTACTTGTTCACGCCGGGATTGCTAGTCGAGAGCCTAACCCCTCCACCACAGAGGCCATCATTATTGTGTAGATAACCATCTTACGACTGTATGCAAAGGTGTTTCCGCGTTTAAATTATGAATATAAATAGTCAATAACTAAATGTTTTTTTTATTGTAATGTTAAAATTCAAATCTGCAAAAAAGTAGGCACGGGGGTCTCCATCGAAGCCAGAGTCAAGTTAGTTTCTCACAAAGTTTTACTATAGGGCCCACAAATCGCAAATCCGCCCCACTGTTGAATTTGGCAGCCACCTCTGGTCTAGGACACCAAAATACTTGAAAAACCCTTTACTCAGAAATCAGAAACGGGCGGTCCGTTCGATAGATTTTCTTCTCTATCAAACGGATTGCAATGTTTAGAGCACAGGCTTCAGGTGGGAATGGTGTCCTTATTCTACCGGTATATCAATAGAAGATGCTCCGAGGAACTAGCTTCATTGATCACTTCAAACACATCAAACGCACGCCCAACATTTGTACACGGTCGAATTAGAAAAGGTTTTTTGTCGCATTAGAAAGGATCTAAAACATCTTATTTTAGGTTTTTCTTATAGTATTTGTACGCATGTGTACCAAATTATATATGCTTAGCAAGTGGGAAGATTATAACGATATAATTCGAGCAAACTGGAAGTCAATAAATAACACCAGCTACAACTTACAAACTAACTACAGTTACTTACCGCAGCCATCGCAAGATGTTCGGCGGGGGTGACGTCACAGAGTTATTCGGCGCGAAAACATCGTTTTGGCCGCCGTTTAAAAAGGCGTATTTTAAAACGTTGTAGAAAATTTATCCGTTGTCATAAAAATAAAATAAAAATTCCGTTATCATCGTAATTTTTTACTTCATTTTTTTCAATAATAAAAAAAACCTGTGAAAATACCCTATTGTATCAATGTAGGAGTTAAGCTGCATCAAAGGCGCTTTTTACGGCAAGTAGGGGGAGCTAAGCCGGAAAACTCCCAAAGAGTCTACGATATCCATTACATTATTTATTATCCGTGACTAAAAATCAGGGATTTAAGAAATGAAGTGGAATAAATGGACAATCCTTTTGACTTACTTTTTGTTTTGCAGTTTTTTTTCTATGGTTGACATCATAAACCAATTTTTATGCTAATTTATAAAGATTCAAAACAATGTTTTCATGGTGGAGATGAATAATTCTACCTCTTTTGCATGATGGAAACTAGTATTCAAATTTTACTTAACGAAAATAGCCTTCTCGAGGTTGTTAAAACTGTCACTAGGAGAAATTCATTCAGAATAGAATTCAGATATATCACACGACATCTAATACTAACATCACTGTCTATACAGTTGCAAAATAATCAAAGATCTTTATCCAACAGTAAAGTTCCGAACTCTGTCACTAGACATTGTCTATTGAGGCGGCCAACGTACTTGCATTATCATACCTAATCAATAAATGCCCGGATTTCCAGCAATTATATTTAAAAATAATGTTAATAGTTCATAGAACTTTTATTTTACCTTTATTATTAGATAATACTTTATTGTACCATTTTATACTGAGAAAATGATAATGATGTTGATCTTTAGTGATCGTAATCCCTTTGTTTTTATATCTATCGCTAACCGAATCCAATGGGCGGATTTTTTAAATGTAGATTTAGAGAATGGCATTTTGTTTGCATAAATTTTGTAACTGGAGGGAAATTAAATTTTCTAAAAATTTCTAGCATAGGAAAGTTGTTTGGTTTTATAGGAAGATCTTAATTAAGTACTTTTTTGATAGTAATTAATGGTTGTAGTGTGGTTTTATGAACCCCTCCCCATCCAATAATTCCGTACTACATTTCCGTATTGCACTAAAGCGTAATATAACATTTTAGTTTTTTTTTTTTGTTATTATTTATGTTCCATAAGTTGTAGAAGATCCGAGATTCAAGGAAATTTTGTACATTTGACAAAAAAACAAATTTGGGTATCTAGAGGTCATCATCGCCGACATTTTTCAATAACCGCCACGAGTTGTAATCGGCGGAGATATGGATGTTATTTCAACTAATATTTTATTATTATTAACCATATAATTAATTTGTTTGACAGTCTCCCCCATGATCTGGGTGCCCAACCAGCTGGTGGGCGCTCCAGCTGGCACCGACGTGACGGTGGACTGCCACACGGAGGCACACCCGCGCGCCATCAGCTACTGGGTGTACGACAACGTTATGGTTCTGCCCACCAAGAAATACGGCATCATCACCAACGAGAACTCCTACAGGTAGGCCTGTTTGTCTGTAATATGCTCCCTGTCATAGATTTAAATGAGAATTCCTTCACGTGTAAAGCATTCATCGAGGTAATAAAAATAATAATCTTTGACAATTCCTTCATGTTTGTATGTTTTCCCATTATGTTAAGTAAAATTAAATCAACCAAGTGATAAGCTTAATTAAACGGAATGTCTGCATGCAGGTTTTTCTTCACATATACATTAATTCTTAAAAAAAATAAAAAATTTATGAAATAATATCATTATGTACCTATCTTATCTATCTAGTAAAAAGTGTAGATTTTTTTTTTTGCAAAACGTTTTTAATTACTCGTTTTAGTTTATTGTTATCAAGTTTAATTTGTAGAACTCCATTTCAATTTTTTATATTTCTTTTATATATTCAATAATATTATTATTCAATTTATGGGTAATTATTATTAAACCTGATAGCTGTTTCGCCTTCTTCAGTTTGATAATGCCTTCAGAAGGCGAAACAGCTGTCACGTTAAATAATAATTACCTAGCAAAACTTGTTTATAAATAAAGTGTTTTTATAAATTGAATATTCATTTTAGTGTAAATACTATTTTAACTTGCTTCGTACTTACATAGAAATCAAAATCATTTTCGAATGCTATAGATAACATATCAAAATCATATTTATATCGCAAGAAACTCTTTATAAACAATTTTATCTTCATAGCTGTCCATTACGGAGAGGCAAAAGGCTCCCCTTCTCCAGAGAAATAAGAAGCATTCCGTATTGCTCCTCGTATCTTGTGTTATTTATTTTGATCCATCCAATAATCCCCCGGGCGATAACTCAACCAGGGGAGCAGGAGATAGGGGAGGTGATCGCCGGAAAAGATGGATATTAAAACCCTCTTATGATTAATAGAGCAAAGGTTCGCAACACTTGCTTTTCTTACGCAGTTTCACCTCCAATGTGTAAGCGTATATTCTCGCCTAACTTATGGGCCGGGCGCCGGGCGCGTCATTCGTGTAATTGAATTTCATGAATATGAATTTACTTTTTAAAACTTTTCCTATTCGTGATTTTCTCGTGAGAAAACTTTAGTTTTTCGCTACTTTTGGAGGCACCAATTTTTATAATATAACATTTCCTAGGCAAATTAATGAAGATTTCGAAATTTAGAAGATATAAAACAATAACATTTTTTTCTTGAGATATTCCAAGAATTACTTATCACGAAGTTTTCATTTGGTGAAGTAAATTTTTGTAGAATTTGATGGTTTTAGCGGTTGGTTTATTATCTAAGGAAGATGTAAAAATAAAAGTCAACTGTCTCAAAAGGAAACCGTCACGAAATATGTGAGCCTGATTGTAGATTCTCAGCTCTCGTGTGATCTCCCCATAAAAAGCTGAAGGAAAAAATTATTCCACAACTGTTGTATTATACTACGGGCTTCAGGTTCGACTTTCTATTTCTTTGCTAACTTAATTGAACTATTTATATTCACACCTTTCCTATATTTGCTATACCTGGGTCTTTACTTATAGCTGATCTGCAGGTGGGCCAAAACCGAGCTTTGAGAATGTTCTTGGTTTTCCATGGGACACTCATGTCAGGGACATCCATTCAGTTTCCGGTATCCTATGCAAACATGAAATCACTAGCACCCTCCTACAAATTACTCAACAATTATCACGCACTAGCAATCAATCCGCATTACAATCAAGACATCTAAAAAACACTACACAGCATTACTACATACACTACAAAGCAAAACATACACTACAAATTGTCAAATCTCTTGTATTTTATTTAATGATATGTTTAAGTTATTTTTAATGTAAATACGTACAAATCATCTTTTCGTGTACTATTTTCGTTTTTCTCTCCTTTTTTTTCTTTTCCCCGTGTTGACATACTTGTGAGGGTACTGACAAGGTAAAAAGCGGTACATTTATACTGAATTTATTGATTTCTTGCCAGTGACATACTCTTTCTCGTTCTCATAAATTACTTTCGAAATGATTTTGTAAATTATCATTATAAATTTTTCGATTTTATGCTGTGTTGTGCTACCTTCTTCTTTAGCCCACGGTTCGTACAGATTACGATGTCCATCATCAGGATAGATGTATATTTGTGTAATTACATTGCAAAAATATTACATACCCGCCCTCAATATGGACACTTAGCTTAAGAGAGAGAGAGCGCAAAACGGCATAGTAACCCTACAACAATTCAATATAATACTGCCGTGAAAATCACGAAACCTCTGCCTTTGAAAATGTATGTATATTTAACTACGTGTGTGTACATGTACCTAACCATTTATGAATTTAAAAAAAAGGCTACTTTATAATGTAGATAATATTTTTTACTACCATAATACGATAACATTTTTTTTTACTCTCCTGTCTGGTCCTGCTGCTTATTTTTTTTAAAACACATGTCTATGTATCCATTCATAACGATAATACTACTTTCAACATTTTTTTTTTGTAAATTCCTACTGTGGATTGCACACAGATATTATTGCATATCATTGTGGTATATATCATATATATACATATCTTCTCTTAAAATATTAATTACTACTGTTCTTTGGTTTTGTTCTGACTTATGCTTATGAAATTATAATTATGATTTCCTATAAAATAACTTATATAATTTTGAATTTCATCACCTTCCAAATATTTTGTTTTGTAACAAGATATAATAAATAACAAATAACTAAACTTATAACGACCTCCGTGGTCAAAGGGCAAGGCTCGCCGACTAGCAATCCGGAGGACAAGGATTCGAACCCTAGCTTGCGCAAGTGAACTTTATTTGAATAATTTGTGTTATTTCACTTTTTATTCATTAAAAAAAAATACATAGTATATCTGCGGCTCGTTCCAGAATGGAGATGCCCTGACGTAAGACCACCATTCAGAACTAAAGCTTGGCTTGAAATGACTTTAGACTAGCCGTGTTTGGTGACCAGATCTGAATAGCCAGGTACTTTGCCACCTTCCTCCTCCTCTCCATTTCCTACCGTTCTCCACTACTTTCATTCTCACAACTTACCCCAATAAGGAATTTAGTCAATTTATTTTATGAATGTTCATCTTGTAACTTAATTACCAACATTTACCAACAGGAATGTCGATTTCATGAAAATAATTTTCTAAGCTTGCATTTTCTAAAACCATTTAAAACTCACATCTGGGGTACGCATGACGTCATACATACCGCGGTCTCATCTTCATAATCATCACAAGCATTAAGAAAGATTTTCAAAAAACATGAATTCGTTTGAAATAATTTGTATGTGCGAGTTTTCGCAGCGTAAGTACAAAATTGTCCGCATTCTTAATGCAAGCGGTCACCCGACACTCAAAAGGTAGCGGTGTAAGTTCTGTCAGAACCCACCAACTAATCACAGAACGTTTAATTCTCATGTAGTTATAATCGTTTTCAAATGCTTTTTTTAATTTTTATATTACAATACGCAACTAAACTTATGTTTTCAGATCAGCGTTCGTTGATCCATATGAATATCTATATTTTTTGAAGTCATTATATTTTTCACTCAAGTTGCTTTTCGAGATGTACTTCAAACTCTTCTGCGTTATTATATTTTTTTAATTGGTTTTTATTGTGTGCTTATAAGTTTGATTTAAATAAATTATTTTGTTCGTGAAACCCTTAAAAACTCGTAAAATAAGAACTAGTTTTCTATTTCTAATTTGTAATATATTCGACGAAGGATATGAAGGCAATTTTTTTATTACTTTGTATCCATTGTGATATTGTAACAACGTGATATTTTTTACAGAGCTCACATGAAGTTGACTGTAAGACATCTCCAGCCAGGTGATTTTGGAAACTACAGATGTATTTCCAAAAATTCTCTCGGAGAAACCGAGGGGTCAATAAGATTATATGGTGAGTTTTTTATCTTTATCAGATATATTGAGCGCCATGGTTATTTATTATTTTACTAAAAATATATGCTTACAATACTATTATTTGTTTTTGAAAGAAATATTTATTTTAACAGAAATTCCGATGCCATCGTCGTCCCCAAAAGCCACAGAAATGAAGAGTAACGGCAACAAAGAAGGTTTGTAGCTCTTAGCTTTTATTTAAATTTTGTCTTCTTTCAGAAGAAAATACTATCTAAATTTTCACAAAACTTTTAATGAGAACCATTAATACTAAAATTAGAAAACCCTTTCTCACATTAACCCTTGACCTTTTCTAGTAAAATAGAAATTAAATGAGCAAAATTATGGAATATTAATATTATTAAAATAGAATCTATAAATAAAATTCCGCCGAAAGGGACTTTTTATTAGAACAGACTTTCGATAACTTAATCGGTTTACATATGAAGAATTAACTTCGGCCAACACAAACACGAAGAACGACTATTTTGGTTGGTGGAAAAAACGCATCAGCAATTACTGCTTTTATTTTTTGAACTATTTTATTCAATAACATTATTATAGCACTATTCGATCAACTATTTATTTTAAAGAAGAATTGGTAACCTTATTAAGTTGAAAGTGTTTTTTAATATTCTTCTAGCTTTTACCCGCGGATTCGCTCGCATGGTATTATGGGCAAATTACTTCAAACAAATTGAATATTATAATTATCCAATTTGGTGCAGTCGTTTGGAAGTTATGCGCGTACAATATTTCGAAGATTAATAACTACGACGCGACGCCTGAAATAATATCAACATCGTTTCCACGGCAACGATTTGTTTTCTGGCGTTAGCAATAACTCACTTTTGTCAGCGACAGAAAACGTATATTATATTATAATATATAAATATTTATAATTTCATTACTCCAGAGCCTACAATTATATACACCCTATATTACTCGCATATAATGTAGCTTTCTATTGGCGAAAGAATTTTTAAAATCGGTTTATTGGTTTAAGCATGAAAGCGTTACAAACAAACTCACGCAGTTTCGCGTTTATATTATTAAGTTTATATTATTATTAGATTAAGCATCGCCCGCAGTTATAAAAATTTGACTTTTTTAGAACTTTTTCAGAGTTCCATTTTTTCATACGAATTATAAATACTTTTTCACGGAAAAAAAAATATTTTTAAGATTTTGAACCTATTATAAAATGGAACGGTTAAACGTATTCATCGGTCGGAATAAGATTAAATCGAAATAGTTATCTTGAATACACCCATCGCTAGTAGGGCTTAAGATTACTGTACATCGTCTATCGTCTATCGTCTCCATGGTATCCATATCTTGATCCTTTCCATGGAGAAGGGATATCGATAATATTATAATACGCCTCAAAATATTACGACCTCCAAATAAGACATCGCATTAGTCGATTAGGGTACTCACGTAATATTACATTAATATTGGTGTTAATCAGTCTCACCGCGAACGACGCGACGGTACATTAAATGAAAAGTTTAGGCTTTAATGGACTTTAAACGTGGCTGTGGAACATAATTCGAAAAGTTTTCGATGTAATGCACTGCCGTACTTCACAACAAGGGGGGGCGAGGGTAAAATTTTATCACTCATTTAAACTGGAAGCATCCTTGTCACATTCTGTCGCAGAGTACCTCCGTAATATTTGAGAGGCGGGTCAAAGCCGCGTAGATTCAATTTCCACAAGCTTTAGTAACAGTAACACGCCCGCTCGCATTGTGTGGTATGACGAAGGTTAGACAGGCCGAGTGTGACAACCATAGTTTACCGATCAAGTGACAAGCCTTTCCTTACACTACTGATATGTTAAATGTTCATTTAAATGTCCCGTCTACTAACTGTGACGTGCGCAGTATACAGTATACAGCTTTCGGGTTTTTCTTTGGGCTGTTATGTCGAACCAACAAAATAATGTAGCACGTCGTGTATAGGATATTGCTCTGTTAGTGCACACCGACATTGAAAATATTTGATAGTTTAGCCTTCTTGTACCTAGCTTCCGTGAAGTATCATTTCATCTGGGATGCTGTGTGGAGGGTCTTTTTGAGAAGAGGAAGGAATGAACATTGGTCTTGAAGAGACCCATGTTGTGGGAGGGAGGAAACACAGAAGCCGGCAAATCGTTCCACAGCCGAGCTGTGGAACGATTTGCTTTTTAACGATAAATTTAATATGTTATTAACTAACATTTAAAAATGTTAGTTAATAACATATTAAATGGATTTTGTTTTTGTAAGGAATATATTTTTTAAGAAAAATTAATAGTGAAGTTATTACGTGTTAATTGTTGGTATTGCAACTAAACACATTAATATAGACATATGAAAGCACCCTTTAGTATAATAATTATTCCTTAATCTCTTCTTGGTTCATAAATATTACAATTACAACAAGGATCGAAATGATAATCTAGTCTCCTTCAACGGAAGCATTCTCCCGAACAGGCCTTCCATTGATATGCTTGGTGTAACTCTAAGTGACCAGCTCAGGTACGGGGGCTCCATCGAGGCCAGAGTTAAATTAGCCTCTCAGAAACTGGGCATACTGTACAGGGCACCCAGATACTTTAATAGTACACAACTGCTAGCCCTGTACAAATCGCAAGTGCGCCCCACGGTTGAATTTGGCAGCCACCTCTGGTCTGGAGCCCCAAAATACCTAAAAAAAACCCTTGACTCTGTGCAGAAACGGGCGGTCCGTTTGATAGATTCTCCTAATTTAACTAACGGATTGCAATCTTTAGAGCACAGGCGCCAGGTGGGAATGCTGTCCTTGTTCTACCGGTATTACAATGGAAGATGCTCCGAGGAACTAGCGTCATTGATCCCCTCGGCACCGGTGCATAGTCGGGAAACACGCCAAACGCGCGCTCAACATTTGTACACGGTTGACATTAGTCACATGAGAACGGGTCGTTTCTACGACTCGTTCTTGAGTTCAACAGCTCGGCTGTGGAACGATTTGCCGGCCTCTGTGTTTCCTCCCTCCTACAATATGGGTCTCTTCAAGACCCATGTTCACTCCTTCCTCTCCTCAAAAACACCCTCCACACAGCATCCTCAAAGATGACATAGGCCCTGAGGGAAATTATTTTTTCCTCAGGGCCTCCTGTGTGGAGTTAATGTAAAAAAAAAAAAAAAAAAATTAAAAACTGGTTAACACTGACGCAAAAGTATCGATAATGTATTCATAAAGCGATTTAATGATAAACGCAACTATACAACAACTTTGTTTCATTAAATTATTTTTCTTATGATATTTAAAACATCTATCAGTTTAAAATGTTTTTGTTTTAACCGATTTACTGAGACGAAATTATTGGTAAATCATTTTTAACATCATTATCTCTGCTAATGAAAATGGGTAAGGAGAAATAAAATCATATTTATAAATAAGTCATCTCACTGTGGCCTAATCACAGTCTGACAATGGCTTTGAACAACTTTAGCTGTCAACCATAATATAAACCAAAAACTTAAATGCTTGTACAACTTATTAATAAAAATGTATTTTATGTAAGGACATTGTAAAATATGATTTTCTTTAAAATTGAAAAAAAACGAAGTTGTTCTTAAAATTAAACACAATAACAATAAATAACAAACAACAATAAAAAAAAAATATTTTTTAAAATCATCAATGTGGCTGGTTGTATAATGCATATGACTCACCTCGTAACCACCCTGAAAAATATTTATTTATAATATTACTAGCTAGAAATCGGCATGCGTTGAAATACCATTCAAAGAAAGTTGTCTCCTTAGTTCCACTTCCATCTTCCCCTCTCCCTGGTTCCGAACAATATCCCTCTCCTCTGTCCCTACCGGATTCCTCTCTTCCTTCCGCCTTCCATCTCCGCCCCCAAACTATATGAAAAAAACACATTTTTCGAAACTCGCGCGACCTATCGTTTAATTTTCATACAATTTTCACAAAGTTTAAGCTCACCACTACACATAGAAACCTTCGCGGTAATGCGCACAACAAATCACCAAAGTTTCATCGCAATCGAATGAATGGTAAAGGAATGCATACGGGACAAACAAAGAAACATTTGTTTTTAAATATTAAGATTATACCATGCAAATATTTTTTTTCAGATTCTCCATAAGATTACAAAATTTAAAAAAAAGTGCATTATGAGTAGCACCGAATTATGTGTAGTTTATATTGAAGATGTCGATGCTCAATGCAGAATCGTTAAGCAGTTGAGTTGCTCTGTTTAATGTCGCATTCTGATACGAAGAAGTTCTCGCTTTTGGAGCATAAAAAAGTGGATGGGATCTCCCACGGTGTATGCGTTAGGGGCATATAAGTTAATAGTTCATAAGTAGTAATAGTTTAGTAATAGTTTATAAGTTTTTCGACATATGCGAGTATTATTAACAGTGGAACCGCTTTTTGTGTTGATTCCTTGAAGCTGATTGTATTGTTAATTTACAGTAAAATAACTGAAAATTTTGTATAATATATTATACATAGGGGGACCCAAAAGTAAAGAGAATCGGTCGTAGAGGGAGCAGTGGAAGGAGAACGGGTTTTGTGTGGTCGGCTGTTGTACGGAAACTCTTTCTCTGTCAGTGTGTGAAGCTGCGTCGCTGTGGGTCCACGCTTTCGTCCAAAGTTTAATTTTAAGTAAATCAAGATTTCTTCTTTTGGCAAAAATGCGAAAATCTCCTCTCTGAAGATCAAAGAGAGCCTTCGCCTTCAAGCCTGCCACGAATTGAAAAATCAGCTGGAAGAGGACCCAAATTGTTTTCCAAGGTAATGATTGTGATAAGTGATGAGTCATGGTGTTATGGGTACGATCCCGAAACCAAACAACAGTCAAGCCAATGGAAGAGTGCTCTCTCTCCTCTTCAGAAAAAAAAGTCAGGTGAAATCGATTTGTGTCGTATATGTATCAAATCAAGTATTTTAAAAATAAAATAGACCGACTAAAAAGAAGTATTCTCCACCTTTTAAGAATATAGGTTATTTTTTTATTTTTTTATTTAACAATAATAATTACATTTATAATATTATTACCTAGGTTTACATAATAATTAATTTAATGGTTCTACTACTCCATAAGTTGAGTTCTAGGAGCTCGTGTTTATGGGAGGAGTATTTACATGCATAAAAAAACATAATGTTCTGAGAAGTGTGTATACAATGATCAAAGACTTAAATGTCTTGAATGAAATAAATATACAAACACTTTTTGACATAGATATAAAAAACAATTACAACAGTAAATTTTTTTTATTAGATGTTAATTAATTAAGGGTACAATATATCATTATCCAATTTCAGGGACTTAATTTGCTTTTTAAATTGTTCATATTTCAATGTTTCTGTTACATTTATTTTGTTTTTGGATAATAATATATTGTACTATTCACACCTTAATATAAATAGTGGTGTTGAGCCGTGGTCGTTCTAAGCATAGGAATGGCTATTAAGCCATTAAGCTTTGAATCTACTGCTTATGCTATCTGAGGGATGAATTTTTTGGATAAAATATTATTTGTAGATTTGATATAATGCGTTTCTCTTATATAATTCTGTGATAGATGGTACATTAAATTCCCGAAATATCTCTAAAGTAGGGAAGTCGTATGGTTTCCCAAGGATGATTTTAATAATTATTCTTTGAATTATAATTATGGGCTGTAAGGAAATCTTAAAGGCCCCTCCCCAACCAATAATGCCGTACTGTTAAGGACTGAATTAATGCATAATATTATATAAGTATGTTGTCAAATGGTGACCCGACAGTTGATTCGCCGACAATTGGCCCGCCGAAGTGATATTTACCATAAAATTACAATTTTTAACGCAATCTTTACCAATTTTAAACGTAAAAATGACTTCAAAAATACCCTTTTTAATAAGTTGGTATGAATATCAAATGAATTAATACACAGTGTCAATTTTTTTTACTTATGTGCCGGTATACACAATCTATACCTATCAGAGAAGCAGATTTTTTCTTGATGCATTTGAATGAAAATATGTTTTGTACTTTTGTTATTCGGCGGTACATCCTCTCTGAACTCTCTCTCTCTCGTCTCTTAGTAATATGTTGTACAATTAGATATACCGTATTTTTCCTAAACTGACTGCACATTATTTATAAGTATGCCGGGGATCAATTGTCATGGAACCGTTGTTAATTCTCATGTTATTAATTCTACAAAATGACAATGCTACTTGGTTTTGAAGCCATAAAAACCATAAAAAATATTTAGATAAGCCGGTGTGAAACAGTTTCTTCCCAAACATTAAAGAAATGCATTTAAAATAACATAGTCCCGCTAATTTTCAATACCTAAAGAAATTAATTGATTAATTAAAGATTGCCTAAGGTGTCAAACATTGTATTAATTTTCAGTCGAGCGTACCTACTTTATGAATACTCTGCTGCCAAATCATAAAACTTTGTGACGTTTCAACCCTTTCGAATAATATGTTATATTTGTTTGAAAGCTCACGGGATTTGGGATTTAAATTAATGATTGTAACTAATTTCTACCCCTGTTATTAGAAGACTTGGTACTTCAATCAAATTTCCTTTATCTCTGGGATAACCTTTTTAGTCGTTTTGTTTGGGTTCGAAGAATTATAATTAGATACATATTTTACGTTTGTTAACGTAAGTAGGTAAATATAGAAAAATAAAATATTTGTGGGCAAATTATGAAGCTTGCTAAGTACGTGTTATTTACATTCAATATTAATGTATCTTATTTCGCAAACCGGTTTCGTCCGAATTTTATTCTAAATGTTTTTGAACCTTTTTTGAAAAGTTGAGAAATAATTTTACTTGTTATTTTGGAGAACTAAATGGATACATCAAAGCTCCAAAGCTCATTATGGAAATGATGTTACGAGCTAGGCAGAAAAACTGTTCAAACCACATGACATGCCAGAAATCACAATACAAGTGCCTTAAATGGGACGTACACACAGATTTTTGGTTTTATAATAATGTGCTTCATATTGTGAGGAAGTAGTGTAATATGCGGAAATCGTGAAATGATCCCGCCGTGGAATTTAATGGATGTTCTCCGCATTTGCCTAGTGATGAAGGAAACCATAGAAACCTTATCGCGAAGAGAACGGCTTACCGTGTTCTCTCACGTTGTTACCCATTTAGATTCACTTAGTGTACGTATATTTTTGAATAAGTTTAATTATCTTGTGCGTAATATCCACAAAACCGAAAAGTACATCAGTCACCTGACTGTACCAAATCAACGTGCTAATTAATCATCTTTATTATCTTCGGTATTGATTTTAATTTTCTAAAATAACAATAGTATAAAAAATATAACAGTCATTTTATTCTTTGCTTTATTAATTAGCTTTCATTTATTTTTTTTGTTTTGTTTATTAATGTAATCGTATAATTTTTCTTCTTTCTACATTGTGCTATGTAGAAAGAAGAATAAAGCTGTGTGTAATTGGCACTTGTGCCGTTAATTCTAAGCAAATATCAAATTAAAAATCAAAAGTAACGCGAGTCCAGATAATTGCGTATATGGGGAAGTACGTCAAAGCCTCTCGGCTCTGTCATAGATTATATCTGGGGCCGTCGTCTATTAAGGCAAAGCTTAATGCTAAATCACTATTTTTGATAAATCTTTTCTGCGAATCGTTTAACATTATAAATACCGAAACTATTTTTGGATAAATTAAAGCTTTTCCTACCGTTTTCTTTGAGTAGAATTAATATAAAATTGTAAACCACAAAAAATTTTTTAGACTATTTAAACTACTAAAAATTTGTTAAAGATTTTTCACAGAACCTAGGAAAATTAAACAAAAAAAAGTTAAGACAATAATATGTATTCATTGTACAATTTTCGTAGCAAAGTTTGCATTATAATTATAATAGCATATTTAATGTTAAGTGTCTAAGGCTATTGTAAATGGAGAAAAAATTGATTAAATCATTTTGCATTCAATTCAGTAAGGGTAATATCCACCTGATATTAATTACCGACAATATGTTATATTGGAGTCAGTGAAATACGATTAAAACAAGTTCAGAGATAATCACATTTAAAGAAAAAATATATATTTCAGTGCATTCCGTAGCCTAGAATTATTATCTTTTTTTTTAATAAATATTAAATCGATTACAAAGAATTATCTTTTAGCGTGCAACACGACTTAAAATCGATTAGCTTCGGGTATATTTAAAAAAATATATTTTTATGCATTCCGTCAGAATGTATTTTGATAGTCGTTTATATCAACTTTAGAAAAAAATAAGTAACCATATTTTTTTGTGTATTTAACCAATATATATATATACTTTTTTTATAATAATTTATTAAAACACTGAATTAATTCTAAAAATTAAGAATTGAATGATTGTTATCCTCAGCAGGTAACTGATTAAACCACAAATGAATTTTGCCTTTATACGCACAATTTAATTATTCCCAATTTTCGCAGAGCTTATTTTTAATGAATTCGTGGCATTTCGTCGATTAACTAGATACAAAATTGATATCAAATTTCTTTCGTTTCTTCATTGTAATTTTTGACATCAAAAGAGTTATTAGAATTAAAAAAAAAAAAAACAATTCCAAAAACTACGTCAGTCAACGGATTCAATACTTCCATTAGATTTCCTCTCAAATCTTTGACAAATTAACTAAAAATGACACATAATTGACCTACGGTTACAACCACTGTTGTCAAAATTTGTGCTTGTAGATAGTAAATCAGTTGTTAAGCAAACCGCGTGACAAAAGTTGGGTATTTTAGATCTTGCAGAATGCATTATATGTGACAATCATGCTTTCTGTCAGAATGAATAAAAAACTGTATGACTTACTACATTTTCAATCGAAAACCAAATATCCTATGATTTTCGGCTTTATATCAGGATTTAAAGCATAAAACTGACTTAATGCGTTCAGTCAGTATATACCCTCGACATAATCTGCTTATCAATAAAACCAAATTGCTGAAAAATAATTTGAGCATTACGATGGGAAACTTCAATATTCAAATAAAAAAAATAAAAAAACACACACACCAATCTTTGAAAATAAAACTCACAAATTTAAAATTATAAACATAAATCACAAATTATTTTTGATAATTATTTTGGTAATCAAATTACAATTCAACTATAAAAAGTAAGGAAAATGTAAGAAAATAACATTCAAATGGAATATCCACAATTAACAATGGAACCATGCTCACAAATAAAATCATTGAATCAGGAAAAACTATAGGTACCTTTACAAAATAATCTCCCGGTGTAATACATGTAAAAATTACTAGGTTTGAAAACGCCCATAGCAAGGTTAATCCGGTTTCAGTCCCAAATAAATAGTGTAACAGAGTTATTACGCTTTTGAATAATAATATTATGACATACCTACCTACCAAACCATTACTATATTCGTTGTGCCAGAGAAAGCTTCGATCGCGGCAGTGCGTGGCACAGAACATTGAGGTCGCTCATCTAAGTACGAGGCCAAACTTCTAAAGGTTGTGTCGCCTATTGTCACCATGAATTTAAGTGACAACATTGAACGAATAGTTTCGGAAGATCTGTCCGCGCTCATAAATAACAAGGGGTAACATAGAGCAGTGGTCCCCAACCTCTGGTCCGCGGACCGGTACCGGGCCGTCGATCAAATGGTACCGGGGCGCCCAAGGCCCCGCTTAAAGATCAAAATTACATAAAAAAATCGAAAAAACCAAACAAAAAATTAAATAATTATCGACAAAAAATAATTATTCAATTGAAAACCCCCTCACGCCAAGTTGCCGACGACACAACATCTTCGAAGTAAAAACACGACTAGGCCGCCAACTAGCGCACTCGCATATATAACGTAAAGAGCTTGAGTGAGACGCAATGACTTGAGTCACCGCTCTTATTCTGCTAGCTAAAACTTATCGTACAACTTTATAATACTCGTTTTACGTTAAATGAAGGACTAATTGTACCTAAGCAATGAAACAAATATGGACAAAGAACGCTGGACTATATGATACCTAATTGCTTGAATATGTTACCTGCCGAAATTAAAAAATGTACAAATGGTAAAACAAATATTTTGTTGAAAAATGGCTTGCCGAAAGAAATAATTTGTATTAGACTAACACAAAAATTCTAACTGCATTTAATTATGTAAAATAAGTTTATTTATATCTCCAAAGTAAAAGTACCCATCGACAAACTGCTGAAAAGTAGTTTATTGGGACTTTCCTTTTTTCTGTATAATATTTTATTTTTTGCTGTCATATTGTATTACTTTGTATTTATAATAAATAAATTAAACCTAAACCTTGAAAAAAGCCAAAATGCAAGTGGAATCGTTTTTTGGAAATACGTGACATAGGTACTAACACGCGTTTGATTGCATTGGTGAATTTATTCCCGTGTTTTCAAAAAAATACTTCTATTACGACAAACGAGACCTTACTATTATGTTTATAATGATTTCAATAAATTCGTAAATGTATAATGAAGGATTAACCAAAATTAGAATCCTGCATTTTCCACATTTTAATTGATATTTATATTTTTGAGGTTATGTGTACTAGTTAAACATTTTAGGTGTCCCCTCCCCCCAACCTTCCTCAGCGGGCCGCAGTAAAATTATCAAAGGATTGACCGGTCCGCGGCGATAAAAAGGTTGGGGACCACTGACATGGAGTACAGCGTTCTCTCAAATATTGGGCGTAGGGTTTAAAAACAAACGATTTTATGTTTTATGTAGTAATTTTATTTATATATATATGCTATTGAATTGTATTTGAATAAGCCGCAATTATTGGAAATACATAAATAATCAGTAAGAGTAAGTAGAAGGATGATAAATATTTGTACACCAACCGTGGAACTTTGCAATATTGTGTCACGTATTAAATTGGTGCGAACTAAGCTGCTACATGCAAAAATTAGAAAGTATTAAATTTTTCCAACTCGTAATTAAAATAAAATACATAATTATATAATTCTTCAAATTCTAAAAGCAATTTTCTTTTTATTCGAGACCTATGAAACGAACTGGTGGTTTGAAAGCGTCAAGAGTCAGGAATTACATCTGTATCTGAATTCACTTTGCACATGAATGGTCGTTTTACTAACTTCATTTATAAACCCTCGATATTCTCCTTTCTTCTGAATAAATAATCTTTTTTAATGTAACTAATTTTATCTCGTACTTCCGGCACACCGAATGACTTTTCCAACTATTTATTATAATATATTTACCAAATCTTTTCGTTCTTAAAAAAGCTGTAAATGATTGGATTTATAATACTTATAAAACTTTTAGATTAATATCACTGGTGTAGAAAAGGTTACCAGTTGCGATCGTTAACCTTTCAAAGGCCTCCGTGGTCGAAGCTAGCGATCCAGATATCGCGGGATCAAATCCCGGCGTGCGCAAGTAAATTTTAGTTGATTTATTTGTGTTTTTGCAATTTTGTCATTTAAAGTAATTGGTATATTTGCGGCACTTTCCAGAGAGGTAGATACTTTCAGTATCACTCAGTAGCCTCACTGGCTCCAGGAGGTTGGGGGCAGTTGGGTTTTTGTGCGGTACTCACATTAAAACAAAAAACCTTAGTCTTTCCGATTACTAGACAAGCGTCTTATCATCCATGCTACCGACTTCCGCAGGTTCACCTTTTCTGGTGTGATTCACAAAAAGGTTGAAACCATTTATAAACTCTTAGAGAAATTAAAACTTATTTGTTATTGCTCACTTAACGATTTCGATCATGCCTACGTCCTTTTTATTAGAATCGTGTATGAGCTCATTCAAATAACAATTCATTTGTAACCGTCCTGCCTGTCTCGGGATAAGTTAGGAGTTACCATGAAGTCGCTTGCAATAGAAGGAGAATAACGTACGGGGGGGAGGTCGAGAAGGAATTGCATGTAATTTAAACAGGCTTTATTTCACCCGATAAATCCTAATGCCGGCCGTCTTGTAAGTTTCATTTATTAGAAACTCCAACCAGAGAGATATATCGCGATAGGACACCCTTTTGTTACACAGAGATTTAATAAGGTGATTTCTTCTGTGTTAGCTTTCAATCGAGTTAAGATTATTAGGAAGGTCTAATCAATAAAATAAAAGCTAATCGAAGATCCAAATAATGGTTTATTTTCTTTGACAATATCAACCCTATAAAACCTTCCTTTGATATCTCTTATTTAAACATATCATAATTTGTATTAACGAAAATGATGCTTTATCCGTTAAATCGATGTTTTAAGAGCTGCAAATAGTTGTTCATACATTTAGAAATCTCTGAAAAAAAGCAGTGTTAATTTAAAGCTTACATATTCCGTCGAGAGATTCAATTAGATTCTACATTCAATTTATATATTTAAAAAAAAAAATCATTATAACACAATTAAATAATTCGAAAACATGTTAGTTTACGATCTGGTAGCCATTTATTTATAACTACCTAGTTTTACAGTTAGAGTCAAATAAGTTTTATCCGCATAATACGAATGTTAAAATATCAAATCAAGTGGTGAAAGGGGAAGGTAGGAAATGATAGGGTTAACGCGGGGTTAAAACGGAGCACTAAGCCGATGGGAACAGAAAGTGCCTCTTGCCTTGAAGGTGGCTTTTGAGAAAGCTACTCGTATATCAAAGAGCAGCTCTAGGTTCTCCCCATGAAAAATCTTGTTTTGGCCAGCCATAGAAGATTTTACGTTAAATCCGTTACATAACGCGAAAAATGATACACCAAAAATAATAACATTTAAAAAATATTCTTAAATTGGTGATTATGAAGGGTTCCATGACTTAAACATAATAAAGAAAAAAATAAAAACAGACCTTTTGGTAATGCGCTAATCCCGGTAAAATTAGGTTTTTAAGTTAATTTTCCATCTCAACCTTTTGTACATGATTAACCGTGTTGCCATAGTTGAGTTGAGAAAGTTATAAATTATTTTCATACGAAAATTATAAAGTAGTCGTTTTCATTGCTTTTTGGCACCACTGAAAGGTGTTATACCTGCGTAATACAAATAAAACTTGCTGTTAGTACCTACTGGTGGTTTTATTATTTTTTACGATTTTGTGACCTTTGCATCTTGTAAGTTTTCTCCTGACGCTTAGAGTTTGTAGGCACTGAAATCTGGATCAATAGTAGGTAAATTATTTGGTAATCTTACTTTGGTATTTTAATTAAATTACCCGTAAAGGATTAACGCTTCCATTACGATATTAAATAACAGAAAATAAAAAAAGATTCACCCAGATTCATTACGAGCTATTTCACAGAACTTGAATAATAACTGATCTCCCATAGAAATTTAATATTAACTTGAATATTTGATGAATTCTTCAAGTTCAGTGAAATAACTGTCTTTAAATGTTTGAATATGTTTAAAATTAGGTAAGTAATAATAATAATATTTGGTTGATTTATAAAGCGCCGTTTTCTGTGAAATCACCTCAAGTACATATAAACATATAATAAAATACAATTAAAAATATACAATACAACTAAGTTGTAAAATTATAACTAGTGACTTCTTATTAACCTTAATTTACAATAAAACCACCTCAGAAAAGAGGTTGGTAAGTAGGAGAATTTTCACTTTAAAGCATACTTATATGTTGTTAGTAACTCACGACTAAGACTTATTACTACTGACTTAAAACTAGTGACATACATTTGCAAACGTGACATAAAATTAGAGATTTACTACTAAAAATATATATTTTTTGTTTTGCTAAGTAACATTCCCAAGTAATAAACGAAACTCTATATGTATAGGTAAACAGCTAACTTAAAAGAAAGTTATTGCAGCAATTCTAAGTAGTTTGAGAATTTTATGTATATACCTACATATTATGTTCTACACATTTTACAAATAATTTTATACCCATTTTTAATATTGATACTGTTAGCGCCAGAAGAAAAAGGAAGTTCGCACATAATATTAAAATTTTATAACACGTTGAAAATGATTTTAGCTGGATTTTAAGAAAAGTATAGATATCTCGTAAATGACTAAATTAAATTAATCGTCAACTTCAACCGCAATAAGATAATTCATCGCTCAACAACAGATTAACGTGTTAGGTTCCAACTGACATTGTCTATTGGTAGGTAAATCAGCTCACTTATGAAAATGTAACCATGCTACTACACAACGCTCTAGCTCTCGGTTGTAAAGCCAAAGGATTTCTTGAATCATACCATTTCTACTATACCATTTCAGATTTTTGAGAAGTTTTGGTCAATTTATGCTAAATTAAAACCTCACAGCGGCTGTGTAGCGACTTAGTACTGAATTTTGAAATGTGGTACGACATTAATTATGCATTTTGATTGGATTTGTAAGAGAAAATGATATTTTGAATCTGAACGCCTTATTGCGTGTTTTAAAAGCTTTGGAACTTTTGATATATTTTTTAATTCGTGGATTTTTTGTCACACAAGCAAATCATTTAAATAAATAAATTAAAATACTCAGACGCGGAAAACAAAATTTGTCATATTTATCAAACTAATATGTTTTACAGCTGTGAACATTTTTTTTTTACATAAGCTCCACACAGGAGGCCCTCAGGAAAATAAATTTCTTCATGGCCTATGTCATCTTTGGGAATGCTGTGTGGAGGGTTTTTTAAGGAAAAGGAAGGAGAGGAGAGTTCCGGGAAGGAAAAGGGTTTAAGGGGTGGGTAGGAATCTGGGGTTCAGTGTGTCCTGATCCAAGATCTAGACAAAGCTCACCCCATGAACCCGGGCACCCCTGCCAAATCACCAAACGTAGCAAATCACTTGGGGTGACCTATGGCAGAGGTGTTGGTTATTCAAAAAAGGTTCCTGGTGAGGCGGTACCCATTACCGCCTCCCAAATTGAACCTACAAAATATATGATGAAAAAAAAGAACAAATTTATCATGCTAAAATTATTAGAGCTGTGCTATACTAATGTTTTCTTTATAATATTAAATAAAAATATAATAACATGTTCGTTAAAAAAAAACTACATAACTACATGACGTACTAATTTTAAAACGCAATTACATTTAAGACAGTAGTTAATAAAATATCTAAAATGTGACACCGAAATACCCAATCAATTTTGTAAAGGAAATGATAATCTTGTAATAATGTGTGGTCGCTTAACTCGCTCGGGTGTGTATTGATAATTGAAGGATTAGTCGCCAGGTTGCAGCACCCATTCGCAATTGAATTCGACTCAATGTATGGTTGCCATGGGCTTTCAATCTTTTGTTATCCCATTACTACTACCGATTGTGAGTTCCATTAATCTATGTGACCCCTCAGTAGTTTCAACCCTTATCTCTTTACAATAAAATCAAATAAAGTACTTTATATGCTGAAAATATTTCACTCACATTGTTTTCTATTAATTAAAAGCTAGGTGCAAGTGCCAGGTTAACATTTTCAGTGATATTATTTTCTAAGCAATCAAAAAATTGAAGGTGTGACGAATATACCTTCATTTACAGGGTTTTCCAATAAGAGTAGTTATTTTAAATAGTCCGTTATTTCGGTATATGTCACTTTTGAAGTTGTCATTTTTTTTATATTTGACAAGTTGAAACTACGTTATTAATAAAAATGGAACGATACACGCTTCAACAACGCATTGAAATTATAAAAATTGAAATTATTAGCTTCAACAACGTCATGTCTTTGCTGATTGGGTCTTTGAATTACAAAATAACACCTCTCATTGGAAAACCCTATATTTGTATTATACGTATATATCTGTTTTTTCGTTATTTGTTTTTGGGATGTTATGCCGTGATGGACACTGTAACGCTGTCCGAAACGTTGGCTAAAGAAGGAGGTAGCGCAACACTGCACCCCAACAACAAATAACGAAAATACTTTTGGCCGTGAAAATCTAAAAACTTATCGTATATATCTGTGTTAGGTGTATTATGTCATTCACGGATGGCCTGAATATTGACGATGACTTGATGTACTTACATAAATATAGGTCTATAGGTGTATATTTTAACCTCGTGGATCCCCAAATTTTTTTCTCGCTGACATGTGCGATCCCCAGTAAATCGATATTGACCCCGTGGGTCCATATAGACCACATTGAGAACCTGTAATCTAAATAATACCAAAGTTTTTAAATGAGAAATACTCTTTGTAACACACAACTTTATTTAATTTAATATATATTTATATGTATTAAATTAAATAAGTTGTGTATTACAACAAGTATTTCTCATTTAATGTTTTTGGTATTATTTAGATCAGAGGTTCTCAATGTGGTCTGTATGAACCCCAGGGGTCGATATCAATTTGCTGGGGTTCCATGCCAGCGAGAAAAAAATTTTGGGGTCCACGAGGTTAAAATGGGGGTACATGCAAGTGGACCCTCATTTATGTAAGTACATCAAGTCATCGTCAATATTTAGACCATCCGTGATGACATAATACACCTAAGGCAGATTGCGTGAACATAACACATACGAAAAAAGTTCTTAGCATTTCTACCTGATTGTGTTTCAAAGAATTTATTTTGACTCTACCTCCTAAATTTCTAGGTTAATTAATTCGTTCTATAGCTGAATTTGAATGACGGCAATTAAACTTTGTTAACGTAATCGTTCTAAGCTATCAAAATCTGTATCGGGTCATTTAATTATCCCAAATGAGTACGTTAACAGAGGTATTGCCTAAGTATTTATTGCCTTTACTAAATTTTTAGCAGATAGATTGCATTATTAAAATGTCCAGATCCTAATTTGAAATTTCATCCTAATATCATTTTTAATACTAGTATGATCTAATCTATTCGATTGCGGGTATTCTAAATATTTATAAACCTCATCCCCTTTCATACTCATAATTTCTAAATATACCCTCGTCTCCATTTATTATTTTGCCTTTCTCTGTATGCATCGTTCTACATTTATCTAAATCAAAAGTCATTTTAATATCATCTGAAAAATTTTTAACTATCTCAATAATTTTCTCTAAATTTTGTTCAGAATTCGAATATAATTTTATATCATCCATAAATAATAAATGCGAATTATACTACTCTCTCTTGCTTTAACCTGCTTAGATTATTATTAACACCTATTATTTATTGATAAAATTTTTATTAACACATATTGTTCATTGGTTAGGTTATTATTAACATCTATTGCTCATTATTAACACCTATTGTTCATTGGTTCGGTTATTATTAACACCTATTGCTCATTGGTTAGATTATTATTAACACCTATTGTTCATTGGTTAGGTTATTATTAATACCTTTTGCTCGTTGGTTAGATTTTTATTAACACCTATTGTTCATTGGTTAGGTTATAATTAACACCTATTGTTCGTTGGTTAGGTTATTATTAACACCTTTTGCTCGTTGGTTAGATTATTGTTAACATCTATTGTTCATTGATTAGGTTATTATTAACACTTATTGTTCATTGGTTAGGTTATTATATTTATTATTAACACCCACTTGACATCGTTTAATTTGGGAAAAATGAGACATGAGCAAGCGGGGAAGAAAAGAGGAAGAAGTTCTCCACTACGTATCTTCTGCTTTGTAGCGGTTGCATAGATATTTTTATTTTATTGTCTACGTGAAAAACATTATATTTTAGGGGATACTTTCCAGTGATTTGAACAAGCTTCCCGAGATAAAAACCCTTGCGGCATTACCGCAAAGTTTTACATTCGTGTAAATATGTAGTTTAAGGAATACATATTATAGAATAAGTCTGTGTACGTAGTATACCTATCAGAATGTTAAATGTCTACGGGACAGCTCAATCAAGCAAAGGAGTAGCGGTCCTTTGAGATGAGTTAATTATTCGATTATTGCAGGAAAGCGGAACTCTCCCCAATAGTCCCCAATCGTTGGCGGAAACTGCTCAAGGGTAGTTTAAATGTAGATTAATCATAAATAACATAGGAGTAGGCAATGAAAACATCTAATAATTAAGATTGCGGAATTTCTCCACCTTCCTGGATGCGGGTTGTTTTTATATTCGAGGTCGAACTTATGGTTCGCAGAGATAGTTCCCTGTTTCCTGATTTTGATGAAAACAGAAAGTAAACACTTTAAGTCTATTTGTATTCTTTTTATGTACCTAATTATAATTTCTATTGATAAATTATCATCAATTAACATTTTTTTTTAAATTAAAATAATTTCTATTCATTCTATTTCGTTGGACTTAACCAAAGTATATTTGGAAATAAAAAAAAAAAAAACAAGAAAATGTTTCACGAAAAGTCTTGCAAGCTTAAAAAAAGATTTATTAAAAAAATTACACGATTTGTTTAGAAATATGTGCACATTTTCCGTACTCGTAGTCAATAGTTTCATTAAAAATATTATATTTGATATATAATATGTTGCCTTGACGTATTTGATTCAATTCGAAACCTCCCTTCATTTAACTATCTTTTTGGATAGAACGACATCAGATTATTCAGATCATATAGTTCCTACTTTCCACAGCCTGTTGAAAAGTCTCCAAAATTAAATAATCAGAAATACAATGAATACATAAAATATATCGTTATCATTTTTATCTCTGTAATATGAATGTAGGAATTATGTTCATACCTACACACGGTTTTTTTAAATTAACATGTAAAATGCTGTTTTCAAGCAGCGAAGTATGAAATTAAAATCCCTCCATAAAGAGCAAAATAAATTGCCAATTATTAAAATGAATAAAGATTTAATAAAGAGTAATTAAATTGGGAATATGCTTAATTACTATGTTATGCGGGGGTAGGTTGGACGTTTTAAATAATCTCGACCTTTTTTCTTCAAATTCAAAATTGACAATTTAAATTCATAAATATGTCTCGGAAACGTATGTTTAGTAAAACTTTTTATGACCTTGTTAAAAATGAGGAGATCCGGAAAGAATGCAAGGCTGATGAACATAAGCGTAATGTTTAAGATCAAGAAAGGAACACTGAGGTGGTTTAGGCATGTATAGCGGATGGATAAAGAAAGAAGTATAAGGGGAATGT
Source organism: Glyphotaelius pellucidus (assembly GCA_936435175.1). Taxonomy (NCBI): domain Eukaryota; kingdom Metazoa; phylum Arthropoda; class Insecta; order Trichoptera; family Limnephilidae; genus Glyphotaelius; species Glyphotaelius pellucidus. The sequence continues at coordinate 34,039,303 of OW386537.1, read as the reverse complement.
AGACGCTGAATTTAATGGTAGAAGAATTCCGAGGAAGACCTGCCATGATCAAGTGAATCATACGTAATATTAGAATAATCACGTAATTCGATACATTAGAATACAAAATATTAACTTATAAAATATTCTCTTTTTATAACTTTTGATGGTTATATCCATCAATGTAATATAATATCATTAAAGAAAAAGATAACAATAATAATCAAAACGAAAATACGAAAGAGAAAAATCCATTTAGACTTTTATAAAAAGATCAATATATGTTCCATACAAAAATTAAATCGTATATATTTAATGAAACGCTATCTAGGTTACAAACCAGTTCTTAAAACGATTGTCTCCAATGAAAAAGGTAGTTGTCTATGGATAAATTAGTCGAAGATAATATTATTAATTCTAAAATTTTAAATATGAGATTGAAGGTGGCAATGGCTTAATTGGTAAAGGCGCACGTCTCTGTTAGACAAGAGGTTCTGGGTTCGAGTCGCAGTTGCGACCGTTATCTTTTTCTATTTTTCTGTGTCTTGTTCTATTTCATATTTTCGTTTAGATTATTATTGTTTTCTTCTTCTTCAATGATGTATAAAATATTATTCAATTACATAAATTGTTATCATGCAAAAAAATCTGCCACATGGCAGTTTTGAGCGGTTTCGTTAATTTGTCAATTGTATGGGAGTATTTTTCCAAAGCATTAGAATATAGCAAGTAAACAAATTAAAAATGCCATCTAAAAAGCCACTGTAGACCGAAAATTCATTTTTATGTTTTATTTCAAATATCGTCAGGAATAACTACGTCTCTCAACACCTTGTATACCATTGTATTGTAGTCAAAGGTGGCTCAGTCAAGCGTTAGAGATAATGATGATCCGATTAATGATTTGATTATTGAAGGTAGCGGAAACTGTTACCTTTCGCCCTTTAATATATTTCTTCAGATCAACCTGTATAGTGTATATATTCAGTAAATAAAAGAAATACGAATGATGCCGCAAAAAATATTAATTGGCAAATAAAATACTTGAAGAGCTTTTATTAAGAGTACTTTTGGAATGTGAAAGAAAGTTACTAAGTTCCTTGGTGTCTGATTAATTATTTGATTTTAATTATTTGATCAGGTAGACGGAATACTCTTAGTTTTTGAATATCACTACAGATACTTATTCAACAAAAACGACAATTAAAACACAAATAATGTAGAAAAATTATTTGAAGCGTGGGCGTAAGGGGAGGGGGTGGCTCAGCAAGTATCTTGGTAACTATGGTACTTCAAACTTTGTTATAAATTTAATTATGTAGTTACCTACTTACTGAAGGTAAGCAGAACACTTCCGCATTATTTAGATCGTCCGACAGATTTCAGTGAATGTGTTATGATACAACATATTTAATAACATGATAAAACACGATATTTGACAGAAAATTATGCGAAGATTGCGAACAATAGGCCAGCGCAACGAATAGACCCCTTCGAACCCTTTCAGAAACTAAACATTTTTATAATCCAAGATCACGCCAAAAACCAAGCAATATCCTGCCTCGAATTGCTTCTCTACTCTCAGTATCTTCGCTTCTTCCATCGGATAGTGACGTACGTCGTACGTCTGTATTGCACTTAATACTTGTTTTCATTTATTGTTAGATGCTTTCAAAAAGTCATATCTTTTGTTTAATATATTGTGTAAGGGAAGTTAAGATGGAAAAACTCAATTTTTAGAGTAATTTCTTGGGTTCTGATTGACAGTAAGTTTCATGGTAAATAGGAGTTCGTTACTTAGTAGAAATTGGTTTTTATTTTTCCATTAAATTTCAAATGAAAAATTTCACACTTTTTTTGAAAGACCACCTAGTTGCGATGAACGGACTGACACACCGGTTCCATTATTGAACCTGTGTGAAAACTATTTTTTTGAGTACTCAATACTTCGTATATTTTAGAATGGCACAAAGAGGTGCCAGTATAACTAGTGTAATGAAATCAGCGTGTGCTTGGCTTTGCAATCCTTGCCTCATAATACAGTTTATCTAAACGCAGCAAGTAGGAAGTACGGTGTATCAAGGCGACTATAAAACGAAGATTCGACAGCGGAAACCAAAAAGCAAAAGAGGAGCAGAAACTAATCAGATTTGCGAAATTTGTCTACATTGTTCCATTGAAGATATTTTTAATACGTGCAAAGCCTGGGCTTATGAAGAATGGGCCTGCGTGAAAAGATCTTAACCCTGCCTCCAAGAACTGAAATAAACGTTAAAAACAAATTTTGTTGCAACCAATTTTTAAATTTCATTCTTAATTTTAAATATTCTGTTACCTACATTCTGAACTTTTTAAAAATATTTAATTTTATTTTTTAGCGCACGAATCAAGAAGTGACAGATTAATATTTTTGAGTTACCTGTAAGATGCCGATAATTGATAATAATTATCCCTACGAAATAGATTTTAAATAAAAAAGTGCAACCAAATTTTGATAAAATCTTTTACGATACCTGCAAATGAATAAATTGAAATTTATAGTTAAGTCTTTTTTTTTTAATTTTGCTGCGTTTATTTCAATGTTTATTTTATTTCGTGCCAAAGAAGTCTTTATTCTTATTTTTATCATTGCAATTTTTTTCCAATTTTAATTAACATCTCTTATTTATTATTATTGTTACTGAAAATTTTAATTTGTATTCAAATTATAATTTTTAAAAGGTGGTATGTTTGACCCTATTTCCAAAATACTATTAACTTTCTAACACATATGTGTTTATCGGAAGTCATCTGCCAGGTAAGTTTACTTCCTGAATCTGTTTGTAAGTAATAAAATTACATAGATCCTAATAACACAGTAATAAAGTGCACGGCGCCTTTGAGGTGATTTTTCACAAAAACGGCGCGCCTTTTTTGTGAAAAATCATAATAATAAAAAATAATAATAAAAAAAATCATAAAAATAATAAATTATTATTTTAACAACCAAGTGGTTCAATTCAGGCAACCCGTTTTTTCACTTTTGTCGTGATATGATTAGTTCTAGTTTTTAATAAATTAATTTTATTCTTTGTACCAAGACAAATTAACTTTACGTTTACAAAGTTAGGTAGTCGAATCATCGCAATTTTTCCCTAATAATCGCAGGTTAATGATTTTTGTCGAACGGCGGAACTCTTCCCGCTTTTTAAGAAAACCCTATAGATATTAAATAAATACGGGTAATCTATGATGCTAAAAAACACGAGGTATGAAGGTAAATCGAAAATATTGACGTACTTTTTAATAGTATTTTAAAGTGTGGATTTAATATGGACGGGGGTGGCCCAGCCAAGTGACAGAGTAACTATGTTCCTTCGAATCGGGTTAATGATTTGATGATTGCAGGTAGGCGGAACTCTTCCCGCTTGTTAGTGCCGCCCGGGCGGGACTTGGCCGCCATCCCCGCCCTCCCGGGGCCGCCCGTGCCCGCGCCCCCGGCTGTGCTGGTGCCCCCGAGGGCGGCGCCCCCCAACGCGGATCACATGCTGCGGCAAAACGATACCTCAGGTACGACATAACATCGTACGGTACAGCATTATTGTCTCACCCATTATTGTAATAACCCGCTACAGCCAAAGTCTGCTTGCTCGTTATTCATTTGGGGTAACCGGGGTGTCGCAGGCGGCCACCGCGGAGTAAGGGTAGCTTTCTTTATAGACAGTGGAGTAGCGATAAACTCACAGGCCGCTTGGCAACTCTTGGTACTATTTTACGAGGATTGCGATAAATATCAGTAACAACTATAATTCCCAATTTCAAGATACACTGCATAACATAAACACCATATTTTTTTATTTATTGCATCAAGCCGTAGTTGAAAATTCTAGTTTTCTATTTTTTAACCAAAGCAAATATCTTGTGCACAAAAAACAGTGCAATGGTTTTAGTTTATATTATTTACCTTATTAAGACTGTGGTTTATACTCTATATATATATGGAAAGAGATCTATTTAGAGAGTTCAGTACGTATATCATATCTATATCAAATTAATTCGGTTGAATAAGAGAAGTTTTTAACATCGTACCTTTATACGTATTTTGGCATTTGAGTGCCTTGGCGCGGCCCACATGATGACTAGACTCAGTGCTCGCTACGCCACTGCTAGTAGGTTTCAAAATCTATACTAATATTATAAAGGTGAAACTGCGTGTGTTTGTTTGTTACGCTTTCACGCATAAAACAATAAAACGATTTTTAAAATTATTTCACCAATAGAAAGCTAAATTATATGCGAGTACTATAGGCTGTGTATAATGGTAAGCTCTGGCGTTATGAAATTATAAATATATTATATTTATTATACGCTTTCTGTCCCTAAGAAAAGCGAGTTTTTGCTAAGCAAAACAAATCATTGCCGTGGAAAACAAATCGTTGTCGTGGAAACGATGTTGATATATTTGCGGAAAATTTTATAGAAAGAAACAATTTATTTATTAAATTGCATAGCAAAGCATGCCGGGTACCAGCTGGTATATTATAAGGCTCGCTGTATGAAAAGTATTAATTTAAAAGAAATACAAGTAATATAAAATAAAATTGACGTTAATATTTCAATGTCTGCATTTCAGTCAAAGGGCGATAATAGGTTGTTGGTTTTTGAGGTACCGACGTTCAACATCTACTTGTAAGCGCCCCATAGAATCGATTCATTTCACTCATCAAAGCCCATTAGACCTATAAGTTTGTTTTCACGATAATATAACATTACCAGACATATGTATGACGGATGAGGCGAACCTGACTTATTAAACGAGATATGACACTTCAATTATAAGTATGTATTCATGTTTAATCTCTGTCGATTCTCAATCAAAAATTTGATACAGTAAAATCAGAAAAAGATAGTGTCGCATTCAGAAATTGAACCAAGAACCATAGATAATTTTACTAGTTCTAAATCAACGTAAGCTACGGTTAAATATGATCGCAGAGGATAAGGTCCCATTAGCTCAGTCGTAGAGGAGTGTCCCGGCAAGGCTAAGATCCTAGTTTCGATTTCCAGCTGCGACCGTATCTTTTTCTCATTTTTCTGTTTCAAATTTTCGATTGAGAGTCTAATGTTGTCTTCAGTGATCTGATATTACAAAATGAGGGTTTATTTATTACGTTAAATTAAAAATAAATTTATGCATGTGTTTGAAAACCTCACTCTCGTCCTCTTACCCCGCACTTTATCCGCGTTTATCGTATAATTAGTTTGTGGAGCATAGCTCGTATAAATTTGCATCACGTTTCTATGTTTAGGTAATGTATTATAATGTGCGCAGATGGTATAATAATTTTGACCGCCATGAAATATGTGTTATGTAATTTGCATAATCTGAAACCGAACAGGCCCATACTCACTTGGTCAATTCCAGGGGTCGACTCTTTACATGTTCGTAATTAATATACAATAATAATTGTAATATCAAAAACTCTTACATGGTGATTGAGCGATGTGGTGATACCAAGTTGTTTATCTTCTAATTACAAAATGAATTATTCCTTCATAACTTCCAATAAGACCATTCACCAAGGTTTTACTTGAATAATAGGCATGTATCATCATTTGAGGAATTTTTAAATAATGAAAAAATTTATTTGATTTTGGGGACTAATTGTTCTTAAATATTTCTTTTTATGAAGCTTGATAGCTAATTAATCACCTAGACTAATCTAAAATTGTTTGTCTATTCTTGTGTTTGTTAATTTTCGTTATACGTTTATCCTCACGAAGAAGCTTTTGGTTTTGAAATACGTTGATTACTTTGATTAATTAGTGGTTAATACAATGTTATTTATTGTAATTTAATTAAAATGACGTCAAGTGAATTTGCAATTATTAAAGAAGAAATTAATTGCTCTATCGAATTATCTATGTTTACTGGTTGGATGAAAAAACCTCCTTGTAGATTCAAATAAGAAAGATATCTAGGGCGTACTCCGAACCTGAGCCAAGATGCTAAGATATTGAAGATATAGAACGACAGAGAAGAGCCATTAACGTTAGATCGGATTGTTATCAAGGCGGTTTTTCTGACGAAGCAAAAAAGTCTGGAGAATGCTCTTCAAGACATACTACGTTGCCCTATATTTATCCAAATTATGGACGTAATTCCCAGCAGCACTCTGGTACAAGTTGAAGGCAAGCCACAATAATGCCTACAGGTAATTTCTGCAATTTCAGAGATTCTGCAGTGCAACTGCAATGTGCTCCAAATGGAGGGTAGACTCATACCCGCATTCGCTCGTGACTAGACACCTAGATAGTTTCTCAGGAAGGACTTGAGATTCATAAAACATAAAACATTATTACTGTGGCCATGTCTTAGCAATTGCCATTTGAATATTATTATCTAGATGTTTCTGGACGCTTTCTTTAGTGCTATATTTATAAATATATCGCTGATTGGGTACTTCTCATTTCTGAGTCTCCTTTATAAAAATTGTGTAGGACAAAGAAGTGATGATATATCTATACAGAGGTGACTGGGAGACTTGAGATAAACACTACAATTTAAAAAAAAAAACATTTTAACTGCTTGCGACGTATGGCACCATCGCAAATACTCACTACCTCGAAACGCGAATGAGTAATTTTATGTCTGTCTGTAATTTTATGTGTGAGTTTGGATCTCTCCGCGGGTCGACGTATGCACGTTATCGTGATAATTCAACTATAACTACTGTGTTTTTCTGAATCTTTATGATGGAATCTAGAAAATTAGTTGATATTTATTTATTTATTTATTTATTTAAGGAACATTAACAGTCTTAGTAATACAATAAACATAAGAGGATAATAAAAAAACAGACCAATTATTAATGTTCACAGATAGGTATTTAGAAACAAGACTAACTGAATATAAACTAGAATATTTAAAAAAATAATAAGAGTACAAATGTGAATTCAACAAATGGTAAACTAATACACAACATTAAAATAAATGTGATTATATTTGGATTGGGTTGGGAAGGGTAATGGGAGGAGAGGGATAAGGGAAAGTTGCCACGCAAGTAATATAAACATATTAGATACAATTAATTCATGTGTTATTCGCACCTAGAATTTTATACAGTGAAGTTCTGTAGCGACAGTAACTAGCAGTAAATACGTCAGCACGTGTGTCTATATTTGCAAATTTGTTGTTATAGTAGTTACATGTCCTTTGTATAAATTCATTTTGATTGGAATTGGTGTTGCATCTATCAATATAGAAAAGGGTATTTTGTCTACTATACCGAATGGACGTGTGGAAATTTATTTTGTTTAGCAAATCCGGGCAGTCAACTTTTGAGTTAATAATTTTGTACAGGAGCATCTGATCAGCGACAAGCCTCCTGTTGAGTAGTTTTGTGATTCGAAAATGTTTCTCGATTTCGTCGTAAGAGTTGTATATGTTAGATGATTTAAAATTCTAGAACTCTTTCTAACCTGTTAACATAAACAATATAGCGCGGGTTCCAAACCTGTGAACAGTATTCCAGGTGAGGACGAACATGTGAATTGTAGAGAATCAGATAAGTCTAAGGACGGGTTGTTTCAAAAAATTAGATGAGTTCATCAAATATTTGAAGTTAATTTTCACGTTCTGTGGAAGTTCTGTTCAAGTTCTGTTATCACATTATTATAGACCAGTTGCTGCATGAAACTGAAATAATCACAGAACTTGAATAGAACTTACACAGAATGTGAAAATTAACTTCAAATATTTGATGAATTCATCAAATTTTTTGAAACAACCCATCCTTAGTGTTTTTGAAAAATTTGCATGTTCTCAGTACGAAACCCAGACTTTTTGTTGCTTTAGTGACAATGTTATCAAAGTGCTTTTCAAATGTAAGTTTAGAGTCCAAAATAACACCGAGGTCACGTATATAATCTTTATTTGTTAACTGCGATCCAGAAATGGTGTAATCGTGCAGTATTTTCACACGGTTACGTGTGAATGTAACTTTGCAACATTTAGAAATATTAATAAAAAGTTTATTTCTAAGACAGTAATCCGTCAGTCGGTCAAGATCTGCCTGTAAACGCGTAGAACAGTCCGGGGAGCTTATAGGAAGGTATATTTCCATGTCGTCAGCAAATAGTAAAATTTGAGAGTTGTGAAAACATGTCGTAATATCATTTATATAGATAGAGAAAAGCAAAGGACCCAAAATGGACCCCTGAGGCACACCGGAAGTGATGATTTTCCAGATGGAAGAAAATCCACCCACCGTCACAGCCTGGGACCTATTTGTCACGTATGAAGATAACCAACGAAGGAGATCTCCATGAATACCATGATTAGCAAGTTTTCTAAGCAGGACGCTGTGATTGATCTTGTCAAAGGCTTTGCTATAGTCGGTGTAGATTAACCATTTAACTTGTGTTTTAGTGTGATAAAAAATATTGAAGTAACGATCTTTCAAAACGTATTTTTTCTTTAAGTTTAGAATTCACCGAGACTTTTAAAAATGTATCCGAATGTATCCGGTAAAATTTTATGTTTAATGAATATTAATGTGTCAAATTAACGTTAGTTATGTAACATCACAATGTATTCAGGGTTTACTTTAACAACTTTTATAATTTCAGCACCAAGGCGATTTTTGATATACAGATCGATATATACAAGTTTCATAACGCCAGAGCTAACCATTATATATGGAAACACTATTCTGCTAAAATGCGATACTGTAAAAAAATTTGAGTCAATCTATCAATTAGTTTCCGAGCCTAAATTTGAATATATATAGATTGCTGTAAGTATTAAAAACGATTGTTCCAGGTTGAATCGCGCAATTTTTTTTTTTTTTTACAATTTCTTCATATAAAAATGATTTTTATTGTCCAAAAAACATACTAAAATAAAAAAGTTACGCTAGATACTCAAAATTCTAACTGCGCGGTGGCCGCTTTGTCCTATTGTTTATTTCGTTCATGCAGACATATTTTTTGAAGGACTATCTTAGTCATAAATGAACAACGTTTGAATTAAGAGTTTACTGGAAACGTAAGAGTGTTTATTACTGACCATAATTAAGTTTAATTTTGTGAGATGATAATAAAACTCGATGTATTGTAACGTCGTTTGCCAGGACTCTTCAAGGGTTGAAACGCCGCCCGTCCATGTTGATGATTAGATGGGTTTCGCAACACCCATTCAACTTACTGGATCAATACATTGAAAAAGTGTATCACACTTTATATTCTACATTGATTTTACGACTAACATTAAATGAATATTGACATCTCATATTGCCATTCAATCCGATAAGCAAGGTTGCGGGCTGTAAATGCCTCCAGCAGCCCTCCGGTTGTAACTGCAGGTCTAATTGAAGTCTTGTCTTTCAGGTGGAACCCACGTCGCAGTGAGATGGAGAACATCTTCATACGTCCTGTTTATCGTTGTGCTACATATCAAAATTGCAGTGTAAAAACATGAGTTCATTTTTAAAGATTATTATATTAAATGATGTATTAAGAAACATTTTCTAAACAAACATGATAATTAAGGCCTTTATTATACGATTAGGTATGATCAATGATATTTAATATCATGAACGTTAAGTTTCATGATGCATGCATATTGTAATTATAAACGTTGTATTATGATAAACCGAAGAAATATGTTTTATATCCAGATATATATTGTATAAATATATTCGGATGTGATAAGAAAATATAATTGGATATTTAATATCATTTGAATGATGCTTAAAAAAATTTAATTATATCACCTTCGAGATGTTGTTTAACCAAAAAATGATGGAATCGCTTGAAATAAATGCGATTTGCGTAAATCAATTATCGTAATGCGTATTTGGGATTGATATTCCGTGATGTTTTATTAGATGTAAAAAGGGAACTTATATTAAAGTTATCAAATAACAATTATTTTACATATTTACATTAACGCATACTATATACAAGCAACGAATGAAACGAAAGAGGAAAAACTAAAATAATAAATACATTTATTAAGTATTTCTTCAAAATAGGCATATTTACTTCGGGGTGTCATCATTAATTTAATGAAAAACAAAAACCTTTGTATAACACCACTATTTTATTAACAATATCAACATGTTTCGAAAACTATGTTTTCTTCGTCAGGATAATAAGTCAATAATAAATAACAAAAGACAAACAAGTATAGACTAATTAGAACATAGACAAAATATTAGAAAGGAGAGGTGATTAATTACCTAAAATATATCATAAAAAAAACAATTATATAAAATAAAATATGAAAATTATTTTAGAATGGGTAAAAAATTACATTAACATAATAAAAAATCTTTTAAAAGGAAAACAAGAAGTCTAAATAACAAAATAAATTATTATAAATATAAGTATTAATACGAAAATAAATTTAAAAGATGGCTATTTTTAAAAAACGTTTGGTTATTTATAATATTTAATTTACTATTAACACTTTTTCTAATTTCTAAAATTTGATATTAATAAAGGTTTAAAAATTTTACACACTAACACAACGGGTATACAATTAGATAATTTAGAAATTTTAGAAATTAGAAAAAGTGTTAATAGTAAATTAAATATTATAAATAACCAAACGTTTTTTAAAAATAGCCATCTTTTAAATTTATTTTCGTATTAATACTTATATTTATAATAATTTATTTTGTTATTTAGACTTCTTGTTTTCCTTTTAAAAGATTTTTTATTATGTTAATGTAATTTTTTACCCATTCTAAAATAATTTTTATATTTTATTTTATATAATTGTTTTTTTTATGATATATTTTAGGTAATTAATCACCTCTTCTTTCTAATATTTTGTCTATGTTCTAATTAGTCTATACTTGTTTGTCTTTTGTTATTTATTATTGACTTATTATCCTGACGAAGAAAACATAGTTTTCGAAACATGTTGATATTGTTAATAAAATATTGGTGTTATACAAAGGTATTTGTTTTTCATTAAAATACATTTATTAAGCCTCCTTTGAAGTATTGCTGTCCTCTGCAATAATATCAATGTCAACTACAAAATATACATCATTCTGTACAAAAATATAAGAAATTGAAAACAATATCTATTTTATTTCTACAATGTCATAGTTATGTAACCATATCAAACAAACATTGTACGTATCAATAAAACTTATCAATTTATTATTAAAGCTCTTGCATATCATGTCTGATGTTGAATCAAGGTACCAGGAAGGAATACAATTTTAAAAACACTCCCCCGAGTAAAGCATGGTATTTATTATCATTACGTGACCAAGAACCTAATATTCTTTCCTTCACGTCCAACATTCACGTATTGGTTTTTTGTATTAGTGGTCTGAGGGGTGGACCGCTTCCTCCAATTTTTGAGCAGATTATGCTCTGATGATGAACATTGATAGGCTGTATGTTACTTTGGAGAAATTTGAAACAAGAAGGCGAAAGCGTGCATCAACTCGTGAATGAACGCTAATTACCTCAAGTAAAAAAAATAATAATTGAAAAGTGCATGTAACATCGTGAAAAAAAAACTAAATTTTTAATTTTTTATCAGTAATTACTACTTTATTCAACGTTAAATTGAATAAACACTGTGGGTCTTTGCTTTGCCTTGTTAGCACAATGGTGTAAATCAATCACAAGATTAGTTTAAGATCCCGATAGATACAATGACCTTATTTTTTGGTGTTTTTCTAATGGATGTAAATAAAAAAAAATATGTTTAATTTCAACATTTGATTAATTCTAGAAGAATTTTCGCTGCTCCTGGCTTGTAGAATTTTAGACAGATTTGTAATTTTCATACAGCACGTAGTATTATCAATCAATTTTGTTAAGCATTTGACTTAGAGAAACTAATTTAATCATTTTAATGTAAATAATATAAGAAAATAACGAATGTTATAGTTGTTAATGTAATTTAGATACCAATAAGAGTTATTATTTACACATAGTGATTTAAAACAGTATTAGAATATTTCTTTGGGTGTGTATTAGATTATTAAACGAATAGAAGTTGTTACTGATATAAAACTTATTACTTGCGTTTTGTTCAGTATATTATTAATTCGATTGATTACATTATACTTTCGGTTCAGGTTCCGAAGTACTAACGAATTTCAAAGAACATGATTGTCTACCCGAATCAGGACAGCTGTTTCACAGAACTTGAACAATTCATCAAATTTCAAAGTTCATATTCAAGTTATTGGAATGTTCTAGTGTGTGAAACAACTGTACCTTACAAATTGATATAAATTGAATTTCCGTTTTTTTTTTTAAAAGTGTGTTTTGTAATCTTCTGTTTTGTTATATAATTATAAATACAGCAACATATTTTTATCAACGTCAAAATCAAACGCCTCGAGGGCTGTAGGTACCAAAATAGTAAAAAATATTCTCTTTATTTTTATGAAGGCAAAACAAACATGAACATTCAAAAAGTACCGGATTATTAATTACTATATAAAATTTCAAGTAATAAAGTTGTGTTATCTTACAGGCTCTCGAGAAAACAAGCTAATAAAATAAATTAAAAGTGTATTCATAGAAATAATCACCATACGCAAGTATAATTATTTAGCTAAAATCATTAATCATCCAATAATTACTTTGAATGTCTAGCTATAAAGTGCCAAAAATGTATATATTATATTTAAATTAATAATTTTAAGATTGTATCAATTATACCAAAAAAAGTTTTTTCCTTTCACTTGCACATATCAAAATACTATCACTACCTGACGTGAATTTTTGGTGAGTGTTTTTTTTTATTATTTAATAATGTTGTTGAAAGTTTCAACTATAATATTTTCATGCAATTAGCTTTATAGTCGTTTCTTACAACTTATCAACACAAGTGAAGATGGATTTTTTAATAGATCAAAATAATAGAAACAACTATCTTAATCACAAATGTTTCAGATACTATAAATATTAAAATAAATTATAATAGGTACCAATTTTTGATAAACACTCGATGATTTCACAAGATGATCGTGAATCTATGATTAACTATCGTACATACGTATATTTATATGTAGGAACTGTAATCATAAAAAACTTTAAAAATGTAAAGTATGTTAGCTTTAAGTAGCTAAATATTGAGTATTTTTCTTGCATATTTAATAAATTAGGAATAAATTATTCACAATAAAAAAGCAAACAATTATTTCTTTCACAAAATGTCTGTCCATGAACAACATTTTAAGTCAACATGCTTTTTGTGGATTTTATTCAAATTAGCTCCCTTCTGGACTACAAAATATAATTTTAAAAACTTACAAATGAGAACATTCAATTCCAGATAATAAGAATTTTGTTTGAACCCTTAGTTTGTGGTGTGAAAATTTACTCCATTATTTCCCCAGAGATTAATATTTGATGATTAAAAATATACTCACAGAAATGGGCGTTACTTTTTAAATGTTTTTTTCCATGTAAATAATGCCTTTATTTATTTTTTTCATCAACTATTATATTATGTTATTAAAAAGCTAAGGTGGTTTTAAATAAACACAATGATATTATCTTCATTCACTATTTATTTTGTGACCTTTCCAGCAAAAACAATTCCTCGAAAAGCAAATAATCCAAAACTACGAGTATATACGTAGTTCCTCGTCGATGTAACCCTCAAATCGTGGTTGCTTTAATAACTTTCGAATAGGTAGTTTTTAGAGCTTTGTTTGATAAATTGAATATTTTATTATTCGCTGGAATCATTTATATTAAATTTTCTAGTGAAAATCTCCACTTTTCAACCCTTTTAACCCCGAATTCAAATAAACATTTCCCTGTCATCCGGAAAATGGTTCCGTGAAATGGAAAGTAGTTGGAAAATTTTCATGGACGGTAAGTATTCTTTCACAATGTGAAAAGTAGTGTTTTATTGCTTTGATCTGCTTTATGGATTATTTAAAGAAGATATTATCTTAACTTAATACTTTTGCCTCATTTAGATGTTTTCGTTTTAAATCTAATAAATATTTCTACTAACATTAACAACTGAATGCGAATATTTAATGCCTTACATTAAAGTTTTGAATAGAAAATTCAGGTATTATATTCTAAAGTTCGTACCTTTTCAGACCGCCATGACCAAGGTGGCAAATTTGGGAAGGTACCAAGGTTAAACAAGACATCCGATAAATTGTGTCAGTGTTGACAATGATGCTACGTAAGATTGTCCACCGCCGCGCCGCTGTGGTGTATAATAGAGAATATAATATTAGCAGCATAATGGCTTGCTGGAGTAGCAGTGAGCAGTGAGAAGTGAGAAGTGAGCGGAGAAGCCACGCCGCCCTACAGAGAAGGGGGCGGCGCCTACCGCAGCTGGCTGCCGCCCACCGCGCCAACACCCCCGCCCTAAATTTATGGCCCTGTTGGGAAATTAATATCAACTGTTTTGTTATGACCTTAAAGCTCTTATACCGAGAGTCTTGAAACTGTTGAATGGACCTGAGATGCTGTCTTAACATACGAGGACGATAATTCATTTAGAAAGAAAATACCAACAATATTGTGAACGCCGCTTTTGTTTATTAAATATAAAATCTTTATATTTACGCCTCGCGTAAAGCGCAATTTCTAGAGCCATCTTCCCATTATTGGAGATTTATTCATGAAAGATTTTAAATTCATGAGAAAAATATATTATCCCATGAAATTAATATCCCTTAGAATGAATTTGTTCCCGAAAACACCTATTTTTCATCTTCAAGACCTTTTTTCTAAATTAGGAGGGAAATTTGGTAGGATGTATAACTGATTCTTCTTTACGTAATTTACAAAATTTGAATAGATTTCAAACGCTCCTAGTATTTTTAAGAATACAATAACATTGACGGTCCTGCTAACTTAACAGATTTTGAACTGAAAAAAAATGTTTTCATTTATTGTTACTATGCTAGTACCAGCGATAGATATACGATTTCGTTCTAGCATCTTCTGACTTTTTAGTTCCAAACAAGACGTGTGAAAAGGAATAGAACGTCAATGACATTGAAATTTGTCAATCTCGCTGGGGTTAGTTTAGTAAGCTAGTCCCAGCGAGAGATCATACTTGACGTCATCATTCTAGCATCCTATGTCTTTTTTCTTTCAAACGGTGAAAATGAAAAGGATGAACATCAAAGACGTTTGTACGAGCTTTCGTTGAGGTTAGTTTGCTAACCTTTTAATTGTTAAACTTTATGTACTGAAAAAAAAAACCGTGAAATGTGGGAACAATTTTGGAATATTGGAAAATAAAATATCTGAAACACGCGAGTCTTATAACAACTTAAAGTGGCCGGAATATCGCTTGCCTAAGATTCTCTCATCTCTTAGTTACACAACCTAACTGAAACATTTTCTCGGGAGCTTTCCAAGTCTCTGTCGGGGTAAATATTAAACTTTGTGATTGAAATAAATGGTAAGAAAACAACGTCTTACCGAATGCACCGAGCTGAGCAATTAAGACATTGCTGAATCGCGACTCGCTTCGCTGAACAAGCCTGCATAACTGCACATGATTAACTATAAAGTCATACATCATCAGTGTGTTTAGCATGTTGAACTTCTTCCATGTTTAGTCTTTCAAGTGTCTACAGCCTAAAATGTGGTACATTATTAAATTAGAAACAGGGTAGAAAGATAAAACAAACAGCGACAGGAATATTTTGCAATTGAATGACATACATTATTTCGTTTTTTTTATATTTAATTAAAATTAAATTGGATAGTTTTATTATCAAGTTCTGCAAGTATTTTAGTATGTATTTTAGTTACAGCTGTTTCGGTTTTCAAGACTGTTTTCAAACAGTTTGAAAATTTTCTTGAAAACCGAAACAGCTGAAACTAAAATAGACACTGAAATACTTGCAGAACTTGATAAAAAAACTATCAAATTTAATTTTAATTAAATATAAATAAATTAAATGGAGTTCTACGAATTAAACACAAAACAATAAATACATTATTTCCAATTTTTTAAAATTATATTTCAGCAACGTGGTAAGAAAAATTTTAACAATGCATTGATTTTTTAAATTTTTTGTTTTTTGTTTTTTGGATTCTGAGAAATTTACAGTCAACCTTAGAAGATGCCAACAAGAGGCCTTTAAAAACGGTAACTTATACCACTTTTTTTCATAGATTTATGATTCGCAGTTTTTATGGTGGTGCGTCACATACTCGTACCTACCAAAAAAGAGTTGTTTTTTTTACATTGTTTTACTAGATATGTTTTTTAATTACAAAAAATGTATAGTGTTCTCTGTGCTAAGAATTCATCGCTGTTGTGGAGGTCGAAATCACGTGTATTTATTCAGAAAATGTATTTACAAAGATATTTATCTGGAGAGGTTTCTATTTACTTAGTCAAGAATTAAACCCGGGTAAACTGACCAAAGAGTATGATTTCTAGACCACGATGGTCGTCGCCAAATAATATTGACTAATGCATTTAAAACTTTAAAGGGATCCGTTACAGTTTTCTTCAAAGAAAGTAGTGTTACCGGCTACTCCATTCGCGCTGATCAAGCTTCCTAAAGTTTTTCAGCGGCTCTTAGAGGATGCTTCTGTCCCCCAGCTGAAGTTAGCGTAAGTTTTTCCTATTATTGCCCTCCCGACGGCAGATAGAGGTTGAATGACGGCTGCCGCCAGCAGTTTGCCGTCGCTGTTTACCCAAACGCCACTTCTGTAGGCACTTCCACTTCCAGTTCCATTACTTGTGTCTCTTTCCAGTGGTGTTTGGGTCCGGCGTGAATTAACAGTCTGTGGGCTATTAAACCGATGGGTGCATAATGGTTTATAATAAAAAAAGGTTTTCCGTTTACTTGAACGAATTAAAAAAAAAATTATAAATTCGGTAATGAAAGCTTTTTTATTACATGTTTTGTAAAACATACAAATGTAGAATGAAAAATTAAAAATCTAGTATATCATCCATATTTACACCATAATGCCTACAACATTCGGTAAAATAGCTCAATCATTCATAAAAATCAAATAAATAAATTATAATGTAAAAAACCGTTCGATCAATAAAGTTTCACGAGTCAAGCGAATTTACCGTCCAAATAGATTATCTGAATAATGTTACTAACTAACTAACAAACGTTGGCACTCACTCCTTGTCTCATTCACATTCACACACCGTATCTTGCGTGCTCTTCTTTTATTCTGACTGTTGACATGGCCCAACTTAAGTATCTAATTTACTTAATCGTGTCATGTCTTCGTCGGACGTCATGCGTTGTATATTCTTTTACACTCCTTTCTTCGTTATTTTTTCATTCGCTCTACCAAACTATCAGAGGTTCCTGTCTTAATCTTACTCATTAAGCTTCTTGCATTCTTTGTAATCTCTAGATTTCTGGTTTTGCCAGACACACACGTGTAAGGAATATCATTTCTACAACATTTAGTCTACTTTCATCCTTTCTCTGCCAATTCCATACATCAGGGAAGGTACCAGCGGTTTTTGTTAGCACCAACTGCGATCAATCCTCTATTTTAATGGAGCATTTTTCCTCTTTCAATATCTCTATTCAACCTTCCCATCTCTCGTAAGCATACTTTTGTGATGTGCCTGAGGCGCATCATGATCTGCCTGATTTTACGATTGGTTTGCGACATATAGATTGAATCAGCACGGTGACATTACGCAGTCTCGCTTAACTAACACCTTTTGTGATGTCAAACCACTATGACGAATCACATTTCGTCACAAGTAAATTTGAATAAGACCATCGCTAACATTGTGCATTCAAAGTCTTTATTAACATCAAGTCTTACGAGGGCTTGAAGTTAATAAAGCTAGTGGGCCTGACGGAATACCTGCCCTGGTATTGAAAAGGTGCGCTGCAGGAATAGCTCCAATTTTGACGAAGCTTTTCAAAATGTCCCTGAAGTCTGGGTCTGTGCCCTCTGGCTGGAAAAAAACGATCATTCGCCTTATTCCAAAGAAAGGTGACCGCTCCAACCCGGCCAACTACCGCCCCATAGCGATCACATCTGTTCTGTCAAAAGTGATGGAACGTGTGATCAACGACAAACTTCTCACATACCTCGAGAAGAACAAAATTATTAACGACCGTCAATACGGATTCCGGCGGAACCGCTCGTGCGGTGATCTTCTCGCGTATGTGACACATGTTTGGGGGCGGTGCCTGGAACGTTTTGGTGAGACCCAAACGGTTGCACTGGACATTTCTAAGGCCTTTGACCGGGTTTGGCACCGAGGGCTTGTCAACAAACTGCCTTCTTACGGAATTCCCGCTTCCTTGTGTACGTGGATTGCTGACTTTTTGAGGGAGAGGTTGATTCAGGCGGTTGCTGATGGTTTCACCTCTTCCTCGCATTCGATAAATGCTGGCGTCCCACAGGGATCGGTTCTGTCTCCGACTTTGTTTCTGTTGCACATCAATGACCTCTTGACATGTGCACCGATTCATTGTTACGCGGATGACAGTACAGTCCATGATAGCTTTTTGTTTGACAAGCCTCCAAAGGGCTCACAAACCCCAATGGCTCGGAGGGCTTTGAAACAAAGAATGGACGGTTACCTAAAGAGTGTTTTCTCTTGGGGTAAGAATAACCTCGTCGAATTTAATGTTTCAAAGACCCAATCATGTCTGATTACGTCTAAAAGGGATCGGAATGATAATCTAGTCTCCTTCAATGGAAGCAATCTCCCGAACAGGCCTTCCATTGATATGCTTGGTGTAACTCCAAGTGACCAGCTCAGGTACGGGGGCTCCATCGAGGCCAGAGTTAAGTTAGCCTCTCAGAAACTGGGCGTACTGTACAGGGCCCGCAGATACTTTAATAGTACACAACTGCTAACCATGTACAAATCGCAAGTGCGCCCCACGGTTGAATTTGGTAGCCACCTCTGTTTTGGAGCCCCAAAATACCTGAAAAAAACCCACGACTCTGTGCAGAAATGGGCGGTCCGTTTGATAGATTCTCCTAACTTAACAAACGGACTGCAATCTTTAGAACACAGGCGTCAGGTGGGAATGCTGTCCTTGTTCTTCCGGTATTACAATGGAAGATGCTCCAAGGAACTAGCGTCACTGATCCCCTCGGCACCGGTGCATAACATGCCAAACACGCGCTCAACATTTGTACACGGTTGACATTAGTCACATGAGAACGGGTCGTTTTTACGACTCGTTCTTGAGTTCAACAGCCCGGCTGTGGAACGATTTGCCGGCTTCTGTGTTTCCTCCCTCCTACAACATGGGTCTCTTCAAGACCCATGTTCACTCCTTCCTCTCCTCAACAGCACCCTCCACACAGCATCTTCAAAGATGACATAGGCCCTGAGGGAAATTATTTCCCTCAGGGCCTCCTATGTGGAGTTAATATAAAAAAAAAAAAAAAAAATTCAAAGACAAAGAAAGTGTGGACAGATATGGGTCGAAAGGACATAAACGGATGATGTGAGAAATACGGGGTAGGGCCACAGGTCCTACGAGTTCATAGGACACCCCGGCACAAGCAATCAAGACCGAGACGGGAGAGAAAGGAGTTTGAGACAGGGGTGATGGTGAAACACCAAGCACGGTTCCCCACCCAGCGGCGTGATGTTGTGCGGTGAATGACGAAGTGACAGTTGAGTTGAAGAAAGTGATTTGCAAGATATGATCCTCGTTCGTCTACGTAAAGCTGCAACCAGTCGCGGCCAGTGCCCAAAGTGCAAAGACAATGATGCAGGGAGCAGACTCGGCTAGCAGTTGAGCTGCTAGATGCTGAAGCTGAATCTCGGTCTTGCTAAGGCCCCCGCAGAAAACTCATTGATATGAAGGTAGTTTCAGTGAATAATTAACAATTACGAATTGAACAATGAGAAGCAATCCGAATCATACGACTACCAGTTAAGAATTAGATTTAATTAACAAACCTTATTAAAGCTGCAACCAGACGCGGCCAGTGCCCAAAGTGCAAAGACAATGATGCAGGGAGCAGACTCGGCTAGCAGTTGAGCTGCTAGATGCTGAAGCTGAATCTCGGTCTTGCTAAGGCCCCCGCAGAAAACTCATTGATATGAAGGTAGTTTCAGTGAATAATTAACAATTACGAATTGAACAATGAGAAGCAATCCGAATCATACGACTACCAGTTAAGAATTAGATTTAATTAACAATCCATACATTCAAACAGATCTCTATAATTAAATTCACCCTACTTGTCCCAAGACAAGCGACCCTAATTGGTGAAAAGGCAGAGTGAAGAAAGCAAAGAGGTAAGTATAAAACTGCATTTATTTAAAATTTCAATAATTATTTCTGAGCTAGTTTCCGGAGCAATACGGAGTGTAACACCACCCCGTTAAACCACTGTTCACCCTAATACATGCATCGCTCCCTTCACGCTGGTAAGCAATTGCCTTTATGAGATTTGTATTCACTCCATTCTTGGAAAACACCTTCCATAGATTTTCCCGTCGACTTAGTCATATGCTTTTTGTAGATCTACAAAGGCACAGAAAAGTTTCTGATTTTTTGTCAGAAACTTCTCATTGAGAATACGGAATGAGAAAATCTGCTCCGTTCACCTCCTTCTTGCAAACACCTTGCACGTCCAAAATTTTATCCTTTATTTTCATACTTCATTCAATCAATAACCTACTGTACAGCTTTCCGACTGAACTTAGCGTGCTTAGCCGTATGATTACCACATTCCATACGTGAAAGAGACTAAAATAACTATATGGTAGCTGTTTTTCTAGATTTCAAAAAGCCTTTTAAACATGTTATAAAGAATCTAAAGTCAGGTAAGTAATAAAAACACTAAATTAATTTGAAAGTGACTTATTTACTAGGCTCCAAGCCACCTAAGTTAAAATGTGGACCTTTAATAAATGAACTGAGAGTGCTACAGGGGTCCGTACCGGGACAACTTTCATTCATCATTTTCATGAATGATGTTAATGGAGTCATAAAGATTGCAAGATAGGACCGTTTGCGGATGATGCTCTTATTTATTTCACAGGTAAGGATTATAAAAGTATAATTGAGAAAATCAATGGTGATCTTAAAAATATATTCAAAAGGCAGAAAAATGAAAAACTGAAACTCAATATCTTGACAACAAAGTACATGATCTTTGGTAATCGGAAGTAGGTACTATGAACGTCGTCAAGTAATAATGGACAGTGAAAATTTAAAAAGGTCAATAAGACAAGTACTTTGGAGTAATTCTACACTTGATATCTCTTGAAAAAAATTACGATTTTACTGCCAAAAAAATGGTTAAGAAGATATATTTCCTTCGACATTATATTAAATGTGCTTTGCAGACTAGATGATAGATGATAAACGAAAGCGATAAGCATAGCAAACTCTTAAAATCATGCATTATCATCGAAGACAAAATTTGAAAGAAGGCTACGGCTTATTTCATCGAAAACAGTGGTTGGAACCACATTACCGAAAAACCTGCTATGTGAACACCTTTCGACTTGCCAACGATTCGTCGCTTGACATTGCTTCTGCTGGATTTACCTCCAAGATGCCAGTCTCGCCTTTTCTTGAGCGGGCTTCATCAACCCGTACAGACATCCTAGGAAAAATTTCGATTGAAAAATTAACAAATTCATAAAACAAGTGTTTCACCACACACCGTATTTAATTGGTAGAATTTTGCTCCTTCTTTTACAAACTGTTCTCTTCCAGTTGAGTAACTTCTAATTAGGTTTAGATTAGTTTATATTATTCCATTTTTTTAGTTTTAAATACAGTATTTCATGATCAATTGTATCGAAAGCTTTTTGAAGATCAATGAAACTGCTTAGCATTTTTTGCCTTCATGTAGTTTATAATAAGAATAAGAAATAAACAATGTGTGAGATAAATGATAAAAATGAACCTATGTTTTTATAAGATTAGATGTTTTTATTAGATATTAAGTGGACTATTTTAAGTATAATAAATAAATAAAATCTAACAAAATAAAATAAAATAGTTTTCTTTCATTGGTAAATATTTCGAATTTTGTTTCTTTAAATTTAAAATGCAAATTTTTTAAAACCAACTATTTTTATACCTAAAGTAATAAAACAATCGTCTTATTTTCAACATGCTTCCCAAAAGTATATTAGTCTATTGCATTTCATAAGCAAATTACAGTATATTAGTCATATTTTGTGTTCTCGCGAATGAAAATATAAACTAAAATTGTGCATTCGGCAACATTGGTTTTATGTTAAACAATAACAAATGTCTAGACTTATTCCAATTCCACTCTTTCTAACTGACTATTGACAACAACTAGTAGTATTAACTGTCCTCTGTGGCAACTCTCGTTCGACGTCTTAGTGCTTTGATTCAGAATGTGTTGTTTTTACCATTACTTTGTCCACCTCGTCTTGCGAAAAGTTTACCTAAACCATTAGTGCAGAAAATTATTCGAGTTTAAGTAGAAAGTTTATTGAAGGAATGTCTTTTTTTAAGCAAACAAAAAATATATTACGTGCTTTATGCAGTTTGAACGTTTTTTAAGAGAAAATGTAGATAGAAAAATGTGGATAGAAACATTCTAACCATACAGCATTAATTTGCCCACTGGCTGCTTATATTATTACCTTGCAATAATATACAAATCGTCACTTCATTTAGATAGGGTTCTAACTTCACTTCACTTTGTTCTGAGATATAAGGTGTCAAAGTTTGCAAAGACTAGCACTCATTATTTATTTAACAATTTCCGATTTTGAAGTTGAAAGTTGCTTAAAGTATTTTGATTGAACACAATTTGAGGGAAAGTATTTAAATAGGACGTATAATTACCTATTTAAAACATACCTAAACATGCACATAGAACCCTGTGCAACCAGCTAGGGCATAATAATTCATTGCACAAGGTTCCAATTACATTTCCCTTATTACAATTCCATGCTAGGGTTAGGTCATATTAAATATTTTCCATTCAAATATGACAAATTAAAATACTTTAACTAAAATTGTTAAATAGATTACGAAAATTTGTCTTTGGAATCTTAGAGACCTTAGTAAATGGTAAGGCGTAGATAGAACCTTATCCAAATGAAGTGACGAACCATAATGCACCTCGTGTTTAAAATCAACTATCAGATACAAGAAAAATAAAGAGAGTAAGTGTAGTTTGAACCTTGTAAAATGAATTATTATTGAAAATGCTTATTTTTCGAAGAAAATTTCTTCAGTAAGGTTTTCACTTTGTGATGGCATTATTTATTTAATTAAAAGACAAATAACTTTGTACACATCACTTTATTTGAGTGTGTATCACTTTAGAGTGGGTATCAAATAAAGGGATGTGTAGAAAGTTATTTGTCTTTTAATAAAATGAAAATGCTTGATGTTAGAACTTTGTCATACATATATTTACGAAAGTACAACACGGATGGTTCTGAAAATTATTTTGGGTATAGAAATAAGGAAAAAAAATGCTTTAGCATTTAAAGGTCATTTTTGAAAAAAATGTCAGTTAGAACCCTACCAAATGAGGTGACGACATGATAAAATTTCTTGGTTTTTGGGGAAACAATACATAAAAAACTTGAACATAAAAAAAAAATGAACTTTTGTTAATCTTAAGGTTGTGCCATTGAGGACACAGCTAGTTGTAAACAAAAGTTAAAATAATACATTTAAATTCAGCCTTTGAAACAAGATTTTTCATAAATTATATCTACGCATAGGATTTTTGCCAGCGCCATTCAATTTTGCGCCATTCAATTTTTGCTTCAATGTTGCCTTGAAAAAGCGATTCATAAAAGATGATAATTAACCTAAATCACATGACGGATTGTTTAAATGGGAATAGGGAGGGGGAGGCCGAGGGGGGGGGAGTCGATCTAGTAGAATAATAGTATATATACTAATAATAATATGCTAATAATAATATGCTATAAGAGAGAGTACCTATGATATATCGACCCCATGCAATAACAAGGTTGAGACAGGCAATTTGAGATGATTTCAGTTGTTGATTGAATGTTCCAACAGCACTATTCTTGATTTTTTCTCTAGAATCCAAAATCAAATAATGCACATTAAAGGAAATAGAATGTGAAGAAAGTTCCAACTACGTCAGTTATTTACTATAATTTATTATATACTGTTTCAACTGTCAAATTTACGCGCGTTGCTTTTTGAAATATTAAAAAGAGTGATTAAACCTGATTAAAATGTTCGAATACGAAGATTACAGTGGTTCTGGATTATCTGGTAGTGCTTGAAGTCGAATCTTAAAAAAAACATTAGTAGTGGAAGTAGTGGTTAGTAGTGGAAGGTGTGAAAAGGAGTGAAAGGTGGGAATAAGGGCCTTGAAGAGATCCATGCTGCAGGAGGGAAGAGACACAGAGGCCGGCAAAATCGTTCCA
Organism: Glyphotaelius pellucidus; assembly: GCA_936435175.1. Lineage (NCBI taxonomy): Eukaryota > Metazoa > Arthropoda > Insecta > Trichoptera > Limnephilidae > Glyphotaelius > Glyphotaelius pellucidus. The sequence goes on along the minus strand of OW386537.1, from coordinate 34,014,972 downwards.
TAGCCTCCATAGTTGAACTCAAAAATCTGGACGTGGTGAAATTGTACGATGTGCACAAAAATATTGTGAAGCTTAATGAATATGTATTTTTTTATTTTTTTTAAATATTGCTTTTGTGTTCGAAAACATTGTGCAAATATTTCTGGTTATTATTGTGAAATTTTATTACTGTGAAAGTTTAAACACAGACATATATTTTTTTTTTAATATTGCCTTTGTGTTTGAAAACATTGAACAAATATTTATGGTTATTATTGTGAAATTTTATTACCTTGAAAGTTTAAATGATTACGATTACTGCGAGCTATCTATCTAAATTATGCAATTTGATTGTCCTGAAACTGGAAATCTCCTAGTTGGACAGACAGGGCTTTTTTATAATTGATCTGTATTTTTATGTACAAAAAAAACTTTTAGATAGCCAGAAAGAATCCTAGTAGACATGTCAAAAGAATCGTCTTTTCCGATGATTCTGGATCTCAAATGATATCAATAAGCCTCCTTCAACAGAGATTGCTAGTTAGTAAGATTCGCTTGGGCGAGTCTGGCTTTAATGACGACCAAGATCCATGTTTCGGAAAATGTTATTTTCAAATTTTCTTTTCATCTGGTCCACAAGTAAAGCCCAACAGCGACAATATCAAAAACACCCATCGGGAGTATCGGGATTCAGGTAACGCCGAATAAATATACAAGTTGCCAATGTAGAAACTTGTGCATTATTTCTCAAAATCGATATGTACTAATAACTTCCTTAAGTGGATTCCCTTGATTCCTGGAATCCAGGAAATACCTATTAGATGCGTTATACGAGATATACGAAGGAAATCATCGTGTTGCCTGCTAACGGACTGCCTATGTATTATGAAGAATGTTGTTTTCAGGTAAAATGTTCTATTTAACATGGACGAAACATTAACGGGATAGCAAAAGAGCAGCCTCGCTCTCATAATGGATTCCCAATATCGATAGAGAATTTTAATGTGAAAATCACATTATTAGCTACAAGGAATTTCATTAAATTTTAATTATATTTGTGCGCCTTTAGCAGTAGTGCATTGGAGGGGACCCACCACTTTTCCAGCAGTTGTAAGGAAATTGATGGTTTGACCTCCCTAGCTACACACTTTTTCGAGCCAATGAGATGAGGGGATGCCATAGTCTCACTGATTTGAGACGGTTGGGACCTGTTGGGACTCTTGTGTTTTATTCAGATAAAAAAAGTTTTATAATATGCATGTAGGAATCTTTTGCGGTTTTTTGCTAAGCCGACTTGCACGTATAAGTATGTCGTATTTTGTTATTTACGCATGCTTCTTCGGAGAGTCGAAATTATTGTAAGTAAAAAAAAATTACAGCGGATTTTCACTCAAGATGCTTTCAGATTTAATTATATCGACTTTGACATGTGAAAATGAGGATGGCGAGCGGCCTGGTCGCTACGAGCCCAAGCACACGCGTTCCTTGGTGGGTTTCCGGAGATTACTATTAAAGAAGTGTATATGGGGGGGAGATACTCCCAAAGACCCTGGGGAAAGAAGTGAGCTTCGGATCACCCGATGCAGGACGGAAGCACAGCGTTATTGCAATGTCTCTATGAGAACTAAGACTGCAAAAAACAAGCATTTCTGCAATAAATTTACGCTATCATTCTCTGCAAATCTAATCTAAAATCAGATCTAGTAGATCAACATTCATCATGCACGCACAACAATATGAAAACCGTCTGCAAAGACTCTTCACAATAGTCTCAAATACGATGATATGAAACGATATGTTTGTTACAGGTTTTCAGTCTGTTAAGGCCATCTTCAGAGGGAATAACCAGATAAAACCGGAAGAAGGTCATTTTTAAATCAAATTTTAGACAAATTGACTCTTTTCCACAAAAAAAATTATAAATTGATTTCGAAAGACTGTTCTTATATCTAATGAAGTTTTTTTTTAATTTTGAGAAAATATGTTAATTTTTAGAACAATAAGGTTTTACCGTAGGTCGTTAGCAGATTTGTTAAATTTTCAAACAAAATTTTTGTATTTTACAACATAAATTTCAAATCATATATTATAATCATGCATTAAAATAAATCAATAAATTATTTGGGAAACCTACTTTTCAGAATTTTAATTTTAGTTCAAATAAAATCATTAAAAAAAGATCCGCGCCCTTGTTTTATGACGAAAATACTTCAGTTTGTCTATTTATTTACGGTCTTGCAAACTAGTATATATATATTTTTTTAAATTACATTCTTTATTTGCTTAGACATTATTGAAAAATTATAAATACTTATGATCAAATAATAATTATATAAAGAACGTAATTTTAATTGTTTTATCGTCACGAGTTTGAGCTTTTTTGAATGTGGGTATTTATCAAAGCAAATTTAGAATGAAATACAATCGATATTGAGTCATTATGTTAAAATGCTGGTATGAAGAATAATTAATCTTTCTCATCGGAACCGCCCTGTACCGTTGAATGGGTACAATCGCAAGATCATTGTTCGACGAAATTTAAATTCTCGGCCGCTGGTTAACGGCTCTTAAGTCTAAATAGGCTACAACCGGTAATGGTCAAAAATAAAATAAGTAAAAAAAGCTTTATACTGTTTTCATACATTAATTATTTTAACGGAATACCACCACGAAGTCGTCAGTATCAAAAAAATATGTTAAAATTCTTAGATTGATCACTAGTGTGTGCCTTTCAGATTTTGCGGTACCTTTATGAGTGCTATCACTGCTACATTAGACAGCCTTGCACAGTACCGTTTGGATTACAATCTCTAATAAAACCACCGTTTATTACGCCATGCAAAGCTTCTAGTACGAAAATGGGATTGCCTGTTTAGGTTCTCTGCCCAGATGCACGTCTCACTACATGTCATGCACCTTCCATAGTTTCCTTTTATCTCGATCGTCGCGCGTCATTTGCCTTTCGTAATCAGCAAATGCATAGAAATGCTATTGATTTTTTCCTGAAAAACATTCAGTAGGTAAAATCTTACAAGATGAGATATCAAAATGCCATTCACTCCAATCATTTGTGATTGCATATGCATTATATTTCGTTTTAAAATTTGCTCTTTTATAATTATTCTTGCTCTTTCAGTGTTTCCATAATTTGGCCAGCTGAATATCAAAGTTTTACGATTACAACAAGCTACATCCGTAGATCTCATTTCCCCAATACATATCAATATAGTTCACTGTCAGTTTACTCTCCTATAACAAGGCTTGTTCAGACCAGGCTGGTAGTTTAGTCGAGTGGCGAGTAACTCGCCACTTGACTCGCCGAAAAGTACATCATTGCCCACCGCCCGTTGCAAGATGACGGCGGTTGATGGGCTGCTACCAAGCAAAGTAAATACGCTAATTAAGCATATTGTAACGCTTAGAAGAGGTGAAATTTTAGAAGAGAGAAGAATATATTTGTAAGGTGAAAATAAATAAACTATGGACACGAAAAGAGATTAATAGCAGCATATATAAATAATTTAAGAATGGAATTTTCGCTCCAATACCACGACATTTTCGCGCGTCTAAAAATCAACTCTGCTAAAACGACGAGTTTGAGCATGTCAGTGTGCAGGAGCGCGTGGTGGGGGTCGCTATTTTCCGAAAAAATATAACTAAATGGATTGAATCGACTAAAGACCTGACTAACCCACTCTACTAAAATTGTAGTGATTGTACACGTTAAGTTACTAATATACGAGTACTGCCAACAGCTCTTCGTTCGCATTACGGCGCATTACAATCAAGTAGAGAGTACATTAGTAAGTAGCGCATTGAAAAAAATCAGGCCACGATACAATTAAGTAAATAGGCTTATTAAGCTGACCGCAAATGGATGTTTTAGAAGAGGTGAAAGAAGAAATTAGTGAGATAAAAATAAACAAACTATTAGCACAAAAATAGACCAAAAGCAGCATAAACAAATAATTTTATAGTAGCATCTTCGCTCCAACGCCACAACATTTCCGTGCGTGTGCAAAAGAACTCTGCTAAAACGGCGAGTTTGCGCATGTTAGCGCGCAGGTAATAAAGAGCTGACTAACCCACTCTACTAAAATTGTGGGGTTCGGACGCGTTTAGTTACTCGGTACTTGACTAAAATACTCGCCAAATGCGAACGTTTCTTTAAGGAGTTTGTAATAATAGTCAGCGTAAGATAGTTACCAACTTCAAAATATTCTGCGGCAAGATCATCAAAGTCAACGGTAGTGTAATTGTTAAGCATCGATTTGATTTTCATTCATCATCCGTGTTGATATTACTTACATTCAAACAATCTCCGCACTCATTCTGCAGTCGATATCGTCACCACTCACCGTCAAGTTCGAATTTATTATATATTTCTTTCTTATTCGTCAACATTACTCATCTTGTGTTTTATTGACTTTTATTTTTTCTTCCTGTTCTCGACCTTCTTGAACCTTTTGATCTTTTTCAAAAATAGCTTATTGTTTTCTCGAAAGTAACTAGTCACTTTTGTTTTCTCTGCCTCTATCAGTTTTCTCATTTTGCTCAGTCTCTGTCTTTGTTGGTACCAACCACTGACAATCGGTAGGAGATTTATCTAGTTCTATTTTGTGAAAGAGTATTTTTATTTTACACTCCACTAAATTTCTTTTTACCGTGCCAAATGGTTGTTCAAATAGACTCTTATGGACAAGTTTTGACCATCCATTTCCGTCTATAAACACATAAATAAACGTTAGTCAAAAATTACCAAAAACGTATTATAGGAACGAGTGTTCTTCAATGATCACGATAAAGGGGATAAATAAGATAAGCGTTTGAAAACAATTCGCAAACATCATTTCTCCAAAGTGTTCTTTTGAGGGTTTGTGAAGTGTGTTTGTTGATACGATTCCCTTCAAAAGGAAAACTCTGAAACAAGAGATTAGTCGAGGATTAAGTGTTAACCTTTCTTTGATACGTTTACTTAGCCGTAGGGGGTGGGGGCGGTCTAGTAAAAAAGGATGGGAGGGTGGTTCTCCATTAAATACCTGCCTAAGTGGTCGTATAATGTAGACTGGACTTTTTTTTCTCTTTCGTATTTTCCGCAATTGTTAAGTATTCAAAAATAAGAACACCTTAAGCGATTCCCCAAATAAGCCAGATAAGAACAATTTGGCCGAACATACTGAATTCAATGTTTAGTAGCAAGAGAAATATTCGAAATATTGTAGTAAGAGAAATAATCAAATCGTATTAAAGAAATATTGAGATATTGACCTTTGTGATGAACTTTAATTTCATGATTCAATGACATAAATATTATAATTTGTAAAGATTGTTTATAAACGATAATAATAAAATTAAAATTATTATTTTTTAAATACCTTCAAAAAAACTAATAGCGCTTTGGATGACACGATTTTAGATTTTCACGGCCAAAAATATTTTTGTTATTAGCTTTTGGGGTGTTATGCCATGTTGCGCTATCTCCTTTTTAGCCAACGTTTCAGTGTTCATCATCAATCCTGATCATCTGCCATGACGATGGATACTATCGCTGTCCGAGACGTTGACTAAAGAAGGAAGTAGCGCAACACGGCATAACATCCCAAAAACAAAAACAAAAAAACTCTTTGGATCCTTATATCTGCAGTACATCTCAACTATAACACCCATACATTCTACATTAACCTAAACAGCCTTCAGACATTTATCACATTCCCCAATTTATTTTCATAATTTTTAAAAATTAATTATCATATAAAATAGCTACTAACAAGTAAAACAGATTTTTACAACAATAGTTTTTATGTATTAACAATATGAATAATTTCAATCTGTAAACTTCACCCGTCAAAATACAAGAACATCATGACATCTTCGGGTGAAATGATAAAATAAAAAAATGTATTCAAGGGGGGACTCTAGTCTAGAAGCCCGAATTTCGGGTGTTTTTTGACGGTCGATATAAAAAAACCATTTATATTTTCAGTAAACATTTTTTTATAATTTATTTATTTTAATTTTAAGAATTCACCAAAACAATTTTTTTTAAATATATACACATTTCACGAAGTTACACCCTGTTGAAGTAGTGGGGAAAAAAGGAGCGTGTTAATCTTGTCACGATTTTCACCCTTCTAGTCATCTGAAAAACAAAAAAATGTAGTTTTTCAGTATATATGTCATTATGGTAGGAATCAAGAAAAATGAAAAAAAATCGCAAAATGGCGGCTACTCAAAAAAAAGGATTCTTGTTTTTCAGTTGTTTTTTTTAATATTTCGAATTTTTAAAAATAATAAAAATTTTGATTTTTTGTTGGTTCCTTCCATAATGGAAAGTATAAAGAAAATTCATGCCAAATTTAAAGAAAATCGGTTTATGAGAACTTGATATTTTGAGATAAACGTTTCGAAAAAAGCAGTTTCGAGAAAAATGCGTTCAAAGTTTGGTTCTATTTAGGTTCTACTTAAATTACGTCTGTTGCCACGACATTAAAACGGCTATAACTTTTAAAATAATTTTTTAATTATTATTTTTTTAATAAGAGGAACGTATGCGCGGCCCATTTCGGTCAGTTTCATACAAATCTTAAATTTGGATTTGAGATCAAAATACCCAATAAAACGGAAAAATTATTTTTGTAATCAAAAGGTATATCAAATATCTAGTACGAATGTGAGCTATTTTATTTATTTTTGCTTTAAATTATGATATATAGATCTTTCAAGATGTTAGTGTATCGTAATTTTAGAGGAAAATTTGGCAATTATTTGTGAGTAAATGAAAAATATAGAAAAAATAATTAAACTATATTACAATGAAAAATAAAAAAATAAAATTAAACATTATTAAAAATTCATTTTTGGGTAGTAAGTAATTTTAATGTGTTCCGCCGTAAATAGACAATTTGTATTTTAAATTTACACCTATCGAAATGATTTTATTCATAAATTTTATATTATATTTTATTATATTTCTATGATAGATAAGGTAAAATTATTTTTTTACTGTTTTTCACTTACTCATAAATAATTGCCCAAGTTGCTTCTAAAATCATGAAACACTAAAATTTTTATTGGCCTTGTGATGGTCCCACCCCGCTGTTAGGTTTTTTCCACCCCCCCTTTCCTTTTCTCTCTTCGTCGTTGAGATCTCCGATCGGAAGGTTCAGCTACGCTGTTTTCCTGATCTCGTTTTCCCAACCCCTGTGATGCGAACACAGTAAAGCAAGGTTGTTCTGGGAAATCTTACAATAAACCCTTTACTTCACGTTGTGATTGATTTTTGTTTCGAAGCCTCCAGATTATTTGGAGTAGGAATTTAATGTATTTACTATTTCTCGTGGTAACTTTCGACTCTTTAAAAGGCGTGGAAGAATTTTTTTCTGTTGTTTTCTCAAACGCATGAAGGATACGCCCTGTCTAACTGCCCTACACTACCGATGCCTATGGCCCTAACTGTATACTCCCTGTAGAGTCCCCGTTCCCCGCTATAGTGATCCCTTTTGCACCTAGTCTATTAAGGCTGGGTTAGCTATCCTCTGGTCCTATTTTGCGCTAGTAAAATTTAACTGCACGTCTAAAGGTCAGTTAGTAAATCACGAAGAAGGAACCTAGCTCGCGTAACGGTCGATCCTGTGGACAATTAAATGGCAATACAAGTTCATTATTTACTTAAATTTAAATGTACGTACCTAGAGGTGCCTCTCTATGGCCGGATAGGCTGCTCCCGCGTCTCCCAATCTGAAATACCTATCCTATGCATAACCGTTAGAAATATTGTTATTGTTAGTAGCACCAATTTACGACAGAACTAGGGGATTTTAAGGAAGTGATAAAAGGAAAGGAAGGAGAAATTCTTTGCAAACTAGTATTGGCTCCTCCGCTAACCAAGTTGACCGAGTGGGCAGTTCTCCGGACACAACTATCCCGCCAATGCATGTCTGAGCTATACCCCGGTATCTGGCGGATCTCTTGGACGATCACCCTGACATACCCGGACTCACTCATGCCAGAGGAAGAACAGCAGGCTTTCAAACCGTTCCCAGTCAACTCCAATACGCATTACGCCTCCAGATTACTACTCTACTGGCTCTAAAAGGGGTATTTCCATTTCGTCCCTTGTCATGACTCTATCCGCGGGCAAGTGGCGCGAAGCTGTGAGGCAGACCATTAAAGCCGACCGTCTTCGTCTTTCCACCTCCAATAGTTGACATAAGGCGCACTTTGTGGGCCTTACGTTTACTTTTGGGTTGACACAGATGAGAGAATGCAACAACGTTACAGAATTTTCCCGCAAGATACCTTGTTAACGGTCTCCTCCACTCAACCTTGCAGGCTTCCCGTGATGTCCAAAGTCAAACGCCTCCGTCAGCGAATCGTGCCCATGACATACAATTCGGCATCCCTGGTACATAACCTTTCGCGCCCGTTCGCTCGACACGATCCCGCGAAAGGGAATGACCTCCGACATAGCGCGTGACCCGCCCAGTCTGTGGCTGGTACCTCCCCTCCTCGTAACATGGTAATGAGGGAAAACCCTTACCTTTCCGACATACATATCTCACTTATGTATGTCTCGGTACCATCGTATACATTCCACAAACGTGAAAATTTAATTCACGCAATACAACAGGTAGAAATTTCGCAGATAAACAGGTTGATATAATGTTATACATGCATAGAATCGTGAATCTGGTTCTCACGCCCTCCTCCTGTCGAAGTCTGCGCCAAACTGTCAGCCAACGCCTGCAATTGGGTAAGTTGTACTGCCAAAATTTCATCAATTCGATTGGGTGTACTATCGTAGTCTTATTGCCTCTGCGTTCCTAGGTACTTGTAAGAACCATTTTTTGCTGCTGTTCCGTTCCTAGCATCCAGCTGTTAGGCGACGGTTCGGGTGGCTGGACCCGAGTGATAACGGTGAAGAGAAAAAAAAAACCCCTGACCGACACGCACATTTATAGTGAACAATAGTTCAATAGGCTGCTTCATTCTTGCGGTCAGCATGTCCTGTAATTTAAATTATGGAGTTGTAATTCGACTTACCGAGAGTGATTGATAACTGTACCCTTTATCCTAGCGGGAATACACGCTCGTTGTGATTTTGGACCTGCACCTGTTATAACCTGTGGGAAAACAAAGAAACCCTTTCCACCTCCCTACGACCATTCCCCCCCCCCCCCTGTTATGTAATGTCCTGAAATCTATACTCTGTTCGATCATCTGTAGTTATCATTTTTTGTTATAGCTTCCGTCAAGCGGTATATTTATTATTAAAGCCCAAATTAATCCACGTAAAGTTTATACGATTTTTCTTTATTTTTAATTACGGTAACTTCAACTATGTGCTTTTTCATTATTACGTGGCGATGCCATAATTCACGAACTTGTATTATTTTTATAATTCACCAACTTCTGATTGATGGATCGAACTTCCTTCTAACAAAACTTACAACTATCTCTTTTCACTTAGGTTAATTCACTCTTTTTGCTAGAGGTTTAGAACCAAAAAACCTCCGGACTTAACCGTATTCTTCCGCCGAATTCCACTGACTGATCTTCACTCACTGACTTGTTATAAAAAAAACTGCTTATTTAAAACGAAAATCTCCCATCAATCAAAATAAGTTCATGCAATTTTGAGTCGTATTTACCCGCTCGCCACCCACTACTCTCGCTTCCCGTCCGTTCCTCCCTTTTGCGTTTGTCCCCGTCACAACCCTTGAAATCGCAGTCCCAACCATCTCGGTCTAGCAAAATAAAACAGGGGTGGACCACGCGCTCGACTCAAACTTGTCATAGGACATTTTCTCCCACTCAAAATAAATGTATTACATCGCACTACCCCTGCATACATTTTGGAATAATCTATTATTATTATCATTATTTTATAACCTAACGCGAAGGAATTTTATTCTACGCATTATTCTACGAACAATATGTATTCTCCCTTGTTTTTCCGTATTTGTGAGTGTTTAGGCCTTATACTCTGACAAACTCTCTCTTTAAACAAATAGCAACGCCCGTAAGGCTTTTCCCAGTATTAAACTCACATTTTTATTGATTTCGATTTTCATTGATGGCCATTTATCACCACCATGGCCTAATCTGTCCCTGTTATTTGCATCTCTACTAAGTAACCTCCCACATCTCATCGTCTCGTTCTTTCGAGAAAAGTGATAACTGTCAGAATGATTTGTTAATCTCTCCAAAAATCACACTCGAATTTGTAAATAAATTTAGAATTAGACAGGCCGTTAAATTTTATGCATTTGGCTAATTACTTTTTCCACTATTTTGTACGTAACCTAGAGTGGTGATTTCGGCTTAATGACCTCTTCTAAGAGCCAAAATCGTGTTACCTGTCAATCTCTTAGAACGTCACTTATGTACAAGAGATTGTAAACCTTCCCCATGTCGCTCCTAATAACTGAAACGCAAAAGTTCATAATTAACCCAAAATCTACTTCCTGAACGATCTTTTTCAAAATCTCAATAGAGTCTCGGTCCCGAATTTCAACAGTTATCAATTTCTTATTTTTGGTCATCATGAAGTGAGTTATGATCAAATTCATAAGGGTCTGCATTCCATACCATGGACTTCGTGAGAACTCTCAGCGGAGAGTTAAACTCTCAAGGAGCGCCTTGAACCAGAAAAACGTTAGCCCCGCCTCTCTCTCGCTATTCGTTGTGTTCAAAATAATTGTTGATTTATCATTTCCAATTTGTCCAACGTTTTACATCTCCGATAGTCTAGCACCTCCCACGCGATAATTAACCCGTATTTTATTACAGACTCCTTCAATTTCGTTTTCAAACACACCCAACAGAGGTCAGTAATATGATCGAATTTAAATATTTTAAAAAAATTTCCTCGTCTACTTGTTCAAACAACACTGAACCATCACAGCCTCCCTATATAAATTTTTTCCAGCGTCAAAACACGCCGTGTTTAGTCGATGGAAAAATTTGTAAACATAGGTTTTAAGGTTTTCCTTCTTCACCTTCTTTTCAAAATGTTTTGTTCCCTCTATACTTCCCCTCCCTACGACATCTTCTCCTCTCCTCTCTCAAACAACAATTCAAAATCCACACAAATCTTCTACCATTTCCCCCCCCCTCGATGATCCACTGTACTTATTTTCCCTCCCCCTTTTTTTTTTTTTTTTTTTTTTTCCGAACTCGTTTACTATATGTTTTCCCCAATTCGGCCCCGTCCTGGTTCCTTATCAAGTGTCTTAATCTCTGTTTCTTTGTACTCACGAACTACTATATATCTTCACTCGTCCCAAAAAAAACTGACAGCCGCCCGTTAACACCGTTATCACTTTCTGCATTTGTTGGTCCATGCGCCACAACACTCCGTCCTTGGGTGTTTGGCTGATTTCTGTTATAAGAGGACGACTATCTTAAGAGGCGACCGGGTGACGTTTCTCTTTTAAAACTGAACTGTAGTTGCTTATCATTTAAACTTGTAAATACGTTTTCACTTACTTTAAATTAAAGACACTTGTCAATAACACTGCACTTGCACTTTAAGTTAACGACCCCGAGGTACGCAAATGTATTTTAATTTTTCGAAGAAAACTCCTCCATTAAGGTTTTTTCTTTGCGATGGCATTATTTATCTTTATTAACCTATTATTAACTATTATTTTATTATATATATACTCTTATATATACTCTATTATTTTTATTTTCTTATCTTTATTAAGTATACTTAAGTCCCGATGAGGTGAACATCGTTCACAAAACGTGTTAAGTGTGTATTAAATGACTGCGATGTATACAAAGGTATTTGTGTTTTAATAAAATAAATGTATTTTACTAAACGAGTTTGTCCGAAATCGTTAAAATTGCCCGCTCCGGACACCATTAATAAATGCCCTGTACGCAACTTAGACAATGTATCCTTTCAATACCTAAACGTATTAACATAAAGCGCATTCTGAAAAATTACATTCTAACTCTGCCAGTAGTAAAATCGAGGGTACAAAACCTCAATATTTAGCCACTCATCCTAGCGAAACGTTTATTATAACCTCGACGTGTCTCCCCTTAATGCAGATCGACCCACCATTACGGCTCCCATCTTGTAGACGCTATTGAAAAAAAGGTCCCAAATTCCGATGCCGACCTTTTTTTTTTTTTGTCGTCTTTTTGTCATTCGAGATGAATGATGAATGCGTTTTTATTTGTTTGTTTAAATAACTTTCGCCAACTGAAGGTCTCCCCTAAAACGAGACAAACCTTATCGTAAATTTAACAAATACTGAGGTTTGATGGCACCATGGAATGTCCTTTTTAACTGATAAGGCAGGCCGACTGTCAATCTTAAAATTCAAACCTTTTAGTAGGTACGTAATCATATATTTTTTTCTTTTAACCTCGCGCCTAATTTTGAATTCAAATTTTCGGATACGTTTGTTCTGTAAAATGGTTTATCTGATCAATATGTATAAATACAACTATTCTCTCTGCAAAATTTTTTTTCTAAACTATTCACTTATCCTTTCGTATCAATAATTGAATATTAAAAATCTATCGATATTTTAATTTTTCCATTATAGAGCCAATTTCTTCTCCTCACTTTGTAAAACCTTTTATACGTTATATAAGTCCGATAAGTCGATTATACGACACGTTATATAAGTTCAATGCACGTTATATTGGTACGTTATATAATTTCGATAAGTCGGAGGTTGATTAAAATTTTTCCTACCTCCCCCGTCTCTATCTGATTTTATTGTCTTCACGCCTAATGTCACTAGTAACGCCACGGTTTACGTAACTAAAGTTTATTCTATATGTTTTTATTCCACAGATTCTGTCTCTTTAAACGCTTCAGTTAAGACTATAATTTCGTTTAAAACCCTGTAACATTATTTTGAAATCACTGTTTTTTTTTTCTTTATACGCGAATTATTTTTTTTTGTTCATTTCGTATCGGCTCAATCACTATCTGTTTCAACGTAACTATAACAATCCTCTATCCACCAAAACTAAAAGCTTTACCTTATCGTCATAAATTTTTTTCCTCGACGAATATATCCGACTTAGCAGTTGTACTCGAGTACCAGTCATAAATCTCCGTTTTTACGGTTCGTTTACCTTTTTTTTTTTTTTTTTTTTGCTTGCATCTTTTCTACCCTCGCCTGCAATGGCCTACATCTTAGTCTGCCGAGGTCAAAATTCCTTAATAATATTTTGTTTACAATTTTTTTTCTTACCCTACGTATTTTAGACTCTTGGTGTAATAAATTATACTAATGGTTTGTTTACATTTTTTTCTTCATTTCTAAATACAAGCTGTCTTCCGTTAGTATATCATATTTCAGTTTTAAATTTCTTGTTTTATCCTGTGCTAGAAAAGTACCGCTATCGTTTTGTAATTTCTGTTTATTCTTCGTTTCATATTATTTTATCAATGTCTTGTAATGGATTATTATTATTATTTTTTTTTTTTATTTTGTTTATTAAGCTAACCGCGTTTGAAGTGACGTAACATAAAACTGCTCTATACAATTATAATAACATTATTTTTTTCTATTTTCGCAAGTTTTATTCCCACGAAAAGTATCCATCAATACGTTCAAAACACGTCGAAATCCTTCCAACTTGTACTACCTTTTACTCCTGGCTCGCGGCAACAGTTGTGATGGTCCCACCCCGCTGTTAGGTTTTTTCCACCCCCCCTTTCCTTTTCTCTCTTCGTCGTTGAGATCTCCGATCGGAAGGTTCAGCTACGCTGTTTTCCTGATCTCGTTTTCCCAACCCCTGTGATGCGAACACAGTAAAGCAAGGTTGTTCTGGGAAATCTTACAATAAACCCTTTACTTCACGTTGTGATTGATTTTTGTTTCGAAGCCTCCAGATTATTTGGAGTAGGAATTTAATGTATTTACTATTTCTCGTGGTAACTTTCGACTCTTTAAAAGGCGTGGAAGAATTTTTTTCTGTTGTTTTCTCAAACGCATGAAGGATACGCCCTGTCTAACTGCCCTACACTACCGATGCCTATGGCCCTAACTGTATACTCCCTGTAGAGTCCCCGTTCCCCGCTATAGTGATCCCTTTTGCACCTAGTCTATTAAGGCTGGGTTAGCTATCCTCTGGTCCTATTTTGCGCTAGTAAAATTTAACTGCACGTCTAAAGGTCAGTTAGTAAATCACGAAGAAGGAACCTAGCTCGCGTAACGGTCGATCCTGTGGACAATTAAATGGCAATACAAGTTCATTATTTACTTAAATTTAAATGTACGTACCTAGAGGTGCCTCTCTATGGCCGGATAGGCTGCTCCCGCGTCTCCCAATCTGAAATACCTATCCTATGCATAACCGTTAGAAATATTGTTATTGTTAGTAGCACCAATTTACGACAGAACTAGGGGATTTTAAGGAAGTGATAAAAGGAAAGGAAGGAGAAATTCTTTGCAAACTAGTATTGGCTCCTCCGCTAACCAAGTTGACCGAGTGGGCAGTTCTCCGGACACAACTATCCCGCCAATGCATGTCTGAGCTATACCCCGGTATCTGGCGGATCTCTTGGACGATCACCCTGACATACCCGGACTCACTCATGCCAGAGGAAGAACAGCAGGCTTTCAAACCGTTCCCAGTCAACTCCAATACGCATTACGCCTCCAGATTACTACTCTACTGGCTCTAAAAGGGGTATTTCCATTTCGTCCCTTGTCATGACTCTATCCGCGGGCAAGTGGCGCGAAGCTGTGAGGCAGACCATTAAAGCCGACCGTCTTCGTCTTTCCACCTCCAATAGTTGACATAAGGCGCACTTTGTGGGCCTTACGTTTACTTTTGGGTTGACACAGATGAGAGAATGCAACAACGTTACAGAATTTTCCCGCAAGATACCTTGTTAACGGTCTCCTCCACTCAACCTTGCAGGCTTCCCGTGATGTCCAAAGTCAAACGCCTCCGTCAGCGAATCGTGCCCATGACATACAATTCGGCATCCCTGGTACATAACCTTTCGCGCCCGTTCGCTCGACACGATCCCGCGAAAGGGAATGACCTCCGACATAGCGCGTGACCCGCCCAGTCTGTGGCTGGTACCTCCCCTCCTCGTAACATGGTAATGAGGGAAAACCCTTACCTTTCCGACATACATATCTCACTTATGTATGTCTCGGTACCATCGTATACATTCCACAAACGTGAAAATTTAATTCACGCAATACAACAGGTAGAAATTTCGCAGATAAACAGGTTGATATAATGTTATACATGCATAGAATCGTGAATCTGGTTCTCACGCCCTCCTCCTGTCGAAGTCTGCGCCAAACTGTCAGCCAACGCCTGCAATTGGGTAAGTTGTACTGCCAAAATTTCATCAATTCGATTGGGTGTACTATCGTAGTCTTATTGCCTCTGCGTTCCTAGGTACTTGTAAGAACCATTTTTTGCTGCTGTTCCGTTCCTAGCATCCAGCTGTTAGGCGACGGTTCGGGTGGCTGGACCCGAGTGATAACGGTGAAGAGAAAAAAAAAACCCCTGACCGACACGCACATTTATAGTGAACAATAGTTCAATAGGCTGCTTCATTCTTGCGGTCAGCATGTCCTGTAATTTAAATTATGGAGTTGTAATTCGACTTACCGAGAGTGATTGATAACTGTACCCTTTATCCTAGCGGGAATACACGCTCGTTGTGATTTTGGACCTGCACCTGTTATAACCTGTGGGAAAACAAAGAAACCCTTTCCACCTCCCTACGACCATTCCCCCCCCCCCCCTGTTATGTAATGTCCTGAAATCTATACTCTGTTCGATCATCTGTAGTTATCATTTTTTGTTATAGCTTCCGTCAAGCGGTATATTTATTATTAAAGCCCAAATTAATCCACGTAAAGTTTATACGATTTTTCTTTATTTTTAATTACGGTAACTTCAACTATGTGCTTTTTCATTATTACGTGGCGATGCCATAATTCACGAACTTGTATTATTTTTATAATTCACCAACTTCTGATTGATGGATCGAACTTCCTTCTAACAAAACTTACAACTATCTCTTTTCACTTAGGTTAATTCACTCTTTTTGCTAGAGGTTTAGAACCAAAAAACCTCCGGACTTAACCGTATTCTTCCGCCGAATTCCACTGACTGATCTTCACTCACTGACTTGTTATAAAAAAAACTGCTTATTTAAAACGAAAATCTCCCATCAATCAAAATAAGTTCATGCAATTTTGAGTCGTATTTACCCGCTCGCCACCCACTACTCTCGCTTCCCGTCCGTTCCTCCCTTTTGCGTTTGTCCCCGTCACAACCCTTGAAATCGCAGTCCCAACCATCTCGGTCTAGCAAAATAAAACAGGGGTGGACCACGCGCTCGACTCAAACTTGTCATAGGACATTTTCTCCCACTCAAAATAAATGTATTACATCGCACTACCCCTGCATACATTTTGGAATAATCTATTATTATTATCATTATTTTATAACCTAACGCGAAGGAATTTTATTCTACGCATTATTCTACGAACAATATGTATTCTCCCTTGTTTTTCCGTATTTGTGAGTGTTTAGGCCTTATACTCTGACAAACTCTCTCTTTAAACAAATAGCAACGCCCGTAAGGCTTTTCCCAGTATTAAACTCACATTTTTATTGATTTCGATTTTCATTGATGGCCATTTATCACCACCATGGCCTAATCTGTCCCTGTTATTTGCATCTCTACTAAGTAACCTCCCACATCTCATCGTCTCGTTCTTTCGAGAAAAGTGATA
This sequence comes from Glyphotaelius pellucidus, assembly GCA_936435175.1. Taxonomy (NCBI): domain Eukaryota; kingdom Metazoa; phylum Arthropoda; class Insecta; order Trichoptera; family Limnephilidae; genus Glyphotaelius; species Glyphotaelius pellucidus. The sequence continues at coordinate 33,998,242 of OW386537.1, read as the reverse complement.
ACTGTCAGAATGATTTGTTAATCTCTCCAAAAATCACACTCGAATTTGTAAATAAATTTAGAATTAGACAGGCCGTTAAATTTTATGCATTTGGCTAATTACTTTTTCCACTATTTTGTACGTAACCTAGAGTGGTGATTTCGGCTTAATGACCTCTTCTAAGAGCCAAAATCGTGTTACCTGTCAATCTCTTAGAACGTCACTTATGTACAAGAGATTGTAAACCTTCCCCATGTCGCTCCTAATAACTGAAACGCAAAAGTTCATAATTAACCCAAAATCTACTTCCTGAACGATCTTTTTCAAAATCTCAATAGAGTCTCGGTCCCGAATTTCAACAGTTATCAATTTCTTATTTTTGGTCATCATGAAGTGAGTTATGATCAAATTCATAAGGGTCTGCATTCCATACCATGGACTTCGTGAGAACTCTCAGCGGAGAGTTAAACTCTCAAGGAGCGCCTTGAACCAGAAAAACGTTAGCCCCGCCTCTCTCTCGCTATTCGTTGTGTTCAAAATAATTGTTGATTTATCATTTCCAATTTGTCCAACGTTTTACATCTCCGATAGTCTAGCACCTCCCACGCGATAATTAACCCGTATTTTATTACAGACTCCTTCAATTTCGTTTTCAAACACACCCAACAGAGGTCAGTAATATGATCGAATTTAAATATTTTAAAAAAATTTCCTCGTCTACTTGTTCAAACAACACTGAACCATCACAGCCTATATCTTATAATTCAAAGCAAAAATTAATAAAGTTGCTCACATCCGTACTAGAGAGTTAACGTATCTTTTGATTACAAAAATAATTTTTCAGTTTTATTGGGTATTTTGATTTCAAATCCAAATTTAAGATTTGGATGAAACGGGCCGAAAAGGGCCGCGCAAACGTTCCACTGAGGGAGATATTCTTATTATCTAAACTATTGAAATAAAAAAAAAATGTTTTTTAACTGGATAGGCATCATTACGCTGATGTAAAGTAGCGTTCAACCTTAGTGGATAAACAATGTCATTTTGTAAATAATAATAATGAATCACTTTTTATAACTGTACTAAATCAGTGTGAAAGAAAAGTAAAATTTAATTAACATCACCAATGTGTCAAATATGAAATGAAAAGCAATGAACCATCGCCTAAGAAATATAATAATATTGCGAACTCGTAACTAACACTTCAATTTTTCAGACGCGTATTCTTGAAAGTTCGTGTATTTGAACTTTTACCTTATAATGTTACAAGGTGTAGACGACTGTAGAGTGTGTAGAGTAACAGTTTGCGATGCGATATGAATACAAGGTTTTCAATACATTGCATTTAAATTTCTAGCACGATCTAGATCTCAATAGGGCATTCGATTGAAATGTTAGAAGGATTTCGAACATGGGTAAACAGGTACGGCATTATGTTCTGACATTCGCTCTAACTTCTTTGGAATATTATAGTTGGCTAGCGTAACAACATGTTTTCGTACGAGTGCATAAATGTAATTTGTACGAATACATGAATAGTTTGTAAAGTACGTCACTTTATTCGATTTGTACCGAGACAGTGTCAAGTTACTTCTTTTTATTCTGGGGTCATCTGTTGATGGAGCTACAGCAGCTTTCATCTCCAGACAACAATGACATTCGTAATTTGGTGATCTACAAAATTCAGATATCCAATTATTATAATACTAAAACTGATTTTGAAAAATATGTTTAAATGCCAACCCTCCCTTCAAAAGAACTCTAAAATCAGGGTCTTAGATATTTGCAAGTTATTTATTAAAATGAACATATCTTAGGTATGTTTTTAAGTTTTCACGGCCAAAAAGTATTTTTGTTATTGTTTTTGGGGTGTTATGCCGTGTTTCGCTACCTCCTTCTTTAGCCAACGTTTCGGACAGCGTTACAGTGTCCATCATCAAGGTATTTTATTTCATTATACTGTAACCTATGATACTGCCTAGAATACAAATAAATTATAATATTATTTAAAAAAGCATATTTGTGAATTGAAAAAAATTATTAAATATTAAAATTTTGACGCTGCCAAGTCCAAGATCCGATGCGGATAAAAAACTATATATATAATTATTAACTGTGATTGGGTTTTTTTCAAAATATATAATTTATCACTTTTTAAACTTATGAATATAATAACTCCAAATGTGTTTTATTTTAATATATTTTTTTGAAAATATATAGTACCCTTCTACCCTTAGGCAAAAATAATATTAATAATATTTAATAATTTAAAAGGACGTATCTGTCAAACTTAAAATGCCTTACGAGATGTAGACATTTTTAACTGTCAAGTGAAATCATGTAAACAGTAATCCACTAAATTGATAATTTAAAATACTTTTTTTTTGTTACATAACTTTTAGTTTTTTAATGTTTTGAAAACTATTTTTCTTTTTTGATCTGTAATATTATATATTTCTTTATTGTTTATGTTTTTTTGTCATTTGTAATAATATTGTGAAGGTATAAATACTATATAAACATTTAACTTAATGGAACTTGACTGGTCTATGATGTGCGTGTGTTTGTAGTTTATATTTTAATGTACGACTGTTTGTTTCCTGAATAATTATAAATAAATAGTAATGAGAGTTTAAAACAAAAATTAAGCAGGTTAGCAATACATTCCATGTTTCAAAATAATAGCAAACAAATTACACAAATAATGAGTAAACGTAATTAAATCAAAATTGTACACAAAATAAAAACGAATTAGCACGAAAAAAAATTAAAAATGAAACTCAAAAATATTAAACAAAAATGAATGCAAGCAGCCGTTTACGGAGGACTTTTAGGGGGCGGGTACGGGTACCGTCAACCTGAGAAGCATTTATTGAAAAACCAACACCTCTGCCACAGGTCACCCAAGTAGTTCGTTACGTTTGGGAACTTAACACGGATGCCCGAGTTGATGGGGTGAGTTTTGTCGAGGTTCTGAATGCGTTTGCTCACCTACTGCGGCGGGCCGGATCGGGAGAGACTGATTGCGGAAGACCTAACCTAAACCTTTTCAGCCGGACCCCCTCGATCGCCTTGCACCGCAGTGGGAGGGACGGACTCATACGTCCGTTACTCCAGATTCTTACAAACCCTTCATACCTTTTCCTTCCCTAATCTTCCTCTCTTACCTTTCCCTACAAGACCTTTCTTGTAGGGAAAGATGACATAGACCCTGAGAGAATTTTTTTTCTCGGGGCTCCTGTGCTGTGGAGTTAATTTACTACAATCAAACTTTTAGTAAACATTATGATTAATGATTAGGAAAGATCAATGAATCAAATAATTTACCACAGACGCAATAATAAAAAACAAAACTACAATCATCGTGACGATAAAATTAATAATGTTTGTTTCCTAAATATTGTCTTAATAAGAAAATTAGATCTTTAGGTTCTCATTTCAACACGACTCAGAGTTTAAATTCAAATTTTGCTACTTCTTTTTCCTATATGTATACGAAATATTGCACTCCCGAGTGCGAAGGATTCATGAAAATGTCTGTCCACATCACGCAAACATTACTTGCAACCAAAAAAATTATAAAAAACATGAATAACTACTAAAGGCTTAAATGAACAACACGGATCCTTTATTTGAGACCAGTGTCATCCTAACTAGTGAGAATGGAGGTGTTCCCGTAACAGGGGGCCGTTACCCGTTAACTGTTTCACGGGAGCTAGAGATGCCTCGCCGAAGAGATTATCGGCGCCGTTGAAATGCTACGTGATGTTCGCGTCGGGACGTAACACTCTTCCAATATGCACGAATGTCCTGCATCGGCAAGTCCTTTGACACTTGAAATACAAGCGCTGTTAATTGAGTGTTCGGGGTCTGATTAAACCCCGTGTATTTATTTAATGCCATGCCATTACTAAATTGTACTTGATTTATCTGAACCTCAGAATAACAGATCAAGGTATTTTTATTTATTTTATTTTTCTTAATTCATTGCTTTGATGATTACATAATTTGTGATTTTTTCCAACACTATGCTGGGCACATGCCGGTGTTATGGTGATCGATGAAAGAAAAGGTTTAATTAAAAGTGGTGGTAGTGTTAGTATGAGAATGAATTGAATTGAGAAATAATGAAATGATTGAGACGAAGCAGAAAAATTGTTTTTCAATAAAAAATAAAAATTTACCTCTGTAACGACACAATTTGTAAGACTGGTATGAGTACCGCTGTCCCGGTATTCATTTATTGAATAACCCACACCCCTCCCATAGGACACCCCAAGTGGTTCTGTACGTTTGGTGATATAGCAGGGACGCCCGGGTTCTTCGGGTGAGATTTGTCTAGGTCTTGGTAGCGAATGCGTTTGCTCACTTACTGCACGGTGGGCCGGATCGGGAGAGACTGCTTGAGGCAGACATAATCTACAGCTGGACTCTCTCGACCCATCGCCTCGTACTGCAGTGGGAGGGATGGATTTATGCATCTCGTACTCCGGGGCACGTTAACCCCCAGTGTTACAAAAAGCACCCCAAGCACCTTTACCTTTACCCTTACCACCCCTCATACCCCGTTCTTCCCAGAATTTCCTTTCTTTCCTTTTCTTCTTTCCAAGAAGACCCTCCACACCCATCCCCAAAGATGACATAAGCCCTAATGAATTTTTTTCATCAAAGCTTCCAGTGTGATAAAAATTCAGCTCTAGAAATTTGCGAAATGACGGTACGATGAAATAGTATTGGAGGGGACCCCACCTTTTAAGATAACAGTTGATGATGTTTTGTAAAAGGAATCTACATTAATTTAATAAAATTACACTAGAACCTCCACTCTCTCCGCACTCCACAACGATGGAGAGGATCTGTTAGAAGAACAATTGCATTTCAGTATACTTTGTATTGACAAAATCAAAAATTTTATTTCATAAGCATTATTATTTTTTTCTTTACAGCTTATACTATTTTCCTAAGAAATTGAATATGTATAATGTTTAAAGATAATTCAGCGCAAACCAATCTTAGATGTAGGAGCAAAAAACATCTTAAATAATTAAAGAAAAAAAATTAAAGTCTTAAATATCAGTTGGGATAGCAGTTAGAATGAATGGGAGGCGACGATACTGGTTGACCCGGGCAAATGGCCTACCCGCGGGTCACCATCCTCAGTACATAAAAAGCAGTTCACAAAGAAGAAAAAAGGTAAATTGCGTTTTGTATTCTCAACACAACAAGAGTACTGTAGTTAAAAAATGAATTTAAGTAATCCCAATATTCGCAGCCGAATCACAGTTATAATTATTGTAATAAGTTAAGGTAAATCACGCATATAAATCAAAGCTCTAAATAAAAAGAGTATTATATAAATACACATATTGTAACATATCTATTTCGTGAGCAGGTACTGCGCAAAAAAGGTACTGTTTATTGTCTATGCGTTATTTTTTTTTCTTTTTTAACTTTGTTGGTTGGCCAAACTGAAAGGAGACCGGAAACGTCATTCGGGGAATCATGGCGGAACAGATTACATAGTTTTTGGTGCGAGAGGAGTTTTTTCGGGGCGATTGGGGTTTTTAAGTGATATACTAGTGCTATATAGTCTAGAAAGATTATTTTTATACGTTAAGTGAGTGTGTGACGACTAAAATGGCAATGAAGCCTATTTATTTTGTTTAATCCCTCGCCGGATGCCGTGAGATAGTTTTATCCGCGTGCTGAAGTCAATTTAGACCGGAATCAACGGGTGATGTATTGCCCGCAAGGATTCTTTTGCTGGTGATTCCTTTGGCCGGCGAGATATGCTCATGCCGCCTGATGGGTGAGAATCTGCTACGCCTGTTTTGTTGGGTGGGTTCCCTTTATTAATGGAGCGGCTCCTAGACTCTGGTTGGACCCGCCAATATTCCTTTGCTGTTCCTTTGGCCGGTGAGATTTGCTCATGCCGCCTGATGGGGGAGAATCTGCTGTGCCTGTTTTGTTGGGAGGATTCCCTTTAACCGAATCTGACCCATGACGTGCTGGACGGTGTTTTGGGGATTGCTGTTGACGATTGGAGGAGAATCACGACGACAGGACGTACGCGGTATTAATAACTAACCGTAATTTTTGTTAACTCTCTCTCTCCAAATCTATTGATAGATGCTAAAGGTATTTATGTTTTTTTGTTAAGCTTTCTTTGGTGTTACTTCCCTTGCAAAGTGCAACAAAGTTTTTTATAAATTTCACTAGTAAAATAGGTGCTTCATTTATATGCATGACCTCAAATCCCTATCTCCACCATCCTGAGAAGGATGTTCTTTTTGTTTTGAGAAGATAAGCTGTCGGATGACAAAGGTATGCTACCTACATAAGATTCTATTACAATATTTAGATTTTTTTTAAACTAACAACCTAAATTTGTATTTGAAAAATGAAAAGAAAATAACAATGGAAAAGTTGCACAAAAAGTTGATTGTAGAATAGTAAAAGTCTTTTCCCTTCTTACTGAATTCTTTCTTATATAAATTTATCCAACAATAAATTTTCTTAGAAAATCAAGCGCACCATTTTGTACGAGTGCAATTATTCTATTCTCAGAGCAGACTCCGGCTAAATAGCCAGAGGATAACACATAAAAGCCAGGAGGTTAATCAATGGGGCTGGTCAGAGAAAAACAGGCAAAAACACCCCGGTGGGAGAGGGGAGGAAAGTAACCATTCTTAAAAGTAGCAAAATGGCTATAATATTTCACCGTTTTGGCGGTCTTTTCTACGGTCTTACTCAACAGCTCGAGAGGGAAAACTTATTCCTAAGCACCGGCTTACTAAATTAAAGCTTTTGCTAAAAGATATCTTTATGATATGTTTAAAGATAATAAAAGTTTATTTTCAAAGCTTTTTATATTAGTAATCGGATACTTTTTTAAGTGTGACCGAAAGGGATCTTCACAAATGTGATGTTGCATTTGTTTGTAATCCTTCAATAACTTTTTGATTTTAAGCTACAATACCTATACACCTGAAACCATAAACCAGAAGAGCGAATTCGGGGAAAATTAATCAAAATTTCTACTCGAAAACCATGAAAGTTCCGGTTGATTCCATTCACCAAAACTCCGAACTTATCAAGTAAGTAACAAACAATACCTGTATCAGATTAACTCATAATATTTCCTTGCCGCACCAAAGTGCCGGAGGCAAATATACTCTAGTTTAGTAATAGTGTTCTAATTAGCTCTGGATACATGAGAGATCGCCGAATATTTCAATTTATCGCGAATTAAAATGATTTTCGCGTTATTTTTCCTCTGCAAGATTACACTAAGAAAAACGAAAGCGGCCCATCCGCACTGGTTAAATAATTATGTACAGTTTTGTTACTTCATTAAAAGATTGTTTTCAAAATTCGTTTAGAGAATCATGTTGAACTGAAGTTTGGGCCTTTTTACCTTTTGTTGCGATTTTTCGAGCCGGGATTATCGGGCTCGATCCGCCTGTTCGGGCCATAAAGGTTGTAACCCGTGAGCATTTTTGTAGGTAGGTAGCTACATTCCTGGTGGCGGGAGCGTTGTTGAGGGCGGATTTATGTTCACATTGTAAAAGTTTTACAAGTGGGCTGGGGGCGTTTGTTAGCGATCCGTGGGCTGGGGGAGGGGGGGCGGACGCCCTCTAAGAGCAAACAAATCAAAGTGAAGAAGTGTGAAGTGGCCCGGGGCGGAATCGCTTACCACGGGGAGGTCGGCGGCGGGGGGATCTCCCGCACCTCCATTCAGAGGGCCCGTTAACTGAAAATTGGTTAATTATTTTTTGTATCTAATAAGTTTTCCAGCTTTTATCTACATGGACGGACAGACACAATACAAAGTTAATTTTGCTTTAGGTTTTTTTTTATAAATACAGTGTTTTTAGTAGATTATTGTTAATTGATTCACCTACCCTATCACTACCCGATCTAATGTATTTTATTTAATGTATGTACAATAATGTGAAACTCTCTTTAGCAAAGAACTCATTTCTGTGTGCACGATTTGCATAATAACAGTAAATTTAAGCATTTATTTTTATTTTACTCACGTAATCAAGACTCTAATTCAAAAAAATTAATAATTTTCATAATATTTTCTATTGGCGAGATCATTTCAAAACGCTGACGATGGTGAGTTACTGAAACCCGCCAAGGATTAGTTTAGATATAACGTGAGATAAGTAACAAGTTAGTCACGACAACAATAGATAAAAATATAGCTATAGATATACACCTTCATGAGCCATGTGCCATAGAACCAGGAAAGAAAAAGCGTAGATGAATTTAAGAGCGGTGACAAATTAACAAAGTTAGTGAGTCTGAGACAGTTAAATTGCATTCCTAGCAATGCTGAAACTTTCCTTCTAAGTCTGCAAATTCCTTAGCTAATTTGATGAAAATCTCTAAACATTAAACAAATTCCAAGTGGGCTTGGCCAAATTCTTTCAAATCCATAAGACTCTTTGTTTTACTGTGATTTTATTTTATTGGTCTTTTATTTTGCATAACTAAACGGTTTGACTTGAACTGGTGTGCAAAAAAAATAATTATAAACTGCAGTTTGCTTTTGCGTGAACTCCCTTGTAAAGTTGTTTAAATATTTTTAGAAAAAGATTATACCTCATAATAGATTCAATTGGACAAGTAGGGATAGTACATATTAAGATACAACCTGGAATAATTCTGCTTTGACGTTATTTTCTTTCATTGTAAGTATCTTTATCTTTTTGTTAGTATCTTGTTAAAAGTGTATTTTTTTATTTTGTATTATTAACCCTTCCTATACTCTTTACTACTTAAACATAGTTTTTTTGTTGTTATTCGTACCCGAAACACTTATTTAAGATATCATATATGATGTCTTGAAAATAATATTTAATTTATTTTATTCACATGTATTTCTTTCATTTATTCATTCAAACATTCATGTGCACACTGAAGCTCATATAGTATAATATTTATATGTATATGTAATTTTATTTTATTTTTAATTTTACTTATTAGGTACCAACTTTTTATGTTTTTTCATTCAGTTTTTTTTTTCTTTACGTAATAGATAATCAGACTAGGATTGCACTATCCTCCACTTATATTTAATAGCTTTACAGAACATATAACGTTATCTAGTTCCTTGTGCATTTTTAAGAAGATTTTAAAATTATTTGTGTTAGTTGAGGATGGCCAACATTTTTTCATTTTTGTCCTTTCTAATTTAATAGGATGACATATTGCATTTTTTAAACTTTTTTCCTTTTAAATAAATAACAATATTTATAATATACATTTTTTTTATTTTCATCCGTTTTAGTTTGTCTAGATTAAATACTTCAATAAATACAAAAATATTTATTCCAGTGCAAAAATAAATAAAAATAACCATTACTACATTTCACCGGAGCAAGCATAAAATGGTTGGAGCGCCGTAGAAGTGTTTATTTTTTAACTTGGTACACGCACTTTAATTCATTTTCATTTAGACATAATATCTTACTACTTTATTCTGACCCTTGACATGAACCAACTACAACATAAACAAATTAGCAAAAGTTTTTTCGTTGACAAGAGGGTACCAACAATTGTTAAGTATTTTAAGAAATCAAATATGTGAATAAATGCATCGTCTTCAGGAGAAGCGTTCATTTTCAATTCCGAAAGGTTCGATAGTGAGTTCAACCATCAAATTCAAAACGTATAGACACAACACTTTGCGAAGCAGGTAGGTAGAAAATATACTTTTTGAATTATTGTAATTACTCAGCCAAGAACCTAACTACTTACGAAGTGCAGTTTTCCTATCCTTGATTGTTCTTCATAACCCCTTAGCGAACTATTCCAAGTCATTTTTATTCTTGTAAGAAGCTGGTAAAACTTATAAAGCTGCTTACCATCCAAGTATTAATTTAGCTTCCCCAGAGCTCAGCAGTGACTGCTGTTTATGATACTTGCTAACGATAGTTCCGTAATCCTTTATGGTTATGAATGAATGGGAAGTCCCGCGGGACATACTTGAAATGGTTGCCTCTGGAAATATCTTCGCAAAACGAGCTCGAAATAATCCATCATTTTAAATTTGAAGATTTTCTTGCGAGTTTATGCTATTGTCGGATTGTTGCTCTGTTGAGGAAAAATGCATTATTTTAGAAGTTTTTGTAAATTGTTTTATGCTTCGAGAAGGAGAAACAATTTTTCAAACTGATGGATAATAATAATACTTAAAGAAATAGCCGTGGTCGAGTGGTTACGTTTTTTGGCAACAATCCCGGAGATCGCAGTTTCAAATTCCGGCATGATTAAAATTTTCCATGATTTATAAAAACACATAATAAAAAACAATGCCCAGACGAAAAAATAGCAAGAGAATTTTTGCAGCATTTTTTTGTTTGGGTAATAAAAAAATCATTTTACTTGTATTATATTGAGTTTTACAAATTGAACAAAAAACCTTTCTGCTGAATATTTTAGGAATTTTAATTTGACATTAAAATAAAATCATGAAATACCAGCTGCAAAAATTGTCTTAATTACTTTATATCCCTTCCATAAATATCCATTGAAGATATTCACTTTGATAAAAGGAGTATTATACGTAATCCTAAGGTATTTTGTTAGAAATTTTAAATATATTCCCTCTGTAGATGCGCAGTGAATAGAAATCAAAGGAATACCTGAAATCCACATTGTTTGTAGAGTTATCACTAGATTCGATTGCGAGATAAAATAAAATCAGACATTTTCTTACAGAAGTTCCTTTTCTAAAAAAATCGTCCTTGGACGATGGGCTTCGATAATTAAATCTCCATCGTTTTAGTATTGTTAAAAATGCAATATTCCATGTCATTTAGAGGAAGATTAAAAATATTTGATCACGTGGCAATTATTAATTAAGACCGTGATGTTTTTAAGAAATATTTTCGGGGGTTGGAAGGGGCTTGGGCAGATATAATTGAAACCGGGCCACGAGGCACGAAGCAGTGTCCGTAAAATTTAAACGTCATCATCACAAGTGCTCATGACACCAAGTGGGGGAGGAGTACAATATTAGGAAAACTCGTGATGAGGCGTTTAATATCACACTTTCTCAAAAATGTTCTTGTTTTTTCGTGTGAAATGGAAAGCATATCATATGAATGCGTAATACACAGTTAAGCGACTTTTATTTATTTCAAAATGCTAAATAAAAACGTTGGTATAGGCAGGAACTTCGAATATCAAAGGATGTACTTGAGAGGTCAAATTTTTAAAGCCATTTTTAATACAAAGAATTTAATTTTAACATATTATCAACGACCGTTTGTGGTTTTACATGAAAACATGTTTAATTATAAAATATTATCACAAAAATACCAATAGCATAACGTCGCTTATTTTATAACACCGCCTTACTAATTTTACACAGGTTTTTAGGAGGAGCAAAAAACCGTTTAGTTTATTTAAAAAATTGTGCATCCGTGGGAAAAATGGTCAACAAATAATTACTTTGGAAAGTTATTTTTTCATTGAAAACATATTGTTGGGTATTTTAGATGACAAACGCGCCATTACACAATATAAAGGCTGATAAATAATGTGATACACGTTGTTGTTGTGCGAGAAATAAATAAACCCCTACTTCCTCCCTCACTTGAGTAGTCCAGCCCATTTTGTTTTAAACTATATGTAGCGAAACCCGGTCGGCATTAAGTATTTAAAAAATGAAAATGGTGTTTACAAAGTTATTGTTTTATTTTTAAATTATAATGTCACATCACAAAGTATCTGCTTCACGTGAAAAAAATAATATTTCATTCATTTTCATTCAAATAAAAAAAACAAAAAAAATCAAAGCATTTAAATTTTTATTTTTTAATTTCTTATTACTAAATGAAACTTTTATATAAACATTTACCGCTAATGGTACCGATTATTTTCTTTATTTTTTTTTAAATGAATTAATTAATAATTCTTTATGGAATTCACGTTGCTTTGTGTATAAAGATTTAGAAGGAGCTTTCAGAAATTTTATAATTAGCAGCTTTTAACATAATTTATAACAAAACATAAATAAAATGGAAACACTGCAATAATAATTAACCTAATATTTCTATTTTTGAAACTGATAATTCATGGTGGAATTCCATTATAATATATTATAATAAAAACAAATATAAAACTTTTTTCCACTTTAAGTGGAAAAAAGTTTTATATTTGTTTTTATTATAATATATAATTAACCTAATATTATTGTTTTTCACAATATAAAGCCAAACTATCATTAACATACCAGTTGGACACGCGTACAAAAACCATTAAAACTCCGGCGGTAAACCCAAGCTTTAGACAAAGACACCACAAATGCCAGACAATAAATGCTTTCAACAATCTTTCATCGAAACAAAAATTAAGGGAAACAAAAACGTTTCAGATACATAAAAGATGGATAAAATCAAAAAGACAATATTACTAAAAAAGGCAAAATTACTAAAAATAAATAAGGCATTATTATTAAAAAAAAATTTACGTGTGTATTCACTACACAATACCAATACAATACAAACTTCATTATGTACAACCGTACCTTAAAATACATGACAATTCTTTTTTCATCGCCGCCTTTATTGTTGTGTTTTATTTGATTTCAGTTAAATTTTATAATATTTCAAATAATCTTTTTATTGAATTTCATTAAATTATGAAATGGGGGCCCCTGCGTTTTCAAATAATATTTTAAAATATGTAAAGTTGTTCTATCAAATATAAAAAAAAATTACAAAAAGTTGGTATTTCATCAAAAAAATACTTGTCTGTTTTAAAAATGAAGTACGAGTATTTGCTTCAAAGCCATTTTTGCATCATCATCATCATCTTCATCCCCTTATCCTATTCGGGTATCCCATTGCATCGACAAGGCTCCTCCATACGTCCCTGTCTTGTGCTGACTGTTCGGCCACCGTCCATGGCAGTCCCATCCTCTCCTCACACAGTTTCTGGAGTTGCCTCGCCCTGCTGTCTGGGGCGGCCACTGGACGTGTAGCCTCTGGAATCGCACTTAGTATCTTTCTCGGAATTCGGTCATCAGGAATTCTTAGTACATGCCCAAGCCACCTCAATTGCGATTTTTCTATGAAGAGTAACACAGGTTCAATGTATAGATCGTCTCGGATCGTCGAGTTTCTCATATGATCCCATTTCGTAACCCCTGCCACTCCTCTCAAGTACCTCATTTCGGCAGCTTTACTCTAGAGCGTGTTCGTTCGCTTAGCATCCATATCTGGTGTCCGTAGGTGAGCGTCGGGCAATATACCGTTTTTTATGAATTTCAGGTTAAAACTAACAAAACCCCGATGGACTTTATAAATGAAATAATACACAACTATTTTTGATGCCGAAACAAGCTTATATTTTAATTATTTAATTACATTAACTCCGATTAAGAGACAATGAGAAGAATAATTTCTGACGGACATATCATATTTGGGGAAGCTACGTGGGAAAGAGGAGTGTATAAGGAATGGGTAGGAATTCGGGGGTAAGTGTGTCCAGGAGTGATGAACGTATGAATCCATCCGTCCAACTGCAAGGTGATAGGGAAACCGGTCGGCATCAAAATAACAAATAAATAATGATGTCACTGTTTTAAAACTGATATAGATTACTGTTCGCCTATCGATTCAATGACAGGTCAACAGATCGGGAAAAGGATTTGATAGGAACTTTCTTTAGGTGGGAAAATAAGAATGCTAAAAAACTCACTGTAGTTGATGTAGCTGGCTGGGTTGATATGCACATACGAATTCACATAAAATGTTCCAAACTGTACAGATGGTAATATGAGTTATTTGAAGTCTTTGCATACACATGTAAATACAATGTTTATTCGCCGAAGGTTATCTTTGCACTTTGAAAATATGAACTTCATAATACACTTGCGGATTGTTCGAAGGTTGAAACTGCACTGTGGGTAGTGTGGGAGGTGGGTAGGATTTCAGGAAGGGACAATTATAATTCCTAAAAGGATTACTTGTAAGTTTTACTTGCATAAAAGGTAGAATAGTTGTATTTTAAATCCTAGAACCATTTGCAAGGTTGGTATAGTGACTGAATTTCATTTATATTCTCCCTTAAATAAAAGTTATCAAAATCAAAAAATCGTCCCTCGCGTAAAGAAAATTTTTATGCTGCTTACTACCTAAAACCTGACGTTCAAAAAATTCATTCCTAATTTAAAATTCCACTGCTGAGAAAGCAAAAAGCAGCATTGAAGAAAGGAGCACAAATAAAACTAATTAAAGCATCTCCGCTCGTTACCGACGGTGCGAGGGGGCCATTATTTACTTGATGATGTTATGTTTTATGCAAGTTCTTTGTAAACGAAATGGAAATTTTTCCAAGTACCCGGTCAGAGATGACGGAGTCAATTCAAGTCATTCAAAAAAAAAATATTAATTTTTAATTGAAATAAATAAATTATGTCCTCTGTGGCGGAGTGAATAAACTCTTGGAATTTATGGAAGTTTGGGGGACTTTTCGCTATAGAAGAGAAAAAATATTGGGCAAACGTAGGAAAATATGGTCAATTTTCTTGCAAGGAAAGATATTTTTATAAATGTCAATGGATCAGAAAACTCTCTTATAAATTCGGAATTTCTCCGCTGGTTTAAGCGTAGGTTTTTTTTCACTTTGGGAGGTGGGAATGGGTACCGCCGCCCCGGGAACCTTTATTAGATAACCAACACCTCTGTCATAGGTCACCCCAAGTGGTTTACTACGTTTAGTGATTTAGCAGGGATGCTCGGGTTCATGGGGTGAGGTTTGTCTAGGTCTTGGAGGCGGATGACCAGGACACACTGAACTCCAGATTCCTACCCACCCCTTTAACGTTTTCCTTCCCAGAACTCTCCTCTCCTCCTTTTCCTTAAAAAAACCCTCCACACAGCATCCTCAAAGATGACGTAGGCAATGAGAGAAATTATTTTCCTGTGTGGAGCTCATAAAAATAAAAAGTAATGTAACGCTACTATCACACTCTATCTTGGCATACACTACCACCTCACTCGCTTGATTCACAAGCATGCATCGTCTGGTACGTGTAATACTCGAGTTTTATTTAACCTCTGATACTATCGAGGGCGTTTATCCACTACCGAAAGAAAGCGGGTAAAGGCCCTCAAAATGTGGTGCTCAATGCTCAAAAATACTGAGAATTCCTTGCTCAGTTAGACGCACAAATGTTTCCATTTTGGAAGAGCTAGGCATCTACAATATGCCAACAACGCATTTTAAGATACTATGGACACGTGGCTTGTTAAACTGATGACTAACTTGGAGAAACTCGTGGTCACTGGCAAAGTGAAAGGCAGAAGATGCAGAGGAAAGTCACCGATTCGCTAGAGTGACATCATTGGTGTCTGGTACGTCAGTGTCCGCAGCTCGCCATTCAGCGCAGAACCGCGAATAGTGGAGGAGCCTTGTTCACCATGGAAATTGGAATAGGGGTCACGATCCTCAGCAAAGAGGAAACGAATTATTAAGAAAACCATCTATTATTTAAAGGAAGGAAAACATAATAAAGGGTTTGTTTTAACTATTTACTCCAGAAATCTACCAATTTGCTTTAATTTAAATTTTCTTAGAAGAATTTATTTGACAAGATATTAATATTAAAGTATTGATGTATTCTAACGTTTCACAATATGCCAATCAGTTGATAAATCCTTAAAATTTGAACATCCAAAAAAAGTTTTAAAAAATAAAACATCTTAAAGCAAAGCAATTATTTTAATACATATGAAAATGTTTTTTAAACTTAATATTTTCGGCATTTTTTAAATCTTCAGGATGCCTTACTAATGAAATTTGTGGATAAAACTAGCGTACAGAAGTATTCAAAGAGACAGATTTAGTCTATGGGATAAACAACGAGAGAATTTGCCAGGAAAGCTCATCCGAGTCATACGGGCGTGTCTATTTGAAGCTAAGGGGTTGTAAGAATATGTGGAGAGTTAACATTGAAATTTGATATGAAGACTGGCCTCGGGCGAAGCAAACTGTTATCTCCAATTTCATTTAAAACAGTCCTAGAAAAAGACAGAAAATGAAGCCACCACTACCGTTAATACACCTTTCAACAATCCCCAAGGTAACTCACCACAAGTTTATGCAAAGCTATAAAATATAGTTGAGTATAAATGTTCTGAGTTTATTTTCCAATCTTTTTACCAAGCAAATGAAAAAGTATCATTTATTAAAATTTTATAAAATATGCTTTAACAAGTTGAATCGTTTTTTGATATTATTTATTTATTCATTTTTATTTATTTTACGCCGAGAGGGCTTTTACATAAAAAAAATAAAGGCCGTACAACTCTAACATGAGATACTAATAATATAAATAAAGTTACGATAGAAAAGTACACACATGAAATAAAAATTTAAAATACAGTGAGAAATGATAAAGTTACGGTAAAAAAATACACACATGTTATAAAAATTCAAGTAACAAAAATTTTAAGGTACAGTGATCAGAGGTTTACAAAATTACAACATTAAACATGTTAATAACACCTAAGTATTAGTTTTGAAAAGTGCAAAAACCGTTGTATAAATACAATTAAGTTAATCTATGAACAACATAAAACGAATAGACTCTTTTGTAGGTTGGTACCATTATTTGCCAAATTTGTAATGATGGAAACAAAAAAAACTGTTTTTTAAAATGGCTAAGTTATACTTCAAGTTATAATAGTTTATAAAATTTCTACACATCATACATTAATTCCTAAGATGCATTAATAGGATAGGTAGAGATATGTTTAGTAAATTTGTCTATATAGTTTAATAAATTTATCAAAGAACTTCATGGATAAATTTCATGTTTATATTGTATCAGCGACATAATCCATACATCTATGTGCGAATACATATTGGCCAAGTTTTGAATTTTGTGTAGTGGTATATTGAATAGGGTCCTTGTCGTATTATTACCAGAAGAAAATGTTAGTACTGATCTTGTGTTTCTGGTTGGTACATTGAAATTTATGAGCGCCAAGAATTCAGGACTGTCAATATAAAAAAAAAAAATCAAAAATTAATCGTATAAAAAGGAGGAATATATTATTAGAGAAAGAAATGGTTAACTGCAACTACAATATAATCGAATGACCTTCGACTTAACCATTCACCACCCCTATCTATACCCCATTGTCCTATCTCTCCATCCACAATCCCTTCACCACCCCATTCTCATCCCTACAGACAGTTCACACATTTAAATGAAATTAAAGGTGTAAAATAATTTATTTCTCCTTGTAATAAAAAATAGCCTTAAAAATTAGTCAAATATTGTTTGCCATAACTCAATGTACCCGCTAAATTCTATGTGTAACGTTTATAGAAATTCTAGGTATCATTTACAATCGTGTTCGTCTTCCAAAAAATATTGTATGTACCTAGAATCTAATTTCAATTAAAAATTTTAATTCAACGGACGGCCTCCGTGGTCCCGAGGTAAGACTCTCGACTCACAATCCGAAGGTCGCGGGTTCGAACCCGGCGTGCGCAAATAAATTTTATTTGATTAATTTGTGTTATTTCACAATTTATTCATTTAAAATAATAAATAGTATATTTGCGGCACGTTCCAGAGTGGAATAATAATAATAATAACTTAGTATTTATATAGCGCAGTTTTGTGTAATTTCACTTCAAGTGCGCTTAGCTATAATAAACTTAAGAGTAATCCTATTAGGGTAGACCTATAAGTATATGGAAGATACTATAAGTATCGCCCTGGTGTAAGACCACCATTCAGAATTAAAACGTTGCTTGAAATGGCTTTAGCCGTGTTTAGTGACCAGATCTGAATAGCCATGTACTTCCTGCCTTCCTTTTCCCTATCGCTTCCCCTCCCCACTACCTTTAGCCTCACAACATACCCCATTGGGGATGACATAGTCTCACTGGCTCCAGATGGGAGCAGTTGGGACTCTTGTGCGGTATTTACTGTAAAAAAAGGATATCGTAATTGCTTTAAAGTAATTAATGCGCGTTATATTATAAATACATCTTAAGAGGAAACACAATATATAACTTACCCCGTGGTAACAATTATTGACTATTGGTCGAGCGCAAATTCGAGTAACTTCCTCTATCAAGAAGATAATATCTTATTAAATGGCAAGGTGTACTAATTATTATGTGAGGAGCTTATCTACACCACCTCAAGAAGGCGTCGGGATACTATTACCTATACACCTGCTAATGAAAATTAACGACCCGGTGGGCTTAAGTTACCGACTCATGAAGTTATTCACTTTCAATGTTGATTTTGTGATTGAAATTGAGAATATATTATTTCGTTTTGAATTTCGTAATTAATAAAATCGACTTTTCATTAAAGCAAGTTCAATATTGCTTAGAATTAATTTTCTCATTCGATTAGTCTAGACCTCTCAGAGACTTTCAAAATATTTAATTTTTTGCGTTAATTTTTTTGCAACACCTAAATATTTCAAACACGCTTTAGGGTCCACTATTCGAATTTCGACCGATTTCTTACATATCTCCCTTAAACATTTGAAGTTTTTAAGCTCTTAAAAAAATATATGTTATTTTTTAAGATAATATCTAGATACGTTCCATGCCGAAACGCAAATTATATGAAATTCCCTTGATATAAAAAAAATCGCAAAGTATGCTCCGAAAGTTATTTAAAACAAGTATATTTCTATTATTTTACAAATTATATTTGTGAAAAAATTCACAATGTTTCTTTAAATGATACTTAAGATACGTTCCACGAGATTTTTGCTCTATTTTAAACAAGTCATGTTTTATTAAGCTTTTTCGCCATTTTCGCTGCGATTTCATCAATTAAAATATTAGCGCGCTCTGTCCAACATTCGTAATTACACATCTCTCCATATTCTTCTTTTTCAGCCGAATAGCGCCGCCTTAACTTGTAGGTACTGCCAAGTGTACAAATAGATACAAAACTCATTTTTCAATTTTAGCGTTTATTGCGGGATGTTATTTAGAAGAGTTACTTACCCTTTAACGAGACTCCATTTTTATAAGTCTATCAATATCAATATGCAATAATAATCATAATTTAATTTACCTTTTACCAAAAAAGCGAGGACTTCGGCCTATCAAAATGCGCCAATTAACAGAGCGACCCACCTGCTTAATGATGCTGCATTGACCATCGACATTTTCAACGTCATAGCAATTATCTTTGAACACATGTTCCAAAATAGTAAAACCTTACCTTATGAGCTTTATATACGTACATGTAGCTCAATATATAAAATAAGTTAGCAGGTTTGTTCAGGCTGCACAGTATAATTAATTAATCACAGTGCATACGAATGGTAAGTTTATTCAATGAAAACTTAACATCTTTAATATTCGACATGAAACTTATTAGTAAAAATTCCTACATTCGCTTATAATTTTGCAATTAAACATACTGTAAGTAGAGTAAATTGTGCTTATCGAAATACCAACTCGGAAATATACGGATCAAGTACTTTTTTCAAAAGATAATTGGTTCAACGTCTCTGTGAAGTGTGAAATATCGAATTTCAGATAAACACCGGTTTAAATCCTTGACAACCGTAAAAGTTAAACGTCTTACGTTATCTACTAAATAAAAGTTTAGAAACAACCAGAGAAGTTTTAAATGCAATGTTTACATGAAAGAAGAAATATAGCTGCTCTACAAGACGATCGTACAAATATCCAACGGTGAAGAATTTCTGCAATGAACTATATTTTTCTAAATTATTTTATTATAAGACAGATCACAAAAGTTTTATACGAAAAACCAGATAAGTGGCTGCTTGTCTGCAGATTCTACCTTAACAAAAACAGAATAATGATTTTTAGAAAACCGTAAATTTTATTATTACCTATGTACTATATAGTATTAAATCTGACATTCCAATTCTTAAAGGATCAATTTTGTTTGTTCAATTTTTATCTTACCCAGCAATTCAGGTTATCCCTAATATAAAGCAGAGGCGGCCCGTGACAAAATTTGCCAGCAGTGCATTTCACAAAAAAAATGGTAGCAATAATACGGGAAAATGTAATTGATTGATTCACAAATTCGTGAAAACCAAGTTGTAATCGTATATCAACTTGACGACCAACCGAATTGCAATACCTACGTTATTTATATACGTGCTTGGGACTAAGCTAAAACTAGAAAACAAAAAAATGTATTCAAACGAACACATTCACAAAGCCAAGATGCTTTCGAATATTTAGTACTTTGTTTTAAAAACCCTATTCACAGTTTTTTTTTACTTAACCTTACAAACTTGTATCATATTCAGCAATGGTTTTGGAGGACCATTATTTTTCAAAAACAATTTATTTATTCACTCACTTTTAAATAAGTTTTTTACTGAGAAAAATTAGCGAAAAACCATTAAAATGATGCCAATACTGATCACTATCAGTATCAGTGATCTGCCAAAAGCTTGATTTCGCCGCCCCGCGCTGGTAGCGCTAATACATAACATTGTTAATTAGTTGTAAAGTCGTTAGTCCTAACTAATTCATTCCAAACGTTCGGTACCATGTCACGCATGTTTAAGGTTTTGTCATAGATTAGAATGCCTCTCCGCTAGTGCACGCGTGCGTCATATATGTTCACTACTCTAACACGTCAATTTCCGATATGGGTCTCTACCTGCCTTGCTCATTTCACGCACCCAGCCTCTGAAGACAGTCCCAGTAGAAATATAACTTCATGTGAAGTCACGTCTCGGCATAACAAAAGATGCACGGTGCACGCATTGCTTTTTCGTATGCACGGGAGTCTAGGTAGTATATTGGTAAGAATTTTATAACGAATTGGCGGGAATTCTTCGGGAGTGGATGTACGAATTTACACTTCTGACGTTTGTCGATGTTCGGCAAATGCACTAAGGCAGGAGCCGCCTCTGATATAAAGGGCAAGTAATCACAACGTAGAAGGTAAATATTTCGCAAAATTTTCATGGTAAAAAATGCATTTTTATTAAAACGTAATTCAACCTTTAAATATTCCATTAATCAAGATATTTCACACCATACATTAAGCGCTAGAAAAATGTCATGACGTGATATTTCTAAGAATTAAAAAAGAAAAATGAAACCGTGTTCAAATTTGAGTTCAGCCAGTATTGCTCTGAACTTACCCTTAACTCTTACCCGCCCACCCCGTTAACCCCCCCCCGACAACTAGATGGAAAAACATTCGCGCGTAGAGAAGTGCGACGCACGAAACGAGCTGGCAATTACCCCGCTTGTTGCTCGCGCGGGGTAATGAAACGCCCGCGCCGGACTCCGCCGACAAAACAAGCACACCCCACCCCGTCGGAAACCACTAACATATTTTTTGTCACAGAAACTGTGTGTTTTAATGGTGGTGGTGTCTTCACAAAGTCGGGAATGTTTGTCGGGAAAATTAACAGTCATTTTTTTTTTTTTGTTGAAATGAAGTCTGAAAGAATAAAAATTATCGCTTGTTTTTAAATATCCAGTACTCAATCATCTCAATTTATACACCATTAATAAAAATAGTTTTAGTTCTACTTAACTAAGTTGAATAATTTGACAGAAAATTAAAAAAAAAAAATGGAAAATAAAGTTATAAAAAAAAGTTTCTTAATGTAATTTTGTTTTAAAAAATTTAACACAATAAAAAAAGTAACCATTTTTTTAAGACTTTTTTAAATGAATTTTTTATTTAGATTCTTAACAATAAACGAGTAACTTAACAAAGAATCACACACGTAATTTAAGCCCTTCGAGATGTTTTTTTTTTTTTTAATTTGAATACCGCACAGGAGTGGTCTAGAGCACACATGGGCAACCGCCGGTCCGCGAGCCGGATCCGGCCCGCCGAGTTATTTTGTCCGGCCCTGATTCGTCTGAAGTAATAGAGAAATAAATTAATAGTTCCACGGAGAGATTAAATAACGGAGATGACACAAATTTACATGTATAACTTAGTAAGCCTCAGGGGGATTTTGTGGTAAAAATCACAATTTAACAACATTGCTTTGACGGATTTTAATAAATTATATTCGTTGAAAGAAAAACATAGAAATCTACGCGCATTTGCGGGAAAAATCATTTTTATTTTTTGCAGCACATTTTTCTACGTGTGAACAGTTTTTTTCGAGGATGAAATACACCAAATAAAAAATTCTAACGAGAAAAAAAAACAGATAAAAATCTCGAAAATTCTGTGCAATTATCCTTTAGTAATACCAACGCCAATATATTGATACTATAGTAATTCAATTACAAGGCCAATCTTCACACAAAATTTTGAAATCAGTATATAATATTAATATTATGTCGTTTATCAGTAAATATATAAGAACTAGCAACGTGTTTTATTTAATTTAATATTACTTTATTATGTTTGATAATTTGGTCCGGCCCTTGACTCGGACACAAAATGATAATTTGGCCCCCGACCTAGGAAAGGTTGCCCATGCCTGGTTTAGAGTCTAGAGCACAGGAGTTGTACCAAACGTCCGGAGCTAGTGAGACTATGGCATCTCTAACAGGGGTATGTTGTGAGGCTTGAGGTAGTGGGGAGGGTAAGAAGATAGTAAAGAACAAAGAAGAAATGTTATCTAATAATCTTATCTGCTAATAATAATAATTTAATCTGCTAGCAACGATAACAAAAATAAAATGATGAAATAGGATAACGATCAATGATTTTACAGACAGGCATCCAAGTAGCACAACTAACATAGCATTGATGGAAAGTTAATGATTCTGTGTTCTAGCCCCGATTACTATCTTTTTTGCAGACGTTTGATCAGCATTCAGCATTCTTTAAGTTTTTGTTCGAATTATTGACAAAATAAGACAAGCTCTGGTAACTTTTCTAAGAATCTCTATGTTCAATCCCCAGCTTGGCTGGTTTGAAAGATTATTTTTTATGATTTGTGGGAATTTAAGACATTTAATGGGTGTATTTTTCAATACATTTATTTGTGGAATCTTCGAAGTGGACATTAACCCATTTACCTTTATCCATCGGGATCAAGCTGAAACTCGGCAGATAGACTCGTTGACGATGACAATGCGTTTTCGAGCTGCACACACACACACAAGCATTCTTTTTAAATTAGATGATATTGTATAGATAATATACGAAATAAATCCTCTGCAAAAAGCCCAAAAAACGATTTTACGTGCTATCAACAAGCGACCAACAAGATATTCCTCCAATAGATTCTTCACAGAATATAATGTCTTAAACATACGGCAACTTCATCTAAAATTTACACTAACACATTTCATGTTCAAATACAAGAAAAAAACTCCCTTACATCACAGTTACACCACCAGAACAATATCCAAACGACACTACAATGTTCCTACACTACGCACCACATCAGCTCAAAGACATTTCATGTACCTAGCTCCTAAAATGTTTAACCTTTTCCCCGAGAACCTAAAATCCGAAACCCAACCACATATCTTTAAAAAAAAATTATCAAAATGGATCCTAACATTCAGTAACGATGATGTGTAAAACTTGCCATTTTAATTGAATTGTAATATAATTAATACAACTTGTAACTTAAATTAATTGAATGTGTTACTTAAATTACTAACTTAATTTGTTACTTAAACTACTTAAATGAATTGCATAAGTTAATAACTGTACACTGTACCTACCCAATCTGTAAACTTCATCCGCCATAACACAGGGACATCCCTAGCATGGCGGATGAATTAACACAATTTTTTTGTTCATTGTATAAACTTCTTTTAATAAATAAAATGTCGGTCTTAAATACAAATAAAAAAAAAAAAAATAAATAAAATGTTTTTCGTTTCTTCTTTCTTATTTTTATTTGTTTCTACAACGTGTTATTTTTCTAGTCTTAGTCATTTGTAATTTGGCTAAGTTGGTGGCGTTGTAGACTCCAATCTCTGTAGGAAAGTTCAGAAAAACCAAAAAAAATAAATTGTTTTGAATTTTTAAAAATCATTTTGAAAGTTCACAACAGCTTAAGAGCCAGCCCGTAACTGGGGAGGAGGGTTCAAACCATAGTTAAACCAAAAAAAATCTTTCCAATGGCTACTAGCTTGTCCAAGAGATGGCGTAACTACGTCAAAAATTGAAAATTTACTTTTCTTTTAACAGGTTGATTTTTCTGTTCATAAAGACAAATATTATTTTTGAGTACTCGTTTGTATAGTAGAAACTTGATATTTATGCAAAATAAAAGTGAAATATTTTTAGATCATTTCATTCTAAAATCAGAGGACAAACGCTTCCTCCCTTTTTACAATTGAGCGGATAATTCAACATATTGAAAAGGGATTTATCGGCACCTCCCCTCAAGGTCAGGCAATGTTGAGAGAAAGGTCGAGAGGGTGGGCAAAGGGGTGTGAAAGTGTGTGTAACAGAGATAGCTACTTTTGTATTACAAGGAATAGGAAGTTAAACAGTCTTAGATTTCAAAACTCTAGCTGCAATCAATTCAGTATGAAATAGATTTGGCAAACTTTTGTTTCTTTCTATTGGCAGAATTATATTTTTTGTGCGTAATACCTATGTAAACTACATAATATAGTATATATATACTTTAAAGTTAAAATTTAATCAAAAGAGAGAGCATTTTTTCAATAATTTTAATTGTATTTAAATATTTATAAATTTAATTTTTAATTTCTTTAAAATAAAATAACTCTAAGATTATTTTTTAAATTATTTAAAAGGTGATTTTTTTAAATTAAAAAAGCAATCACTTTGTACACACCAAATATTTTTATTTTAACCAAAACCACTTAACCAAAATTACCAACATATTTCAAAACCTGTTGATAATTTTGATTAAAAAAGTGGTGTCTGTAAAGTGATTTGTTTTCATTTCAACAAAATGAATGACCACAAAATGAATTGGTGATTATTCAATAAATAAAAATTTTGCTAATTTAAAAATAATCAAATCTATTGTAATGAAAGCTTTTCAGTAGATTCATTTTCGTTCCAAATTGTATCGTATAATCTCCAGCTTAATTTTTGAAGAAATAAAAAAAGTATTCACGTGTAATAAAGAAAAAATGGTCGGGCATTTCGAGTGTGAAATTCCCCTCCACGGGAGAAAGGTACGAAGGAAAAAGGTTAAAAATGTTAGCAAACGTTAACCAGTGGGTTAGTTACGCCAGAATGAAAAAGGGTAGGCGTTCCCCAACTGTAACTATTGTTTGTCTTTCCTTTAAATTGCTAAATCCTCCCTCGCTAAATAATTCAATTGTAGTGTTACTAAATGTTTGCTACGACGCGACGCGACTGATAGAAAATAAACACGGCCCTAAAGCTTAGATCTTTTATATACTCGTTAAGAACGTTTGAGTGCTAGATAATTATTAAGAAAATAAAAACTTTTTTATAACTTAAACGCAAAAAAAAATTGTACAGTACTTTTTTTAGTGTTATTTGAAGTACTATTTGTACATTAGTACATTCATACATGTGTATATTTGTATATTTGTACATGTGTACATCTGTATATGTGACATTTGTACATTTGTTCATTTGTACACTTGTACATATGAACATTTGTACATTTGTATTTTTGTACAATTGTACATGTTACGGCGGCTAAAGTTTAAAGATTGAATTTATGCATAATATGATTGATAATAATAAATATGAAATTTTACATTTACATGGATTTATAAATATTTTATATTCTAGTTAAATAAGTAAATTAAATAGGGGATGTGAGACATGTCTATAGGGTATTTAAGTAGTTAGGAAATACTTGTCACACTCCCATATTTCATACATTATTTTAATTCAATTTGTTTTTTATTCATGAAAACTACTGCTATTCATATAAAACATTTTGCATTTATACTATATTTTTTCTGGTTATGCCAAAACCGTTTTATATGGTGATATCAAATGTAAGTTAATAAGTTAAATTTGCTTAATATAAAAAATTTAAACGTTTTGTCCAAAATAGTAGTAAGCACGGCAGTCTGAAATTACCAAGAGGAAATTTAAAATTCAAAATTAATTCAAATAAACACTTTTTACTTCCAGAAAAATAACGTGTTTCTCCGGCTTGACTTGAGATGTATATAAAGAGGTCGAGGAGGAACCGGAGAGCAGAAGAGTAAGGGAGAAAGGAAGAAGAGAGTAAGGAGTGGCGGACGGCGCTTACAACTTCACCTGTCCGGTTTGACACAATCGTAATTAGGAATCTCGCCATTGTAGAGTTCACTTCTTCACGCGAACCCAGAATTATTAACAAAGGATAGCGTCCAGGGCGAGCTTTCATAATCCATGACACCATAATAAGATTCATTTCACACTCCACAACGCAACGTCTTCTGAATACTTTGTTTCAGAGACACTCGTATTATTTTATCAAAGTAAGTACCTTGCTTTCCCTACTTTCCAAACCAAATATTTTTTTACTAATACGCAAGGAACCAAATCGTGTTATGCTTTTTGAAAATATATTATTAATACCCGATCAATTTTTTCGACGTCAACATGAAATGAAAATAAACCTAGACTACGCTTAAAATGGATTGTAAACTGTTCAAATAATTGATTCGATGATCACCTTTAATTTAATGTTAATATTAATATACGTCACTTATTTACTTAATAGTATTACGTACGCGATTAAAGTGTGATACTTTACCAGCTTTAGTAGATAATGAAACGCTAGGTGAGAGTTATGTAGGCCGTGAATAGCAGTAGCGCTAGCCTCGGGCGCAGGATGGAGGGCAGGTGAATATGATAAAGAGTCGAGTGTGACGCGCTGTTTACGCGTCCATAATAATTGCAAATCTGCGGTTATTACTCGCCGGGCAACAAGGCCTTAAAAATATATGAGAACCGGGGCGCCATGATGTTTCATTACGCTGTGCGGGAATTTCATTTTATTTTGAGCGCCGGCATAACGTCCGGGCTTTAGGGCAATAACATTAACACTTCAACACAAAATAATTGTTATTGCCGGGCGCACCCTACACATAACATTATCTCTATTGTCGGACGTAACTTTAAGTTATAACGAGATGAGATCGGAGGAGTCGGTTGCCGGGAGCCGAGAGCCGAGAGTCGAGAGCCGAGAGCCGAGAGCCGGGATATTGCCCGCGCTCCTCCGTAACCGTAGGGAAAGTGATGTACGGCTGTACTGCCTGCTGAGGGAAGAAGGCATATCGCCGTGTAAAGAGGACGTAATGCCTCGTAAATATCACAACAGTAAATCCTTGCAGAGTGCCCGCAGTCAGCGGCACCGCCCACGCACTCTCTTATCTGCTATCTTATGGACTTCTGTATTGGGAACCGACCTCCGCTCCGACCGCTCAGACACCTACTCTTCAGCACAAATAAACACTTGTTTTAAACAACCTTTATTACAAAAAATATCTAGCACATGTTTACCACATTTCTAACCAGTTATGAGTTATTTCGTTGACTTGACAATTTGCGCTTAAAAATACTGCTTTATTTCATTAAAAAAAAACGAGTGATTGTGCATTTTAAAACTGGGTCAAATATGAAATATATATAATCGTAATTACCACAATGATCATCATCGTCTTTCTATTATTATTTTATTCGCATTTTCATGATTATTAATTTGAATGAATAACAAATTTAATTTTAAATTAAAAATAATGTTAGCTTTAAAATGATTTTTTTAAGGCTCACATTATTGACATTAGCTTTACCCTCTTTTAAACTCACATTCTAAAATTATGAGAAAATCCTTTTTTGGGGATATTACTTTTTTCTCTAAAGAGACACTGATGTTGCAATATTATATTTCAAAACACGATTTGTCTTAAATCTTACCATTGAAGTGAATATATATAGAAAATAGATTAATAATAGTTAGTTTTTTAAATATTATAAAGCTTTTGAAATAATTTTGCTTCGATAAAAGCATTTCTCAATATCTAGAAATCCAATAAAAGAAACATTAATCTTTTAACGAATAGATTTTTCGTGACATTCAAAATAACTAAACATATCAAGATGCTGATATAATTATCTCAAAACGACAAAAGTACTTTTCGTCTGGGTTAGGAAAATTTTTAGAGGTTGTAAAAAATTACGTAGTACTGCGCCATAAACGGGGAAACGTTTAGTCATCATCCGTCGTTGTATAAATGAAAAACATTTCAAGGAAAATTCTCCCTATCGCTGCGGAAGGCAAGCAAGCTACAGAGTGGAAAACTTTAAATTAAAATAATAATTAACTTCGCAAGTACCCCGCAAGTGCGCTACAGACTCAGCACAACGACGTGTTGAGGACGATACTTTTGAATTTTTTTTTTTTAATACAACCCTCTGGAACCTAATAAAATACGTGTTTTTGTCGCCCGCTCTGAAGCCGTAATTAAACAATGAATGAAATTAACTGCAATCATTTACCAATGCTTTCCGGCGCGGCGTCGCCAGTTATTACCCACTTTCATCTTTGCTCTCGACCTCTGGCAGGAAGTTTATTCAAAAATTTAATTGGCTTGCTAATGTAACCGTTAATAGAGCCATTATATAGGAAGGAGGCGACCGTAAAAGTGGCGGCCAGATATTGTCAACTTTCAGCAATTTAAAAATAAAATATTAGCTTGGCGACCAAACAATTAGCAAGGCATATTTAGTGCGGAAACTTACATAGTTGCAGATTAATTTAAACGGCCGCAATATTTTTCTTAACAAACGAAAAGTTTTTTTTTACAGCTTTTACTTTTTTTGCATTAACTCCACACAGGAGGCCCTGAAGAAAATAATTTCCCTCAGGGCCTATTTCATCTTTGAAGATGCTATGTGGAGGGTCTTTTTGAGGAGAGTAAGGAGTGAACATGGATCTTGAAGAGGCCCATGTTGTAGGAGGGAGGAAACACAGATGCCGGCAAATCGTTCCACAGCCAAGCTGTTGAACTCAAGAGTGAGTCGCAGAAACGACCCGTTCTCAAATGACTAATGTCAACCACATACAAATGTTGGGCGCGCATTTGGCGTGTTTCCCGACTATGCACCGGTGCCGAGGGGATCAATGACGCTAGTTCCTTGGAGCATCTTCCATTGTAATACCGGTAGAACGAGAACAGCATTCCCACCTGACGCATGTGCTCTAAAGCGTTAACGTTATCATTTGTAAAAGCTACCTAATGCTCCACTGCAATAAAAAAACGAGTGTGCTTTAGACCACACGACTGAAGTAAAACTTTTTTAAGCTTCGTTCGCCTCGCCCGATCGCACTTTTCGTAACGCTCTCGTCACGTATTCACGAGCTTACTCCCCAAGTCAAGCGTGCTTAAAGAAGTTTTACTTCAAAAACGGTAAAAACACAAAAATGACTGTTGCACTTAGGGATGCATACCAATATTTAATTGTTTTTACAATAATTATTCAATGTATTGAAAACCGACGTTTCGGATGTAGTAGGTTCATTCGGAATAGCATTTTGAAGTGAATACCCAAATATTTAAAGTAGAGAATAAGCGATACCTTATAACCCACGCAAAAAAAATAAATAACAATGTTTTAAATATAAGAACGCTTGTATAACAATACCTATCCACAGTTTCACCTTCACAAACCTACCTTACACTCAACATAATAAAATTGCAAAATATATTATGTAAAAATGTTTTCAAAATTGATCTATCATGTAAAAATGTTAATTAATAGGTAAATACTGTAATACATAGAAAAAAATAAATAAATTTATGTTACGAAACTATCTTTGTTCGAGACCTCCAAGTAAGCATGTTGGTTCTACGCCCTACAGTCTATGCCCAAAGAATAGTCTATGAACTTTGTGCGCAAAGGCGTGTGACAATATCACTTTGTTTAGAGCGGCTTCATTTCGCGTAGCTTGCTAAGACAGCAGGGTTCGTGTAGCTCGTAGCGTGCAGTTTGCACAGCACACCGTGTCTGAACCTCAGCCTAGCAATAACCTTAAGCCCCACTCTGTCGAATCAGCAACAAGACAAGTAAGCAGCGCCTCAACAAACAAAATAAACTTAATCTTTACGGACATCCCGAGTATCAGCGGCACTTTCACTTTGCTGGGAGCTTGCCTCCTAATCCCTCAACCAATTATCAAGTAGATACTTACTATTTTTGCATCTCAGAGGAAGTATTAATTTTAGATAGTGGAATGAGAGAACCTTTCTTTGATCATGAGTCAAAGAACTTGAAAATTTCGCAACTTTGAACTGAAAAAAAAAACTTGAAAAAAAAACTTGGAACCAGTTTTTAGCTACGTATGAGGAACAGTTGTCTGAATCAAAATTAACAGCCAGTATGTTATACAAGTTTTGGGACAAAAGATATTATTGTGTAAACTACTATTAATTGAGCGGTTGTTGTAAAAAAAAATTAATGACATTTTAGGTTCTTTGCCAATATTTTTGAATGGATCAATTTTTTAACAAAAACATTCATTTTCAAAGCAAAAAAATTATTTCTCAATATTTCACGTTTAAATTCTATTACAATAAATAAGCAATACTTGCTCATTTATTATAATAGAACCCCCTAATACTTCTTAGGGGGTGTTTCACCACCCTCCCAATAGTTTATCCATAAAGTAACGAATTTTAATAAAAAAGCAAATAAATACGCACAATAGGTAAAAAAACACTCCTTTAACTTATCCTATATGTAGCCAGTATTCATAAGTATCGAAAGTACCCCCTTAATATTATACAGATTACAAATTGTTTATGATATTATGCAGTAAAAAGTAAGAATGGTGTGTACTTTAAATTATTTATAACACTTCACTAGGAAAGCCTGTGCTGAGATATTCACATATTTTCGATATTATACAAGTTTCGTTTGAAGTAAGTGAGTTATATTATTTTCTTAACATGTAACTGAGCTGGAGGATAATTTAATTTACACGCAGAAAACGTTCATATTAAAAAATATATATAAATTTCCCGTAAGACACAGTAATATCACACGTCAGTAAATTTATTTAAATAAAGTCACAAATAAAGTACCAGTTCCCTCCTGTGAGAATTGCATTGAATCATTAATTTGAATAATACTAATTACAAATAAAAATACTAATTAAAAAAGTCAAATCAAAATGGTGTATAAAATGTACGTCCCAAGGTTATCTATTGAATTTGTATTAAAAAAAATGGCAAATAGTGAATTGGATTTATTTTCCAAACAACGGACGATGGACACCAGAACCGGAACAATAGTAGAGAAATTTTAAGCTATAACGATTAGGTATGCTTAAGACTAATTCCAAATTAGTAGGTATAAGAGTCAGCGCCCAAAAAAATATACTTAAATTTTTAAGGCAGGAATCCGACAAATTCTTGTATTTATTTATTTATTTATAAAATACACGATATTTAATTAAGAAATTCACGTAAAGTAGGTACATTAAATCATCATACTAGGCGGTTGCCTGTTTCGTGGTGGCCAACGGAGTAAGGTTACTTTGTATGAACCTTATATATGGAATATTTATTTATTTATTTAAAATTTTTATTTATTTATTTATTTAAAATTTACAGCACAAAGTGCCATTTACAAGCTTGTGTATATTTAATTACAGTCATAGTACATTATACAGGCATTAAAAATAAACAATAATATCAAAAAATCATTATGTAGTGACCTCGTTAACGTATAATTGGCTGAAATATTCGATCAGTACAACCTTATATTTCAGTATGGAAATATTAAAAATATCAGCCACATTGGCATAAAAATTTCCAGTGGTGTGTAATCTATTTACAACTGAATTGGAGCCTGATACCGACATAAAGTTGTCACAATAAAACAATCTAGGGAACCTTGATCTTATTGTAGGTATATGAAAGTGAATCAGTTTTAATATATCAGGGCTATCCAACTGATAGTTAACGATTTTATACAAAAATATCAGATCAAAAATTTTTCTTCTGTCACTTAATTTCAACAATTTTAATGAGTGCAACAAAAAATCATAATTTATTGATTCTAAGGGAATTCCAAGTCTAAAATTAATACACCTCAAAACTTTGTGTTGGACTCTTTCAATGGTATTGATGTGATTGTTGAAGACAGGTGACCAAATTGTTGAATTATATTCAAGAATGCTTCTAACAAGAGATGTGAACAGAATTTTTAATGTGTAAATATTTTTAAAATCCTTGGAAATCCTTAATATAAAACCTAACATTTTCATAGCCCTGTTAGCTATAGAAGTTACATGAGATGCAAAGCGAGTTTCTGATCAAAAATGATGCCCAGGTCAAGTATTTCGACTACAGAGATTAAGTCAACATTACAGAGTGCATAATTATATATTATTGGATGTTTAATTTTGTGGAACCTCATAACTTGGCATTTGTTAATATTTAGCTGAAGTTTATTATCTGAACACCATTTGAAAAAGTTATTAAGGTTTTCTTGCAAGATTATGCAATCGTGCACATCATTTATGACTTTAAACAGCTTCATGTCATCAGCAAAGAGTAAGACTTCAACACTATGGAAAATGCTTGTGACATCATTGATGAATAAGATAAATAATAAAGGTCCTAGGTGCGAACCTTGCGGGACTCCGCTGGTGGCAATAAATTGGTGGGATAGACAGTCATTGATCTTTACAAAGAGTAATCTATCAGATAAATAGCTGATCAACCAAGCCAAGAAATTGCCACTTAACCCTATTTTTTTTAGTTTATTTATTAGTATTTTGTGGCAGACCTTATCAAAAGCCTTGGAGAAATCTGTATAGACGGAGTCAACCTGTTGCCTGTTAGTCAAAGCTGAGTTTATATAGTTTTCATATACTGTGAGGTTCGTGAGAGTAGATCTAGATGAGACAAAACCGTGTTGGAAATTGGTAATAATATGTTTAATATTAGAGGATATTTTGCTAAGAATGATTTTTTCAAAGAGCTTAGGAATACTAGACAGAATACAAATAGGTCTGTAATTGCATGCATCATTTTTTGAACCCTTCTTGAACACGGGCGTGAGATAGCAGGATTTCCAGTGCTGAAAATTGAAAAAATTATCCTTGTAAGTAGAGGATAAAAGAAGAAGACGACATGCATAGGAATTAGATTATAAAATATACATAACTTTTTTATATGTGTTCGTGCATGCACATATTGTAGATG
Organism: Glyphotaelius pellucidus; assembly: GCA_936435175.1. NCBI lineage: Eukaryota > Metazoa > Arthropoda > Insecta > Trichoptera > Limnephilidae > Glyphotaelius > Glyphotaelius pellucidus. The sequence goes on along the minus strand of OW386537.1, from coordinate 33,965,140 downwards.
TATGGGTGCATACATATATGCACAAATAAACAAATATTAATACATATATGTACACATATCTTTACATATGTTCACATATATACACGTATGTAAACTGGTCAGAGGTTGAGTGGGCATCGCGTTTGGGTCCCACCCGGGCGTCCCGTGTTCGATTCTTCGGCTGGCCAAGTCCTCCATCACAACACAAGCAACATTTTCGGCTTTCTGTGGTGGTAGTAGGAGATTTTCAAACATTGTCGGGTTATTCGTAACACGGGAATGTTTGTCTTTCTTTTTTAAAAAAAAAATAATAATAATAATAATTAATACATATTTAACATAACCTTATTTGCCTTTGTCGGGTTTCGAACCTGCGACCTGTGATGATAGTCGGGACTGTTGGATATTTTGTATTTATAATATTATAAGCATGTAATCTAATTTTTACTGCATGTTTACGAGTTTGCATATACACGTAAGGAAAATTGATATTAAATCCCAAGAGAATTCGTTATTTTTTATCCTTCTAGTGCTATTTTATTAACGCATCAATCAACATGAAACTATGAATTATCAGAATCGATCGTGTTATTTACTAGTGCTATTTTTTTATCGAATTTCAGAAAAATGTGTATTCGTCCGCTTGTGTGGGCCTTGTTGCCATTAAAAGTTAGTAGAATACAACGTCATCAACAATGAGTCTACGTGCTGAGTTTCAGCTTGATCGGGTGTCGAGAAATTGAGTTGGGAGTTGGTAGTTCGTCGCCTCAGTTCTTGTTTGTTCAATAGACCATTAGAAAATTTTACAGGAAGAGAAGGTTTTCTTTCATTATTTCAATGAAACATTATGAAAGGTGTTTAAGATAAAGCTATTTTCGTAAAGGTAAAGGTCTCCTTAATTTAAATAACTCTTAGTTAAGTGATGAACTATACTTTTTAATACTCTATTTTTAATTTTATAGTGGAGATTGAACAAAAACTATAATAGTCTGTTGAACAAACAAGAACTGAGGCGACGAGTTGGAAATTTCCACTACCAAAAGTGAAATTCAAATGGATATACTTAAAAGGGTAATAAAGGCATCTTAGAAGTACATACTTAGATGTGTGAATTTAACCATAACCAAGGGCAAAATTAATCCAAATAGTTAATAATCCATGTCCCATGAGTATTAGTGGTTATCAAAGTTTTCCACAGCCGATGCGGTTTTAGAAACAATCTGACAAGTTTTGTGTTATGTGTACAGACACTTACATGATAAATCTAACATGAACAATTTGAACAGCTAAAAATTCTTTCGGTGATTCGGTGATAGTAGATCTTTTTTTGATGACAAAGGAAGAATTCTATCAATCCAATAATCCTTGACAGTACATTAAAATCAGTTAATCTCACCCTCGAAGAAAATCGACCGGGGCTTTCAAAGGCAATAGCAGAACGTAGAAGTTAAAAGGCTGCCGGGCCGACTTTTGACTGAAACTAAGAATATCTAAAGCAGTGATATATACGAGTTGTCATAACATATTATTATTTCAAGTGGCAGACTGAGCACCTTCTATTTTACAGCCTCCGTTTGTTGAGCTCCGAGGAAAATATTACGGCGGGCGAAATGATATGAAAAGAGTTTTTCCGAATGACGTACTCTTCTTCCATAGACTCCCAGTAGAGTAGGTATACGGATACATTATAGTCGTACATATTCCTAAACTGGAGGGAGTCACTCGTCACTTTAATCAGGGCTAACAGTTGAAAGAAGAGGATGGGAGACGAGATTTTGCAAACAGATTCGCCCAGAAAATGAGGAAAGTATTATTACTGCCATTGATACTGCAAATATTTTATAGGTCTGATCTTTGAACCAAATAAATGTTCACGTTAAGGGTGGGAACAATTTATTTTAAGTAATATTATATTTGGAGGACTGAAGAAAGGCAAAAAATGGGAAATAATTTCACTGATCATTTTATGTAATATTTTTTTATTTAATCCAAGCTTTGAAAGCCAAAGATTTCCGGGTCATCCGGAGTGAAATTAATAATAGGCATGCAAAAATATCATGAATCTTCTTCAATAATTGTCACAGCAGAAACCTATTAATTAGTAAAGGTGTTAACAAATTTAATGTTAGCATGTACGTAGCACGTAGGTATAAACTCATTATAAAAAAAATGATAACAAAATGTATCAAGGCATGTTTGTAACGTTGCAATTTCTCGATCCCACGAGATATTATTCATTAATTAATGAAAATAATAATAATTGGATAATTTATAGAGCGCCGTTTTTTGTGAAAAATCACCTCAAGGACGCTAATGATGTCTCATCTCTAGAGACTCACACAAGTTGCGATTCAAATTGTATAGATTTATATATATATATTTTTTTTTTTTTACATTAACTCCACACAGGAGGCCCTGAGGAAAATAATTTCCCTGAGGAGGGTGGTGTGGAGGGTCTTTTAGAGGAGAGGAAGGAATGAACATTGGTCTTGAAAAGACCCATGTTGTAGGAGGGAGGAAACACAGAAGCCGGCAAATCGTTCCATAGCCGAGCTGTTGAACTCAAGAACGAGTCGAAAAAACGACTTATTCTCATGTGACAAATGTCAACCGTGTACGTATGTTGGGCGCGCGTTTGGCGTGTCTCCCGACTATGCACCGGTGCCAAAGGGATCAGTGACGCTAGTTCCTCAGAGCACCTTCCATTGAAATACCGGTAGAACAAGGATAGCATTCCCACCCGACGCTTGTGCTCTAAAGATTGCAATCCTTTCGTTAAGGTGGGAGAATCTATCAAACGGACAGCCAGTTTCTGCACAAAGTCGAAGGTATATTTCAAGTATTTTGGAGCTCCAGACCAGAGGTGGCTGCCAAGTTCAATTTGTACAGGGTTAGCAGTTGTGTACTATTAAAGTATCTGCGGGCCTTGCACAGTTCGCCCAGTTTTGAGAGGCTAACTTTACTCTGGCTTCTGTAGATCAAACAAACAAAAAAATCTCGGAATTTTAATCGATAGTACGATTAATTGGAAACCTCAACTAAATTCAACTGTAGGTAGAATGAGACAATTTATTTTCGTTTTTTAGACTAAAAAATACTGTACTACTGAACTGATTAAAACACCTTGCATTAGCCCATTCACTGTAACAATACTTGAGGATCGGCTGGGGATCTTAGAAAATATCATTATTACCATTAAATTTACACTTTAAATATCTCAACCTAAATGCATTTTTTTCTAAAATTCTTGGCATGAAAGGCGTGAAAATTTTTTTTTCATTTAATACTTATAATTTTTTTTTGATATGGTACCAAGATGTGAACTAAAAAAATGTTTCTACATAATTAAAATAGGCTGTATTTAGAAAGAGTGCTGCTTTGAAATAGATGGATTAGATTAGGATTGGTTGTTTCAAAAAATTTGATGGATTCATCAAATATTTGAAGTTAATTTTCACGTTCTGCGTAAGTTCTATTCAAGTTCTATAATTACATCATTATAGACCAGTTGATTCACAAAACTGAAATCATCACAGAACTTGAATAAAACTTACGCAGAACGTGAAAATTAACTTCAAATATTTGATGAATCCATCAATTTTTTTGAAACAACCCGTCCTTAGAGTAAGTAGATATCGTTATAGATTTGAAAAATATAAAAAAATGTTATAACGTTGTCGACAAGAAAGAAGAATTATATTCTTATTTATTATATATGAGTGTGCAAGTATATCTCGAAATATGGGACTAGCGGTTATTTTCATATTTCTAGTTAATTGTTTGATAAATATAGTAAGAGACAATTGAGAGATTAGCGTTATAATAAGACCTCTATTTAACGCTTCATATATTAACATTAAAATTAAGACAAAGCAATTTCTTTATTCCATCTGACATAAAACGTTTTCTTGCCTCCTACTCCCTGTGATATATTCTTTTCGTTTTCCAAGTATTTTTTTACGCTTGGAAATGTAATTAATCCTAAGAGAAAACTGTTACGAAGCGGAATAAAATGTGCCTAACAAATTAATGAAGACTCTCATAAAGATATTTGAAAATTTAGGCAGATTTTAAAAGAAGTGGGTACTTCAGTATTTTTGGCAGAAAATAAGGTTGTAAAATTCATGTAAATAATGTACCGTATAAGTAATTACGTTCGCGTAACAAGTCCGTTGAAAAAACATTCAAGTTCAAATTTATCACAAATTTCAAAATATAATATTGTAATCTAAATAAATTGACCCTCCGATGTTATTCCAACCCTTTGTCCTCTGCCAACATGGTTCATCCATATGTCGGTTAGGGTGGGGAATTGGGGGGTGGCGTCCATATTACAATGTTCCCGTAAATTGCGTGTATATTGATTTATCTTCCCTTTTTAAATTACCTTTATTAGGCAGCGGGAATCATTCTGGTCACGCAGAAAACCATTGTTGTTTTTTTCATTTCCAGAACAATATGCCAAATTGTGACATATCTGACACCGACACTACCTTGGCTCGGGTGAAATTTTAAATATCGGCCAGCCAATAGAGGAGGTGCAATTTTTATTCATTTCAACCTATCTTCCATTGCGACCGTCGCGCGTCGCTCTGGCCTCCGCTTTGAACGGAATAATCAACATCACTTTACGCCTCACGAGGCCTACTACTCAAGCCGACTTGTTGTTATTCATAAATTTTTTCCACCTAAACAAAAATTCGATGTGAAATAGATTTTGCAAATAGATTTTAAAACACACAAAACTTTTTTATTTAATGAAAATAGTCCAGATTTTGGAAACAAATAAAAGATGTTTTCATCATATTTGTATCCAATAGAACATATGATTAGTGAAATCCTTAGAAAGAAAACAACATATGTATTTATTTACGCAGGTACTTTTGCGTTTATCTCAATCATTATAATACTCAACCCACTCAAACTCGAAGGTAACTGATCGCTAAAGCGTAATAGGGGTACTCCCCCTTAACAGAGCTCTTATGTAACTATTACAGGAAAATATTTATCAGGAGTTGAAAATATGTTATTCGACTAATTAATCAGAATAACGTTGTTTGTAACGCGAGCGGAGTTCTCCGATACTTCCGAAGCAGCTCGCGCCACGGGGGAGCCAAAGTTAGCTCTCAAACCGTAAATATTACACGATGCGAAGAAGAAATTTATCTTTACGGCATAAATAATAAATTAATTCTACACAAAATAGCCATTTTGAATTGCGGAATAAACTTCCAAATTGTAACTGGGACGGGTCTCCTGGAGTTAGAGCCCGTGATACATTATAAACGTAGGGGATATAAAAGTTTTTCTTTCTTTCCGAACACCTTCCTGAAAATCTAGGACACTTTGAATTAGGTTTATTTTTCTATTCTCGAGCGCTTGGTTGACATGTACTAGTGAAATCGTTTCTAAAGCTTTTATAGCTACTTTTAGTTCTCACAAAAAACTTTATAAAATAGAAAAAGATTTTCTTACTTTTTTTAATCAATTGTATTTATTTAATCAATTGTATCTTCAATTTGACAGGCGGGTATGGATACCGCCACCCTGGAAACCATTTATTAGAAAACCTACCCTGCCATTGGTCCCCCCAAGTGGATCGCTAAGTCAAAAAATGTGGCTACCTTAGAAGAGTGTGGTGTAAGGTTAGTCTTGGTCTTGGCGGGCAGGATTGGGAGACTGGTTGATGGAGACCTTTTTATCACTCCAGCTGGACTCTCTTGACCCATCGTCTTATCTCAGTGGAGGGAAGGATTCATATGTCCGTCACTCCTGGATACGTTGACCCTAGATTCCTACCCACCTCTCAAACCATTTTCTTTTCCAGAACTTCCTCTCCTTCCTTTTCCAAAAAAAAACTGCCTCACAGCATCCCCAAAGAAGACAAAGGCCCCGAGGGAAATTGTCTTCTTCAGAGCCTCCTGCATGGAGGAAAATAATATCGATCACTTTATCATTTCCATTTGATACAACTGTTTTGACCTGTTGAACCGTAATATGTATAAACTAATATATCGGAATTAATTTTAATGTGCTCCATATAAATGAAATCGGATATATTTATCCGAGACGCTATCTAGGTTACAAACCAAAACGAACATTCTTAGAACGATTGTTTCCAATGAAAAGGGTAGTTGCCTATGATATGAAAAAATTAGTCGAATTTATTCTTTATTTGTCGAATTATAAGATAATATTGTTGATTCGACGATTGAAATGACGTTGCGAGATGAAAATAATCTCTATGATCTAGGACTTTCGGGTAAAAATCTGTGCAAATTACATGGTGCCATCACTCACCAATCGAAAGTTTTTCCTTTTCCTTCCAGTGATGTATTAGTTACGATATTCCGGTACAGGTAAACACAAACGCCATTATTGGATTGGTACTCTTTATTGTAAGCGAAAAGTGCTTTTAGCCAAGATGAAGTGGGTGACTTGAAAAATCACGTATTTAGCTGCATCGCAAACGTACGTTCGCCGGCAAGTCGCGGGCACATCGCAACACACCGTAGGCACAGCAGAGGCACATCGCACGTTACACCGGCTTACACCAAGTATATCTTAACAGAGTTAAGTCCCTCTCCCTTCTCGCTGCTCTTTATACCGCCACAGTTTCAAAGTAAATCAACTCCCAGCGGGTTTTTGCATGTGGTGAATACTATTAGCGAGTCTTGCCTCACAATATTAGCGTTTACCTTGTAAGGAGGACGGCGATATCTGACGCTACATCGGAATAATGGGATGCGGGGGCTGGCGGCTTCGCGTGCCTTTTCCTGCCTCGGTCTCCCCTTTCATGTCGTGAATTGCTTCTTCAATGCACTAACGAAATCAGTACCGTTTAATGAAGCGGCTCACATATTCACTTTACCCTGATTAGAGTCTAATTAGAACCTACCCGCTGATATCATTATGCGACATACCTAAATACTTACCCCTTTCAGACTTATTATAAATGTTTATGCATCTTACATCTTACGCCGATAATTATTAGAGACAGCACTTTTAATATTCAAACATTACCAGCACTTTCAAATGAGGGAAAGGCATTCCACATCGCTTAATGAATTTTACTTTCAAACCATGTGCATTCCAATGTAATATTTTGGAGTAGGAAAGAGGAACCTCTTCTTGATAGGGTGGAAAGTTCGGAATGGCGGTGTAAAAGTCGAATGAAATGAATAACTGCTCAACTTCACTTGTTTTTTAAATAAACTCATAGAAAAAATATAGCCTGGTGGATATCAAAGAAATATTTCGAAATAATATTTGAATACCAAAACCTTCACTTACCGTAGCATCTAGCAATGTATGAAGTTATGTAGGTATAACTCAGTGAGCGCCGCGCCAGCTCACTGCTAAGCTATGAATAAAAGAAAAGTTATCTCCTGAAAATCATGAAATATGAAAATTCATGTTCGTCATTTCCTAAAGCGATGCTTTTTTGTTCTACTGAATTCATTCATCTTTTATCTTTAGCACTTTTCAATGTTACCGTAGTAGGAATTTTATCGGGCAGTTATACATTATCCAAAGATCGAATTTTTCCAAAGCGGAATTTTTTAACATTCTGGTAAAGCTGATAGCCATATTTTGATTGACTGGTTGGAGTCCAGATGAACCAAGTTCGAATCTTACAAGAGCATACCTAGAAACTAGAATATAACTATCGACTTTTTTCTCTTTTACGAAAGGTGTCTGAGTAGCGTAAAACAGGTACGAGTAGGTATGTCTCTAGCATGGCGGGTTAAAAATTCTTCCATCGTTTTAAGCCTGAAATAATACAATAAATAAAAGCAATGTTAAAACTTGTTTAAACGATATGTTTTAATTTATTTTTTCTCTGCACCACAACATAATGTTATAATATTAGGGGGAAATTTTTTTTATTTTTTCTTTTAGCGACTGGATTAAACATTGTACATACATATATGATTGTTAATTTAAGATTATTTGTTGTTATTTCTTAGTCCTCTTCTCTAGGGGGCGCTGAGCGTCCTGTGCCGAGGCGGACTAAAATTTATTTAATTCTTATTTAATCGTCTTCTTCGTCATATTGAGTACGAATATATGCAATACCTTTTACAGATTCCATAGTCTGAGACTCGATTTTATTAATTACGTCCTTTTTAAATGAACTTTTTATCAAGGTATTCGACTACTTTTTTTGATGTTTGGTTTGTCTTCTTTTTCGAGGTCAGATTTATTGATACGGTTAATCAAAATTTTATAGTCTTCCAAAATTAGTGCTCAATACTACCCCCATTCTACTCAGAAATAAAATCTGGTATGAAATGTTTTTGTCTTCAAATGTCACTTGCCATATTAATTTCAAGTTCTTGTTAAAATGTTGTCGTTATAATTAGTTTGTTATCACTGCGATTAATATTTATTAGAAATACATACAAAAATACATTTTAAGTGAATTACACTTTGTTTTTACGAAAAGCACAATGAAGATAACGATTCTTAACACTTTTTGTAAACTGAAAAATTTGCTTGCTTAATTGTGAACTCCTTAGAAGTCGATATTGACCCAAAAACACTATGCACTCAGTAAAAGTCTCGTCTGGTGTAAAATAAAAATAAAATATAATAAAATTAATGTATATTGCCAGCCGGATAGGATCTCGAATAATAATGGTTTAGTGTTTAGCGCGCTCGGTAGACAGGCAACGTAGCTTTAAATATTCAAATAGCTAATCAACCGGACATGGAACCGTGGAGGGGCGGGGAAAAGAGAAGTGTGAGGGGTAACCCGAGTTAGGAATATTACAGTGACAAGAGAGGAAAATTCTTCAGCAAACAGGTAACAGCAACAACAACAAAAAAACAAACGTCCCTTTGTTTCTTACACTATAAAAATTTAAAAAAATATTTAACTAAATTTGCACTTAAACGAGTTCAAATATAATGTATCAGTTAATAATATATCAAAGACAATCTCGGTTAATTATGTTAAGAATTGGATTAACACGCGTGGTACTGATTTCACCACTTTAAGATAATTATCAGTAGATTAAATAACAATAATACAAATTGCCTTGTTTGCTGGGGGCTCTAATGATCGGATTATATTCCTCGATGATTTCTGGATAATGTTCCCATATCACATTAATTTAATGATGGCGGTAAGAAATTAAATTAACCGCCGCGTGTATTTATACAAATCAATAGTAATTTAACTCATCAACGTGGATCGGCAATTCATTAGCCATTATTATTGTATCAAATTATCAAGAAGTCGTTATCAAATTACATTCATTCATATAATATTACTAGCTGGGTTACCCGGCTTAGCTCAGGACAACATTCGAGAGTGTTCTGGAATGTTCCACAATTTATTTATAGCGGACCTGACAGACGTTGTCCTGTACACAACTGTCGGGACAAACTAAAATTAAAATAGAATAATATTGAATATTCGATACTGCGATGGTAGCGCAGTCTGCCGGATCCATTGTAAAACATTCCAAAATCAACAACTCCTTGGAAATAAAAAATTAATTAAAAGAACATTTTCCAGTGGACCAAATTGTAAATCTAAACCATTCTCGAATCCCCTTGAACCCACACAAAAAATTTCATCAAAATCGGTCCAGCCGTTTAGGAGGAGTTCAGTGACATACACACGGACAAAAGAAATATATATATATTAAGATATTAAAACATTTCCACTCAGCTTGCTACTATTAGCAGGTAAGATAATGTTCCTGGAGCCACAGGGATGTTTGATGTTTACTGTTTATAGTTATTTTTTTATTTCATTCATTTTTCAACTGCATTAACGCTGACTCACTTTTCTCACTTACGTTTTTATGGCACTATAAATTGCTGAATAATTCACAATCACATCCCGTTCTTATTTATCTCTCTCCTAATAGCTTGCATCCGTGGAGGTATATTTTATATTAAAGGATGGTATGTAAGTTATTAATTTCAAAGTTGGTTTTTTTTTCTATCCGTATCCGCTATTATTTTCTGAATCCAGTTAAATAAGCATTTTTGTAATTTTCTATTATAATATCCACAGGTTCAGTCAAAATCACAATATTTATTGTTAATGTATTGCCTCTAATTTTCAAGTTTCCATTCTTTATAGTTTCATTTTCGGATTATTGACAAAAATATAGTAAAGTACAAATCAATATTAAATAAAGCTCAAAAATTGATAATGCGGACTATTTACAAAGTACACTATATTCACCCCACGAAGAACTTATTTAAGGACTTCAAAGTACTCAATATAAAATCCTTATACGTCAAAAACATATCCACCTATTACAAATTCAAACATACGAAAAAAAATATTTTTGAATCAACCTACAATACAAGAAACTCCAACAAATCCAATTATGTTATTCCACCAACAAAAACCTCAATGGCACAGACACAATTTAACTTTCTTGCTCCTAAAATCTTCAATAATTTAACAATAGAAATAAAGTCAATAGCCAAATACGACAGTTTCAGGAAGGCGCTTGGGGACTTTTTGATGAGTGATTGTGATAATGTTAGTAGCCTGTTTCTCGTACTCAGATGAAAGTGTATATTTTGTTTATATGTGTGATGATGTTGTTATATGGGAGTATGTACGTATGTGTGTATATACATGTATAGATGTGTGCACCAATATAAGCATGTGTGCTTGCATGCACCCAGACTAACAAAAAAGGTAAAAAAAGTTATTACATCGCAAGTTATTACATTATTACATTACAAGTACATTTTTACAATCTTATGTTAATTTATTCTCCTTTCTACTTTCTATTTTTTTTTATATACATAATTTCTACTTTTTATTATAATTTCTACTTTTTATTTTAATTGACGCTTGGTTGACATGTACTAGTGAAATCGTTTCTAAAGCTTTTATAGCTACTTTTAGTTCTCACAAAAAACTTTATAAAATAGAAAAAGATTTTCTTACTTTTTTTAATCAATTGTATCTTCAATTTGACAGGCGGGTATGGATACCGCCACCCTGGAAACCATTTATTAGAAAACCTACCCTGCCATTGGTCCCCCCAAGTGGATCGCTAAGTCACAAAGGAGGATGTGAGGATGTTGTTAAATGGGAGTATGTACGTATGTGTGTATATACATGTATAGATGTGTGCACCAATATATGCATGTGTGCTTGCATGCACCCAGACTAACAAAAAAGGTAAGAAAGTTATTACATCGCAAGTTATTACATTATTACATTACAAGTACATTTTTACAATCTTATGTTAATTTATTCTCCTTTCTACTTTCTATTTTTTTTTATATACATAATTTCTACTTTTTATTATAATTTCTACTTTTTATTTTAATTTCTACTTTTTATTATAATTTCTACTTTTATTATAATTTCTACTTTTTATTATAATTTCTACTTTTTACTATAATTTTTCCAATTTTTAGCATCATTTATACTTAAAGACTCCATACTTCATAAATCATAACTTTTATCCATTGGTCACCATGAGACAGGCAGCCGCCTAGTATGGTGATCTAATATTCTTTATGTAAGTGTCACTAATATGTTACATGTGTTCTATAAATAAATAAATAAAAATAAAATATATCTTGAAATATAAAAATGTATGTTTCTTTGTTTGTCCCTTGGGCGGTTCCCAAACCATTCGTCCGATTGCGATGAAACTTTTTTGGGTTGTTTTGGGCACACCCGCGATGGTTTCTATATATAATGGTGAGCTCTGGCGTTATGAAATTATTTCGTTTACTATTCATCCGATTTCTTTTTTACATGAGCTCCACACAGGAGGCCCTGAGGAACATAATTTAACGGGCCTAGGTTTAAGGGGTGGGTAGGAATCTGGGGTTCAGTGTGTCCTGGTCATCCGCCTCCAAAACCCAGACATACCTCACCCCATGAACCCGGGCACCCCTGCTAAATCACCAAACGTAGCGAACCACTTGGAGTGACCTATTGCAGAGGTGTTGGTTATCCAATAAAGGTTCCCGGGGCGGCGGTACCCATTCCCGCCTCCAAATTGAAAATCGCGATTGCGATGAATCTTTGATGAGTTTTTGTGCGCACGCCCAAGAAAGTTTCTATATATACTGGTGAGCTCCGGCGTTATGAAATTTATATAAAATTTTGGTTTGATAGGTGGCACGTGAGCTGTTTGAAAGCTGAATGAAAAGAACGCGAGAGGGGGGTAGGGAACGCGTGAGGGTGGTTAGCGGGACGGGGAAAGAATAGAAGGGAGGTGGAGGTGGAACGTTTGAGGGATAGGGAACACGGGAGGGGAAGGGGAGGCGGAATGGCGGAGAGAAACAATTTCTTTATCAAGTGGCATTTCAACGCATGCCGGGAACTCGCTAGCTAACTACGAGTATAAAATTAAATGCAATAAGCTTTGTGAACAACACTTATTAATTAAGGTGCTGCATATAAACATAATATTTCATTTAGGGTTCATATTAAACTTCAGTTAGTCGTTCGCTCAGGTGAATAATCTGTTATTTAGTTTTATGCACGTCCTTGAATAATATTAGTAAAATGTTATCTATTTTTAAGTAAAGCTAAGAGAGTAAAGTATGCTTGAGATGAAATAATGTCACTTAATTGCTTTGGTATTATAACGTTATTGTTATTTATTATAAACACAAAATAATAAACTCCGTTTGAGTTGAAAGATCTGAAGATGTAATTTCTGTTAATTATTTTGTTGTGAAGGAAAAGATTGTCTTAAACTAATATTTTAGTACCTTTCCCCTTTGTACTTCTGCTATTTACATACATTATCAAAATATTAACATGTTGGTAGGTATAATTAAACGGGACCTGGAACATGTTGTTTGTCTAGCACTGTAAAGCGCACTTGGGTAAAATTTCACAAAAGTAGAGTTACAAAATTAGTCAAGTATTGTGTTTGTTATTATGTTAGGTCTGTTATGAAAATAGTTACACCTATTTATTAGTAATTATCCACACGTCGATTCGATATAGTAGACAAAGAACCCTTTTCTATATTGATAGATGCAACACCAATTCTAATCAAAATGAATTTATGCAAAGGACATGTAACTACTACAACAACAAATTTGCAAATATAGACACACGTGCTGACGTATTTACTGCTAGTTACTGTCGCTACAAAACTTCACTGTATAACATTGTAGGTGCGAATAACACATACTCATGAATATTAATTAATTGTATCTAATATTTTTATATTACTTGCGTGGCAACTTTCCCTTAACTTTCCCTTATCCCTCTCCTCCCCTTACCCTTTCCAAACCAAATACTCATTGTTTTAGTTATAATCACACTTATTTTATTGTTGTGTATTGGTTTATCATTTGTTGAATTCAGATTTGTACTATTATTATTATTTTTTTAATTGCTGCTTAGTTCTGTTTTTTTTTCTTCATTTTTCTTAAATATTCTAGTTTACATTTAGCAAGTCTTGTTTCTAAATACCTATCTGTGAACATTAATAATTGGTCTGTTTTTTTATCATCCTCTCATGTTTATTATATTACTAAGACTGTTTATTAGTGTGGGCCGCGACTGTATGGCGAAAAAAAAAGTTCTTATTTCCTTGAGCGCTAGTTATAAAAAGTTGTCTTTGCATCTAAAACATCAAAATAATTTAATTTAAAAAAATCAAAAAATATCCTAAAGTTCCGCAAGACCTCTAAAGTTTGAGAAAATATTGAAATATTTCCATTTTTTCAGCCTTTGCACAAAATATTCTGAAATAGTTAAAAGATATTAATTTATGAGATCTTATTAAATAAAGTCTATAGCTACGATGTATAAAACCACCATTTATTATTTTTGTAGTAGTATGGCACTAAACCACGTCCGCCCGCAGTCCTCAAACCCGCCCTCGCTTGAGCAGCGCGCTATATTGACCGTTCCTTAGTCGACCGAGACCCTCCGTTTCGTGATATTTTTTTGTAGGTAACTAAAAGTATTATTAAAATATGGGAAAAAGCTTCTTTGTAAATAGAACTGACTTCTGAAGTTAGGTTAAGTTCTTCTAATTCTTATTCCGTTACATTTTCCAAAATGAGAGGATTCATGATTGGCGTATCTTGCCAAGATATCAAATCAAAGTAGGATTGTGCATCAAAATTCAATGGGGGTACTTTAAATGTTCGATTTTCTGTCCGGAATAACTCTCTGGCTTTCGATAAACGCTTTATTCCAAGTTTTTTTATGGTAGGTGATCAGTTATCATTGACAAGAGTAAATTTTCAGTATGAGCGAAGTATGCCTTTTGCTGTACAGGATTAACTATTGCTTATAATTCACCTGGAAGATAGCGCGAATATTTAATCGTGCTAAAAATACGCCTTGCACCTTTTTGCACGACCCATGTAGTTTTATATCAAACTACGTAGGAGAGTATGCCCTCAAGATAAATGTGGCTAACATAACGAAAAAATATGATGGCATTGCGCTTCCAATATAATATAATCGTGGGATTTGACTCGCTGTAGTAATCACTCCTGGGTTCTTCTGGCAATATCAGGATGACAACGTCCGCTGGAAACTACTTTCAAACTATCAAGCAAATATTTTTGATCGGTGCTTAAATCTTGAAGTCCAGTGGTTGTACCATCCGACTTCATAATCAAATGGCGTTGAAGCAGCTCGTTGCAATGAAAAATGCAGATCAGCCACTGTGCCGGTCCATTCAAGTATTTCTCCATCGTTTGAATCACATCAACAGTTATTCCTGTGTAAAAATTTGTGCCCTCACACCCAATTGCTTTAAAATGGTAGAGTGAAATGTTTTGACCAGCAAAATATTCCATTATTAGTTTGGCTGTGTTACGGCAGTGCTGACCTAGGCATAATACGCGTCAAGAAAATTGGTTCCTCGATTATCGATACGTGTTCTTCGAGTACTGTGCTTTCATAGTATTTGTGTCTTTTTTATATTAGCTAAGGTCTTATCCTTCGACCATTAAAAAATAATCTACTTACTTTATGCACATAGCTTTGATGAGTACAGATCTGGTACGCGGACGTCCGCGACCCAGTCTATTTTTGTCTATAACTTTATTATCCTGCGTGATTATGTTGAAATTATTTAAATGGCAGAAGCGATTGCTGCTGCAGCTCGATCCGATATCCTGAACCTGTCAAAGATCTTGGAGAGAAGTGTAAAAGACGAAGAATTGCTGGTTGTCGGAAAGGCGGTGTTATTGTCTTAAGTAGCCGACTTGATTTTGCGACCGGAGAAGATAATTTTGATGTTAAGGTGGAAGATAATGAAAAGCAATGATAAAAAATGATTCAAAGTATCCACAAATTCTAAAGCTTTTTCTTCTCATCCTGTTCATTTAATTTGGTAAGATCTTATCATTTTCTCTTCATAGGCTTTAGCAATTGTTTCGTAGTCTGTATATCAACACTGTCGATGAACATCTTTCTCTCACCTCTTTGGTCTTCCAAAACTCTTTTTCCTTAGGGGAAACTTTCATTTATTGTCTGTAATTTGCATTATAAATTGCATTCATTGTCTTTTCATTTACAATATCAATAAAAAACAGTAGGTAGCTTGTGATTTTAAATGGAGAGACTCTTCTTTGGAAGGAAACTGTATTTCTTCTACCCTTTTCTGACTTCAACAAGTTTATATATTTATGTTGATATGCCTTAATAATTTTTGTAATTCTTTCTTTCGAAATGGTTGGCAAAGAAGCTTTATCCCATATTTTTAAAGTACTTTTAGTTACCTACAAAATAATATCACGAAACGGAGGGTCCTTGGTCGACAAAGGAACGGTCAATATGGCGCGCGAGGGCGGGTTTGGGGACTGGGGGCGGACGTGGTTTAGTGCCATACCACTACAAAAATAATAAATGGTGGTTTTTTTATAACGAAGCTATAGACTTTATTTAACAAGAGCTCATAATTGAAAATCTTTAAACTATTTCAGAATATTTTGTGCTAAGGCTGAAAAAATGGAACTATTTCGATATTTTCTCAAACTTCAGAGGTCTTGCGGAACTTTAGGATATTTTTTGATTTTTTTTAAACTAAATTTTTTGGTGTTTTAGATGCAAAGACAACTTTTTATTACTAGCGCCAAAAGAAATTCGGAAGAAAAAAAAATCGGCCCACGCTACTGTTTATGTTCCTTAAATAAATAAATAAATTAATATCTTAACTAAAATCCACAAAATAATCATTTACATCAAATAACACAAAATTTAAGGTTTTACTGATTAAGTTAAAAATAAAAACAAATATTTATTAATTTAATATTGTTTTCTTTAATTAAATTTTAATAAATAGGTGACCGGAAAATAGCATTTTTTTAATCTGTGCGAAACTTGGCGCTCTGTAGCCAAATCAACAGATTTGGCAACAGAGCGCCAAGTTTCGCATCATCATTTTTTATTTAATGGAGATCGATGCATTGACACGCGAAACTGGATTTTATGTGGGATTCATGTGTTAAATCCTGCAAAGTAATTGATGAAGCAGATCTGTAATGATCTTCGTCGTTTTAATTAATAGTTTGTGGTCAACAGTGAAAAATCCCCAAAATATTACGAAATGGAGGTTCTGTGTCTGATGATTTCGATTTTAATCGAAGTTCATCATTGTCGTCCGCATACAATCGAGAAGGAAAATGTGTTATTCGCCGGCTTATTGTAAACATATAAGTTGAAAAATCTTGACTCAAAGAGTTATAAATACCAACCGCGTTGAAACCGGTGCAAGCTTTCAAACGGGAGGTCTGTCATGACCACGCGCTTTGGAGAGGTGGTTGGGTTACAATTGCTGACCGCGTCCCTCTGAGGAAGGATTCTGGAGGCTCTGTTTTCAACAAACCCAGGATTCCAACGTACGGAATCCAGGATTTGACCCAGAATTCCAAGCTACAGCCGTCATGGTCCAATCAGTTTAGTTCGTGGAATATATTTAAAAATATCCGATAACCTAACAAAGTTTTTAATAAAAATCTATTTGAGTATGACTTCAGTTTGAAAAGGAAAAATAAATGTGGCCTAAAGTTTGTCATAATGACAATGTTTAGTCATTAACAACTGAAGCCTTTTTGGCCACATTTTGGCCAGTTTACAAACATCCACAACCACCTGTTAAATTGGTCCTTGGGTATGATTTTTCATAATCCCAACTGCTCCCATCTGGAACCAGTGAGACTACTTCATCCCCAATTCGGGTGTATTGTGAGGCTGAAGGTAGTGGAGAGGAGAATGAGATGCGGAAGAGGAAGGTGGGGAATTACCTGGTTATTTAGATCTGGTCATCTCTAAAGCCAATTCAAGTAACGTTTCAATGTTAAATGGTGGTCTTACCGGGGCGATGCTGAGAGTATCTTCCACTCTGCATCGTGCCACAAATATACTTTATATATCATTTTTTTAATTAATTTATTGATTTGAACACGTGATCTTCAGATTGGGAGAACCTTTCACCTTAACCATGGAATACGTCAAATCTTTATTTGTTTAAATCATTAAGTTCTTGAGTTCAACAGCTCGGCTATGGAACGATTTGCCGGCATCTGTGTTTCCTCCCTCCTACGACATGGGTCTCTTCAAGACCAATGTTCATTCCTTCCTCTCCTCAAAAAGACCCTTCCCACAGCATCCCAGATGACATAGGCCCTGACGGAAATTATTTTCCTCAGGTCCTCCTGTGTGGAGTTAAGGTTAAAAAAAAAATTTACTAATTTCGGTTGCCCAAGCGTTTTTGTTTGCCTCGTTAAATATTGTTCAATGAACTCATATTTGCTTTAAATTAAAGTGTCCTTTTCAAAATTGGAACTGAATTGGTAAGGATTCGGAGAAGTGATAAATTAGGTACCTACCTATAATATAATCTTTTCACATAAATTTTGGATATTTTTTCTATTTTAACAGTTTTTTTCGAAATTGGCTTCATGAAATATTGTGATTTTTCAAGGATCTACGCTAATTTCATAATATATCTCCCACTTAAAATATTAAGCAAAATATACTCACAAGTTTTAGAGTAGGTATATACTTAAGACATGGTAAAAAAATACAATATTTACATACTCTGATGAAACTACGAAAAACATTTTTGGTGTACCGAGCTTTTGTATTCACGTTTGCATTTTCATTAAAGATGTGAATATGCTCTTTGATAAATTGTTACGACAAGAGGAATTCTTACCGCATCCAAGTTGAAACAACTTGATGTGAGTTTTGCGGGAAGTGATACAAGATATGGATCATTATGTGAAACGATAACGCGCGTTCATGCCCCATTGCAGCATTCGATATTCCTCACTGCTTGCATTGATGGTAAAGACACGACCGCAAACATCGTGTAGCTAGAACGAATTCTCAAGTAACCAATTATAGTTTTTGCTTTGTGCGTATATAGAATAAAATTTATATTACTTATTCTTTGTCTACATAGGTATGTGTTTAGAATTTTATCACAAAGTTCGTTGGAAAAGGTGCCGAGTTTCGTCATGTGCGTTTTTTTGTCGTACAAAGTTTTATACAATGCGGATATACACAATTTTATAATTTTTTTAAAGTAGATAAATATTTATTTTGAAGTAAAACTTCTTTACGCACGCTTGACTTGGGGAGTAAGCTGGTGAAAGCGTGAAGTGAGCGTTACGAAAAGTGTGATCGGGCGAGGCGAACGAAGCATAAAGAAGTTTTATTTCAGTCGTGTAGTCTAAAGCACACTCGTTTTTCTTATGTTTAACTTGTTTTAAATTGTTATATTTAACTAAATTAAGACAATATAGCGAAACTCAATCAAAAATCTGGAAATAGAAAAATCAGAAAAAGATATTGGCAGCTCTGGGACTCGAACCCAGGACCTTCGGCTCTCCAGGCAGCAGCTCTACCAACTGAGCTAAGGTGTCCCTATCCGATTCGGTCATTTTTAACGATTCGAGTCCCAGAGGTGCCAATATCTTTTGTTGATAGATTTTCTATTTAATTTCGCTAATGTTATCTTCATTTAATTAAATATTTATTTCTTTTAATGACATTTATTCCTTTTTTTATAAATGGTCTGCGTAATGATGTATTTCGTCATGAGTATAA
Organism: Glyphotaelius pellucidus; assembly: GCA_936435175.1. Classification (NCBI taxonomy): domain Eukaryota; kingdom Metazoa; phylum Arthropoda; class Insecta; order Trichoptera; family Limnephilidae; genus Glyphotaelius; species Glyphotaelius pellucidus. The sequence goes on along the minus strand of OW386537.1, from coordinate 33,946,116 downwards.
TCATTACCGAATCAAATAAAAGAGTAGACGTTTTCTTGTATTTGATATTTTTGTCACGTAAAAATAAACATAGGTCCTAATAAATAGGTCAGTTTATTTGAAGTGACCAGGTAACGCTATAAACAACTGTATAAAAAACATCACACTTGCAGTTTCCTAATGCGCGAGAAAGAGAAAGATTTATTATATGTATCGAAGTAAAACGGTCGAACTCACTTAAGGAAATGGAAACGGGACAGTTCAAAAAATTCCGTCGTCTTTGTCGCTTTTTTCATGATTTGTTTGCGTGCTCAGTTTAACGCCCCTCCTTTCAGCTCATCTGTTTCCCGCACTGAACTCCGGCCTTTCTCCCCCCTGCTGTCAGGCCCGTAGTCGCTTGCAACCAACCACCCACTTTCCCTTCTTTATCTTTCCCCTCAGCCTACCTCAAGAGCACCGTGCGCCACCCTAACTGTGTATTAAACTACAGTAGAAAATCTTTAGTCACCGGATGGGAATCTTAAAGCTTTATCTGCTTAAATACTTGTAGACTCTTAGCGCCTAATAATAATTAATCAGGCTTCACTGACGACAGGCTGATGAATAGGAAACACTTGCTCTTTCACGCTTCTCGTTTGCTGCAGCAATCTTTCGGCCTTCAGAAATGTCCCGAGCAGCATTCAAAATTACCACCAAATTTTAAGATTGTAGCATCTTGCTCTGTTGATTTAGTGTATGAAAGGGGAATCGTTTATTCCAGGCATATTTGGTCGTTTAAACCCAGTATAATAAAATAAATAAAAAATAAGAAAAATAACATTACTCAAGTACATCTATCTAAAGTTTATACGACCTTTACGATTGAATCTAAAATTTGTCCTCTCTTGAATGTTTTTAATAAATATTTATTTTGTTTGACAAATATAACCAACACCAAAAAGTTGTTATTGGACGTACTCGATTGATTTTATTTTATAATTCATTGACTGATTTTATAATTCAACCAAAAAATGTGGTTTTATAACGTTAAAACCTTTTCAGAAAAATCTGCTGATACACGAGTTTTTTTTTTTAATAAATGAAAAAACTCTAAATCCTACTTAACTTTACGGTGAACTGTGCATTCGTATTTCGCTGAAAACGTTTTATTGTTGTTATTAGAAAGTATTTTATTCTGTCAAATGTTCAACCCACACAACCGTCTTTAATATTTCTCAGAAAGCTTTCTCGCATATATCATGCGTGTGACCTCGAGAAATACGTTTCTTAAAAAGGAGAAACTGAAAAAAACATACGGATTCACCTGAAAACGGATATAAACCTTAAAACATGCTCTCTCGGCTACACGTCAAGATGAATGGCCTCTTCTCTTGATACAGTGCGTCCATGTTTTATCCGTTTGAATAAAAAAATAGTGGAACCCTTTGGAGATGAAGGAAGCGAGCAGAAGGGGTTGGGAGCGCAGAAGAGTTGGTAGGTAGATGAAAGTGAAATGTAGATGGATACATTGCACGATGACGTCCAGTACGTACACATCGCGCACTTTATCATCCTCAAATACTCGGCATGAGGCTTTAAATAACATTTATCTGTCGCGTTACCACTCTCGCCATACATTGAATATCATTCCTGTCACTGGAACGGTTTTATAGCCACGATATTGCCCATAAATAATAAACGTTTTATATAGCCATTTTGTATATTTTTCCCAATTTTTGTTAGAAGTCTCTTACTATCGATACCGATACGAAAATGATTGAAATGTAAAGCGTAATAAATCAATTCGTTGTTTAAATGCCCATTTCTAAATCAACAGATGCTGATGTTGCTAGTAAGAGATGCGCATGTTATGAATAAATTTATTATCTGTACATGTTCTTGGAAGTGTTGTGAGTGAAGCCAAAATCAAATTAAATTCTGCCAAGAGGAAAAGTTTGATGTACGGAAAATTGTTGTCACCTATTGGTCGAGTTAATTTAGGTTCTTCAGTAAACAAGTTATCGACAAGTTCAACTTTAGTAATTGGTTGTCTCACGTCAAATTACCTACTCGTAACATACTTCTTGTTCCCCTACTAAAGTTACACAGACAATTAACGTCATTTGGAGTGTGCAAGAAAACCACAGAATGTTTTCATCTACGGAGAGTTATCGTCAATAATAATGGCAATGAAAATAATTGGATAATTTGTACAGCTAGAAGGTTTACATACGCCTGGATTTCAATAAATTTAAAGCTTTTTGAATAAACAATATAACTGAATGCATTAATTTTAATTTTTAACTTAATGAGTAAAACCTCAAATTGTAATATTTAATTAATTGAGACAATATTGGCGAAATTCAATCGAGAAACTGAAACAGAATAATCAGAAAAGATACGGTCACTGGGACTAAAACCCAGGACCTATGACTTGCCTGGTCAGTGTTCTACCCCTAATATTGTCTTCATTAATTAAATATTACAATATGAGGTTTAACTCGTTAAGTTAAAAATTAAAAAGAAATATTCATCCTACACTTGCAGAAAAGTCAAAATATATCGCATCTTTATATATAAAAATTATAATATCTTTTTTTCTGGGTTTGTAAATATATATATATGTAATTATACATGTTTATATGTTATGCATTGCTACACCATTCATCCGACTGCAAAAACACCTTAAAGATTTGATTTGTGCATGCCTGTTCTTCTATATAATAATAATAATAAAATAATTATTGGACAATTTGTTGAGCGCCGTTTTTTGTAAAAAATCACTCCAAGAGCGATTGAACATGCAATAGTGAGTTCAGGCATAGTGAAATTATGCATTGTTAACCGTTTATCCGATTGCGATGAAACAAGTGATTTGATGTGAGAATGCCTGCAATGGTTTCTATATAAAACTATGCAAATTATAAATATCAAGTTAGTGAGTGCGTGAGTAGGTGAGTGAGTGAATGAGTGCGTAGGTGAGTGAGTAAGTGAGTGAGTGATTTAGTGAGTGAGTGTGTGTGAGTGAGTGAGTGAGTTAGTGAGTGAGTGAGTGAGTGAGTGAGTGAGTGAGTGAGTGAGTGAGTGAGTGAGTGAGTTAGTAAGTGACTGAGAGATTGCGTGAGTGAGTGAGTGAGTGAGTGAGTGAGTGAGTGAGTATTCAGTGAGTAAGTGAGTGAGTGCGTGAGTAGATGAGTGAGTGAGTGAGTGCGTGAGTGAGTGAGTGAGTGAGTGAGTAGTCAGTGAGCAAGTGAGTGAATGCGTGAGTAGGCGAGTGAGTGAGTGCGTGAGTGAGTGATTGAGTGAGTGAGTGAGTGAGTGAGTAAGTGAGTGAGTGAGTGAGTGTGTGTGTGAGTGAGTGAGTGAGTGCGTGAGTAGATGAGCGCATGAGTGAGTGTGTGAATGAGTGCATGAGTGAGTGTGTGAGTAAGTGAGTGAGTGAGTGAGTGCTTGAGTGAGTGACCTAATGCCGTTCGAGCGAACCCGCGGGTAAGAGCTGGTTGTTTATACAAAATTTTGTTCGTTTCATGGGCACTTTGTCAAACTTGGGTTCGGTCGTAACTAGGGCCCAATGGGACCTAACGTATTGAAATTTTAGATTTTTACTAAAAATTATTTTTTTAACACGAAACAATCAAAAAATCTTCCAAAAAAAGAATTTCGAAATTCTTTTTACAAAATTTTGTTCGTTTCATGGGCACCTTGTCAAACTTGGGTTCGGTCGTAACTCCCTATGGGACCAAAAGGATTGAAATTTTGGATTATTACTAAAAATTACTTTCTCTACATGAAATTATCAAAAAAATCTACCGAAGGAAGAATTCGGGAATTCTTTATTCAAAAATTTGTTCGTTTCATTAGCGTTTTGTCAAATTGGGTTCGGTCGTAACTAGGGCCCTATGGGACCCAACGGATTGAAATTTTGATTTCTTACTAAGAATTGCGGTCTGTACACGAATCAATCAAAAAATCTTCAAAATGACGAATTTAAAAAGTTTCATCGTTTCATGAGCACTAATTCAAACTTGGGTTCGGTCATAATGTAGGCCCTACGCTACAAAACAGACTTTAATTTGTGATTCTTACTAATAATTACGGTCTGTACGAAAACAATCAAAAAATCTTCCTAAAGAAGAATTTTTAAATTACATACGAAATTTTTATAGTTTCATGGACGCTTTGTCAAACTTTGGTTCGGTCGTAACTAGGGCCCTATGGGACCCAACGGATTGTAATTTTGGATTCTTTCTAAAAATTACTTTCTCTACACGAAACAATCAAAAAAATCTTCCGAAGTAAGAATTTTGAAATTCTTTATACAAAAATTTGTTCGTTTCATGGGCACTTTGTCAAACTTGGGTTCGGTCGTAACTAGGGTTCTTTGGGACCCAACGGATTAAAATTTTGGATTCTTACTAAAAATTATTTTTTAACACGAAACAATCAAAAAATCTTCCAAAACCGAATTTCGAAATTCTTTTTACAAAATTTTGTTCGTTTCATGGGCACTTTGTCAAACTTGGATTCGGTCGTAACTCCCTATGGGACCAAAAGGATTGAAATTTTGGATTCTTACTAAAAATTACTTTTTCTAGACGAAATAATCAAAAAATCTACCAAAGGAAGAATTTTGAAATTCTTCAAACAAAAATTTGTTCGTTCCATGGGCGTTTTATCAATTTGGATTCGGTCGTAACTAGAGTACTATGGGACCCAACGGATTGAAAATTTGCCTACTTACTAAGAATTATGTTCTGTACACGAATCAATCAAAAGTTTCATCGTTTCATCAGCACTAATTCAAACTTGGGTTCGGTCATTGTAGGCCCTACGCTACAAAACAGACTTTAATTTCGGATTATTACTTAGAATTATGGTCTGTACTGTACTTTGAGTTATGGTCTGTAATCTTCCAAAGGAAGAATTTTGAAATTCTTCGTACAAAATTTTCATCGTTTCATGGGCGCTTTGTCAAACTTGTGTTCGGTCGTAACTAGGGCCCTATGGGACCAAACGGATTGAAATTTTCGATTCTTACTAAAAAAAAAATTCTCTTCACGAAACATTCAAATAATTTTCCTAAAAAAGAATTTTTAAATCATTCATACAAACTTTTTATCGTTTCATGGGCGCTTTGTCAAACTTGGGTTCGGTCGTAACTAGAGCCCTATGGAACCCTACGGATTAAAATTTTGGATTCTTTACTTTCTCTAGACAATTTTTCTTTAATTTCTCTAGGAAATTTTACTTTCTCTAGACAAAACAATAAAAAAATCTTCCGAAAGAAGGATTTTGAAATTATTTATACAATAATTTGTCCGTTTCATGGGCACTTTGTCAAACTTGGGTTTGATCGTAAATTAGGCCCTCCGGGACCAAATGGACTTAAATTTTGGTCTTACTTAGAATAACAGTCTGTACACGAATCATTATAAAAATCTTCACTATCGCAAAGATTTTTCTCTGGATAGACCTTCGCTTATAATTCACAAGACAAGCAAATAAAAACAAAGAATATGCTCCGTGACAGGGTTATTTTGTTTATCTTTGATTGTTAGATAAATTCTCTGTATTGTTTTAAGGAATGATTTTAAATTGCTGGCGTTATAATAATAATAATGATAATAATATATTGAGTTATTAATTTATTGGTGTGCTGGTGTTAAATGCTTGCGGACATAGTACGTAATTTCGTGTTTTGTGTTAAATAATTTTACAAATTGCACGAATGGGAGAAGCTGCACATTTTTTTATTTTCATTTTTATATTGCATTCGCATTTCACTGTGTCAGGAGTACGGTGCGTTCGATTCTGATATCGATCATGATTCGATCCGCAATAATACCTATGCAGGTATGTTCGCATGAATCTTGTATTTAGCTAAGTGATCTGGGATTTGGATTATTTTGTAAGGTGTTAACGTAAAAAAATCTAACGTGATAAGGATATAAGTGAAAGATGATGATGGTCAGAATGAAATCTTTTGGTGGTATCTTACGTTATTTCCAAAAACGTGAAGGAATGGTAAGTGCCTCGGTTCCATCCATAATTTGTACTTACTATGTAAACAATCAAAAAATCTTCCAAAAACGAATTTCGAAATTCTTTTTACAAAATTTTGTTCGTTTCATGGGCTCTTTGTCAAACTTGGATTCGGTCGTAACTCCCTATGGGACCAAAAGGATTGAAATTTTGGATTCTTACTAAAAATTACTTTTTCTAGACGAAATAATCAAAAAATCTACCGAAGGAAGAATTTTGAAATTCTTCAAACAAAAATTTGTTCGTTCCATGGGCGTTTTGTCAATTTGGATTCGGTCGTAACTAGAGTACTATGGGACCCAACGGATTGAAAATTTGCCTACTTACTAAGAATTATGTTCTGTACACGAATCAATCAAAAAACTTCAAAAAGACAAATTTTAAAAGTTTCATCGTTTCATCAGCACTAATTCAAACTTGGGTTCGGTCATTGTAGGCCCTACGCTACAAAACAGACTTTAATTTCAGATTATTACTTAGAATTATGGTCTGTACTGTACTTTGAGTTATGGTCTGTAATCTTCCAAAGGAAGAATTTTGAAATTCTTCGTACAAAATTTTCATCGTTTCATGGGCGCTTTGTCAAACTTGTGTTCGGTCGTAACTAGGGCCCTATGGGACCAAACGGATTGAAATTTTCGATTCTTACTAAAAAAAAAATTCTCTTCACGAAACATTCAAATAATTTTCCTAAAAAAGAATTTTTAAATCATTCATACAAACTTTTTATCGTTTCATGGGCGCTTTGTCAAACTTGGGTTCGGAAAGTAGAGAGGTCCTGGCTTCGAGTCCCAGAGGTGCAAATATCTTTTTCTGACTTTTCTGTTTCCAGATTTTCGGTTGAGTTTCACTCATAGTGTTTTCATTTAATTAAATATTACAATTTGAGTTTATACTCATAAAAGTTAAAATAAAAAATAATAAAAACATGCATATTCGTTTGAACACAATAACATTCTAAATTACAACAAAATACACCTCACACGCTACATTTTTTCCGCAAATTGGTTATTAGATTCATTTCTCTTCCGTATTTATTTAGTACGTTTTCCAGCGAAATATGTCAAACAAATGGTTGAATATAATAGATGCCTTCAAAACAATATGCTACAATAAATTATTTTTCACGCTTGTTGGGCGTAGACAAAGTGCGAATTCCTTTGAAAAATAACGATACGGTTGTAGGTAGATACTAAATATCCCACTTCTTAGATACATACCAGGATACGAAAGCAGTTATTATGACACACATTTATTTGTTTCGGTATTAGAAAAAAATGTTTTACTAAAATTTTCCATCCCATACTGACATCGTTCGAACAGTGAAGATTTTTAGAGTGCCTTATCGCTCTAATAGGGATAAATATGAAATGGTTATGTATCATTATAGCTAATCGAGTTCATCTGAATTTTTTTTTTCATTTCTTGAGTTTTACGATGGTTTTTCAATATTTTAAATAATTTTAATCTGGAAATCTCATCGGGTACTTTTTTTTATCTCCGTTTATTATTGTTTTAAACTTTAAGTGCGTTTGCATTCAAAAAGTTACCAACAATAAGCTACTTCAATCATTGTAAACGTATAAAGCGTATAAAAATATAAACCTATAAAAACGCTAAATGTAAGACCTTAGGGAAAAACTTAAATTAAATCATTCACGAAAACTAAATTTTTACAATCAAATATTTTTTCTCTGTTTCAGTATATTTATAATACTGCATATAAGTACATTTCCTCAGCGCTAAAGACTTGTCATAATAATATAAGGTTTTTAATACAGTGGAGCCGCGTGTATTTGAAACGCATCATCATCATTAGGCTTATGACCTAATTTTTCTTCAAACTTGACACATTTATTTTTGGGTTATTTCAGTCGGTTTCAAACCGGCGCGACGCACGACGGGGGAAGTAACGAGCAATTCTGTGACGAATAAAAATAAAAGCAATGAATGGAAAATGCTCTAGCGTATTCAGGTTAATTAAATTCTTTTGAAATACATAATGCACGGCGCTCTTTTAAAGAAAGTCAATTCGAATGTATTTCTTTTTTGGATAATTACGGGTAATGTGTAATTATGAGCTTTGGAAAGGGATAAATCTAGTTATTGTCCTGGGAATCTAAGTTGAGGGTTGTTGGAAGGAAATCAGTTCTTCTTCCCCTATATCCTTATTTATCTCATTTTGTGTATCTGTCATGTACATAAAGGTCGTCAAGTCAAAATCCTTGCCGGGATTGATACGTAGCGCAACAGGTTAAAGCTGACCATTCAGGGTAGACTGACCTTACCTGAGAATTGAGACAGTGGTTATATTCCGTGAGACATATTATGTTTTATGTACTTTTATTTCTAGAAGCGTGAATCCGACAAATTACTTTTATTCAATCATTCCACGCATACTTAACGCATAGTAAAATTAACGAAATGTTAAAAAACTACAATACATAAGATTAGTTCCTTAATTTAGTGAAATATCAAACAACCTTCGGAATTGCGCTTACTTGCTCTAAAAAACGGCCCTCAATAAAATCTCTAAAAGGTTTTTTTAAATTGCCCCTATTTTATTTGTTTGACCTTTATGAAACCCCACGAATGTTAACATTTGTACAATAATTTTGCTTTTTGTACCGTGAATTCAAAACAGAGCGAGATAGTTGAATACAAACGTATTAAATATATAAATAAAATAAATGTGTAAGGATAACCAACTTGTCTCCAGTACATATTTTACCTTTACGCGCTTTGCGTACGCCCCCTTTGTAAAACGAGCACCGAGCAGCGAGCAGCGAGCAGGCAAGGGCTGAAATGTGGAGGCGGTTTGTATGAAAATTTATGGTTTTCACTTTAGCGCTATCGCAAAGATTTTTCTCTGGATAGACCTTCGCTTATAATTCACAAGACAAGCAAATAAAAACAAAGAATATGCTCCGTGACAGGGTTATTTTGTTTATCTTTGATTGTTAGATAAATTCTCTGTATTGTTTTAAGGAATGATTTTAAATTGCTGGCGTTATAATAATAATAATGATAATAATATATTGAGTTATTAATTTATTGGTGTGCTGGTGTTAAATGCTTGCGGACATAGTACGTAATTTCGTGTTTTGTGTTAAATAATTTTACAAATTGCACGAATGGGAGAAACTGCACATTTTTTTATTTTCATTTTTATATTGCATTCGCATTTCACTGTGTCAGGAGTACGGTGCGTTCGATTCTGATATCGATCATGATTCGATCCGCAATGATACCTATGCAGGTATGTTCGCATGAATGGTGTATTTAGCTAAGTGATCTGGGAATTGGATTATTTTGTAAGGTGTTAACGTAAAAAAATCTAACGTGATAAGGATATAAGTGAAAGATGATGATGGTCAGAATGAAATCTTTTGGTGGTATCTTATGTTATTTCCAAAAACGTGAAGGAATGGTAAGTGCCTCGGTTCCATCCATAATTTGTACTAACTATGTAAAAGGTTTAAGTTCAAGTTGAGTTTGAATTCAAATTGAATTCGTTGTTTTGGTTTATATTAGATGTAGATGGTAAGTACAATGTAGGTACTCATATAACCTATATGGGAGGGAGGTAGGGGGTACGTATGTTATACGGCGCGTCGCGTCCGCACAGGCGTCGGGACATTAAAAGCATATTCGTGTATGCGCCAAGCTCAGGTGACTCAAGATTATCCAATATTCATGGACAATTAGGTGCGCTGCGGACTGCGGCATAGGGACTCGCCGAGCTGGCCGGGCCGGCCGCCAATTGCGGCCTAAGTGGCCTGCGGGGGCTACGGGCTACGGCCTACGGGCTATGACACGGCCTACGAGGCCTAGTGGCTACGAGTGTCCAGCCTCCACACCGGGATTACAATGAACAATAGTCGTAAAAAATAGTCTACTAGTTTAATTGACCTTCATTCTTAGAGCGTAGGTTTTGTTTACGTGGACTTTGTTTCATATGAAGCGGTTTGTATAAAATGTGTTTTTTTTATAATAATGTTTGAAATACTAGATAAAATTAGAAAAATGAATGAGATGATAAAATTTCAATGTTATTATTAACTTTTTATTAAATTACTCACCGCTGTCACAAGTTACTTCACATTCATGTGGTTACATGAATAATTTTTGAAAAATGACAAAAATCACTAATAATTTTTGAAGAAACTCTATTTCGAGTCCTAGAGTGTTTAATTTCCAGTAGTATTTTTCATAACATTACTTATGTGAACAATTCGAAAATATACTTCAAAGAACTGCTCGAGATAATATTTTTTTTTTTTACATATAATGCGGTTATAAAATAGTTATTTAATTATTTTAGGATTTGTATTATTGCACACACCGTGCGTAGAAAATACAAATTAAATATTTTACGACCGCGATACATATTATTTGTTTGAACTGAACCTTATTAACAAAAAGTAATTTTTCAATAGCAAATATGAAATTTATATTGATATTGGTAGGCCGAGCGAGACAAAACTACAACATAAATTAATTCTTATCCAATAAAACCAGTTTGTCCCCCAAAAGCACTCAAATTGTCAAATAAACTTATTGAAACTTCATTGAACCTGCAAGTAAGTTTTCATTATAAACATAAAATATGATGTTCGAATCAACTTCAAAATAACGTGTTTTTATTCATTTAAAAAATATTGATAATGACCTTCTTTTATCATTGAATTAAGATAAATAATTTGAGAGGTAAACATGGCTACCTCCGCCCCTAAAACCATTCACGGTATAAATAACACCTCTGCCATAGGTCACCCCAAATGGTTCACTACATTTTGTGAGTTAGCAGAGGTGCCTTGGATGAGGTTTGGTCTTGGCGGCGGATGGATCTGCCTACTGTGTGACGGGCCGGATCGGGAAACACTGATTAAGGTAGACTATTTGACCTCTTCAGCAGACCTCTCTCGACCCATCACCTTGCACCGCAGTAGGGGGGAGGGTTCATACCCCTAGATCCCTACCCGTTCTTCAAACCTTTTTCCTTCCCAGAACTTCGTCTCCATCCTTACATTATAAAGACCCTCCACACAGCATCATCACATCCCCAAAGATGGCACAAGCCTTGAGGGAAATTATTTCCTGTTCGTATTTAACAGTAGTGAATTTGTGCACGCCTCTTAAAGGCATCGATTATCCTGCGGACTTTCTCTGACGCATTTAATTAATTAATTGGGCTTTAAGTTAAATTTTTTAATAAAGATAATATATTTTGGACTTTGTACTTTCAAGCCAACTTTGATAAACGCATGTATTTCCCCTCCTTAGCTGGGATCTTAAAGATTATGAAATGAATTGCTTCTCTGGTTTTAGAAACACTACCAACTGATAAAAAAAAGTTACCTTGTTAACTTTGTTCCTCCTCCAATCTCACCTTCCATTTACCTCAATTCCTTGCAATCTATTATCTAGAATATTTTTTTTTCAATCCTCTACTGTGACTTAATCAATAACTGCATGAAAAAGACTTTCGGCAATCGATTTTAAATGTGAAATACAAAAAAAATGTAACCAATGAAACAAATCAAACAAGTACGCTGTTTCGCAGAAATGCATCATTTTTAATAACCCTGTTAAATAATATGTTTATTTAACAGGGTTCGATAAAAGAAGTGAAGGTAATGTTTTGGTTTGCATCCATCAACTGGCGACAATACTCAAAACCGTCGTTTTTTGCCGAAATCATTTCTCTCTTTTTTATATTAAATTTGTAAACGCTTTGACCTCGCAGAGCTTTGTATTTTTCGATTGTCCGTTTCATCCTTAACATTAACTTCATTTCGTACGTTACTAAACACTAATATAATATGACTTCAGGTTTCATAGTTTCCAATAAAGGATATTAAAAGCTCATAAAACAAAGTTTAATGTTTATGAAATGTGCAATCATGTACCAAGTGAACTAGGCAAAACTAGATTAATTAAAAAAAATCAAATTAGATAATATCTTGTGTACCGTTTTTCACCCTAATTTATTCGAAATTATTTTGATTCACAGACAAAAAATCGTAGCGAAAAGTCGTCAAAAATATTATGTCCATATAACATTAGAGTTTGGGGATAAATTTATCCATTATAACCGTCTTTTTACATCGTTAATCGGAAAAATCGTTACCAAAATATGACGAATTGAGTTTTCAAAATTAATTTTTGGATGAAGCCAAAATATGCAACTAAGCTGAATTATTTTGTTTTTTTTTTTTTTATAAAAGGGTTTGACAAATATTTATTTGAACGATTTGAACGGATGTAAGCCATTTTATTTTTTAATGTTTTAGATTTAAAACTAGTGTTTTAGAGGCAAAAATTTAACATTTATGTGTGAGTTAATTTTTTATTATTTTTCAAAAATGGTGTAATATGAAGGCTCCATTATTTGTCACTTATATTAAGAATTTTTGTATTTCCTTTTACCAAGATAGTGTGTGTCGCATTTCATCCCGACATATCGTGTTTTTGTTGCTCTACAGAATTCATTTTAATAAATTTTATGTTAGAAGCCCCTTTGGTCCCATCTCAATGAAAATGAGTCAAAATACGTGATTTAGTTATAGCTTCATAAATTGATTACGGAATTTCATTTTATATTATTGCAATGGTGGTAAAAATTGACGAAGTGTGCAAGTGAATTCAAGTAAAGACAAAGGATTTGACTAAGCATCACATCAATGAGAGACACACACAAGATAAGATCCATTTCACTTTCATTTATATTTTAGTTGATGGGGAAGATGTTTCCATAAGCTAAAACCAAAATACTACGCCGGCTCAGATTGTTTACCACCCATTATACTCAGAAGGTACTCAAATTATTTCATTCAACCTCTAAAGCACATTTTTAACCTTTCCATTAATAATATCTTTCCTGAAATGTGGAAACTAATGAAAGTCACACCTATACACAAAAAAGGCAAAAAATAGGCAATCGATAATTACAGACCTGTAGCTGTCTTATCAGCACCTGCAAAACTTTTAGAAACCTTCATTTACTCACAAATTTTGTAGCTAGTTACTTCCACAATCGTCGTCGGTATGTCAATTACGGACACCAGCTTTCTCACGAATACAAAACTAACTCTGGGATTCCCCAGGGGTCAAACCTAAGACCCCTCCTCTTTCTTCTATTCATTAATACAGGCAAGACCATTAACCGCTCAAAATATCTCCTCTTCGCTGATGATTTCAAACTTTTCAAAGCAATTAAAAGTCATATTGATTCCATTCTTCTGCATAATGATCTTGATTATCTTGTCAAATGGTCGGAATTGAATAACTTAGCATCTTATCAGCTTTCAGCATCCAGAAATGCAGTGTCGTTACATTTATAAGATCTAAAGATACATTTCTATTCCCATACCACATTTATAAAATTAATGGGTCGTTTAAAAAAAAATCGATTCATCAAATCTTTTAAGTTAATTTTAGGTTCTGTGAAATTTCTATTCAAGTTCTGTGATTGTTTCAGTTTTATAAAGTAACTGGCCTATAATGATGTAATAACAGAACTTGAATAGAACTTAGACAGAACGTCTCATTTCTAATTAAATATTTGATGAGTTATTCAAAGTTTTTGAAACAACCCGAAACAAACCAAAAATGGAAAATATATCCTTAGATGTATTTTTCATTTTCCATTTTCTATAATCTTTTGCTAAATCGTTTTTGTTGTTTTCCAGTCGGCTTTTATTCATTATATTTCAGGATTTGTTTGGTTATGCTGGCAAACTGGATTGGGTAGGGAAGAATGTCATCATATCGTGTCGTATTCCTCTTAGCACCAAGTGACTTGGAACTATCGGTTCCATGCCAACTCAGAATCAAGTCAACTCAACAACTCTTTGAAAAGTCATTGCTATGAAAAAAAAAAATTGAATTTTTTTTTCAATGATATTTCTTATTGCATTTTAAAAATGTATTTTTTTATTTATTTATTTCTCTTCTCATACACATATTTAACATTATAATGTTTAAAGTTTACTTTTTTTTTTAATTTTTAAAAAGAAAGACAAACATTCCCGGGCCATGAATAACCCAAAAATGTTTGAAAATCTCCTACTACCACCACATAAAGCCAAAAATGTTGCTTGTGTTGTTATGGAGGACTTAGCCAGCCGAGGAATCGAACACGGGACGCCCGGGTGGAACCCAAACGCGATGCCCACTCAACCACTGACCGGTCAACATAAATGAGAAGTACCAGTAATACAAAAAGTGTTAACAATCAATACTACGTGAATGGGTTAGTAGAAGTGTTTTGCCAACACCTCTCTAGAAGAACGTGTGCTGAGTATTTGAATATTTTATATAAAAAGTATGAACACAGCAGAGTCCTAATAATATAAAAAAATATTTTTCAAAAATCGGAGTGTGCAATTCACACGCGTTAGAAGTGAAACCTTCAGACCCGTAAAAAAGGCAAGAATGGGGAGACTAGGATGTGAAGGATTGTATGCAAGAATTGAAAGAGATAACCTGTTGTACGCTGATGATATTGTGCTGATTTTCAACAGTATGGAAGATCTACAGTCTCTCGTATCTAGGATATATGAATGAAGAATAAGTTAATGATGAATGTACATAAGTCTAAAGTCGTGGTGTTTGAAAGAGAGAGTACAAAAACGTCCCTTTAATTTTGGGTCCCCCCATAGTTTTTAACTATCACTACGATTAAATAAAAAAATAAATAAAACGCCTGAGGAGGATCGACGAAGAGATGAGAGCAATATTTTCAACGATTGCTCCAAATTTTAATCACCTGTGCTCAGTTAAGCAAGCACATATTTATCACTAAATATCTTTTCATATTATATTGTTTTTAATAATAAGAATTAGATAAACATTGATTTTTTTGGTGTACCTCTAAATATTTTTAACTGATAGGTGTACCTTGAACACAAAAAGTTTGCGTAGATAACTTTTTTCCATATTCTGTAACCTATTTGTTACTTAAGCTTGAATAAAATATTTCTTTTGTCTTTTCATGTAATTCACACCCCATAACTTTATTATATATTCTGGTGGATTCTGCTCATTTTTATACCGGTATCCTAAGCACGAATAGACTGCATGTTTATTTTAAGAATGATGATTTAGTAGTTTTGTTGACAAAGCGCATAGCATTTCTCACCAGTAATAGAATATTGATTGCCTTTTGGGTGCTGAGATAGCATCCATCACTATTAAACCGCAAGACCAGCGGATCCCGCGTAATGCTTCCGATAAATCTACCAGTTACGCGACGATGATGTATGAACTGAGGCCACTCCCACTCCCATCCCCACCCCCTATCTGTCCCGTCAGACTCTGGAACTGTTACAATATAACTGCAATTGTTAATGGTCGTAGAATAAGCAGTACTTATTTAGTGGTGGAGACGAAATAAGCTCTAAAAATAAGTTAATTTAAAGGACGGTGAATTTATAAATTTGCCATCTCTCTACAGTTCACAGACTTTGCAAAACGACAAAAATAGATATTAATTAATTTAATCCACATTGCCTTAGAGCACTGCTGGTTGAGTTTGACTTCTTGCAAACATTGTGACTTTTGTTTGAACAGGTTTTCGTTTTTCATTTTTGGAATCAGGTACCGGTCATCCTATTTTTTTTTTTTCGTTTATAAAGTTATTTTTTTAAAAGAAACAATAATTTTTAATAGATACAAATTCAAAAGATTGTTTAAAGAGAGGAATGCCGATGTAAAGTAGGAAAACACCGTTTTAATTAAAGACCGGCCAGTGGCTGAGTTGGCATCACGTTTGGATCCCTACAGGCGCCGCGTGTTCAATTCCTCGTCTGGCTAAATCCTCCAACACGACAAAAGTAACATTTTCAGCTTACCGAGGTGGTAGTAGGAGATTTTCGAATATTTTCAAGTTATTCGTAACCCGGGAATATTTTTCTTTCTTGAAAAAAAAAAAAAAGTTTTCAGAAATGATTTAAGTTATATTCATGGCAGAACAAGAGAGCAAAGGTGGAAAATAATAAAGAAAAAAAAGAAAAAAAGAGATTGCACTATGAACAAACAATATTATTATTGATGTGAAAACTTCTTAAGCGGCGCTGAGAGTGATTCGAATTCGAATGAAACGGAAACCACATGACGAAATTTTTTATATTATTTGTCGTCGGTTCTAAATCCGTTAAATTTGCACCCGAGCTCGGCCCCCCCCATAGTGTGATGGCCAAGATGCCGGACATTTCCAAGAGGCCAGGGGCCTGAGCGAACTGAGTTCAATTCCTACGAAATCCAGAAAATGTTAACTTTATTTTTAATTTTTTTTATTTAATTAAAATTAAATTTGAAATTTTTTTTATTATCAAGTTCTGCAAGTATTTTTTTTGTATTTTAGTTTGTTTTTTAATATGTATTTTTAGTGTGAATTTATTATGTATTTTATTTTTGTAAATAAATATCCAATCTTCAAACCACTCAAAAAAATGACCATGTATTTTTTGTATGTTTTTTTAGTATTTTAGTATGTATTTTTAGTATTTAGGTATTTAGTATGTATTTTATTTTTTGTAAATAAATATCCAATCCTCAAACCACTCCAAAAAGATTAGGCAAAGAAATCGAAAAAGCAACATCTAGCGACTCCGGAGAACAAAACACAAACACATTAATATTACGATGACCAAATCCTATAACAAAAGGTTCACTGGAATTCGAAAACAAAAATACGGAAAAAATCATCCTTAACTTACTAACTATCACGTCGTTTACCGCAGGGGTTGGCAGAAAGGACGGACCGCCAAACAACAAAACTCGGTCTCGGCACACACTCCTTGCCTCGATCACTTAAATACATCGTAACACGTTCTTCTATTATTCTACTCTTAACGTGGCCCGAATCAATCCGATTCGTCAACAGTTGTGCCATTTTTTATTTATTTATTTTTTTTACATTAGCTCCACACAGGAGGCCTGAGAAAAAATAATTTCCCTCCGGGCCTATGTCGTCTTAGGGGATGCTGTGTAGAGGGTATTTTTAAAAGATATTAGGGGTGGGTAGGAATCAGGGGGTCAGTGTATCCAGGAGTGACGGACGTACGAATTCATCCCGCCAACAGCGGTGCAAAGCGATGAGTTCGGCTGGAAAGGTCAAAAGGCCTCCCTCAATCAGTCTCTCTCTAAAACACAGCAGCAGAGCAGACGCTTCCGCCGCCAAAACCTGGATAAACCTAACGCCATGAACCCGGGCATCCCTGCTAAGTCACCAAACGTAGCAAATCACTTGAGGTGACCTATGGCAGAGGTGTTGGTTATATCTCCACGTTTCTTACACGATCGTACATGGCTTTATCACACACACGCCTCAGGGATCTCATTTCTAAAAGATTCGGTCTACTTTCATTCATCCTCTGCCTGTTCCATGCTTCGCTGCAATTCATCATCGTAGGTACCAGCACTCCATTATGGACGGCTAGCTTCGTTTCTTCTGACAGTTTTTTTGTTGTCGCCAATGGGGTTCAGTCTTCCCTTAATGGAATTATTTACATTTACCCTTCTTTCAATATCTCTATCAGCCTTCCCATCTCTCGTAAACATACTTCCCAAATACACAAACTCATCCAACTGCTCCAAGTATTCATAATATAAATATATGGCAGCAGGTTTATGCGACTTTATATTTTGTGGACGTAGACAAGCATAGACAAAAAAATATCACAAAAACATTACAATGAGTGGTGATTTTAAATATCACGTATCAAATATAACAATTATATAAATTAGATAAAATTATTTTAAAATAGTTATTAATTTGTTTAATTTGTAGAAATCCATCTGATTTTTTACAAAATTGATGTAATTAATGTAAATTTAATAATATCATAATGTACGGTTATATTTTAATATTAATATATAAGATTTATTTTAATATATTAAAGAATGCTTTTTCTTTATTAGATTCCATTCCGCACAAAATTCACTTACAACTACCGAAAATAACACGAAAGCATACACAAAGGGGTAATACGTTTAAATGCCTCTCGCAAGAAATCACACAAAGGCATAGATAGACAAAGGCTTGCCACAACGGCTTGATGCACGCATCAAGCCGTTGTGGCAAGCCTTAATAGACAACAAATTTACGTGCTTGCCATCAAGCCGCTTGATTGTCTCCAAAGCCCTTAATACTTTGACTTATTCGACTGTACACTATTAAGTAAATTAAATTGTGACATGGATTTGTGAATCATTCAATGAGGTCGTCTCTATTTTTTTTATTTCGATGAAAACGTATTGTATTTGTAGCGTTATTAACGATAGACAAAATGTCGAAGTTGTGAGCTTTAAAAGTGAATATTGGTAAAATGTATGCAAAAGTCTCCCGTGAAGTCACTTGCTGTACAATTCATAAATCGAATAACAGTGTGGTGCCGCCGCGCATGTTTTTTGACGTCACACCCTTTTCAAAAATAAACATTTTGATATCTTATATCAACTACTCGGTATTATTCGGTATTTTCAGAAAAGTTCTGTTCTCAACGTGCTGTAATTAGTTCCATACATTTGGAAAAAAAACTTGTAGAAGGCGACCTTTTTGTGATGAGTCGTTCAATCGCGTTAATTTAAGAATTTATATGTTTATTTAGTAGGTATTTATATGTTTTTTTTTAAAGATCGTGCTAATTATTTGGATTAAGTACTGAGAACATTTCAAAATAATTCAATGAAATACCTAGTTTATAATTTGATATGAATCAGCAACGTTGAGAACAACTTTTAAGATTAGGTACCATAATTAAATAAACCAAAAATATTAAAGGGAGTATTATTTAAGTTTCGTAATAATGTATCAAGTTGAAAGAAAACAGCACGACCGCAATAATTTATAGAAGTCAGATATCATGTTTCTTTATTTGCATAAATCAGACTGGAATATTAATTAATACGGTGGAACTTTTTAAGAACTGTTGGCTTTGAAATTACGAGGAAGACTGAAGAAAACACTATAGAAATACTGATTCCACCGCAGCTCAAACAAGATTTCACCAATCCCCGTGGATTTCAATTCGTGGAAATTCCTCTCCGTCTTCTTCCGTTGTTTTTCAGAATAATTATTTTAACCCAAAATATTAATGGGCTGTTTTTCTTCTCTAAAAAGGGTTGATTTTTAATCTTGAACAAGATTGTTTATAAACTCTTTTACATTTAAAGGGGGAATTTAAATTAAATTTAAAACATCTTAGATGTAGGTGCTCGATTGTGTCAATTTGGTAACCAGCTTCATTCATTACTACCCGGCTTTTACCGAGTTTCAATACTCTTTTTTAAGACCGTTTTCTCTTTGACTACTTGAAAATGGAATGAACAATATTATGGCGCCTTGCCTTATTTTTTTTCAAATAGAAAATTTGATTATATAGAAAATGAATAATTTAAAAGAATAGAAAATTTCAAAGTTCTGTAGCTCATAATGGAAAAGTAAGAGCTCAAAAACACGATCTCCGTGACTTCAGAGAGTTTAAAATATTATTACATACATCGCAAAACATTTTCTGTTCAAAGACGTCCATTTTATTTTATTGATGTAATCAAACGCCTTCAATTGAAATTTTCAATAGCTTTGATGTACCAAATGTGCAACAAATATATGCCAAAAATATATTATTAACCCTTTGAGGAGTATCGCCGCACGTATGCGGCGGCACTCGGACGATCCAGATAGAGTATTGCCGCATACGTGCGGCCGTACGACTCAATTCCGTTTTTTCTATGCCATGCTCGTAATTTTGTTTAAATTATGATTTTTAGATAAAACAAATATATTTGTCAAATATTTTTACGTATTGTAACAAAAATTGTATATAAAAATAAATATATATCACTAATTCAGTGACTCTCAACATTTTACAAATAGTGTTTTCATAAATAATTTTTTTTATTTATAAAAAAATAAATTTACAATAATAAAAAGATAATATTAAAAATGAATGAAAAAATGTATAAGTAAGTTCTTGTTATAAGTTGGAAAAATTCAGTGACTCTCAACATTTTACAATATATTTACAAATTTAGGTTCCGTATATTTGTGTCCGCAAATCTCGGAAAGTAATCGATGGATTGACTCATTTTTTTTGCAGAACATTGCATTTTACAAGAAGAGTGTTTCTATATATAATGTCAAGCTCTGGCGTGATGAAATTTGCGTAAAAAATTACTACAGGTGGTGCGCGAGTGGTTTGAAAATGTGTGTATTTTTATTTGAAGGCATAAAGGAGAGGGTAACGAAGGGGGTAGGGATCGCGGGAAGGGTGACGAGAGAGGAGGAAGGCAGGGAAGGTGGAAGGGGAACGCAGGAAGGGAAACGGACGCCGGAGGAGAACGGGGACGCATGGGAATGGACATGCAGGGAGAAACAATTTATTTCTTTGAATGGCATTGCGCCGCACGCCGAGTACCAGCTAACGTTATATAAATATTTACGTATTATAACAAACAAGGAGGGACACAAAATTTATGTATGTTGGATGTAATGTTCCATTATGTACGTATCTGTGTTTTGAGGAATCCCACACGAAAGGAATATTTTAGCTAGTAATAGTTTGACAAAATAAATCTAACGTTATTCGCTGGTAGAGAACTGCTGAATTTAAACATTATTTTTATTTTTAGTATTGTCTTTTTATTACTGTACATTTATTTTTTTATAAACAAAAAAAATAATTTTTTTGAAAACCTATTTTTTTTTAAATGTTGAGAGCCACTGAATTTGACCAATTTATTATAAGACTTTACTTAGACTTTTTTATTTATTTTTAGTATTTATTATTTTTTTATTATTGTATTCTTTTTACATAATATTTTTTTTAAACTTTCCATTTGTAAAATGTTGAGAACCACTGAATTTGTCCAACTTATTATAAGACCTAACCCATACTTTATTTATTTTATTTTTAGTATTACCTTTTTATTATTGTACATTTCTTTTTTTATTAATAAAAATTATTATTTTCGAAAAATCTTTGGAAAATGTTGGGAGCCACTGAAATAGTCCATTTT
Source organism: Glyphotaelius pellucidus (assembly GCA_936435175.1). NCBI lineage: Eukaryota > Metazoa > Arthropoda > Insecta > Trichoptera > Limnephilidae > Glyphotaelius > Glyphotaelius pellucidus. The sequence continues at coordinate 33,925,089 of OW386537.1, read as the reverse complement.
TTATTTTTAGTCTTATATCTTTATTATTGACGATTTCTTTTTACATAAATAAAAAAATAAAATAATAATTTTAAAACTTTTTATTACTAAAATGTTGAGAACCACTGAATTTATCCAACTAAATTTACAGTGCAATAATAAAAGGTTTATCAATAAACGAAAAAGCTCCAAAACAATTTATGTAGTAAAAAAAGGCAAGAAGATAAATAATTAAATCGAATACAAAATTAAGAAAAACTTGAAAAATAACTCACTCCCACGATGTAGATGACAAAAAAATAACTCACTGCTCAAAGGGTTAAAGCTTTTCAAAAATACTGAATCCTCTACTAGACCGTGTATGCATAACACTAGGTCGAATAAAAATGATATAAAAGACATTCCAAATTACAAAACCACATACGGACAAAAAACTACCCATACTTAGCAACAAAACTTCATAACATTCTTCCCCAATACATAAAACTAATAAAAATTCTAATCTATACAAATCAAGAATAGAAATATGGCTGAAAGAGGTCAATGAAAAAACCCCAATAGTGACACTAACAACGACATAAAAGACAAATAAAATATATTTAAATAGTTTTAGTCCGCCTCGGCACAGGACCCCCTAGTGAGGAGGACTAGAAATACAATATTTAACATTAAATTCATCATTATATTTTGTATGTTCAATTGTTTTATATAGTCGCTAATAAAAAAAAAACAAAAAATAAAAAAAATAAAAAAATTTCTCACTTTATTATTTCTTCTTACTTTGGTATTTACATGAATCGATAGATGTTATCATTGTAGGCAGAATGAATACTCTCTAATTGGGGATTGTCATAGATTTCTCTAGATCCAGACAGAAAAAAATTATTACTTTTTTAATAAAAAATATCGACGTGTTTCAAAACTAAAGGTTTCTTAATCAGGATACATAGTGTGCTTACATTTAGATAATTTTACAAAGTTGTTTTCGTTTTCGTTTAACTAATTATTTTACATATTTTTTAAACATCATTTTGGGAGGCGGGAATGGATACCGCCGCCCCGGGAACCTTTATTGGATAAACAACACCTCTGCCTTAGGCCACCTCAAGTGGTTCGCTACGTTTGCTGATTTAGCAGGGGTGCCCGGATTCATAGGGTGAGTTTTGTCTAGGTCTTGGAGGTGGATGACCAGGACACACTGAATCCCAGATACCTACCCTTAAACCCTTTTCCTTCCCAGAATTCTCCTCCACTTCCTTTCCTTTAAAAAAAACCCTCCACACAGCATCCCCAAAGATGACATAGGCCCTGAGGGAAATTATTTTCCTCGGGGCCTCCTGTGTGGAGCTCATGTAAAAAAAAGAAGAAAAAATAATGCATTAACTCCGATAAGTTAGAACACTTGTACAGTATCGCAAACATAATTATCTAGAAGTTTTAAAATCTCTAAAAATAGGTAAAGAAAAATAAATAGTGATTTATTCATGAATCGTTCGAAAGTAACTTTAACAACCGTCCGGCGACCCCCCAATAACCTCCAGAGATTGAATAATGCCCCAAAAAACTACTTTAGGACAATAAAAAATCAACACATCAAGTTATTACTTTCAAAGAAAAACTTTCCTGGCATAAAGTTGCTGTCCGCTATCTTTTGTCCCGTAAGGATTATTATTTAACCTCTTCAAGAACACAATCGTCTCTGTCCGCGGCACAATGGACGTAATCGTGCGGCCAATATTTGTTCAACTTGAATCGTTTATTGCGGGCAGTCGGCCCGCGTTGTAGTATTTACTGCTCACAGATAAATTTGTCGGGAAATGTTGTGAGCATCAAATAAGCATTCGTGAAATGTGACAAAGCGTTCCCTCAGAAAAGGGCATTTGAAATGGCATTATTGAAAGTTCACACGGTGGTGAAGGTGAAAGGAAGGAGACTGTCTCTTCAACTGTCATGAATAAAATGCAAATAATTTGAATAAAAATACGTGATCACAATAAAATACGATATTTTATAGAAATATCTTACGCATTCGTGCCATTATCAGGCTCACGTTTATTATTGTAATAGGCAGGTACCTCTGTAAATAAATAACTTTAAAATGCGCAATGAATAATAACTTACCTTCACGAAACAAAAATAATAGCATGTAATTAATGTGAACTAATTCTGTCAAGTTTACTGTCTTTGAAAGGGAAATCTCTGTATTTGACAATTTAAAACTTTTTACATTATTTTTTTTTTATAAATAATAACCAGTACAGATTAAAATAAAACCGGTAATGGTAACAAAATGGCATTTAATTCATTTATTCGTTTAAAATACAACTAATTAATTTAAAATATTATACAGTATATTTGCGGCACGTTCCATAGTGGAAGATACTCTCAGTATCGCCCCGGTGTAAGACCACTATTCAGAATTAAAACTTTGCTTGAAATGGCTTTGGCCGTGTTTGGTGACCAGATCTGAATAGCCAAGTACTTCCTCATCTTCCTCTCTCTCATCCCTAATACCTTCAGTCTCACAACTGAAGGTTGTGAGACTGAAGGTAGTCTCACTGGCTCCAGACGGGAGCAGTTGGGACTCTTGAGCGGTATCCATATAAAGAAAATAATTTTAAAAAAACACTCTTCAAATTTAATAATTAAAAACATCCCTAATACGAACCAACCAGCTCTTTATCGTAGCAACAAATTTTTAAAAAATATATTAAATTACAAGGGTACGGATGATTTTTTAGACAAATCGGAGATCTATTAAATCATTTGTAACAATTGTAATTTTTTCATACAGGTAAGAATTCCATAAATTTTAATTGTTATTATTATTCCGAATTTCCAAACCAAATTTTGGCAAACAATCATTATTTTGACATAAATGAAATCTTAAAAATTTAACATAATAATAAGAAAAGTTTACATTTCAATTTGAAAAAAAGTGTTAAAGGGTTAATTGAATAAAAAAAATAAACAAATATTGAAAAGCCATATCTTTCTTTAATTTCAACTTTATTATTCTTTGTTGTTGTTGTTTACTCAGTTACTCATTGATTCTGTTGTGTTAATTTATATAAGTTTTAGCTACAAAAATACATTAATATAATTATGTACCTACATATTACGTATTAGTTTGATATAATATTTTTTATTTAATAATAACTAATTGATCACCGAATGTCTGCATGTACTTATTTGTCTTTACTTATTTGCCTATACTTATGTTTATTTATTCTCATATGCTTATCCTGACGAACACACCATTGATTTTGAATCATGCAGATTATTTTGATTAAAAAGTGGTGTAAGCAAAGTGATTTATTTTCAATATATTGAGAATTCCCTTCGTCGGTTGTCTAAAAATTGCTATTCTCCGTAGTTATTAGTGACATCCTAGGATACTTACGTTAAATAAATGATTTATTGGCTACAATTCAGAAGAAGATTGATGAGAATGATAGTAAAGGAGATATGACAACCATCGATGTCATGCGGATGTATACGTATGTATATATATATATTTATATGCATGTGTGCAGGTACATGTATTTTTATGGATGTGTATGTATGTGTATGTTTATATATTTATACCCTCTTGTACTAAGTTGATCTTTCGTGTTTCCAGTTTTTAGTTGATCCGTTTGCTCTTGTTGATCCAAACGGATAAGTTGATCTATTACCGAAGCCGGCATACATATGTGGATCCTTATAGATCAACTTAAGTCATCGAGATTTTGCTGTAAGCCACGCCCATTTTTCAGTGGCATATACATTTTACACGTTTTGTCTATGTTGATCTTATATAAATGACCAATCGGAGAGGGAAGCATTCTGATTGGTCATAAAAACATGTACCTATATGGAACATTACGGTTAATTCGTTGATCTGATATATATTGCGCGTTCTAGGGCTACCAAAGAGGTTTGAGATTATTGCAGGGCTGCGACATACTCTAAATTATGTATTATTATTATTTGACAATAAATATTTTCGGTAGTATGAAATGCGGCAAAAAAATTTACGGAGAGGAAAGAGACGAGGGAGGGGGAAGGCGGGAAAGGTGTAAGGGAATGGGGCGCACGGGAAAGGACATGCAGGGAGAAACAATTTGAGCGAGTGAGTGAGTGAGTGAATTATACCGCCGCCCCGGGAACCATTACCTGGATAACCAACACCTCTGCCATGGGTCACCCCAGAGGGGGGGGGGTATGGGGAGAGGGATTGGGGGGGGCATTGGGGGGGGGGGCATTGGGTAGGGGATTGGGGGGGGGAATAAAAATGGCTTAAGTAAGGACTAATTGAAAAATTATAAATGAGGAATTCCAATTTGGGTATACAGGGTACCGCCACCCTGGGAACCATTGACTGGAAAACCAACACCGCTGCCATAGGTCACCCTAGGGGGGGAAGGGGGTAGCGGAGTAGGGAGTAGGGGGGGTGAAGGGGGGGGGGTAAAGAAATGGCTTTAGTAAGGACTTATTGTATAATTGTAGACGAGTAATTGCAGGGGAGTAGGAAGGGCGGGGGGAGGATCAATCTGGGAATACGGGGAACCGCCTCCCCGGGAAACATTAACTGGATAACCAACACCTCTGTTATGGGTCACCTTAAGTAGGGGGGCCCTAGTTCATGGTATGAGGTTTGTCTAGGTCTTGGCGGCGGATGCGTCTGGCCATCTGCTGCGTGGCGGGCCGGATCAAAAGAGCTTGGTTGAGAGAGGTATTTTAACCCTTCAAGCCTGACTCTCTCGACCCATCGAGTTGCAACTCTGGCCCTACGGCACCAAACAGACTAAAATTTTGGATTCTTACTTAAGAGCACGGTCTGTACATGAATCAATGAAATAATTTCACAAAAAATTAAATGAAGATAATAATATTAATTGTTCCGAGCTGTGCAGCCTGCAAGAACCAATTGAGTAAGGACTAAATGAATAATTATAAGTGAGTAATTCCAATTTGGGAATACGGAGTACCGCCGCCCCGGCAACCATTTACTAGATAATCAACACCTTTGCCATAGGTCGCCTCAAGCGGTTCGTTACGTTTGGTGACTAAACAGGGGTGCCCGGGTTCATAGGGTGAGGTTTGTCCAGGTCTTCGTTGTTTGTCGTCAAATGTTCGAATTTCGACCATTGGGCGACCACTAGTTCACAATAAAATTTAATTATGATGTAGGTACTAGAGATGTGAAATTTAATTATGATAGTACTTGAGATGTACTCGAAGTCGGGTTCTTAAATTCCTCTTTCAACCAATCGCCTTACAATGCAGAAGAAGATATGGATTCATATGTCCATCTAATCCACGACATTTGTATAGCAGTAAAAAACCCGCTCCGTGGGTTTTTGCTGCTAGGCCCTGCGCGTGGTGGCGACACCCCGGTAGCCTCTGGGGAGAGAGTCCGGCTGGAAAGGTCAAAATGCCTCCCTCAACCAAGCTCTCTTGATCCGGCCCACCATGCAGCAGGTGGGCAGACGCATCCACCGCCAAGACCTGTACAAACCTCACCCCATGAACCCGGGCACCCCTGCTAGTAACCAAACGTAACGAACCACTTTAGGTGACCTATGGCAGAGGTGTTGGTTATCCAGTAAATGATTCCCGGTGCGGCGGTACCCAAGCTCCCAAGCTAACTTGAAATGACCTAAGCCATTTTTGGTCCAGGTACTTCCCCACCGGCCTCTCTCCATCTCCTTCCGGGGGGGGGGTAGACTGAATGCTGTAGAAATGATATCCCCGAGGCGTATGTGTGGTGAAACCATGTATGATCGTGTGAGAGATGAGGAGATTATTTGATGATAGCCAACCTCCGAAAAGAAGATTTACCATAAGAAGAACATAATTGTATAAAGGTTTGCAGCCTGCAGGGTGAAGATTTATTGATTATAGCCAACGTCCGATCAGAAAATAAAACAGAAGAGGAAGATAATAATAAGATTTGTTCCCGATACCCGGATTCATGGGTGAGGTTTGTCCGGGTCTTGGCGGCGGATGCGTCTGCCCACCAGCTGCATGGCAGGCCGGATCGGAAAAGAGTGGTTGAGGGAGTTCCTTTGACTTCTTTAGCCGTACTCTCTCGGAACATCGCAGTGGGAGGCATGAATTTATACGTCCGTCACTTCTGAACACACTGACCCCCAGATTCCTACCCATCCCTCATACCCTTTGCCTTCTCAGAACTTCCTTTACTTCCTTTTCTAAAAAAGACCCTCCACACAGCTTCCCAAAGATGACATAGGCCTTGAGGAGAATTATTTTCCTTGATATTTCATAATAAAATGTTTATATTATATTAAATATTTATACAATATATTATTAGATTTTAGTAAACCTAGTTAAACTATTGTGTGAAATATTGAAACTAAAAACAAATCTGAATACCTTCTAAAGCAGCCAAAAAAAAAATAAGAAAGTGAAACTTGTGTTTCAACTTGTGTGTAAACAAACTTGTCACGACATAAACAGACAACGATCACGTGAAACCAATCCAAATAACATTCAAAACGTCACAATGAACGCGTGATCGAAGAACGTTCTTCCCCGTTTGAAATTTTGAGAGTGCACTTGGTATCTATTTGACTTTATAGTAATATTTGCAGAAATATCACGAGTCCACCGAGAGAATTTAGAGATTTTAATTTTGGATATTACATTATTTGTGAGAATTTAATTGCGCATATTATAAATATTATATTGGTGTAATATTACTTCACATTACAGAGTTTTTTTAATGTGACTACCGGACAAGAGCCTCAACTGCTCCCGCCTGGAGCCAGTGAGACTATGGCATCCCCAATTGGGTTATATTGTGAGGCTGGGGGGGGGGGGAAGGAGATGGAGAGAGGACGGTGAGAAAGTACCTGGCTATTCGGACCTAGTCACCAAAAAGGCTAAAGTCATTTCAAGTTAGCTTGGGAGTTTGGGTACCGCCGTCCCGAGAACCATTTATTGGATAACCAATACCTGTGCTTTAGACCACCTCAGGGGGGGGTTGGTAGAGATGAATAATTGTAAATGAGTAATTCCAATTTGGGTACACGTAATACGGGATACCACCGCCCGGGGAACCGCCGCCCCGGGAATTCAATAACCAACACCTCTGTCATAGGTCACCCGGGCACCCCTGCTTAGTCACCAAACGTAACGAACCGCTTGAGGTGACCTATGGCAGAGGTGTTGGCTTTGTCTTTAACTTTGGTTGGTTGTTCTTCTGTTTTTAACTTTTATGCGTCTAAAAAGCAAAATTCTTTTATTGCTCCATCAATCTAATATTTTTTTAAATTATGCATAAAAAAACATTAAATCAAAAAAAAAACATTACACATTAAATTAATTATGTTCGAATTTCGACCATTGGGCGACCACTATTTCACATTAAAATTTAATTATGATGTAGGTACTCGAGATGTGAAATTTAATTATGATAGTACTTGAGATGTACTCGAAGTCGGGTTCTTAAATTCCTCTTTCAACCAATCGCCTTGCAATGCAGTGGGAGAGATGGATTTATATGTTCATCTAGTCCTTGGACTTTGTTCACTTTCATATTTTTCAATTTCGGAGTAAAACTATAGATTTGCATACAAATCAAATCCACACCGCCCACCCATCACAGATTTTTTTCCTTATATTTTATATTTATATTTTAATTAATCGTAAATCGAACTTGCGACTTCTGAATTTTTGGTCAAGGAACGTTAAGCAACGCATTTTCGTAAAATAGTACAAATTTATCAAAAAAAAAATTACTTACTCACGCCATAATATGATCTTGCGACTTCTAAATTCTTAGCTGAGAAGTTGGTTATCCGATAAATGGTTCCCGGGGCGGCGGTACCCCGTATGACATTTACCCAAATTGGAATTACTCAAAATGCAAATTTATAGTTTTACTCCGAAATTGAAAAATATGAAAGAGAACAAATTTTATTTCGGAGTAAAACTATAGATTTGCATACAAATCAAATCCACACCACCCGCCCATCACAGATTTTCTTCCTTATATTTTATGTATATTTTTTAATTAATCGTAAATCGAACTTGCGATTTCTGAATTCTTAGTCAAGGAAAGTTAAGCAACGCATTATCGAAAATAATACAAATTTATAAAAAAAAATTACTTGCGCAAGCTATAATTTGATCTTGCGACTTCTGAATTCTTAGCTGAGTAGTTGGTTATCCGATTAATGGTTCCCGGGGCTGCGGTATCTCGTATTACATATACCCAAATTGGAATTACGCAATATTCAAATCTATAGTTTTACTCCGAAATTGAAAAATATGAAAGAGAACAAATTTTATTTCTGAGTAAAACCATATATTTGCATACAAATCAAATCCACACCGCCCGCCCATCACAGATTTTCTTCCTTATATTTTATGTATATTTTTTAATTTATCGTTAATCGAACTTGTGACTTCTGAATTTTTAGTCAAGGATCGTAAAGCGACGCATTATCGAAAATAATACAAATTTTTCAAAAAAAAACTACTTGCGCACACCATAATTTGAACTTGCGACTTCTGAATTCTTAGTCAAGGATCGTTAAGAAACGCATTATCGTAAAATAATACAAATTTATCAAAAAAAAATTACTTGCGCACGCCATAATTTGAACTTGCGACTTCTGAATTCTTAGTCAAAGATCATTTAGCAACTTATTGTCGTAAAATAATACAAACTTATAAAAAAAAAAGTACTTACTCACGCCATAATTTGATCTTGCGACTTCTGAATTCTTAGCTGAGTAGTTGGTTATCCGATAAATGGTTCCCGGGGCGGCGGTACCCCGTATTACATAAACCCAAATCGGAATTGCTCAAAATGCAAATAAATAGTTTTACTCCGAAATTGAAAAATATGAAAGAGAACAAATTTTATTTCGGAGTAAAGCTATAGTTTTGCATACAAATCAAATCCACACCGCCCGCCCATCACAGATTTTCTTGCTTATACTTATGTTTATTTTTTAATTAATCGTAAATCGAACTTGCGACTTCTGAATTCTTAGTCAAGGAACGTTAAGCAACGCATTATCGAAAATAATACAAAATTTATCAAAAAAAAATGACTTGCGTACACCATAATTTGAACTTGCGACTTCTGAATTCTTAGTCAAGGATTGTTAAGAAACGCATTATCGCAAAAATAATACAAATTTATCAAAAAAAAATTACTTGCGCACGCCATAATTTGAACTTGCGACTTCTGAATTCTTAGTCAAGGATCGTAAAGCAACTTATTGTCGTAAAATAATACAAACTTATAAAAAAAATGTACTAACTCACGCCATAATTCGATCTTGCGACTTCTGAATTCTTAGCTGAGAAGTTGGTTATCCGATAAATGGTTCCCGGGGTGGCGGTACCCCGTATGACATGTACCCAAATTGGAATTACTCAAAATGCAAATCTATAGTTTTACTCCGAAATTGAAAAATATGAAAGAGAACAAATTTTATTTCGGAGTAAAACTATAGATTTGCATACAAATCAAATCCACACCGCCCGCCCATCACAGATTTTCTTCCTTATACTTATGTATATTTTTTTTATTAACCGTAAATCGAACTTGCGACTTCTGAATTCTTAGTCAAGGAACGTTAAGCAACGCATTATCGAAAATTATACAAATTTATCAAAAAAAATGACTTGCGCACACCACAATTTGAACTTGCGACTTCTGAATTCTTAGTCAAGGACCGTTCAGAAACGCACTATCGTAAAATTATACAAATTTATCAAAAAAAAATTACTTGCGCACGCCATAATTTGAATTTGCGACTTCTGAATTCTTAGTCAAGGATCGTAAAGCGACGCATTATCGAAAATAATTCGACTTCTGAATTCTTAGTCAAGGATCGTAAAGCAACTTGTTGTCGTAAAATAATACAAACTTATAAAAAAAAATGAACTTACTCACGCCATAATTTGATCTTGCGACTTCTGAATTCTTAGCTGAGTAGTTGGTTATCCGATAAATGGTTCCCGGGGCGGCGGCACACATACCCGCCCCAGAAATATTGAAAACCCCATTTGGGTGACGGGGCGAGAGAGTCCAACTGGAGATTTCAAAGTAAGGTCTCCCTCAATCAGTCTCTCCCGATCCGACCCGCCACGCTTGAACCCGGACACCAATCACTTGGGGTGAGCTATGGCAGATCTACTTCACCAAAAACGGCTAAAGTCATTTCAAGTTAGCTTGGGTTACCGCCGAGATATGGTAGCGGTAGAAGTGAAACCTTCAGAAAATTTAAGTAGACAATTTTCATCACTGAAATAATTTTTTAATCTTAAGATGCTGTTTCGGGGATCTTTTTAGAAAGGGAATAAGACGGTAGTTTTGTAAATTCTGGGACGCTGTCCCCCCCCTGGGGTGTCCTATGGCAGAGGTTGGTTTTCCAGTAAATGGTTTCCGGGGCGGTGGTATAATTGATATGGCCTCCTTCATTCACTCACTCACTCACTCAAATTGATTCTCCCTGCATGTCCTTTACCGTGCTTCCCGTTCTCTTCCACCTTCCCCGCCTTCCCCCTCCCTTGGGTCTTCCCTCTCCATGAAATTTTTTGCCGCATTTCGTACTACCGAAAATATTTATCGTCAAATAATAATAATAGATAATTTAGAGTATGTAGCAGCCCTGCAATAATCTCACAACTCTGTGGCAGCCCTAGAATGCGCCATTATATATCGGATCAACACATCAACAGTAAAACTCCATATAGGTACATGTTTTTTATGACCAATCAGAAGGCTTCCTTCACAACCTCTCTGATTGGTCATTTAAATCGGATCAGCAAAAGAACTGTAAAACGACATATAGGTACATAAGTTATACGATTATGTAGATCAACCAAGTATGTTGATTCACAAGCGACAGATCAACATAGCATGTTAATTTGCAAGCGATTCCCATACAAATTTTGAAAATTTTATGAAAAGTACATCAAATATTTTTACTTGCAAACTGGCAACCTTGGTAACTAATGTAATAATGTTGCCAAATCATACAGATGTATTCCATCATAGCCAAGTTATATGGTGTTAAAGGTGGATCAACTTGGCTTATAACTTCTTACTGGATCAACACATTACGGGAAGAGGCCAATATATATATATATGTATATTTTTTTTTTATATTCCTCTAATATATTTAAATACTTTTTTTTTCTCTTCTAAATAACCAATGTACAATAACTATTAAAATTTGAAAAAAAAAATACATATAAAACTCTCTATTACAACACATAAATACTTGTCATACATAAACATAAATAAACACGTAAACACCTCAGCACAGGTTCTCCTAGTGAGGTGTTCACGAAACATACAACAATACCTATCCACAGTTTCACCTTCACAAACCTACCTTACACCCAACATAATAAAATTACAAAATATATTATGTAAAAATGTTTTCGAAATTGATCTATAGGTAAATACTGTAATATATAGAAATAAATAAATCTGATTTGAGTGTATTTCCACTAGATCGTTCCGAAAGAAATTAGAGGAAATTGGAAAAATTCATGAAAAGGATATCAAAAACGTGGTGTGTGAAATGTAATAATATAAAAGCAAAATGGTATTTTTTCATCGTTAACAAATTAAAAGTAAAGGCACAATAATTTTCACGAACTCGGCCTTGTAAATAAATAGTTTCACCCCTTTTGTAGAGGGCTTGGGATTTCCGCTTATACCAATTCCGCATAGGTAGTTCCGGTTGTAAAAATTAAACAAGAAACCAAGAAAAAAGCCCTCGATACAACATGTTAAAATTTATACGTTATATGACTTCACAAAGAAATTATGGTATTATTTTTAAAGGTGAAGGTTCTTTCTGAGAATTAAAATAAACGAGCAGTAAAGTTATCACTAAAAAGAGCGGATAAAGAATACTCATTTTAATGTGATACACAATTAACAAGATTGCCTTACTGCACCATATTAAGAGTAGATAAATGGTAAATTTTGGTTACCTTTGTATCTAAATTAGACCGCCGCACGATGGTTTCAAATGCTCTTTATCGTCTCATAAATCTGTAACTTCTTTGTTTCTTGTCAAAAAAAAGTTTATTTTTGGTGTGCTGATTAAAAACTAAACAATCTTTGTGATTCATATTTTTATTTCGTGAATTATTATTTTTTTGATGTTAAACGTTTCATTTCAAAGTCAATTTATCATTTTTTAGTACTTCGACAAGGTAATTTTCTAATTAAAAGGAGCGGCGGCAAAACTGTTTTTTGACGCTATTGCGCAAAAATTCCGCAATTTTTTTTGTGGAGTTTTTAGGAGATTTTTTTTCAAATGGGGAGAAAGGGAGGGAGAAGGTTATGGGGAGAAAGGGAGGTCTGGGAAGGAAAAGGTGTGAGGGGTGTGAAGGAAACTAGAGTGTCTAGGAGTGTTGGACGTAAGACCCATTCCAACCTGATGGGCTGGGAAAGTCCCTCTGGAGAGGTCGTCCAATGCGCCCCAAATAATGCTGCAGGGTTCTCTCCGGTCACGAACCGGCATAACAGCAGAGGCGGGGTTTTTTCACCCGGTGAAAAAACCCCACCTCTGCTGCCCTGGGGCAGCCCACCCTAGTCGTGAGCCTGAGGGTCGGGCCTCAGTTTTACCGATCGGTCCGGGCCGACGCACCCACCACCAGGACCTGGACAAACATTAGCCTCATGGACCCGGGCATCCCTGCTAAGTTACCAAGTTAACAAACTACTTGGGGTGACCTTGACAGAGGTGTTAGTCCAATAAATGATTCCCGGGGCGGCGGTACCCATTCCCGCCTACCAAATTAATCCCAGGAGATCATATTTGTCCCAACTCATATGGTCACATAGAAATCGTTAGAAAAAACTTAAGGCGCATCATTTTTAAAACTTTTTAAAGTTTGCATTGAAAAATATCATTACACAACATGGTTATTTCTAATAGTAATATTTGAAAGCATATTTTATAACCTTTCGAAAACAGTTTTTAGTATTCGGATACGTTAACAAATTTTTATTTGGATTTTGTTGTAAAGTGGAAATACTTTTACCTACTGACAAAACACGCCCGAATTTGGAAGGGTGGAAGCTTGCTAACTTTCAATTATACATTTTATTATTATATATTTTTGAAAATGTTCAGTGTGCTCAAGGGCGCAATACAAATATTTCTATTTAGGCTCAATTTTATTATTACAGAAAACTAGATTCTTACTTTCATGTGGAAACCATCCTTACCATACTGATCCACTTCAGATAAACACACTTTTATTAAATAGTATTCCACTCATTATCCATTCCCCGCTTCTATCAATCCTACAACCTTCCCGGAAACTGAGGAAAATGAAAAAATAGGGCTTATTCTTATAATATGACCAAACTATATTATAAAAATAAGCCAATACAAAAACTGAAAGACGAATGGAAACAAATGTTTTCAAAAGGCTTCCTACTTTCGACATTGCCACGGATTTCAGGGAATGTGGTTTTTATTTCTTTATTACATAGAGCGTTACAAAGCACTTCACAAAACAATGGAGAGTATTTTTGCTCAGTTAACTCTGCATTCGAATAAATGTCGCTTTGACGTCAGAGTCCAAGTCATCCATTAATCCAACAATCCAAACATTTATCTATTCTATTGGCTCCGTAAGTCGGGACCGTTTCTAACTTCTATCCAAATGGTCAGAATTCATCCAATAACTTTATCATCCGATAATTTAGAAACAATTCATAAAGTTAATGTCAATTCATATATTTTTTTTATACGACCCCCTCCCCCCACTGTTCAATAAAAGCTAAAAGCTGAGAAACTACATCGCCATTCGGTTGAGCAGCGTTGTGAAGCTGGATGAAGTAAGGACTATAGGAAGTGAATTATGAATGCGTTTCTTGAAGAGGCACGGAATATATGAAGGAGGAAAAACAGATGCCTGACGCCAGACGTGCGCCAATTCCACATGTGAGCCTACTTTCACAAAAACGAAAGAGACCACTCATTAATTGCACTTTTATTATTAAGTATTCCGTTAGGTCCCCGCGTTCCCAATTTCTTCGATTTATAAACCATTTCACTTGAACACTTTAAGATTTTAAGTTCTTGAAAAACTTGTGTTCATTTTGAAGATAATACTATACAATTATGGAAGAAAGCAAACACTTCGTGGCTTGACATTATACAAATTGAAAAAAGTTCTTTGTTTAAAACCACTTTATTTTCATTTTTATTTGTCGACCGGTTTCGGTTGTACTCAGCCTTCCTCAGGATAATAAACGTATAAACTTTTTTATTTATTTACTAATATAAAATTTTTATTTATTTTATTATTTTAAAGAAGGTTGAGTACAACTGAAACCGGTAGACAAATATAAATTATAATAAATTGGTTTTAAACAAAAGAAATTCTTTCATTTTGTATAATACTAGTTTACATTTACCGAGCCGAAACGGTAATTATTTATGTATTTCTCTCGGTGGAAAAAAATCGCAAAGCATGCTCCGAAAATTAATGAATTTCTGTTAATCTGTTATTTCATATTGTAGGTATAAAAATGCACGGTGGATCTTTTAATACTTTAGATATTTGTCGAGAGATTTTTGCTTTATTTTAAACGAGTGGTGGTTACATAAATATTTTCTCACTTTTTGCTAAATAATAATCGTTTTGTATATTGGCGCGTTCCCGCTAACAATCGTATTCACATATCTCACTTTCAAACCATCTTCTTCCTCTTTTTGAACGCTACTACGGAGCCTTTCCACAGCTCTAAAACTACAACCTACTGAACTTTCGACGCAACCTTTAACTGAATTGTCAATACCAATTACATAATAATATAAACTGGGTGTTAAGCATGCACATGACTTACTTTCATCAGTGATTCCTGACATTGTTTGAAATAAAAAAAATGTTAATGAAATTTTCATTTCCGGTGATTTTTTTGATGTTTTATTTATTTTTATCAACTACGTAAAAATAAACGTAAGTATCGAGCAACAAAGGTTGGGGTGCATGGTTAAGCGGTTACTCGGCTTAGTTACCAACGATAACATGTTGATTTTTTTTTTGTTTTGAAGGAAAAAAATTGAATAAAAAAAAAATCTCCATCAAATCAATCATTTTATGTATTTTTTTAAAGTTATTTCTTCTAAACCAAAAAATATTCTTCCATCTGTCAATACTGGTCGTTCAGCTGAATAACCGCCCAACCCCTCATCCCGACGATACTTCTCCAATCCCTACCGATTTTTTTAATGTTTTAAGATGAAAAAAAAAACATCGGACACCAAAATTTCAATTACATTTTTTACTCCAAATAATTTCAGGAATCACTGGTTAAAATGAGTGACAGTATTGCCTTCACACGCTGTTTATATTTAACTACTGATAATATTTCCACATTTATCCTCAAGATGCCCTCCACCATCATTTATTGTGGAAAATCAATTTTAGCTGTTGCGATAGTGTTTCCTAATAATGGCCATGACCCTTGGTTTTGACTTTGTTTATTTTAAGTCTAAGGGCTTCTCCTTGTGTATCTAATGACTGACTTCATTCTTCAAATGTTATGAATTAAATAATAGTGTTAGTTTGAAATTGTGTCAATGGGTTTACATTCTGACAATAAACGCAGAATGGCCAGGAACCTAATTACTAGAAGCATAATTGTGATGTTCTTTGTTCTTAACTACCAGTTGTTAAGGGAACTTTCCCTTTGTTGTTGTATTAGATTACAGTTTGTAATATTTGGAACAACACATTTACAACAATGGTTAATTTATTTACTTTCCTAAAGATTCAGAGAATACTCAGTGGCGTTTTGAACGCGCCTCATATTTCAATAGGGTTTAAATATTAAATGTTTGTTTACACCACTGATAAATGTAATTATTAATATTTTAGGGGATTTGTAGTTTTATTTAAGTTTCATTGTCGTATCTTATTTCTATCTCGTGGTTACAACCAATCAACTGTCGGAGGATTACAAACTCTAAAATATTAAATCAACTAATCAACACAATGGGAAGCACCATAGAGCATTTATAAAGTCAGTTTAGAGAAACAAATAAGACAATAACAAATAAAAGAAATATCTCAGAAAGTTATGATGCTAAAAAGTGTTTTTTTATAATATTTATTTATAATATTATAAATTGTGTTAAGCAAAACCGGTCGGTATTAAAAATAAAATATTTATTTATTTGATGCTATATTTTACATTTCAAAGTATAATCCAGTAATGTTAGCCTCACTGGGTGGCTCACAAGTGCTAAGGCCCCCATTTTATAATTCAAGAAAAAAATATATACATATCTATCAAATTTTGAAAGAAAAAAAAATTATATTGGTGACTATAAAAACATAAAATTACGATAAATTTAACTAAAGCTATAAGCAATATTAAAGTGAAAACTAAAGTAAAATTAAAAATATTAAATTTAATCAAAAATTGGCACATATTATGTGTTGTGTGTTTGGGAGTGATGTGTGTTTTATATTGTTTTTGTATGTTGCGTGTTATACTTTTCATATGTTTTATTCTTTCGTGTTATGAAATTTCGATTTTGTTCTTTTATCCATTTTTTAATTTTGTGTCTGAATTTATTTTTGTTTTCCTCAATTTTATTTTCAAGTGTAAGACTGTTGAATGCTTTTATAGGATGATATTTTTAGTTTCTTTGTCCAAAGCTTTTATTTACCGTCGGAGTTTTTATGTTTTCTTTGTACTCTTGTCTAAGTGATCTGTTAGTGATATTTTGTGTTTGTTAAAATTGTTTTTTTTTTGTCAAATATGTAGTTTAGTAGTGTTTTAACGTATATTAGGCATATACCTAGTCACAATTATTGAATATTTGGTCTGTATCGGTCAGTCTATGTTTTTTTTTTAATTACTTTTAAAATCGTTTTCTGCGTGATTCCTAAATGATCGATTGCTACGTTTGTTGCTCCTCCCCAAACATTTATTCCATATTCTATTACTAAAAGTTAATTGTGCTTTTAAACAATTTTTTTTCATTTCATCAAAGAGTTTTTGCTAAGCGAAAAGTTGGTTTTGAACTAGACAGCCATCGTTTTTGCAAGAGAGGAAATTATTATAAACTATTAAATAAATACTTCAAATGGAAGAGTGCCTGGTGCAAATTGTAAGGTATGTAGAACAAATAAATATGTTTTAAAAAACGTGAACCCGCTCTAAACTGATAAGCAAAATTAAATTGAATAATAAGTAAAATTAAAATACCTAAACTGATAACAAATAAATATGTTTTAAAAAACGTGAAAACCCTAAACTGAAGTTAAATTAGGCGAACACTTGAAAAATCGACACCAAGCCGAAAAATGCATTTTCCCCAAAGTTTAATCACCCAAAGTATCAAAGCTCAGAAGCTTTGTGCTAAGCTAACCATGTCTGATTCATGGCATAATATTGTAATTATCCCCGCAAAGTTCCGTACATACTGGATACCGTACTGAGACTAATTCACGTCTAGGTGTATACAACCTCAATTTATAGAGCGGGCTGAAGTTACTTAACAATATGTTCACGGCTGAACACCGGCCGTAGACCAGCTGAACTGGGATGTACGTATATTATATCTATCCGATAATATGTGGCGTGCAGTATCTACTCCGAGCCGTGCATCAAGAGCTTGCAAACTCCAAAGATTGTTATATCATTAAGTATATTATGTATAAATTTTCATCTTAACCACAAATTGAAAAATATGTTCGTGTGATTGCTGGGTCAATTTTGAATAATTTTATCAGTAGTTAAACATAAATGTACAGTATGTTAAAAGATGCACTTGACTTAACTTTAACCAGTAATTCCTAATATTACTTGGAGCAAAAAATGAAATTTTGGCCTCCTTTGACATTTTTAATGTTTTTTTTAACTTAAAACATAAAAAAATAAGTAGGTATTGGACACAATCAGTAGGTCAAAATGAAGGGTTCGGCGGGTACTCAACTGAGTGACCAGTAAGACAGGCGTTAGATGTTTTTTACAGCAATTAGGCGTAGGAAAAAAATTTAAAAAAAATAAGCCCATCAAAAAATGTCACCGGAGACTAAAATTTTATTTTTATTTTTATTCCAAATGTCGGTAATCACTGATCAATTTTTTTCGACTCGCTTCGCTAAAGTCGGTTTATTTTTTTTATTTTATCCATTTATTTTATTTTAAATGCACATTTACAGTCACACATAACCAATAATAAACATACATTTTATTTTAATAAGCAATAATAGCTTTTTGAATCGTTGAAAATTTAGTTGAAAAATATCTATGTCAGGGGACAGGTAATTTAGTAATAGAATCATTTTTCCGAGCGGCATTACTAATGGTAAGTTAGTTCTGCATCTCGAAACAACAAAAGTTCTGTGATGCGCGCTCTTGTGAAGTTGTCGGAGACATAAAACTCAATTTTTTGTATTATATCGGGAATACAGATTATTTAGTGAACTAGAGTGTTTTCAAATACCTATTCATTTTACTGTCGAAAGATAAGACAAAATTCTCAAGAGCCCATGTTAAAAAAATATATATATTAAGTTCATAAATTTTGATAAACCCATATCAGGAAAAAAACATTAAATCCGTGGTTAGCTTACAGAGATATTAAACGCTTCATTTTATATTTATATTAAAATTTAATCAATAGAAACATCATAATATCCTCTACCAGCTCTTTCTTGTTGAGACTTATATATTAAAATTAGATATGTTTGAATGGTGTAATATTTCCCGGAATCTTATTTGCGCGCGCAGCGTTTAATATATTATAAAATCTGATTTTCAAATTTCCCTATCCTCATAATCACTTTATCTACAAATTAAATCCGAGTTCTTCTCCCGTTTACCTAATTATATGGTCTCGTGTTAGGTTTAAGTTCGGCGAAGTGGTTGCCTGGCAGTATGTTCTTACGATAATCTGTGTGTATTTCTTCATTCGGCGCTATTTAATTACACGCCGGAGAAGTTGACGGCTTATTATTAAGCGTAATATAAATTTCACAAGATTACAGCCTCCGGTGGAGAGGCTCCGATGTATCATTTTACCCACTTGCTATCTCGAGCGCGGTTAACTAAACAAACATATTTGTTTGAGCGATAATCTTATCCCCTAATAACCATCGATAAGCCGAGAGAGGAGTTTAATAAGATCATCCATCAATTTGAGAAGTGAATGCATCGACCAAGCAAACATCAACATCATAACAATGTGATATTGGCCATGGAAATACTGTATTTCTGACTTTGTCAAATCAATTTTTTTAAATGTGTAAATAATATTATATGTTGTAAAATTTGCTAAACTCAAATTCATCGTTACCTATTGATACCGTGTAAAAACGTATTACCTACCTCTGGTACCTGGTTAACTCTCTTAAGAATTGTGTAACATTTATTTTTCTCGGTCTGTTTGTAATGACTAATATTTATTTTACGAGTTAATTCTACAATTTTAAAGATGGGAAATTATTTATTCTGGTGTATGATTAGGTATAAAAATATGTTTAAGTATATTGGCAAAATAAGCAAGAGTTCACTATACACACTGTGAAGTATTTATTGGTTTTATTTATTGGCGTTTATCCATGTACATTTATTCTTCATAATTTTGGGAATTTTTAAATCATTCACCAATAGAATAATAAATAAAAAACAATGTAATGTAAACAGTTCTGATAAATGGCATCCATTTAAAACTACAATAAGTGTTAAAATATTTCCTGGTTTTAGAATTTAAAATGGAATGGGTATCGATAATAACAATAAAAGGAAGTGATATGTTTCAATTCAAATCGCTGAAAGCAAAAAAGGAAATGTGTTGAAAGAATTCAACAAAAAAATATCTAAATTTTCCTTTATACTTACATTTCCGATCGAAATTTATTTTTCTAGGTATATTTTAGATGTGGTTCTTGTTAAACACTGATGCTTGTGTATAATCTGTTAAAGATGACAGTTCCTTTTTATAAATAAAAGTATGCAGAAGGGGTGTTTTTAGTACAGATAAAATAAGTTAATATTAACCCTTTTTTTAATAGCATTTTTTTCTCAGCTGACGCATGCTCGTTAAAAAACTGTAATAACTTTCCGTATCGACCCCAAAAAGAAAATAATTTTAATTTATCTATCCTTTAGTGTCCACGAAAAATACAAAGAATACTGCAGCTACGTGAATTCGTATTCTGTAATGTTCCGACATGCACACAGAAAAGGAGCTTCAGAAAGAAAATCCTGCTGGCGGCAATGTAAAATAATAAGATAAAACAGTGCTCATGTTGTGCTTCATAATTTCAACTCCTATTCTTTCGAATCACGCCATGCAGATATTTCCCAAGACATTACAAGTACATTACATAGATATATTTATGTGCTCTAACTAAGGTCAAACTGCCTATGGCAGAAATTGGTAAGAGAAAGCCGAAAAGGTAAAAAAAAAATCTTAATTTTTTCATTGACGTTCAACTAACCAACTGGCTGAATAACCATTTAATTGGCCGTTTGATTTAAATTTGTATGTATACCAGCGTATATAAATTTCATTTCATTTGTCACTTGTCTTATTTATGTTTTATAATGTGTTAATATTTTTGATTTCTCTTTTTACTTCTTTTAAGCGGTATTTCAGAACCAAGTAGTTTTTTTTTTTCATTTGACAAATATGGCAAGTTTAGCACCAGGTACAGACACGGTCATGGCCGGACAAGACCCGTGAGCCCCGGCCTCAAGGTAGGGGCCCTAGGCTGGACACAGTTTTTTTTTTTAATATTAACTACACACAGGAGGCGCGTGAAGAAATAATTTCCTTATGGCATAATATGTCAACTTGAGCGATGCTGTGAAATTGGTACACATTCAGGACGTAGGACTCGGAATAAAATATATCAAATTTATCCAATAGAGTACCAACGTCTGGGTCCTGGTTATGTGCCTAAACGTTACACATTGAGAACACAGAAAAAATATTCACATTATTATGTAGGCGGAAAATCTTGCTTGTGTAAGACGCAGTGTGGGAATCTGAGGCATTTGTCCATTCGGCTACCAGCCGGTTAAGGGTCTACTATTCGTATTTCGACCGATTTCTTACATATCTCAATTAAACATTTGAAGTTTTTAAGCTCTTAAAAAAATATATGTTATTTTTTAAGATAATATCTAGATACATTCCACGCCGAAACGCAAATTATATGAAATTCCCTCGATAGAAAAAAATCGCAAAGTATGCTCCGAAAATTATTTTAAACAAGTCTATTTCTTTTATTTTACAAGTTATATTTGTGAAAAAATTCACAATGTTTCTTTAAATGTTACTTAAGATACGTTCCACGAGATTTTTGTTTTAAGGAGTCATGTTTTATTAAGCTTTTTCGCAATTTTCGCTGCTTTTCTGCGACTTAAAATATTAGCGCGCTCTGTCCAATATTCGTAATTACATATCTCTCCATCTTCTTTTTTTTCAGCGCCGTGCGTTTCAAGAGTGCGGACTGATATTTTAAAGGTTTCCATTTTAAACAATATAAAAATATTTTTGTTAAATGACAAAAGTATCTTCGTCTAAATATTGTTGGGATACTAACTCTCCGAAAAATAAAAATCTATGGCATTTATTGGTTTTCGCCTGCTGCACTTTTTCCATGCGATCTCGAATGTAATTATTCACATTTCACTCCCACTCGACCATACAGGCATCTGACCCATTTGCGGATACAACAGAAAAATTTTCACCTGCGGCGCTATTCCGTGTCTGCCTTCGCTCTCGTCACTAACAAATATTTTCTTTATATCTTCATTTATAATTGTGTCGGACGTATTGAAGCATCTAAACGTAACCACGGGTCTCACACGGGTAACACACGATTATGTGGCATAGCACTATCTCACACAAATCCCTTCAATTTATTGAAAAAAATGTTGTTGGTTGTTTTACTGTTGCACGTCTTTCAAAAGGGAGGCCATCTTAGGCCCTTTTACGGCTTAAGACAGCCCTGAAAGGCTATTCCCTTAAATTTGTGATAAGAGATCGTTCTCCCGCGAGAAATTCTGTCAGATTTGTATGACTTTCTACAGCTGTTAAATGAATAATTAATCATCCATACTCGCACGACTTCATGTTTAAAACGACCCAAACTAAAATACGTGACAACTCACAGCTGAAATTTTGACATCGGCCGATAGAAAAAGCAAATAACAGCCGTAGAAAATCACATAAATCTGACAGCACTTCTCGCGGGAGAACGATCTCTTATCACAAATTTTAGGGAATAGCCTTTCTGTTCATAACCCAGAGCGACACCGGGTACAGTCATCTTTATTCTGATTACTTCCTTGTTCCTTTTCTGTAAGCTCTACAAAAATTTGCACAAAAAATACATGACAAATGCTAGTTTACCACTTGTATGATCCTTTAATTCACACTAGTACACAATATCGCCGCTCACATTGTAACACCGCGTATCTCATTTTAAACAGATTTTTAAGAGGAACAAAAAACCGTTTAATAAAAATAGCTCAACTTAATAGGCATTTAAAATGACATTCGCGGTGTAACACATAAAAAGGCCGCGAAATGCGTGGTTCTTATGCGAGAAATATACAATATGCTATTCGCTTTCTTCAAATAATAAAACAAAAAACAATTGTAAGCACTTAAATAAATCATGATAATTTTATTATTATTACTAAAAAAAATTTTTAGTAATGTTTTTTTTTTACATGAGCTCCACACAGGAGGCCCTGAGGAAAATAATTTCCCTCAGGGCCTATTTCATCATTGGGGATGCTGTGTGGAGGGTTTTTTTGGGAAAGGAAGGAGAGGAGAGTTCTGGGAAGGAAAAGGGTTTAAGGGGTGGGTAGGAATCTGCGGTTCGGTGTGTCCTGGTCATCCGCCTCCAAGACCTGGACAAACCTCACCCCATGAACCCGGGCACCCCTGCTAAATCACCAAACGTAGCGAACCACTTGCGTAGCGAAACTTTTATTTAAACATTTACTACTAATCATAGAAAGGTACCGTAATAACCTATCCAACCGTCAGGCGATCGCCATCCTGCATCCCTCGCGCAATTACTAAAGCAGTTTTGCGAAAGCTGTGTACGTTCCAACCAACGATTTCATTATTAGGTAAAAACATCAATAGAAAAAAACCTATACATTAAAATCCATGTTATTAATACGTTGAACTGCTCGATAGTCATGAAATGCAGCTCGACTTCACCGGCGGCAAAGAGAGCATCGCATCGAAATGTTGAAAATAGGCATAAAAAAAATTATTCATTGTTGAAATAATATATCTGTGGCTTGCTTCTAAAAGGACCGATGTTTCTTTTACGATATATATTTTTGGAAATATCTCCTGAAAAATCCGAACTCTAAAAAAAACCTCTCAATTTAGCAAAATTATTTTTCAATTTTCGGGTGCCAATGTTAGACCAAAAATTGCTTTTCTTAAAATTGAAACTTGCAAAACTTTCAAATTCTACGTAACTCTCGTGAAATATTAAAATTGATTTTAGCGTGTTTAGAAGCAAGTCACCGATTTATATGTATACAAGTTAAATCATTTTTTGTATTTACTATTATTTGAAAAATAACACGTTCCATAGTGGAAGACACTCTCAGTTTAGCCTCTCAGAATTGAAACGTTGCTTGAAATGGCTTTGGCCGTGTTTGGTGACCAGATCTGAATAGCCAGGTACTTCTCCATCGCATTCTCGTCTCCACTTCCTTCGGCCTCACAACTTATCCCTATTGGGGATGACGGGCACGATGGCTCCTGGCGGTGGGGAGTAGGTTCTAGTGTGAGCGGTTGGGACTCTTGTGCGGTTTTAAAAATACTATCACCGGTTATTTCAATGTTTTACAACAACAATTTGTGATCTGTATTAGCAATGAGAAAATTCGCAATCAAAATAATGTTGATAAAATTAATTCGTGTCTATTAAATCATTCTGCAAAGTGTGTACGTTTACTTAACTAAGCGACCGTTCATTGTTAATTGATGAAAATGGTCGTAGTTGTGGAGTAAGGAATGACAAAACCCTTTAGAAGATTATGGATATAACTTAATTTCTATCCTTCGAGGTAATTCAGGCCGTTAGGATCTAAACGCTTAAACATACAAAACAACTTATTTCAGAACAGCTTTGGGTACTCGGAGTAGTAAATTATTTTATTCGAGAAATGCTCAAGATCCCGCCAAAGTTCAGACGTGCAAATTCGATCTTTGAAATCTATTTTAGTGGCGTGGTGCAACCGTTGTTTTAAATAGAGCTTATCCTGTAGTTTTATCAGTTTCAATTCAACGAAAGAAGTTGCTACTGGCCACAGAATACTTGGAAAAATCACGGTCACAATTTTTTTTTGTTCATAATAAAATAACTTACATAATTGTTATACACTGGATGCAACTGAATCTTTTTCTGTTTCACATGTTGTGTTTTAGAGTCGGTAATTTTGTCTTCAATGATTAAATATTGCAATGTAAGGTTTTACTCATCAAGTTATTCCGCTGAAAAAATATTTATCCTAGACTTGTAGAAAAGTCAATAGATGTCGCACATTTAAATAAAAATGGATATATTTATCCGAGACACTATCTAAATTATTTAAGTTCGGCTAGAATCTTGCAATCGTACATAAAGATAGCAGCCTCCGTGACGGCTTCTGTGGTCGAGGGTTAAGGCTCTTGGTTAGCAATCCAAAGGTCGAGATTTTATTTGATTAATTTGTGTTATTTCACAATTAATTAATTACAAATAATATTTAGTTTATTTTAGTTTTATTTTAATATCTTTGGTTTAAATCAAGATATTCATTACATCTAGTTTATGAAGTTGGACTATCAGGACAAATATGATTCGTGACAAAGTGTTTGATTTTTCGAAAGCGACGATTATGAATTATGAATTTATTTAATTAGTTAATTAATAATCATGAGAAAAACCACCTTGAATTATGTATCTACCTCATTGGATTTCCCTATAAAAGGCTAACTTTTCTACCAGATACTTTGTGCTGCACTCCTGAGGAGCAGGTTCGAAATGTTCTACAGGAAAAAGGGAGCAGACATGTTTTTCGAAATCAATTGTTCGAATTTCAGTTTTTCGAAATACTAATTTTTCCAACAGCATTTGGCCGAAAGAGATGTTTTTCAAATTTGTTAATCAACTTTTAACTCGGTGTACTGCCAGACGTACCAGTTATAGATTAGGTTAGGTTAGGTTAGGTTAGGTTAGGTTGTACGTACTGTATACATACTTATATCAATTCGAAAAACTAGTGTTTCGGTCAATTGATGTTCGAAAAAAATATTTTCAAAAATTTTAAGTTCGAAAAATTTCATTTCAAACCATTGAATTCGAAAAATTGATTTTGAAAAATTGCAATTCGGTCAATTTACCTAGACCCAGGAAAAAAATTTCCATCGCTTGAAAAGGTTTCCTCATCACTGCTACAGTCCATAAAGGCCCACACAGTGCAGCTCATGCAGCAAACAGTCAGAGGGTAGGCGACTGACAGCACAGCTAAAGTGGTTTGTCCTACCCCTGGGAATGGCTGCCGTAGCGATCGATTCTTGGAAAGTGAATTCAATAATTGAGAGCCTATTCATGGCCTGGTTCACGGCAAGGGGATTTAGGCAAATACTTGGAACGTGGAAGAAAATTATTATAAAAAATGGCGGTACTTACTTTCAGAATATTTGATGAGTTTTTTCATGCTCGATAGTGTCCATCATTTTTGCTTACATCATCTTATTTTATTTCACAAATTGTTAAATACAGGTCTCAAATTTAAATGACGTCTAAAAGAAATGTAAAGTGTTACATCTATTAAAAAGAAACACTATTTAAAAAGGTAATAAAATAAGTTTTTATCCACACATTGGTCATGTGGATAAAAACTTCCGTTTAAAACTTTTTTTTTAATCAACCCGTAATGAAAACGTAGTTTTTTACGATAATACATCTATTTTCAATTTTTGAGCCATCTCCTTGGCCGGCCAGTAGCCGATTTCAGAGAAATGTGTGTGTGTGTATGTGTGTGTGTGGGCATGAGAGCCGAGAGAGATTGGTATAATTGTCACGAAAAACGAGTCTATCTGCCGAGTTTCTGTATTGTGTATTTAACATATGTTTTTTAGTTGTAAATAATATGATGCTGGATAATAGTTTATCATTTTCCTATAAATAACATTTTAGTTTTTGCGGATTTAATTTTATCGTAATTTTTCAATATTTGAGATATATCAATATGTGCAGTTATTATTTTGGAACAAAATTTAATTTGTTCATTAGGTATACATTTTCGTATTTCATTAGATATACATTTTAATCATTTTACATTTTCGTATTTCTTCCCAGCAAAACATAATTCAACTGCAGGTGAGCTAATTGCCACCATCGCGGCATCGGAACACCTCATTAGTGCAGAGATAATGCCAATAATTCATCAGGTCTAGTGTAACACCTTTGTGCTTACCCTAACGCGTTTTGAAATACGTAGGTAAGCGATTCATAATGCTGGGCTGCACTTTGGGTTGCGACCACACGCCACTGCTGGTACCCAACAGGTACTTAGAACACCTCTGCATTCCTACATCAGATCATCCCAGTTCCCCAGAACAGACATACAGAATAAAACATTAGCATTAAAAAAACATAATAACGAAAGTGTTTCCTGGAGTTACGTCATTAAGTACCTACGATAAAATTGTTTCTTCGGCTCCATTACACATCTTAGCAACAGAAAAGAACGGCAATTTTCCTTTCTGCATAATAAATAAATGAAGAACGCCGGAGGAAAATATTGCAACTCATATATACCAGGGAACGTTCCCTTTAGAGACGCCATTAATGTACCTACTCATTGCAATGAAGAAAGAAATTCTGTAAATTATTAAATTTTGCTTTCTAACCTAGTATCTATTAAAATAAAAGCATTAAAAGCTATTACAATATCAAACAAGATATGTAGACGTACATTTGAGAGACGGTTTCCGCTACGTTTGGTGACTTAGCAGAAGTGCCTGGAATAATGGGGTGAGGTTTGTCCGGATCTCGGTGGCGGATGTGTCTGCCCACCGACTGCGTGGCAGGCCGAATCGGGAGGAACTGGTTGAGGGAGACCTTTGGATCTCTCCAGCTGGACCCTGTCGCATAGCGGAAGTGGTGGATTCATTTGTCCGTCACTCCTGGACTCACTGACCCCCAAAATCCCACCCAACCCTTATGCTTTTTTAAGAAACCTTTACAAATACCCTTCATACAGCATCCCCAAAGATTACATAGGCCTGAGAAGAATTATTTTCCTCTGGGCTTCATGTGTTGAGCTAACATAAAAAAAAATTAATAATGTAACTTGTTTATCGTTGGTCGCTTTGAGTTCGTAGAGTTCTCATTTATTTAAACAACAATGGCATATTTTTAAACTTACGGCCTTAGTTTTTCTCAAGTGAGCTGTTTTGATAAATTATCAGATAAAGCGCTCTCATAGCCGGTGTTTATTTTTTCTGTCAAATGTTAATCGGTACCCCTGTCTTAAAGCGTGATCCCGGGCTCGTTTCGCTCGACTTACTCCCGGAAAAGGTTGAGCCTCTCCCGGCTCGGGATAATAAATGAATATTTAAGCCTCCTTTGAGAAGTTGCGTCTAAAGACTAAAATAAGTATTTTTACTTACAACCCACGATGAAAACTGAGCCACTTCACAAAAAGAGAATGCACATAACAGTTGTTACTTGTGTTGATGTTTGTTTTCTGCTTCATCCTTTTTGTATTGGACCATGATCCTTGGAATCGTAAGCTCTTTATCCTTACCTGACATTGCTACACGCAATTTTTCCAGACGTACACCTTCTTAGGCAAGCGAAAAATTTACTCGACCGAACGACATGTGCGGATTTCTCAACAGCACATTTTTTATACGAGAATTAAAATATTTGAGGTAACGTGGTCGCATAAAAAAAATCCTTTCTTCTGTTACTATGTATTGAAGTTAAAAATTGTACTTCTATACTAATATTATAAATGCGAAACTGTTCGAGTTTGTTTGCTACGCTTTCACGCATTAACTAATTAAGAAGACTTTAAAAATTAGTTCACCAATAGAAAGCTAAATTATATGTGAAGACTATAGGCTGTATATGATGGTAAGCTCTGGCGTTATGAAATTATAATTATTAATATATTATATTTGTTATACGTTTTCTGTCGCTAACAAAAGCGAGTTTTTGCTAACGTCCGAAAAAAAATCGTTTCCATGGAAACGATATTGATATATTTGTGGGCTCTATGCTGGTAGGTACTCGGCCCCCTACTTACTGGTCGGCTACTGCTCCAGAAATTCAAATATTTGAATATGTTTTGTTTTATTTGGACAAGCTTATGTTTCGGAATAAATGTCAGATGAGAGTTCCTACATTAAAAATATAATTCGTAACGATTATAAGGACTGAATAATAAAAAGTGTAATTTTTTGTTATATTTACAAACTTCCAAATATTTAAATAAAAATAAACATCCGAAATGTTAGTAAGCGTATTAATTCCGAACGAATGAACAAAATTAGATGATTATTTTTTTTTTAGCTATAGCATTATGAAATTTAGGTGGCAGGCGAGATGTTTGAAAACTGAATGTAAAGGAATGAATGTATGGAATGCGGGAGGGGGTGGGGGTGGATGAAGGGGGGGATAATTGATTAGTGCAAGCGCTACAGTAATTTCCCGTAATACCATGCCAGCAAAGCCGCGGGGAAAAGCTAATAAATAATAAAATTTATTCTAAAAAATCAATAATACACAGGTAGATTTTTTGTGTGTCAAATGACTGAGCAATCTTTTTGTTTATTCGATGCGTCCCAGTCGAAGCACTTTGAAAACTTGATTTCTTTCGCAAATTGTGAAAGCAAAAAATATTCCGAGACCTCTATTGTTTGCTCCAATAACCTGATAATATTCATTAGCATACAAAGAGGAATGGAATAGTTTTCATAAAAATATGATAACAAGAAAAAGCTTCACTTCCCATCTTTTTATTGTCATAAATTTTCTTATTCATTTATGTGGGGTACACATGTAATTCCATATTTGAAGACATTCGTTTTATTTATAGTTGAACATTATTCTGATTCGCTGTACTTATTGATTCAGCAGAGAGAATGAAGGATCTAGATCGCACCTCTTTTGAGGTTAGTTGTATGGCGTAATTAAGGGATGTTTTGGAAATAAACTGTTATCGAGACCATTATTATCCCTCAGGCATAATCCTTTGATATTATATAGGTAACTTTTAATATTGTAAATTTCGCGAAAAGCGAGACCTTTGAGTTTCTGAAAACCTTATTTATTAAATAAACGCCTTATTAATATTAGATACTTGTTTTCAATGAGTGACAGGTCCCGACGGTTCGGAGTTTGCCAACGCGTTTTGTAACTTTTAGAGAGAAAAGTTCAAC
This sequence comes from Glyphotaelius pellucidus, assembly GCA_936435175.1. NCBI lineage: Eukaryota > Metazoa > Arthropoda > Insecta > Trichoptera > Limnephilidae > Glyphotaelius > Glyphotaelius pellucidus. Next base: position 33,895,654 of record OW386537.1, on the reverse strand, counting down.
AGTGGGTAGCACTATTGCGTTCTGCGTAGGTACCTTTCACTGGGTTCGGTAAATATAATGCTTATTTTACTAACTACTATAACAGCCTACGTTGATGTTCCTAAATTTTGCATTCACTCTCACGTAACGTTTCTCAAACAAGCCCGTTTTTTTCTAAATGAATATGAATTACTTGTCAAAAATAAATGTAGGTAATTTGAATAAACATAGTATCATTATGGGTCTGTTGCTTCACCGAAACAAAATAATAACAGAACTTGAATAGAACTTTTACAGAACCAAAAAAATTTACTTCAAGATTTGATAAACTGTTCAAATTCCATGAAACAACTGCCGTTAAGAAAATTTAAAAATGGTTCTGTCTTCCGAAAATCTGAATATCCGTGTCTCAATAAGACATGCATCTGAAAACATTTTAAATGGTAGCTGTTTGTGTAATCTTTTTGTTCGGAAAAAACAATCGGAGTGTTTTATTTTTTTTTCACATATTTATATATTTAAGTACATGTTCAAATATTCCAATACTACTCTTCCGTGGAAGCATTAGCTTGTGGCTGGAAATGCAGTGTACATTGTTTCATTATAGATTTTATCATTTATGTTTCTAATTTCTTCCGGTAGTTGACTAAAAAAAATTCTTCCTTGGTAACTATAATCATTTTGTGCAATGGAGGTGTTTAATTTTGGGCATGGAAAATATATTTATGCCTAGTACGGTTTTCAGTTAGAAATTGAAACTTGCCTTTTTCTTTTGTGACTTGAATCAATGCATTTTTAGTGTACAAATTTTTGAATAAAGGTACTTGGAATTCTTTGAATAATCGATCCGTTGTGTAGTCAGAAGGTTTTTTTTAATATGATTTTAATTATTAATCTCTGTACAACTTCTATCGGGGAAATATTAGTTTTACACGCGGATTTCCAACTGACGATAGCATATTGTGAGGTTGATTGAACCAAGGTATAATAAATTAAATATAAGGTTTTTATAGACAAAAACATCTAATTTTCAAAAATATGTAGGTACATCAATTTTCTAATTTTTTTTACTACTTGACAAATTTTTTCTTTCCATTTCAATTTTTTATCGATAATTACTCCTAGACATTTAATTGTGTTTGTTATTTTTAATATTGTGCAGTTTGGGATACAATAATTTTTATTACGTGTTTTAGAATTTTCATGGATGATAATGTCAAATTTAAAGGTGTATCATTTTTGTGTATTGCAAACGAAAATGTTTTATCACTATTTAGCGATAGTAAATTAGCATTGAAGAAATTCTTAAGAATATTTATGTCTTCGGTGATTGATTTTATTCTTACAGCGACCATCAAGTGCTGACAGCAATTAGTTATTCTAGCACATGACGTTATTTTATCGACGATGAAAAAATATGTATTATAATACATTCATATTGCCCCGAATATCTGATACAAGATGGTCGTCCTACTCTAGGACCCCCCAATGCGGTGAAGTTATGTCTCTACCACAGGGTACTTTTCCATATCCCGCGACGTGTGCCAACCCCTCTAACCCCTTCCTCTCCCGCCCCCTCCCTGGCCGGCACTGGGAGGGGGCGGCCTGTGATAAATAACATAATGTGAGAAAATCTCAAGATGCTCGGAATATAGAGTACCAAATAAAATGCACTATGTGAGCACAGTAAAGCGCCAAGATTATTTTTCAATGCTATCGCGCCGTCAGATTTAATGGCCTTGATGCTGAAAACTGCGGGACGCCATATTGTTATGAAAATTAAAAATCAACCGGTAAAGTTTAGTTACGTGATCCAATTTCCTGTTCATACGGAAATAGGCAAGCCATTTGTGCGACCTAATGGAATTATCTTTGCACGATAAACTCGGTTTCGCGAAAGATACCTACGTTTACACAATTTCGAGGTTCCGCTTGTCTAAAACCGTATCGCAGTTATAAATCGTTTCAATGCAAACAATCGATAAATTTCAATATTCAACACCTTTCCAGATTGAAGATCCTCCTTAGTTGTTGGTTAAATATTTATAACCAATAAAAACACCCCGTTACCTTGAAACTAATTTTCAATCACCTGTTCAAAGTACACTTTGAACGTTGTAAAAGAAACGTTAAAACGCCCCTTAATACTAAGGGTCTCGGCGCGGTGTTCCCGACTCCACCCCAGCCCTAGTTCGGCGGAACGGGTGGCAGGGTGTCGGGAGGGTTTAGGAAAAGAAGAATGCGGGGGACCGTAGACTTAAGTGGATCATAAAATAAACCGCGTGGTTGAGACAGAGGTCTGGCGGCTGTCGCGGAAAGGGATGAAAAAGTGACAAACAAAAAATTCCCCATTCGAGTAACGCTGGAATCGAGTCGCAGAGACAATCATGTGTGACGTCATAATGCGGTGCAATGACTCAGGGACATATTACTTTAATAAGAGATAGCGCTTTTTTTCGGTTTTACTGAGGATATACTCAGTTGTAAACCTTACGTGTACATTAAAATTATAATAAAAGGTATTAGTAGTAATTACTAGATATCATTAACGTTAGATTCGTAAAAGATGCGTGAAGTAAGCCATGAGGTTTCGAAGCATAAAATTATTAATTCATTGGATATTAAAAAATGAATCATGAGATCAAGAAGTAGTATTGAAATAGTTAAAAAAGGAAGCTACCATAAGGCGCGATTCAAGTGACAAAATCCAAGTAAGTTATAAATAGGTACTTATTATTTTTTCATCAAGTCATATATATTTTGTACTAAACAGTAAAAATAAATCTTACAATATTATTATCTATTATTTAACGAAAAAAAAATTGTTAGCAGTATGCCATCATACATACGCCATATTGAAAAAAATAGTGATGACAGCGAATGTAGAGCACATTGTAAATGAGTAAAGCGATGAGAAATATGTAAAACTTCCACACATTTTCAAACAAATTGCCATAGGTCACCCCAAGTGGTTCGCTACGTTTGGTGATTTAGCAGGGGTGCCCGGGTTCATGGGGTGAAGTTTGTCTAGGTCTCGAAGGTGGATGACCAGGACACACTGAACCCCAGATTCCTACCCACCCCTTAAACCCCTCTCCTTCCTACCCACCCCTTAAACTCCTTTCCTTAAACCTTAAAACCCTTAAGCTTCCTTTAAAAAAACCCTCCACACAGCATCTCCAAAGATGACAAGATGACATAGACCCTGTGGGAAATTATTTTCCTGAGGGCCTCCTGTGTGGAGCTCATGTAAAAAAAAAAAAAACAAACAAACAAAACAAAACAAATAAAAACAAAAAATAACAACGCTAAGAACATCAACTTAGCTTAAGTAACTATCGGAAAAATAACTTACTAGTAGATATATGAAAAATGTCGTAATAGAAATTTCTGAAAAAATCTTACCCAAACCATAAATTTGTAACATAAAAGGCTGAAAACTCATCGAATTCAAAATAAAGACCCCCTCAGTACAGGATCTCCTAGTAGGAAAGATTGCAAAAATAACTTACATATATTTTTATATTTATATATCACATGTATCTTCTTTAAAAGTAAAAATTAAAATAAAGTAAGTACATAAAAAATAAATACTAAAAAATATTTTGTTCATAAGGAAGATAATTTATAGCCAGAGCTTGAACAAGGTTTCAATGAGAGGTGTTTGGTTCTGAAACAGTTTTTAAAAAAAAACTTATTCCATATTCCCCTAGTCCTTCCATAATGCATTCCATTCTCTTCCTCCTTTCCTCAAAGTCTCCACCAGGAAAAGAAGAAGATGTTCTTACCTACATGTTGAACAATATTGCCACCCAAGTGTGCATTACCTACTTGTTAATAGTTGCATTTTGATAGTGACATGAGTCACAACTCGCTCTTTGAAAATATCGAAAATAATAGAAAATTCCATTTTTTATTAACTCAAAAGTGTCGTGGCTTGAAACTTGTTTTGTGCAAATATATTTTGAAATCAGAAACGACCCTGAACAGCCTTAAGAAGCCGTCAAAGGTAGGAGACTTCCTTTCAAAACCGATTCTCCTTCGATCTTACTTTAAAACACAATACATGGTCTATTCGTCGTCAAAAAGGATTTACGGTCCACATTCTCGTGTCGTGGCATCTGCTGCGACATTTTTTGATCCTTCGAGCCAGATAAATTTCGTTTTTTTGTCGTTCTTTGTTAGACATTGTGTTTTGAAGTACAGATCATTCCATTCGTTGACCCTTTTGCGGTTTTTATAGAGCTGTTTCAGAATTGCACATTCGATCGTGAATATTGATTAAATTTAAATTTGTATTGTTTGAGTCCTTGGGCGGTTTAACATTTTGAAATCGTAGATAGTGGGGTATCTTACGTGTCGCCGCTACGCGTCGGTAAAGCAGATCGTGGATTGTTGTCGCATTTGACAGCTGTTATCACAGCAAACATTTTGTTTACAAGTTGCCTTGAAGTTTGTTAGTGTTATTATTCTGTTTGGTTTAAAAATATTCATAATGGCGGCAATTAATATTAAATACAAATTGGCGCTATTAGATATGGAAAGTGTTCGTTCTTCGGCTATCAAAGCCGTAACATCATCAAATACTATTGACAAAAATATTTTCAAAGCTCGTTTTGCCGATATATCTAACATTAGAGAAAATTTCGTCGCTTCACATATTTCAATTGAATCAAATAAGAAGGATGAATCGGAAATTCAGGTATTACAAGAAAAATATACTGAAATCCAAAACATGTATTACGAGATTCAATCGTATTATTCTCATTTATTTCCGGAAGTTTCGAAAAATGAATCGGATCATTTAATGGCCAATAATAATGTTTCGTTGCCAAAATAAAAATTGATTATTTTTTCTGGAATATCAACAGATTGGACAAATTACATAAATACCTTTAATTCGTTGATCGATTCTAATAATGCTTTAAATTCTGTTCAAAAAATGCATTATTTAATAGGGAGTCTTTCAGGTGAAGCATTGACACACGTTAAACATTTACCGATTTCTGAAGAAAATTATTTTGTGGCATATAATCTTTTAAAGGAAAGATATGAAAACATACGCTTGATCGCTGATAGACATGTAGAATTAATTCTGTCGATTCAACCTGTAAAAGCTCAGGATAATCTTCGGCAATTTATTTCTATTTTGAAAGAAAATCACGCTGCGTTAGAAGCTTTAAATTTCCCAGTTCGACAATGGAGCTTTCTTTTGTTACATACTGTATTGCGTAAATTAACAAAAGAATTACGTATTGATTTTGAAATTCAACACAGTTCGGAGAATATCCCAACGTTTGATCACTTATTGAAGTACTTAGATCGGCAGTGCTTAGCAAAAGAAATGGCACTTAGAGTTTTTCCTGAAAACCAGTTACAGGCTCATAAAGGTCAATCTAAATCATATAATGCGAAACATCGATCAAGCAATAATATTAATGCGTTTGTATCAAACATTGAAATCAAGTGTTTTCTTTGTAAATCGCCACACTCACTGCACAAGTGTGAAAAATTCTTACGCGTTACTCCAAAGGATAGGTACTTGTATGCAAAAGAAAATAATTTATGTCTCAATTGTTTAGTGCAAGGAAAACACAACGCAAAAAATTGTCAGTCGCGTTTCACCTGCAGAAAATGTCAATCAAGACATCATACATTATTACATTTTCCAAAAAAAATCGTGGAAAATTCAGACCAGCAAGAAAACTCGTCGGAACCTTTGGCGTTGACAACATTCTACAATAAAACCAACAAAACGGTTCTTTTGTCTACAGCTTATGTGGAAGTTTTAGATAAAAATGGAGTGTTCCAGAAGATGCGTGTTATGCTGGATAGCGCCAGTCAGGGAAACTTCATATCGGAAAATTGTGTCAAAAAATTGGGTTTTACTCGTTTTAAGAAAAAACCACTTACCGTGATAGGTATTGGAAATACTCCTACAATTAATTCTAACGGATTAATAAAAACACAATTTCGTCCTGTGGATTCGAAGGAATCTGGTATTTTGACAGATTTCGTTGTTTTAAATAACATTTGTTCGAATATGCCATCAAATCGTATTGTCGATCATCATTGGGAACACATCGTAGGTCTCAAATTGGGAGATCCAACATTTTACATACCATCAGCCATTGACATACTGCTTGGAAGTGATATTTTTGCGTCATTATTATGCTCAGGAAAAGTGATGGGCAAAGAAAATGAGCCCATAGCCATAGAAACTAAATTGGGTTGGATTTTGATGGGAAATGTTGGACCATCAAATAATTTTATAAATTCATTCTTCACGTCAATGGAGGAAAACATTGATGAAAAGCTTAAATGTTTTTGGGAAATTGAAAATGTTCCACTTTTGAAGAAAATTCAATCGCCTGATGAAATTCGTTGTGAAAAATTATACACTGAAAGTACCTACCGTAACCAAGACGGGAAATACGTCGTATCGTTGCCATTTAAGCAAAGCCCGGAAAAATTGGGAAAGTCATATGATATAGCGTTGTCACGCCTCAAACATTTAGAAAGGAGACTGAATAGAGATTCTGATCTCAAATCCCAAAATATTTCGTTCATGAGAGAATACTCAATATTAGGGCACATGATGGAAGTGCCACCTCAATCGCCAATTATTGGTAATTGTTTCATACTCCATCATGGAATAATCAAAGAAACCAGTTCTACAACTCGTTGAAGGGTCGTTTTTGATGCCAGTACCAAATCGTCTTCGGGTACGTCATTGAACGACATACTTTTGGTCGGTCCCAAATTACAAAGAGACATTGTCGAATTAATGTGTAATTTTCGAATACACAAAGTTGTTTTTACAGCTGACATCCGTCAAATGTATAGGCAAATACTTGTGGATGAGAAATCTCGCCGTTATCAACATATTTTGTGGAGAGAATCATCGGATCATCCTGTAAAGGAATTTGAATTACAAACAGTAACATATAGCACGTCATGCGCACCATACTTATCGATTCGCACACTTCATAAATTAGCAAATGATGGAAAATTGAATTTTCCAACGGCTGCTAGGACATTGATTGAAGATACTTACGTAGATGATATTATCAGTGGTGCGCAAACTTTGGAAAGCGCTTGACATTGTATAGTGGAATTAATTGCATTACTTCAAAAAGGTTGTTTTGAATTGAGAAAATGGTCTAGTAACCATCCTGAAATACTGGAAGACATTCCTGTCAGCTATCGGGAAGTACCCTTAAGTTTTGAGTCGGATACTGACAAGAAAAACCTTAATATTTTAGGTATTCAATGGATACCGTCGCTTGATCAATTTACATATAAAATTCATAATGTTTTTAGTGACCACTGTACCAAACGTATAATTTTATCGACAATTGCACGTCTATATGATCCATTAGGTTTTATTAATCCTGTCGTTTTTATTGCTAAATGCTATATGCAAAACTTATGGAAAATTCAAATTGGATGGGACGAAGAAATTCCTTCAGACATGAATTTGAAATGGAAGAAATATAAAAAAGAGCTTCCATCACTTGCCAATTTGAAAATTGATCGATATGTCGCAACTTCTTCAACCAGTCGGTGCATACTTGTTGGGTTTGCGGACGCCTCTGAAAGAGGATATTGTGGAATTGTTTATTTGGTAGTGATTAATAACACCGAAATATCCAGCCATATTTTATTAGCAAAATCCCGTGTTGCCCCCGTAAAGATAACATCGATCCCGCGACTGGAATTGTTGGGAGCAGTTTTATTGGCAAATTTGTTGACTTATTGTCAAGAAGTATATAAAGATAGACTTCAAATTGAAAAGACTGTCGCGTTCACCGATTCAACTATTGTATTGGCATGGTTGAAGACACCTTCTTTTCCATTGCAAACTTTTGTTGCAAATCGTGTTGAAACAATAATACAAAATATACCTTATGAACATTGGTATCACATTTCATCGCAAGAAAATCCTGCAGACTTGGGTTCGCGAGGAATTTTTCCCAGTGAAATCGCTAGCGCTTCGTTATGGTGGAAGGGCCCTAACTTTATATCAACACCTTTGGAGGAATGGTTATTTGTTAGGCCTCCAAATATCTCCGTGGACCAGTTACCAGAGTATAAGTCAAAAAATTTAATTTCTCTATCGACAAATGTGTCAACGTCTGACGAAGAGTTTTTATTGAAATTTTCATCATTATCGAAATTACTGCGTGTTATATGTTGGTGCCGTCGATTTATCAATAGATACGTCCGGAATCGATTATCAATTTCAATGGTTTATCCCCACTTTCGTTAAAAGAAAATAATTTAGCCTTGCAATGTTGCATTAAGCTTGTTCAAGCAATTTATTTTCAACAAGATATGAACAATATCTCTTTCCATCGTATGTGCTCAACGCAGCTTCAAAAACTCGCTCCATTTATTGACGCAAGTGGTGTTTTGAGAGTCGGTGGTCGAATTCGCCTTGCACAGATTTCAGAAAATGCTCGACATCCTATTATTTTACCGAAGCAATGTCATTTGACAACTTTAATAATTGATTATTACCATAGCATGTACCTTCATCCAGGTCCTCGTGCACTCCAATCCATAATATCATTAAAATATTGGATAATTTCGGCTAGGAACGTAATTCGACATCGATTGAGTAAATGCATTTCTTGTTTTAAAAATAACCCGCGTGGTAGTTTCCCGTTGATGGGTAACTTACCCGCTTCCCGTTTTCGAGAAGGTCGTCCATTTTTAAATGTCGGAACAGATTACGGAGGTCCTTTTTTGGTGCGTGAAAGTAGACGTCGCGGCGCAAAAACTTATAAGGCCTATTTATGTCTTTACGTTTGTTTATCGACAAAAACCGTTCATCTTGAATTAGTTTCAGATCTATCTACTGAAGCGTTTGTGGCAGCATTAGATAGATTCATCTCTAGACGCGGTATATGCCAAAATATCTATAGCGATTGTGCCACCAATTTTACTGGAACTAACAGATATCATACTGGCCTTTCTAAATTCATACGTGAATCTGAAAACACTGACAAACTTGTTGACGCAACTGTCGCTCATTCAATTACTTGGCATTTTTCTCCGCCCTCCGCACCCCATTTCAATGGAGTGTCGGAAGCTGGTATTAAGTCAACTAAACACCATTTGAAGAGGGTTGTGGGAGATCAAATCCTCACCTTCGAAGAATTAACTACTGTTCTGACTCGTATCGAAGCCATTTTAAATTCGCGACCAATTGGAGCGCTGTCGTCGGATCCATCCGAATTGAACCCGTTAACTCCTGCACATTTTTTAATTGGGGCTCCTCTTGTTTCTGTTGTTGAAGAAAATTTTGTGGATGTACGAATGAATCGTTTATCGCGTTGGCAACTATTGAAACAGATGTCCCAACATTTTTGGAATCGCTGGCGGAAAGAATATCTACATACTCTTCAACAGCGAAACAAGTGGGCAATGTCAACTCCTAATTTGAAAGTTGACGATCTAGTCATGATAGATGATTCGCAAGCAACCCCAATGCGATGGCTTGTCGGGAGGGTGGTTGAATTATTCCCCGGCGCCGATGGAATGGTTCGTGTCGCTACTGTAAGAACCCCTCAGGGCATTTTTATGCGGCCCGTGGTCAAATTGTATAGGCTACCCATCGATTAAATAATTTAAATTTTTTTGTCTTGTTCAATCCCTAGGTTAATTAGTTATTTTGCTTTCGTTTTTCGTTGCTTTCTTTCGTATATAGTTGTTGAGAAAATATCGTATTTTCTCAAGGTCGGCGGAATGTTTGGTTCTGAAACAGTTTTTTAAAAAAAACTTATTCCATATTCCCCTAGTCCTTCCATCATGCATTCCATTCTCTTCCTCCTTTCCTCAAAGTCTCCACCAGGAAAAGAAGAAGATGTTCTTACCTACATGTTGAACAATATTGCCACCCAAGTGTGCATTACCTACTTGTTAATAGTTGCATTTTGATAGTGACATGAGTCACAACTCGCTCTTTGAAAATATCGAAAATAATAGAAAATTCCATTTTTTATTAACTCAAAAGTGTCGTGGCTTGAAACTTGTTTTGTGCAAATATATTTTGAAATCAGAAACGACCCTGAACAGCCTTAAGAAGCCGTCAAAGGTAGGAGACTTCCTTTCAAAACCGATTCTCCTTCGATCTTACTTTAAAACACAATACATGGTCTATTCGTCGTCAGAAAGGATTTACAGTCCACATTCTTGTGTCGTGGCATCTGCTGCGACAAGAGGATTGGAAGAATCTTATTAATGGAAAATATAATAATATTTGCATAACGACTACCGAAAATCATTAAACCTGCACAAAAAACTGGAAAAAGGACGATGGTAGGAATCCATAATTAGTAGAGAGTTGATTGAGGAACAGCAATTCACTATTTTAAGTCTACGGGAAGGGATGTTGAACTGAATTAGTTGTAACAAAGAAAATGAGTCAATAACACTGCTGATAATTTTGAAAATGCAAATTAGATCAAAGTTTTTTCCACGTCTTTCTAGAGAAGAAAAGTTTAATGTTTGTTCAAATCGATAATTAAGAGTATTCGCCTATTTCAAGACCTAACCTCTATGAATTTCTTGCAAGAAGTTGTACCTATTCGATTTGATAAAAGTAGATAGTATAGAAAGGATACCAAATGATACTCTAACATATTAAAAATCAGAGCGAACCAACGAGAAGTAAAGCGTTTAAAGTGCAAGTAGATGTTTAAAGTTAGTGGTAATTATATCAATGTAGTCGGGTATTTTAAGTGACGATATTATTAACGTAGTCTAAGTTTAAGTGATTAAGTAACGATATTATTAACGAGGTCTCGGAAAGAAAGCTTGCAATCTAAATTAACTCTTAGGTCTTGAATAGACATGAAATAAGACAGACAAACACTACATCGTCGTTACGCTTGTAAAACCTTCTATTTACCAGATTTCGGTCAAATCAAACTGAAATTGTTTAAGTGCTATACAAAAAGAAAAAATTCATTGATTAGTAGTTGGTTCCAAGCAGTTATTTTTTTTTCACGAATCACACAATGAATCAATATCAAGTTCAAAACACTCAAGGTAGGACTTAACTATCTTACGGATCTAATTATCGTTAGCAAAAAGCCAGAAGCTTGTATCAGAAAATATTTACTTGTTAAAAAATACAAGTTAAAAGAGGCGGGACCAAATTGGTTCCTTGGTGTACGCTGTAAATTACCTCAATATTAAAAGGTTAAACGTTATTTGTTTTAATCCTTTGGTTAAATCATTTGTCTAGGAAAATAAAGTGTGTCCTTCACGACGTTTATTTTAAGAGAAATTTAAAAAAAAAATTACAATAAACTACGTTATATTATTAAGAAAATTTACAAAAAAAGTTAAGTGTTCTGAAATATCGTTTCAACATAAGTTTATATTAAGAATTCATAATGATTACAAGTCTACAAAAACAGACTATGTGATTTTTGAAAAAAAAAAATTATTTTCCCTCTCTTGAACAACTAACATTTTGTCCTTTACAGCATTTCAAATTTCCGAGGACGATGTATTTATTATAATGAATTTATTATTTCGCCGTTCTTGATAGTTGATAGTGTTATTGGGGTAATTGTCCGTGGATTTTTTTAAATACATCTATGTATATCATTGAAGAAGATGATAACCCATATAATCAGGTGGATTTTAACCGAAGGATTTTAACTGGCGCCGGTGGTTCCTGAACATATTTAGAGTAAAAAGTAGAATTCATTTTGATATCACACCTAGTCGCTGATCACACTTCTATACGTCGCGTTGAGGTCACGTGATTTGCGCACTGTTTCGTGTGTTACCGTGCTGCTGGAACAAGACGAAATGTGATCACGTGACCCGCTAAGCTTTATCCGACTAATAAGTTGGGACGTGTTATGGAAAAATATTTTTATTCTTTTTAATTAGAAAAAAATTTCATCGAAGAGCTAAATGACATATATATTCTTTGTTCCAAATATGCTCAGAAATCGCTGATTAAAATTCTTCATATTAAATACAATGTGTCGAGGGACATACTTAACCAGTGATTCCTGACATTATTTGGAGTAAAAAATGTAAATGGTCGCCGATGACTTTTCTTGATGCGTTTTTTGTTTTTAATCATCACCGGTCACTCACCGAGCAACCGTCTAACCCCTCACCCTGACCTTTCCTGTATAATTAAAAGTTATTTAAAAAAAAAAAAAAACAATTTAAATTATGTTTACAATGTGTTAAGGAACATACTTTTTTTTAACTTAAAATATAAAAAATTGTAAGTATTTTTTCAGGTAGGGTCAGGATTGGGCGGTTACTCGGCTGAGTAACCAATGAAGACATGTGGAAGAAAAAAAATTGTTTGGTTTTAAAGAAAATAAATTTCGCCAAAAAAAGTCTTCGGTGACTAAATTTTTTTTTATCTTTTTAACTCCAAATAACGACTGGAATCACTGGTTAAAATATGTTAAGAACTTTCCAACACAAGAATATTTAATTATTTATAAATCACGGATCCACGCTAGCAAAACATAATATTATAAGTAGGTATATACAAATTACATCTTGGTAAAAAATATGGTTTTGAAACAAAGACCAATAAATAAATAAAAGTTGTCTCTTCCAACGCCCTTTATAATAATCCAGTTGTTCGGACACTCGTCAGTCAGTGTATGTGTAAAGTGGCCGCGCGACGTACGGCGCTATAGGCTGGGCTGTGGCAGTATGGTAGAATTGTACTGTGGCTGCCCGAAGACAGGAGAGCAGAGATGTCAGTTATAAATAACATGGATATTATCATCCCCCTTGCCCCTCCATTTTCGTTTTGTTTTATGGTCCCGAAAAAAGCTTTCACGTATTTTTCTTTCTGCCGTTCCGCCTTTCCGCTCTGGGATAATATTCTCACAATGGCGAGGATTCCCAAAACATACTGTCGATTTATCTTCAACAATTTCGGGTACAATAATCATTTTCAAGATGCTTTTTACTTTTTATTAAAATGTTTATTTTGTTACACACATTTTTCTTCAATAGATACTTCACGATCGGTTCGAAATAAGTTTTGTAGAACGTCTTATTATTTTGTGTGAAAAAGATTTTTTAAGTATAAGATTGCAGACCCCACATACTTTCACAATGATCATATTTCCTTTGGAACTGAATTTATCGCTTGCATGAATCCAAAAGTTAAATGGAAATCGTAATGTACTTTGGTTATTAGCAATTGAGTTTGTATGAACTTTGAACAATGCTGTCATTTAGAAAACTCATGCCAATTTACAATCTATGGAGTATAATATCTTCTCAGAGGAGTTTTGCTATTTTAGTTTACTGTAATCGTAGTTGCAAGCCGATATATAAATAAAATTTATAGATAAAAGCGCTTTTTCAAAAACGAAAAATGTTTATATTTATATTTATTAAAATGTTCTGTTCACGTAAATTATGCTCAACCTAACTGAAAATATTCCAATTTTTATTTTCAAGCAGAAATGCCCCTAATTTTGTTTTCTTAAATATAAAAATTAAATATGAAAATTATTGAGAAAGCACTTGCTGATGTGTTTAAGCACTTAAACATTTTTTCTAAAGTTTTTTACGTGTATCATTGCAATAGAGGTAATTTAAGTAGGTGTCTTGCGTATATTTTTAATCCTTGTGTAATTCTGGAAATATAATATGCGTGACAGTATAAGAAGGGACGTGCAATTTACGCCTATGTAATTCCGTCCTGGCACTGTGAAGAACAATCGCCTTTACTAAATCGTTAATTGATATAAAATAAGAAGTGTTCCTTAATGATAATTTGATGAACAGACAATAGAAAACTATGTCTTAGTTTAATTTTAGATTCCTTATGAAGTATCTTACCAACATTTTAGAAAGGCTAAGTTTATTTAAGCTTGTCCGGAGACAAGGGGGTTCAATTAATGTTCAGGCACATTTTCTAGTAAATGATAATATTTCAAGTAGCAAGGAACGTCATACGAAACTAGATCCCCAAATTTCCCGCCAACAAGACTCCGACTAGACGGATGATACCAAAATATTACACAGTGGAATACATCCTGAAATACTGCCAACTCGTTTAAGTCCAAATAGTTGAGTCTAAAGCCCCTCTTGATCCACACGAAACGGTTAACATTTGTACCTAAATAATTCAAACTAACAGAATGTGCGATTTTGCCTTAATCTGGAAACAAAACAAGGGTCCGGACAAAACACGCCGTTGTCACAGTTGTTTGTCGCAGCTGTGAACTTTACACAGTTCATACTCGCCGACATTTGCATATGCCAAAACGAACAACTGTTTGCCGAAACCACGGATTCATTTGGAAGAAAAATAATAGGCTCCAAAGAAAAATACCAACTCCATTGCGACTCGAGAACTAAAGTTTCTTCCGCGAACAGAGCTCGTGTGACAAAGATTTTAACGAGATGCTGGGTTTTCACAAAATATTGTTTCTTGGGTGGTTTTTTATCTTCCTCGGCCGATTTAACTTCAGAAGAGTTATATTTTTTCCAGAGATTTTTCAACATAAGGGGTTTAAATTAATGATATTTTAATAAGCGTAATTACGAAATTTTATGAAGTTTCTTTACAAAAAGAAGAAGAAAAAAAAATTCTTTCTAAAATCAGTCGCTTAATAAATCATCTATCTATCACATCTCAGTGGGCCACTGAAAGACTTTCAGTTCACAGAGGCTCATTTAATTTAATAAAGAAGTAGGAAAGTAATTAGGTTGTATACAGTCTTCACTTTTCATTATTCTTCAATAAAGAAATGATAAAAGATCACTGTAATTTAATTTGAGTACCTGTGCAAAAAACGATATCAAATACCCGTGAATATTATAATTTACATCATTTCCTTCAAAACGATAAAATACGGGTTTTGTGAGTTTCAAATCTGGCTAATAGATTCCTATAAACGTGGCATTAGAATAATATGCCGCAGAAAGGTTAATACGTAAACACAGTGGACATTAGTCCGGTTAATTCCCAATAGTTAACTAGAACGACAAGCTGACGTAGTATCCGCCAACATGACAATAAACCATTATTTATTTTGCTTCTCGCCAACATTCTGTTAAATTGACTTACAACTACTGCCAGGGAAACACTTCTGTTTTAGGTAAGTAGGTGTGGTGTACTTTGAGCAGTATTTTACTATAGTACAACTAAATTTTTGTTTTTTATATTGTTATCATAAAGCGATGCAAGTGGGAATATGCGTATAATGAAGAACAAAAAAATGCGATGTAGGGACGTTTTGTGATCCAAACATCTGACCACTCTTTTTATGAAATTTCAAATACAGAAATTCGTTTCACATCATTTGATCAAGAGGACTACGTCGTAACGATGTACGATGTCAGGCAGTGCAAGAGAGACAGAGCGCATGCTAAATACTTTATTTGTCTCTCTCGGAGCTAAACCAAAAGACAATTCTGCAGTAGGTGTCTTTCAAAATTTCTATGGCATTTCTATTTTGTACTATCTATTCAGGGGGAAAATCTATGAACTGTGATTATTGTTTTAAAATCTCTAAAAGTTAATTATTGTGCACAATTTTATTCTTAGTCTACTACATAGTTTAATTTAAGTCTTTTTTTTATTTTTTTATTAGTATCTATAGCAAAATTTGTACATAATGTATTTATAAATTGTAAGTCTAAGCAAAGTGTTCCTACTACCACTCATCGCTTGACCTGGTGTTGCCGCCATTTAGAACACATTGTGCCTACTGAGTTATTCGCTAAATACTAAACTGTACACAGCTATTCGGACCACGACTACAGGAATTTCTACGTCGAGACCGAATTTGCAGGATTTCGATCTGCGCCGGAATCCATTCAACTTCCCGTTGGTATTTATCTCGCCACAGACTTCATTAAAACGTACTTACTTGCATTAAATTAATCAAATCAAAATCAATATTTGTTTAGGGTGCCTGCTAATTCTGCATGGTTTATTCGAAATCAACTTCGAATGCAATTGATTGCATTATATTCAACAAAACATGTTTTTAATTGATTTACTGGGCACTTTGTGGTTTGACGTTAACTGAAATAAAACCATAAATTTGTTTGTAACCACGATTTTTTTTTTTTTAATGCCGACCTTCAGTTAATATTTATATTTATTTTCTAAAACTGTTTTTTATATCACAGGGTAGAAAGTTGCGATTTATTTCAAATCTACTTGATTTATTCTACTGGAAATGATATTAGAAAATTAACGTAAATACACTATTATATTGCGTATTACAATTAATACACTATTATATATGTATACAGTGTCGCAACTTTCTGCCCTGTGATATAAAAAACAGTCTTATCAAATAAATAATAATATTAACTAATGGTCGGCATTAAAAAATTAAATAAATAAATCGTGGTTACCAACAAAGTTGTGGTTTTATTTCAGTTAATATGTCAAACCACAAATTGACTGCTTTCTGCCAAAATATAAAAAAAAAAAAATTAAATTAAATATATACATATTAATATATAGTTATGGTTAAGGTTTCACGGATGTAAGATGGAGAACAATTTTCTTTTTTTACCCGCGTAACGTTGTCTTTATAAGGATTTTTTAACTCCTGACGTTTCAGACAAATCTCACTGTCAATCTTCAGAGGCCTTATGTCTTGAGTTTTGTCTCAAACTGATCGCTTTCGTCTGTCTGTTTGGTTTAGTAATCAAGATCTAAGGCCTCCCTTACCCTAAAGTCACATAAGAAATCGAACAGATACGCAAAAGCGATCGGTTTGAGACAAAACTCAAGACATAAGGCCTCTGAAGATGGACAGTGAGATTTGTCCGATACGTCAGGAGTTGGAAAAGTCCTTTTAAGGACTACGCTACGCTGGTAAACCAAGAAAATTATTCTACATAAATACTTAATTTATATTGCTTTAATATAAATTGGCGTAGAGAATATTATTTGGCATGTTGTCGATATTGTAATATGTGTTCATATTATATCGAAGCAGTTGAACAATCAACAGAAGTAGAGTAACCATAATATTTTCGTTCGTAATTTGATATCCTGATTTCACATATCTAGGTGAGCCTCAATAAATGTTAAAGTACCTAGATCTTACCTGAGCAGAAGGCAATGTGGCGTATTTTGAAACTATACAATGCTTGAACGGTACGAGTGCGTACAGATCGCGTATGCATTCAAATATTCTACGCCAGTACCATTGCCGACTATCGTTTTGCAGTATCATTGCCGACTAAAAAACTTTCGATGCGCGTGTTTTCAGAATCTATACGCGAGTAGTTTCAGCTAGCTTTTTCTTTTCTTGGAAGGACGTTCAAGTATTCTTTTATAACCGTTTTTAATTTAGGTACGTATTGTGATGTTACACCCTGCCTACGCGCACCAAATCGTGAGGAATCTACCCTGGCTACGCTGTATCAAATATGTTGAGATTCTACCCCTATGTACGATCACGGCACCGAATGCGCTGTGTCGCGCCTACCCTCGTAGCTTCAATTTTCGTAGCTTTATATCGTGATGTAACTAACCTATCATTTTTTGGTACTTCTAGCCTATCTTTAGGTCACTCGCATTTTTGTGAGGACCTCTTCTCTCAACCTATTTTTCAAACTTCTACATTATTCTGAGCTAATCTAACCCTATTGTTCGCAATCCCTGTGATAATTTCACACAGTAATTAAGATTTTTGAATTTTTTGTTTACATTATCTCCGTATCCTGCGTTGTGTAATTTTTTGTTTTAGGATTTACACCCATACGCGTAATAAAACGCATACAAATGTAAAGAGTATAATGTATGGTTTTGTGGTAACTTTGGTTCTTTTAGAGTAAGAGTGAAAGAATTCTATGTTAATTGTTTTAAATATCTTCTAACGCGTTTGATAAACTAATCCCGTCTTAGATTCTGCCTGTACCTGATATTCATTTTGTTTATTTCCTTCCTAAAACAGCTATATTTAAAATACAAATAAAAGAGAATAACAGTTAACAATTTATAACATACATTTCATGAAAAAGTATTTACTGTACCTGCGTGATATGACCTAATTCTAGGTCTCAGTTTTTCACCTGAAGTCTGCAAATCTCCACCTAGCATGAGTTTTATTTTCATGGTTAGTAAACACTAGATTGTTTGGGGAAGGGATGTGTGTAGGGATTGGGTCAAGGATAAAAAAAAATAGTTTTCTGTAAAGGTTGGCTCCTCCACTAACCAAATAGATTCTGGTGACCGACTTCCGAAAAGGCCTTTGTCAATGCACGGCTACACATACCTAAAGACCGGATTTTACCCTCTTCTGCGGGCTTCCTTGCTTCGATAGGAGCTTTACGTACCAGAGATAAGTACCAGGTCTTCCATCGTATCCCAGAACTATCCCAACCTCCTCACCTCCAGGTAGTTTAACTCGACTGATTCTAGAAGGGGTATTTCATTGCATCCCTTATCACGACTCTACTCGCGTTGAATGTGGTGTGCGACTGTTTTTGTCGTATCCATCTCCCACGTGATCCGACAGAATCGCACTCCTGCCACCTCTTAGACCTGCTGCGATTGCGCCAAGGGAGCGTTCCAGTTGGCTCGCATCAAATCGAAGGTCGACAAGACTATGATATACAAATAACCTAGTCTTAAGCGCCGCGCCAGCGTATTCCTCGCATACGTCTCCTTCTACCTCCGCATGCCCACCTTCTTGGCAATACCGTCACAGGGCTTAAGTTTCCCTCGGAAAAGCTGTGGAATTTTCCGAGCGACCCATAATTGCATACAATAATCCCGAAGTCTACTGCGTGGGTAAAATTTTTGGATTTGGACTGTATGTCTCCATTCACTACCAGTGCTTTTTAATGTGGTCACTGAGTCCACGTGTTTAGGTATGAAAGGATCTGGGATACCTATCCTATAAGGTAGGTATAAATGGAAAAGTGAGTTTTTGGTTTGGCTTTATTTTTATTGAGGAAGCCCTCCTCATGAAGTAGTAGGTATTCACCTAGATAACTAGAAAGACAATGTTATCCAAAAAGTTCTTACTTCAATTTTGATAAATTTAATTTTTTAATTTTAAATTTTCAGACCACAATTTATAAATTTGTCCCTAGACTTCATGCTTGCTTGTTGCTTTAGAATTGCCCCCATTAATTTTCACATATCGACTGAAAGTTTATCGCAAAACTATAATTAATAAACTTGTCCCCAAACACGTAAGGTAAAAGTGTCAATGTTTTTTTTATAATAACCCATGTGTTTGCTGGATGTCCTACTGCCCTAGAATGCATGATTCTTCTAAAAGATCCTTAGATACTTCGATTAAGGAACAAATTATTTAAGTTCAAATATGAAAGTTAAATAGTTCTGTGTATATATTCGTCGTTGCAAATTCGAAGGCCGAAGTTAACAAACTAAGTCAAGTTATGTCCGATGGGATTGACCTGACTCCTTGGATAGGTATTTATTTCATAACTCTCGCGCACAGCTATTAGTATCATGCTGTTATTAAAATTATTAGTTACCGACATGCTCTGTTCGCAAATTTTATAAATGATTGTGACTGCTTGCTCTGCATCGTCTCCAAGAACCTGTAAATAGTTTAATGATAAAAGAAACTTACCAAAATTCTGCAAATTACCCCTTTGGTGTTTAAAAATTTTAATCGCATTCTTTAATATTAGATTTTTTTGATAAAAAAAAATTAATCGATACTATAAAAAATCTTTTACTTGTATATTTTAGACTATGTCTAAAACCTTCTCCCTGCTAGAATTGGATTAAAAAAAAACGATTCTATTTAAATTTTCACTTGGGTATTATTAGATTATGTTAAAACCTCTGATTTTCTCCTAGCATTGATTTATTATCATCACTCATAATCAACTCGGTATTTAATTTGTAATGAAACTTCGACCATCTTATTAAATCACTATCGCTTTCGAGCAATTCGTTATTATTATTTATTTATTTCACTGACGTTATTTTATTTGTTTTAAAACCAAAGTTTTAATTGTTTAATATTTCGTTAATACTCTATAATTTATTTCAGCCGGACTTCTTAGTCGTAATCAAAACTTTATTTTAGATATAAAATTCTAAATTTTATTATTATTATTTTCCTTTGTAAACTCATAGTGAAATTAAATTATTTTTCAATTATATGCCGCGTATCTATCTCATGATTATTATTCTCTCACAAATGTAAATTAAATTGTAGTAAATCGGATTTCTAAAGTTTTAATTATGTTATTATTATTCCGAAATCCTATTTATATTTTAAGACACAAAATTTTTATATGTTTAAAGACCACTCTTCAATTATCTTTAATTCGTACAGAAACATCGAATATAAATTCACTGGATTTTACACTTCGATTTAAGTAAAAAAAAAAAGACAACGAATTGTTCACGGTCAACCGTCCTCGCCGCCAATTCTTCCCTCACTCATGTAAATTAAATTGTAATAAATCGGATTTTTTTTAATTATGAATTTTTTTTATTTCTCAAAGTTGAAAGAAAAACACTGAATCTATGAGAGAAACTCTTGAATAAATTTTCTAAGTCCGAGACCAAGAGTTCGCGATTCAATTCCGCGTCCGACCGTCCCGTCCATTGTACACTCACTGACGACAAGGGCCGGATTCCCCTTTGTTCAAACTTGTTAAACGCCTTCTTATGTTTAAAATATTTTGAAATAAATCTTCATTAATTGAATTCTGTTTATATTAGAATTTTTACGTACTTGGTTATAATTCAATTTTAATGGCCGCACTGTCAAATATAATCGGGTTTCTCTAAAGTAAACTTCTATGTCTGATGTGTTAAACCAAACATGTACTTACGCCTTAATTTTTTTTGTTTTGATTAGACTAACGGCGCCCAAAGAGACTCTCCGTTTCCAAGACCCTCTGTTTCCAATGTCACTTATAAACACTCCTCAGGGCCAATAAACATTCATTTCTTTGTCTTTGATTCTGTTTAAAATAAAGTTCGTTCAACTTTAATTCCTGTGGGAACGAAATTGAAGGTCGCCCATCGTGATAAAAGTTCACGTGTCTCTTGTTTTGATTATTAGGCGTTATTGGATGTACCCATAATTTACACGATATTAAGAAAAAAACTTCGCAGGCACTCTTGAACGTGAAAATATTTCTCCTCCCATAGCGTAGGTGTAGGTAGGCATTACGATTCATCACAGCCCCCCTATAGTTTCAAGTCCAGAGATATACACGCCTCCTAGTGTTAATCGATGGAATTAAAACTAAACATAGGTGGTTTTATTTTTTTCGATAATTTTTATTTTCTTCCTTTTTTTTCGAAATTGTTTTGCGCCCCTGACTTCGTTATTCAATACCGCAGAATTATGTTTGGTTTTGGTGTATATTATTTCTACTTTATTCTAATCCTTTTAACTTGAGTTGACTTGCTCATGTCAAAGGTTTTTTTTTTTTTTTTTTCTACCCGTTGTCCTACCCCCCTAAGATTCTTACTTCTGTTCCCTCCCCCCTATGATCCTTACTCCCATAACCACCCCCCTAAGACTCTACTTTCATAACTTCCCCCTCCGTAAGATTCTTCTTTCGTAACGCCCCCCCCTAAGATTTTGCTTCCATATCCTAACCGGTATCTGAAATATGTATAAAGGAAAGCACATTGCAAACGGCTTTTAAAGGAAACCTTTCCGTTTCATATTCAAATTCAAAATCAATCATTAAAGTTAAATGTACCCCCCCCCCATGAGTCAAAATTTCGAATCGCAATTTGATAAAATTGTCTAGACCTTAGGAATTGTATTTTTTTTCTCTTTAGTTTATTTCCCCTACAAGAAACGGTAAAATGGAGTGATGATACCGTTCATAAAACATCCATTTATCAAACAATACGTGTTTAAATTTTGTTGTCATCAGCAATTTTCAATTTAATAAGACATAATTATTTAGATAACGAAAGGTGAACCGTTTTTTTTTCTCTCCTCCATTATCTACTCTTTATCGCAAACCGGAAATAATTCATTCATCCGAGAAATCGAAAGGTTAAAATTTAAATTTGTTCAGCCCGCATCCGTTTATCGATGTATTAAATATTGATTTTTAAACGTTCAGTCCGTCCCTGCATAATGTTAATATGACAGTATCAAAAGGATTCACTTTTGTTATTATTTTATTATTACACGCGATGTAATACTTTATTCTATTCGTCTTTTGTTCTGTATTTTTATGTTGGTTTTTATTTTTATGTCACCATTTTTTATGTAAGATCTATTCAAATTATCCATTCTTTAGACACAATAAACAATAATATACCCGATAGAACTCAATACGCCGTCGTTATGAATTAATGTAAACACGAATCAAATGTTTATTTTTAAAATTCTTCATTGAGACTTACCCAAACTAATCTCTCTCAAATAAATGAATTCATAACAATGTTTTGTCTATTCCGTAATAAAAATGTTCACACTTTACAATAATTCTCTTGCGACAGTGTTTATTTACGCTCAATGGTCCAATAATATTTTGTTTACATTGAGAAATAAAAACACTGTTTTTATCTCCTCAAAACTTTATCTAAGATAATTTTTCTTTCACGTTTCTGATTTATTGATTAACCACTTCAAATATTTATTTAAAGATCACTGAAGAAATGTGTTGTTTATATTACCGCAATAACATGGATCTTTTGTTTATAATAATGCGCGGCCCTTCAAAATATGAGTCAAGCTAGTCTATGTTATGATTAAGATAACAAAATTTCAATCCTTCGGTTTAAGGCCCGTTTTTCATTATTCGTTTAGATTTTTTTCTTGTATTTGAACTTTTATTATTTGTTTTAAAATTAAAATTATTTTTTTTTCAAACTATTTTAATTAAAAGAAGCGAGTTTTCGATTTATTTTTCCCACTTGTTATATTTATTATGAAGTTGGTTTAATGGCTTATTAATCACTTATTTTTTTTTATTTTATCATTATTATTATTATTATTTTTCTATTTTTTGAATTCTTTCAGCTTTTAAATCTTACTCTCCTGGTCACAAGCGCCAAATGTGACGTTACACCCTGCCTACGCGCACCAAATCGTGAGGAATCTACCCTGGCTACGCTGTATCAAATATGTTGAGATTCTACCCCTATGTACGATCACGGCACCGAATGCGCTGTGTCGCGCCTACCCTCGTAGCTTCAATTTTCGTAGCTTTATATCGTGATGTAACTAACCTATCATTTTTTGGTACTTCTAGCCTATCTTTAGGTCACTCGCATTTTTGTGAGGACCTCTTCTCTCAACCTATTTTTCAAACTTCTACATTATTCTGAGCTAATCTAACCCTATTGTTCGCAATCCCTGTGATAATTTCACACAGTAATTAAGATTTTTGAATTTTTTGTTTACATTATCTCCGTATCCTGCGTTGTGTAATTTTTTGTTTTAGGATTTACACCCATACGCGTAATAAAACGCATACAAATGTAAAGAGTATAATGTATGGTTTTGTGGTAACTTTGGTTCTTTTAGAGTAAGAGTGAAAGAATTCTATGTTAATTGTTTTAAATATCTTCTAACGCGTTTGATAAACTAATCCCGTCTTAGATTCTGCCTGTACCTGATATTCATTTTGTTTATTTCCTTCCTAAAACAGCTATATTTAAAATACAAATAAAAGAGAATAACAGTTAACAATTTATAACATACATTTCATGAAAAAGTATTTACTGTACCTGCGTGATATGACCTAATTCTAGGTCTCAGTTTTTCACCTGAAGTCTGCAAATCTCCACCTAGCATGAGTTTTATTTTCATGGTTAGTAAACACTAGATTGTTTGGGGAAGGGATGTGTGTAGGGATTGGGTCAAGGATAAAAAAAAATAGTTTTCTGTAAAGGTTGGCTCCTCCACTAACCAAATAGATTCTGGTGACCGACTTCCGAAAAGGCCTTTGTCAATGCACGGCTACACATACCTAAAGACCGGATTTTACCCTCTTCTGCGGGCTTCCTTGCTTCGATAGGAGCTTTACGTACCAGAGATAAGTACCAGGTCTTCCATCGTATCCCAGAACTATCCCAACCTCCTCACCTCCAGGTAGTTTAACTCGACTGATTCTAGAAGGGGTATTTCATTGCATCCCTTATCACGACTCTACTCGCGTTGAATGTGGTGTGCGACTGTTTTTGTCGTATCCATCTCCCACGTGATCCGACAGAATCGCACTCCTGCCACCTCTTAGACCTGCTGCGATTGCGCCAAGGGAGCGTTCCAGTTGGCTCGCATCAAATCGAAGGTCGACAAGACTATGATATACAAATAACCTAGTCTTAAGCGCCGCGCCAGCGTATTCCTCGCATACGTCTCCTTCTACCTCCGCATGCCCACCTTCTTGGCAATACCGTCACAGGGCTTAAGTTTCCCTCGGAAAAGCTGTGGAATTTTCCGAGCGACCCATAATTGCATACAATAATCCCGAAGTCTACTGCGTGGGTAAAATTTTTGGATTTGGACTGTATGTCTCCATTCACTACCAGTGCTTTTTAATGTGGTCACTGAGTCCACGTGTTTAGGTATGAAAGGATCTGGGATACCTATCCTATAAGGTAGGTATAAATGGAAAAGTGAGTTTTTGGTTTGGCTTTATTTTTATTGAGGAAGCCCTCCTCATGAAGTAGTAGGTATTCACCTAGATAACTAGAAAGACAATGTTATCCAAAAAGTTCTTACTTCAATTTTGATAAATTTAATTTTTTAATTTTAAATTTTCAGACCACAATTTATAAATTTGTCCCTAGACTTCATGCTTGCTTGTTGCTTTAGAATTGCCCCCATTAATTTTCACATATCGACTGAAAGTTTATCGCAAAACTATAATTAATAAACTTGTCCCCAAACACGTAAGGTAAAAGTGTCAATGTTTTTTTTATAATAACCCATGTGTTTGCTGGATGTCCTACTGCCCTAGAATGCATGATTCTTCTAAAAGATCCTTAGATACTTCGATTAAGGAACAAATTATTTAAGTTCAAATATGAAAGTTAAATAGTTCTGTGTATATATTCGTCGTTGCAAATTCGAAGGCCGAAGTTAACAAACTAAGTCAAGTTATGTCCGATGGGATTGACCTGACTCCTTGGATAGGTATTTATTTCATAACTCTCGCGCACAGCTATTAGTATCATGCTGTTATTAAAATTATTAGTTACCGACATGCTCTGTTCGCAAATTTTATAAATGATTGTGACTGCTTGCTCTGCATCGTCTCCAAGAACCTGTAAATAGTTTAATGATAAAAGAAACTTACCAAAATTCTGCAAATTACCCCTTTGGTGTTTAAAAATTTTAATCGCATTCTTTAATATTAGATTTTTTTGATAAAAAAAAATTAATCGATACTATAAAAAATCTTTTACTTGTATATTTTAGACTATGTCTAAAACCTTCTCCCTGCTAGAATTGGATTAAAAAAAAACGATTCTATTTAAATTTTCACTTGGGTATTATTAGATTATGTTAAAACCTCTGATTTTCTCCTAGCATTGATTTATTATCATCACTCATAATCAACTCGGTATTTAATTTGTAATGAAACTTCGACCATCTTATTAAATCACTATCGCTTTCGAGCAATTCGTTATTATTATTTATTTATTTCACTGACGTTATTTTATTTGTTTTAAAACCAAAGTTTTAATTGTTTAATATTTCGTTAATACTCTATAATTTATTTCAGCCGGACTTCTTAGTCGTAATCAAAACTTTATTTTAGATATAAAATTCTAAATTTTATTATTATTATTTTCCTTTGTAAACTCATAGTGAAATTAAATTATTTTTCAATTATATGCCGCGTATCTATCTCATGATTATTATTCTCTCACAAATGTAAATTAAATTGTAGTAAATCGGATTTCTAAAGTTTTAATTATGTTATTATTATTCCGAAATCCTATTTATATTTTAAGACACAAAATTTTTATATGTTTAAAGACCACTCTTCAATTATCTTTAATTCGTACAGAAACATCGAATATAAATTCACTGGATTTTACACTTCGATTTAAGTAAAAAAAAAAAGACAACGAATTGTTCACGGTCAACCGTCCTCGCCGCCAATTCTTCCCTCACTCATGTAAATTAAATTGTAATAAATCGGATTTTTTTTAATTATGAATTTTTTTTATTTCTCAAAGTTGAAAGAAAAACACTGAATCTATGAGAGAAACTCTTGAATAAATTTTCTAAGTCCGAGACCAAGAGTTCGCGATTCAATTCCGCGTCCGACCGTCCCGTCCATTGTACACTCACTGACGACAAGGGCCGGATTCCCCTTTGTTCAAACTTGTTAAACGCCTTCTTATGTTTAAAATATTTTGAAATAAATCTTCATTAATTGAATTCTGTTTATATTAGAATTTTTACGTACTTGGTTATAATTCAATTTTAATGGCCGCACTGTCAAATATAATCGGGTTTCTCTAAAGTAAACTTCTATGTCTGATGTGTTAAACCAAACATGTACTTACGCCTTAATTTTTTTTGTTTTGATTAGACTAACGGCGCCCAAAGAGACTCTCCGTTTCCAAGACCCTCTGTTTCCAATGTCACTTATAAACACTCCTCAGGGCCAATAAACATTCATTTCTTTGTCTTTGATTCTGTTTAAAATAAAGTTCGTTCAACTTTAATTCCTGTGGGAACGAAATTGAAGGTCGCCCATCGTGATAAAAGTTCACGTGTCTCTTGTTTTGATTATTAGGCGTTATTGGATGTACCCATAATTTACACGATATTAAGAAAAAAACTTCGCAGGCACTCTTGAACGTGAAAATATTTCTCCTCCCATAGCGTAGGTGTAGGTAGGCATTACGATTCATCACAGTATATATTCTAAATATATAGATATGACATAAAGATACAGATATAATATAATATGTGCATTTTTATTTTACAAACAATTAAAATCTATTAGAAAAAAGAAACATAATTTGTACATACTCATAAATATATAAAGGTAAAATAAGAAATTATTTTAATAAGGTAGATCTTTTTCTTTAATTTTTAAAAATAAAGAAAAACATTCGCGGGTTACTAATAAATCAACAATGTTTGAAAATCTCCTACTACCACTTCAGTAAGCGGAAAATGTTTCTTGTGTTGTGATGGATCACTTAGCCAGCCGAGGAATCGAACACGGATAAATGTCTTTTTATAACTTCAAAAGTTGTAAAAATAAAAAAAGAGTTTTTCTGATTTAAAAAAATGTATGTTCATTTAGACTTTTATAAAGTCAATAGTTCCATATGAATAAATTCGGATACATTTATCTGAGACGCTATTCGGGTTACAAACCAATTCTTAAATGATTGTTTCCAATAAAAAGAGTAGTTGCCCATAATATGGAAAAAATAATTTATTGAAGATAATATTGTTAATTCCAAAATTTGAAATATGAGATTGACAAATTTGACGGTTTGACAGAAAGTGACAATAGTGAAATTGATTAACGCGCACGTCCCGGTTAGACGGGGGGACTGGGTTCGAGTCCCAGTTGCGACCATTGTCTTTTTCTATTTTTCTGTGACTTGTTCTCTTTAATATTTTCGTTTAGATTATTAGTGTTTTCTTCTTCTTCAATAATTAAAAATTTGTATTTTAAAAATTAAATAATGATATCAAATTAATGTGGTATATCTGAATCTACATAAGAAGAGAAAGCGTAGGTAAAAATAAAATTTGTACAGCGCCATAGCGATGATTTTCAGACACGGCGCTACACAATTTACCCAAGTATTTTATAATCATTATTACTCAAATCTCGTTACTTTTGATTATGTACTAAGTGTGTTTTAAAATTATAGGTGCAGTGTAAGAACGCAGAGTGTATACTTTCTAGATAGTTTTAAACCATACAGCTTAGTGCACTGTGGGTGCGTTTTGACCTTGTATAGATTCAAATTTCACGAGCACTATCCAAGGGCAGAAAGCGTATGTGATTTGTACGCATAAAGCGTATATACTTTCTAAAAAATACATTTATTTCATTTTCAGAAACCATACATCACTAGAATATCACTAATATACTAGTATATTACAGTAGTGTGTATACTACTGGTATTTTGACCTTGTATAGTTTCAAGCGAAAAACGCATTTGTCTCACTCTTAAATTGAAAATTCAATGTAAAAGGTTGCGATTGTGATCATTGATCAATTTTTTTTTGTTAAATAAAAATTCAATTCAATATTCGTACTGAAAAATCAACAAACAATCCTTATGACTTTTTATTCCTTTAGTACCTACCGTAAACCAACGTCATTCAAATTATAATGTTCCTACGTCAGAATTGTAACACAGCCAGAACTAAAAAAATTATTTCATTGTTACCGTTCTCTACAACGTTGCGAAACCTATTAAACCACCAAAGTAATAAAATTTAACATTTTCATAAACGCAGGTAGTTAAAAAAGATTAAAAACACTTAAAAAGGTAAAACACATATTGAGAGATCGTTCTTACGTTAAAGCTTTTTACCTACGATTTTATATCCGGGGAGCTTTAATTATTTTGAAAGTGCTATACAGATCCCAATTAGCGTGTGCTATTAGGGCGACTTAATTGAAACTGCCAGTACTTGAACATTGTGAATCCCCAACTTTTTGGTTCAATCGTTTGCATTTGTGAAAATATGTCCCTGAAATAGAAATAAATGTAAGCAACCAATATCAATTAGGAATTAAGGATAAATAATAAAACTTGCAATGGAAGACTTGCATACATATCTGGCTCTGATCTAAAACAAGGTAAGGTCACCGGGCAATAGCCTTATACGAAAAAGAAAGATGGTATTATTTTTTTAACATAAGAAAAGTCCAATAACAACTATTTTTGAGTGAAATGATACAAATGATAAAACTTAGTATTTAGTTGTGCATCCAAATGACATGACATTTTTTTAGAAAATTAATGACCTAAGTTTTATTTTGCTTCTGCAAAAAATATCACAAACGAGTTTGTATTGGGACTCAAGCGTCATCACGCGTCACAACGTACTTGTATATATTGTAGAATATGTACTTCTTTAACGACGTACGTCGTACGACGTGATTACTTCAAGATTGATACACTTAAAACTAGAACGTGTATACATAAAATTATTCACGGCCATCTTGATATTATATTATGTCTTAGCAGTATTGAAATAAATGTCCGCAATTCCCATTGTTTAAGACGCCATAACATTTTTCACATGAATACATTTAAAAACAATATCGCCTTCTTTAGTCCTCTGACCCAGATGTGTCGACTATAACCATAACAAGATAGAGTGTGCTGAAGTAAATATTTTCGTCGATAATTTGTACGGATTCAAAAAAAAAAGTTCTGGTGTCAATGGTCTCTCTACGCATGTCTCGCGTATTTCTTTTGTCTCTTGCCACTCATTTTAATGTGTTACTTGAGTGAGCTTGTATATGTATATAATACTG
Source organism: Glyphotaelius pellucidus (assembly GCA_936435175.1). Lineage (NCBI taxonomy): Eukaryota > Metazoa > Arthropoda > Insecta > Trichoptera > Limnephilidae > Glyphotaelius > Glyphotaelius pellucidus. The sequence goes on along the minus strand of OW386537.1, from coordinate 33,866,221 downwards.
TATTTTTATTTGTGATGTTTTTGTTTTTCTAATTGTGAGTATCTGTATTTAATTGTAGATTTTTGTAATTGTGTAATAACTGAGTTTTTATAACTGGATTGTTCTCACGTAAGTGCGAACATCTGTAAAACCCAGTATAAATAAATAAATGTAAAAAGTATATATAAATATAAAATATAATAATTGCAAATTCGCTTTGTGACTACATTTTAATTAAATGAAAACTATTCACTTTGTGTTTACCACTTACGTAATAAAAATTATCAACATATTTCGAAACCAATGGTTTCTTCGTCAGGATAAAATGAAACTAAACAAAAGACAAATAAGTACCTAGGGTCAAAAAACATTACGAAGAGAGGCAATTACATATTTTTTTTTAGAATAAGGTAATAATTTTTGTATGTACCATTAAATTACATTATGTTGAGAAAACGGATTAATATGACTTCACATTTTTTAAATAATTTTTTGAGCATGTTTTTAAAATAGCGTTACATTACATTATTCTCAAATTTAACTTGACAAATTAATTCTTCACTTCTGTGTTTTCACAAAAATATTTTCATTCCACGAAGAATACATTTAAGTTAAAAAGCTTTGTGGTTTGCGCTCATATTTTCATATATTTTTTTGGCCGGGGACACCGCAGGAATGCAATTAGCTGCTACCGGTCGCGGCAGGTAGAGGCGGCTAATTATAGCCACATTAACACCTGGCCACGGCACGTGAGGCGGCAGCACGAGGACTTGCGGGAAGAGTGGACGCCCGAACCCGTTACCGGGGACGAATGGACGCCGCACAACAGTTCACTTATTGAAAATGTAAAGGCACGTGTTATTTTGTTCTCGTTTACACAATGATTACATTCCATTAATATATTAATATTGCCTCACAAATGAATATGCGTTGCGAGTGAGTTTTTTTAACATCGTTAATTGTCGTAATGCCGTAAAAAGTAGTAAGTCCGGAAATTCTACTCAGCAGATGTTACAGTAATATCCAAATATATTTGTTTAAGGCGGCGCTTCTCGCCTCAAAAAGAAGAAGATGGAGAGATACAAAATTACAAATGTTTGACAGAGCGCGCTAATATTGTAAGTGATAAAAATTAAGCGAAAATTGCGAAAATGCTTAATAAAACATGACTCGTTTAAAATAGAGCAAAAATCTCGTGGAAGGTATCTTAAGTATCATTTAAAAGAAACAATGTTAAATTTTTCACTCATAGAACTTGTAAAATAATAAAAATAGGCTTGTTTTTAATAATTTTCGGAGCATACTTTTCGATTCGGCAATTTCATATAATTTGCGTTTCGGCGTGGAACGTATTAGAACTAGATATTATCTTAAAAAATAACATTTATTTTTTTAAGAGCTTTAAAACTTCAAGTGTTTAAGGGAGATACGTAAGAAATCGGTCGAAATTCGGATAGCGGCGGCTTAAGCAATTATGTATTGTTTCTACGTGGTATTATTATTTAAATTTCAAAATTTAACCTCAGTGGAATTAGCTGTGTTAAGATTAACCTATGCTAACATTATAAGTGCGAAACTGCGTGTTTGTTTGTTACGCTTTCACGCATAAAACCATAAAACGATTTTAAAAATTTCTTTTACCAATCAAAAGCTAAATTGTATGCGAGTACTAAAGGCTGTTTATAATGGTAAGCTCTGGCGTTATTAAATTATAAATATTAATCTATTATATTTTTTATACGTTTTCTGTTGCTAATGACGGCCTCCGTGGTCCCGAGGCAAGACTCTCGACTCACAATCCGAAGGTCGCGGGTTCGAACCCGGCGTGCGCAAATAAATTTTATTTGATAAATTTGTGTTATTTCACAATTTATTCATTTAAAATAATATATAGTATATTTGCGGCACGTTCCAGAGTGGAATATACTATCAGTATCGCCCTGGTGCAAGACCACCATTCAGAATTGAAACGTTGCTTGAAATGGCTTTAGCCGTGTTTAGTGACCAGATCTGAATAGCCAGGTACTTCCCCACCTTCCTCTTCCCTATCTCCTTCCCCTCCCCACTACCTTCAGCCTCACAACATACCCCAATTGGGGATGCCATAGTCTCACTGGCTCCAGACGGGAGCAGTTGGGACTCTTGTGCGGTATTCATATATTTAAAAAAAGCTCCCCTGGTGATGCTGATAAGCACAATAAAGTGGAACACACATTGTCTATTGACCTGGTTAATGGCTAACGCATATAATTGAAATTTTACCTCTTCGAAAACGTTTACGTGGTGTTTGGTAACAAAATCTTTATGTTTAAATTTACCCGAGAATTCCATACTCTTTCTCCATTCTTTCAAGAACCAGAGCAATTTTGCATCTGGTCCATATATTGTGTTGCACCTGTTTAAAAGCTTAAAATTGCTCAAAAATAGGGTACTTGTATACATACCAAAAATCCCATTAATCTTCTTTTAACGATTTTACACTCACTAGATTCGAATTCGCAATCTTTAGCTACTACAAGAAAGGGGTTGATTTTGTTACTTTATAAATGCCCTTAAATGCTCGTAAATCTTATCTATAAAGAAGGAAAATCTGTTTTTAGAAGCAGCAAAAATTCTCAAACTGTGAAAGCACAGTTTGAGGTTTGAAAGATCAACATAATATGTATACGTATATATTTTATTTTATTTGGAAAACCAACAGTTTTACAATTGTTTATAATGTTTAATGTATGACAAAACAAGTGTTAATTTTTAACCAATAATAGGTTTTCACTGACGTTTAATAAATTATTTAGTGAGTATAATGGAGAAACAGTTTAAAAAGTTATGCGGATGGGATGGTGGGCGGGAGGGGAAAGGCTGGATCTATTTTGTGTAAAAAGTAGTGTGTATGTGTAAATGTTATTTGTTCAGTTTTGGTTTGAAAATGTTAGGTACTGTGTTAAATATGTCAAATTCACTGTATAAATTGTTAAAGGTATGTGAAACGCGGTGAATGAATGTATTTTGTTTAGAGTTAGTGTTGCATTGAGGAATGTTTAATGTGTGGTTTTGTCTAGTTTGTCTGATGGGCACTCTTAATTGAATCCTTTCTAATACATAAACAAGAAGCGTTTTTTCCGTATTAAAATGTGGTGCTTTTAAAAACCCATCAATATTTTGACCCCTGCGCACTTTTGCAGATATTTTATGTATTTTGCAGTAAGATATAACTTTTATTCTGCTAAAACAATTTGTAATAACATAAAAATATGCTCATTAGCATAACCGTGAACTTGACGTACGTTAGCCTTTAATACGTTGAAGACAAATGAATGGTTTCTCTGAGCGGCTAAAGCCAATATAATCACAAACGTGTTTATTAAATATTAAGGCTTTCAATCTTATCTAAAGATGAAAGACAATTTGGCAAACGGATATTGTTAATGTTAGCGTATTCCATGATTGTTTAGCTCCATTCGGCCAATCTACCGTCACAGCACACATTCGTGGCCCGCTCCGCAAGGCCTAACACTAATTATATTGGCCGTCACCTATGTGTTAACTAAACGCCAGGGATTATCTTCCGCTGGCTGATTTGAATATAACTTCGACTAATTTGAACATGCGCCTGCATGTAGATAGGAAATTATAAAAATGTTCTAAAAAGTTCTGATTTTGTTTAAGACTTTTCTTTTATTGCTTGTTATCACAAATTGTTTTGATTTCTCCATCGTTTTTTGGAGGACACTATTTGGACTCCCGCATAAACACCATTTTTTTTCAAACTTTAATGTTTTCAGTATTTTAAAACTTATTAAAAAATGATAAATTCAACTTTGAAGCAAAAAATTGTACTTTATTGACCAATACGCCACAAGGAGAAAAATTTCACACAAAATTAAAAACATCAAAATCATAAATTCCATGATACAAAATTATACAATGCCCTTCAAAAATAAAATTATAAATACCATGGAGTAATTTTTTTTTTACAATTTCAAAATGACGATGAGTAAAGTATTTTTTAATAATTATGATGACAGGATCAATATAAAAACACCATCGAGATTTTTAGAAAAAAACATCAAAGTATAGCTTAAACGAGGTCCACTCCGACATAAACACATTTTGTTGACGATTAGGTTGGAGCTAAAATGTTTTTGATTTCCGTGGCCTAGAGAAAACAAAAAGCGTTGTGGCCCTACCTCAACTTTTTTGTTTGTGTTGGATATTTTGTAAAACATTTTATTGCGGAGACCTTAAGAAAACATGGAAATGTGAAAATGAAGAAATTATAAAAAAATTTTGAAGACAGCATAGTAAGTATATAATAATAATATAAAACCGTTTATACGTCAATGGGCTTTTTCAGTTTTATACATTTTGTTTATTTTCATTTATTCTATTGACAAAAAGGTCACTACTCAGCTATACATTCAGGATTTCTCCTGGAATGTAGCTGGTTTTCAGCAGTGCCTTTTATATAGTAATATAATTTGGGATTTATTTTAAGAACAGTTAAAGATCTTCCGTCACTTTATTCATTTAAAATTCTCTTCACTGCTTTAGTTAGAAGTAATTTGGAATACAATTCAATAATTTGGTGTACCATAAAACACATCAATTTAAAATTGAGAGAGTTCAACATAAATTTTTAAGATTCATTAATTTCAAACCCTCTATACCCATTGAACAAATTAATTATGATAATTTAATGAAACTACTTAATTTAACTGACTTATCGTGTAGAAAAACCAAGAGCGATCTGGTACTTTTATTCAAATTAGTTAATGGATCACTTGACGCACCTGACTTAACAAAACTAATAACATTCCGAGAACCAAATCGTGACAGAACTGTTCTTTGTTTATCCGCCAAAAACTAACTATTTCATTAACTTTCCAATCCTAAGACTACATAGCTTGGAAATAAATTCAGTTCCGTTGATATTTTCATTTATTCTTTACCTAAATTTATATCAGAAATTTCTAAAATTCTGACATAAATTTTATTATTATTATTCTAATATAGTAATTTCTTTTTAATTCTGCTAATAATTTTTTAATACAATGTTATATACTATACGCCTGAATAACTTATGTATCTTTAATAACGTTTACATGTAAAAGCCTTCAAGGCGTGAATAAATAAATAATACACAAAACAAATAATTGATTTAAATCAAAATAAAATAAAATACATTAAAAATATTGTAATTCAATCAAATCTCCAATTTAACACCAATAGTTTACCCAATACAAAATAAATAAATAATAAAATAAAATTGAAAAAAAATAAAGATAAATTAATACTTAATGTAAATCAGAATTCAAAAACCAAATAATCTTAATTTAAAAATTCAAATTTTAAATAAAATCAATTCAAATATAAAATATAGTCAATTCAAATATAAAACATAATCAATTAAAATACAATCAAAATAAACAATATAATCAAATCAAAAACAAAAATATGTAACCAACTCAACAACCCACAGTACGCCTCGGAAGAGGAATCCTATTGCGAAGGTCTGTGAATGTAAATATCTTGTATTTTAACTATATATACGAATGTATGTATTTATACTAACTTATACTTAATAATGTAAAGGTCCGTTCCATCACGAATCGGTTTTTGCCCGATCATCAAAGGATATACGGATTTCCTCGAGGTATTTGATCCGCGATCATGGAAATGTAGACGCGATGGGACCGGCGTCCAATACTTGATGCCTGGCTTGACACGATACGGTAATACGACACGTTTTTCGATACGGCGATAAGGTAAAATGATCCATAATTAATATTTTTAACTTTAAAAAGCTAAAAAAAGAGACATAAAAAATTCATTTTCAAAAAGGTTGAGAACCCTTGCATTAGGAAAATGAATAAATGATTATATTTATATTATTGAATAAAGTTATTTTAAATAATGGGATAGGCACACAAACAGTATATTATTGTAAGTGTGTGTGTACTTTCACATTAAGTTTCCTTCGTTTACATTGAACCAGAGCGCATGCAATTACTTATCAGTAGAAACCGTCTCGTTTGAAAGTGTAATTTTAGTTTACAGATGTTCAGTGGCAAAGGAAGTAATACATACTACAGAATAGGTACGTATCTGTATACATTTCCAATAACTTACTTGACAAAATAGTTCATACTTTTAAAAAGGTTCTACGAATATATTATACATTTTATTTTATTATGATAATAAATATCAAAATAGTAAATAGTCACTTTAACCACTCGAACCCATAAGCTTGTTTTCAAGATAATTTATTGTTGCCAGAAATAAGTTTGACATAGGAGGCGTCTTGATTAGGTTTGAATAAAATCACCAAAGAAAAGGTTTTTGCCGGTAATAGTTTTTTAATAATTTTATCAAATTGATTGACATGAAATACTTTAATAATGTTTTAACTGATTCCAGGTGTCTGTTCTAAGCTGTACACGTATTATATGACGTCGGGACGTTCTTTAGAAATGACTGAATATGTACCTAACATTTCTTTTTCATTCTAAATTTTATTTTGGAGTTTTTTTCCGATGTGAAATCGCTTTCGTTCATAACACAGTGAATGAAAGTTATTTATCATTTATAAAAATTAATATTGATATTAAACTTCAAAATATTAATTGTTTACAAAATTATGCTAGAACATTCTAAAAACTTCATGTCGTAAAAATAATAAAATTTAACAATGTTTGCATTTAATATTTCAAAACTAATTAAAATCGAGTGATAGCGCTTACTTCACCGTAAAAAGTGATAATAATTCTTATCATTTAATCATTCAATGTTTTATTTGATTTTGAAGAAAAGTTGAAGCAATCGCCACTTATAAAGCAAAAGACTTCGCCGTAAAATTAAACGTCACATTTCCAAACGTAACTTTTTAATTACATTAAAAACCAATTTGAAGTCTCGCGAAAATCTTCTGCGCATAAAAAGATAAAATTCATAACAAATTTATTAATTCTCCGCCGTGACAGAATGTGAAGTGACGTAACGGTTAAGATTCCACCCTGTCGATATTGTAAAGTGATGAAAAATGATTCGGCAATAGGTAAAGTACCAGCAGGGGTGGGAAAAACACTTTCACTTGATCGATATCTCGCGGGAACGTGGCGTCTCCTTTACAACCTCCATATCTCTTCCATATAGCACCGCATTTAGGCGTTTGAGTTCCTCTTTTCTATTACCCTAATAGCCGGGCGATTTCATTTTATTTATGGTATGAATTTAGTAAACGAGCGATATTACTTGTTTCTTGGCCTGCGTCGGAACGGTGTTATTTGTTATCTTTTATTTTCCTTATAAATATTTTAGTGTTTTTTTACGTGACGTTAGATGTTCGTGTACTCTTTCCCTGCTAACTCCATTAGGTTTATTAAAACGTTTTAAACTGAGTTATGACGGTTGCTATGCATAAAATGGTTCAGATCGCTCCATTTTTTGCAAATCGTTTTACTTTTAATCCAATTTGCTTAGTTATGTTAACTCAATCGCGTTGAATCCAAATACGGATACGAATGATGGCGGCGATAACTTTTATACTATATGAGGAGCAAGTCTTCAAATCGTAATATATCAAAATAAGAACATTTTGCAGAATAACCAAAAACCTGATATCCCATTTTACTGCTATTTAAAAACACTATTTCGAAATATCTTTACATAAATCTCAAGGATCAATTCATAATTGCGTAATAATTTTAAACTAGCTGGTACCGGGCATGCGTTTCAATGCCATTCATAGAAATAAATTGATTCTCCATGTCCTTTCCCGAGCGTACCCGTTTCCTTTCACCTTCCTCGCCTTCCCCCTCCCTCGTCTTTTACCTCTCCGCGAACCCCACCTCCCCCCATTCCCCTTGCCCTGCCTTTCCTCCCTGCCGCTAAAATATATGAAATTCACACATTTTCATTTATACAAATTTCATAACGCCAGAGCTTACCATTTTATAGAGCCTATATATTATTCTAATGTATGAGCTATATTATTGTAAAGTTTTCATATCAAAATATCAAAATCCATTTAGTAGTTTTTGCGTGAAAGAGTAACAAACACACATACATCCATACAAACTTTCACGTTTATAATATTAGTAAGATAAGCGAGTTATTAATAAATTATAATGGGCCATACATATTTTGATGCGATTACGTAATCAAAATAACAAAATCAACCGATTTAGGAAAAGCTTGGTAAATACACTTTTTTAAATAACTTATTTTCACCTTAATTTTTCCCTTTACTTTTACAAGGGGTATTACTTTTTTCATGGGTATAAAAATATAAAATTATAAAAATATGAAACAAAGCAAGTAATAGGAACCAACTAAGTTCTTTGATTAATAATTATAAATTTTTAATTTGTAATATACCAGTTTAAATATATCTATAAGAAGTTTGAGAGTAAAAAATTACATGAATTTACAAGTAGGTACAAAATATGTAGAATTTTTCATGATTTGATGTTTAAAAGAAAAATACAACAACGAGTATTTAATGGAAATTTTGACTTATATTTACATTGTAGTGAGAAATGAAACATAAATGTTTTAAGTATTTATACGAATAGTTTATCAATATATTATGTAAATTACACAGCAATGATTTTAATTATTTTACATGTCGTGATTTTGATTAATAATTTGAAGATTAAAAATACGAGGGACTAATAAAAAGCGATGTGTTTTCATTAAATTGGTGTTGGTTTAGAGGGTGTAAAATGCATTATTAGTATTTTTGTTTTTTCATATTCGATAGAAATTTTTCACCAAAGACGGACAAAATAGTCTCTGAAAGAAAATCTAAATAACGAAGGCATAAAAGATCTATACATTATATATCAAAGGGCCCGGCTAGAGAACTACTAAACCCTTCAATCGCAAAGCATCGTTGACTGAAGAGATGAGAGGGAAATAAGTGGAGACCCTTAACCCTTTCCAGTGCAAGCTTTGATTCGTACTTAATCAAGCTTTCTAAATTAGTCAAGTAAATACGATTTTGTCTTGAATAAAACATTTCATTGGTGGCTTACAAAAGAAATTAAAGGATTAGGATAGCCTAATCTTGACATTATTTTCCTATTTGTTTTAAGGAAAAGACCTGGAATCTTATGAGCTTTGGTGTTTATTTATAGTGGGTGATATGCTTGGGTTTTATGGCGAAATTCAGGTTTTAAAACTGTTTTATAACATATATGGGCAAAAAAAAATATATATATCAAAATATGAATTTTTATCAACAGCTTCAGCTGTTTACATGTTCTAAAAATTTAACAAAAAGTTCACTTGGTTAATCGGATAATTTAATAAAAACAATGATATCGTTTGAGATTTATTTAGGAATATAATAATTATAATATTTTTTTCCCAATCAATTTATGTGAGAATTAGCGTCAATAAAAAATGGGAGAGTGCAGTAAAATTAAATTTTCTGTCGAGCTGGTCGTATTTATGAAGATAAACATCAACATCAATATAAAAACAAAAACTCAACCTACTCGATTATTTGCATAACTTTATATCAGTTCGTTTGAAAACTTGATGAAAACAGTCAAAATTTTTGCTATAAACAACAAAATACATATGAACTACGAACGAGAAAACACATCATATGTAGGGTTTGCAATCCCGCATTCCGCAATTCCGCGGGATTCAAACAATATTTGATCCCGTGGATTTGCGTGATTTTTGTGTGCAGGATTTGCGGGATTGTGGGATAGAAAAAAATACAAAAACTACACAAAAAATGTTCTGTTTTCTTTTACATGTGCTTGAGAGTTGCAAATCACGTAATATACTGGCGCCAGAATGCCTAGAAGTCGATAACTACGAAGTTTGTACATAATATAATATAAACATAATATAAATATAAGAAACAAAATAAAGATAACATAAGATATAAGAAACAAAATATAGATAACACCAAATATAAGAGTTGACACAAAGCAGGTAAAATAGAATATATGGTCACGTAAATTAATGTGAGATAGTTATTTTAATTATAAAGAGAAATAAGATAAGATTGCCAATTTTTATGTTTGTAATTAGCAATCTTTATTTTACATATTTATTACATGTTTATCGAAACTTAGCCACAATAATATTTCGATAAAGGTGCTATATAGTGCATGATATTAATAGCTTTATTTTAATTGTTCTAATATACTGAGTTTAAATTTTGACATCGATTGATGACGATAAACGTCTATAGAGGTATATTTATTACCGAGTATATGAAGTCTTTGCAAAGGAGAGTTGACAAAATAATTATTAGCAGAATTAGTAACAAGGTAAAGCGCATTAGAGCGAGTGTCGCGCGTGGGTATTCTCAAATTAATTTTACTGGTTAAATCGAGGGCGTCCAGTTTGCTATTCGATATGTTGAAAAGACAAACTAAATCGCTCACTATGCGCCTTGACGTTACTTATTATGTTACGTTTTCAGCGTATTTTTATAATATTGCTAGAACTAAAGATGATTGAACTCAAATGGCTGTGGAGAGTTCGGTCAGTGACAACTATGTTTTATAATTTTAAGATTTTTTAAATATTTTTTAAGTCTTCTTAAAATACTTATAATTTTACCTTACCTATGTTTTACAATGTACTGGTATCAAAGATTCTTCTTCTTAAGTCAGCTCCTCATTACTGAAGATCGCAACCTCTACTCCAATTTCCAGTGTGGACAAGGCTACTCGACTTCTCGCAGCCCTGACTGCGTGGAGAGCTGCGGACACCCTAGTACCGACGTCAGTGATGCTTGGTCACTCCAGCGCATTGATGACTTTCCTTTGCTTCTTCTGCCTTCCACTTTGCCAGTGACTATAATTTCTCCAAGTTGGAATCCTCAATTTGGCAAGCAACATATCCAAAGTATCTTAAAATACGTTGTAGGCAGATAGTATCTAATTATGAAATACTAGTACTAGCTTTTCCAGAATTGACACATTTGTTCCTTTGACCATCCATGGAATCCTGGACATTTTTGTACAGCACCACATTTCGTGGAGGTCTATCCGCTTTCGTTTGCTAATTCTAAGTGTTCATGTTTCCACTTCGTATAGAAATGTGGAGAAATCAACGCCCGAACGAGTCTTGTCTGGGTGGTTTGGTTATGCCTGTTTCACTCCATATCTTTTGCATTTTACTCATGGCGTTTTTTGTCATGCAAATTCTTCTCTTCGAATATTTCATTCCTAATTTTAAAGAATAATGTTTATTTAATTAATTAAATATTGATATTATTTCAAAATAGTATCCTTTACTAAAGTCCCGCAAATCCCACGGGCTTTCTGGGATTTTGTCTATCTCACAATCCCGCGGGATTGGCAAACCCTAATTATATGTTTTGCTTGGCTTGTATAGATACAGTGCATAGATTTATTCGGGCGCACTGCAGATCCTGTCTAAAATGACCGGGTGATGTCTCCCGTCTCCAGTCTCCACTGATCTCGTCCATGCGCGGCCATCACGAGAGACAAGCAGAAGTTCTATGGCGAATTTCACATTATTGCGGTTGTTGTACGTGACAGCCGCGCGATTGTTCCCCGCGGAGGCGGGCGGGGAGAGGCTGACCACAATGGGGAGGACCTCTCAGACAATGATCTGTCTCCCCCACCCTTACCCCCATCCCAACATTCATCCTTCCCCCTTCTCTTCCCACATACATCCCAGATATTGTTTCCTTAACAAGACGATATTTTACGTCAGATAAAGTTCGGATTCACGGCTTATTGGGTCACAATCGATTCGGAAAAGATAAATTTTAAAAGGATTTAACTTTTCTGTTCATGAAACGTAAATCTGTCTCGGACAGCTAGATAAAATATGTTTCTATTAATATACTGTACACTTTATTATTTTAGACCAATTTCTACAAAGAAAATATTGGGTCATTGATATGGAAACGTTGCTAGTTAGGTGTATCGAAATCGATATCGTATCGTTTTAAATAATCACAACTTTTAATAAGCAATTTAAAGCTCGGGGCTGCAAAAATATTATCAACTATTTTGCAAATATAAAATTGTAATGTCAAACCGGAAAATGATTATATTGGCATTATAATGTTATTAATTAAATGAAAACCTAGTGTAAATTTTTTTGAAATATAATGATAAGATTTGAAATAAAATATAATTTAAAATATATCTAACGTTCGTGCCTACTCAAGAAAACTTTTTACTTTATTAAAAAATAAATTAATGCATAAACTACCTGAATGGACATTAATCTTGTTTCCACTTGCATTTCTTTATGCAGAAACAAGTTCTAATAATAAAGAGGATAATTTAAAAGCTTCAATTTAAGAACGCGATGCTTTTCAATGGCATAAATTCATTTAAGTAGATTGAATCCGCAGATGAGTCCCTCGGCGACGCATATAACGGCTTCTCTAGTTGCATCTCAACACCGAGGGAGTCACTTTTATTAGCTGAATAAATTATGTGAATCTACCTTGCTTCTAGTTCTACCTCTCCATGGTCTGTGCAGTGTGCAGTGTGCAGTATGCACTGTGCGCTATCCACTGTGCGCTGTGCAGTCAATGTGCATTATATAGCCGCAGCCAGTGGCAGTTCTGTAACCTGCCGCTAGTAGCTTCTTGTTATAGCGTTCACAAAATAAACTTGTACTGGAAATAATTACATCAACGGTGCCTTTATTCTTTTAAAGCTAAATTACTAGTAGTTACTGCCCGACTTCGTTCGAGTTTCAACACTATCTATGACTTCGATTTTATTTTTTTCTAGAACATTTAAACAAGACTTGTTTAATCGTTAAAATCACAAAAGTGAATATCTTGTCCTCATTTCTGACGATGTAATGATATTATTTAAAATAACTATAAATATAAGCTCTGCAAATTTCGTGAAGCCAGGGCTCTCTGTTTGGGAGTTTTCGGTACTTCAGATTTTCACCATCGACAGAATTTTTACTTTTTTAAATAAATTATTGAACATCATAAAAAAGCGTGGGTGAAAGTTTTGAATGACTAATGATCTTTTTATGTTATTACAAATTACTTACCTGCCTTTGAATAAAGTAACATTTCTTTCTAATATTCGTGAGGGTTCTGATCTTAATAGAATGTTTTATTTTACTTATTTAAGTAAAGGTAAAATTGTAATTTTTAGTACTCACAGTATTAATATTTAATCAAACGAATTAAAATTTATACATTGCACTTTATATTTATTAAGTATTTACTTAATAATAAAAAAACTGAGATAATATTTACTGTGTGTCCGAAATAAGCGAAACGTCATTGTTTTCTTTGTGCAGAAAATTTCTTTTATCGGGTTTTGAAAAGATTTCAACAATTCAATGAAAAGTTATTCTTCAGAAAAGCATTTGTTAAGTAAAGTATTGATAAGATTTCTCTTTTGTCTCGTGTAAATGAACACTGAGCCATACCTACAACGAGTCTGTCTGCCGCGGCCAAAGCGAGACTTGTGGAAAGCGTATTTTGCAGGTAAAAATCTTTGTTTCGCACTACAAACTACGTGCTTCAGTGTACATCGACCCGAGCTTAATAATTTACAGAAATAACAAAGATAAACTGTCTTTGTTTTATAAGCTCAGTGAACAGCATTGCCTTGGCTTCGTCCTCTGAACACATTTTAAGCGAACATTATTTAGAATTTGTACAGAAATAAAAATATGTACCGGAACATTTATCTAGTAAACAAGGTGTTGTAATTACGGAAACAAAAACCCGTTTCTGGCTTTAGAAACCTTTACGGCTTTTTCATCCCTTGAATAATTATAATGTTTGTTAAATTAGCGCTCACAATACGTTTTGTTAAAATTTTCCTGCTAAAAACATCAGACGTTCAAAGCATTTCTTTTCAATCAAATTGAAAAGTTCAGAAATAAATTTATTTTCTACTTGCGTATCTATTTGTGAAGAAATTACGATGTTTGTAAATTGAAGTACCTATTTTTTTTTTAAATGTGTTTTTTTAATTACTTGTAAGACTTTTTTTAAGATCTACCTACCAACTACATAAAATTTGCATTATCAAAAAATAAATGAAAAATTTTAACATCTCTAAAAAGTTGACGACGATATCTAAATGATAAATTCCCACACTAAAAATAATTTGGTGTATTTTATTACGAGAAAGTATTTTTTCTATTAAATTAAAGTCCTATTAAGTCCTAAATGTAAAATCATGCAGTGTCCAGTGTTTTAAATATAGTACCCTCCGCGTGCAAAGTAGTGTTTTCTCTTTCAAAAACTTTCTAATAAAAGTTTGTTTACCGAATGTGATCTGCCAGGTAAGTATGTTTTCTATATCTATTTGAAAATAATTAAATTAGATAGAATCTAAGAAATCATAATAAATTGTACAGCACCTTTTGGATGATTTTTCACAAAAACGGCGCTCTACAGATTATCCAATTATGATTTTGTTTGGGTAATTAGATATTACATTAACATTGTCTTTTTGTTTTCTTTTTTTTTGCAATGTGAGGTTTATACATTCATTTGGATTTACACCCAGCTGAACGTTTACATTTATCCAATTAATACAAAAAAAAAATAACAGCTAGGTTTTGTAAATGCAGTGAAGCTGAACTGGCTTTGAATATTGTGCATCTTAAATAGAGCAACAAGGCATAATACCCCAAAAATAAATAACAAAAAATTGTGCATCTTGTCAATTAACATAAAGTTGTCAGCCAATAAAATTTTTACATACTTTTTTATGTTTTGTTTCCTAGTTAGATTGGGTCAAGACTGAAACAAATATTCTGTTCCCATTTAACAGGTAAATGGTATTTTAAATGCTTTTTAAAGTACAAACCATTTTGAAGCGAGTCTGCCAGGTGCTTTCATTTATTTGATGCTTATAAATATGCATCGCCGTGAGCCATTTGCAAATAGCTCTTGAATATGGAATTCCATAAAGTCTGGGAGAAAGACCTCTAATTTTTCTTTGCAGTTTAATAGTCTGTAAGACGAATCGCGACATTCCATAGTGAATAGTGAATAGCGAGCAGACAACATGAACATTAGCAGGCAGCAGGCAAGTAGGTACGGTCGGTATGAATAGCGTCGTGTCTTTTCCTTTGCTATTCCAATTCCAGATGACGATGCGATGGCAAAATTCCTCGGGAACACTATTCCTGCTGAGTTAGCGATTATAACTAGTAAAGCAGTTGGGAAACTTTCAAGAACTACGTAAGCTTTAACAGTATTCCGCTCCTTGGCGAAGTTTCTTTCAAAATTTTCGCACGGGATGAAAACTCAGGTGAGAAATAAAAGTGCTTGTTTGGAATAAACAACTGTCATATATTATCAAACCTTCCTTTCGGAAAGATATGGACCGGAGAACTTTAGAATGTTCGAAAATGGTTTATTTTATTATACCCCTATTGAGAAAAACCTTCATTTCCGAATGTTGAGTTAAAACTCTACAAAATTAAATACCTATTCAATAGCACGTATGCTTATTCAAAAATTCTAGTCCCAAAAAGTAAAAATTAATATTGAAATATATATTTCAATTTCTACGCTCTCACAGTCATAAATTTAGTTTACGAAAAAACATCTGTAATTTTTGTTGTTTTGATAACATAAGAACAAAATGTATTGTTTCTACCAAATAAGAACGTCGAAGTTTAAGAAGAACAGCCACAAACATATATTAGGTACATAAAGCTATGTATTATCTTTAAACTTCACTTCGCAAAATTTCAATCTCAAAGGCATGAGCAAATAAATTTATGAAGATTGCAAAGAAACTCAATTATTATGCCATTTCAAGGGATCTGAAATTATTACCACGATAAAAGAAAACTTTAAGTTTCTGTCGTATACTATTTAGTTAGATATACGAGTAATATATTTATGTACCCATATGTTACGATAACGTATTTTAGTATTTACCCTTTCGTTGGCTGTATTGCTTTTTTGTAAATTAAATGACTTGGGTAGGTATGAGTTATTTTATTCGATTCGCTTCTTGAACGAGTCGTGCGTAAATTCAAAGCTGCCTGCGGCGGGAACTGAATCCGCGGACGCAGGTTTTCTAAAATATGATCGTAACACGTACATTGTGTATGCTGCCATTTTAGGTGTAGTATTAATCAAAAAGTGAGCGATGATCACATATAGATTTATTTTACATTACACAAATATTTTTTTTTCTTTGTATTGGTGTTGCAATCGACGGCCGGCGTAAGGTAAGGCTCTTGACTCGCATTCCGAACGTGGCGGGATCGAATCCCGGCGTGGCAAATAGATTTTATTTGATTAATTTGTGTTATTTCACAATTGATTTATTTAAAATAATATAAAGTACATTTGCGGCACGTTCCAGAGTGTTAGATTTTCTCAGTATCAGTCTGGTGTAAGACCACCATTCAGAATTGAAACGTTGCTTGAAATGGCTTTAGCCGTGTTTGGTGACCAGATTTGAATAGCCAGGTAGTTCCCACCTTCCTCTTTTCCGTCTCCTTCCCCTCCCCACTACCTTCAGCCTCACAACATATCCCAATTGGGGATACCATAATCTCACTGGCTCCAGATGGGAGCAGTTGGGACTCTTGTGCGGTATTCAAATAAAAAAAAAAATTAAAAATTATTCGGTCATTATTTTAACAAATTTTAAGGGAAGTAAAGAAGTACCAACGTATTTCTTATATGCCTGAAGAACGCAGTTTGAAAACTTGATTCGAAATGTTCGCTTATTTTTTTCATCGTAGACATAAGATTTTTTCATCAAAATAAAACGTAGAGAAGTCCCCTGACGCGCTGTTCCTTATACAGTTTATTGTTTAAAGAAAACTTACAACATTTTGACGTCGGAACGCCGCGCGCCGCTTCAACGTCAACATTTATTTCGGCCGTGGTTTCGTCGGCGCTTACAAAATAAGTTGTTGATATCGTAAAAAGTTTAAGCGTTTTTGTCGCCTCGGAGCATGCATTTCTTTTAAGCGGTCGGAAAATTCATGTTGCGCAAGGGAAATTAATCTGAGTCTCGAGACGCTGGCTTAGTCTCATTTCTCGAGGTGTATCGAATTTTCTAGTAAATTTTCATCGGTGCAAAGGGGAGGGCAAATCAAGCGAGAATATTTAAGGTACCTCTGTTACCCCTAACAAGGAGTTGATCGTAAAAAGTTAATGATTCCTTGCAAGTGTCCCCGCGCGCTTGTGAAAAAACAACGAGACAGGTTTAAAAGTGAATGTGTTTACTTCGTCGACGTTTCGTTTAAGTGCCCGTGAAAAGGTGACTTAATGTTTAAATTTTCACCCCCATATACCGAGGCGAGTAAATATTTACACTTAATCGGTTCATCTTAAATAAGATTTAAAAGTTTATAAACTCTGGGGTGTTTTTATACTTCTTGTTTTTCTTTCAGAGTTATTCTCATGTCGGTGCCAGTATTTTATGAAAGTAGAAATAAAAGCAAAACACGACATAATGAGAGTTGAATACCCACATGTCCAGCCCGGGATGGATCAAATCATTATTTCTTGAAATAAGGAAGCAGTAAAAATGTTGAAGTGGTGAAGCATTATCGGCATTGCGATATTAGTTTGTAAAACTGTTACCAAAAAAGATAGTAATTAATAGGATATATTATTGAATGACTTAAACGAAATAAAAAATATGAAGTACTCTTCAAACATACTGCCTACTGCCCCATATTGAATTGCGTGAGATTTATTTTAAGATGGATTTTTTTACATGAGCTGCACACAGGAGGCCCTGAGAAAAAACCCCTTCGTCATCTTTGGGGATGCTGTGAAGAGGGTTTTTTAGAGAAAATAAGAAGATTTCTGGGAAAAAAGATATGAGGGATGGGTAGGAATCTGGGGTCAATACGGTCAATGTTTAGGAGTGAGAGACGTATGAATCTATCCCTCCCACTGCGGTGCAAGGCAATAGGTAGAGAGATCTAGTTAGGTCTCCCTCAACCAATCTCTTTCGATCCGGCCCACCGCGCAGTAGGTGGGCAAACGGGTTGGCCGCCAAGACCTAGACAAGCCCCACCCCAGGCACCCCTGATAAGTCACCAAACGTAGCGAAACATTTAGGCTTATCCACGGCAGGGGTATTGGTTATCCAATAAATGGTTTGCGGGGCGGCGGTACCCATACCCGCCTCCCAAATTGAAAATGGATGTGTTTTATTTTGTATCAGGTAAGTATATGTATGTTGCTATAGCTTGTGCCGTAGAAGATATTATTATTATGCACCGTTTTCAGCAACAACGTCACTTGTTAAGACGACAATATACCCTAAAATATATTCAGAATCTTAATGACGTAAGTAAAGGAGCCGTGTACACAAATTGCGACTCGCGACCCGTGTATTGGACGGACCTACTGTCGAATTTGCTCTATCAAAGGAAAGAAGAAAAAGACAAATAATGTGGGAATCTTAACGACGTAAGTGAAAAAAGCGTCTAAACAAATATACGCCCGCGGCGCGGCGTATTAGACGAACGAACGGTCGAATTCGCCGTTGCGGTCCTGGAGATTCGACCTTTCCGCCGCGTTCATTTTAAATAATACTGAAGAACGTGTTACAAATATTTAAGATGTTTCTTTATGAATCCCTCCCAAAGTTATTAATACATCGTCTAGAAAAATAAAATCTGGTGCTCACCGTTAAATTTGTAGTTGAAAAACTTGTTATAAAGTTTTAAAATAGTTGTACGTAAAATATATTAATGGTAAGGTATTGTTTTTATTTATTTTATATAAAAAACTTACATCCCCAGGGGTTTGTTGGAATTAAAAAGTTATTTTAGTTACAAATTCGCCGGAAATGATTAAAATGTGAGTTTTGAGCAAACAAAAATTATTAGGGTTGTGTACCGCCTTAATCTCTCTTTGTTGCTTATTTACCACCGCGAATGGTAATATACTCGTAAATAAATATCAGGACTGACGTTAAGAAGTCTACATAAAGCACGTCGCCCACTGTGCGCCGCAGCGGCTCGTCCAATATTCATCGGCTCCTGGCAATCCCAGATATAGATCAGTTCTGATCCTCTGGTCTCAAATAAAGTTCCAGGAGCACATGCGAAGGGGGGTGAATGAGAATCCATCTCGAGGCGAGGGCCTATAACGGCGCCATTAATCTTGGACGGAATTCGATGTTGCACTCTCGAAATTGCAATGTATTTAGATCTCTCTCAGTAGGTGTAGATGCCAGGGACCACTTGGGCGGCATGCTACCCTGGTACTCTAAGAACACTTTACGCGATCATAATTTCATGGAAATCCATCAAATATATTAAATACGCTATTAAGTTATTACATGTTTGATGTCTTTTAATATGCAAACATAATGTACGAAATGTTGACATTCGTTTTCCGCTACTTTTGACTTAGTCATTTTGTTAAAGTTATCCAGACGTATTAATACAAGTGCAGTGTTGGTTGGAATCACAAAAGGTTTAAAAACTAATTACTTAAATATCTTACCTTCGTAGTACCTAAGCAGATACTTAGTGATGTGACATTGTAATCAATATATATTATAAAAGAAAATCCAAAAAACGTGCGGCCCGCAAAAACTCAGAAACGAGTCCCAGTACGATCAAAAGAATTATATGGTGTGGTAGATCTCTATCCCCCCTCCAGGATGAGGGGTCCCGTTACCTAGAGGGCGTGCTTTTGAAAATATAAGGGCTGGAAGTTTCAAGAACGGTCTTCCGGAAAGTACTGGAAGGTTCGATGAAATAGAAAGTTCTGGAAGGAGTGGCGGATTATGTCGGTGAGTCCAAAAGTTTCAAAAACGTTCTAGATGGTTCGCTAATGTTCTTGAAGGAACATTCCAGAACACTCTCTAAAATTGTCCTGAGCGAAGCCGGATACCCCAGCTAGTTTAAAATAATACAAAGTGGTGTTTATAAAGTTATTGTTTTATTTTGAATTATAATGTCACGAATTATCTGCTCCATATGATTAGCAAATATTATTAGCAAGTACTAATAAGTAGTAATAGCTGTACCTAAATGTCCCGGTCGGCAAAGTATATCTATTCTATACTATTATACTAATATTATAAATGCTAAACTACGTGTGTTTGTTTGTTACGCTTTCACGCATAAGCAATGAACCGATTTTAAAAATTCTTTCATCAATATAAAGCTACATTATTTATTTATTTATTTATTTATTTATTTATTTATTTATTTATTTATTTATTTTTTTTTTTTATTTTTTTTTTTATTTATTTATTTATTTATTTATTTATTTATTTATTTATTTATTTATTTATTTATTTATTTATTTATTTATTTATTTTTTTATGTATTTATTTATTTATTTATTTATTTATTTATTTATTTATTTATTTATTTATTTATTTATTTATTTATTTATTTATTTATTTATTTATTTATTTATTTATTTATTTATTTATTTATTTATTTATTTATTTATTTATTTATTTATTTATTTATTTATTTATTTATTTATTTATTTATTTATTTATTTATTTATTTATTTATTTATTTATTTATTTATTTATTTATTTATTTATTTATTTATTTATTTATTTATTTATTTATTTATTTATTTATTTATTTATTTATTTATTTATTTATGTATTTATTTATTTATTTATTTATTTATTTATTTATTTATTTATTTATTTATTTATTTATTTATTTATTTATTTATTTATTTATTTATTTATTTATTTATTTATTTATTTATTTATTTATTTATTTATTTATTTATTTATTTATTTATTTATTTATTTATTTATTTATTTATTTATTTATTTATTTATTTATTTATTTATTTATTTATTTAAGGAAAATTAACAGTCTTAGTAATACAATAAACATAAGAGGATGATAAAAAAACAGACCAATTATTAATGTACACAGATAGGATGCAAGTAATATAAGCAGTATATAATTGTAAGTTCTGGCGGTATAAAATTATAAATATTATATTTATTATACGTTTTCTGCTTACGTCAGAAAACGTTGCCGTGGAAACGATGTTGATATATTTGCGGGAAGTCGTAGTTTATCTATACATAAATGAAAATGAATCTCCGAAATGTTTGTACGCGCATTACTTCCGAGCGACTGCACCAAATTGGATAATTTTTTTTTTACTACTGATGAGCTCTGGTATTATGAAATTTGGGTGGCACGCGAGCTTTTTGAAAACTGAACATACCGGAAATGAATGTACGGATTTCGGGAGAGAGGAGGGGGAGAGGAAGGGGGGGATAAGTGCAAGCGCTACCGTAATTTTCCTTTAATACCAAGCGAGTATTAGAGGAAAATTATTATAAATGCGAAAGTGAGTATGTTTGTTTGTTACACTTTCATGCCTAAACCACTAAACCGATTTTAAAAATTCTTTCACCAATTGAAAGCTACATTATCAGCGAGTAACAAAGGCTATATATAATGGTAAGCTTTAGCGTTATGAAAATTGTATAAATAAAAATGGAAAGGCGGGGAGGATGGGGTTCGCTGAGAGTGAGTAAGTGAGTGAGTGGGTGAGGGCATTAATAAGTGGTATTTCCACCTTATACCATGCGAGCGAAGCAGCGGATAAAAACTAGTAAAAAATAAAAATGGTGTTTCCAATTGTTTCATTTAAAAAAAATAAGAGAATGTAATTCTTTACACATTTGTTTAGGTCATTATTATTCTATTTTTTTACGTGGGTCCCAACTGCTCGCAACCGTTAGAGCCAGTAATGTATAGTATCCCCAATCGGTATATTTTTTGAGACTGAAGGTTGTAGGAGGGAAAGATGATGATGAAGAAGGTGAGGAAGTACCTGGTTATTCAAATCTGTTCCCTTAACACAGCTAAAGCTGTTTCAAGCAACGTTTCAATTCTGAATGGTGGTCTTACACCAAGGCGATACTGATAGTATCTTCCATACGGGAACGTACCGCAAGTTTATTACACATATATTTTTTAAATTAGCAAATTGTGGAATAACATAAACTTGAATCAATGATGATAAACGTATACTATCAAAAAATTTAATTTTCTTTTGAAAACACATATGTTTTTGAAAAATAATAGTAAACCGCCAAAACCACACTGTTGGAAATAATAAAAAAATGTTATGTTAAGGCAAAAAACGTGAATTTAAAAATATTCGAAAGCATCTTGGCTCATTCTTTTTTCTGTTTGTTTTTCGTGGACATTTTCGGATGCGATAATACTTAAAACGTCGAGTGAAAATAGTCTAAAGTGTTTTGCTTATTTTATTGGAAAAATGAGAGCTTCAGGCGTGTAGCTCCCTTTAAATCATTTTATATTCCTGTATTATATTGTACCATTTTTATGTGAAATTCAAGAGCCGCCTCTGACCACAACTGAGATTTTTTAATATCTTTTTTAATATTTTTGTTACTTTCTGTTTGGTTTCTTGATTTTAGGGCTTGGCATAGTAGCATAACGCTTAATAATGTCGGTTACATTTTGATTGCAAAATTTAATGCCTTTTTTGAATTAATAAAACTTTGCCTACAGCATAATATTATATTGTGGTAAGTATTAAAGTAAAATTACTATCAAACCAACCGTCACGCCATTTCCTCGCAGGGGTAGGCAGAGAGGATGGACCGCCAAACTCGGTCTTGGCATACATTCTTTGCCTCAATCACATTCATACAACGTCTCATACATACTCTTCACTACGTATTCATAGTAACTATTTTTAAAGACTCTATTGTAACGAAAGAGCATAGAAGTCCCTTAAAATCAATTAAATTAATTGAAGAAATAATAAAATTAATTTAAAAAAAACTTTTAATGTTAAGACTAACATGTATATCAAGATTTTTGTTAACCGCCTTGGTTAAAACAGAAAACCTCTTATTTTTCCTCATCTTAAATGTATAAGTTTCAAGTTGTATAATTTATTAGCGTACCTACTGCACTTACTAAAACAATTTATGAAACGAAAATCTTTTTTTACTACTAAAGAAAATGTATTAAAAAAATTTTAAATCCTGTAAAATATCCACATTAGAGCATCATCAAGAATAAGCGATGCCGCACGCCACTGGATGCGTGTGAAAACAAGTGGAGGTAATATTTTTAAGGTAAGCAATTTTTTTTTCATTCGTACGATAATTTGAAGAGATGTTTTTTGGGATGAAGCCACCGAAGTATTGTAAAATGGGGGCCCCAGAGACGCCTTGTCAAAGAAGCAACGGGTCCCCGACTCGATTAAGAAATGTGAATGAGAATTGTGATGTAGGTTATAGAAATTAGGTGCATAACATAGCCGGATATGATCGCATGACAAATTAATATATGTACCAATATTACATTGCCAAAATTGCACACGGACTGAATTAAACATTAATTTCTTTAATCTGGGTTCGTACAGATGTTAAGACTTACATAATAACACTCCAATCCAATCATACATATTCAGTTATTACGTAAATAGATATATTATATTTCCTAATTATATAAAAATTCGCACAAATGACAAAAATACAGAGAAAGGCGAGAGACACGAGAAACACAAGAGACACAAGAGACCGAGAGACACGAGAGACACGAGAGACACGAAAGACACGAGAGACACGAGAGACACGAGAGACACGAGAGACACAATGAGAGACAAAATTGACATATAATAAATGGCAATATTACATTGGCAAAATTACACACGGACTGAATTAAACATTTATTTCTTTAATCTGGGTTCGTACAGATGTTTAGACTTAAATAATAACACTCCAATCCAATCATACATATTCAGTTATTATGTAAATAGATACATTATATTTCTTAATTATATAAAAACTCGCATAAATGACAATAATACAGAGAAATGCAGGAGACACGAGAAACACAAGGGACACGAGAGACACGAGAGATACGAGGGACACGAGAGACACGAAAGACACGAGAGACACGAGAGACACAATGAGAGACAAAAGTGAGATATAATAAAATTAAATCAATAGGCGTTAGATATTTTTAATTGAAGCAGGACATTTTTTCGGAATCCGTATAAATTATCGACAAAAATGTCTACTTAAAAGTAGCACACTCTAAAGCACACGTGAACAAATGAATACACATATAAAACAAAAACATAGTTACATGAACAAAATAACTCATGGAGAAAATCACACCGACTACAGACGTCAAAAAACGTAATATAACACAATATTATGCATAATTATCTAGGTAAAAATGTGGTTTGGGCCTACCTGTGTACCTTAAGTTTTTTTATGTGAATATCGCCCAAGTATTCCCAACTGCTCCCAACCATCTAGAGCCAGTAAGACTATGTCATCACCAAGTGGGATAAGTTGTGAAGCTGGAGGTAGTGTTGAGCTAATGAGATTTTTTTATTAGTATTTATTGAGTTCTTTTTACTACATGAATATTAACTTACATGCACAATGTAACGTTTCATTTGAAAAATTTAAATATTTTTACAGTAAGCATAACATTTCTTTTTAAATTCATTAATTCTTTCTTCATTCTTCATACTTTCAGGAATTTCATCAAACATCTTTAGCCCTCTATACATTAGGCAGTTCTGTGGTTTTGATTTTTTTATATGTAGCAATATAACTCTATATATATTTCTTGTTTTATAATTATGTACATCTCTATTAAAAACAATTTCACCCTTAAAGTATTTTGGCATTAGGTTTTTCATAATGTTTTTAATTTTTTGGTTTTTCATTTTCATTTTATGCACAAAAAATAACACAGGGAGAGGACGGTTGGGAAGTTCTCGGCTATTCAGATCTGTTCTCCAAACACGGCTAAAGTCATTTTAAGCAACGTTTTTAATCAGAATTATATTTTATTTATTTGTGTTGTAAACACGTACGTACGTCTTTCACAAGTACCTTTTTAACAGTGTTGGGAAGGCTGCGTCATGGACCAATAAAATAATTAATAAAATTGAAGACCAAAAAAATAAAAATAAAAGTGAATAATAATATTATAAAAACAGTTGTTATAAATACATTTAAAAATTGGTAAAAACGAATGGTGGTATTTCTACAGAGCAATACTGATAAAGTCTCCGAATCTGGAACACACCGTACAATATATTTTTTTAATAAATTTTGAGACAACATAAATGGATTAAATAATATTTACCTGCGCCGGCCGGCGCCGCCGGGATTTGATCCCGTGACCTATGGATTCGTAGTAGAGTGGCTGTTGACCTTGGTATTAGCACGTATTCTCCTAATAGCTGGAAGGTGGGAAGCTACCCAAGCAAGGCGTTATAAAATTATTAAAACGGTTATATTTTTACGAAATTAAACCTAAAGGTTAATTCATGCGAAATGTTTTTCAACCGAACGCAAATAAAAATATCACCTTTATTTTTTTTATTTTAACAGTATTAGAGCTTTTCCATCTATAAGTTATCTCGTGAAATACGTTGTAAAGAATCTAAGGGAAGGCAAAGGAGTAGGGCGTCTAAATCTCAAACCTAGATAGAATCTTTGTGTAATCAGTGTCCGGTTTGTTATCAAATAGGATGAACGTTAGCGCACTTCTGCCTTTAGCGGACCTCACACCTGCCAGCTCAGTGCCGGGCTGCGGGCTGCGGGCTGCGGGCTGCGGGCTGCGGGCCGCGGGGAGCACACCGAGCAGCGGTGGCTGCCGGAGGAATCCAGCTAGTAGCTTTCACGACTTGTAGAGGTGTACATAAACACAGGTAACGGGTGGCCGAATGTCAACAAACGTACCATAAAACTTCCGAAAGCCACTAGTTCCAGTGGAACGCTCGAGAAAATAAAGTACTCTTGAGGAGTTTTCACAGCGAGGATTCGTTTTGGTGTATTACTCTTACGAAGGGTGCATTTTCGTTTTTCTTAAGTCATAAAAACTTTTCGACAAAAATGCATGCAATTCTATAATCAAATTAACCGATAACATTTATTATTACAGTCTCCGAGGCGAAATTAATGTGGCTATGCATTTGATTTTGATTTATTTATTTTTATAAAGATTAATTTGCGAATCTCCATTTATTTTTTTTATTATATCATGTTGTTATTCAATTTATAAAAACAGTCAGCTGTTTCGTCTTCTGAAGGCATTATCATGTGGTTGGGCCACTTACAGATAATATATTTATATTATTTCCATACAGGTACTTAGAATGAAACGAGAAAAGGCCCGTTCTGAACGCCTTGAACCGGGCGACCGAAGCGGCCCGAGAGCAGGCGAACGCAATTGGGCCGTCAACTAGCTGTGCCCTTTGTAGGCGGACACTCCTCGCTTTATCCACATTCAAACATCGTTTTTTTCTTCACCTATTTTATTGAACACACAATCTTCGCTTCATTCGCGTTCACACGTCAAATCGCTTAGTGTTTTGACCCGTTAGTTGCCTGCAACGGGCAAAAGGTATTTCCATAAAAGTACTTAAAATGAAAAATTCAAATTTAAACAATGCAGTGCTTGGAGAAACTTTAAAAGGTAATAACCATTAATTATTTCCGACATTTTACTCGGAAATTGTTAAGGGCATAGATAATAAAAATAAAAGCAATAAGTTTTTCATCAAAAGTAGAAATAATATAAATATATCGCCTGTAATTGGCCTAATCCCATTTTGATAATGCCTTCAGAAGACGAAAGACCTGTCACGCGTAATAAATAATAACTTGTTTACAAATGAACATTTTTATGTATGGATTGGTCAGTGGCTGACTGGGTATCGTGTTTGGGTCCCACATTTGGGGCGTCGCATGTTCGATTCCTCGGCTGGCAAAGTCCTCCATCACGACACAAGCAATATTTTCCGCTTAGTGTTATTGTTAGATTATTCGTAATCCGGGAATGTTTTGTCTTTCTTAAAAAATATATATATATTATTCATCACACAATAGAAAAAAAATATTTCGAGCCAGGAAGTGGCGGTTTTGACTCCTGTCGCTTCGGAAAACCCGTTGGTGTGGAAGTTTTCACTTTAAATATTTTGAAGCTGATAAACTAGGTGATGTTTATTGATCTTAAATAAAGTTGCTTCGTAGCTTTCGTAACGAAAACTGAATAAAACAAATCCTTAATGTGTAAGTTAATTTCATCAATATGATGTTTAGTTTATTACAATGATTTCATGTTTAAAGCCTGTATCATAAAACAACTTCTATTATTTGTTATCATAGTGTTCTGTACATAATCGGATTCCTGGACCAGTTACCACGAATCAGAATACGTAATTTGTATCGCGGTTGAATTCCATTCGCGTAATTGGATATTGAGTGAAATGATATTTTTAAGTAATTATTTGATCAATTTTTTATAAGAAAAACTCTCTTTTTATAACTTTTGAAGGTTATTCCCATCAACGTAATATATCATTGAAGAAGAAGATAACACTTATAATCTAAATGAAAATATGAAAGAGAACAAGACACAGAAAAATAGGAAAAGAAATTGGTTAAAGCGCACGTCCCGGTTAGACGAGAGGTCTGGGTTCGAGTCCCAGTTGCGACCATTGTATTTTTCTATTTTTCTGTGTCTTGTTCTCTTTCATATTTTCATTTAGATTTTAAGTGTTATCTTCTTCTTCAATGATATATTACGTTGATGGGAATAACCTTCAAAATTATAAAAAGAGAGTTTTTCTTATAAAATATTGAATATTCATTTAGACTTTCATAAAGTCAATAGTTCCATATGAATAAATTCGGATACATTTATCCGAGACGCTATTCAGGTTACAAACCAATTCTTAGAATGATTGTTCCAATAAAAAGAGTAGTTGCCCGTAATATGGAAAAAAGAACTAGTTGAAGATAATATTGTTGATTCTAAAAATATTTGAAATATGAGATTGACAAATATGACGGTTTGACAGAAGGTGGCAATAGCGAAATTGGTTAGACGAGAGGTCTGGCTTCGAGTCCCAGTTGCGACCATTGTCTTTTTCTATTTTTCTGTGACTTGTTCTCTTTCATATTTTCATTTAGATTATAAGTGTTATCTTCTTCTTCAATGAATTATTTAATCACTGAAGAGGACTTTAATTTTTTATCTGGTATACGCGATTCAAAACTGTTATGGTCTTTGGCTTTGGGGGCTAGTTTATTGTGCTGTATATCGCTTTAGACACTGGAAAATAGTGGCTATGTTAATTTTGGTCACTTTGTGTTGGTTTCTCCTATTCCTCCTTCATCGGGACTGAGTTCTGCGGTAGCTCTTTGTTAAATTGTTTCATTATAGATTGTAGGGTATTAAAGATTAGTTGCAATGGAATTAAAAAAGTTTGGTAGAATTGAAACACTTCTATAATATGTTTTAACATCACACACATGAAGATTCAAAGTAGATCATTTCAGGGGCTTTAAGTTTTCTTTCGTTGTTACTTTCACTTAATATCTAACGAACATAAAGAATCTTTTTTTTAAACTTGAGGTAAAACATAAGTATGAAAATGTACATTTTGAAATTATAAGCTGCGCTTAATTGTTAGGGGAAAACGAGAACACAGGAATTATCCGCCTGTTTTCCCATTCAAGTCATTTGAATACTAAACAGAAAATGATACATTTTAACAATATTCTTGCTACATCGGTAAACTGAATAATAATTTTCCAATAATCAACCCTTTGGTTGCCGAGCAAAGAAATAACGATACAATTGGTAGGTTTTGCTAACATTTTTTGTTAGCCAAACCTACCAATTTCAAAATCTTTAATATGAGAAAAGTCTATTCGGACACTTTTTTCACTTTTTATCATTCACATAATATTTCGTCTTCATAACCTAACCCCAAAGCGTTCAGTTCAGAACTTACTTACGTTAAATAAATTATTATTATTAAGACGACAATATACCCTAAAATATATTCAGAATCTTAATGACATAAGTGAAGGAGCCGTGTACACAAATTGCGACTCGCGACCCGTGTATTTGACGGACTACTGTCGAATTTGCCCTATCAAAGAAAAGAAGAGGAAGACAAACAATGTGGGAATCATAACGACGTACGTGAAGAAAGCGTCTAAGCGTATTAGACGAACGAACGGTCGAATTCGCCGTAGAGGGCCTGGAGATTCGACCTTTCCGCCGCGTTCATTTTAATTAATACTGAAGAAAGTGTTACAAATATTTAAGATGTTTCTTTATGAATCCCTAGAAATTCATCGTCTAGAAAAATAAAATCTGGTGCTCACCGCTAACTTTGTAGTTGAGAAACTTGTTATAAAGTTTTAAAATAGTCGTACGTAAAATATATTAATGGTAAGGTATTGTTTTATTAATTTTAAATATAAAAATCTTACATCCCCAGGGGTCTGTTGGAATAAAAAAGTTATTTTAGTTACGAATTCGTCGGAAATGATTTAAATGTGAGTTTTGAGCAAACAAAAATTATTAGGGTTGTGTACCGCCTTAATCCATTAGTTTCTAACTCACGCGATCAAATTCATTGAAGCTGAATAATTATCCAGCTCTAAAACCGCTTTATGTTTCACCAGCAGGTATTTCGGAAGAAGTTTCCTTTGATAATTTACAATAATTTGTTGAATTCCCCAAAAATAAAATATCGATATCTCCGTTATAGAAAACGTGAAAAATGTATGAAGGAATTTAATTTTAAGGCAATAAGTTTGGTACAGTATACATTCAACTAATTTTTTTTAAATGTATGTATGTCTTATTATTTAACTGACTTTCCGACCAAATTTGAATGTCGAGATCGGTGTCGCTCGCGCCAAATCACAAAATCCGTCACTCTGCGCCTTCGTTTTGCCTACTAGCTATTGTGCTCCCCTACATAACTATATGCTGTCCCCTCTGTAAGTACTTGCATGCGGTCACAGGTTCATGGCACAGTGTGCCACGTTACACTTTTAACACTTTCAGTAACAGATGTACGCTTGAACGGCGTATTTCTGGCATTGCTTGTCATAAAATAGACCGGCGTCAGGATCAAACATGTATCTTGAAATTGGCCGTGTAAATTCCACGCGAAGGTTGTGCAAACATACCAATAGGGCTTTTAAGTATTTTTCAGATTCACATTTTTCTGGAAAGTGACAAAGTTTTCTAATGTTTTATTTGAAAATTTTAAGATTTGAACATAATCTTGAAAAATTGTTCAAGAACTGCTTTAGTAATATAAATAAACCTTAAGACCGCGTTCACACACAACTATAAAAGATGTAGGATTTTAGGTTTTCACAGCCAAAAGTATTTTTGTAATTTATTTTTGGGGTGTTATGCCATGTCGGGCTACCTTCTTCTTTAGCCAACGTTTCGGACAGCGTCACAGTGTCCATCATTAGACTCATATGGCCTGATGATGGACACTGTAACGCTGTCCGAAACGTTAGCTAAAGAAGGAGGTAGCCCAACACGGCATTACACCCCAAAAATAAATTACAAAAATAAAAGATGTAGCTTGGCCTATTTCAGCACGTCTCTCGATTGGAATGTATGGCGAGCGATATGCTGAAACAGGCCAAGCTACATCTTTTACAGCTGTGTGTGAACACGCTCTAATGCTCCGTAGTACCCGCTCAAAAAGAAGAAGAAGAGATATGTTTATTTAAAATATAGCAAAAATGTCTTGAGGAATGTCTAAAATTGCATTCAAAGAAACACTGTTAAATTTTTCATGAAACTGAAAAAACGTTTTCGGAGCACAAATCGAGGGAATTTCATGTAATTGCCGTTTCGGCGTGGGGAATGTTTAGATATTTTCTTCAAGAATAACATATATTAAAACTTAGTGTGAAAATATGTAATTAATCGGTAGAAATGCGGAAAGCCGCGCCTATGCTCATATTATCACCCGTATTTTCTCGCAAATTCTTTAATTTTTTTAACCAGCAAGTACTTAAAAAAAAGTAAAAATATGTAAAACTTTAAGGTTCTTCCATGTGTCATCCACAACCTAATCTACATTCTAAACAAATAAATTAAATATATATATTTTTTTTAAATAAAACAATAACTTTGTAAACACCACTTTTTATTTTTTATGTACTTAATGCCGACCGGGTTTCGCTACAACTACTAAAAAAGTTTTTAGAAGAGTTCTGTACTGCCCTGAAGAAGCTACGGTTGTAGCGAAACCCGGTCGGCATTAAGTACATAAAAAAAGTGGTGTTTACAAAGTTATTGTTTTATTTTAAATTATAATGTCACATCACAAAGTATCTGCTTCATATGAACAAATATATTTTTTTAAAAGAATTAAAACACTTTGTATTTAAACCACGAATTTATTATTTTGTATATCTACCGGTTTCGCTTCGACCAAGCTTCATCAGGATATAATATAATAATAACTAACTACTAAGGCAGAGATATCGGTTATATATATTATAACCGATATCTCTGCCTTAGTAGTTAGTTATTATTATATTATATCCTGATGAAGCTTGGTCGAAGTGAAACCGGTAGATATACAAAATAATAAATTCGTGGTTTAAATACAAAGTGTTTTAATTCTTTTAAATATAATGTCTAACCACAAAGTAATTGCTTCTTACGAAAAAAAAAAAAAAAAAAAAATATATATATATATATTTTTGTTTGATATTGGTGACTGTCCGTGTAAATTGTAAAAATAAATGGAGTCGTTGAATAAAATGCCAGAATTTTCAACCAAAAATCCTACACCCCTTCTTATTGTAGATACCGTTTTCCGCACCGAGTTCTCCACCCCTATTGTAAAGTACACAGTGGCTGTTAGCCT
The DNA here is from genome assembly GCA_936435175.1 of Glyphotaelius pellucidus. NCBI lineage: Eukaryota > Metazoa > Arthropoda > Insecta > Trichoptera > Limnephilidae > Glyphotaelius > Glyphotaelius pellucidus. Next base: position 33,834,570 of record OW386537.1, on the reverse strand, counting down.
ACGAGCAAACGGGGGTGAAGATGTAACCTGCGAAGGCTGTGCGCCGTACGGAGGTGTGAAGGGGTGAGTGGCGGTGGAAAGGCCATCCACGTCACTTACAGTAAAGCCTCAACTATTAGGTGAGCGTCCCGGCTAATGTCTGCATCGCACCACCCCTACCTCCATCCCCACCCCATTCCCCACACCCCATCCTCCGCCTTTCCCCAGCCGAGCACACATATACAAATGTGTATACGTCTCTTGACTCTAGACAATCTCCTTGTCTTGTTGTGTTTATGATCTATCGTTTGAATTCATCAGACGATAGTACTCGGGAAGAGTAATTGTTCACTGTGTTTCTAAAGTTATTTCAGTTAAGGTAGTTTTCTTAGTACATATACATCGCGTTTGAATATTACTATTATTATAGTGAAGCTGTGTATAAAGTCAAAATAACTCTCTCTGACAGTTTGCTCTGGCGTCATGAAATTTGTACTGCTTTTTCATACTAGAATCCGGGGGAAAAATAATCAAAATATAGGTAACAGTTTTAAAACACGCTCACAATTTAAACAACAGAACGCACTAGGCAATTTCAGAATTCTTCGTAATTTGTGAAAAAAAATCTACTGAGAGCTGAAAGATAAATTTTGAGATTTCTTTCTACGAACTGTGAAAAAAAATGTAGCATTATAATAGAGAGATTGCTACCAGAAACTAGGTTAGATGTTTTTGCTTTGTTAAAATAAATATATTTTTTAAATTTATTAACGTTTGGAAAAGTTAGACTTTGGCACAAATAACTTATCTGTGCTGCAGTCTCACACTCGGGGACGTCGCCACAATTTGTCGGGCGAGTCGTTCAAATCCGAATTCGCCCGTGGTGAGATCGATCCGCTGTCAGAATACGGTGAATGACAAAGTTTGCAAGGTTTTTCCATTACATATTAAAAGTATCAACGGAACTTTTATAACACATTAGGTTCAATAACCTGAAATTTTGTAATACCGTTTACGTGAATAAAATAAATAATAATAAATTGAAACAAGAAATTATTTAACAACAACAACTGATTATTGTAAGTAAATCCAAGAATCGACATATTATTAGTTTACGTACTGTAAACATTTTACCAATTGCCAATAAATTACCCAATTTGTTGAAAAATTTCCATTTTGATGTGTCAGTTTCCGTTTCTGTTTGCAGGTGTCTACATTATTTCATCTGATTTTATAAAGCTAATTTACGCAAATGACACTGCTCGTTTGGAATAAATATCTGTCTCCGTTTGTGAAGAAAACGCTGAAGTAAATTTCACACCATTCCGGAGGCTTTACATTAATAAATGAGAAAACCATCGGAAGCCCTGCTTCGCTTGAAGCCCTAAATGTTTTGTTTATATTGGCAATAATATTTCACATGTTGGGCTCGTAAATAACCGAAGCCAGCGGTGTTCAATGTTCAATACCGTTTCGCATATAAATAGATCTCTTTCCCTTACGCACTTGTTGCTGGCGTATAAACCCGTTCCTTTCGCATTCATAAATCTTGGAGGTTCTTTCGCAGTTCACGTCACCCGCCGAATATTTGCCGTCATACTTTAACCATATTTTATCAAAGATGTTTTTCCAATTGCATAATGAACCCCATTTGTTTTCATGTGGCATAAATAGACAAATTTTTGGTACGTTTTATTATTCATTCTGGTGCGTTTGAAATAATGATTTTTTTCTTTGAAAAATGGATCAGTCATTATCATTAATAATTTTGTTGCTTTAATATTAAAGTAACAAGTTTTTTTTATTTAAAAAAGATAGAAGCTCTCTTTCTGAAGCTCTCTTGGAGCCGCTGTGGGAATAGAGCAGTGGCATGGGAAGTCAATAAATTACTTACAAATCGCACAATCACGATTATTGGAAGCAACGAAAATTTTCAAAATTGATACGTGGACAATTTTCAAGTGCGATGTTGTTATATAAAATCTATAAAATCGTAAACGATGGCCGGCGTGGTCTAGGGGTAAGGCTCTTGACTCGTTATCCAAAAGTCGCGGGATCTAATCCCGGCGTGGGCAAATAAATTTTATTTGTTTAATTTGTGTTATTTCACAATAAACTCATTTAAAAATAATATATTGTAAATTTGCGGCACATTCCAAAGTAGAAGATACTCTCAGTTTTGCGCTGGTGTAAGACCACCATTCAGAATTGAACGTTGCTTAAAATGGCTTAAGCCGTGGTTAGTGACCAGATCTGAATAGCTAGGTACTTTCCCACCTTCCTCTTCCCCATTTCCTTCCTCTTTTCACTACCTTCAGCCTCACAACATATCCCAATTGAGGATACCATAGTCTCACTAGCTCCAGACGAGAGCAGCTGGAACTCTTGTGAGATATCCACATAAAAAAAATAAAAAAGTTAACAAGATTACTGAGTTTCCTGAATCATTAAACAGAATTGATTTGTAAATATCTACAAGAGTCACAGTTCGTGTTTTTTGTTTTAAATAAACACTGCAAGACAAATTCAAATCAAAATGTTGCCTTATAAGACTATGTTCAATACAATAACATTCTCTCTGATGTAAATATCTTTAATTGTAACGAAAATAAAAACTCTATAAAAAATGTATTAAATAATACATGTAACAAACTGCATAAAATCAGATATGTTTTGTAATGAAGTATACGGTGGAGTATTTGAATTAAAAAATGTAATAAACCATGGTACTCATATCATAGATTGTAATCAAGCATGTGCTTTATTTAATTCAACTTCCAAAATTAAATATCTTGGTATATATACAGATCCACATTTAAAAGGAAACACATATTTGTGAACTTGTTAAAAGAATTAGGAAATGTAATTATATATTTATAAGACTTAGAAATATTCTTATTCTTAGATTAGAAAACCTAAAAAGTGTGTACTTTGCAATTTTTCAATCTATATTACGATTCGGTTTTATAGGCTGGGGAGGAACATATTATGTTATTTTAAATCCACTCAAAAGAGTGCAAAGATTGATAGTTAAGGTAATCTTGAAAAAACCAGCGAAATTTTCTACTGAAACAGTTTTTTTTTTTCAATATTCAATGTACGAGTATATATATACAATAGACAAAATATATAAAAAAATATTCAATATTATAAATTTTCAAAGAAATACAGCTAAGTAGCTTACAACTCAATATATCAGCAAGATGGTAGAATAATATTATAGCAATTGTAATAATCCCAAAATTTAATATCTACCAAAAACATTCAAAATACCTATCTTGGTAAAACATATTTTAATATCATCCCGTTAAATTGAAAAATTATCTGAAACTACTATAAAAGCTCACATCTTTTATTATTATTATTATTATTTCTTTTAAATCTTGAAATCAATTATGGAAAAACCTTGATTTTTTTGTTTACTTGTAGTTTTATTATTCACTTACTTACATTATTTCAAATCATTAAGCTTGAATCCCCTCACCAAACACAAGAGCCTTGTATCTTTATGGTGAGAAACAGCTATTTTTATATTCCATTAAAACGCTGTATAACATATTAAAAATGACTCCTTATTGTAATAAAACATATTAGTAAATTCTTCAAATTTTGCAAATTCACTTTGTGGCACCATTTTATTAATGAAATAATTAAAAACACCACAATAAACAATAAACAATAAACTTTATTTAAAAGTCAACATGTTTCAAGAACGATGTTCTCTTCATCAGGACATAAAATGTACTAAAACTAAATGATCGAACATAGAACGGCGTGGGTAGAAATGGAAGTAGTGGGGGAGGAGAGAGGTGAAAAGGCGAGGTGCTTAGAAGATCAACAAGGGGGAGGGGGGAAAGGGGGTACTTAGAAGAACAAAGACAAAAAATTACAATGGAAATATGTTTAAGATAGGGTTACTCACAAAATTAATTTGATTGTTAATAATATTTAAATTTCTATTGACATTTTTCCTAATTTCTAATATTTCTAAAAGATCTAAGTGAAAACCACTAACATTAGTGTGTAAAATTTTTTTTTTTTTTTTTAAACCAGTATTTATATCAAATGAATGGTTAAATTCAATTAGATGGTTAGCAAATTCCGAACAATTATTGCTATTTAGACATCTCAAATGTCTAAATTGTTGTAAGTTGAAGAAAGCAAAACAATTATAAATAACTTACTGAATTCCTCCAAATTACCTAATGACTTAGCCCAGGATTTACTTAAATGTCTTAATGTAGTCTTAAACCAAAATTTCTTTCAATTTGATAATAAAATTTTCAAACAAAAAGATGGTCTGGCCATGGGGTCAAGTACCAGTCCGTTAGTAGCAGATATATTTTTAAACCATTTAGAAAATAAAATCTTTAATAGTTCTGCCTTATTACTAAAATATGTGTATTTTTACAAACGTTACGTAGATGATATTTTATGTATATGCACCGGTACCAAAAGACAACTTCAAATTTTCCTTAATTTTTTGAACAAAATTCACAAAAACATTAAATTTACATTAGAAATAGGAATTAATTGTAGCATAAATTGCTTAGATTTAAACCTAACTATAATTAATAATAAGATTGAATTTAATATTTTTCGAAAAGAAACATATGCTGATATAATTATACATAACTCATCTAACCATCCATTTTCACAAAAACTCTTAGGATGGGTTGTTTCAAAAAATTTGACGAATTCGTCAAATATTTGACGTTAATTTTCACGTTCTGTGTAAGTTCTATTCAAGTTCTGTGATGATTTCAGTTTTGTGAAGCAGCTGGCCTATGATGATAAAAAAACAGAACTCGAAAAAAACTTACACAGAACCTGAAAATCAACTTCAAATATTTGATGAACTCATCAACTATTTTGAAACAACCCGTCCTTAGCTTTCCATTATTTGATCAATAGATTAATTAATATCCCATTATCCCCAAATAATTTCAAAACTGAACTTAACAGCATTAAAATAATTGCATCTAATAATGGTTATAACTCCAAATTAATAGACGATTTATTAAACAAAAAATATAAGAAAAAATTTCATTTGTCCTACATTTACCCATTGCTTACTGATAATATTAAAAAACAATGGAGAAAAATATTGTTTGTAAATCATCAAGCCTCCAATTTAATCATGAAAAAAATTCCTAATACAATACAGCCTGCTTTTTATACGAATAATAAATTAAAAGGTATGTTTTTAGGTTTTCACGGCCAAAAAGTATTTTTGTTATTGTTTTTGGGGTGTTATGCCGTGTTTCGCTACCTCCTTCTTTAGCCAACGTTTCGGACAGCGTTACAGTGTCACTCATCTGCCCTGATGATGGACACTGTAACGCTGTCCGAAACGTTGGCTAAAGAAGGAGGTAGCGAAACACGGCATAACACCCCAAAAACAATAACAAAAATAAATTAAAAAATTATATTTTAAATAACAAGGACAAAGACCAAAAAATGAAAAAATCTGGAGTTTACCAATTGAACTGTAATGACTGCAATCATTTTTACGTAGGTAAAACTTGCAGAAATTTTGAAACGAGGATTAAGGAACATTTGAGATGTCTAAATAGCAATAATTATTCGCAATGTGCTAACCATCTAATTGAATTTAACCATTCATTTGATATAAATACTGGTTTAAAAAAAAAAAAAAATTTACACACTAATGTTAGTGGTTTTCACTTAGATCTTTTAGAAATATTAGAAATTAGGAAAAATGTCAATAGAAATTTAAATATTATTAACAATCAAATTAATTTTGTGAGTAACCCTATCTTAAACATATTTCCATTGTAATTTTTTTGTCTTTGTTCTTCTAAGTACCCCCTTTCCCCCCTCCCCCTTGTTGATCTTCTAAGCACCTCCCCTTTTCACCTCTCTCCTCCCCCACTACTTCCATTTCTACCCACGCCGTTCTATGTTCGATCATTTAGTTTTAGTACATTTTATGTCCTGATGAAGAGAACATCGTTCTTGAAACATGTTGACTTTTAAATAAAGTTTATTGTGGTAAAAACAAAGTGTTTTTAATTATTTCATTAATATTAGTAAATGTTTATATATACATACATGTATTTATATGATATCGGTTGGTTGTTACAAATATACTGTTTAATTTTTACACGTAATACATTAGTATAGCGAGGAAATCTATAATTGGTTTCTCACTTAGGTGAATTACACATGTATAAATTAACCAGATTGTAAACTGTTGATTTCCCCAAAATTAAATAAATAATGTTGAACGTTGACCATTTCGATTGATATAAAGAGAGGATGTGTCGTATATCGTAGAGGATATATCGGATGAAAAAACCCGAAAAACAAAGTATTTAGAGCTATGAGGTTCCGGAATAAATTCGTAGAAGATTCAAAATAAAATGAGTGCCCACCTACTTGAGTTTTACTCTACTTTCGGAATAAAATTGATTTATAACAGGTTTAAAATAGAGTGCGTGCACTTGATGCAAATATTGTTGCATAAAATCACAGAGATGAGAGTGAAAGTAGTTAGTAAGTTATTTATATTTTCAATGTTGGTTTTCATAATTAAATCACAGATCTTTAATAATTGTAAATCAACCAAAGAAACAAAAGATTATCTATTACTATGTAAATTGAGTGTGCAAATTTAACTTGAGGCATAGAAATATAAAACAAAACCAAAATATATATATTTATATATATTTGTATTTGTATAATATAATTTAACAAGAAATAAAATAAATATAACACGTTTATCACCATTTTCTGTTTTTTACTATCGTGAAACTCCTTTCGAATTATAGATCAATTTCCTATTGCTTTATGGTAACAAAATGGGTCTGTATAAAATATTTCAGTTGCCGATTCAAGTTGGCAAGCTTAAAGCTACAATCCAGAGGAGAATTTTCGCCGAAGATTTATCGGTGGTGAATAGTGAAAGTTATCTGTATTTTTATTTATTATTCCGATTATTCGCTGCCATTTCTTCAGCGGATCCGCCGTTAGTCGTATTATTCACTGCGTTGTGTTTGTTTAAATCAATTGAGAGAATAAATATCTCAAGACAAATATTTTAAGGAAAACTAAGTTCTAAAAAAACATTTTAAAGTTTGTTAAAAATGTTTGTCAAATATAAGATTCAATCAATCTCTGAAAATATGATAAATTACCAAAATATTATCGAGTGTTCTATTTATTTTTTTCTTTGTTTATTTCGTCGTTTCTTGGTTGTTATGAAATGCAAGATTAAACGTTGAAACTATGACAGCATTATGTAAACGAATCCGTAACATTTTCTCTCTCTTTCCCGTAGCTATACACTTACAAATAATGTCTCAATAATATTTCCGGTTCACTTCCTGAACAAATCTGCTATGGCAGCGTGATGCGAGTCCTGTATGGTATAAAAATCCTGTGCCATAAAAATACTGAACGAGTCTTCTGTAAGAAAAGTTAAGCGTCGATGCTCAAATTGGATAATCGACGTCTTACCGCTACGTTGGATTTTGCTGAAATAAATATATTTTAAGACGACAATTTCTTAGAGGAGTTAAACGGATTTTTATCATTTTCCTAGTACAGAAAGAACTGCAAAATCACTTTTGGATTCCCCACAAAAATCATACGTATTCGTTTGTTTGGGACTTTATCCAAGTTTTATTAGGATAGATCTATTACGTATTTTATGTTTGTGTTATTGACTAAAACACGATGAATATTGTTTTATTACACCGGGTAATTTGAAGAGAGTTTGCAGATCGCCTGAATAGTTAATAAAGCTCCACTAAAGTTCAATTAACAAATTCTCAATTAACGCTAAGCATCTGGCGGGTATGGGTACCGCCGCTCCGGAAAGCATTTATTGAATAATCAACACCTCTGCCATAGGTCTCAAGCTACGTTTGGAGATTTAGCAGGGATTCCCGGGTTCATGAGGTGAGATGTGTTCAGGTCTTGGGGCAGTTTCGCCTGTTGTGCGGTGGGCCGGATCGGGAGAGGTCGGTTTAGGAAGACCCTCCACTGTGATGGTCCTATAGCCTTGCACTGCAGTTGGAGGGATGGATTCATTCGTCCGTCAATCTTACTTACCCCCAGATTCTTACCCATCCCTTATGCTTTTTTCCTTCCCAGAACTTCCTTTCCGTAAGATGTGAGAGAAAATATTTTCCTGAGGGCCTCCTCTGTGGAGAGAAAAAAGATCTCAAATATTTTTTATTGTTATCGAGTAAACACAGATTCAAAATTTGGGATTTCGAAAGTAATAAATAATTATCTAATAAATTTCAATTAGCATCATGTTGCTGTATTTTCTTCAGCCGGAACTTGAATTTTTTTCATCCTGATCTACATGTATGACTGACTTGATGGAATTAGGGGGTTTCGGTGCACTAAAAAAAATGCGGTTAGATAATCAGAGGAAGGCGTAAAATTTTCTTCTAAGAAAAATCATCAATCTTATATATATGTGTACTCGTATGTGTCATAAAAATAGTTAGTACTTAATCTTTATTTTTTTATACTTCATTGTGTACACGTGTAAAAACAACTATATCTCCGCCCGGTTGACAGCGTTAAAAGGCGGGTTAAGGTAGGGGCTGTAGAAAGGGATTTAATATAGAGTTTAATGAAGAGGCCCGAATTATGTAATTGATGAAAAACAAAAGCTTCCAGCTCGTACCATATGCACGTCGATTGCACAAAAAATGGAGCCGAACATACGATCTGTTCTCATGAAACAGACAATCAACCGTGAACGGTTGTTCTGGTCGTGTCCGTCAAGTTTGGCCCCTTCCCGCGGGCAGGTGAATTTATTCAATTAAATTTAATTTATTCATTTTAAAACATTACAAAATTGAAATTTTAGAGAAAAATAATAATCTTAGATAAGCAGATTTAAGCAATTTAAACATCAATGAAGCACAATTAGACTAATAGCAACAAAGCAACTTGCCGTCTAAATTTTGCTTCTTTGATGTGAAACATATCGATATTCGAAGCGATTTTATTTAACAACAATACAGCTCTCCCGACTGGATTGACCATTGGCAAGTTAGTTCTGCAAGCCGGGAAATAAAATGTGTCGGTGACGGAGGTAACCATCGGGAACACAGAAACTAATGCTCTCCATGATAGTCGAGTTTTCAAAACATCCACGAATCAGTCTGAAGAAGTGTGTTACAGTGAGCACATCCCTTCTGATCCGTAGATGGTTCATATCGAACATGCCCAAGAGAAAGTCGCTAGGGTATTCATACGTATGACACTCCTGGACACAATGACCCCGAGATTTCTACCCACCACTCATACCTTTTTCCTTCCCAGAACTTCCACTCCTTCCTTTACTTAAAAAAACCTTCCACACAGCATCCCCAAAGATGACATATGGCCAGATTGATTTTTTTTCCCCAGGACCTCTTCTTTCTTTTTTTTTTTCTCAGAACTCTTGTGTGGAGCTATTATAAAAAAATATATACCGTTAAACGTTAGCACATAGTAAAAATGTAGACATCCTAGCAAATTTACGTCATAAAAAACCGTGACCGGTCAATTCAGAATCAAATTCCTTTGAAAAGTCGTTAAACGTGATGAAAAAAACATACAAAAATTGTTTAAGTTGGTCAGATTTTGGGTTATTTTTCGTTTTTTTTATCATAGCTTTTAATGAATTTTCAAATATTTGTTGAGTTTAGATAATTTTGAGTTGATGTGGAACCGATAAACCATAAAGGGTTCAAAAAAAGGTTATGAAGGGTTAAAAACCAAAAACCGATAAAGGGTTCAGCCAAAATTTGGAATCAGGTTACATCGACTTCCGATGAAGATGATTGCAACGTGTGAATTGAATGTTGAAAAATTGTTTTGTAACATAAAATAATAAAGCATACTGGATCTGCTAAATTGTTTAATGTCTGCCTTAAATGGTTCCACGACATGTACCTCCTATACAGCGGCAACTCTGAGAAAAAAATATAAAAAACGGCCTTTGACGTATCACCTTCAAGTCGTGGTAACTTAGACGTATATTGCAGTAGAGACCCCCACCTTATATTTTAATACTTAACTAAATACGTTTTATATTTTAATATTAACGTAATACATGTTAATTTTTTTATTTATTTATTTATTTATTTCATTTTTATTTAGTAAAATATTTACACATTTATTTACATTATTTATAAAATGTTTTGACTGTCCAACTAGGATGATTCCCGTTTTAGGACAGTCAAATTAGGATAAGTGTGAATATATATGGACCATGATTTATACAAAAAGAGGGAAAATTGAGGAAATGAAAAGAAGAGAAAGAATAAAATATAAAATTGGAAAGTTATAAGCGTATTAACTTTTAAAAAAAAGGTTTATATGTATAGGTTCTTGAAAAACAAAGGGCTTAAACATATAGTTCACTTGTGTATGCATGGCATACAACAGTTATTAAAATGATAATAATAATAATAAATAAAAGGAATAAAAATATTTTTACACTTAAACATAAAGGGAACTGGTGTTTGCATTTCATAATGTAGTCCTATTAATGAGAACTATAAAGAGAACAGAAACAATAAAATAAAATAAACAATTAAGGTATGATTATTACTGTTGTATGCTTTGCATAGTTATCAAAATAATAATAAAATAAGTTTACTTATAAATGGCGTTTGCATTACAAAATAATAGGCTTACATATACATTTTGTATGAATATGAAATAAAAAAAGAGAAGTGATAGAATAAAATAAAATATCCAATTAAAACATAAGATTAACACTATGTATTGTGTTTTTTCAAGTACAATGTATTAGTATGATGAGGAAGTTTAATTAATTAATCTAATCGAAATAATTGATTTTACCGTATAAATAATGAACTCCAGTGAAAAATATTATGGCTTTTAAAAAATAATGTTCATATATTTTTGTGATTCGGAATGTGTTAGTTTTCGTAATAATATTAACCGTAGATTTTTTTTAAAATATTAAAAAGTCCATTTTCAAACGTGTCATTAAAACACACTGTCAAGTTGGTATTATTGGATTGTTAGTGCTGACGTCACTGCTCTCCAAAATTCTCCAGTCACCTGGTCATAGTTGTACTGAAATGTATGACAAGCCATTCAACATTCCGTATTAATGGTTTATTTACACACTTTTAATAGAGATTTAGACATATAATAGTTGTTGTTTCCATTGACATAATACAAGGACTTGCAAGGAAATCACACTACAAAAAAAGGACAAAACGAATACGCAGAACAGTTTACTATACAAAGGGATGAAGTTATACAACACTCTACCAGAAACTTTAAAAGCCGCACCAATTGGAAAGTTCAAAATTTATTGTAGGAGATACATAGAACAAGAAAAAATATAGTTTGAAATATGAAATGATATAATTAATTAGGAAATTGTAAACTTAAATGTACAATTTACTAAAATAAAACAAATAAATAAATAAAATAAATGAAACATTATTTAGGCCTAAATAATTCAGTATCCAAAATAGAGGTATCTCTATTAGTTTATCTCTATTACTTAAAATATTCAAAAACTTTAAAGTAATCGTAATACTACTTTCATACCAATCGTTTGATGGCGGCGGCCAACCCTCGAATTCTGAATTTCAAAATGGCGGGCGTCGAACAGCTGATTCGGCGTTGTATCCAGTTGCCCACAAAATTGATGCTTCGGTTTCCATAATATTGATTTCGATTCGTAAAGCTAAAAAAATAATAATTTCAAACAATTTTTTTACCACTGTCCCGTGATAATATTGAAAAATATAATAAATATAATATAATAAATAAAAAGTTCCACAAAAATAATGTTTTACTTATTGAATAGTTTCATAGCTTCTTTCATACAGAATGACAATATCTGTTGAAAATAAATAAAACTTTTGGAGAGTGATGACGTTACACGATTCACACTAGATACGGTGGTTTTCGGGGGATCTTGAAAAATTCAAACTTTGACATTTGTTTTATCTATTAAAACTATCTACAAAAATAAAAATTAAAATATGCAGTTATTTAAGTGAGAAGGTCATTATTCATTAAAAAAATAATAAAATTGGACTGGAGTTCCTTCTTCCACGTACATAAATCAATGCAACTGAAAGCCTTTGATTTACCAAAATTAAAAAGTTAATAAATAACTTTAAAGAATGGAAATACAGAAAAATTAGAAAAAGATTTTTTTTATAAATGTAATGTAAAAAAATACTAATAATACTAACAAACAAATCAATAAATGCACAGCACGCTGTATTATTATTTTTTTTCTAATCAAAACGTAAGTAATAAAATATCTGTCCCTCGAGACGTATTTCAAAGAAATGTTTTCGAGGGACATTTTCACAAACGATAAGGCGTACGATTTCAGCTTTTATGAAAAAAGGCAAATGTCAAATGTTTTGTATGAGACCCCGAGAAGACTTGATCCGGGCTTATAAATATTAAGTGAATGAACTCGAAGCGTCAGAAAAGAACTTCAGGCGAATATCTGTACGCCAGGATCGATTTACGTTTATCCGTATGAGACTCATAACTCTTTGCTTATTTAAAGCCGAGCCTCCGTTTGATTTGAGCTGAGAGTGCTCCGAGACTAAAGTGGCCCATCTGGCAACATGCAGAGGATATTAAAACGTACTCTACTCGCACTCGCATATTGCCAATTACAATTTTAAAGAGACCCTTTTCAATTTAGATTTGTTTTTTGTGGAGTAATATTCTACGCATTTGAAATTGAATCGGAATGATGCGGTCTCGATTTCCGTCAAACTCCCAATATGTATAAAAATGTTTGTTTTTTTTTTTAATCACGCTCAATTACATTTAATAACTTTATTAATCAACTGGTGTGAAGGGGAATGTTACTTTTTTGTATGACTGTTATTATGCTTATACTCAAAGGTTGGCACGTAAGAAGTAATTATTTGCACATGTCACTACAATTTATTGAAAAACATCCAAAATCCTTTTTTGAACAGGAAGAATTTCAAATAAGTGACGAAGATGATTAATTTATTTAATAATTTTCATTCTCAATCAAATTGACGGCCTCCGTGGCCGAGGAGTAAGGCTCTTTACTAGTAATCTGGGAGCGATCCGGAGATAGCGAGTCATCTAAAAATAATATGTAGTATGCTTTTGGCACGTTCCAGAGTAGAAGATACTCTCAGTATTGCCCTGGTGTACGACCACAATTCAGAATTGAAACGTTCCTTGAAATGGTTTTAGCTGTTTACTTTCCCACCTTCTTTTCCCCATATCCTTTCCCTCCCTTGTCGGCCTCGCAACATACCCAAATTGGGGATACCATAGGCTCTGAATGGATGGGAACATTTGGGAATCTTGTGCGGTATCCCCATTTAAAATAAAATTTAAAAAATATTTTCCCAAGCTTTTATGAATTCGGCATTTTCTCCGAAACCTGCAGCGAATTTGGAAGGTTTTAGGCACCTATGTACTAAATGTATTAGCGGTACTTTTGTAACAAATTATGTACCGAAGTGTAATATTATGTAGGGGAGGGCGGGGCAAGACGGGGTGGGGGGCAAGATGGAGTTTTTGATATATTGCTTAGTCCAAACAAAAACTTTGTTGAAAGAGTTCGTCCATATGTACCCCCACCGCACCCCGTGCCAACTGGGTGGTAGTGGAACTGGTTGGTACTGGGACTGCAGTCATCCCGTGTTGATGTCGTCAGCGCTGAGAAAATTTTGTTTTTTCACGTTTTTGATGTAATGTAACGAGTGCACCTCGAGCGTGATGTAATTGAAGATTATTGAATTGATTAGACTTCTTGATGGGTATCCACATTAACTACTTATTGTCCTTAAAGTAAGAGTTTTAAATTTGGCTGAAGTTATAAACTTACATATTTATTACAATGTTTAAAAAAAACACTACTAGGGGCATGAAGGGGTAATTCCGTCATACCCTCTCCATTGTGCCCTCCTTTATTTACGATTATTTTATTTATTTATTAATTATTTAAAATACGAAACGGAAAGCTGCAAACAGCAGAAAAAACTGATAGAAGTCAAGCGGTCGAAAAAAACTTTTCTGAAGACACAAAAAATACATGTTGCCTTGATTGTAAGGGGAGGTATTTGGAGTCAGTAGGAAGATGGATTGCCTGCCAAATGTATTAAGTGTGGGCTCACTGTTCCTGTGCAAGGGTCGAAGACGAAGACTATGATTCAATATTTGTTTACCCCAAGTGTGAACCTTAACCCCATCTTGCCCGGCGGTCTAAACCGCGTCTTACTTTCCTAGTGGGGCAAGACGGGGCAAATGATAGTTTTATTTAATTACACTTTTTATAACTTTTTTAATAACTTTTAGCATATTATTCTATGGAATGTTATAGCTACATGACCAAAGTTTATTTGCATAAAATGTAGATTTTGTAATGTATGAAAAACAAAGTTTTATTTATCATTAAACGTTTTATTTATCAATATTGAAAAATATTATTCAATTTAACAATATTTTATTTTTCATTAATTACCCCGTCTTGCCCTGCCCTCCCCTAAGTATAGTATTACGTAAGTACCTGCATTCATTCATTCAAACGTCGTCACCCCTGGGCACATTGACCCCCAGATTCCTACCCACTCCTCATTCCTTTTCCTTCCCAGAACTACCTCTCCTTCCTTTCCCTTAAAAAACCCCCACACAGCATGACATAGGGCTTGAGGGATTTTTTCCTGGGGGCTTCCTGTGTGTAGCTAATAAATATTTTTTAAAATCTAAAAAATAATAATAACTACCTCCGTTTAATTTCAAGGTACGAGCATCAAACACCAACCAAATAAGCGACACAGGAACTCCTGAAAATTCATACTGTATTTCGGGAGACTTTGAAATCCATTAAAAATCAAATCACTGCTCGCAAACTACCTGAATAGCAGGCCCCTGCACCATTGTAAGTATCCATGAGTTACGTTTTCACAGTTTTCGCAAATAATAAATATAGTAGCTACGTTCCCGGTTTGGCCCACTCACATGTTGTTACAATCAGGTCCCACGTCCACGAGTAATGTTCGCATGGCCAAACAAAAAATCCTCTCGAGCAGCGAGCGGTACTCGTACGAGCGCCAAAGAAAGAGAGATTAATGAATCGCCCCGCGGAATAATATGAGTTCGAAATTGGACTGCAATAGCAGCGGCACGCGGTCGGCGCGCCGTGCACCGCCTCGCTAAAGGACTGCACGCCATTGCACGGGGTGCAGTCAGTTCAGGCACGGCCAATGTGCAACTGCATAGTGCACCTGGCCAGGATGGGTTTATAGGACCCCCACAAAGGCATCGCATCTGCACAGCAGTGGACAGTTCATTTGAATGCTAATTGAGCGTGATTGAGTGCTTAAGGCGGAAAAAGAAGAAGATGGAGAGATGTTTAATTACGAATGTTGGACAGAGCGCGCTAATATTTTAAGTGATGAAATCGCAGCGAAAATGACGAAAAAGCTTAATAAAACATGACTCGTTTAAAATAGAGCAAAAATCTCGTGGAACGTATCTTAAGTATCATATAAAGAAACATTGTGAATTTTTTTCACAAATATAACTTGTAAAATAATAGAAATAGGCTTGTTTTAAATAATTTTCGGAGCATACTTTGCGATTTTTTTCTATCGAGGGAATTTCATATAATTTGCGTTTCGGCGTGGAACGTATCTAGATATTATCTTCAAAATTAAAATATATTTTTTTAACAGCTTAAAAACTTCAAATGTTTAAGGAAGATATGTAAGAAATCGGTCGAAATTCGAATAGTGGACCCTTAAGATTATCGGTTTAAAAAAAAAAACTTCATTTTTAAAATAATTTTTTAGGAAACCCATGCCAACTGAGAATAAAGTCAACTCAACACCTCTTTGAAAAATCATTAAAAGCTACAAAAAAAATATTAAAATAGCCCATAACCCTAACCTGGCGTAACCTATTTAAAGATTTTTCTGAGGTAGTCTGAGTTGGTTTCATTCTGAGTTGTCCGGTCACCCGGAGCAATAGCTTCATCTTTTGACCGGTCAGTAGGCATCGAGTTTGAGTCCCACCCGGGCGTCGCGTATTCGATTCCTCGGCTGGCTAAGTCCTAATTAAAGAAAATAAATTAAAATAAAAATCTAGTATTTTCGTATTTAAATATATAAATGGAATTGGCTAAATTTACTTTTACGTTGTGATGAACAGATTTTATGTTTTCTAATTGAATGTAAATATTATTAGTAATTTGTTTTTCTAACTTTATTGAATTGTGTTTCAGACAAAGAATGGTCCTTCCAAGCTACCACGCGGCTTCTTGTCTGCAAGTTTTACTTAATATACACTTTTTCCAAATAAATAAGGAATAAGGAGCATAATATGCGTAACACGTGTTCTTATATACAGTATGTACGTACGTACATGCCTACATTCCAGGTGTTGAAAGTAGTTTTTGAGCGTCGGGATTACCAATGTTGAAAGAATTGGTTCCAGAGGCTGAGGAGCTGGTGGAGGATGTTTGACCTGTGCTCCGTCTTCTCATCAGACGAGTGTATATTAATACTCAACCATGAGGAATAGTCAGGCTCCTGGGGGTCGCGTTACTTTCAGGCCGCGATCCTGTGTTCAAAGATTATACTTGATGATGATTGATAACACTGTACTCTTATTTGAGTGATTTAACATTTATTTAAGATTTTAATAATTTACACAATTAGTGTTCACGTATGAAACGGGTAGAGAGGTACAAAACGCGAACGGGCGGTTGAATCGAGTGCTAGGAACTGAATAATCTGCACGGTCATTCTCGGAGCGGTGCCGAGATATTTTCGGAGAGGTGGCGGTGATGCCACACGTAAAAATGAATGTAAGTGATGCCCATACAGGTATTACAATAGATGTCAACTTCAACTGCTCAAACCACATTGAAAATGTATGTAATAGACTAAGATCAATACTGCCTTAATGCTTTTTTTTGGATTTTTGTACAAACAAAAAACTTAGCTTTATTTTTTTAAGTGCCAATGGCGTTAATATTATCGTAACATAAAATTACATCTCTCTCTCTACGTCCTATAACTATATGGTTGTCTTACAGCCGCAGTTATCTTACAACAAATTAACATGATAACATCACAACACTTCACTTTATGACTGTAATTTCTAACCAACGCATAACCCGAGATTCCATAATATATTGTTAGTTCCATATTTTATAAATAAATGTCCTAAAAAAGGACATAGGAATTTCAATTTTATTGGCTAGTTTGAACAAATTCTTAAGCGAACAACATGTCATTTATATTTAAATTTAAACAAAAAAAATCACAATTTCATGTTTAAACTTTAAAGCACAAAAATGGCTTATTTTATCTGATACCTTGTATAAAAAATAAGACGAGACACTAAATTCATTGAGAATAAATATTTCTAAAAAGGGCGGAAGCTCGGGTGAAGCCGGGTAGTAAGAACTATCTACATTACAATCTTCAAGCGCGCGCTTGAGGTAATTTTCCCATCAACACGGCACAATAGAATTTTTTTTTATATTTTGGTGGAAAGCAGTCACTTTTTGGTTTGACGTATTAACTGAAATAAAACAGTAACTTTGTTTTCAACCCCCATTTACTTATTTTCGTTTAATTTTATACCCTGAAGATGCTTGTGTTAATCGAAACGGTAGGTATTTAAAAATTAAATAAATAAATCGTGGTTACAAACCAAATTATTATTTGATTTCAGTTAAATTATTCTTTGTTTAATGAATATTTGGATTTTGAAAGCTTTAGCACGGAAAGGTACCAAGAATATCTCATCTTTACGATGTTCTTTGACGGGATTAAAATGACAAATTAAGCTTAAAGTAATATTGTTCTAAAATTCACTTGAACTGATTAGTTCCTCTTTTACCTTTGAAGTTTTCTATAAAATTTTATTAAAGAGAAAATTATGCGAGGCTTTTTCTGTTTGGCCGGTTATTTTATCAAATCATTATTATTCAATTTAAATTTGTCATACTTAATAATTCCCTTAAAAACTGAATCGCTAATATTTTTTTCACGAAAGTTTAAAAGGGAGATTAGTTAGAACATTTCCCCCGTTAGAAAAATTTTCTAAGTTCGTTCACCAGTTTGGACATATATTTTTTATGAAAGATTTAAGGTACATTTTTTTATAAAGATAAATATTTATTTATTTTATCGAACCAAAAAAACACAAAAAACATTGAAACAATATTAAAACTTTAAGAGCCATTAACCAGCGGCCAAGAATTTAAATTTTGTCGAACGATGACCTTACGATCGTACCCTTTTTATGAAAGATTTGAGATACATTTTTTTATAAAGATAAATATTTATTTATTTTATCGAACCAAAAAAACACAAAAAACATTGAAACAATATTAAAACCTTAAGAGCCATTAACCAGCGGCCAAGAATTTAAATTTTGTCGAACGATGACCTTGCGATCGTACCCTTGCAACGGTACAGGGCGGTTCCGATGAGAAAGATTAATTATTCTCCATACCAGCATTTTAACATTACTCAATATTGATTTTATTTCATTCCAAATTTGCTTTGATAAATACCCACATTCAAAAATGCTCAAACTCGTGATGATAAAACAATTAAAATTATGTACTTTTTGTAATTATTTTTTGATCATAAGTATTTATAATTTTTCAATAATTTCTAAGCAAAATAAGAATATAATTTGTTTTTAAATATATTAGTTCATAAGACCGTAAATGAATAGACAAACTGAAGTATTTTCGTCACAAAACAAGAGCGCGGATCTTTTTTATGATTTTAATTGAACTAAAATTAAAATTTTGAAAAGCTGCTTTTCCCAAATAATTTATTGATTTATTTTACTGCATGATTATATGATTTGTAACGTATTGTATAATACATAATTTTGTCTGCCAACGACATACTGTATAACCTTATTGAACTAAAAATAAACATATATTCCCAAAATTTAAAAAATAGCTTTATTAGATAAAAGAACAGTCTTTCGAAATCAATTTATACTTTTCTGTGGAAAAGAGTCAACACGTCTAAAATTTGATTTAAAATTGACGTATTTCCGGTTTTGCTGGTTATTCCTTCTTAATCAGTTTATAAAAAAGTGCGTAGAGTGTTATAGAGGTCAGATCAAATTCAATAATATTTAGATGTTTTTTCCATGTCAAATATATCTACAAATTATTAAACTTAGTTATACCTAGGTTATGAGTTGACTGTTTAATCAAAAACGATATTATCATGCATAATTTGCACCATGCTGTGGGCAAAATGATCATTGCGTAACACCTACCAGTTGATACAACGCCATCCATTTTCCGCCCGTAAATATTTCATCCGCATTTAAATATTTAAAACGATAAACTGTCCAATTGATTCTCACGGGACCGATGATTGCACCGTGGGGACGGCCAACATAAATGAAGTGGCCACTTTAGGACATTAGCCTACCGATATATAAATGGGAAATATATTATTTGTGTGGTTTTAGCGTAATGAGCCTCGTCCTGGACCTACCTGCGAAAGAAGGAGATAAAACAAATTATAAAATGAAAAAGCCTCAATCTATTAAAAATATAATAAAGGAATTTGGCATTCTCAGACTATAAACCGTTCGTTACTTCAGCTACTGGTTTTTGTACCTAGCTTTCTCATTCAAAATTTAGGCTTATTAAATTCATCAAAGAATTTACAAATAAAAATGCACAAATCAGTCATTTTAAATACATGTAGGATTACGAAAGATTTTTTTAAATATATATATATTGAGGGATCAGTAGGATTTTTTTATCGAACCAGTTAGGAGTTCTACCGAGCCGAACTCTCTGATACGAAAATACCAGGAGTCAGTGAATTATTGTCCCATTTGGTCTCTGGTAGGTTGACATGTTGTCTTGTATTGTTTTGTATTTATTATACTTAATACTTGCATAGCGTGGATTGACTAGATGATCATTTGTGGAAAAGTGTGTTGAAGGGTTTAGTTTTAAGATTTAACCCGGACATAAAGTCGAAAAAATATGTATTACTATTTTTCAATTCAATGAACAGGTGTTAGTTTTATCTACGCCGATTTGAAAGAAAATTTGTCTCGTCAATTTATATCGACTACTAGGCGACCTAGGCCAATGGATTTTACTGCTCAAGAAAGAAGTTGGATATTTAAATTTTTTATATATTTGAAATTGAGCTTAGTTAGGGCGCTCGGATACGCCCTCAATACATTTTTATTCCGAAAAGTTCAGTCTTCTTAAGGGTCTACTATTCGTGAACACAACGCTGAAAAAGAAGAAAATGGAGAGATATGTAATTACGAGTGTTGGACAGAGCGCGCTAATATGGTTAGTCGTAGAATAGCAGCGAAAATTGCGAAAAAGCTTAATAAAACATAACTCGTTTAAAATAGAGCAAAAATCTCGTGGAATGTATCTCAAGTATCGTTCAAAGAAACATTGTGAATTTTTTCACAAATATAACTTGTAAAATAAAAGAAATAGACTTGTTTAAAATAATTTTCGGAGCATACTTTGCGATTTTTTTCTATCGAGGGAATTTCATATAATTTGCGTTTCGGCGTGGAACGTATCTAGATATTATCTTCAAAAATAACATATATTTTTCTAAGAGCTTAAAAACTTCAAATGTTTAAGGGAGATATGTAAGAAATCGGTCGAAATACGAATAGTAGACCCTTAACCCTTAGCGGCTGACGCTGTTTTCGTAATAACTTAAAATGTTTTTTCGCTAAATTATGTCTTTGTAAATTGTACCGTCTTGTCAGAAAAGGTTTTCGGAGATTTATTTAAATTCTTTACATTTATCCTATGTAGTTTCCCCAGGAAAGCTACTTTGTACTTATGTGTATTCATTATGAATATAATTAATGTTCTTTACAATAAAAATAAGCATATGAGAATATCCTCTAAATAAATATTTTAAATTTATATTTACTGTCTACGGTAAAACTTAATAACCACTTAAGTTTGACATAATATAGGCCCATCCTTGGATTCCATGACAGTTGATCCAAGGATGGGCCTATATTATGTCAGGGGGATCAACTGTCTTGGATATATATAAATATATTTTTTTATATTAGCTCCACACAGAAGGCTTTGAGGAAAATAATTTACCTTAGGGCCTATGTCATCTTGAAGTGTCATCGCGCACTTGAAGTGAAATAATACAAAACTGCGCTTTATAAATACTACGTTATTATTATTATTATCTCAGGAAATGCTGTGTGGAGGGTCTTTTTAAGGAAGGGAAGGATAGGAAATTCAGGGAAGGAAAAGGTTATGAGGGGTAGGTATAAATCTGGGAGTCAGTGTGTCCTGGAGTTACGGACGTATGAATCCATCTCTCCAACTACGGTGCAAGGTGGTGGGTCGAGAGAGTTTGGCTGGAAAGGTCATAATGCCTATCTCAACCAGTCTCTCTCGATCCGGCCCGCCACGCAGCCGGTGGGCAGACGCATTTGCCACCAAGACCAGAACAAACCTCACCCCATGAACCCTGGCACCCTTGCTAAGTCACCAAACGTAGCGAACCACTTGGTATATGGCAAAGGTGTTGGTTATCCCATAAATGGGTCGGCGCGGCGGTGCCCATACCTGCCTCCCAAATCGACACAATATGCAGTCGGTTTAAGGAAAATACGGCATACCTACTTACACGAATTATAACTAAGCATCTCCGAAGAGGTGTACAGAGAGGATTTACCACTGCATGACAAATGTACAAAACATATTTTCATTAAAATGATTCAAGGATAAAACTATGTACTTTTTTTTTTTTTTTTTTATGTTAACTCCACACAGGAGGCCCTGAGGGAAATAATTTCCCTCAGGGCCTATGTCATCTTTGAAGATGCTGTGTGGAGGGTGCTGTTGAGGAGAGGAAGGAGTGAACATGGGTCTTGAAGAGACCCATATTGTAGGAGGGAGGAAACACAGAAGCCGGCAAATCGTTCCACAGCCGGGCTGTTGAACTCAAGAACGAGTCGTAGAAACGACCCGTTCTCATGTGACTAATGTCAACCGTGTACAAATGTTGAGCGCGTGTTTGGCGTGTTTCCCGACTATGCACCGGTGCCGAGGGGATCAGTGACGCTAGTTCCTCGGAGCATCTTCCATTGTAATACCGGTAGAACAAGGACAGCATTCCCACCTGACGCCTGTGCTCTAAAGATTGCAGTCCATTTGTTAAGTTAGGAGAATCTATCAAACGGACCGCCCGTTTCTGCACAGAGTCGAGGGTTTTTTTCAGGTATTTTGGGACTCCAGACCAGAGGTGGCTGCCAAATTCAACCGTGGGGCGCACTTGCGATTTGTACAGGGTTAGCAGTTGTGTACTATTAAAGTATCTGCGGGCCCTGTACAGTACGCTCAGTTTCTGAGAGGCTAACTTAACTCTGGCCTCGATGGAGCCCCCGTACCTGAGCTGGTCACTTAGAGTTACACCAAGCATATCAATGGAAGGCCTGTTCGGGAGATTGCTTCCGTTGAAGGAGACTAGATTATCATTCCGATCCCTTTTAGACGTAATCAGACATGATTGGGTCTTTGAAACATTAAATTCGACGAGGTTATTCTTACCCCAAGAGAAAACACTCTCGAGGTAACCGTCCATTCTTTGTTTCAAAGCCCTCCGAGCCATTGGGATTTGTGAGCCCTTTGGAGGCTTGTCAAACAAAAAGCTATCATGGACTGTACTGTCATCCGCGTAACAATGAATCGGTGCACATGTCAAGAGGTCATTGATGTGCAACAGAAACAAAGTCGGAGACAGAACCGATCCCTGTGGGACGCCAGCATTTATCGAATGCGAGGAAGAGGTGAAACCATCAGCAACCGCCTGAATCGACCTCTCCCTCAAAAAGTCGGCAATCCACGTACACAAGGAAGCGGGAAGTCCGTAAGAAGGCAGTTTGTTGACAAGCCCTCGGTGCCAAACCCGGTCAAAGGCCTTGGAAATATCCAGTGCAACGGTTTGGGTCTCACCAAAGCGTTCCAGGCACCGCCCCCAAACATGTGTCACATACGCGAGAAGATCACCGCACGAGCGGTTCCGCCGGAACCCGTATTGACGGTCGTTAATAATTTTGTTCTTCTCGAGGTATGTGAGTAGTTTGTCGTTGACCACACGTTCCATCACTTTTGACAGAACAGATGTGATCGCTATGGGGCGGTAGTTGGCCGGATTAGAGCGGTCACCTTTCTTTGGAATAGGGTGAATGATCGCTTTTTTCCAACCAGAGGGCACAGACCCAGACTTCAGGGACATTTTGAAAAGCTTCATCAAAATTGGAGCTATTTCTGCAGCGCACCTCTTCAATACCAGGGCAGGTATTCCGTCAGGCCCACTAGCTTTATTAACATCAAGCCCTCGTAAGACTTGGAGTACATCCCGATGCCGAATCCTCAGCTTTTTCATACGAAAACCGCAGTGAGGAACCGACGGCGGGATAGCACCTTGGTCATCGAGGGTCGAGTTTTCCGCGAACATTTTGCCTAATAAGTTAGCCTTTTCGGCGGCGGTATTTGCTAGAGAGCCGTCAGGTCTGGTAAGAGGTGGCAGACTGGGTTTGCAGAAATTGCGACCTATAGAGCCCGCAAGCGACCAGAACGCTCTGCTACCATGCGGGCAGGCAGCCAGCTTTCTGCTGACCTGCAGGTCGTGCTCGAATTTCGACCTATTGATGATTCTCTTACTTTCCTTTGCAATTTGGTTGTATAATATTCTGTTTTCGGACGTTCGAGATGTGTTGTAGGCTCGGTAAGCCGCGTTTTTTCGTCGCACTGCTTCAGAGCATTGTCGACTGAACCACGGCTTTGAGCCCACACCAGTTTCCTTAATAGTGGATTGGATGAAGCCATCCATCGCGGACGTGATGACTTCACCAATTTCCTGGGCACATCTTGAGGGATCCGAAGTCCGAAAACAGACAGCTGACCACGGGAAAGCATTAAAATGTGCCCGCAGACCGAACCAATCTGCAGACCTATAGTGCCACACTTTTCTTTTCAGCCTCTCGTTTGGCGGTCTGAAGGTTACGGGGATTGATGACGTCACCAGGCAGTGGTCCGACGATCCTAAAGGCGCTGTGACGTCAATCTTGTAACCGTGTGGCACAGTGGTTAAAAACAGGTCTAACAGATTAGAGCGGTGAGACTGGACATCAGGAACCCTTGTAGGCTCCTGAACCATTTGCTCCAGTCCGTGGCAAAGGGCAAAGGACTCCGCTTGTCGTCCAGCCGAGTCTGTTGATCCCGAGAACTTCAACCAAGGTTCGTTATGAACATTGAAGTCCCCCAGGACCACAAACTCTGCCGTAGGGAAGCGGGGCAAGAGGTCATCAATAGTGTTGCTTAAATGTTTGAAGAGCTCGGACGTGTCTGATTCGCTAAGGTTAGGTGAGCGGTATAAACACGCATAAAACCTTACCGTACTGGCAAGATTGACGCGCACCCACATTACGTCGAATCTGGAGATTTCCAGATTCAACAGACGCACACAGTTGACGTCAGCTCGACTGTAGAGACACACACCTCCCTTGGGTCTAAATTTGCCTACGAGGATGAAGCCCGGGCAGTCCAGATAGGAGGCGTCTGGAGGCTCGGCTATCTGCGTTTCGGAGAGGAAGAGAAGGTTAGGACGTTGGGAGAGAAGATGGTGGTGGACAGAGTTTAAGTTTTTGTGCAGGCCGCGAATGTTGGTGAAATTCACCAACAGTTTTGGCCTGCACCGGGGACTCCTGCTTCTCGCCGTTGTTGAGAAGTTATTTTTGAAAGTTTGTAAGTTCACTTTTATTTTTGTTTTTATTTTGTGTGTGTGGAGTGGAAGGTCGGGAAGGAAAGGGTATGAGGGGTGGGTAGGATGCTGGGGATCAGAATTTCCAGGAATGATGGACGTATGAATCCAACCCACCCACTGCGGTGCAAGGCGATGGGCAGGGAGAGTCCGGCTGGAGAGGTCGCCCAATGCGCCCCAAACGCTGCTGCTGGGTCCCCTCCGGTCACGAACCGGCACAACAGCAGCGGCGGAGTTTTTTCACTCGTTGATGGGGCAGCCCACCCTCAGTCGTGAGCCTGAGGGTCGGGCCCCTGTACTACCGAGCGGCCCGGACAACGGTAACCGGTTGTAAAGGGTCTCCCTCAACTAGCATCTCCCAATCCGGCCCGCCACGCAGAAGGTGGGCCGACGCACCCGCCATCAAGACCCAACCAAACATCACCCCATGAACCCGGGCACCCCTGCTAAGTCACCAAACGTAGCGAACCACTTGGGGTGACCTGTGGCAGAGGTGTTGGTCATCCAATAAATGGTTCCCAGGGCGGCGGTACCCATACCCGCCTACCAAATTAAACTTGTCTTGTCTACAGATTGTATACTTGTCTACAGATTGTATACACCAGCGAATAAGTACAAAAAATCGACACTGTAGATGAATTCGTTTGATATCCATACAAACTTTTATTAAAGGTATTTTTGAAGGCGATTTTAGCTTTGAAATTCGTAAATAATTCTAAAAAACAATGATTTTACAATAATTATAACTTCGGGAGGCCAATTGATGGGGGATCAATAGCATTCTTTCGTGTTCCAGGTTAACCGATCTATTTCCACCGCACATCCCTTATCTATTCCTTCTTGTGTTACCACCCACTCCTGCCCTTAATGATTACTTACTTATCTTAAAAAATTGTTCTTCTACTTGATATTTTTTAACCTTCGTCTTCAAGATTGAAGGATTCTTTACAAATCGGCGAAATTATTTTTTTTATTGTTTTCAGGACAAGAGTGGCCATCCATTTTCACAACACCTACATGTTTTCATGGTGAGATTTAGACTGGTAACTCTTAAAGCTTATAAAAAATTCAAATTATCTAACTTTAATAAATAGATTAACATGAGAGAGATTTTGTGTACTCGAAGACAAAACTACTAATGTAAGATGAACCATTTTGTGTAGTTCAAGTGATACATGTAACAGATAAAACATGGTCACACCATTGTGTGGCTTTGTAATGTGTTCTGCGACTATCATAAACAATATTATTTGGAAACAGGTTTAGTTACTATAACAACATTGCTGTGGTTGAATGTTTCATAAAAAATATTGATGCTAAATTTAATTAACAGTAAAATTACGACAGAGTCACGATTTATGAACCGTGTGGATTTTAGACGCTGTAGAGGTGGATTAAATTCTTTTTATAATTTTTTCTGGTCAGCTAGAGTAGATAGCATTTTTTTTACATGTGCGATAAGTAATACTATTTCTACATATTGATGTGTTATAAAAACGTATATGTAATCGTGTCCAACAACTGTGTCATTCCTACCAGAACGGTAGGAAGAACACTAATTTTTGTAGGCATTGAAACAATTTAAAACATTAGTGAAAATTTCAAAAATAAATCATATTATGATTTATCATCAGTTGTGATTAGAAACTCTATGAAACGAAAAAGCGACAATAAAAAGAGACAAACACTTACATCTATAGGATTTAGCCCGCGAGAGAATGAGATAGAATAATCGGTCTCCTCTTTGTGCGGTGTTTCGTAGCCTCTTCACTCTTGTCTAATTTAGTTTCCTGTAGGTTTCACGTCTACCGCGTGCAAATGCATACATTTTTTTTTACAAAACTACTGTCATTGGTTATGAACAAAGGCTAATGGGCCAGTAAAATTGAATAAAAATTTTATTTTAAGTACACAAAAATCTCTAACATCTATTTCATATCATGTAACATGTCTTTGGTTTAACAATTTGGGAAGCGGGTGTAAGTACCGTCGCCCCGAGAATCATTTATTTGATAACCAGTACCTCTGCCGTAGGTCACTCCAAGTGGTTCGCTACATTTGGTGATTAAACGAGTGTGCCCGGGTTCATGGGGTAAGGTTTAACTATGTTTTGGCGTCGGGTGGGTTTACCCAACCACTGCGTGGCGGGCCGAATCGGGAGAGATTGGTTAAGGGAAAACTTTTGACTTCTCAACTAAGTCATACTTCTAATTGGAGGCCGTCATCCAGAATTGTATCAAATACATTTAAATTTTAAAAAATAGTTTATAATGTATTGTGGAGCTTTTCTAGATAAACTTTTCTATATTTGTTTTGCGCTCGGGTTCCTCCAATTTTACATTTATTTATTTATTTTTATTTTTTTCCTTTATTTTTCCCAAATTTTACATTAGATGTATACAATATCATGAAATAATAAGAATAATGGGAACCCACTAAGGCGCAGCCTGGGCGTGGGTAATATAGTTTAATATATTTTATTATTGTACCTAGAAAGAACAAACAATGGGCATAAAGAGCAAAAACATGATTAAAAATTGTCTTAAACAGCTGTGCACAAAATGAACATACAACAGTGCAATAGTGAGTGTATTGTGTAATATTAAGTGTAATAGTAAGTGTATATTAAGTGTAGTAGTGTTATAATAAAGGTGTATTGTAATTTTAAGTACATAGTGTAATAATAAGTGTATTGTTTAAATATTTGAAACATAGTGATAGAAATTAAACAAACAACGTTTCAATATCTACATTGTCAAGCCACGACTTCAAGTCCTTTATGTATTGAAGTAGTTTAGTTGTCATTTGAATATTTTTCGGTAAAAGATTGAATGTACGAGGTCCAATGAAACTGCTGTGAATTTGCATTTGTTTGGTATTCGTTTGGGGGGTAAAAAAAACATTATTATTTCTAATGTTGATTCTTTTTTCATTTTTTTCAAATTTGTTTTTGTTTTTAAAGAAATATTTCATAGTTTGCAGTATAAATAGTTTACGGAGACTGAATATGAATATTTACACGGAAGCAACATTCAAAAGCGAAGACTTCTAAACACTCACTGTACTTTAAGGAGAAAATTATACTTGCCCTCATCCCGGAAGCCGAACAAGGAAAGCCAATTCGATTATTCAAATATCTTATTTTCGCTTCATGTTGGAAGAATGGAGATTTTCGCACCCTTGCGCCTTGTAATGAATGCAGGCGCCTACTTAACATAAAAATAATATTTCAATCAGAAATTAGATGTTTTGTCGAGATATAGGTAAGTGCATTTATCGTTCCCCTGTTGTTTCATTATTTTATACAATAAATATTTTTTTATTTTTTTCATTTCTTTGTTAAAATATTTTTTCAAAATAATAGCAGCCTGCATTCCGCAACCTTTTTAGGCAGAAAAAACGGGGAATCTGTTTACCCAGATCTAGTATAAACGCACCCCTTATTAACACGTTTTGTAGACTCTGGACTACTTAGAAGACATCTCACAAGCTTAAAACACCGATAAAAATTCGATGGATTCGAACTCCTGCGCGCATTCAATATTCAATTTATTTTTTTTTAGTAAACGTAAGTTGCTTATAAATTTCAGACGTAAAATTCTGTGCAAACCTCATTACCTCAAGGCTCATATGAGTTTATGATTTTTCATTCCGTTGAAAATAGTCTTCAAAATAAAGTGATACATGGCTACACGTTATAATTTGATTGTCAACTTTTTTTTTTAAATAAAGGAAAATAATTTCCCTCAGGGCCTATGTCATGCTTGGAGATGCTGTTTGGAGGGTTTTTTTAAGGAAAAGGAGGAGAGGAGAGTTCCGGGAAGGAAAAGGGTTTAAGGGGTGGGTAGAAATCTGGGGTTCAGTGTATCCTGGTCATCGCCTCCAAGACCTAGACAAACCTCACCCCATGAACACGGGCACCCCTGCTAAATCACCAAACGTAGCAAACCACTTAAGGTGACTTATGGCAGAGGTGTTGGTTATCCAATAAAGGTTCCCGGGGCGGCGGTACCCATTCCCGCATCCCAAATTGAAACTTTATGTAACCAAAAAAGATGAATAATAATAATAAAAATAATGTATAATTGGTAGACAATTTACAGATGTCTCTATCAATTATACAAATCTGCACCCACAAATAAATGCTTCAACAATTTTAATATCCCCAAAAAAATCTGGTTTCCATTTAAAGTTTCCCTTAAAAAGTTTTTACTTTCTGACAGAAAATTTATCGCGGTATCCACGACGAAATGAGAAAATTTCATCTGCGGCGTCAACATAAAAATTACAGTCCTGTTAACATATGGAAATATGCAAAATATAAATCTCCCATCAACACGGCAAAGATACTTCCCACCCGCGCCAATAAATCAAGGATTGCGGCATTTTTCACGCGCGCCGCACTATTAATTTGAATAAGTAATACGGGGCAATACATCCAGCCACCGCGCACCCGCGCAACGCCGGGTACCGGGCACCGTGCGCCGGTAGTTGTATGAGTTTTATGATAAAATTAGTGCATCCGCACACAAAGCTCCGAGCTGTTTCACTATGCCGCTAATTTATCGACAGTGCTACTGCAACGAAACCGCCGGACATTATTCTAAATTTTCGCTTTGCTGGCGGCCAGACAGAGATAGCTGTGCACACACGGGAGGGAAGAAATGGGACGGATGCACTAGGAGTGGGTACGTATTATTGGAGATGCTATTTTATAACTTTTTATTCACTTGAAAAAGCGTTTTTTCGCCGGTAATGGTAGTGTCAAAAAAACCACCCTTATGAAATGAAGATTTGTGGATTGGGTGGATTCAGCGCCACTCCTTGGCTTAACTAAATAATCCCGGGAATGAGGTCATTTAGCGATTTCCAGAA
Source organism: Glyphotaelius pellucidus (assembly GCA_936435175.1). Taxonomy (NCBI): domain Eukaryota; kingdom Metazoa; phylum Arthropoda; class Insecta; order Trichoptera; family Limnephilidae; genus Glyphotaelius; species Glyphotaelius pellucidus. The sequence continues at coordinate 33,804,895 of OW386537.1, read as the reverse complement.
AATGTGCAGTTGGTAACGCTTTACAGAAACGCTTAGGAGAACAGGAGACAAAAGGAGAACATATTTTGAATCAAGCGGCAGGTGAACCCTGTACCTCATTAACTCTTTAGATCGCAACTTTATAGATACGGTTATTTTAATTTAATGGGCGCGTTTTTTAATGCTTTCATGTTTAGATTCAACTAATTTCGACGAGTAAAGTAATTAATGCTGTCTAAAAATTTCATCCCATTTTAAGGCTTTAAAAACTTGAAATTGTCATTACTGTAAATTTATTCTGTATCTTAATAGGTTTGCTTTATAAAATTCTCATTTCATATCAACTCTTTGAGGCAGTAGGTTTTAGCGAAATTTCTTTTTAAAATAATTATATTGGATAAAGCAATAAAAATTCCCTGTTAAATTTTAGCCCTTTTATATTATTATATCGTACCGTTTTGAGTCCGCCGCGGCCGCTTTGATATATCTGGCATAAATAGCTGTATTACACCCCTCTCTCCACCCGACCCCCGCGCGGCTGTAGCGTGTTTCGCGCGCGAGAATATTGAGGCGGTCTAGGGCTACCCGATGAATAAATTGTCAAAATCGTAATGAGTTTCATCCCCCTCTCCACCCTTCACCCTCACACTAGAGATATCACACAACACACACATAAGCGAGTTGTTGTTATGAAACAAACATACACCCACGCACGTTCACATACACTCAAATACAAAAACACGCGCCCGCGTTCGAGCAGGTTGTATAATGATTATTACGATTTTTTTCACAAAGTTCATCAATTTACAGCGCAATCCGGTCATAAAAATGAGTTAATATTCGCCGGCCGGCACAACAGGAATATAATTTTATCGGCACTTCTATTGGCTCCGTAGTAAGGTGATTATGTCCGATGACAAAAAAAGTTGTTCGACTCCTGTTTTCAACTGTCTGGAAATATAAAACTTTGTATGATAATTCTTTTTTACTTAAAAATTTATTATTTCGATAGAAAAAAATATTATTTTACATGTTATATTCATTTTAAACATGGTTTCAGCTGTGATGATTTTTTTTTTTAAATATTATTATCCTTTTTTTGAATTATGTTATTTCTTGTATGTATTGCCTGGTTCCATGCCAACTGAGAATAAAGTCAACTCAACACCTCCTTTAAATATTATTAAAAGCCTCGACTAACTAAATGACTTATCTGAGATGGTTCTGAGTTGGTTTCATTCCGAGTTGTCCGGTCACCGTATTACCTATGGGATGTGTAAAATTGTACGTAGATATGCACTAACCTCCGTAGGTAATTTTGATGTTTATTATTTATCTGCCTTTCACTTAAAACCGTGAGTTTTGAGAAAACCTTGAGAGGTTTCAGTTTTCGGTTCGACAAGCGTAATATCCAACATGTTTTTGGACATGTTGGATATTAGCTAACATCCTGTTATGCTTTGTTATGCCGGTTTCAGAATCGATAGCTTGTAACGCTTGACTGTCCGTGGATAAACAATATTTTTTTTCTTAATATCACATCTCAAGGGGGTATTTTCATTTCGAAAGCACTGAGATACTCTCAGCGTTTCCACAACGCACCTAGAGAAATATAGGGAAGATCAACGCTCCCATGAATTTCATCTTTGTTATTATTCCTTGAGTCTTCGTCAAAACTTATGCATCTTTCTTATCTTGTCTTTTGTCATGCATATTCTCCTTTATACTTCGCAAACTTCTTCGTAGTAAAACGTAAGAAAGTTAATGTTTTACTAAACGTTGACTTTGCGACTAACAAAAAACTACGAACAGCGGATCGCAGTTTTTTAAAAAAATATTTTTTTTTATTTAAAATAATACATATAGCACATTTAAAAAGAAAGATACAATAATAAGAACAATTGGATAATTTGTACAGCGCCGTTTTTGTGAAAAATCACCTCAATGGCGCGGGTGTATGGTTGTTAAAACTAATTAAAATAAAGTAATAATAAAGAAAACATTTATCGTGTTTGTTTGTACGTTTTTATAATGTGTCTAAAACTTATTTAAAAACTTTTCACTTATGAAAAATCCAAATAATGCATCGTCTATCAGTTTGCAAATATATAAATACGTAGGTTCATGGAACGCACAAGAGAAAATGTACTTGCCACGATCGGGATTTTCACAACAAGACCCTCTTTGAACCGATGCGATGCGTACATTGAATATTTGATTATAACACAGCTGCAAGTTTTCTCCGCAAGAGATCTACCCCTTTTATTTATTGCAAACGAACATGTTATGTAATGAAATTGCAGCTAGATGGTGTCGGGGAATTTACCCACATTTTTGCGGAAAATCGACCTATCTTATTTATAATATAATGGGTGTACTATTAAAAAATCTTTTAAAGTTCAATTCCAGCATAATAGTATTTTTCGTAATCAACTATTGGTAATTTATTATTCATTCGTCATTTAAAACATTATATCTAACTAATTAAGATTATTTTATTTGTATTGTTTTATCTCCGGATTTGAATCTGTGACCTGTGAGACTGAAGCAAAAGCTCGTTTAGCCAAGTACATAAATAAATGAAATCAAAAAATACAAAAAAAAAAACACAGCAAAGCCCCCATTTTCAGTAATGTATTATCCAAAAAATATAAGTTTTATCTATTATTCATTCCAGATCTCAGCGGCGCAATATGATCCCATATGTTCCTTGTGAAACCAACATAGTAAAATTCAGGTTAACATAATGATAACAGAATAACGATTAAAAATCGATTTGTATGTTTGAATGTAGGTATTTTTTTTGCTTCTGAATCGTTTTTTTCCTGCTTTATATATATATTTGCAGGGACCACGCAATAAAATATCTGTGATCACTTTTTTTATTATTGATTTTTCCATCTAACCTCTGAAATAGAATTTGGAAGATTATTAGCATTAAATTATTAAAAATGCTAATTTGGGTTATTTTTCCCTAATTCCGGTTCACTGATCTCTAGAATTAGTATTTGCTTTGAATTTAAGTCTCATTTTTCGCCTACCGATAAAACATATTTATATTATATTACTAATATTATAAATGCGAAACTGCTCGAGTTTGTTTATGACCTTTTCACGCAAAACACAATATAAAGACTTTAATAATTCTTTCACAAATATAAAGCTAAATTATATGCGCAGACTACAGGTTGTATATGATAGTAAGCTCTGGCGTTATGAAATTATAAATATTAATATATTATATTTGTTATACGTTTTCTGTCGCTAACAAAAGCGAGTTTTCGCTAACGTCAGAAAAAAATCTTTTCCATGGAAACAATGTTGATATATTTTTGGGCTCTATGCTGGTAGGTACTCAGTCTACTGGTCAGCTACTACTGCAGAAAATTCAAATATTAGAATTCGTTTTTTTTTTTTTGGACAAGCTTGGAATAAATGTCAGATATGAGTTCCTATATTAAAAATATAATTCGTAACGATTATAAAGACTGAATGATAAATAGAGTATTTTTTTTATTATATTAACGAACTTCCAAATATTTAAATAAAAATAAACATCCGAAATGTTTGTACGCGCATAAATTCCGAACGAATGAACAAAAATAGATAAGTAATTCTTTTTTTCTTTGAGCTATAGCATTATGAAATTTAGGTGGTAGGCGAGACGTTTGAAAACTGAATGTAAGGGAATGAATATATGGAATGCGGGAGGGGATGTGGGTGGAGTGGGGGGGGGGAGATAATTGATAAGTGCAAGCGCTACAGTAATTTCCCGTAATACCATGCGAGCGAAGCCGCGGGAAAAAGCTAGTATAATATATTTTAACAGAAAATTTGAATTACGTATAATATTCTGCACTCATGAACGATAAAGTCAAGTCAATACGTAATTTATACAGTAAAAATATATCATTTTGAAATTAAAATCCTTATTCAATTATTCAATATAAAACAACTATTGAAATGAGGGATGATTTTTAGAACACCAAATTTCAGGCAACAACCGCAAACTTGTGTGGGAGTTTGATAATAGCGTGTTATTATCAAACAATTATTATGAAATAAAATACAAAAGGATACTTAATGTGTCAATAATAAACCAGCTGATTCCAGATACCATCATCACAATATATATATATTAGTTAGAAGGCATGTTTACGAAATAGTAACTACAAACCGGGCCATATTTAGGATCTGTAGACCCCGAGGCGGAATCTGTGGTGCGGGCTCCACCGTGGGTCTGGGGGTAATCCTTTATCCCTAGTAAAACGGGGGATCAGCCCTTCGAATTTTTTGTAAATCAACTCGCAAAAATCGCACTTCAGAGCAATTTTCTAACTAAAAACCTTTTACTATGAAATTGTGGAAAATTTTGCTTTATTGCATTTATTAGCTAATGAAATCGTGAGATAAAAATGAAACAAAAATTGAAAATCTTTATCGTGTCCAACACAGTTTTATATTATTATAACATTGCTATGAACATATCTATATTTAAAAAAAAAAAACTCGAATTAGTTGAGATTCATATCTCAATACGAGAATATTCCCAAATATATCCTTTTATAATAGATTTAATTCTAATAAATTTGTGGCGTGTGCCCCTTTGGGGTGCGAGGCCATAAGTTGCAGCCTTGATAACCTGCGCGTAAATGTGGCCCATATATAATACAAATAATATCTCTACACTATAAAATCGTCTAATTCGTTTATAGTACTAAATGGTACCATGCGTTGCTATGCCATTTAATAAAGAAATTGTTTCTCCCTGCGTGTTTCCCATTCGTCCCGTTCCCCTTCCGCCTCCCCTTCCTCTCCCGCGTCCCTTTCCCCTCCCGCGTTCCCACTCCGCCTCCCTCACCTTCCCTCATCTCACTTCACTCCCCCCCTTCCCCCGTCCCGCGAAACCCACTCCTGAGTTCCCCTCCCCCCCTCCCAGCTTCTTCTCCGCCCTCCCTCCCTCCCTACCCAAATTCCCCTCCCCCCCCCCTTCTCCTTCCCCGCATTCCATACATTCATTCCCGGTACATTCAGTTTTCAAACAGCTCGCGTACCAACTATTGCAATTTTTTTATACAACTTTCATAATGCCAGAGCTCACCAGTAGTAAAAAAGAGAATTATCCAATTTGGTGCAGTCGTTTGAAAGTTATGCGCGTACAAACATTTCGGAGATTTATTTTAATTTACATAGATAGATAGATATTAACTACGAGGCCTGAAATAAAATTCTCCGCAAATATATCAACATCGTTTCCACGGCAATGATTTGTTCTGCTCTTCTTCTGACGTTAGCAATAACTCGCTTTTGTTCGGGACAGAAAACGTGTAATAAATATAATATTAATAATTTCATAACGTTTATCATTATATACATCCTACATTACTCGCATATAATGTAGCTTCCTATTGGTGAAAGAATTTTTAAAATCGTTTTATTAGTTTATGCGTGAAAGCGTAACAAACAAACCTACGCAGGTTCGCATTTATAATATTATTAGTTTAATAGCACAGAATTTACATTTACAGGGTTTTTTTTACAGTGAATACGGCACAAGAGTTCCAAATGCTCCGGTCTGGAGCCAGTGAGACTATGGCATCCCCTATAGGGATATGTTGAGAGGCTGAAGGTGGTGGGAAGGGGAAGGAGGCGGGAAAAAGGAAGGGGGAAAGTACATGGCTATTCAGATCTATTCATGGCTATTCAGATCTATTCAGACCAAACACCGCTAAAGCCATTTCAAGCAATGTTTCCGAATGGTGGTCTTACACCAGGGCGATACTGATAGTATCTTCCACTCAACTGCAAATAAAGACGATTGATAAAGTTAATCTCACACGAGTTCTTATGGTTTTTAATACACAAACAGAGTTTTGTAATATTTAAATAAGAATATTCCGCAGATGCGTGGAGTTTCATTGCTTCATTATTTCGTAACAGGAGACGGATAAAGGTACCGCCACCCCGGGAACCACGTATTGGATACTCAACACATAGGTCGCCCCAGGTGATTCCCTACGTTTGGTGTCTTAGCAGGGGTGTCCGGGTTCAAGCGGTGAGGATTGTCTGGGTCTTGGCGGCGGATGCATCTGCCCACCTACTGAGTGGCGGGCGGGATTTAGAATGACTGGTTAAGGGAGACCTTTTTATCTCTCCGGCGGGACTTTCTCGACCCATCGGCTTGCACCACAGTGGGAGGGATATATTCATACGTTTATCACTCCTCGTCGCACTGATCCACAGATTCCTATACACCTCTCATTTTTTTTCATTCCCAGATCTTAATCTCCTTCCTTTCTCTAAAAAAACCCTCTACACAGCATCGTTAAGGATCGAATGACTGAGATAATTTTTTTTTTGTGTATCACAGACTGTGTATCCATTTACAATACACATGCGACATAAACTACACATTTATGGATAAATAATAGAAATAGAAAAGATAAATAGTAACATGTGATTTATACATTTAACGGGTAATTTGTGGTGCTTATTATTGTCCTCTAGTACTTAATTAGTTTCTGTGGGGAGCTAATGAAAAAAAAGTAACTACGGAGTTCGAATAAGGAACTCCAGTGAAAAATATTATGGCTTTAAAAAAATATGTTCATATAGACCAATATACGCTGATTTTGAATATATAAGTTTTATTACATAATATTTAACGTAGAGTTTTTAAAAAATTATTAAAAAGTCCATTTTAAAACGTGTCATTAAAACACCCTGTCAAGTTGGTATTGCTGGATTTTGGCGGCGTGACGTCACCGCGCCGCGTCACCTGGGTCAAAGTTGTATAGAAATCAAAAGAATGTAATGCGCAAGCCGTTCGACATTCTGTGTTATTGGTTTATAGAGATTTGGACATATAATAGTTTTTGTTTTTATCGAAACATCATTTAGGCCTAAATAATTCAGTATCAAAAATAAAGTATCTCTATTAGTTTATCTGTATTATTTAAAATATTCAAAAACTCTAACTGTACAAAAAACGATCTTACTGCCCAGTAAAACGCTCCAATGCTGAAATTAAAAATGGCGGAAGTCGAACAGCTGATTCCAGTTCCCTACAAAATTCATAATTCGGTTGGTCATGATGACGTCACACTAGATTCGGTGGTTTTCGGGGGATCTTGAAAAATTAAAACTTTGACATTTATTTTAAATATTAAAAATAACTATAAAAATAAAAATAAATATGCAGTTATTTAAGTTAGAAGGTTATTCATAAAAAAAAAAAAAAAAATTGGACTGGAGTTCTCTATTGAGATGACTCGTATTGTATACCAGCAACCTGTGGTCATACAAGAAACAAAGGCAGGTGGTGGCCTCAGCAGACTGATGAGAAAGTTAAAAGGAAACCAATGCTTTTGGTGACAGTACATTTAGAGCCGAACAAAAATCAACTTACTGGCAAAAAATAGTTTTTTTTTACATTAACTCCACACAGGAGGTCCTGAGGAAAATAATTTCACCCAGGGCCTATCTCATCTTTGAAGATGCTGTGTGGAGGGTGTTTTTGAGGAGAGGAAGGAGTGAACATGGGTCTTGAAGAGACAAAGTTGTAGGAGGGAGGAAACGAGAAGAAGTCTTAGGAGGGAGGAAACACAGAAGCCGGCAAATCGTTCCACAGCCAAGCTGTTGAACTCAAGAACGAGTCGTAGAAACGACCCGTTCTCATGTGACTAATGTCAACCGTGTACAAATGTTGAGCGCGTGTTTGGCGTGTTTCCCGACTATGCACCGGTGCCGAGGGGATCAATGACGCTAGTTCCTCGGAGCTTCTTCCATTGTAATACCGGTAGAACAAGGACAGCATTCCCACCTGACGCCTGTGCTCTAAAGATTTCAATCCGTTTGTTAAGTTAGGAGAATCTATCAAACGGACCGCCCGTTTCTGCACAGAGTCGAGGGTTTTTTTCAGGTATTTTGGGGCTTCAGACCAGAGGTGGCTGCCAAATTCAACCGTGGGGCGCACTTGCGATTTGTACAGGGTTAGCCGTTGTGTACTATTAAAGTATCTGCGAGCCCTGTACAGTACGCCCAGTTTCTGAGGGTCTAACTTAACTCTGGCCTCGATGAAGCCCCCGTACCTGAGCTGGTCACTTAGAGTCACAGCAAGCATATCAATGGAAGGCCTGTTCGGGAGATTGCTTCCGATTGTTGAAGGAGAATAGATTATCATTTCGATCCCTTTGTAATCAGATATGATTGGGTCTTTGAAACATTAAATTCGACGGGTTAAAAATTAGCTGACGTGTGTGCTGGGGTTACGAATGCTTTAGAGTTATAGGATGACCCTCCAGTTGATCCGCCGACAGTTGGCCCTCCGAAATGATATAAACTACAAAATTATAATTTTTTGCACATTATTTATCAATTTCCAACGTAAAATCGACTTCAAAAATATCCTTAATAATAAGTTGGAATGAATATCTAACGAATTTATACACAATGTCTTATTTTTTTGTATTATGCGCTTGTGTACACAGTATATAGAGAAGCAGATTTTTTCTTGATGCATTTGAAAGAAAATATGTTTTATGTTTTTGTTATTCGGCGGTACATCTTCTGTGCACGTCCCTTCGCGATCACTTGGTTATTTTTTGTGCAGTTATGTTTACCGTATTTTTCCTACACTGAGTGCACATTGTTTGTATGTACGCCGGCGCACAGTTAATAATTTGAGGTATCTAGCGTAACTTTATTATAAAACCCAAGGTTTCTTTCTGGATCTCTTTTTATTTTAATTGGGCTCCTAAATGTCTAATCTTTTTAGAATTTAAAAAAAAATTAAACATTTTAGCTGCTTGCGACATATGGCACCATCGCAAATACTCACTACCTCGAAACGCGAACGAGTAATTTGTCTGACGAGTTTTGATCTATCCCCGGGTGGAGTTGTGCATGTGATAGTTCAACTTTAACTCATTATCATCGTGATAATTCAACTATAACTACTGTGTTTTTTAAATCTTTATGATGGAGTCTAGGAAATCAGGTGATTATCATAACTATTTAACTTGTGTTTTAGTGTGATAAAAATATTGAAGTAGCGATTTTTCAAAGCGTATTTAAGTTTAGAATTCAACGGGACTTTTAAAATGTATCCGAATGTATCCGGCAAAATTTTACGTTTTCTGTGTTTAACGGATATTAATGTATCAAATTAACTTTAGCTTTGGGACGTTTTCAGGGTTGACTTTAACAGCTTTTAATTTTTTCAGCACCAAGGCGATTTTTGATATACAGATCGATATATACAAATTTCATAATGCCAGAGCTTACCCTTATATATAGAAACACTTTTCTACTAAAATTCAGTGTTCTGTAAAAATTTTGAGTCAATCTATCGTTTACTTTTCGAGATTTGCGAACGCAAACATACGGAACCTACATTTTTATATGTATAGATTGCTGTAAGTATTAAAACGACTGTACCAGGTTGAATTTTTTTCTTAACAAATTTTTTCATATGATGATAATTTGTATTGTCCCAAAAACATACTAAAATAATAAAGTTACTCGAGATACTCAAAATTACTAACTGTGCCGCGGGCCGATTGTCGGCGGATCAACTGTCATGGAACCGCTTTAGAGTAAAGTTTTGAGGTAAACCGATATTTTTTTAACTTTTAAAACTTATTACATAGCAGTGCGGAGGTCTTCGCGGTGGAAATAGACGGCAGGGAAGGCACTGTTGGGGATCTTGGGGAAAAACTCGATTAATTTTGTCATTATGTAGTGTCACCACAAGTGTAATCTCATCCCATATTTTACAGATTTTTCTTCCTCTTAATCTCGGGATTGTTAGGTATGGCACCATTTTATTTATTTTTTTCATATTTAGGGTAATTCTTAGATTAATTCACGAACAGAAATAAAAATAATAATAAAACATACACGCAGGGGACTTACGAACCGTGCAAGTAGGTACACGAATGTAGGTAGGAATGTAATAGGTCACATTTTTTTTTTGTTCAGACGAGATAGCAAACCTTTTTTTAACTAACTAGCCAATACGCAGATCTCCGCAGAGTTACGTATGGACCGAAACTTGAAACATACTCTTTGATTTATTCGCATTCATACGTCTAATATTTTTTTATTTGTTATTGCAACCTCCGATTTCTTATGGCCTGACAAAAATATTTGATTAACTTTTTTCTCAGGCGTCCCCAACTTCTTCTACCTTTCGCTTCCACGTTATATAATCTCAATAAACTCCATTCGTTCATCTGCCCTTTATGCCCAAACCATCTAGTGTACATTTCTTAATCTTATCCATGTCACTTACAGCCTTGTACATTCGCCTCAATTCACCACCCTTGACGGCCTCCGTGATCGAGGGGTAAGACTCTTGACTAGCAGCCTGTAGATCGTGGGTTCGAATCCGGGCGTGCGCAAATAAATGTCATTAGATTAATAGTGTAATTTCACAATTAAATTATTAAAAATAATATGTAGTACGTATAGTGTAATTTCACAATTAAATAATTAAAAATAATATGCAGCACGTAGTAGTAAGTAGTCTTTCCAGGGTAGAAGATACGCCCCGGTGTAAGATCACCATTCAGAATTATAACGTTGCTTGAAAAGGCTTTAGCCGTGTTCGGTAACCCGATCAAACAGCCGGCGTCGTCTAGGAGTAAGGCTCTTGACTCGCAATCCGAAGATTGTGGGATCGAATGGTGTGGGCAAAAAAAATATTTGAATGATTTGTGTTATTTCACAATTAATTCATTAAAAAAAATGTATATTATATTTGCAGCACGTTTCAGAGTAGAAGATACTCTCAGTATCGCCATGGTGTAAGACCGTCATTTAGAATTGAAACGGTGCTTGAAATGGCCCTAGCCGTGTTTGATAACCAGATCTGAATAGCCAGTTACTCCCCCACCTTACTGGTGAAGGCACACTTAGTGTTGTATTCTTTATTTTAAGATTTCGGCTGACGAGCCACCATAGGTATGTACTTTGTAATACTCACCTGGTATACAATGGAATGTTAAAATAGTCAACTATAAACTTATTACCAAGCTGTAATTTTAGTTTCAATTACTGTTTGTATTGTTTATTTTTGTAAGTTTATGTTTTTAATGTATTATTAAGTTTACATATATTTTTTATGTAGTTTAATTGTAAAGCTGCACATCTCAACACAGATATCCCTTAGCGAGATGAGCTTATGATTTTATTGTAATAAACTACGTTTTTAATAAATAAATAAAGTATTATAATGGTGAAATATGAAATTTTTATATTTATTACTTAGTTTAACTTTTAATGTTTTTATTCACAATAAATTGGTATTAAGACTGTTTATGTTCTTACAAGAAATAAATAAATAATTAACGTTTTTGCTTGTCATAATATAGAAAATTCGTCCCGGTTGGACATAAAAAAACTTTAAAAATTATATAATAGGAAATGTTTCTCATTTAAATGAACTAAAAAGTACCAATATATGACATTTCTTAAGTGGCGTAGTTGATTTTGAAAAGTAGAATGAACCGAAATATACTGAATATCATCTTGCAAATATCAATATTCACAAAATATTTCAAGAAGACCCTTCATAATGACACAATGCGCAATGCTTCAAAATGTACATTTTATCGGAACTAGGAAAGTTATCGCGAAACTTTGGCACCTGTTAAAGCACGGGAGAAGTAAATTATCGAAGTAAACGCATTTATTATAAAATGATAAATTTGATCTGTCGCAAGTCACACCTGCTCCTCACCTGGTCCAAACTTTGGTTGATAATTCCGCCATTCTTCATTACTCGGGAATATTATCGAAGTTAATCTTGAATTTTGTCGTCGCCTGTTATTTATTTTAAACTTTGATATTCGGATACCGACTGGAGATAACTTTAACATAATATTAATTGAAGAGTCGCGTTTTCCGTTTCGCATCATTAGAATTTTCTCTGGTTTTATTCATGATATGATGATTTAAAGATAACTACATTATATTTGCAATTTAATATACAAATCCCATTTCTCGTAAATGTATTAGCTGTTTGACACAAAATTAGTAATTTTTAAATCACAAATATATGTTTAATTACTTGAATAATAAGTTAGTAACAAATATCTATGCCTGCATTCCTGAATATTTTTAAGGGACTTTTCTGCAGAGCAAAGATTTTGCAATCAGTTAAATGATTATTTGTATAAGTGCAAATTAAAGACGTATATTTATTTTTTTAAATGGTTTGTAAATGTTTGAAGTTAAGATAGATCTTTTGCTGAAATAAAAATAACAATTAATTACTGAGATAATCTAGTAATCGATAATCATAATTGTCATTTTCTTAGGAATTACGGTAAACGCGAAAAATGAGAAGGGAAAAGACAATATTAATCTTGTCCCTCCTAAATATGAGTCAAGACGTTCTCTATAAATGATATATTTGTATATCAGTTTTAGAAACGGTGATATACCTATCAGTGACTTCACAGCAGTTTTGCAAAGCATTCACGAGCAAAAAGTCGTATAAAACGTTAACACAAGCAAAAATTCATACAAATTACAAAAACTTACATTATTTCTGCAGTTAAGACGTGAGACTAGAGTCGAAGCGAAACGTGGTGGTCTTCGAAAATATTAATTAATGATGGGGTACAGCGAAAAGAACATATTTTCAACGTTATTGCTAAAATAATTCCAATAGAGTTTTACAAAATGAACACAAGAACAAAAATTAACGGATCATTTTTCCAAAAACCTAATTATCGGATTGTGAAAAGAGTATTCTCGTAATAATGCTAAAAGACTCTGTTCGACAAAAATGCAAACACTCAAAACACTCAAAGTGTCTGCGGAAACTTGAAAGTTTTCTTTTCCAAAAAGGGCGGAGGTGGTCGATCGATGCACGTCGCATTAAAAATTCACAGGTGGTTGTTTTTTCGCGCAAAGTTTTGCTTATCAAGAGCCATTCAATTCCCCTTCACATGCGCCGTGGGACGGCGGTGAAGCCTTTCTCCAAACTTCCCCTAGAAGAAGAAACTTGTATAGTGCTGCCTCCCACGGGACGCGCTGGAATAGACCGAGCCTAATTCACCTGCCGAATGCCGGGGTTCGTTCGGACACCACCGAACTATTTCAGGTGTAAATTCGTAAGCCAGGACTTAACACCTCCTGACCCATAAGACACATACCTACCAACATAATGAAGGGAGTGAAGTTCTTCTTGGTAATTATTACTCGAAAATTTTCTTTGCACTTTCTTGGCGAGATGATGATGTGATGTGATGTTTTTTTTAAGTGAAACATATTTAGCCCCGTTGTGATTTGAAATTCGGATGAAACGGAAATGACGCATTGCAGTACCTACGAAGCGTTAAACTGCCGCTTTCATTGGACGCTTTGATTATGAACTCACTTTTCAAGGTTCCTATTGGTTGAGAATATATGGGCGAATGTTTCACTTCAACCGCGTGTGACCTGCACTTGATTTTTTTAAATATTATTGCCTACTGTCTTATTTCATTCGCACCAGAAATATTGTACAGCAATAACAAAAGAATTCGTTGTATAATACACCATTGCTTGAATACTTAATGCATCAACCTAAGTTTTTACCGTGTAGCGGAATGTTCCCCGAAAGTTGTCCGGGATGGTCCACCGGAGATTTTCCTCATTAATTTTGGTGAAAATTGTGACAGAAGAGGGCACTTCCAGAGCCGTGGAAGGGTAAGATTTATACACCAAATGTCAACACTTAAAAGGAGCTATTAAGATTAAAAAAGATTTTTTTAATCATAAAATTTATTACTGTAGACATAGCGCCCAAGCGGTCTTGCAGACTTAAGTAACGTTTCTCGGAAGTCGGTGATTGAATAAGCGATCGTTTTAACAAAAACTCGCCTTGTGTTAATTTAACAGTTAACCATTTAACAGTTCATATTAATAATTTCGAATACAGATTTTTTTTCAGAAATTTGATGAAATTATATTTTTTTATCTACAACACATTGATGCCTTAAAATGTTGTTTATTTTTTATACCGTTCTGTATGCTTCCAACTAATTAGAGAGAAAAACATTTACGATTCTTTACCAGTTTTCTTTGAATTCCAATATCCACATTACATTAGCGAAATTGAGTTTAGTTGTTAAGGAGGAGGATGTTGTTAAATTTTACGGAACGCCACTGATATTTATAACAACAACGGTTCAAAATAATACATTTTACTGGTGTGTTGAAATTCCTGAGGTACTGCCACCCCGGAAATCATTTATTGAATAATCAACGCCCTTGCATTAGGTCACCCGAAGTGGTTTGCTATATTTGGTTCCTGGGTTCATAAGGTGAGGTTTTTCTGGGTCTTGGCGGTGCATGCCTACTACGTGGTGGGCCGGATCGGGATAAACTGGTTGAGGGAGACCTTTTTACCTCTCTAACCGAACTCTCTCGACCGATCGCCTTGTACCGCAGTGGAAATGATGAATTCGTACGTCCATCACTCCTGGACACATTGACCACAAAATTCCTGTCCATTGCTCATACCTTTTCCTTCCCAGAACTTCATCTCCTCCCTTTCGCGGTATCAGCGATATCATTTTTTTTCTTCAATGCCTTATATCCAAATATAACACTGTCGATCTAATCAATTTTCCATAAATAGATTTTTTTTTCAAAATCTGCTGAGCAGCTCTAACAGCTTTTATACGAAATTATAATTATTTAAAGTAAAAAGTTATCCGCCCAAACCTGATCACCGCCAGAACGAGTGCCAACTAGTGCCTTCCTTTTGTGCCAGCCTCTCCCTCCCCCGGCCCCCTGAGTGGTTATATATTCAGAGTGATGAATATTTAACTAAGGATCCTCTTTGATCTTTTAATGTACGTGATAGCGACCCGCGACCCCTGTAATAAGTAATTAAGGCGATGCGGAGATTGAGTTAGCAGACTGCGTACGAAGGTATTCTTTTACTTAGTAACGCGGTACGAAGAAATCCTATTGAAAATTTTATTAGATAACACTTTTAATTGAATCTCATCACACTGGTGACTGAAGTTGCAGCACTCTCGTTACTTATTATTTAATTTTAGTACTGCGCAGATATTCTTTTGGTTGCTACAGCGTGGCGTAGACCTTGGACTAGACGTTGATGTATGCCATGCCGTAGACTTAAGCGTGTACCTTGGCGTAGACCTTGTAGAAGTGGTTGGCGAAGAACAAAAAATTATCTTTTCGTAATCAGAAGTGGATTAAATCAAGGATAAAATCTTACTTTCATAATAATATAAGTAAAATTTAACAATAGTGATGATACGATTGGGTGACGATTATTTTGTGACTAAGTTTTGTATTAAGCAAGCATGATATTGTACCTAATGGCCTATTCAAATAAAATCCATTAAAAACAAACACTTTCAGTCTCTCAAATTATTATTTGTTACTTTTTTTATCCATAATTACGTTGGTCGAAAATAATTAGTTAGTCGAAGAGTAATGCCCGATTTCAAACCTTATTGACTTGAAACTCTGAAGTGCAGGTGTGTACATATTTTTATTTAACGAGTACCTAAACAAAATATTGTGTTTTTTCCATACATTTTGCTCTTTTATTTTTGAACTGACTTGATATCTGTTTTTTATTGCTGGTATTTGATTTTATCAATTTGAACTTCTTTGATTTTTGGCTTTCCCTAAAAGAAGAAGCATTTTTTTTTCAAATAACTTTCCTGGTCACAGTAAACGGAGCCTTACTTCCTATCTGTTTCAGTAATTTTTAATACGCAATGGTTATATACATGTAATATCCAAGGTCTATTACTAAATTAGTTTTGTTCAAATATTTTAATTTAAATGTAACACAAAATTAATAAATACTTAAATTAATAAACCATTTTGATTGTTTAAAAATCCAATATTTTTCGTAAGTTATGCTTATTTCGTCAGGGTTTACATAAAACTCGTAAATCCTCTTGAAATTAGCTTTGCTTACGAAACATGTTCGTTTTTTAAACAATAAAATTTGTTAAAACTAAGGACGGGTTGTTTCAAAAAATTTGATGAGTTCATCAAATATTTGAAGTTGATTTTCAGGTTCTGTGTAAGTTCTTTTCGAGTTCTGTTTTTTTATCATCATAGGCCAGCTGCTTCACAAAACTGAAATCATCACAGAACTTGAATAGAACTTACGCAGAACGTGAAAATCAAAGTCAAATATTTGACGAATTCGTCAAATTTTTTGAAACAACCCATCCTAAGTGTTTATTAATTTTGAGTTAAAATAGTGCCTCAAAATAAATTTACTGTGTTTGAAGAAGTAAAACGTAAGATCATATTATGTAACAAACTGTAAGGATTCAATTAAGTGTAAGTATTTACAAGACTGGGGAGCTAATTAAGTCGGTGCTTATCTATTTGCTATGTGTGGAATACTTGGTTAGAATAACAATACATCTTATGGAAGTAATCGGTTCGTTTTCCATAAATCACTACGTCGACCATAAATTTTGGTTTGTCATTGGATACTGGTGCAACCTCCAACCTCGCCGTATGGAACCTTTGCCCTGCTTCGTATTATCTTCTGGAAAGTTTCCCCGACAAGTAATGCAAGTGACAACTGCAGTTTATTCCGTGCACTCGTTTGCCTTTCAAGGAAAGCAGCAGGATTTATTGCACAAATCGACGTTCATTCTGATCACGGTTTCGCGTTTGAATTTTTCCAGTCACAATTTCGATTCCGGGAGCTGGCGGAATGAAATAGATTTTGATGAGTCAAATAAATCCACGCGTGGTTTTTTGTAACAGAATTCCACACCAGCGGTCAAACTCTTGTAAAAGTATTACGAAATATTACATTTTAATGAAAAAACGCAAAAAAAATGCACCACATCTACCAAACCCTACATAAATACATTTTTTCAATCGATTTCCATTTTTGAATTTATAATTTACATTCTTCCCAAACTTTTTTTTCTCGTGGACCACTTTCAAAATTTTACTGGTCACGGTGGACCCCCTGCTGGTACATTTCTACCATATTCCCAAAACTCGACACGCGTTGTACTGAATGTTGAATGGCGAGGTGTGGTCTGTCACAACGGAGCAGTATCGACTACAGTCTACGACTTCTTCAAATGGGGGCATAATGGACTAGTATTCGAGATTATATTTGCCACAACGGAGGGTGGAGGGGGCGTAATGGGATATGGGTATGTTCCCATCCTAGTACAGTACACTTATATCCCATTACTCCCCCCTCCCCTTGCCTAGCTGGGCGTTTTAAGATCTCATGCATAACCGGTACAATAACGTTCGCTGTACGCCAGTCGCTCTGTTATGGAGGGGGCGTAATGGGACATGAGACGGGAGGTGGGATGGGATATGGATATGCGGCACGGGATGGGTCTTAATCGAAACCAGTTCGTGGACCCCCACTTATAACTTGTGGACCCCCATTTCTTTATCGTGCCTACGTGGACCCCCGTCGAGTCTTTCGTGGACCCCTGGGGGTCCACCTGGACCACTTTGGGAATCACTGCTTTAACACCATGACCTAATTAGCATTTTAATATTTCTCGGCTACTGGAACAAGATATTCATTAAGGCACTTATTTAATAAACATGAAATAGAAATGATAGCATGAAAATCGATAGAAAATTTATTTATGTGTGTGTAGAAAATATGCATATTCCTTTTGTTTTCGATTTACAGTTTAGATCTTTGAACAAATCTTTAAAATCGTAATACTTTACAGTAATTTAATTGCTGGTGTGGTTGATTTTACCTTCTTCTTCCGTGTATTTTATAACATTGGTTATCCAAACCATACTTATTCCACTTTGTTCACATCACTTCTAGCCTCCACTCAAACTGAGCTTTATAATGTTTCTACCGGAATATTTAGTTCCCCGCCTCACCCTTACTAACGTCAACTTCCTTTTGATACTTCTTGTGTTCTTGGATTCTGTTTCTGACTCAAATACAGAATGTTTTCGTTCATCTACTCACCATTTAAACACCGCATTATGGAACATGGGGCTATTTCTTGAAATTTCGGTTGTACGGTAATACAAAGAATTTATTTTTTTTAATATTTAATGTGGCCATTTGCTTATGTTTTTATTGGCGCGTCAATAATATTGTAAGTATGTGTTTTCAAAATGTCTGTAATTGTGCATCTAGACTCCTCTGTCATCTATGAACTGAAGTTACCTGGGTCGTTCTTTTTTTGAACCTACATAAAGTTGTCTCCACCAGTTAGTAGAGAAAAATTCAACAGAATTACGATTATTATTATTTTATAATTACTTTAAAATCTACTGTACTAAAGACTTAACGACTGTGTGCGTTTAAAAAAAATATGTGTTGATAATTTATGAAGTAAAAAATATTTGACAGAGGTGTAACTCCTCGTGATAGAAGTGTATTTTTTACAAATCACAGCTGTCTTCTGCCACCTCGACTTGCGTGTATTCTATAACGTTACAAAAAAATGATTTGACGACATAAAATATAAAACTATTTTTAAACTCCAAAGGGTATAATCTATCAATTAACAGCGATTATTATTTTTAATGATGTTTAATAAAATATTTTTAAAAATCTCAAAAACTTGTCTCTTACAATTTTTATATCGTAAGACACTTCTGTCACGTGGGATTTCATTCGAAAAAGGTACACACGCAGATCGTGTTTGTAACCCCCAGTAGGCATTTTAGGCCTCCTTCCCCCCTTGCTACAATTTCCCCTGTAAGATCCAGAGAGATTCATTTATATTAAAAACAAAATGTGACGGAGTGGTAAAAATGTGACAGGGTGGTAAAAGTTATGTAGGTTAAAAAGAAGAACAACCCATCTGCATAATTTAAAGCACGTCAATAATTACGGCTAGTGCTGTTTCACTCAGATTTTAAACTCTTGCAATTTTTTTACAGATAAACATGCGAAACTACGGGAAAATTTACCGTTTTCTATCATGGGGAATGTATACGTTTATGCTACATAATAGACCGTGGGTAAAAAATACCCAAATACTTTTACAGTTGCTGAGTAAGTAAATTTGCCGGCTTTCATTAAATTGTGGTATTCTTTAGGAAAAAAATATTTACGATCTGACGGGATATTCCACCATCCATGCGGAAGGAATTAATTTTTTAAATAAATATTTACTTGACTGAAGCAAAGAGGTTTACCTGTTTTACCATAATATAGCTCATTTTGTTGAAGCGAATGAAGCAACCGAGCAACTGATTTCTAATTTGACCGTTAAATTAATTTACCATGGAAGATATTAAATCTATTAGCTCGTTTGTAATAAGTATCTTATAGACACAGACCAAAGACTTACACTATCAACGCATATTATATTTGTGGCGTTATGTCACAAACTAACTAAGCCCGTTAAATTTTAGTTTTCAAAGGAAATATAAACTTTAATTAGTTGTGAAAATATAATCACGCATCTACCGAATTTATTCATACGTGGCATCTCTCGCAATACGAAGGTCGCGGGATCGAATCCCGGCGTGGCAAATAAATTTAATTTGATTAATTTGTGTTCTTTCACAATTTATTAATTTAAAATAATATATAGTATATTTGCGGCGCGTTCCAGAGTGGAAGATACTATCAGTATCGCCCTGGTGTAAGATCACCGTTCAGAATTGAAACGTTGCTTGAAATGGCTTTAGCCGTGTTTGGTGACCAGATCTGAATAGCTAGGTACTTCCACACCTTCCTCCTCCCTATTTCCTTCCCCTGCCCACTACCTTCAGCCTCACAATATACCCCAATTGGGGATGCCATAGTCTCACTGGCTCCAGACGGGAGCAGTTGGGACTCTTGTGCGGTATTCATATTAAAAAAAACATTTTTAAAAAATCTTTTGCATAGATAATTATAATAAAGTGCCATTGTTACAATCGAAATCAATTTTAGAATACAAAAAAAAACAATTAAAGTCATGAAAAAAAAAAGAGTAGGTATATATTTTTTAATTTGCGTTATCAACTGTCTTTATAAGTTCAAATTTAACAATGTCTGGAGTTTTATACCTTTTACCAATAATAGAATTTTATGTACTTGCTTGCTATGCAGATAACGGTGCTGCATTTTTTTCATCTTAGAAGGCTAGTTAATTAATTGCTTATAAATCATCTTCTTCAATAATTGCAAAATCACTATTTGGCTTTGTTTTAACTAAATAAAATAATAAATTTATTTAATTAGATAAATTATCAGAAACCTCAATCGCTCGGCTTCTGGTCTAATTTATTTTAGTTTATTGATAATGCTTGGTCTCTAGAGCGTGTTCGTTCGTTTAGCATCCATATCTGGCCGTCGGGCGGTAATATCGTTTTGAACACTGCCATCTTTGTCTTGATACTAAGCTCTGCTTTCCTTATCACTGAGCTGTAGATGGGACGCAACACACCGCTTGCCGCACTAACTCTTCTCCGTCAATATTCTTCTAATCAATTTCTCCGTCTTGCCATCCATCGCTTGAGAATTCTAACATCTGTTTTAGCTGAGTCCCATTAGCGAATATGTTGCACTGAGTTTGGTCCCTTCCTATAACCATCACCTCTGTTTTTGATGTACTAATCTTCATTCCCGCCGCCGCGGCCGTGCACTCTTCGTTGAATCGGTTGATCCACTTTTGTAGTCCCTCCTGTGTTGTCGTTTATCTCTAGAGTCCAAGCTGCCGAAATGAGTTACTTGAGAGGAGTGGCAGGAGTTACGAAATGGGACCATATAAGAAACTCGATGATCCGAGACAATCTAAACATTGAACCACTGCTATTCTTCACAGAAAAATCGCAACTGTGGTGGCTTGGGCACGTACTAAAAATGTCTGATGACCGAATTCCTAGAAAAATAGTGAGTGCAATTCCAGAGGGTTGACGTCCAGTGGGCCGCCCTAGACACAGTTGGGCGAGGCAACTCCAGAAACTGTGTGAGAAGAGGATGAGACTGCCAAACAATCAGCACGAGACAAGGACTTATGGAGTAGCCTTGTCGATGCAATGGGTCCCCGACCCGAATAAGATAAGGGAAAGAGGATGATGATGATGATGATAATGCTGCTAAAGGGATAAGTATCACTACAAAAATGGAACTGATTTAAAGGATAAGAAATTTCAAAAACATTGCGTTTAAGTTAAGTTCATACTTAGAGATTTATTAACATAAAAATTGTAGACTTTAACGTAAGTATAAATTTAATTAATAATACGTAAACGCAAATAATGTATAATAGATTACTTACTTTGCTAAAAATATATCCTAGAAAATTTACATCATTTCCTAAAAAATCTGTAGGTACCTACATATTTCATGACACTCACTAACTAAGAGTTTTTCTGTTTAAAACAGATTTTCACAGTAAAGAAAACGATATTTATTTTCCTTTTAAGGCGGAAACAATATTTTCCCTCCCGTTTAAACAATGTAAAATTTGAAGAAAGGCTATCAGGCCTTAGAGCATGTTCTTTCTGGTGCCCTCGCCGCAGAAGGGTGCTAAGTAAGAGTGTACACCTTAAGTTAAGTGTCTCGAGTTTACTTAAACCGACAAAGTTGTTTGAAACACCAATATTGACACTAGCGCGCAGGTAAGCAGGCCAGCCACTCGCTTTTACAATAACTCAATCATACTCAAAAGCAAAGTGGATGATGTTGTTACACACTCGGAATTAAAGAAAAACTGCCGAGCCTAAGAGTTTTCCGCAGAGGGAAAGAAAATAAAAGTGTGGTATCTGAACGACTAAACCATTTTATGTCATTGACAATTATTGGATAAAGTGACAGACTCTTCTGTGTGCGAGTCGTGCACAAAAACTTCGAAGCGTAAACTCCCGCTTGTACCACAAACAGAAGAATTTTTTGAAAATTCTCGTAGGACAAAAAAATTTATGGTTTGTGAATGATTGTCCCATGTCTTTTATGCCGGTAAATATAGACACAGTATATTCTCCACAGCCTTAAAAAACGACGTGAATATTTTATACAATTGGTAAACAATCGTTTATTTGAAAACCTTAATAATTAAAAACTGACAAAAAATAGTTCATGGAAAGATATATTCTCGTACATTGCTTATCCAGCCAAAGAGGGTTGCTTATTTGTATGGCCATTAATAATAATTTCTCATCGAATTTCCGAATTTTTCCAAGTTAATTTAATTGTCCTACATATTTTTTATTGTTGAAGATATCATAAAAACAAATACGATTTTAGAAAATAGACAAAATTACCTTTTGATTTTTGTATTTGATGTATACTTAAGTTTTTTTTAAATTCCAATATTTCAAGCTTCCAACACGAAAAATTTTGAAAAAAAAAGCTCACCACAAACATTTTTAATTAAAACGTTGAAAATTTTGAGAGAATTCTAATTAAAAAGCCCTTTTATTTAAGGAATTTGCAACAAAACATTCACTTTGCTTTTAATCTCGTTCGTACGATTAAAAATTACAATAATTATATTAATTTGTATTTATTTACACATGCTTAAGGCATTTATTATTAATTAATTTATTTATTATTATATTAAAAAACGTTAATTTCGTGGAAGTTTTATTAAATCACACGGCAAAAGTCAATTAAAAATAATGTGTTAGAAATAACCTAGCTTTTTTCCGATAACAAAACTAAATTCACAACATGACATTATTAATGGATTAAAACTGAAGAAAAATTATACAAATAATATTAAGTATATTGAATATAATAATAAATTGTTTTTTCAATAGAAATTATGAAAAATAACATGATTTGTTTCGCACATTAAATATCACAAATCAAAACCCTAATTTTGCTGGAAATAGACGAACGTGCGCCTTTTGGCGCATTAGCGCATGCTATGTTGCTAAATCTATTGAAGACATTTTTTATTAGTAATAATTCGAAAAAGAAAATGTGCAGTCTTTATTCAATGTATAACAAAAACACCGTTTAACGATTGAGAAGTGTTTTTTTATAAGTAAGGTTGTGGTGTTTATGTTGTGTGGGTACGTACATGTCTGTGTGGTATCAATTAATTAAATAAGTTTGTAGCTCTTTGTGGGTTATGTTAGCAGTTTGTTTTAACCTTTACGTAGGTATCTAAGTATGTACCAATATTTGATATATCGATAAAGTTTTGCAAAAAAATACGAATTTACTCAAAAATACATTTATCTAAGACCCGTGTACGAATGAGTAGTTATCAAAATACGCTTACTTACCCAAGATTTATTTATTTTTGTAACTATCGATCAGAGTCTGAACTAATGATGGATGACCTGCTTAGCGTAGTAACTTAGTAACTTACCGTTAACGATTTTTGTAAAATCTTTTCGAAAAATGTCTAGGTACAGCTTTATTATACAGGGTGTTCTGAGGTAAAGTGGACAAACTTCTTTATAAATTCTACATGATGTTAGAAGAAAAAAGGATAAATATCTATTTTAGGAATTTCAATAGTTTTTCCCACACCAAAAAAAATTCTAAACAAGATTTTTTTTTTCTTACAAGAAATTCAACCTTTTTACCTGAAAAGCATCTTATAATGTTGGAATTTCGAAAAAGTTATTTAACTTTTTTACTTATCATGTAGAATCACCTCCCCAAGTTTGTGCACTTTACCTCCGGACGCGTATTTCCAAACCCTATACCGGTTCAGTCGCGGTAGCGACATTTTACATTGTAAATAGACCTCTATATTGGTTATTTTTTATCATTTTGCAAAAACAAAAATTGTTCTAGAATCTAGATAAAATAATCTTTCCAATGTGTATATTAGAAATTAATAATTTTATTTCTAAATATTTAAATTTTGATATTATTCCTATATATTGTAAATATGGTTGTTATTTTTTATCATTTTGCAAAAACAAAAATTGTTCTAGAATCTAGATAAAATAATCTTTCCAGTGAGTATATTAGAAATTAATCTTTTTTTTTCTTAATATTAAAATTTTGAAATTAAAAATGTAAATTATCGCTACTGACTGAACCGGTATAGGTTTTGGAAATACGCCCCCGGACACCCAGTATAATGTCGAAATAATGTGGTTTCCAGTATGATATAAAATTTAAATAGATAATAATATGTACTTTTACATTCTTTGCACATTCTTTATATTGCATATATGTTAAAGTACTGTATAGAAAATCGACACTACAACACGGCATGTACCTAGCATGGTGGTCGAAAAATCCTCAATTCATCTATCAAACAATTCAATGAATAAAGAAAACTTAAGAAACTTTGACAACTTTGTGAAAAAGCGGTAAATTTCAATCAATTCGAATCAGTCAACCATTGTATATCTTTGCCTTTGCACTCTATTTGTCTTCAATTTGGGAAGCGGGTATGACGAAACCATTTATAGGATAAACAGCACTCCTGCCGTGGGTCACGCTAAATGATTCGCTACGTTTGGTGAATTATCAAAGGCTCCCGGGTTCATGAGGAGGGGATTGTCTATGTCTTGACGGCGGATGCTTTTGCCTACCTACTGCGTGGCGGGCCGGTTCAGGGGAGACTTGAGGAAGACCTTTTGACTCTCGACCCATCCGAGAGGGATGGATTCATACGTTCGTCACTACTGAACACATTTAACCCTCGATTCTTACCTAGATCTCGAAATTTTTTCTTCCCAGGACTTCCTTTCCTTCCTTTCCCTGAAAATACCCTTCATACAGCATTCCCAAAGTTGAGATTGGTCCTGAACAAATTTTTTTCTGTCTGGAGATAATGTAAAAAATTGAGCCATTGGATACAAAAAGTAAAAATTAGAGTACAAAAAGTAATGATTGTTTCAAAACAAAAAAATGTTAAAATTTGATTTTTTTTTCTTTTTACTGCTAAATTGTCAAATAAAAATTAAGGACCGAGTAGAATTAGTACCTACTCTCAAAGATTTGTGTAAACATCGAGTTTGTGTTATGTATATAGGACGCAGAAGGGTAAAAAATAACTTTATTATGTTTATTTTTGACATATTCAAAATTCATTCGTTAGACCACGGCTGCTTAGCATTTTACCCTGTGTGAGTAGGTAAGCAATAAGTGGATTTCGTAAGTATACCGAAATCAAAAACAAAGTATTCAACTTCGTACCGGAATGTGGAAGGATATTATACTATTTCCATTTCGTAACAGTGATGTGGCTTTCCAAAATACACGATTTTTCAATACAAGTTAGAATGTAAGTTTCATGAATAATAGATAAATAAATTGTCAACTCAATTTTTAGGCTCTCAGTTTTTAAGTGTCTCGCTAACTAAATTTATTATAGGTAAAGGTAATTAATTAATAATGACCGAGATAGTTATACGCAATTAAATGAAAATGTCGTTTTTAGTCACCTAGTTAAATGAACACCACGGAGGATTAATTAAAAAAAAGTTTTTTCCTCGTCTGGAGTCAGTGAGACTATGGCATCCCCAATTAGGAATGTTGTGAGGCTGAAGATAAGTGGTGAGGTGAAGGAGATGGGGAGAGGAAGGTTGCTCTTCAGATGTAGTCACCCAACAGGGCTAAAGCCATTTAAATTAACGTTTCAATTCTTAATGGTGATCTTACACCAAGGCAATACTGAGAGTATCTTCCACTCTCGAACGTGTCGTAAAAATATCTTATATTATTTTAAATTATTTAATTGTGAAAATACAAATCAATCAGATAAAATTCATCCGCGCATGCCGGGTTTTGAACCCGCGTCCTTTGGATCGCTAGTCGAGAGCCTTCAGGCCAGGAGGCCGTCTAAAATAATCTAATAAAATCAATTAACAGACTACACAAGATGAAGCGCTTTCAATTTAAGATACCTCCTGGCCGAGTTGGAGCTGGTATGTATCCCGAGTCAAAGGGAACATTCACACACATCCAAGACGAGGTCAAACCGCAGCTACAGCGCTGTCAGAGAAGAACTGAAGTACCCGCCGTACCCACCCTGTGCCCGCTGTATCCACGCTGTGCCCGCTGTATCCACCCTGTACCCGGCTGTACCCACGCTGTACTTCACTGTACAGAGTAGGTACACCCTGTAGCTGTGCGGCCCTGTGTACTGTGTACGTGGATGGTGTTGATGAAAGTACTTTGACTTAACTACACGGTGATTACCATTTATATTGGTCTCTTTTCCGTCCATACCGCTCTCGGTTCTTGGAGTTTTAATGAATAGGGTGTGCGGCAATGTATATATTTTGTAACGCTCCAATCAACATCAAAAAGGGTAACTTTTGGTCATCCCATTTACTGGTAGGCGCTGGGCAATATTATACGGCCAATATGTGAGTGTATTACTTTCGGACGGTTCGGAAAGTGATCCGAGCAAATGGTCAAATGCCCTAACCCTCCTCAAATATGCTAAACTTACCAAGATATTGCCAAACTTATGTAGCCATGGAAAAATATTTTATCTTTAAAATACACAACTCATTTAGAAATATTAGATACATGACCAGAATTTGGTAACAACATAGTACTGCTTGGGCCAATTTCATTATAAGTTCAGAGATAAAACGCTTGGTATACATTTATGTTTTACATGGATATAAGATGCCTATTTAACTAGCTTGAAGGTTAAAGGTCATAAATATCAAAACATCGTTTATAAAATACCTATTTAAGGCCCCACAACCGCTCTCGAAAAGAAGAAGATGGAGAGATATGTATTTACGAACGTTGGACAGAGCGCGCTAATATTTAAATCGATAAAATTGAAGCGAAAATTACGAAAAAGCTTAATAAAACACGACTCGTTTAAAATAGAGCAAAAATCTCGTAGAACGTATCTTAAGTATCATTTAAAGAAACATTGTGAATTTTTTTCACAAATATAACTTGTAAAATAATAGAAATAGACTTGTTTTAAATAATTTTCGTAGCATACTTTGCGATTTTCTTCTATCGAGGGAATTTCATATAATTTGCGTTTCGGCGTGGAACGTATCTAGATATTATCTTCAAAATAACATATATTTTAT
The DNA here is from genome assembly GCA_936435175.1 of Glyphotaelius pellucidus. Classification (NCBI taxonomy): domain Eukaryota; kingdom Metazoa; phylum Arthropoda; class Insecta; order Trichoptera; family Limnephilidae; genus Glyphotaelius; species Glyphotaelius pellucidus. The sequence continues at coordinate 33,777,973 of OW386537.1, read as the reverse complement.
TAAGAGCTTAAAAACTTCAAATGTTTAAGGGAGATATGTTATAAATCGGTCGAAATTCGAATAGCGGCGGCTTAAAGAGCACTATAAAAGCAGAAATAGATAGGTTTCAAAGCTTTTGATACAATTTATCGAGTTAAATACATTTTTACCTTAGCACCTAGGTATGTAGTCTGCCTACTAACAATAAAAGCCTCTTAAACGGCACTATCGGCAGACGGAGTAAGTAAACAGAGTTAATAGGTTGAATCAACAAGCTGTAGAAAAAAACCAACCGCACACAATTGAAAAAGGGAGCACTCGATAAAAGCACTTGGGACCTAAATCGAAAAAGTATTTATTCGATATCACGGCTATCGCCGTCGCTTCTCGAGAGAAACCTAAATAAAGCAGCCCCGAACAGCCACCGTGGAATCTCAACATCAGTTTTGAGGATAGCTGAAATATTCGACACTTTGACCCGCGACACCCGGGCCGAGCTTTTAGCTGGAATGGTCGCCTGTTGGCAATGGCAAACAGTTGACTCGCCGAGTTGTTATATCACATTAACTACCCAACATGTGCCGCTAAATAATGTAACCACCGAGCGAGTGAAAAATGTGCCCCGGGTTTATTATAAACATCGCATTTACACACTTTTCAGCGGCGACATTTAAAAAAAATGCTCACGACCACCGTTCATTCAAAAATTCATGGCCCTCTGCAAGTATTTTGAACATCCATGTTCGATGTTATCTTAGGAAGCCACTCCGTTAGAGTGCAAATGGCTAATGCGTGTACCGGATGGTAGAAATGATGGATGCGAAATGCGAACGTTTCGATGGGAATTAAAAAAAAATTCTTCCATAAATAATTCCAAGAGCTATTCTCGAAAAAATAATACCTGCTTTTATCGGAATAAATTAATCAATAGTTGGAGCAGATGATTTTTGATAGTTTGGTACTTAATGCAATAATAAGATTTAAATGTTTATGTATTATTATGAATAGTTCAAATGTGAGTAGCATTATAAAAGAAGTTTGGGACCTCATATGGCTCTGGAGAAAAATAATGGCAAGTAGGCTCGTGCACAAATAGACATAACGTGGAGTACTAAAATATTATTATAATGAACTCACCGTAAGCCTGTGCGGTCTCTGGTAATGTATCATAATGTATGATAAATAAATAATTACAAGGAGGACCAAAATCCTTAATGCTTTCGGTGAAAATCTCCTTGGTGAGAAGGGGCATAAAGTATCATATCTGAGCTAATCATAAAAACATTTCAAGTTCTGAGATTTAGAGATGTTTGCGATATACTCGAACATACACTGCGTCTTTATAAATAAACTATTAAAACCTTAGTGCCCGGCTAGCTTGTTTGTACTTTTTTTTTATTTTAAAATAATATTTTTTTAAACAGGAGATTTTGAGAAAAAAAAACCAAATGAGGATTTTCAACATTGAAAATCTGCAACGAATCTTAAACCTAAATATGTCGGCGGCCTCCGTGGTCCCGAGGTAAGACTCTGGACTCACAATCCGAAGGTCGCGGGTTCGAACCCGGCGTGCGCAAATAAATTTTATTTGATATTTGTGTTATTTCACAATTTATTCATTTAAAATAATATATAGTATATTTGCGGCACGTTCCAGAGTGGAAGATACTATCAGTATCGCCCTGGTGTAAGACCACCATTCAGAATTGAAACGTTGCTTGAAAATGGCTTTGGCTGTGTTTAGTGACCAGATCTGAATAGCCAGGTACTTCCCCAGCTTCCTCTTCCCTATCTCCTTCCCCTCCCCACTACCTTCAGCCTCACAACATACCCCGATTGGGGATGCCATAGTCTCACTGGCTTCAGACGGGAGCAGTTGGGACTCTTGTGCGGTATTAACAGTAAAAAAAAAAAAAAAAATGTCGGTTTTGTTAATTTAAAAATATAAAAATACATGTTTGTCATGAATATAAGATTTGGAGTTGAGTGCCGTATTGTATACAAAACTAGTCATGAAACCTTGGTTCTAAGAAATAAGTCAATCAACACACTCCGAGAACGTAACAAACGGATCCTAATGAGAGAAAAAATATTTGAAATAAAATTGGATTCCTCTCAGCCAACACTCAGTTTTGGACAAAACAATAATTGCATACGGAAATTGAAACTATCCATCCTGAAATGTAAGACTTCCTTCTTCAGACCTATTCCTAGCTGTGACCAGGGTCACCAGGAAGACAACTTAGAATACGAATGAACGACATCATGCAATCAACATGCAAAGGTGACGTGCAAGCATTCCACAGATGACGAGAAGGAATGCAGATTGCCAGTCGCCCGGCTCTAGCATGGAGACGGCACGTGACAAGGAAGAAATAATTATAAAAATAAATATTGTTATTGTTTATCTAAATATTGTGAAAAAATATTTATAGTCGGTGAAGACCGAGTACAAAATTTAATACAACTACGAGTACAAAAATCAATACAATCAGAGTTGTGGACGCAAAGCACAGGTACCTATATTATGCTTGTACAAAAAGTACTACTCTATCTGCGGTCTATACAACATGAAGATAGTTAGTAGCCGAATGATGCAAAGCATCGGTTTCCAAGCATCTGAGTTTCAATCCCCCGCTGTCTAAGCTCTCCATCATTGTATACGATTTATTGTAGGATCCACTTGAGGTGAGCAAACAACGCAGTGCCTTTACAACAGTTACCTGCTTTTGGCAGCTCGCAAACCAATATGCTTCTTCTCGGGCACCAATATGCTTTCTATCATCAGCAGCGCGACAGGTCGAGATAAAAACTAATCATTCTGATTCCGATTGCCGTGGATTCAACTTCTCGTGAATTGCTCCAGTGTTCGCTTCCCACCTTTCCCCACCTTCCCACATGCTTCTTCTATCATCAACGGCGCGACAGGTCGAGATAAAAAGCAAATCATTCTGATTCCGATTGCCGTGGATTCAACTGCCCGTGAATTGCTTCAGTGTTTGCTTCCCACCTTCTGATAAAATAATCTCTATTATAAAATACAATTATGTGTGTTGAATATTGGTAAATAAACTTTTTAGTACCAAGTGATCTTATTTGATTAACCATCTCAATTATTCATTCTCTTATATAGGTAGTTATAACCTGTAGGTATGTCTAATTAGAGATATGTCGAAGAGAGATACAAATACTTACTTTAAAATTGGGATTACTGCTGTTTTAGACTTCATCAACTTTTGGCAGCAACCCTACGATACCAAAACATTTCGCATTGATTGTAACAAAAAGGTTGACATTAAAGCTCCAGGTACGAGATTGACAATATCTATTAATATTTATTGATCACAATGTCAAGTGTCCTTCACGATATGCAATATTATATGTAAATAGCGGAAATTTATTTCGCAAACAATACAGCGCCTCTGATTATAATTGCTTCGCTGATTATAATTTGCGCCGGTTTGTGCAGTTGATCCCGACCCTAGCTAACAGATACTCATATTACAAAATAGGTTACATATTTTGCGATAATTAATATATGAATATGCATGGGAAGATTGCGATGCACATAATATTTTATTTTTATATCATTTCTACCCAGATTTGTTCGTCAACTATGGGGTATGATGTTGAGTACCTCATACAAGAGGCACCTCAAATGTCTCATACAAAAACGTAAAATGTCCCCCCACCTCACAAAATGTATTTGTACCTACTCTTTTTCTTTGTATTTCTACAAATGTCATGTCACGTTGTCACGTACGGGACAAATATGAGGTGAGGTGTGAGGTGGTTGGTGTATTGGACTACATGTCATGTCACGTTTGGGACAAATGTGAGGTGAGGTGTGAGGTGGTTGGTGTTCTGAACTACATGTAACGTCACGTATCGTATGGGACAAATGTATGAGGTGGTGAGGTGAATCTTGTATTGCATGACATTTTTGTATTAGAGCCGTGAGGTGTGAGATGGCGAGGTGAAATTTTTTGTTTTTGTTTTTAAATGTTTTTTATCATAAATTATTGTTATGTGAATATCGCACAAGAGTCCCAACTGCTACAATTTTTATTTTTTTATTTTGTATTTTTTTTTAATTATTATGTGAATACCGCACAAGAGTCCCAACTGCTGCAAATTTTTTAAAAATATTTTTCATTATAAATTATTGTTACGTTAATACCGCACAAGAGTCCCAACTGCTCCCAAGGGAGGGAGGTTGAGGGAGATCAGATGGGAGGGTGGCGGAGAGGGGGCTGGGGGTGAGAGGGGAGTGAGAGGGGAGTGAGAGGGGAGTGAGAGGGGGGTTGGAGGGTAGGCTTTTTTTATATCCATTTTTCCTGTGTCCTAGTATGATATTCTTTTCAAGGCAGAAAAAAAGCCAACCTGAGTCGTGAAGATGTTGTAGGAGGGAGGAAACACAGAACGAGAAGTAAAAACCTGCTCATGATGTGGCAAATTTTAACCACGTTGGGAACTCATTTGGCATGTGTGAACCGGAATTAATGAAATAAGTATTTCTCCAATAAAATAACGTTAGAGCAAACATAGTATTACCACTTCTTTTCCGTGCTCTAAACAGTTAACACCTTTTTAACTCTCAACTTTGTAGATAGGGAAATCTTTAGGGTTGCCTCTTGTTGCACAGAAAAAAATCTCCAGGTAATCTAGGGGTTTCAACTGATACAAAAAAAAATATTGCGATCTGTACATTCAGTGGTTTGTGAAATACCCAGCAAATATATACTCAGTGGACGTAGGGCGTATAGGAAACACGGCGGGAGACGACCGTAATCGGAATATAAAACACATTTTCAAAAGAGTATTTTTGACAGGCCCTAAATCAATTACGGTTAACTTGCGGTCCTTTTTTCGAATATTTTTTTAAAACCAAATCAATTATTCTTAGATTACACGGCTTCCGCAGTGTTTCGCTCTGTATTGCTTATTGCTTATTACAAGTTAATTAAATCTGCCCGTGATATTGGCCTAATTAATCGATGTCAGATTATATCGCGGAAAATGTTTAAAGAAAAATTCATCATGATTAATTTCGAGTGGTTTGGAAAGGCCTTTTGGATCGACGGTTTAATTTCAGGCTTTGCAAAGTTCTCGACTAATTTTACGCCAAAGTAATAACAACAACTGATTTTCAAACATAATTAGACGCATACTTTGGAAATATTATCAGAATAGTTGAAGCGGCGCTGAGATAAAAAAAAACTGGAGCATTTTTTACGCACTTATAAAGTGGGTAAAATGTATCAAATTCACTCGTTATCTGTGTACAACATATTGTTTGTCAAATAAGAGTAGAAAAAATACTGCAGCTCGAATGGCAATACTAAACATTTAACTCATGGTAATAATGTAAAGCTGTGTAACCTATATTTTTATAAAAATTAAAAAGGTATAAAAGTGAAAAAATATTTTTCATTACAATATAGATACCACTGATTTCAAAATTAGAATTGCATATAGTTATATTATTATTATAGCTTTGCAATTTTGTGTTAACATAATGAAGAATAACGATATTGTAATAGAAGATAAAGCACAGGTTAGAAATTGCTCCTACATATTTAATAGTAGCTTAAGTACCTAGCGTTGCCCGGGCTTTAGATCATGTCTCTAATTTTAGATCTAAATATATTTAACTCAATAAGATCTAAAAGTAGTGTAACTAAACTTACCCTTAGTGATTCTTCCTTTATATTTTTATTAAATTATTGAAAGCAAATCACTTTTTAAAACACCATTTAATCAAATTTATGTCATTAAGTAGGTACCTTAACAACAGTGCTTCTTCGATTTAATTTTTTTTTCTTTAAGAACAAAAAATGTTTTGTGGCTTACTGTGTTTTGTACATTCAGTATCATTGTACTTTAAAAGAATATTTGAGAGGTAAATTGGTGTTGCCACAATACAAATTTTGTAGTTCCATTTTTAATATTTTCTACTCTTATATTTGGCAGACTCTACCTAATATTATTATTGACTGAGCGTAGCTTCATCCTGTTTTTACTCGTGGCGTGTAGTATTTCACGTGTACATAAATTTGTTTGTACGTTCCGTTTCCCTTTCAAGATGGTGGCCGTTTTAATGGTTCAGTAAATATTTTTTTTTTCAAATTTGAAATCGTTGCGTATATGGGGACTTTCTTAATCGCATTTTTTTAAATATACGGTATTACGGTACCCAACATTACCTTCTGCCTGAAGAAAGTTTGAAAAATGTATTGTCGAGATAGGAACATTTCTTTGGATAAATTGAACAATTCCTTATTCTCAGATTACATAAAATATATGGTTTTTAATGGGCCGTTTTCTGAGTAGTTCCAAAATATCCGCTAGGTGGAAGGTGGAAGGGAATCCTCTCGTCTTCAATCTAACTGATTTATCTATGGACCAGAGTTGCCAATTCGTGAGGAATTCTCCAAATTGCGGGGAATTTCTAATAATTTCAACCAATTATTTGTGGGGAAAATGAGGGGATTCTATAATAAGAGAATTAATTTAACTAATACAGATTAAAATAATATTTCTCGATTATTCAACCATGTCGAAGAATAATATCTACATTTACAAATGAGAGTGTACAATAATTTCGTTTTCTTTGGCAGCAAATTTCCAAAAATTTCTATTTTTTAAACCTGAACGAAAGAGAAAATTGTAAATTGGCTAAATAATAAATTTTAAATGCTATTTTCAATAAAGTTTTGTTTTATTTTGAAGGTAGAATTATTACAAGGGAAGTTGTGGGGATCTTGAATATCTACTTTGGGTTTTCTAGAACATGTGTTCGGTAACCCTGCCATGGGCTTTGTTTATCGCCTCGACGTACTTTTTTAGATTTATTGTTGTTTTCTTTTTCAAAATAAAAATGAACAACGATAAAAATAACACAAAACTCTCTAAAATAATTTTTTCTGACAAATATTTTTTTACGGTGAAAAAAGGCGAATGAAAATATTAATATAAGCATTTCAAATGAAAATTTTATTATGATTTCTACTGTTCTACATAAAATGGGTCTTAGTATTTTTATAAACTTCTTTATTATAGAAGGGATTCAATTAATGGAAGATTAAGAATCTATTGCATTAATTGACTGTGTGCTTATAATGCCTACAATAAGGTTAATATGTACAAAGGATGAGTGGTTACAATAATTCATTTAAGGTGGTTGAATTATTGTAGCCACTCTTCACTCAATTAAATGTTTTCCCCTATTATTACTCATTGGAAAACAACGAGTAGACGGCATTTTTATGATATTAAAATGACTAAATAAAATACCCTTAGAGAGGACTTGGCATACCAATAAAACATTTTGTCCAAACGGTTATACAAAAACAGCGAAAAAAGTTGGAAACAAATTTATTTCTTAGCATATAAACTGAATAATAACCATTGAAACCTCCACCATTTTTGTACAAACGTTTGGACAGAATGTTCGGTATGTATTTGGATTGATATGCTAAGTCATCCTCTTAAATATTTTGTTTAGTCACTGTGACATTGTGACAAAAACTTTAAATTGTCTCAAATGACGTAAAAACGTGTGCAATTTGACAGTTCTCCCAACCTGATGGGACCGTATTTCGTAATGCGGCAGCTAGCGCCAAAAATCGTGCAAAAACAACCCATAAACTATGTGGAGGTAGGTATTTAAGTACCTACCTTATAAATCTCATGATTTCAGATCAAGTTTCGTAGAAAATGAGTTTAACGAGGTTAGCTCATAAGGGCCTTTTTCGAAAAAAAACTCGACGGGCCGTTTTCGAAATTTCGAACGCGTGACGTAGCTTGAAGTAAAAGACTTGTATTGCAGATAAGATGAAACTATACGTGAAAACCTATTTAGATTAGGACGGGTTGTTTCAAAAAATTTGATGGATTCATCAAATATTTTAAGTTAATTTTCACGTTCTGCGTAAGTTCTATTCAATTTCTATTATTACATCATTATAGACCAGTTGATTCACAAAACTGAAATCATCACAGAACTTGAATAGAACTTACGCAGAACGTGAAAATTAACTTCAAATATTTGATGAATCCATCAAATTTTTTGAAACAACCCGTCCTTAATCTTTGCGATGAATCGGTTTACATTATGAACATCGAAAAATATGCTACGGATAAATTGAAGCTTTTACTAGCTTTTCTATGTATTAGAATTACAATGAAATTATTATTTATGTAGCAAAAAATATAAGTTTAAGCCACTAAAAAATATGTTTTTGCATGACTTAACTACGAAGTAATGTAAAAAATATTTTTAAAAAATACCCCTTTGTGGCTAAGACTATTTTTGAGGTTTTGTATGTTCTAACTTTTTTCATTCTTATAAAATTATGCACAAAATAAATTAAAACCACTTTTTCGCTTACTTGCCTCGTGCAAATAAGACGCTCGATTTTAAATTTTGAAGGCATGAGAATCGAAATTTTTCTAACGTTTATATTCCTCTTAATTCAAATCTCCCAGTGGAACATGGACTGCAAGCTACGTCTCGAGTTTTTAGCCAATCGCCGCCCTTCCCCCTCGATGAGTTAACCTTATTGAACGCGTTTTTAAAGAATAAAAACAATTAACTCACTTTATTATAATATTTCCATAGCGTCTCGAATAAACTATGTGTATTAATTAAGTTACGTTTTTTAAGTTTATTTTTATATAGAAAAAATCTACTATAAAAAAGTCACGTAATTACTGACGATGGGTCAGAAAGGCCCGCAAAAAAATTGAAATGAATTTATTTACAGAAATTTAACTTTAATAATTTAAAACTTACGGCATATGCATCGTGCGCGAGGAAGGGAAGTATTTCGATATTATTATTTTTGCTATGACGGAGCGGCCCCCACGTCAGCAGTTAAAGGTTAAAAAAGCGAAAATTGGAAACATACATTTCTGGACGCGAGGTCTTCACTCTTCACAGATATGCACTTGTAAAAAGTAAGATTACTCTCACAATTTGGGAGGCGGGTACGGGTACCGCCCGGGAACCATTTATAGGATAAACAACACCTTTGTCGAAGGTCGTCCCAAGTGGTTCGCTACGTTTGGTGACTTAGCAGGGGTGCCCGGGTTCATGGGGTGAGGTTTGTTCGGGTCTAGGCGGCGGATACGTCTGTCCAACTATTGCGTGGTGGACCGGATCGGGAGGGACTGTTGGGAGGGAGGAGGGTTAAGGGAGACTTAGTCACTTCTCCAGCAAGACTCTTGGATCATCGCCTTGCACCGCAGTGGGAGGGATAGATTCATATGTCCGAAATTCCTACTATTATATTCCTACCAACCCCTCATTTTTTCTTCCCTCTTACTCTCCTTCCTTTCCTAAAAAGTCTCTCCATACAGCATCCTAAAAGATGACAGATGACTTAGGCCGTGAGGGAAATTATTTTCCTCAATGCTTCCCGGAGCTAATGTAAAAAAAAGATAAATTTAATCATATGATAAAATTCTTTACTATTTCATTTTAATGATGCCATAAGAAATTAGTAGATGTGAAAAATAGGATTAATTATATAAAATTAATATTATTTTCTGTCATAAAATTAAAGAATATTCATGAAATTAATATTTTTAATGACCCGACGGTTTTAAGTATTCGGATTGTTTTAATTGATAAAAATAAAAATCATACGTAAGCTTCCACAGATATGTTGGCTAGAAGCTTGAGAGCCAGTCGTTTCAAAAACATGACAATCTTAAGGGGGTATTCTAGTCTAGAAAAAAAAAAAACAATTTTGTTTTCTTCATATTTCCAAAGTTTAAATATTCAAAAATATCTCCTTAAAAGGATTTTTCGAAATTCGCATAATTTTTCAAGTTACAACCATTTTCATGTCGCGGTTTAGACGGAATCTAACCAAAATCTAAATAGAACAAAATTTTAAACCCATTTTTTTCCAAACCACTTTTTTCGAGACGGTTGACATGTTATTTCAAGTTCTACTAAACCAATTTACTTGAAATTTGGTGTGAGTTTTCTCTATACATCTATGGCAGAAACTAGAATTATAACAATCTTTCAATTTTTACTATTTTTAAAAAATTTGGAAAATCATAAAAACTGGTACAAAAACGTCGTTTTTATTTCAGACAGCCGCCATTTTGCGAAAAAAAAAATACTTTTCCTTAGTTCGGGCCATAGCCGCATTTGTTTGGATTAAGAATTTTTTTTTTTTAGATTACTGGGAGGGTTTCGATCGTGTCAACCAGGGTGCACCATTTTTTTGAGACCCCCCACTTCAACACCCTGTAACTTTTTGAATTTTTATTTTTTTCGATCGACTTTTTTTTTAATGGATTCTTTGATGTTTAATAAATATTTGATAAAATAAAAGTTGGTAAAAATATTATTGGTTTTTTATTGTTGCACCTGAAAAAACACCTACAAATCATGCTTCTAGACTAGAATACCCCCTTAAATGCAAATTAAAAAAACCTTTGCGTGTTTTCCACAAAATTCACAATATTAGAGACAATAAAACTAAGGTATTATGAAAATTAATTAATGTTAGTATGTGGTTTTTGATAAAGTCAATAATTTCAGCCTCGTCGGAATCGTCCTACGGAAATGCCCGGGAACAGCCGGGTCAGTACGCCACTGCTCAAACTTAGACCGTAGTTAAATTATGATTAAAATAAAATATGGTAATTACTCTACTAACTTAAATTTAGTGGATGTCGAGAGCTCAACTAGATTAAATAAAATATAAACGAAATGTACATTTCAAAAAATGGTTTATGTTCATACTTCATAATATTATTATTAACTTTACTACCCGGCTATACCCGAGATTTGGATAGATAAAGAATATAGAATGAACGAATATGGTGGTACGCCTTATTTTAAACAGTTAAATGGATATTTTAAAGTGGAACTTTGTGTTTCTCACAAAATTTTCCGTCATTTCCAATGTTTTGAGGCTGAAGGTAGTGGAGATGGGAAGGAGACGGGGAAGGTGATAGTGGGGAAGTACCTGGCTATTCAAATTTGGTCACTAAACATAGTTAAAGCCATTTCAAATCTGAACGGCAGGCTTACATCGTGGCGATTCTGAGTATCTTCCACTTTGGAAGTGCGCCAAATAAACACGATATGTATATTTGGCGCACTTCTATGTACTCATGTATATTTTATAATATACATGAGTACATAGTGAAATAATACAAATCAATCAAATATATTTTACTTGCGCACTCCGAGATTTGAAACCGCGACCTTCGGATTGCTGGTCGAGGCCACGTTGATCCCAATATTGCTTTTTTTATATGAATACCGCACAAGATTCCCAACTGCTCCCGTCTGAAACCAGTGAGACTATGGCATCCCATATGTATGGGGTGCCATGGTGCCATATGTTGTTGGGGTATGTTGTAAGGCTGAAGGTAGTGAAGAGGCAAAGGAGATGGGGAAGAGGAAGGTGGGGAAGTACCTGGCTATTCAAATCTGGTCACCAAACACGGCTGAAGTCATTTGAGGCGAAGTTTTAATTCTGAATGGTGGTTGTACACCAGGGCGATACTGGGAATATCTTGCACTCTGGAACGTACCGAAAATAAAGTGTGTTTAATTTTTAATTAATTAATTGTGAGATACCACAAATTAATCAAATAAAATTTATTTGCGCACGGGTTCGAACCCGCGACCTTCCTATTGTGAGTCGAGAGTCTTACCCCTAGACCACGGAAGCCGTTATATCATATGTCCCTAACGCGTATACTCGTGGGAGATCCCACGCATGTTTTGTGCTCCAAAAGCGAGAACTTCTTCCTATCAGAATGCGCCATTAAACAGAGCAATTCAACTGCTAAACGATTCTGCATCGAGCATCGACATCCTCAATGTCACCTACAGAGAGTTCAGTAACTATCTTTTGGTTCAAGAAGTTGGTATCAAGTGGTTCGCCACGTTTGGTGATTTAGCAGGGGTGCCCGGGTTCATGGGGTGAGGTTTGTCTAGGTCTTGGAGGCTGATGACCAGGATTCACTAAACCCCAGATTCCTACCCACCCCTTAAACCCCTTTCCTCCCCAGAACTCTCCTTTCCCCCTTTTCCTAAAAAAAACTCTCCACACAGGATCCCCAAGGATGACATAGGCCCTGAGGGAAATTATTTTCCTCAGGGCCTCCTGTGGAGGCTGTTTTCCTCAGTGTGGAGCTCATGGAAAAAAAAACATACGTCACAACATAGTGAAACTGCTCCACACACTTTTTTTTTAAATTTTGTAATCTCTCCATAATGTTAATAACTGTTTTTTGGAGAAGCTGAAAAAATATATATTGCTAACACATATAATTTGTTTATTAATGTGTTAAAACAAAGAAGGTACCTACATAAAATTTTCAAGAAAAACTATTTCTCTAAATTGCCAGTAGATATTAATTTAAACCTCTTTGATTCGGAATAACATGATGTAATAATGCGATACTCAGATGACCGATATCAGACCCAAGATAAGTAAGTGTTGTAATTAAGATGTAAATCTTTGAAAATTTGTTCATTCTGTATTGGAAGTATCTCGGCGCGAGCGTAGAATATAAAAAGCATGCATATACATGTATTTATATAATATCGTATAATATCCAGTCGTGCGAAAGTTCTGAGAGCAGCGCTGTATCACGTTTCATCAACTCCCCGAAAGTTGAAAGTATCAAGCCTGTTTATTTGCAAAATTAATGTTCATAAAATCTTCGTTTGAACTGCCACGCCGCTCCAATTTCCTTAAGTTTGCCCGAAGCGATAAACCCTTCAACTTATCTGACGCATATTTTTAGGGAAACAATTTGCGATTAAAAAGTAAGTTACTGCTCGTCTACTTCCGTGGAGATATCCATATTTATTTGGGAACAAGTAAAAACAACAAACATAAAAATTTACATATCTGAATCCCACGCATATGACGATACGATAGCAACATAATTACATAATTTTTACCTGTATATTTTCGGTTATTTACGGTTGTTCTGTGTAATGTATTTATAATATTGTTTTTGCTATGAATTGGGATGGTGAAAAAATAGTCATAAAGTGTAATTACCACAATATATTATCTCTAGTGAGAGGTGGTGAAGAAGTGACATAAGACAACCGTTTTCAATCTTTTACAGTCCTTTCTTTTCTCGCGCCTTCTATTATTGAAGGTCTCTAACATCTTCAACCATTTAAAAGGCGGGTATAAGTACCGCTGCCCCGGGAACCATTTATTGGATAACCAACATCTCTGCCATCTTACCGGATCTACGGATTTTTCAAACCGGGGCAAAAACTTGATAAAGGCGCCCCCTCTTGCCAGCGTTTTGAATATTTCAATTTCTGAACTACCAAAATATGTGAATTTTCGCACTCGTGATAAAAATGATAACAATACATACGATAACAAAAATAAACCATTTTAAAGTTTACTTTGCTAGCGTGTTTTTTAGACCATTTTTTATCTACCCACGTCCGCACTGTGTCATCTCAGCGCTCCCTAATTTTCTCTGGGTCTTCTACTGCCTTCCTGAAAGTCTCAAACGCCCACAAGGAGGCATTTCGCCCACGTTGAGAATCTATGACGTACACTATGCACGCGTTTAAAATCGACTTAACGGATACGTTCATAAATAAACTTAGGATGTATTCAAAAACCAACCGGGTGTTTTAAAATCAAATGATTAATCGACAGAACAACGTGCGTTGGATACCAGGCGCTTTGTGAATCAAGTTTTTTTTTCAATCAAATATATAAATTACGATATTAGCTCACCCTAAAACTGCCGCCCGGGGCATGCACCCCGGTTTGCCTCCCTCCCGGGGCTGGCCACAGGTCAGCCCACGTGGGCTACTACCTACCTTACCAGGGGTGCCCGGGTTCATAGGGGTGAGGTTTGTCCGGGTCTTGGCGGTGGGCGCGTCTGCCCACCAACTGCGTGATTGACCGGATCGGGAGAGACTGGTCGATGGAGCATCGCCTTGAACTGCAGCGGAAGGATGGATTCATACATCATCACTGTACAAACTGACCCCCAGTTTCCTGCCCATCCCTTATACCCTTTTCCTTCCCTGAACGATGACAAATTATCGACATTATCGATAAATCCTTTACCTACCGATCGTGCCAGATACGATGTGCTGATTCTATTGATTTGTCTCTTCAATGGCTATTCCTTAATAAATCATAAACTATTTACAACAATATTTATAAATGGAAGGGTTAATTTATAGATATTTTCATTATAGGGATTTTTCCAACCTAGACTCGGTTATTAAAATCTAGAAAAGGATTATGTACAGACAGCCCAGAATTTCTTGAAAGTGTACATTTTTAAATTAATGTGAAATGCGTTTTTTTCAATGTTGTGTGGTTCCAAAAGCAACCAATAGGAAAAATCAGTGTGTGCCCATTCTACAAACCAGTGTGAGCAAAGCCAAAAGTAAAATATTGAGGCTGGTATATTTAAAAACCAATTTTTTCATACGTTAACTTTGTGTATATAGGTAGTATACAAACTAAAGTCAGATTACGCCTCTGGGCAGAAAGGATTAATTACTTTTTATGTCATATGGTCAAACGGACGGTCTGCATAGATCAAGGTGTACATATTTTTTTTAATAATGTGAATATATTTTAGCGATGTGGCGGGAATTGAACTCGTAACTAAAATTCGCAGATCATTTTTCTACGCAGGCCTTTTACAAGGAAACGTAGTTGTTTCCCATATTGGTAGACTAGAAAGAAGATTCATCTTTTTCCTCGAATCCTTTGACTAAAATAAATAGACAGTAGAAAAAACAATTCCCCACATCCCACATTGATCTTGAAGGTATCCCGAACAACGAAGTTGTATTTTTCAGCCATGCTCAATGCAATAATATTAACATACTACAGAATATTTGTTATTATCTTTAAACCTTTATTTCACCCGTTTACAGGAACTGAGTCGTACATTGAATTATTTCAGAATAGACAGAAGATGAATGAACAATAAACACACATGACATTGTTAAATGACTAAAGTTTTAATCTCCGTTAAATGTTAACGTCAGCTTTTCTGGAATTCTGAAATTAGTTGTGCTGTTTGAAACGTGCTACAAATATAATATGGCTTATAATATTTCATGTAAAAACAACATATCTTCATATTAAAGGCAACTATTTTAAATATAAAATCATGTAAAAGTTTTCAAAGCAAAGTATAAATATTACTACCATGGATGTAAATAACTATATTGTAAATTTGCAATTCATCCAATAAATTCACAAGGGTACTTTTTATTCAATAAATTTTTTTTAAGTTATGCTTTTATGCTTTTATATTTGCTTGAAATATATGAGCCAACTTTAAAAATGTACTTGTAAATATTCTCACTCTATTTGCATTTAGATAAATATCTCCATAGGAAATGGCAACATGCGAGGTCACCGTGGCAGGTCTCTGTTGTAAATAGTTCTGAGATAGGTATAAGGTTTTGAATCCTTGTATCTCTCTACGGTTTTTTTTTTATCGGAGTATAGAGAGAAACCTTTGAAATAAAGTGGATATCAAGGCATATGTATAAACTACTCTGGACAAATGGGGTTACTAATTTAGAAGTTCTTCATAAATCAATGCGAGATTATTCTAGACACAGAATAATTCAGTGATTCTTGATATAAAAAATAAATCCATCATTCACATTACGAGGAGGAGATAAATGCAAGACCTACGCAACAAAAGAGAGGGGAAGATTAACGAAAGATTGGTAAAGCAAAAGATCGCATGTCATGGCTTCAAAACCTATGTAAATGGTGCGAGTTCAGAAAGGAGCGATTGTTATTGTCATGATGATAGCGATTTATCCGAAAAGAGATAGCACCAGCAGAATATTTATCGTCCCCAAGAAATTCGATGACAAGTTTTAACGATTTTTAAGAGACATCTAAGTGTGTGTGTTTTTTTTACTGAACGATTTAATTCTGACGGAAATAACAAGTTATAACCCTTTTTTAAGTTAATAACGCACAAGGTTCCCAACTGCTCCCAAACATCCGAAACCAGCGAGACAAAGGCATCTCAAATAATTGAAGTACGTTTGTTGTGAGGCTGAAGGAAATGGAGAGGAAAAAGGCCAGAGAAAATGGGGAAATAACTGGCTTTTCAGATCTTAACACCAAACACGGCTAGAACCTTTGCAACTTTTCAATTCTGAACGGTTGTCTTTCTCCAAGATGATTTTGAGAATATTTTCCACTCCGGAACATACCGCAAATATACTAATATATAATTTTTTTAAAATTAATTGTGAAAAAACACAAATTAATTATTTTTTCGACGGGATTTCACCGTGACCTCCGGATTTGTAGTTGACAGCTTTACCACATTGTCCATGTTGGCCGTTGATCCTGACACAGTTAGGTCACCGATAATTAACATTTGACCCGTGTTCATAATGGATCCAACCAGTGGTTTCAACTTCAATATTACCTATAGAATGCTTTCCGGAAAATTAGTCGAAGGGCTACACCAAACAGATACTAAAAATAAATAAATTGAACCCTTTGTGATAATGTTCGCATGTTAAACATTTCGAACCAAATTTTACTCTCAATATTTGAAAAAATTTCTTACTAAATATCGTAAAAAATTACTTACTAAATATCGTATCGTACA
The DNA here is from genome assembly GCA_936435175.1 of Glyphotaelius pellucidus. Lineage (NCBI taxonomy): Eukaryota > Metazoa > Arthropoda > Insecta > Trichoptera > Limnephilidae > Glyphotaelius > Glyphotaelius pellucidus. The sequence goes on along the minus strand of OW386537.1, from coordinate 33,761,347 downwards.
GGTATTGAAAGTATGTTCAAATAATTATATTAGCTAAAACGCGTTGGTTTTCTAACTTGCTCCAATAAAAATTTGAGTAGGTATGAAAGCACTTGAAACTAAAGCTCTAATATCAATCTAAGTAAGTTCTTAAGTGTGCGATGTACCTTCATCAAATTATTATTTCATATCTCTCGCTGTTCGCGGTCTTGATTTTTTGGATTTTATTATTCTAGGTAGCAATTTCGATAATGTTAAAATATGTATATTTAATTTGAGGAATTACTCTTAGGTTGGGATGTTTCAATCTTCGCCATATTTGGTTGACATTTAAATCGGTAATTCGTTGACATTTGAACGGTTCCCGCAAAATGCCGATTCTCGGCCCGCGATATGATTTTGGAAAAAAGTAAAGGGAGAGGATACGATAAAGTTTATTTAGATGTGCTCACTAAACGTACATTCCACTTATGACGCTGGGTGGAGTCGGGATTTATTTTGTAAATTTTAAACAGCACTTGAAAAAAAGTAAATTTTAAAAGTAAAGTAGTTGTAATTATCAGAATAATTAGTATACTAGTCCCAGCGAGAGATCGTACGTGACGTCATTGTTCTAGTAGCTTCTTATCTTAATTTAATTAAGGTGATTTTCCAAAAAAGACGTGCTCTAAAATCGTCCAAATATATTACTTTCTGTCTTTTTCGTTTTTAAACAAGACGCGCGAGAAGGGACATGACAAACGTTGATCAAGGGCGGATCCACCGTTGTGGGCACGGTGGGCATGCCCACAACCCTAATAGACTTGTAACGTCACACTTTCAGAAACACAAATTCTTTTTTTTTTTTAAATTTGAAACACTTTTTTCCCTGGGTCTGAGGGGGATAAAGCGAATGGCTATATTATGTGACAATATACAACGACTTTTTTTCAAAACTCAGTATATTGTGCTCAAAACATCCGTGGTCGAGCGATTAAAATCCTCAACTGTGAATCCCGGCGCGCGCAAACAATTTTTATTTAAATACGATGAATTGTGTTATTTACAACTTATTAAGATAGTGTCCGGAAAATCTGTTTATTAATTTTGCTATATTCTGTTCAAGGGGTTTCCTGCCATCTGAGCATATAGGACATCTTCAATTCCAGAAAATTTTCATTTTTCCGATTAAACTGCGACATGAAGAGATGACACGTCATTTTCTTCGGTGTCCTTTGGCTTCTCAACTATACTATGTTTGCAAAGTAGTCCAAGGTATGGAAGTCTTGTAGAGCGTCTAGAAATCATTTAGCACTTTAGATACCGCCAGTTTAATTCTTATAACTTCGTGGTTGCGGTGATAACATCACTTCATTCGACTTTCATTATTCACTACTCCTTCATTCACAAGGCGCAAATTCATTTTCATGTAGGTACTTTTTTTCAAGTTGCTGACGGATTATTTTCGTTGTGATTTGACTGGCTAAAGTTTCAACGCTGGGGAAGACTAAAAAAACACGGGACGATTAAAACGTTGCAATCGTCACCGGACAAGTTGTATCCAACGCACCCACGTGGCATTTTCTATTTCAATGTCAAAAATACATAAAATTAACGCCACGCAAGCGTGAAGACATTTACCCATTCTAGTGTCCCTATATTGGATTACTGACTAGTAGAAAAAAAGAGAAAAAAATATTGATTGAAATTGGTTTGGAATTTGATTGAAACTGTTCGAATTTTAATTACGAAATCAGGTCTGACTTCCTCCAATGATTACTTCCATTCCTATGGCCAAAGTCCTGATGCGCGAAAAAAGGAAATAATCAAATTCAAAAGTCGTACCTACATGAGTCGTGATTGTTCGTGAGCGAGTTCGTACTCCGACTCGCACATTGCCGATTTTTGGGTGGCTGTGACCACAACCTCTTTTGAGGGCTGGATCCGCGCCTGACGTTGATGACGTCTGTACGAGCCCCTGCTGGGACTACTTTTAGTTCTGTGAACGATAGTTTACCTTGCATCCAAAAAAGTCCAATTCTCTTGTCTTGTCTTGTCTCAATCTTCTCCAAAATCATAAAACTTTTAAGTAGGTACTTTATTTCCTACCTACCCGAAGTTCTTATAAAAAAACAGTTATTCAAATGTACAAAAGATAATATATTAAATGCACATCAATATTGGTTTGGAGAAAATTTGAGAACTCAAGACGCTAACCTAGATTTAACATCTGAAATATATATTTCTTTAGATAATTTTAAAAAATGCATTTGAGTAAAGAGAAGCAATTGACAGTATATCACATTCTATTACCTTATCTCCAAACTAGCGAAAATCGGTTTGAATAGTGGTGCTTTAACGTGGATCAAAAATTATCTTAGAACAATTTGTCAACTTAAATGGCTTTCTGGATTTTGGCATCCCGCAAGGAACTGTTCTGGGACCAATTCTATTTATTATTTATGTCAACGATATTTTTAATATCCCTATTTAGTCAAATCTTATCTAATGCGCTAAAGACACAGCAATATTAATAGAATAATTAATCTGGTACAAAACTCAGATAAAGGCTAAATCAGACACAAACTTATTAAAAAAAATGGTTCGGCTAAAACTTACTATGGTTAAATATTGACAAAACATTTGTAACCCCTTTCACTCTTAATAAAAATGATATCCTGAGAATTAAAAAAATGCATAAGTACATCATTTAATTGTAATATAAATGCGTATATGTATAAACCTGACTGCTATTTACCGTTAAAACTAATGTTAAATGTATAAGTACATCATTTAATTGTAATATAAATGCGTATATGTATAAACCTGACTGCTATTTACCGTTAAAACTAATGTTAAATGCCTTGGTGATATTATAATAATACTTATAAAGTAACGTTAAGAGGAATATAAACGCTAGAAATATTTCGATTCTCATTTCTTCAAAATTTAGAATCGAGCGTCTTATTTGCACGAGGCAAGTAAGCGAAAAATTGTTTTTTTCTTCAAAATAGGAAAATTTACTTTGTGGCGTCATCATTTAATAATGAAAAACAATTACTTTGTGTAACAACCACTATTTAATTAACAATATGTTTCGAAAACTATGTTTTCTTCGTCAGGATAATAAGTTAATAAAAAATAACAAAAGACAAACGAGTATAGACAAGTATAGATTGTTCCTACAGCTTAGTAGAGGCCTATATTCTGCGATAAATATTATTGTAGCGATATTATCTTTCAATACTTGTATTATTTTGTGTATTTTTATAAAATTGTTAACCTACATCGAGGTTAAAAATTTTAATTTTAGTATTTTGCTTTTTCAACTGTTTGTTTATGACCAATATTTATGTGTTATTTTGAATAACTTGTAAAATTATTAACCCCGATACAGGCGAACCCTAGTGGGGTTAATAATTATATGCTTAAATGAATAAACTTGTGAAGAAGCTATAAAATAAAAATAAAAAAATAAATAGACTAATTAGAACATAGACAAAATATTAGAAAGGAGAGGTGATTAATTACCTAAAATATATCATAAAAAACAATTATATAAAATAAAATATTAAAATTATTTTAGAATCTGTAAAAAATTACATTAACATAATAATTTTTTTTTTATAAAAAACAAAACAAGAAGTCTAAATAACAAAATAAATTATTATAATTATAAGTATTAATACGAAAATAAATTTAAAAGGTGGCTATTTTTAAAAAACGTTTGGTTATTTATAATATTTAATTTACTATTAACACTTTTTCTAATTTCTAAAATTTCTAAATTATCTAATTGTATACCCGTTGTGTTAGTGTGTAAAATTTTTAAACCTTTATTAATATCAAAAGAATGACCTGTTTCCAAAATGTGGTTTGCAAATTCTGAATAATTATTATTATTTAAACATCTTAATATTGAAACATGTTGTTAATTAAATAGTGGTTGTTGCACAAAGTAATTGTTTTTCATTATTGAAAAATTGCTTTTTATTTATTTTGTGCATAACTTTATAAGAATGAAAAAAGTTAGAGCATACAAAACCTCAAAAATAATCTAAGCCACAAAGGGGTATTTTTTAAAAATTGTTTCTTATATTACTTCATAGGTCATGAAAAAACATTTTTTTAGTGGTTTACGCTTATATTTTTTGTTCTGTAAATATATTTTTATTGTAATTCCAATACATAGAAAAGCTACTAAAAGCTTAAATTTATCCGTAGCATATTTTTTGATGTTCATAATGTAAACCGATTCGTTGTAAAGATTAATCTAAATAGCATCTAAATAGGATTTCACGTATAGCTTCATCTTTAGCGAAATTTACTAATCAATGCAACAGTTGAAAGGTTCAGAAAATTGTTGTACATTTTTATTAGAATACGAAACATTTTAAAGTTTGGACTATTTATTTTTCCCTAATTCAAACTGTATTGCAATAAAGTATTGATGCATTAAAACTTCTCTTTTGCGCTTAGAAATCATCCAAAGAATACTAATAAAAATAATTTTAAAGAAGCCATATGATTACCCCATCATCAGATTATTTCAAGAATTTAGAGTCTCTTCACTGCAAATTATTTATATAAATATAACCCTTTTACATATTCAAAAAGTTAAAAACAGTGAAAACTAGACACTTTTTTTGAACAGCAATAGACTTAGTCTTCTTGGCTATCAAGTGTTGTAACACCACTACAGTCCAACAGCCCAACAATTTTACCCTTTAGATTGGAATCAAATTACACAAAATTATTATCAATCAAATTATACAAAGTTATTTCGAAAGTAATATAAAAATAACCCTTTGAATAATGTATCTCAATTATTATACTTTTTACATAGGTAAATAATTTTTCTCGATAATAATATTAGATGTACATACTTTTCTCTTTTTCTGTTCTCTTCCGTATCTATTATGTGTTTTATTTTTTGTTCTCTTACTGCTATTTGCATACGTTTAATATTCTATAATTGTTTTTTTCCAGAATAGCTACTTACATGCAGATATGTTTTTTCATTGTGCCTATTGCCTACTGCGGTACACGTCAAGTTAAAACGGAACCGGAACGTATAACAAACCAATTTGCAGAAAGCCGAAATACAAAATGCACGAGTAGTCAGAGTTAACAGATTGGAACCGAGTTAAAAATATTATTTATACAGACTTCAATCAATCAAACAAACAATTTTAAAAAATAATAAATAATTGATTAATCAAAAAACAATTTATAATTCAATCAAAAAGTAATGAACCAAAAAAATCAATTAGGTGTAGGATTGATTATTTATAGATTATTACTTGATTGATTAATAACGAATTATTCTTTCGATTGATTAACTATTTAAATTATTGATTAACCGATTTATTAACTGATTGATTGATTGATTGATTGATTGATTAAATGCTTCATTAATTATTTGGTGGACTAATTATTTGATTTCAATCTATGGTCAAGAAAGTGTAAAAATATTTTTTCTAACACACATATTACAAGCTTATTAACTCTGTAACTACCGGTGTTGCCGACTCGATTTTTTAAATAAAGTCACACGAAAAGGAGCTAAATAGCGAATAGGAGACAGAAATTCTAGGAAGAAACACTAACAAAAAATAAACCGGTTATTACGATTTTTTTCTAATTGTGTTGGCAACACTGGTAACGTGCTAGCCCTTATTTCCAGAGGCGTAGCGTGGGGGGGCGGGGGGGCGGCCCGCCCCGGGCGGCACTTTTAAGGGGCGGCAAAATTTCACAATAAATCAGTATATTAATACGTGAAGCAAAAACTTTGCACCCCTTCTTACGAAAATTGCGTGGACAGAGGAGTATGAAATACAACAACACTTATAGTTTATATAGAGAAGAAGTTCAGAATGCTAATACATATTTTTAAAATTATGCATAAAAAATAAAATAAGTCAATAAAAAAACATTACAATTAAGGTCGAATTGGGAACCATTGGGCGACCACAAGAAATAATATCTTGTTAAAAGTTTAACCAGTTCAGTTAATATTTTTGCCGCACCTGCGATTCGGACAAATTAAAAGACTCTTATTTGGAGATGCGAAATCCTGTTACATGGAAACCATTCTCGATTTCTGAGAGCAGGTATAAATTTGTATTAGAATTTATAAACATGAATTTTATTTGAAAAGAACTCGTCACATGTGATTATGAAAAAAATTTGGTATAAAATGAGGTCGTTATAAAAAAATAGGATTCCCCCCCCTGGTGCTTGAAAACCTGCGGTTGAAGCACCCATATAGGGGGGGCGGCAAAATTTTCTTCCGCCCGGGCGGCCGACACCCACGCTACGCCACTGCTTATTTCATTCGAGTATTTGCGGCATTTCTCGGAAACAGTCGAGGATTACCTTATTTAGTAGCTTTTACCAACTAGGTACGCGCAACAAGACGGGATGGGCAGAATTCCCGCTAATCCTTATAAATATTTACTAAAACGCCAGTAGAAAATTCATAAAATTTAAGGCCTCTTGTCAAACAAGAATATTAGACCATGTATCAAAACTTTTAATTAAGTTCTAAAAGTTAACACCGTTTGTCCAAAGGAACCCTATGCTCGGAATAAATGAATTCTAATTTCCAACATTAAATTTGTTAATGGAGATACTTTTATACGAGTTGTCTTTGAATTAAACAGGTACCACGTCATAATAATATTCTATGGGGAAGCGGAAGTTTTAAACCCAGTATCTGCCAAACATAATACAGGCGGTGAATTGTTAATTAATAACCCCATTTGAAATACACACGAGCAAGCTTTTTATTACATTTGGCTAAGTTTTGGTACTAGAGAAAGCCATATAATATTTAAAAATATAGTAAAACTATGGAACGCAATGTGAAGGCTTTGGTTGCAGCGTGGATCACACGGATCACATGGAGCATCAGCATTGCACATTGCACATTGCACATCGCACATTGCACTATTGGCCCGTTGCAAACAATGTTTGTTTAGTTACTAAATATTTCAAACTGAAAACACAAATTGATCACCAAAATTCTGATAAAATAATGTTAGTTCAAATATACTATAAATAAAATATATGTATATATATATTTAAGTAATCTTTTTTGTTCTTGAGGTTAAAAATAATCACCTTCATAGCGCAGCGCTTTTCTTGTTGAGAATGTATGTTTGATGCATTTTAAAGGTTTCCATTTTATAAAATATCTTTTTCTTTTTTTTTTAAAGAAAGACAAACATTTCCCGATTACGAATAACCCAACAATGCTTGAAAATCTCCAAATCAATGTTTGAAATAGGTATCAAAAGTTTTGTGACCAAATTTTGTTAACTTTCCGGGTGACAAAAATCAACAGTTGCCCAAAATTGCAAGTAGATATTTTTTATATATTCTTTAAGAGGAAACCCGATCGCTGAGAAATTTGAACTGTCAGTGTCGCACTTACTCTCCCGAATACTGGGCGAAAGGGATAACTGCACCTCCCCTTTTGAGTTCCCCATTTTTCTTTTCCAAAACTGGATCGATTTTTTTTTTTTTTTTTACTAACCGTATTAGAAAAAAAAACTCTTTCTGTATGTTTTACTTTTTTTATAAATATATTGTCTAGTTTCTATTTGAACTGTTGATGGCGTTCAAACCAAGCAATTTTAACGATTTTTGGAGGTTCCTAACTCCTATAAGAAGTAACATCAAAAAGGCAAAACGTACTGTCACTAGTGGTCGATACCTTTATTACATAAAAAAATATTTGCAGTAGTGTAAAAATCCAGAGAGGAATTGTGGAATACGTATGTATAGACAAAACGCTACCCGGTTTCCTCTTAATGTTTCAAAATGATACAAATCGACAGCATTTATTGGTGTGGGCTTTTAGAGTTCTATAAATGTTTTATTGAGAAATTAAATATAAACAGGTTTACGACACCACTGACTGCAAATTTAGCAATGTCAAACAATAGGCAGTAGGTTCTTAGGAACCGCCCCGTCGCACAGTTAATAGTTTGAGGTATCTGGCGTAATTTTATTATAAAACCCAAGGTTTCTTTCTGGATTTAATTTAATTTTAATTGGGTACCTAAATGTCTAATTTTTTTATAATTTAAAAAAAAAACAAACATTTTAGCTGCTTGCGACGTATGGCACCATCGCAAATACTCCCTACCTCGAAACGCGAACGAGTAATTTTATGTCTGTCTTGAAGTCTGAGTTTGAATCTTTCCGTAGGTCGACGTGTGCACGTAATCGTGATAATTCAACTATAACTGTTGTGTTTATCTGAATCTTTATGATGGAATCTAGGAAATCAGGTGATTATCATAACTATTTAACTTGTGCTTTAGTGTGATAAAAAAATTTGAAGTAACGATTTTTCAAAACGTATTTTTTCTTTATGTTTAGAATTCATCGAGACTTTTATAAATGTATCCAAATGTAACCTGCAATTTTTTTCGTTTTCTGTGTTTAATGGGTATTAATGTGTCAAATTAGCTTTAGTTTTGTGATGTATTCAGGGTTTACTTTGACAACTTTTAATTTTTTCAGCACCAATGCGATTTTTGATATACAGATCGATATATACGAATTTCATAAAGCCAGAGCTTACCATTATATATAGAAACACTCTTCCGCTAAAATGCAATGTTCTGTAAAAAATTTGAGTCAATCTATCGATTAGCTTCCGAGATTTGCGAACGCATACATACGGAACCTAAATTCGTGTAGGTATATATAGATTGGGGTTAGTATTAAAAACGACTGTACCAGGTTGAATCGCGCAATATATTTTTTTTAACAATTTTTCGCATAATGATAATTTGTATTGTCCCAAAAACATACTAAAATAATAAAGTTAAGCTAGATACTGAAAATTACTAACTGCGCGTTGGCGGGGGTTAAGTAGTATCACTGTATGAGGTTTTTTAAGCTATTCCTTCTTGTAGTTTAAACTTCAGACTCTCAAAAATCTACTTCGGTTTCAATTCCAAATGAAGCATAACTAAAAAAATATTCAGCATCATGCTGACTACGCTGCAGTGAAAGCCTTCCATGTTGTGGCCAGAACATTAGGCAGATATTGTTTCTGCTGTATAACAAGATATTGGCTTAATTTCACAGAAAGATACATCTTGCATCGTATATAGGAGTAAAATTTGTACGGGCTACAAAGAAGGTATGATTTGGTGTCTTGAATCACGTCTCAAACGGCCTTTACAGTGGATTGTCTGTTAGTTACACGCAAACAAGCACATTTTGCAGCTACTTTTTATCACTGCAACATCCCAAAGTTTGCCTGTTTTTGATTTTTCGGTACTTAGATATATTGATGTTATGAATTGGGAAAATGTAACCAATTCACCGCTCATCAAATTTTTAAGTGACGAGACAATTCTTCAAGCCATTACCGATCACACGATAATCATAAAGAATTTTCCTTGCCCACTCAAGCCACAGAGGGATATGTGAAAATTGTAACAGAAGCCTCAGCTGCTGTTTGGGGACCCTTGAGACGAGATGGCTTAATAAAAAACAAGGTTAGGGTCACGAAACCTTATGCCTCTTTTTGACACCAAAATGCATTTACCTGTTCATAGCAACTTTTGCAATTTTCAAGTTTTTCAATGCGGTAGGTAAATATTATTATTTATGTTTTTATTTCCACTATTTGTTCCATTCTGCCAATCTATGAAATCTGTAAAATAAATGGTAAAACACAAATTTTATGTGATTTATTTCGCGTTTTTGAGCTACAAAGTACACACTAAAATACTTTAGTAAAATCATGAAAATGATATAATATAAAGCTTTTGCAATATCCAGGAATTGTTAACATCAAAATATTTTTTTTTAGTTTTAATTGTTGTTAGGTATATGAAGCATCTTTCCCAAATATGCCGATTTCGAAATTCTCAAAAAAAATCACTCCATGCTAATACGAGTATATAGGTTATATATTAGACTTATTACTTAAAAGGGCTTTAGTGTTTGGTGACTAGATCTGAATAGCCAGGTACATTTTCCACGTCTCCTTTCTCTCCCCACTACCTTCAGCCTCACAACATACCAAAATTGGGTATGCCATAGTCTCATTGGCTCCAGGCTGTTAGGAGCAGTTGGGTCTCTCATGTTGTATAAAATAAGTTTTATTACATGATTTTTTTTGTATTTTTACGCTGGTGTATGGTATATACATATTAGATTTAATACTTGAAATGGCTTTAGCCATGTTTGGTGACTAGATCTTAATAGCCAGGTACATTTTCCACATCTGCCCCTCCCCACTATCTTCAGTCTCATAAAAACCAAAATCGGGGATGCCATAGTGTCACTGGCTCCAGACGGTTGGGAGCAGTTGGATTTCTTGTGTTGTATTCGGATACAAAAGTTATATTGTATTACCTAATGTACAACAGAATTATCTATTTATATTATATTACAAAATACTCTGCCTGCCTGCTCACGCGTCTCGCAGAAACTGCGTCATGACCGCAACTCGACGCAGAGCCGAGCACACATATTTCTGCACTGCACGTGTCTGCGTCTCAGCATATGTCGCTCCTTACAATACAAAAACCTGAACTACGCGGCGCTGCACATGCTGTGTGGACTACGTCTCAGCGTATACTGTTCATTTACGTTGTAGTGCAGGGCAGTAGTGTTTCTGCAGCGCACATGTCTGCATCTCAGCGTATGTCGCCCCATACAATATAAAAACCTGAACTAGGCTGCGCTGCACGTGCTGCGCGTTGATTTATTTTAACCAGTGATTGCTGACATTATTTGGAGTAAAAATGTAAATGAATTTTTGTTCTCTGGTGACATTTTTGGTGTTTATTTTTAGCTTTCTTTACACTTGTATTGTTCTAACGATCAATGTTATTGCAGACGGTTGTTTGGGGAAAACAGTCATATGGGGCTAACTATTCATCGTTATCTGGTACTGCTTGTTGTCAGGAAAACGGGTGAAGTCCTGTTTATGACAGTTTGCAATAAATTTAGATCTATTTATTCGTTTCCAAAAAAAATAATGTCTCCGAACATCTATGTAAGTTACTTAAATTATTCGGGGTCTTCTTCAGGCAAGGAAACTTAAATTGTAGACGAAAGTTCCAAGAGCAGGTGTATTCAAATCTCCTTGGCAGCAGTACTTGGTGGTGACCAGTGCCGGATTAGCCCATAAGCTAATTAAACAATTGCTTAGGGCATCACGTCTTGGGTGACACCAGAAACAGCACCAAAAAAGTTTTTATGGCGTCATTAATAAATTAAATGTAGAGATGCGAAGAAGGGGGGATATATCGACCCATAATAGGCAGAACAGCGTTAACGACATTTTTGTCAAATTACGTTTTTTCAGAAAACTGTTCAGTGCTGCCTAATACATCAGTGACAAAAATATTGCAGCTCTATCTTATATGCCTGACACTTTTTTTGTAGCTGTAGCTTTTAGCGTAAGCGACAATAGTCGGTTACGGTGTTTACGCTGTGTACGCTGTCGGTCGAGAATGTTTCAGTTTAGTCGGTTGGCGTCCATCTTTTTTTTTTAAGTATATTTTATTTAGCTATAAAACTTAACATTTTATATCTAATATAATCTAATCTACAACTACTATAATATTAAAATTTGAACTTCACAACATTGAGACATAATTTACGAAAAACTGCAAGACTTTTAGCTTCCTTACATTTACCGGGAGTTCGTTGAACATTTTAAAACCTTTATAATAAATACTACGGTGACTAGCGCAGATGTGTCAGCGGCTAGTAGCATAGGAAACTAAACGGAAATACTTAAGTGTTTTTAATATAGTGTTTTGTATTTGAATATTAGTATAAAAAGTAGTAATGCAAATAATTTCATTTATCCCAGCCATCTGGAGCCAGTGAAACTGTGGCTATTCAAATTTTGATATGTTGTGAGGCTGAAGGTAGTAGGGAGGGGAAGGGGTGTAGAAAATGTAACTTGCTGTTCAGATCTAGTCACCAAACACGGCTTAAAACATTTCAAGTAATAAGTCTAATTATACACTATACATCAGCGCAAAAATACCAAAAAAATTTATAATATAACTTTTTATCCAAATACAACGCAAGAGGCCCAACTTATTTGTGCAGTCGGCTTAGCAAAAAACCGCTATACAACATTTTTAATCTGAATACAACACCAGAGGCCCAACTTCTCCCAACCGTCTGGAGCCAGTGACACCATGGCATCCCCAATTTTAGTATGTTGTGGGGCTGAAGGTAGTGAGGAGGGGAGTAAGATGTGGAAAATGTGCCCAGCTATTCAGATCTAGTCACCGTATTTGGTGACTAGATCTGAATACCCAAGTACATTTTTCATATCTCCTTCTCCTCTCCACTAACTTCAGCCTTATAACATACTTAAATCTGGGATGCCATTGTCTCACTGGCTCCAGACGGTTGGTACTCTTGTGTTGTATTTGGATAAAAAAAAATTATATTATATGATTTTTTGCTTTTTGTACGCTGGTGTGTGGTGAAAAGGTATTAGACTTATTACTTGAAATTGCTTCAGCCGTGTTTGTTAACTAGATCCGAATAGCCAGGTACATTTTCCACTTCCCCTTCCCCTCCCCACTACCTTCAGCCTCAGAACATACTAAAATTGGGGATCCCATAGTCTCACTTACTCCAGATGGTTAGGAGCAGTTGGGACTCTTGTGTTGTTTTCGAATAAAAGTTATATTGTATGATTTTTTGTATTTCTACGCTGGTGTGGTGTGTAGATATTAGACTTATTACTTGTAATTCCTTTAGCGTTTTCGATAACTAGATCTGAATAGCCAGATACATTTTCCATATCTCCTTCCCCTCCTCACTACCTTCATCCTCATAACATACTAACATTGGGGAGGCCATAGTCTCACTGGCTCCAGACGGTTGGGAGAAGTTGGGCCTCTGGTGTTGTAATCAGATTAAAGATGTTGTATAGCGGTTTTTTGATAAGCCGACTGCACGTATAAGTATGTCGTATTTTGTTATTACCGCATGCGCATTCGGAGAGTCGAAATTATTTTAAGTAAAAATATTTTTACAACGGATTTTCAATCAAGATGCCTGCAGATACAAGCATATCGACTTTGGTTATACGGCCGTATATCCTCTTTGAATACTTACTTGCAAATCATTATATTTAGTCAACTTTAGGATCAACTGTCATGGAACCATTTTATTTGGTTATTTGTTTACCTATCATGATTGCGCGATAAATATTTCAAAAATAATTTGGTGCTCCAAACAGCGTACACGACATTTCCTAGGGAAAAAGTCTGTCAGCGTCATAGGCAAAACAGCGTTACCGCCACTATCTCAAAAACTGAAGGCATTTAGATATTTGTTTTATCAGCGTTATATAGGCAGCAACCAAAGGTTAATAATCCTAATTAACAACAAAATCCTTTTTGGAATCAATGAAGAAAGTTATTTAAAAAAAACCTTCTCCTGAACAATTTACTTTTCGGCGGATACGCTGTTCTGCCTATTATGGGTCGATATACAAAGAAATAGCAGACAAATTCTCATTCCTGACTAAAATACCCAATGTCGATAAAATTATGTGTCCCAATCAAACTTCAGAATACAGTCAGCATTATAGAAATTTAGTAAACACATATCCACAAGACCTTAATACCACTTAGGAACCGAAATTCAACAGTTTCATTCATATGTCAAAAAAAATAAGTTCCAGTGATTTACCTAAAATACGTAGGGCTGTGTCCTAGTGTGGACTCAGCGCTGCATATATTTTTATGCCTGATGATATCAAACTGCACAGCGGAACGATCTTTTTCGAAATTGAAAATAATAAAAATTAAAAAAGAATGACGATGCTGCAGGAAAGGCTCGATGCTTTATCAATATTATATATAGAGTCAGATAAGCTAAAAATGTTGGACTTAAAAACTATATTCCGCAAATATAATGCTCAAAAGAGTCGCAAGTCGCATTTCAATAAATATTTAAATAAAAAATGCTTTAGTTTTTATTGTATGTAATACCTACTCCACGTATCTCTTTCGTATTTCATACATACGTAATGATCTATGTCGTTGTATTAAATACGCAATTTTTTTTAAAAACCAATACTAGTTTACTTATGGATAGGGGGGGGCCCACAGGTGTGGATTACTTAGGGCATCAAGTAGTCTCAATCCGGCACTGGTGGTGACATCTAAATGAAGTAGAGAGCAGAGATAGTTTAATTTTTGACCATTTCAAACTTTTATTTTATTATTTTTAAAAAAATGAACCTCGGAGTATAAAAAAATTCAAACAGCATTTACATGCAATAGGGAAAAATCTTAAGGAAAATAGAAAAAGATTAAAAATATGGAATATTGTTTTATTTTTTAACAAACAACATTAAAATCATAAGAGCAATATTAATTCATCAAAAGATTTATGAATAGTTTAGATACATTATTTGAGAAAGAAAATGAATGCTGAAAGTTAAAAATTCGTCCTTAATATTTTATGTGTAAATACAAAAAATAAAATATTTATTTAGCTCGCAAGGTGGTCCCTCTATCACAATTATTTTTATCGTTATTACTTTAATAATAAAAGAAAATCAATTCGAAACATTTTTGCCAGGGTTCATATAAAGAGATTTATTGCGAGGTTTCGACTGCCTTGATCCATCAAAGTGAATGCCGTCATCTTCGCCTCTATCGATAGCTTTCAAAGCAGCCAACAGTTTCTTTTTCTTCTCGCTGTTCAACTCTGTGGAAACCTTACGGGCTGTTAGAGAGTTATTGTTCAACTCGGGTGTTAATTTATGATCAGTATAACCTCCAATGCTTAAATTTTCCACAGCAACATTGCTAACGGAATCCTCAGCTGTTACTTCACTGAAGATATCAGTAGTACTAGCATTGACAGAAAAAGTTTCATTTATTTTACGTAAAGAACCTTCCTTCGCATCAATCTCTCCTAAAGTTTGATTGTACAGGTCTAAATTCAAGTCATTCTCAGAATTATTATCACTCTGGGAGTTTGTCTGATTCTTTGAATTGAATAAATCTATTATGGATCCTCTCGGTGCGAGGTTAGCATTGATTCGCTGTGTTTCAGAATTGAAAGAATCTACTTCCGGAAGTGAATCTTCAGATGTAGAACTTATGTTTCCGACGCTGTGTTTTTTCCCTTCTCTATAAGTAACACTTTTCTCGTGTCTCTCAAAAGACATGACTGAATCATAAGATTGTTTTCTCATCTGATTTTTCATATCTTCAACTCTTTCTCTTACTTCATCATCGGAACTCCTTGGCGCTTCGTTATCACTTTCAAATATTTTCATATTGGGCATTCCATTTTTGATAGTTTGAACTATATCATATCCGGAAGATGCATTATCCAAGACGTTTGATCTATCTGAAAGATTATTTTCTGCTTTGGAATAGTACTTTTTAGTATTAACTTGGTTATCAGTGTTTTTAGCGGCATAGTTTGACTCTAAGGATTCTTGATTTTTCACAGACTTCCCAACAACAGAAAAGGGAGATTTGGAGCTTCGGCTGGACTTGCTACTCTCCATAGAGGCCTAAAAAAATATGTATTTAGATTATAGATTAATACATAAAAATAATGTATACATGTAACAGAAATAAAAGCGCAACAATAACAAACCTGACTATCTGAGGAAGAATTTCCCTTGGCAGATAATTGAACAGGCAGCATATTGTGTTTACTTCTAGAATCTAGATTAAACATGCTCAAGGATGCTTTGCTAGTTGAACTTCCAACATTTATTTTTGGGAATATTTTCTTTGGCATATTTGCCGAAATCATCTTTTCTTTCATCTAAAATAATGCACGCATGAAAATTTCATCAACATAGATATGTACATATTATGATATTTTTAGCCAAGATTAAAATTTGCATACTGTTGTAATCTTTGTAAATTGTTAAACCAGAAATCGCAAATACCTACAGAAGATGTTAATACAGTAGAATCCGGATAAAATGACCCTCAAGGGGCCGGCGATACTTTGTCGTGCTAACCGGCCGATGCACCAAAAAGGCCAGATAATTAAAGCTTGTTTTTACACGAGACACGCCGAACTCCTTCGCGAGCGTTACATTTGACTCACCGGCTTCTAAACGATGTAATATAGCACTTTTTTCTTCAATTAAATTATAGCTTCACGGAACTCATTGTGTAGAGCTTATAACCTAGTTACAACAGATGATAAAAACTAATTGATTTACGCTTGCTAATAAGAATAGGTATTATCGGGCGGGGAATAGCCGGACGCGGGGCCGGGTAGGCGGGGCGGCGAAGTATTGGTGCGAGATTTTGTAAACAAAACACTGAGCTTAGTTCTATCTGGACGAATTATCATTAAAATAGGTCAAAATCGGTCGCTTAAAATGGAGTCGTACTAAATGGATATGTTTTCCAAGTACCTAACTTGTGTTTACATTGTCGTTGCTAAAAGCGAAGTCAGTATATCTGAATTCTACTGTACTTAACATATTCACGGACACAACGTCTCTTGACATGGTTTTAGAGATGTGACATGACACAAAATAAACAGTATACGCCTTTTGATTAGGGATCCGATACGACACAGCAGAGAGGGAAGAAAGGTTTTGTATTGCAGTAGAATATAGCCTGTCTATTTGTGTACAACTTCAATAATTCTATACTTGATAGTGTCACACCAAAAGACAACATGAGAATCAAAAAAATATATTTCTGATTTTCATCAACTTCACAACACACAAAATTTTGCTCCTCTTATACAAAGTACAGAACATGTCACAAATCTCTGTTTGTCCATCAACGTGTTAAATGAGTAAGCAAAAATTAAATAAAACCAGGTATTAGAAGGAGAAAATTGGTGGGGTGGAACACAGCTGGTCCATACTATAAAGAGTGTTATTTAATTCAAATGATCATTATTCCTACCTCTATAACTGAAGAAAGCTGATCAGAATGATTGATAGCTTCATTCAGATGCTGCTGTGTCTCTCTATGCTTCAACATCTCTGCATTCAATTGATGTTTGTGATTTTTGGCTTCCAGACTGATCCGCCGCTGGAGAGTGCTAATCATGTCATTCTGTTTCTGTATTTTATCATTCAAATCTGCCACTTGATTTTGGAGTTTTTCACGTTCAATGAGATTACTGGAATTTCAAAAGTTGATAGAGAGACTATTAGCGAAAGGTGATACCCTTAATTTTTTGTAAATAATATGTTTATTATGATTTAGGATTGGAAATTACGATTTGTTCCAAAAGATACTTACTTATCTTTACTCAAAGATAGAAGATGTTTGTGTTCATCGCTTAATTGTGTTAGCTCAAAATCTTTGTCTTTTAGTCTTTGTGTGACTTCCCTAAACTGAAGCTTCAGCTGTTTGTAACGAACTTGCCAGGAACGAAGTTCTTCCGTGTGACTGTTTATCATTTTAGGTATATCACCATTGGCATTTTCATATCTAAAAAACAATAATAATTTTGTTACACGGAGTCATCCCTTCATGAAAAACTCTTTTTTACCTAGATAGTGGATTTTATTGAATTATTAACACTGTAACAAACCTTTGAAGAGCAGAATCCTGCCGCTTTTGTAATGTGCGAAGAAGGCGATTTTCATTTGATAATTCCTGTAATAATAAGAAACGTTCAACCAATAAAGTCAGCCATTGTCTGTTAATGTTTAATTTCAAAGATAATGAACTGTTGTTTTACGCTTAAATGGAAGTGTGCATCAGCTAGTTGATTCTGTAACTGCTTCACTCTGTGTTCTTTAGCTGACAAAACTCTCTTTGTGATAAATTTGTCAGCATTTTTATTATTGGAGTTGTTGTTAGCCATTGATAGCATTGTCGTTGAACTGAGTAAGGGATGAAGAATCTTTCTTTTTTGCAAAGCCCATGGAAATTTCAAAGAACCAGAATTGTAGACGCTTTCAGAACTGTAGGAAAGAAAAAGTACAATGCGTAATTCAATATTATAAATATCTCAGCTGACTAAGAGAAGAACGTTTTTTTAATTCTTTCTGTAGGTACTTTACAAATCCTATTTATATGTTGCTTAGAGGTCATCACTAAATAATATCGATGGTCACGCAGAACAAAGTGGGATCTGCTAAAAATTGAAAATCATTTTGATGGCTTATTTTAATTTCCTTTTGATGATTTAAGTCTGTATATTCGGAGTTTTGAAAGAAATGCCAAATATCAAAACAACAGTATATTTCTTGACCTCAAAAACAATAAAAAGGCAGAAACGTAAACAGCGCTATCCGGTGTTGTTCTTCGGGACCGTGGATATGTTCCATGTTTTGAGAATCATAAAACCAGTGATCCAATTACAAAGTTTTTTCTAATAATAATTTTATTTTACATCATCCAGTTAGGATTTAAGATAATTATTAGGAAAATATGTACTTCATTGCCAGAAAGACATGATAACACTAGTAAACTAGAAAAGAAAACTTTAAACATATTTATGTTGATTGTTGTTGTAGTAGCGTAAACAGATTCACTGAATAGGAACCAAATTAATAATATTATTATGACAGATCACGCTCTCCTCTGCAAGGGTTCACTCCAATCATAATTGTAAAGTATGTACCTTGAGATTAAACTGTCTGCTGACAGTACTTCGTCCAAGAGCAAGATATTTAGAAAGAAAACAATGGTGTTAAAATTATGTTACAAATATTATCTTTACTTGACAGGAACTATTGCGTCATAACATGCTGTGGATAAATCTGAGGGATCTCAATTCCTTATTCATCCATTTATGTGACATTAAACGCCAATTATCAAGAACATGTTATGTTGTAATTTATTTGCATACCTTTGACTGCATTTCTTTTTTTCCTCGGGGATCAAACTCAAAATGGACATCTTGAACAATTAAAAAAATATTGTAAACTGTAAAACTTTTAAATCTCTCCAAATAACGGTAAAACTGTAGAAAAATGCGCACTCTATTATGATGAGTAAACAAATTACATCACCTTGTAATGGATTTCACACATTTGAGGTGAAATGTTTGGCATTCCTTAGCAACCGTTGCTCGGGCTTACAAAATTGGTCAATAAATGTATACCATAAAGAAAAATAGAGAGGGGTAGTAGAAATGTAGTATATATTTTTGGGTAGGTACTTAAAAAATTAAAATTTTCATGACAACACTTAAAATAATAAAAAAAATCGTGTTTCAAAAAATAATATATATATTTTCACAATAACAACAATATTATGTTACTTATCATATATAACAATATTTAACATTTGGTAAAATTTTAATCACTAGTTTCGTAAGCATTAGCTATTTTTATTCGTAGGCGGGTCAACTTGATTTTGTCTATTCCACATTTGTGCATACAAAGAATTTTTATTTGCAATCAATTCGGAATGAGTTCCTCGTTCACTAATAGATCCACGCTCCAGAACAAATATTTCGTCAGCATCCATTACCGTGGAGAGCCTGTGTGCTATACATATTGACGTCCTGCCTTCGGTAGCTCTGTTTAAAGCTTGTAAAATATTCTGGAAATAAAAGTTTTATATTAACATTGAGAGCAACAAATTATTACATGTATATTATTATTTAATATCCAAATAACTAAATAATATCGACGGTCGCGCAGAACAATGTGGGATCTGCTAAAACCAATCACAGGTATGTATACCCGGGTGCCACCCGATGAGGGATGTCACCCGACCGTGGAAAAAATTACAAACAATATTGTCACAAAATACAAAATTGACACCACGTTATCCGCCCCGGGTGCCACCCATGCTAGCTACACCACTGCATACACCATTAATGCATTAATGCACATTGAAAATTTCCATAGAACATTGTGCGTCATGATCAGATGCAATTTAAACAGAGCACAGATGTTTGCGCATAGGTAAACATAGATATCAGATAGTGGATAGCAAAGAATGACAAAGATTAGTGATTCTCCAACTTTTTTGACCTTTCATCCACTTTGTGTTTGTTCCTCAGGCCTTATGGTGAGTAAATTTAAATAATTTTTGTGATTAAAAAAAGCAGCCCAGTTATACACATTCAGAAAACTTACATGTTCAGTGATTGAGTCAAGACTAGAGGTGGCTTCGTCAAATATCAAGATGGGAGAATTTTTCAAGATGGCCCTTGCAATTGCTACTCTTTGCTTTTCACCCCCCGACAATTTGAGGCCTCTTTCACCAACTTTGGTTTGATATCCGAGAGGCCATTTGAGAATTGAATCATGCAACTCTGCCATTTTAGCTGCAAGTTCAACGTCATCTTTTGTTTTCAATAGATCGCCGTAATGGAGGTTATACAAGATGGTTTCATGGAAGAGTACCGAATCCTGGAAGTAAACATTTTATTAGAAATCATTAAGATTATTTTAAATGGTACTTTAATTTATGAGATATTACACAAAAGTAAAATCCTTTAACAATCTTCTTCAAATGCCACAAAATCAAAAAAAAATTAAGTGCTTATAAGCTTATGATTAGCATTAATCTGACAGGACATTACCTGTGGTACAATAGCAATTGCTTTTCTTAAACTTTCAATGTCAACATCTCTTATGTTCTGGTCCCCAACAAAAATTTCTCCTGATTGTGCTTCATAAAATCGATACAGCAATCGAACCATCGAAGATTTACTAAAAAAAAAAAAAAAACAAAACATAAAATTAGCTAAGTATGCATTGTACATAATAGCAGATGATAAACTAAAAACACCTATTTTCAATTTTCACTAACCCTGAACCTGACCCTCCGACAAAGGCAACTTTTTTTCCAGGAGTTATAGTAAAATTCAAATTTTTAAATATTGGTTTGCCAGTTTCATATTGAAAGTTGACATCTTTGAAGGTGATTGATGCATTGCTTCTGTCAATCGCCAGCAAAGGTGATTTCGGGCGACTCTGGAATAAAAAAAGAAAATTAAAAATATATAACCAAAAATTTCAATCCATACTAATATTATAAATGCGAAACTGCTCGAGTTTGTTTATGACCTTTTCACGCATAAAACAATATAAAGACTTTAAAAATTCATTCACCAATAGAAAGCTAAATTATATGCGCAGACTATATTTTGTATATGATGGTAAGCTCTGGCGTAATGAAATTATAAATATTAATATATTATATTTGTTATACGTTTTCTGTCGCTAACTAAAGCAAATTTTTGCTATCGTCAGAAAAAATCGTTTCCATGGAAACGATTGCTACTGCTTCAGAAAATTCAAATATTAGAATATGTTTTATTTTTTTGGACAAGCTTCTGTTTTGGAATAAATGTCAGTTCCTACATTAAAAATATAATTCGTAACGATTATAAAGACTGAATAAATGAACTGAATAAATAGTGTAATTTTTTATTATATTCACAAACTTTCAAATATTTAATTAAAAATAAACATCCGAAATGTTTGTAAGCGCATAAATTCCGAACGAATGAACAAAATCGGATAAGTAATTCTTTTTTTTTTGAGCTATAGCATTATGAAATTTAGGTGGTAGGCGCGATGTTTGAAAACTGAATGTAAGGGAATGAATATATGGAATGCGGGAGGGGATGGGGGTGGGGGGGGGAGATAATTGATAAGTGCAAGCGCTACAGTAATTTCCCGTAATACCATGCGAGCGAAGCCGCGGGGAAAAGATAGTAATGTATAATTCTACAAAAAAAAACCAGATAATAATTTGACTTTTTAGAAATACACCATGCTAAAATCAAGTTGTTGACTAATGTTCCAAAAAACCAATTTGTCCTTGTTATTTTACCAGCCAGATGTAATAAATGTACCAATTGATTTTGCTCTTATCATTATTATCAACATAACTACAACCCTTAAAGTTCGCTGCCTATAAAAATCCAATTCCCAAGTATTAGATCAATTTGGAGCAGTCATGTATGTATATGGTAACGTATTCATCATATTTATGTAGCTTTACCTGAATGGCACTGTTTACTGTCATTAGAGTAAACATAGTTTGCATATCAATCAGCGCTTGACGTACTTCCCTGTAGACTGAACCCAGGAACCCTAAAGGAACTGATAACTGGAAAAGTAGACCATTCACCATCACCAGATCTCCCACAGTCATATGTCCTGCAATTCAAAATTTATGGGGATGCAAAAACTTTCACACATTGTACTTGAAAATTATAAAGCCATGTCGTCGATGAGAATTAAAAAAGAACAACATTCTTAACAATTAAACAGCCTATCTACATTTGGGCAAACTATTACAAATGGCATAAAAACGGAATACATACAATTATTGTGTAAATACAAATATTATGAATGTAGAGCGTTTAGAATTTTTCCAAACTGCTATCGCTCAATAAGGAACTCCAGTCCATTTTTGATAGAAAGAATAATATTTTATCCTTAACAATACAGTACCCTCCCATAATCCGCCACCCAAAAAACCAGGCAAGTCCAATTAATGAAAGTGGCGGCAAATTATAGATATACAGCATACACTCAAGAGATGCTAAAAATTAAAACATGTACATATTTCGAAAAAACAAACAGACACCACTAACGAACTTTTGTGAAATTTCCATTTTTGGAGTAAAGGTGTCATTTTTAAGCTTGCGAGAAGAAGCTTACTTAACTTATTCAACAAATAACGTGGCAGAACAAAACAAACAAAAACACATGCGACGGTTGATAGAATACGCATAGTACTGACTGAAATGTCCCAAAACAACAATAATGAACCTTGGTGACTGGTAAAATGGTTAGCTCTAGTAAGCCAGATGGCGATATGGTAACTTGAGTGTGTAAGAGTAAGATAACCTAAGTCATTGGTGTACAAAACTTGGAGCTCAAGTCTAGGCATGCGGCGGACTACTGAATTTGACATACTAATTAATACTGGCGAATTATAGAGCTTGACTTTGTGATTTCAACTAGTAAAAATAATGACGGTTTATAGTAGTTGTCGGAGCTTAGAGTTCCCAAATTAGATAACAATATCGCCAAAACTACAAAAGATATATATTTAATATAAAAACAATATCAACACTTAAAAATCCATACAAAAGAATGAATCTATAATAATCTATAATATAATAATTTTGTTTATCGTGAAATTAGAAGCTGCCGACCAATGATGACAACCAAACAAAATGTTTTGATGAGTTGGTTTCTTATTCATTTTTAAATAACCATTTATTCTTCTACGCATAATTCTATATAAAAAAACTTATACATTCAGAGTCAGCGTTTTTATTTTATATCAGTGATTTTCAACTTGGGCAATATAAAAAAATAAAAAATTAAATTTTGTTGAGAAAACTTTGGTATTTCATAAAATCTTTCAAATTCATGAAACATAGATTTCAACAAGAAAAGCGCTGCACTGTGAAGGTGATTTTTTCTGCTCTTAAGGTCGAACCACGAAATTTTGTCTAAGAATATGTAAGAAAAATCTTATTATTTTGAGCAGCTGATTCTAAACTTTGAAAAAAGACTGAAGTTTTCTGCCCAACCCTTTTTTAAAACAAATTTTATTATATTAAACCATATTAATCATTAAAACAGATTGGTTTACATATTAAGATATAGTATACAATAAAATGGTATTTAAAGTAAGTTATTTTATTCTACTTATATTATTATTATACATAATCACAAAGTATTTGTGGCACAAAAAATGAAAATGTTTGTTAAATTTGAAAATTTAACAAACATTTTCTTGGAATCTGACTTTCCGAATATTAAGAATCAACAGCATTATTTATTGGCTTGTCCTTGGCCCTAGTAATATTTCAGGGCAGAGGGTGATTAAGACAAAGTATTCATATACAATATTAAGCGGGAAATGGGCCCAAAAAGGTTGAGAACCTTTGATGAAAATGATTTTTTGCTATTTTTTTCAGCATAAAAAAATTTTATATTTGAAAAAACAAAAAATTCTTTATAAAATGGCAATATGTATTAGCTATTTTTTACCTCCGGAGCATTAAGCCGGCAATGTGTGTAATGGTTGAAGTGGGTACTAATTATTATCTATTGATGGGTCACCTGATTAAGGTATTTTCACCATGAAAATGGAGAGTGTTAGGTTAATGTTTTCTTTTAATTTATGATAACACTATTGGGGAAAAATATGTGAAACAATAATTAAAAGGTTTATAAATTAATCTCGCGGAGATAAGGGGAATTAACTGTAGGGAGATTACAAAAGATATTTCATGCTATTGGGCATGGGAAGAATAATTATTTGGTAATTGGATGCTCACACCTCATACGTTTGAAGTTCTGCTACTCCAGGCGGATTCATTAATCAGAATTTTGATTGGAGATAATAACATTGTTTTTTAGTGTTTTTTTAACCATTTGTATGCAAATCTCACAGCAATAGATTCTAAGAATATTAAAAAAAAAAAAAAAAATTATAAAGCGCCCTTGAGGTGATTTTTCACAAAAAACGGCGCTCTTCAAATTGTCCAATTATTATTATTATTATTATTAATTGGGTTGCGAACTTTTGGCATCGATAAAGTCGGAAACCTGCAGTTTATATTTGTAAAATCTTCACACAAATATTTATTTTTTTTTTTTTTTTACATTAACTCCACACAGGAGGCCCTGAGGGAAAAATAATTTCCCTCAGGGCCTATGTCATCTTTGAGGATGCTGTGTGGAGGGTGTTTTTGAGGAGAGGAAGGAGTGAACATGGGTCTTGAAGAGACCCATATTGTAGGAGGGAGGAAACACAGAGGCCGGCAAATCGTTCCACAGCCGAGCTGTTGAACTCAAGAACGAGTCGTAGAAACGACCCGTTCTCATGTGACTAATGTCAACCGTGTACAAATGTTGAGCGCGCGTTTGGCGTGTTTCCCGACTATGCACCGGTGCCGAGGGGATCAATGACGCTAGTTCCTCGGAGCATCTTCCATTGTAATACCGGTAGAACAAGGACAGCATTCCCACCTGGCGCCTGTGCTCTAAAGATTGCAATCCGTTAGTTAAATTAGGAGAATCTATCAAACGGACCGCCCGTTTCTGCACAGAGTCAAGGGTTTTTTTCAGGTATTTTGGGGCTCCAGACCAGAGGTGGCTGCCAAATTCAACCGTGGGGCGCACTTGCGATTTGTACAGGGCTAGCAGTTGTGTACTATTAAAGTATCTGCGTGCCCTGTACAGTATGCCCAGTTTCTGAGAGGCTAATTTAACTCTGGCCTCGATGGAGCCCCCGTACCTGAGCTGGTCACTTAGAGTTACACCAAGCATATCAATGGAAGGCCTGTTCGGGAGAATGCTTCCGTTGAAGGAGACTAGATTATCATTTCGATCCCTTTTAGACGTGATCAGACATGATTGGGTCTTTGAAACATTAAATTCGACGAGGTTATTCTTACCCCAAGAGGAAACACTCTCGAGGTAACCGTCCATTCTTTGTTTCAAAGCCCTCCGAGCCATTGGGGTTTGTGAGCCCTTTGGAGGTTTGTCAAACAAAAAGCTATCATGGACTGTACTGTCGTCCGCGTAGCAATGAATCGGTGCACACGTCAAGAGGTCATTGATGTGCAACAAAAACAAAGTCGGAGACAGAACCGATCCCTGTGGGACGCCAGCATTTATCGAATGCGAGGAAGAGGTGAAACCATCAGCAACCGCCTGAATCGACCTCTCCCTCAAAAAGTCGGCAATCCACATACACAAGGATGCGGGAAGTCCGTAAGAAGGCAGTTTGTTGACAAGCCCTCGGTGCCAAACCCGGTCAAAGGCCTTGGAAATATCCAGTGAAACCGTTTGGGTTTCACCAAAACGTTCCAGGCACCGCCCCCAAACATGCGTCACATACGCGAGAAGATCACCGCACGAGCGGTTCCGCCGGAATCCGTATTGACGGTCGTTAATAATTTTGTTCTTCTCGAGGTATGTGAGCAGTTTGTCGTTGATCACACGTTCCATCACTTTTGACAGAACAGATGTGATCGCTATGGGGCGGTAGTTGGCCGGGTTGGAGCGGTCACCTTTCTTTGGAATAGGGTGAATGATCGCTTGTTTCCAACCGGAGGGCACAGTCCCAAACTTCAGGGACATTTTGAAAAGCTTCGTCAAAATTGGAGCTATTTCTGCAGCGCACCTCTGCAATACCAGGGCAGGTATTCCGTCAGGCCCACTAGCTTTATTAACATCGAGCCCTCGTAAGACTTGGAGTACATCCCGATGCCGGATCCTCAGCTTTTTCATATGAAAACCGCAGTGAGGAACCGACGGCGGGATAGCACCTTGATCATCGAGGGTCGAGTTTTCCGCGAACATTTTGCCTAATAAGTTAGCCTTTTCGGCGGCGGTATTAGCTAGAGAGCCGTCAGTTCTGGTAAGAGGTGGCAGACTGGATTTGCAGAAATTGCGACCTATTGAGCCCGCAAGCGACCAGAACGCTCTGCTGCCATGCGGGCATGCAGCCAGCTTTCTGCTGATCTGCTGGTCGTGCTCAAATTTCGACCTATTTATGATTCTCTTGCTTTCCTTTGACATTTTGTTATAAACTATTCTGTTTTCGGACGTTCGAGATGTGTTGTAGGCTCGATAAGCCGCGTTTTTTCGTCGCACTGCTTCAGAGCATTGTCGACTGAACCACGGCTTTGAGCCCACACCAGTTTCTTTAACAGTGGAATGGATGAAGCCATCCATCGCGGACGCGATGACTTCACCAATTTCCTGGGCACATCTTGAGGGATCCGAAGTCCGAAAACAGACAGTTGACCACGGGAAAGCATTAAAATGTGCCCGCAAACCGAACCAATCTGCAGACCTGTAGTGCCACACTTTTCTTTTCAGCCTCTCGTTTGGCGGTCTGAAGGTTACGGGGATTGACGACGTCACCAGGCAGTGGTCCGACGATCCTAAAGGCGCTGTGACGTCAATCTTGTAACCGTGTGGCACAGTGGTTAGAAACAGGTCTAACAGATTAGAGCGGTGAGACTGGACATCAGGAACCCGTGTGGGCTCCTGAACCATTTGCTCCAGTCCGTGGCAAAGGGCAAAGGATTCCGCTTGTCGTCCAGCTGAGTCTGTTGATGTTATGAACATTGAAGTCCCCCAGGACCACAAACTCTGCCGTAGGGAAGCGGGGCAAGAGGTCATCAATAGTGTTGCTTAAATGTTTGAAGAGCTCGGACGTGTCTAATTCGTTTAGGTTTGGTGAACGGTATAAACACGCATAAAACCTTACCGTACTGGCAAGATTGACGCGCACCCACATTACGTCGAATCTGGAGTTTTCCAGATTCAACATTCGCACACAGTTGACGTCAGCTCGGCTGAAGAGACAGACACCTCCCTTGGGTCTGAATTTGCCCATGAGGGTGAAGCCCGGGCAGTCCAGATAGGAGGCGTCAGGAGGCTCGGCTATCTGTGTTTCGGAGAGGAAGAGAAGGTTAGGATGTTGGGAGAGAAGGTGGTGGTGGACGGAGTTAAGGTTTTTGTGCAGGCCGCGAATGTTGGTGAAATTCACCAATAGTTTTGGCCTGCACCGGGGACTCCTGCTTCTCGCCGTTGTTGTTACGTTATGGTTGTAAGTTTGTATGTTCATATATATATATATTTTTTTGTTAGTGGAGATGGAAGGTCCGGGAAGGAAAGGGTATGAGGGGTGGGTAGGATGCTGGAGATCAGATTGTCCGGGAGTGATGGACGTATGAATCCAACCCACCCACTGCGGTGCAAGGCGATGGGCAGGGAGAGTCCGGTTGGAGAGGTCGCCCAATGCGCCCCGAACGCTGCTGCTGGGTCCCCTCCGGTCACGAACCGGCACAACAGCAGTGGCGGGGTTTTTACACTCGTTGATGGGGCAGCCCACCCTCAGTCGTGAGCCTGAGGGTCGGGCCCCTGTACTACCGAGCGGCCCGGACAACGGTAACCGGTTGTAAAGGGTCTCCCTCAACCAGCATCTCCCAATCCGGCCCGCCACGCAGAAGGTGGGCCGACGCACCCGCCATCAAGACCCGGTCAAACATCACCCCATGAACCCGGGCACCCCTGCTAAGTCACCAAACGTAGCGAACCACTTGGGGTGACCTGTGGCAGAGGTGTTGGTCATCCAATAAATGGTTCCCAGGGCGGCGGTACCCATACCCGCCTACCAAATTATATACTTTCATTATCTAGTCTCCTTCAATGGGAGCAATCTTCCCAACATTCCTATGCTATGCATGGTGTAATTCTAAGTGACCAGTTAGGGGCCTTTCAAGTGTCAAGTTAACCTCAGAAGCAAGGGCACAGGCATGGTGAGGCAAGGTGGGGCGTTTACCCCGCCTTGTCTGGCCGATGCAAGTCCTCTGGGATTGTCAACCAAATCGCAATTTCAAATTTACAGCACTTCATAAGATGATTTTTCCTGCTTCCTTTCATATTCTTTGTATTCATAGAGTCTAAACCATGAAAATGTTGTAGAAGCCTACTTTTTTCGGTACCTACTCTAGATTTTCAATTTGGGAGGCGGGAATGGGTACCGCCGCCCCGGGAACCTTTGCTGGATAACCAACACCTCTGCCATAGGTCACCCCAAGTGGTTCGCTACGTTTGGTGATTTAGCAGGGGTGCCCGGGTTTATGGGGTGAGGTTTGTTCCAGGTCTTGGAGGCGGATGACTAGGACACACTGAACCCCAGATTCCTACCCACCCTTTAAACCCTTTTCCTTCCCAGAACTCTCCCCTCCTTCCTTTCCTTGGAAAAAAGCCCTCCACACAGCATCCCCAAAGATGACATAGGCCCTGAGGGAAATTATTTTCCTCAGGGCCTCTTGTGTGGAGCTCACGTAAAAAAAAAATATATATATATTTTTGCCCCACCCTAAATCAAAACCTGACTACGCCCATGTTCAGAAGTGTACAGTATGCCAATCAGAAGATTGGCATTATGTACACTTCTATCAGAAGTTTGGCATACTGTATAGGGCCCGCAGATACTTTAATAGTACGCAACTGTTTAAATTTTTGACATTAGATGAATTAATGGAGTAAAGATAAGTTACTAACATAATGCGCATGGTTCTACTCAATGGACTTACTTTAGTGGGTCGTTCAAATTGCTATTTCATTTGTATGAACATTTTCTTCGAATCGTATCTGATTTTCTCTTTCAAATTTTCATTTGAGAGTCGCTAACATTGCCTTCAAAGATTATATAATAATTTTATTCTGGGTTACACGCAAGGGTTGTGCAATACAATGTCATCATATTGGCATAGCTTAACTTAATATAAAATTTGGCTATTTATTTAATTCCGTATATGCATTGTATTTTTACACATTTTTGGTATAAATATATTTATAAATCGATAATGGTATACAGAACTATTGAACTTTCTTACCTTGAATAATTTGATTGGCAGACATGACCATGATTGTACTGAGAGCAATACTGAAAATAGCATTTTGTCCAAAATTCAATAAGGCTAAGCTGGAGGATGTTTCAAGAGATGCATCTTCATATTTCTTCAGACTTTCATCGTATCTGGCCAGCTCGTATTTTTCATTGTTGAAATACTGAAGCAAAAAGACTAAACATTAATTATCATGAATGAACCCACCACCATACGAGCATGTACCTAGAGCAAGGTGGTCGAAAAATCCTAATATTATGTTATTACAAAGCAATGGATAAAGAAAAATTTTTAAAATAAAATAAAAAATTAAGAGGGAAAAGGGTGTGAGGGGTGGAAAGAGATATGGGGTCAATGTGTCCAAGAGTGACTCTGTGGTCCAAGAGTCCAAGAGTCCACTGTGGTGCAAGGCGATGCGCGATGGGTCGAGAGAGTCCGGCTGGAGAGGTCAAAAGGTCTCCCTATACGAGTCTCTCCCGATCTGGCCCGCCACGTGGTAGGTGGGCAAACGCATATGTCGCCAAGACCTAGACAAACCTCACCCCATGAACCTGGGCATACCTGCTAAGTCATCAAACATATCAAACATTTGGATTGACCTATGGCAGGGGTGTTGGTTATCCAATTAGATTATAAAATCATGTTTTTATTGTTTCAATTATTTTTTAAAGTTTTTCACCAATATCCTTCCCTTTAAATTTACAAGTTACAACCAAATTGGATTGAAATATGTATTATATATATTATATTGTGAATTTATAATTTTACCTTTACGGTTTCATAATTGATCAACGAGTCAATTGCCTTGTTGCCAGCGTCATTTTCTGCTTGATTCATGTGAACACGGAATTTGGTCCTCCATTGGGTCACTCCAAGAGTATATGCAGAATAAATAAAAACGCAGCCAAATGATACACCTACATTTAAAAATAATTAGTAAACACATTATCATAATATTATGCTAATCTTGAACGTGTTTTATGTATATTAAAGAGACCCACATTTTAAAATTATCTACATGATTACTTTGATTTTGTACTCCATGTAGTTTTAAATGCCGAGGTAGTTATAAATTTTAAATCAAACATGTACAATATATAAATCAGGCGTACATAAGCAGCAAAAAAGTCCATTTGGAGTAACGGTACTGGGTGCCACTTTAGGCCGCCGTGCACAAAATTAAAGACCAAAAGTAAGGTAACAGTTTATAGCTTTACAATATGGTTTATAACATGGTGGTCCCCTTAGAGGAATCTAGTTAGACAAAAAGATTTCACCAATGTTTTTATTTATGTACAAAATTATACGCACAACGTAGAAAACAGTCCATAGTATTATATTCTCATCGATAAAAAATTAAAACAATATGCGCAGCATGTGGTAATGTTGTAAATACGACACTTTGGATGTGCTTGTCGCCCGCCCTGCGGTCAGTCTCTTTCCGGTGTGTACGCTGTTTGGTCGTTAGGGGCCATCCATAAATTACGTCACACCTTAAGGGGGGGGAGGGGAGTAGAGAAGTGTGACATTATGTGACAAGGGGTACAGGGGGTCATCAGCTCTGTGATGTCAAATGTAAAAACCTGAATTATGATTATTTTTATATGTAAAATTGCAAAATGTGTGACGTCACGCTAGAGGGGAGAGGGGTTTCACAAATGTGACGGGGGGACGGGGGGGGGGGGGGGTCAAAAAATCATGAAATTCGTGTGATGTAATTTATGGATGGCCTCTTAGTGGTGTTATTTGAAAGCGGAGAGAAATTACGCGAATTTGGATATTGAAGTCAATGGTATGGTCTTTCAAAATTATTTGAGTGTTTAATAATTTGCCCACTCAACATTAATTTTATTCTTAATTAAAAAATCGTGAAACCAGTGTCAGTATTTACGGTTATTTGCCAAAGTTTGATTAAACTTTCAAAATGGTGGACCAATTTCTATCTCTAAATGAGTATACTAGGTCAATGCTCTAAATGAAACAATTTTCGATAAAATCATTCTTTATCTATTTTTTCTTATAGAATTTGTCTGCTCTTACGTCTGCTCTTTTGACTTTTACAGAGCCTGTACACACGATCTATTATTTGGATATTTTGGAGCTGTTAGAAGAAAAAAGGCAAGTCAAAAGTGAATTGTGATCAAACATGAATGTTTATGAGATTATAAACATTTTGTGAAGAAAAATAATTTTACAAGTCTCAAGGAAAACATGCTAAAGAAGCACATCGTTACATTTCTATAAATCTTTCATAGAAAATGGATTAAAGTCAGAACAAGTACTCTTAAATTCATGTCAATTATGAGATGTCATTAATTCTTGCATTATTCCAATAGGATAAATGTCAGAAGAGCTCCGAAATCTCGAAACCAAGATTTTTTAAAAATCAGAGGATTTCGTTCTCAAAAAACATCGCCTTCTAACACAAATGAAGATTTGTTTCATAAACTACTTATAAGTTCGGATCCTATAATATCCGAAATTACCACAATATAAAGAAAAAATCCCAATGTCTTAAAATTATTGTCGATTTCAGAAGTGCCAGCGAAGAAACTGCATAAGCCTATTGACAGTGCCACTATAGGAACATTATCATTTAGCTAAAGTGACGATAGCGACTCGGCCAGCAGTTCATCAACAAATGTCATTCGGCTTTATTCCTTTATAATGTTATAAATAATACTTTTAAACTAATTACCTAGAATAAGCACACTGCTATTGACTTATGAAAACCATTGTTCTATACGCGTTGTTTTAGTATTTTATTTTAATTTGAAAATTCTGTAACAGTGGTTAAAATAAATGTATATTTTTAAAAGTTTTTTTTTTTCTACGTTGTGACTCTTTTGCAGCATAAGCCATGGAAAAATATTTTTGTCTAGCTAGATTGGGTTTAGGGACCACTGTGCGGCGGCCTGGAGTGGCGCATGGTACGATGTGTGCGTGTAATTGCCGCTATTGTTGTAAATGAAATAAATAAATAATATAATTACGAGCTGTCAAAATACCTTTATATATGCCAAGATTTCGAAACATTTTTATTTTTAAAAGTCACAACATTATTAAATTAGCCTTACTTTAATAAATTAAATGGATTTCTAAGAATTAAATACAATAACAATAAATAAATTTAAACATCTTGTGCATGGTGCGTATACATAAGATGTTCCTGCATAAAAGAGGTACCTGAAGTGCGATTCTATATCTTTTATGAGATCGAAATAGAGATAGATATCGATCGAGATAGATATCGGGCGAGATCTCCTTTCAGATGTGTGATTTTCTAGGGCTGATAAATGAATAAATAATCATGCATACTTGCAGGAATTCGTTAAAACGACCTAAACTGAAATACGTGACAGCTCACTGAAATTCGGACATCGGCCCATAGAAAAAGCAAATAACAGACATAGTAATTCACACAAATTTGACAGGAGATCTCGCCCGACATCTACCTTGATCTCACAAAAGATATAGAATCGCTCTTCTGAGGTATAAAAAATGTTAAATCTTTAAAATAAATTTCGAAATACCTGCAAATGCCAAGCCACCTTTCAAACCAAGAATTGTAGAAACCAGGGCAAGTTCAAATATGGTTGGCACAACATTGAACACCATGGCCGTCAGTACAAAATTAATCGCACGGGAGCCTCTATCAATAGTCTAAAAATAAAAACATAGGTAATCAATTACTAAGACATACAGTTTTATATTAAATGCTGCTCGTCGTGATTATTCGTTGTAGTTACATTACCTTGGAAAGAGCACCAGTTTGTTTTGAAAGATGAAAGTTCAAATCCAAATTGTGAATGTGCGTAAAAACATTGCATGCAAGTTTCCTGATGGAATGTTGAGCAACTCTTGCAAAAACAGCGTTTCGTAACTCATTCAACCCTGCCGCTCCCGATCTTGCGATGCCATCTATAAACACAAATAACCCATCAAATATTAGGTAAAATATTATGACAAAAGTAAGATAAATAAATAAGGTTCTGACTTACATCCAACCAGAAGACTGAAGGCAGCGGTACCCAGCGCTTGAGGGACAGTGGCCATTCCCATCAAGGCCTCTCCATTGACTGTTGCTGCCTCATTGACCCCGTCAATAGCATACTTGAATATGAATGGAACTGTAACGTTCAACATCTTGGCACCCACCAGTAGAGACATTGCTAGTTTCACGCGAGATCTTATGAATTCATCATCCTAGAATTGTTGCAAAAGATATTAATTATAAATTACATATGAAGTAATTTCATAAAGTATGTAATAATAAATAAATAAAATACAGAAGAAAGGTTTCCAGATAAATTTAAGCATGCAAGATTGAAATTTAGCAGCCACATTTAAATTTTATGTTGTGCAGTTTTTGCAGTTATGTATGTTATCTACTTTAAATCTCTTGCAATCTGGAAACTTTTGGACTGCAATGCCAATATCAAAACCTCCTAAGAGACCCAACTAAAAGCCCCTGGATTAAAATACGTATACAGTGAAACCCTCTCAAGACGTTTTCATGCTTAAGAAGTTTGTTTTTTCGGTCCCTTGAAGACTGAAAGGCTCAATTTATCCCACATATATAATGTTATTTACTACCTAATAGGGACACGCTTAATACGCACTTTTTATTTCAAAAACACTTAATATCAGTTAAATAATAACGAGAAGTAAGTATT
Organism: Glyphotaelius pellucidus; assembly: GCA_936435175.1. Lineage (NCBI taxonomy): Eukaryota > Metazoa > Arthropoda > Insecta > Trichoptera > Limnephilidae > Glyphotaelius > Glyphotaelius pellucidus. The sequence goes on along the minus strand of OW386537.1, from coordinate 33,727,361 downwards.
TCAGTTTCTGGAATTGGAAAATAATGCATATTAGTAGACATTTCATTAAAAAACAGACAATTTCAAATCTTTTCTTCACGCCATGTTTTGATATAATAACATTAAATAGCTTTTTAGGCCAGTTTTTTTTCCTTTTTTAATTAAACCCAAACTAAGAACCTAAGAACCTATTTTAGGGTCATGTGTTAATATTTTGGATTAAAAAAGAGAAGAAAAAACTAACCTCAAAACTTTGACATCAATGACAATGGCCGCCAAGCGAATATTCGTAATTAATTTTAACGAAATAACTATTAAAATTCATTATTTTTCAATTCCGGAAACTGAAATACTTACTTCCCATTATTATCTAACTGATGTTAAGTGTTTTTGTGATAAAAAGTGCATATTGAACGTGTCCCTATTAGGTAAATATTTACCAATGTTTTTTCCGCTTAAGAAGTTTTTTTCCGGTTCTTTGGAAAACTTCTTAAGGGAGTTTCACTGTAACTGAAGGAATATAATGTCACATACCTTCGGCCAAATATAGGCCATCATCCCTCGCAGCATGTCCGTTGAAGTTACGGGTTTCACATCTTTCCCGAGGTTGACTTCTTCTCGAGATAAAAAAGACGCACCTGGATGAAAGCAGTCTCGCTTTTGGATTCCTAAGGAAGGGGTAGAACTTAGTGGGAGGAACAGAATGGGAGCACAGGATGTAAGGGTGAGGAGTTGTGCAAGCGACTAGGTGAAAAGGACTACGCAAACGAGGGAATAAAGCACTGCAATCATCCACTGTTAAAACGAAAATATAGCAACACAAACAGTTATGGAAGCATTAATTACATATTCATATAAAAAAATGTGAAAAATTTCAAAAGAGGTTAACATGAAGTCTATTATAATTTTCAAGTAGTAACCATCTCTTAGAGAAATATATTCAGTACATGCATTTTCTTTCAATTTACATGTACATCAGTATCTATCATCTTGATGCTAAATATTTTTATTTGAATGCAGGTAATATGATTTGTGAGAAGCGTAGTAAAAAGAAACCAAGAAGAACAAGAACAAGCAAGAGTCATTCAAGTAGGTACTAGATTTCAATATGTCGAAGGGCAATCAAAACTAATTATGAAAGACGTGAACAACAATCGAGAACAGGATGAAACAAGATAGCAAAACACAAGCCAAAATTTTCTAGATAAAATTCAAAATGAACAACAATATATTTTTTATTTACTTAAATTTAATTAACAATTAGTTTATTTATTTAATATAAACGGTAAACATATACCATAAACACGGATTACTTATCACAAAATCATAGTTAAATAAGAAATAATAAAAAAGAGTACAACAGTTAATTGTGGCTTTTGATAAAGAAATGACACCAGAGATACAATTACATATAAAATTCTATAGCGCAAATAAAATTAATACTGATTGAAAATATTTGATAGTATAGCTTTCTTGTACCTAGCTTCCATGCAGTTAAATAGATCTGCCACATCTGCATATCTATTAGTAACTTCATGTAATCTAGGTACAAGCGAGTGTTTCATATACTCAGTCCGGTTATTGTAGCATTTACAGGAATTTAGAATGAGTGGCTCTCGTGGGTTAGTTATTTAGTTGCTGGAGCGGACTTAAAACTTGACTTTTAGTTATAAAGTAAAAAAAATAAGATGTCCGCCTCTTTGCAACTATGGTAAATATTCTACCAACCGCCGTACTTTCATTGGGGACAAATTTTGAAAATTACACTACATTTCAACTTAATTACTCCAAAAAACAACTAATTACATCAGATAAGATGGTAAAGGATGCATTAAAATTACTTTGTTTTTTATCAAAGTTCAAAATATCCCTCGTAACACGATTTCTTTGCCACCATTTTAATTTTTTGGTAAATGTTTACAAAATAGGGACACGCTTAATATACACTTTTAAAAAACAAAAATAAATTGTAGTAGTTAGATATTAACTAGAACTAAACAATTCAGTAACCGGAAATTGGAAAAAGTGCATTTTAATAGTTATTTTGTTAACTTTAATGAACGCAAAATTTCGTTGTTCAAGGACTGCCATCTTTTTAATTACGACGCCAAACACGGACTTTTAAAAGGAGAAATCACTTTGTATCACTTAGATAATAATAAGACAAACGTGTTGCAATTTTAGGAAATGATAAATAATGCATATTAATCATTATTTTGTTCGTCTTCGTAAGTGCGAAAAATCATTACTCATTATGAGTGCCATATCTGCGCAACCGTGACTCGATTCGCAAATAAGCACTGCCAACCCAAAAATACAAAAGCATTTACGTAACCAGTGGCTATAAATAATATAATAATAATATTACTATAATGAAAGTAGCTAATTCAAATTATTCCCAGCGCTGGATTGGGTTGAGGTTCAAGTGCATGTCATCATCGGCTTTTCTTTTCAATAAGGTATATGTACATCCCAGGTTTTGAATGGTTTGTATGGCAAGCAGGATTTGTCTAATGAGTATGTGTAATTATTCCTAGAACAGATGTGTGTAATTTTTTTTATTTTTTAAAGGCGGAGACGGTTTACACTTAGCACTTGCTTCCCGTGAGCACTTAGACCGTAGGCCCATTGTGCTATCTCCCATTTTACCTCAATCCTTTAATAACAACCCAGTCCCTTTAATAAAGTTCACCAGGGTTGTCACTGGATATGTGGCTATGTCTTCTGGCTCTACTGTATGTCTCCCCAGGTATCTGAGCCAAGTTCCCACCAGGGTAGGACATTGGCATCATAAGTGAATTGAAGTCTCTTCATCCTCCTCACATTTCCTGCATCTATTGGTGATTTCCACTCCCAATATCTGCATGTGTCTCCTGAGATGGCAGTGTCCCGTTAGTAGTCCTACCAGTTCCCTCAGCGAGTTTCTGTCCATATTGAGTAGTTTCCTGGTTCGTCTAGGTCTGGTCCTTTTATGAGTACTTTAGATTGTCTTATTCCAGGTGCCCTCTCCCATTCTTTACAGTGCTGGGATTCGACCCACCTATCAATATGTAGTTTTATGTGGCAAGCTGCTACTTCTACGGCCGGCTCGCATCCCACAAGTGGTGTGTAATAATACCTAGAATGAAAATAAACAAAAGAGCATGCACGCAATTTTCTTTTCAATAAGATATACATCCCAGGTTTGTAATGCAAGCAGGATTTGTCTAACGGGTGTGTGTAATTATTTCAATACCTTTCTAACAAAAGAACATGGAAAGAAAGGTATCAGAAAATTTACACAAACCCTTTAGACAAACCCTGCTTGCCAAACCATTCAAAACCTGGGCTGTATATCTTTTTGAAAAGTAAAACACATGCGCGTTCTTTTATTTATTTTCGTTCTAGGTATTAGAATAATTACATATACCTGTTAAACAAACCCTGTTTGCCGTACAAATCATTCAAAACCTGGGATGTATATCTTATTTAAAAGAAAAATGCGTGTGCATTCTTTTATTTATTTTTATTGTTTTAAAATAGTTTACATATGGTTTATATATAAACTATTTGAACATATAAACCATACGATGATGATACGCAGCTTGAACTTCAACTCAGTACCTGTAGTACCGGGAATAATTCGAATTAGGTACTTTCGTTATAATATTATTGTCTATATAAAAAGTGCCTTTGAGGTGATTTTTTACAAAAACGACACTATACAAATCATCCAAATATTATTATTATTATTATTATATCATTTCTAGCCACTGGCTTCATTAATGCTTTTGTATTTTTAGGCTTGCGAGTTTCATCGCAATTTCAAATGGCACCGTTTTACATGACACGCATAATGAGTAATGATCTTTCACATTACTCATCATTTATAAATAAATATCTCAAATATTTATCATTTACGAATATTGCAATACATACTTCTTATTATTATCTGACACAAAGTGATTTTTCTTTTTAAAAGTGCATATTCACCATCGTAATTAATAACATGGCGGTCCTTGAAAAATTATATTTTGCGCTTTTAAAGTTAACAAAATAACCACCATTATTTTTCAATTCCGGTAACTGAATTACTTACTACGAACTATTATCTAACTTATACAATTTTTAAAAAAAATTTTTAAGTGTGTATTAAGTGTGTCCCCATTTTGTAAATATTTACCACTTTTTTTTGTATAGTCAACATTTGCGTGTTTCGTTTACCTAAACTAAGAACCCAATAACCTATTTTGTGCATGTAAATAGTTGTTTTATGGAGTAATTGTTTAAACAAAGTGTAATTCTCACAATATGTGCCTAAAAGTGTGGCATTTAGTGGAATAATTACCCAAATTATTATGATGAACACCTTTTATGCGGTGCTGACACTTTCTGGCAAGCAATTAATTCTATGATATTTTTACATCAATTGGAAGCGAAGAAGTACCATTATTAAATTCTGTTTGGAGTTCATAAATAAAATAGAATTTTAAAAGTTTTGATTCGAATGAGGCGGACGGTACATTAATATATACTATGCTTTACTCAATAAGTTACAAATTTAGGGGACTGTCACTTAATTTACCTGAGGGAATTTTCAAGGTTTTTCTTTTCTTTCCTAAAACAGCTGCCAAAACACTATTTCCATACTTTGAATCAACCCCTGGAACACTGGCAGGTGTAGATGCTGACGTACTTTTACCCTAAAAGAGATTTTCGCACAGGGAGATAAGATCATACAAAACATTTCCTACAGCCAAAGACAAGATTTCTAAAAAGGTCCATAGTTTCAATTAATTTCATTTGACGATAATTGTTGATTATGATCATATTTATTGCTTACCCGTAAAACGTGGTTGAAACAAGCAGGATGTCCACAATAAATATAGGGAATAAAATAATTATTTTTATTTACAAAATTATAATTTTGCCGCAAACCTCGAGAGATATATCTTCTGGCTCCGTGGACAGTAAGTTGAAAAGACATTTTGTACAACCGTGATAACGATTAGGTTAAGCGAATGGAAATATTCCCTACATTTATCTTGTCAGTGTTATTTAGTAATTTGGCGGAAAATTTCGTTTAATTTCGATGATAGTTACGAAACATCAAATTTGACAAGCTGACAACTGACAAGTAGTGGCGAAGTACGTATTTTCTTTTTCTATGGTAAAAACAGTGTTGTCAACTCGATTTTTAAAATGAAGCTAGACGTCACCCGTAAAGCAAGCAGCTAAAAAGAGCTAAAAGTTAGGCCGGAATTTACCACTCTGGGGGGAAAGTCGTCTAAAGAAATTTGATAAGAAATTTCGAAAGAAAGATTTTTAAAACAAATGGGTCCTAAGGAAATAAATCTTTAATTTGCCATTTTTCGTTGGCGACTTTTGCATAAAAAAGGAGCTATTTTATCTGAAAACCGAACAAAGATTCATGTGTTTTTGGTTATTAGCAGTTTCTATGAACAGTCGACATCGCGTCCTAAAGGTATTTACCTATTTTTCTCTTACGTAATAAACAAAAAAAAATTAAAAATGCCGCCGAACTGACTGAAATTTCGGAATCTTACTTAACACTAACTTTGCTATAATCAAAAAGACAAGATTGATGAACGAGCTGTTCTGAGTCAACAAAGGGATACTTGAGTTAATCTTACGGAGGTAAAATTATGATTCAAACTATTTATTAAAAATACCAGGGTCCTAGCATGGTCAATCGGTAAGGATTGATAGGATAATTTTTATAACCTTCCCTAGGACAACTGCAGATCCCTAACTGACAAACAACAGTTGACGTCGAATATTTTAAGAATACTTAGTTATTATGAACTGTAACCTACTAATTCGTTGGTCATTTGTAATCATGCTAGGGAATGATGAGAAGTTACCAAAAGTTATCCTATCAATCCTTATCGATCGACTGTGTTAGGGGCCTGGGCCAAACTTCCACGGAAAGGTCTGGGCCCAGGACCCCAATGTGGGGGGGCTGGCCATGACTTTTTTTACAAATATTTCAAGATATTTCCTAGAGCCCAATTCTGACGGTGCCACTTGCTAAATACCAAAATAGTAGTATACATATAGAGCAGGTCCCGGGTTCGATTTCTTTTGCGGGTTCCGGCTCCGAGGTTCGCCTCCGGTCGCACCCGTGCGTCTCGGTCCGAGCCACTTGCGAGTCAGTCGGGAGTGACTCCGGGACTTGCTCCAAGAACTCGAGTACTTTTAAAAGGAAGTGCGTCTCGGAGGCCTCCGGCAAAATGCAGAACTTACCATCTCTAGTGGTAATCCAAAGCATTTTCCACTCGGCTGTTAGCCGCTTAAAGCTGTTATGTTTTGGAAATTTCCGTTTCAAATAAAAGGTTCCTACTGAAAGTTTTTTAATTTACAAAAACACTAAAGGATTTTCGTCCGTATATTGTATAATACTAAATTTCCCAAAAATAAAAGTCAAAAATATTGGTTTGCCCTCTGAACTAGTAAAAATTTTGGCTACGGTGCTTTTCCCATGTCTGCATTCTGCATGAATATTATTTTTTTTTTCCACTCCCTGCACCCATACCACGTAGGCACCAGTGGCGGTCCGTGAGTTTTCAGTGAACTAGAGTGCTAAGATTGAAAAATACGACGTTATTGATGTTGTTGTAGCTGAAAACGAATTTTTTGTTTTTCAAAATTTCATCTTTTTGTCTGAAGATTTTCGGTATTCTGCCGAAATTTAGTTGATTTTTTAACGGGTGCAATGGTTAAAAATATCGACGACACCAGAAAGCACAGTCCCACCCAGTCAAAACTGCCGATAGGCCATCTTATATTTCAATAACTTTATCAGAACCCCTGTGCCTATAATTCAGGGCCTGACAACTATATATTTGTAAATTATATAATATGATTAGGAAATCTATAATTGGTTTTTCAGATAGGTAAATTAAACATGTATAAATTAATCAAGTTGTAAACTGTTGATTTCCCTAAAATAAAATAAATAAATAAATGATAATATACATTTCGATTGAATCGTTGAATCTTCTTATTTACTCTATGTTCGAATTTCTGGCCAGATTATGTATCACATAGAATCTAATACAATGAGATTTTTCCACCGGCGTGGCTGGTAAAAATGGTTCAGTTTTCAATCTTTTTTTAGGCGTCTCATTAAATTATCAACTGCGGCGTTGTTGTAAGGTAAAATAATTTTTAAAGTGTGATTTCGTCGATCGAAAAAAATCCTGAATAGCTTTATCCAAACTCCTAGATGCGTTTGACGCGTGTGCAAACAAGTATCAAGCAATAGTTGAACATTAAAGGAAACGTCGCAATACTCGATTGATCGATCAAACACAGTCAACAAAAACAGCCAACAAGTAGTGTTGCCAATTCTGCTCTTTTAAAGGTTTCCATGATAACTCAACAAAGTGGCATTTCAACACCCTAACGTAACCGATTTCCTTTTCGATTTCGTAATCAATTTTTTTTTTCATCACTTTCAAAATGACTTTTCAAAGAAGTGATGGAGTGCCCTTTTAGAGCTACGTTTAGCTCTAAATCGAAATGCCCTAACAGTGCGTAGGACTCTTTACGAACCTCAAAAATCTTTATTAGGAACTGATTCTCACATCCCCCCCTCTTCTCCACCAACAGGTGGAATGGTGGAATTAACATTTTTGAATCAAGTATTTTGTGGGGAAAATGCGAGGATTCTTATTTCTTTGTTATCCAACCATATCGAAAAACAATATTAACACGTGAAAATGTGGGTACTTTGAAACAAATGCATTGGCAACCCTCCGCGTCAACTGTCAATGTCAAATGTCAAGTTAAATAATGTGAGGCATGGTACGTTATCTTAGCTCACTTTTTTGAAAATGTGGGTCTTGAATTGTGAATATTGCCTATGTGAAAATACTAAATAATGATGGGAAGAACTTACCGCAATCGTAAATCTTCATTGAAGAAAACAGAAAACTCATTTATTGAGAAATCCGCAGAAATAATATCGCTTAACAAATGGATAAAATTGAATGGATTTCAAAAATGTAAAAAAATACGACTCGCCAATTTTACAGAAAGTGGACGCGGTGTTATGGCCGCCGAGAAGATTCACCCTGGCGATGTTTTGATGGAGATTCCTTTTAATTTAATACTTAATATGAACACTTTAGAAAACGATAAAAACTTTAAACTATTGTTTACCCATGTGCCAAACTATAACATAAACCAACCTCAAAGTTGCCAAGCATTACTGTCGTTTTACATATCGTTTTTAAAAATGTCAAGTTCATCTTCATATTGGTCGTATTATATAGACACAATTCCTACCAATTTCACTGTGCCATACTTTTGCACTGATAAACAATTGAAATGTTTCGATGAAGGTATTCAAAATATTGTAGAAACCCAAAGGCTATCTGTTTACACTGCCTTTCGCTACTTCAAAAAATTATTGATTTTGTACAGTAATGTGTTTTCGAATACAGAGTTTTCAAATATGATTTCTTTATTTACTCTGGAACTTTACACTTGGGCATATTTTGCAGTGAATAGCAGATGTGTGTATTTAGATCCAGAAATCATGAATAACCTTCCATTTAACAATAATGATTCAATGCATTTCAAAAGTTTGCTTAGCGATTTACCAAATTTAGGCTTAATTCCCTTTTTAGATATGTTTAATCATTCATCAAAGGCTGAGACTGGTGCCAAACTTATGTACTCATTAAATTTTCATAGTAAAATTGTTTCAAATATTGTTTCGGAGAAGGGATCATTAATATTTAGATTGACATCTTTGTCTGGTTATTCTAAATTTGATGAAATATTTATCTCCTACGGACAGCATGGCAATTTGAAATTATTAACCGAGTATGGATTCTGTTTGCCCCTCAATCCTTTTTCCATAGTAAATTTCTCATTTGATAGTGTCTGCAATTTTTATTCTAAAAATAAAACTTCTTGCACTATAACCAAAGAGAAATTTAAATATATTACTAAGCATGGAATCAATACAGATTTGTATATTGATAATAGTGGATTAAGTTATAATTTTCAGCGGCTCTTATTTCTTTTAGCAGATAATGATATAAGTACATGGGATGTAAAAATATATTCTGCCGAGTTTGACGATAGAGACTTATCAAATATATTCAAATTAGCTATGCCAATCTTATCCCTAAGGAAAAAAATATATCATGAAATTTTATTATTATTTTCAGAAAATCAAGATAGTGATATTATAATGCAATGTTTAAATTTGTTCAGAAATTATGTTCATATTATTGATAATTTTTTGGTTTCTTTTGAGTAAATATTACTTTTACAATTTGTACATGCCATTTTTATTATTATTTAATTTATTTTCAAGTTATCAGATATTTTGTTTACGCATGTGTAGGTAAGTATAATTGGCGTTTTTTAGGCACCTTGTGTTTTCCAGCAGATGGAGTTTTTCTTTGGTACTCTGTTACTCGCTTTTTGCAAAATTAAACACGTTTTGATATATTTGATCTTAATTTTTTTATATTCTTCATTTATATTGATTACAATGTGACTAGGTTTTTGCAACAGAACACATTTTTTCTCTAAATATCAAGGCAAAACAAACTTCTTTTGTTTTAGAACAATTTGAATACTGAAAAATATTGGAATAAACATTTAAATGCCTACCTCTAGCATTAGTACCCTTTACACACAGAGTTCGGAGCGGGACGTGCCCCGCGCAACTTCAGGCTGCCGCGCAGAAAAGTCTCACAGTGAACTGCGCTGTAAACCGTTATCTTACTTTCGGTCTTTACTTTTCTGCGCGGCGGCCTGAAGTGGCACGGGGCACGTCCCGCTCCGAACTCTGTGTGTAAAGGGTACTATTAAGTACCTCCCCACAGGATATACAATAGTACCTACAGATGGCATTATCAATTTTATCCAATAATCATTCTATTTATTTGTGAAGCAAGTCAGCGATAAACAAAATCCAGAGTCATATCTTTGATTTGATCAACAACAACACATCCTGTACAAAATCAACTGTAATTGTCAATGTATTTCTGTAAAAAATGAGGATTATTACTGCACAAAATAGATAAGCCAGAGCAATTAGACATGAGTTCATTAGAAAAAAAATTATAACCAAATATTTTGGATGACTTGTCTTCAAAGTAGTGAATAAATTCAGGTGTAAGAGGTTGGTCACATCTAACTAAGTGTAATGCGTAATGACTGCTCCTTTGAGTGTAGGAATGATGTTAACGGATGTTCTCTTTGGCGTAATGTTTACGAACGAACGGGTGAAGAACTTTGCCTCATTGATTCAACGCAGAACAACTAGAAAGAGATATTTCTTCCAGAAGACAGAATGTGCTTGACCGGGCCGTGGCACAGCTTGCCCTTTGCAGTTTTACACCATCAGTTGTAACAGCACCAGAGAGATTGTCCCTGACTCCTGTGATATTTTATGTTTATTCATAATGTGGAAATCATTAATTTCTCTTATCCCTTTCCGACCGGCTTCATACGAGCGTGAGTTTGTCTTTAAAAAAATCTTGATCTATACTAATATTATAAAGAGGAAGGATTTGATTGTTTGTTTGTTTGTTTGTTTGCATCGAATAGGCTCCGAAACTACTGAACCGATTTGAAAACTTCTTTCACTGTTGAGAAGCTACACTATTCCCGGGTAACATAGGCTATATTATATTTAAAAAAAATTAAGGATCCTTACTAAAACTCCAATAATGTAACCCAAGGTGTAAAAAAATTACCTAAAATATTCTTTACATCGCGTGCGCTGCAAAAACTATTGATGATAGAATAAAATAATGTACTACGACTTTGCAGAACACATCATTATCTACAAAAAATGTCGGAACAGCATATGTCTAACTATTATAGTTATGCCACAATAAGTGTTCTTTTATTTTAAAAATTTAATTGAAATGCCGCCGCTAGAAAAGACTCTTTATTTGTATCTTGGTATTAATTCTTATCAAAATAAATTATTTTATATTCGAGACTGCTTCAATGCCTTTATATAACATTTTGAATTATTCAATTCGGACATCCCATCTAAAAGATATCACGAGTTTAAAAATGTAAATATTAGACAATGTAAGCGTCACTGGGGTACGGGCGTTACAGGAGGACACCAACAATCAAATCTTTCCTATCTTATATATAAAAATCAAAATTTTGTTTGTTCGTATTTTATGCGCTGCCATACCGTTCATCCGATTGCGATGAAACTTTGGTGATTTGTTGTGCGCACGCCCGCAAAGGATAAAGGCTATTTATAATGATAAGTTCTGGCGTTATTAAATTTGAATTAATGAAAATGTGCGTTTTTCATATATTTTAGCGGCAAGGAGGAATGGTAGGGGGAGGGGAACGGGGGAGGTGGGGTACGTGGGTGGGAAGACGAGGGATGGGAAGGCGGGGAAGGCGGGGAAGGTAGAAGGGAAACGCGAAAGGGGAAGGGGACTCGGGAGGTGAACGGGGACGCACGGGAAAGGACATTCAAGGATAAATTGATTTATTTGCATTGCAACGCAAGCCGTGCTTTGTGCTTTGAGTTTTAGCTTTAAGCTTTGAACTTTAAGATTTGCTAGATTTGCTATAAGCTCAAAGCTTAAAGCACAAAACTTATATTCAAAGTTTAAGCTCAAAGCTTGAAGCTCAAAGCTTAAATCTCAAAGCCTAAAGCTCAAGGCTTTAATCTCAAAGCTTATAGCTCAAAACTTAAAGCTCAAAGCTTAAATATCAAAGTTTGAAGCTCAAAGCTTAAAACTCAAAGCTCAAGGTTAAAGCTCAAAGCTTAACTCTTCAAAAATTTTAAAGCTCAAAACTTGAATATCAAAGCTTAAAACTCAAAGCTTAACCCCTCAAAAATTTGGCGTATTTTGTCAAAAGGTATAAATAAATGTTTCGATATATATCGACTTTGCAATAAAAATTCTAATAAATGGAAAATTTGTAAACGTATCCAAAAACTAAATACTGGTTTTGAAAGGTGATGAAATACGCTTAAATATTATAAATGGTATTATTAGAAATTACAAAAATTAAATAAAAAAATTTTAATGTTAACTTTAAAAAAATTTTAAAATGCTCAACTGACATTTTTGATATTAAAATTACTGATCTATAGAAAATGTGTTTGTTTCTGTCTATGTGTGTGAGGTGTTTTGCGTTGCTAAACCGTTCATCCGATTGCGATGAAACTTTGGGGATTTGATGTGCGCATGCCCGCGATGGTTTCTATATACGATAGTGAGTTTTGGCATCGCTATCATACATTGCTAACCGTTCATCCGATTGCGATAAAACTTTGGGGATTTGATGTGTGCAAGCTCGCGATGGTTTCTATACGTGTATAGTGAGTTCTGGCATCATCTGGGACGAATGGGAAAGGGTTAGTAGAGCGAATTTTTTTCTTTATTAAGTGGCATAGCATATGCCGGGAACTCGCTATTGTATTTAAATGCCTGTGTCAGAATTTGGTAAATTGAATTATGTAATAGAAAATACCTACCCTAAAATTCTAAATCTATACTAATATTATGAATGCGAAACTGCGTGTGTTTGTTTGTTACGATTTCACGCATAAACTAATTGACCGATCTTAGTAATTTTTTCACCAATAGAAAGCTACATTATATGCGAGTAATATAGGCTATATATAAAGGTAAGTTCTGACGTTACGAAATTATAAATATTAATATATTATATTTATTTTACGTTTTCTATCGAAAATGGCGAGTTATTGCTAACGTCAGAAGAAAAGCAAAACAAAGCGTTGCCGTGAAAACCATGTTGATATGTATTTTTTAATTCAGGCATCGTAGTTAATATTTATTTCTAAAAAATGAATCGCCGAAATGTATTTACGCGCATGACTTCCGAACGACTGCACCAAATTGGATTTTACTACTGGTGAGCTCTGGCATTATGAAATATGCAAAAGGTGGCATGCGAGCTGTTTGAAAACTGAATGTACCGGAAATAATGTATGAAGTGCGGGAGGGGGACTCGGGTAGGGGGTTCGCGGGAGGGGGAGGAGGAAAACCCGGGAGGGGGAGGGGGCACCTGGGAGGGGGGGGGAGCTTGGGAGGGGGGTCCGCGGGACGGGGAAAGGGGTAGTGGAGTGGGGGGAGGGAGGTGGAAGAGGCGGAGTGGGAACGCGAGAGGGGAAGAGGACGCGGGAGAGGAAGGGGAGGCGGAAGGGGAACGGGACGAATGGGAAAGAACACGCAGGAGAAAACAATTTATTTATTAAATGGCATGGCAACGCATGCCGGGTACCAGCTAGTAGCCAATAAATCTGTTTCCGGTGTCGATTGAATGTGTGAGAGCTGCTTAAGCAGGGTACCTTAGCGCACTTGAGTTTTAACCAGTAAGTTGCTAAGCCCCACGGAATCATAATTAAGAGCTTTACTGGGATCGAATTTTTGCCGGTCGGAAAGGTTTGAGTTGTATTGTCGTAAATCATATTATTCCATGTAGCTGTGATGAAAAGAGTTTGGGCAATTTCGGAATGGCGAGGGGAAGGGGAAGGTGGGGAAGTACCTGGCTATTCACATATGGTCACCAAATATGGCTAAAGTCATTTTAAGCAATATTTCGATTTCGAACGGTGGTCTTTCACGACTTTCACCAAGGCGATACTGAAAATATCTACCAACCTGGGGAAATCCTTACACGAATAAAATTATTCTCAAACTTTCTCTGTCATATGCTTGTTATATTAATTTGCTGAATGAGACTTGATGTGAAAATTTTAATTTGTACAAAAACAAGGCACTAATAACTTCGATTCTACATCATCAGTGTAAAAGTAACACTGAAAATATTCTCGGGAGTTTCCCTTTCATTTCGAACATTAGTTTTATTAAAATAATTAGCAATATATTATAAATAAATCATTTGCAATCAGTCGCTTACCTCCACTTGCATTGCAATAAATTTAAATCTCCCGGTGAAAATGAATTTTAAGCTGCGTCACGACTTTCTAATCAAACTCCGCCCTATGAGCGAATCTTGTGAATACATTTTTAATGAACCTTGGGTCTTGGGTTTATAATGTAGCTTCCGGCGGCATAATTCTGTTATTAATTATAATTTGAAATGCTTTCCTCTGAAACCGTGATTTTAAAGAAAAAATATACAGTTAGTTCAGAAATACCCCGCGTCAATATTTTTCCCCAAATTTAGAAATATTTTATTTTTTCTATTGGTAACATTTCCTGTACTTCATGTTTCTGAATGCGGGAAAAATTAACGGCAAACTGCAGAAATCGCACGATTTTTCAAGTTGACAGAAAGTTAATTTGCCGAAACTGGCAAGAAACAAAATATTTATTATTACTTTCATCAATTGAGTTTTCCGTACTCTCAAAATATAGAATTTACGGCGACAGTTTTGTAATGGCAGACGTTCAACAGAAAACCAAGAATGCCGTGACACTCCGAGGATCTGCACAAATTATCCGAGAATATTTGCGTAAGTTCAAAAGTTTATAAATATATTTTCTCTTGTTTTTTAGATATTTATCATTCGTAGGGTAAATAAGCTACCGGTTATTGTTTTCGGGCATTATCATAAGTTTGTTTCAAATATATACCATGCCGTTTTATCACAAATACTCGTTCATGTTGGAACTCGCAACAACATTTAGCAATTTATTTTACCATAATTTTTTATCACTATTATTTCTGCCATAAAAATGTTTTCGATGTATGACGTGGATGGAATTTCTTTATTGTCAGAGTTTATATTATATTAGAAAGGATAAGCTCATTATCCCTTTGTAATAATATCATCAACATCAACACGAAAATAAGATCAGCTGCGACTGTATGAGAACTTCTATGCTTGTCCCAAAATAATGTTTAGGGCTCCTAATACCTAAAGCTTTTCTTTGTTATTTTAAATTTGTACGAAAATATATTTAGGCTGATGATATTTACGTGATAAAAATAAGTAAATATTATCATTAGTGTTTCTAAGCCTACTCAACTTATGGAAAGTGGTAGATCCTGCGCATGTGAAGCATAAATCATTTTGTCATTTTCTAATTGTTTTCAGAATTTGCTGTCAATTCAATAATTTTTCAACGTGGGATATATCCTCCTGAGACGTTCAAAGCCGAACACCAATATGGAATCCCTCTTTGGATTTCAGAAGATCCAGGAATAAAATCCTTCATTAACAGTTTACTCTCCCAAAGTGAAGGTTAGTAAAGTTACTTATCTTTCAAACTCCACTCACACAGTTTTTTTTTTTAGCTATGCTTTTTCACTTCATAATTTTGGATGATATCTGATTGAAATGAGAGAATTAGACTTGTCTTACGATTTTTCCCACTGGTTTTGAAGTAAGTGGAAGTTAGGCGCAAACCGTGCTTTTTATGAAAAAAAATTGATGCCCTTAATAAGGTTTCTTTGGTTATCTTCGCCAATAAGTGAATGTGATGAAAGTCCAATGAAGGTTATAGCCGATCTTTCTACCATCCTCACAGTACAAAAACAAAGACCCTTTTAAATTTTTTAATATTTACTCTTGGTTTTAATATTCCTTCTACCTACTTAATACATTACGTCCCAATGCTGACTCCATGTCAGCCAGACCCGGCCAGCATTGGCGTATTTTTGGAAAATTTACATATTTTAAGGGAGGGGGAGGGGGGAGGGTAAGGTTTTTAAAACTCATTTTTTTAAATACATTCTAAATGTACAACATGTCGAGAGTATTGTGTCAAAATTTCAAGTAAATCGGAGCAAAAATAACGAAGATACAGCATTTCAAGCGAACGGCCCTCTTGCTCTATTCAGGTATATTTCGAGTATAAAAAAACTTTAAATCGATTTTCTCGCAAAAAAATTTTTAAGTCCGTGAACATCATAACTCAAAATTATTTGACCGATTGTTTTGAAATTTTGTACACTATTTTTACACATAAATCAACAGGTAGTGACGAAGAGTTTTTTTTTTACCATTTTTTTCCATTTTATAATAACAAATTCACGGAAAATTTTAGCAAAAATCGCATTTTTGACTTCAAAACAACATGCTGCAAAAAAAACAATTTAAAAAAAAAAAAAACGCTTTGTCACTACCTAGAAAAACTTATCACCTTTTAAAACCAATTTCGAGTTTTTTTTTTTCAAATGATCCGTTAACGAGTTATGATGTTCACCGCATAACACCTTTTTTTCGAGGCGCCTCCGGAGATTCACCCTCACGGACTTATTTATTAATATTTTTAATAATTTTTTTTTTCAAAGATACTTCAGATGTCGCACTATAACGTGTATACAAAAGAAATAAACCAACATTATTCATATCCAAAAAAAAATCATGAAAATTTGCCCTTTTTTTCCCCTTTAAAACCTTACCCCCCCCCCTTAATGACCTCTAACTGGATTATTTGTATTTCGATAGCTGTGTGATAAATTTATGAATTAAATTATAAATTTTCTCTTTGATAACTATGAAAGGGAATGATTATAATATGTACATGCAGGATGTAACAGCACGTACCTGAAGTATTTTAACCAGCGATTCTTGAGCATATTTGGAGTACAAAAAGTAGATGTCGTTTTGCTGTCTGATGATTTTTTCTATAAAAAAAAATTTCATTAACACATCGTCACTATACGTCGTCACGTCGGGATCATGTGAAACGAGCGCCGTTTTGTGTTGTTCTGTGCTGCTGGAATGAGATGGAGTTCTTTTCACGTGAACCGACTAATCAGTTGCGACACGTGATGAAAAAATATTTTTATTGTTTTTAATTGAACAAAACTTATCATCGAACAGCAAAATGACATCTAAATTTTTACTCCAAACATGCTCAGGAATCGCTGGTTAAAATCCTTCAGGTGCTTTCCGTTACATTATAAAATATATATTTTATAAAAAAGAATTCTCTTATTCCCCCCATTAAGGGGACCTGTGCTGAGGCAGACTGAAGTTATTTAATTTAAAATTAGGTTTGTCTTCTATGCCTTTTTTAAGGTTATTTCATTGACCCCTTTCAGCCAGACTTATATATGCTGCACTGTTTGAATACAGGTGCATTAATATTTGTACATATGTAGTGATTAAGACAAAGACAAACCTTTCATCGATTTGGTGAAATGGTCATTAGACGGTCTGTTGAACTTGTGCTATTATTTTTATTTATAGGAAAATGGTTGTTACCTCACAGATGATAACTTTTTAATTTATGATCACATATTGTTTTCCTTATTAATTAAAAAATAATTACATTTATTTTCAGAGTGGATAGTGTCTCGCAAGGTAAAAAAGATATCTCTTATAATATTGAATGTGCAGACGAAGGAGGTACTAGAATGTTGGGACTTCAACTTGGAGTGCGAGGAAGGTGATGCCGCATTAACAGCAGAGAACAAAGCAGTAACTGGCAGCAAGGAGCTGAAGAAAATCCAGCAAGAGATACGCGATGTGATGCTGCAGATATCTGCTACAGTTTCCTACCTTCCACTACTAGATTGCCGCTGTTCATTTGATATCTTGACCCACGTGGCTGATGACTGCGAACTACCCGAGAAATGGTCGGAAGCTCAACCAGTCCACATCACTAATTCTCAGAATGTTAGACTTAAATCATTCTCGACGAGTGTTCACAAAATGGAAACTGTTGTCAATTTCAAGATGACTGACTGAGATAGAAATTTTTTTAAACTGACAATGTAAAAAATTTAGGATACGGCAGATACGGTTTTTATAAATACTGTTGTATTTTACAACATATTTCCAGCTCCAACAATATTTGTATTCTTGAATATCTGTGCTGTGCGAACAGGGATGACCCATGCCCTTTTTAACTATTTTTAACACATTTTTTGTGGTTATATTTATGCTTGTTTATCTCTTTTTCTAGAAAATCGGAAAAATAGTTACGGCTGATAATATGAGGAAATCTCTTTGTCGCTTTGCTGGGAGAGCAAATAATTTTGTGTAGGATTTTATTAATGGACTTTTTTCAAATACAAGATTAATATTTTCTTTTCAAATACAATACTTTTACAAATACAACTCTTCAATACAACTTTTCAAATACAACTCTTTTTCTAGAAAATTTGAAAAATAGTTACGGCTGATAATATGAGGAAATCTCTTCGTTGCTATGCTGGGAGAGCAAATAATTTTGTGTAGGATTTTATTAATGGACTTTTTTCAAATACAAGATTAATATTTTCTTTTCAATATGTACTTTATTTTGTATTTTTGCCACTCTTTTATGTATATTTTCAGTGTTCAAATTTAATTTTTGGCTAAAATATTATGTTTTTTTATAAAACTGGGACAATTTACTACCAACCTGTAATAATCATTACACATTTTTGTATTCCAGTTTCGTAGCTACAGTACCCATTTTATTTGTGTCTTTGCAATTGTAAATTTTGAATGCAATATGAAATGATATTATGTACATTTTCCTAATTTCTCTGTAAAATGTGCATATTTTTTCAAATGTTTATGACTTTCACCTTTCAAGGTGTTTGTTCCGGTTCCATGCCAACTCAGAACCAAGTCAACTCAACAACTCTTTGAAAAGTCTTTAAAAGCTAAGAAAAAAATAATTTTGAAACAGCCGTTAACGCTAAACTAACGTAACCTATTTAACCAATTTTTTATATTTTTTTATCATCACTCTTTCTGAGTTGGTTTCATTCTGAGTTGGCCGGTCACCGTTTGTTCTATGAACAGTATTGTTTTTTTTTCTCTCTATGTAATTGTATTATTTCTGAATCCAACTTCCAGTAAAAGTAAAAATCTTGAGGATTTTTTCATAGAAAGGGCATTTTTTTAGTTTTACAAGTTTATAGGTACATATTTATGTAGATTAGTTACTAATTATAATATGTTTTTATTCATAACCAAATATTACCTGTGCTTGAACCAGTGAACTAGAAGGTGGTTATGTATACTTTTAACCAAGGAAAGCTTATTTGTCATTTTGTTTAATTTCTCAAAAAACAATGAAACCAAAATGTTCTTGGGTCCATTTCATTTGCAAAGAATGACTACTATACAAAGGATTACTTGAATGTATGTTGGTTCTTAATAATAATAATAATAATGTTGCTTAGATCTACAATGTGCTCTCACTTGTGATAAAGACAAAAGTTTATAAATTTATCTTGTCTCAAGTTGTGCTTGCATTCGCTGCTGTGATTAGACTGGTTTGCCTAAAATCTATGTAGTTTTCTCATGATAACATATATTTTTAGCTGTCTGCTACCTACATCAATAATTCATCATCCCATGTTAAAAAAATTGCTGATTCACATCTAGTCACTTTTTGTTTGTCTTTTAGGATGGTTGTTTGATTTCGGTTTTGGTTGATAACAATTTCTTTGTAATTATGTTTTTATTGGTTTTCATCTTTGATCCTGAATTTATACTGCATTAGTGATGCTACAATTATTAAATGTTATTTTTTGACAGGATTACATCCTTCAATCACCGTTTTTAATGATAATCTTTCTTACCTTTCAAAGATACGTATTATTAAATAACTTACTAATAACTGCTAAATTAGCTTGACATCTGAAGAAGCTTGAGTTAAAAAGCGCTCTGCTTGTGCATGGAAGGATGGGGATTTATAATTGCTAAGCGCTGAAGTTAGAATCACCATGAATCAGAACCATGCATGGTGAAGTTAGAATTCTTTTTTAAGTTAAAAGTGAAAAAATATATGTTATGTTTAATTAATCATGAATCATGAAAAAGATTTTAGTTGCCTACAGATCCTCTCATACAAGCTGAAGCAACCATGAAGGCTTGGTTGACCGACCATCCTTTCCCAGGCCAATCTTATTTGTCAATCCCTTTCCACACAATTATTCCAAATTGTACTGCAAAATCGGATAAGTCTATAGGCAGCTTTAAATATTTTATAATAAACACAATGGTATATACTAGTATATTTTTATTCTTCCCTGAAGAAGGTTCAGGTTGAACCGAAACTAGTTGGATAAGAAAATAAAAAAGTGGAATTAAACAAAGTTATACCATTGTGTTTATTATAATTATGTATTCCCACAATGTGTTGCTACATGTGAAAATTAAATATTTTCATTGCCTGTTACGGAGCATATTATAAATCGTAATTGTTGCATTTAATATTTTCATTTTGTAACAAATGTTTGTATACCCACCTATATCCTTAAGTTAGAATTATTCTGTGTATGTATTATTAATCATTCCATGTCTAGAAAGGCAAAACTATTTTATCAGTAAAACCGATTAAAGCCATTATTGTGTATTGTTATTTTTAGCCTTTGATTCCCAATTTGAAAAATATTGTATACGTCTGTTCTGCCTTGCTTGATAAATTTAACTAGTTAAAAATCTTTTCGATGTTCTACAATTTTATGATTAACACAATCACCGTCATAATATTACTGTGCTGTGACTTGCGTTGACTAAGCGTGCTGGCAGACTGGGCTGGAATTGGCCGGTTATTTCAACAAGTGGACACGTTGCACCGACTACCGGGCAGTTTTTGCCATAGATATCACGTTTCTGCAATATTGTCTGGTTATGCTTCGTTAAACTGTCGTCGCATTGATTAAATTAATTGTTCATCTTTGAACGGAATATTAATTCTTTTGTTACCTATACGTTTAGTTATATTGAACCCTTATGCGGAAAAACAGAATTTTTGAAAAAACGCTGCTTATGTGCAGATTCATTCAAATTACCTGCCGTATATCCAACTACATTTACAGCAAAAATCGTTTTAAAAATTCTCAACCACACATGATAGAACATTGACCCGTGGTGACGGCTGGTAGCGTGCTCTCAATACAAGTGAGACGGTTTGTGCGATCGGCGCCTGGCATATTTATTTAACGCCCGTAGGGTTTTTACAAATATAATACAAGTCGAAATTTTACATAATGCAGAAATATAGTATACATCAGTATTGTTGTTCCATGATAGTTGATCCGCCGACAATTGGCTTCCCGGCGTACTTATTTACAATGTGCAGTCAGTTTAGAGAAAATATAAAATACCTAATTACTCAAAATATAACTAAGTGATCCCGAAGGAATGTGCAGAGAGGATGTAGCGCCGAATAACAAAAGCATAAAACATATTTTAATTCAAATGCACCAAGGAAAAATCTGCTTTTCTATGTACTGTGTACACCAGTGCATAAGTAAAAATGAATCGACAGTGTGTGTAAATTCGTTTGATATTCATACCATCTTATTATTAAGGGTATTTTTGAAGTCAATTTTACATTTGAAATTGGTAAATAATGCACAAAAAACTATAATTTTATAGTAAATATCATTTTGGGGGGCCAACTGTCGGCGGATCAACCGTCTGGTCACGCATAAAATAAATATTAGATTGTACAATTTAAATTTATTTGTCATTATGACATTTTTAAGATGAAGTTTTATTTCTGCATTGTGTTATTTGTCAATATGTTGTAACATGTCGGGAATTTTTAATTTTAAAATTTTATTAAAAAATTTGGTGACAAAATGAAAAAAAATTGATTTATGGAAAAATGGGGTTATTTTTTCTTTTATTTGTATTGTACTCAAAGTAATGAATGCATTGATTAAACTACGTAGAATGTGTCATCTATTAATTAAATTACCTTATAACATATAAATTTATTAGTCTTTCCATGTGTATGTGCTCACTACAATCAAATGAATCTTAGAATTTACTTTTTCACATAACGCTGTTTTTCCACACAAGGGCTCAATTTATTATCACATATTTTTAAAAATAGCTTATTCTGAAAAAAATGATGCCACCTTATCATCTTGAATAAGATTTAATATTTTAAGCAATTGTTGTTATTAAATTAATTGCCATTTTAACAGCGACTGTTGATTTTTGGATGCGAAATGTCTTCCCGCCGAATACTGACCGATAACTGGCTGCAGTATGCCGGCTACTTATGCGTTGGCTTTATAAGAAAATCTATGTCAGGCAAAAAAGAGCGGCATCAGCTGTTATTCTACAAACATGGGAACAAGTTAAACTCTCCTCACCTGTTGCCGAGCAATCTAACTTATCAATCATTTTATCTAGAAAAGTAAAACATTCAATTAATTCTTGAGTTTTATTAGGGTTCATAATCTTTATGACTGATTGCATGTTTATTTCATAAATAATACTGTACATTTTTTTAAAGTAACAATAGGCTTATAAACACATATATTTATATTATTAAAATACATTATAAACATAAAAAAGCATCACATATGAAATGTGAAGGTAAATAGAAAGAAGTTAATTTGCAGAAAGGTATAAGGTAAAAGTTTATACTGCAGTAAAGAGTTACAAAGTACCAGTAGAAATGGTCACCTTGTTCTTGTCAATATTTTAAGTATGCGAAACAAGAATACGTTTCTTATAAACTGGTATAAAATAACATGGGGATCATTAAATCACACACATTACAAATATGTATCTGCAATTTAAACTTCGTCATTATCTCCGCTGAAATATACAATCTTCCTTGTCGACCAACGCATTGTTTACCCAAGTATCTATAATAATATACCTCTCTAATAACGTTACTTAATCTCTACTAAATGTTAAACTAACATCATAAATTATGTATATGCATTATTGTTTATATATTTCATAGCTGACTTAAATTAGCAGCCTGGTTGGTGTTGGAACACATTCCATTACATATATATTAAGTTCTATCCTTTTGTAGCATTTTCTTTCATGACCATACCTCTTAAAATATCTGATCCGGTTCCATTGAACTCAAATTCCCAATTCCCATGGGGCTGTCGCAGTTGTTATTGTAGGCGAAATTTCTGCCATCGCTTCGGTCAGTACAAATTTCTAATATGTATTCTTGAATGAATTTTGTACTTTTGGAGCATCTTTAACCTTCCTCGGTTCTTCGTATCATTATGATCCGAAACTGAAATTTAACTGATCATAAAAGTCGTAATTATTAATATTATTTATAACGACTTTATGATAATTATTAATTATCCATTATTTTATTATCAGTATTGTAAAATTATGGATTAGTCTCTTATGTTAAGAAAATTAAGTTTTTTCTGTTTTAGATTTCTCGGGTCAGTAATACCTGAGCATGAAAAAAAAAATAAAAAACCAAAAAAAGAAAATGTCATGAGCACAAACCACAACAAAATCGAAATACATATTATTCAGAGCAGAAGAAACCTAAAATTATTTTGGACTATAATGCAACAAAGGGTGCTGTTAATTTTCTAGACAAAATGGTTTCGACCTGTAGTTGCAAACGAATGACAAGAAGGTGGCCTTTAGCCGTATTTCATAATACTATTGATATATTATGTATTATAAAATGCTTATGTATCATACTGTGACACTAATACAGACTGGAAACAGAAGAGAACATAATTATGTATAATATATTTAATAAATATGTATTACAAAAAATTTGATTTTGCATTTAATTTAAAACTATTACTTTATATTTTTGAAATTGGATCAACATGACCCGAAGGCCTTAAGTGTACATAGTATTTGAGGAACCGAGGAAGGTTAAAATGTTTTACTATTTTCCACTTTACAGTCCTATCCATGATATTTACCAAGACCCCTGTGGAAGAGCAATTTAATAGGTAATAAAGAGTAGCTCGTTATTACCTATTAAATTGTCACTGACATGAAGTTTTTTCATAGGTACAAATTGTAGTACACCTATGTAGGTACATGATTATGATTATGTTTGCACATTGATCCAGAATCATTTTCAATTTTGGGAGATTTCTTGAAAAAAAGTTTAGCTACATATTTATTTTTAGTAATCAAATCTGAACTGACGAGTGATTCAAATTTTTTTTCCTCCCTCTTTTCTCCACAAGCATTCCTTTCCCCAAATGAATTTCCAAAAAACGTATCATTGTCCCAGTAAAGTGTGGTGACATTGATCTTGGTCACTCATTAAGATACGAGACTTTAGAGAAACAGTGCGAGGGTTACTACTGCTTTCTAACGGGTAAAATGAGGCTGTAGTTGAATTACGAAAATATTCTCGCATGAATAATTAAAGAATTATTGATCTCTTTTTTTAAGTTCTTCAACGGAACAAGCTGTTACAATATATTAAATATGTTACGATACTTACACATTTATCATTTACAGGCTACATTAGCTGGAGGCGAACATTATTAAATATAAAATGACAAAGGCATCCAATGTTTTAACTAACTACATATTTAGGTAGTATTGCTACATTTAATTGGGAAGCTCACTCTTAACTTATCTAAGTCTTTTTTAAACATAACTATATAAATATTTCAATGAAGCAATTGATCAACAACGGTGAAATAGCAACATTTGATTTTTTATTGTTACATCTACTGCTTCTATAAAAAATTCTTAAAGGGAATGGCAAAGACCTCAATACTACTAGTAAAGTTCCCAAATTTCTCCCTTTCTAGTAAATACTTGTATTGGGAAATGACATAACACTTTTATAGTGTTCTGAATTGATTTAAACTAACTGAATTAAATAATCAGGAGTATAATTTTTTATTTTTACTTCCACGTCTGTTAATTGTTTTCAAAATGTTTCCATGGCACCAATAAATAAATATTTCTTCAAACACAGCAAACTTATTTTGTGGCACCATTTTAATTCAAAATTAATAATAAACTTAGTTTTTACCAGTTTTATTGTTTACAAAACCAACATGTTTCGTGACCTAAGCTCACTTCTTAAACCCAATAAACCCTGAAGAAGTGAGCTTAGCTCACGAAACATGTTGGTTTTGTAAACAATAAAAGTAGTAAAAACTAAGTTTATTATTAATTTTGAAATAAATATTATTATTAGATTTCTTATATAAACCATAATTTATTTTTTGCTGGCTTGAGTTAGTGTAGTTCAATTCGGAGTAGTAGAATAAAATTGATAGTACAGTAAAACCTCAACAATAATAATAATAATGATGATTTCTATAGCACCGTCAAGGGCGCTATGAAGACTTCGATATAACGGACTTTGGATATAATGTACAAAATATCCAGTCAAATGTAAAAATTGTTAAAAATGTCCTGTTAATGTTACTCATATTTGTGTCCAAGTATCACCGTTGATGCGTTGTATTTAAATGAGGCAAGAAGTGAAAAAATCGGATCCACTTTATTAGGGGTGCGACGTCCAATGTTCTATTTCAACCTTTTAATTGACCTACAACCATCGACCGCGGTTGATTTTTGACATAGCATGATTTAGAAGGGTTAGAAGTTTCAGATATCTATAGAATATAGAACAATATTTAATAAACTTACTGGAAATAAAATAGTCGAGGATGTTTTACAATGATTACAAATAGATATAGGGGACCCTTGTGAAAGTGAAATAGCAGATGATGTTATCACTTCCATCCTCTTGGAAAAAGAGGATGTGAATGAAGCAAAGATTTTGTGCCAAGAGCGAGTTGTTTGGTGATTCTGCCTACCCCTGCGTCAAACGTTACGATGGTTAGTTAGTCAACAGAATTTTTCTGAGGTTTTAAATTTTCATACCTTTTAAAATCACATAATATTTTTAATCCGTCTGTAGAGACTTCACTGGTCTTATATTCCGCCTTTTATTTTCTTAGTTAAAAGTTGCATTCTGAAAACCTACTTTTATATTATGTATAAAGATCTTTCGGGTTTAACGGACACCCCCTCATCTGTATAAGTTCGATACATATCGAGGTTCTACTGTACACACATTATTATGTCCTTATAAATACTTTGTGACATATGGGTTTAAAAATATTTCCGGGGTAATTTTTCAAACCTTCTCTACCTTTCTCGATCTTGCTCGAGCTTTCTCGAGCTCCAGCTTTTTTGAGCTTGGTGAAATTATGATCATATTCATTAGAAATTCTACAGTAAAGCTTTCAAGATGTTTGAATGAGTATGTGGGTTTGAAGTGATTTGAACTCTTACATTATTAAAGCAAATTTATCACGCATGTAGCATATTAAGCTGAGCATATAGTGTTAGACTTAATATCCACATTCCTTTATAATTCATGAAACGCATTGAGTTAATTACAACAGGGCTATGCAATTACTTTACTAATTCATAACCAAATATTATTTATTATATAATTTTGGTAATGGACCTTTAAGTTCCAGCTAGTTTATTTTGTGCTGCTTTTATCAAAAGTGCATTGATAACATTTCAATGATGGGACATTGACATTACAGGTGCCAGTTATTTACCAAAAATAGACAACTTAAATTTAAAAAAAAAATGTAAGTTGAAAGTGAAATGTAATTTGTACCGAATTATGTTTTCCACCACCAATGTCGCTTTATTCATTTAGTGTTAATTATAATATATTTCTTGATTTAGCAAATAATTACTTGCAAATATACAAATAAAGTTCACCTGTTCTCATCTATCAATATTGTCACATTTTAAAGAAGAGTAGTTGTGGGATTATTAGTGATGAGATTAGTGTATTACACGAGTTTACAAAGGTAGGTTTATATATATGTGTTTATATATAAATACATATAGATACTTTTATTATTTCACATTACCAGAAGACACTACCTTTCAGAGGCTTAAGTAATTAATGATAAATCATTAAATTTAATTCATGTTTTTAAGTTAAACGAGATTCATTTATAAATATAAAAATGTGAATCTATATTATAATAATAGGTTCGTAATACTTTCTTTAAAAATCACAATATGAAGCTTAAAATAGTAATATTTACATATAAAAACAATTAATAATTACAATAAAATTATGTTTAACAAATGTATTCAACATACATAAAATAAATTAATGTGTTTAGGCATAGGTATGTATAACCTTTTTCTAGTACATATAATATGCTAATAATAATGTTACGCACTAAAGAAATTGAGTATTACAGAGATAACAAATATTTATAACACCAAAGACAATAATATTACCTTGAAGCTTGTGTTCCCTAAATATTGAGGTATTTTTTGTATGCTTACATAATACTGTGAATACATATTACCAATCCTTTCTTTGAGATTAATTAAATTAATTCTTCGCACATAGTACTTTTCTACTACCCTATGGAACACAATGTGATGTTACAGAGATTCTTAAAGGTCGTTAGTAAATTCCTTAAATACACTGATGATTTACAGCAATTTGTAATTCACTGCAGTTCAGTTAGAAAATACCCATCAAAAGCGTTCTATCATTCCTCACTTGTACAAAATGACATGATGAGTTAGTTACAAAAGTACCTATATATGTCCTCACCTTGCCTGCTGGATTTTCAATTTTACTACAAGCCAGTGACTAGCAAAAACTTCAATAAATACTTATGCAAAAACAGTTCATGTTAATATTGTTATTACTCCATTTTTGTTTCTTGATATCGTGCCTCAGGTGACATGTTATAATCAGAAACCTCCGAGTGGTAACAGCAATTTGGGTGATCCATCTAATGACCACGAAGTTATACCATCATCTGAAATCAAAACAATGTATTAGAATTCTTCTTTTGATGGTTTAACATTCTTCTTGGTTGGATACTTATTGATTATATTCATAACAAACGCATACAATGATTCTTGGCCTGCGTCTTGGGTATTCTCAGCAATATACAAATTATTTATAGACATGGAACTTTTTGTGTATTATACAGTAACATGGTTACATAGCCAAGAACAAAAAATGTTGTTAAATTTCTGAAATATCCATAACCAATTTCCATGAAATATTACATGATTACTACCCTCTACCATCGATATAATATAATAACAATAGGTTAGCTCTCTCATACCTAACTTCAATCTAAAAATAGCACCACCTAAGAGTAATTTCATAGAACAACTACCCATTGAATTCATATGCCTGCTTCGAAAGCCTAGACATAAATGCAAGTTCCCTCCAATATAAAACAGGGTTACAAACAGAGATACAAAACGTTAAATCTCTCAAATCCCATGTTGTAATTTGTTAATTTTATCGCCCAGTAGTAAGCCTGAAAAGCATCGCGTCACACATCATCAGCGAAGATCGTTCATTTTGAGGAAAAAGTATAATTTGTTTATAGGTCATAATTTGTTGCGTGACAAAGGTATGTTTTGCTAGAAAGAAATGTAAGATTTTTATCAATTGTCATTTTCATCGATACACCGCCTCGGAAACTATTATAAGATGTACATTTTTTTAAATATTCATATAGCTGATTACATTGTTAATGAAAAGATCCGCGAGAGCCCCTGCCTAAAATATTTCTATAATATATACTTTTAAATATTCAAATAGCTGAATAAATTGTTAATCATAAAGTCCGCGAGAGCCCCTTTCAAAACATTTCTAACTGCCCCAAACTTGTGTTTGAAAAATGGAATCTTCACAAAACTAGTCTATTGAGCATTGGGACGAGCTTGCTGGTGGACAAATTTGCTCTGTGAAGATCAACAAAAGGTAAAAAGCAATGCCTCTTCCGATCTTTCGACTACGAGATAATGCATTTTCTTTTTGATAAGTGTTTTCTTAAACCAATATTTTTGGTTTTGATGTTAATTTTAAGGTTCACACGCCCTGTCCAGATAATACTTGGACTTATATTTTAGTGCCTATTCAATTTCATTTAGATAATTTCCAGATCGTTAGAATGCGTTTCCCTATTTTAATAATGACTGGGGACCATTATCCAATGAACTTATTCAATGAATTCAGAGCCGGGGCGGGATATTTTAACACCTGGGGCACTTCTTTTAAACACTGTAATGTATATATTCTATACATATAACATTTTTTTTTGCTTGCTAAAATCTGTACTCCGTGACAAGTGATTATATTTGTCTAAGAACAAAAATAAATCATGAAACGTAGCAACGTTGTAGCAACAGGGGCATGCTCAACTGGTGTTCTGAATGGTTATAAAAATAAATAAATCTGGCTTAAAATGTTTTCATTAAATTAATAATGACGCCACAAAGTGAATTTGCGAAGTTTGAAGAATTTAAATGTTTTATGCTATTCGGCCGTTTTATGAGAAGTGAGACTATGAAATGAACTTTGCTTGATGATATTTGATTTTTATTAGTTTTTCTATCTTGAATTTCTAGTTTGATACGGTTTGCACTGTTTTCAATTCACAATTATTTGATTTTCACTGAGCTTTCAATGTAATTTTAACCACTCGAGCGCTGGGGATTTCTGGGTGTTCAATTTTTGATTTGGCCATTCGATTAGTAATCCTACCTCCAAATATTAATATTAAAATAATATTAATATAAAATATAAAATAATATTAATATAAAATATTATTACTAATGTAAAATTTGAATACTAATATAAACTATTAATACAGAAACAACTGAACTGCTTACTACTGTTTAAAGCCAATGAAACCACTTAGATTTCGCCATCTATCGACTATCCTGTATTTTTATTTTTTATAAAATAAAAAAAAAATCTGAAAATTTATAATTCATTTTAATTTTCAAAAATCAGCTACTTAAATTTGGGTAGCCATCGCTTGAGTGAGATTAAAATACACAATAGTACCCTTTACACACAGAGTTCGGAGCGGGACGTGCCCCGCACCACGCGCAGAAAAGTAAAGACCGAAAGTAAGATAACGGTTTACAGCGCAGTTCACTGTGAGACTTTTCTGCGCGGCGGCCTGAAGTGGCGCGGGGCAGGTCCCACTCCGAACTCTGTGTGTAAAGGGTATTATGCTCTAAAAAATAAGTTGTACTGTTTGTTCCATATTTTTCAATTGTTAAAAAAGATTACAAATTTTTTTTGAAATTACTGGGGAAGCCTTTATTATATCATTACAAAAATAAAATACAAATGCTAAGTTTCTTGTAATGCATTATTAATCAATGAAGGAGCGTTCTTAAGAATTTATTAAAAAGTAGTTATGTTGGAAGTTTAATTTTACTAACATACCTCCTGTACTAATAAATAAACCGACCGCCAAATAAGCATCCCAAATATTATTACATAGATTATTATTATTATTATTAAGTGTGTATTTTATTAAGTTAACTTATTTATTTTTATTTTTTGATCCACAATTAAACATAAATATTTTGTCTAGTCTTTAGTAGTTATTAGTTTCGACCAGGAACAGGAATTAATAATATAATTGAGGTGTATTATCATAAGTGAAACTACATACATAAGTGATGAATATCCATATAATAATATTATTAGTATGTTTTACGTTTAGTGCATAGAAAATCTCACAACAAATTCCAAGCCTTATTTGCGACACTAAAGTGTACAATGAGTTACTGTTAATTTAATAAGTACTTGCTACATTATATTTATATTATGAACTACACATAGTACACTAGTAGTTACTGTCACTAGTACAATTATTAATAGTAGTGCGGGAGTAGGTAAGTTAATTCAATCAACACAAGTGCACACAAAGATTAGTAGGTATTTACAGAATATTGTTGTATGTATTGTAAAAGGTATAACCTACCATGAATTCTCCATTAACAGTTTGTTGAGGCCCGTCTTCTCGGGAAAGGAATTCTTTAGAAACTGTCAAGTTTTGTAAACTTTGGATGTATTGTTAAAATAAAACCAAGGTATATGATTCAGTTTCATTTGACACTCATGTTTTTATTGTAGGTGTTGGTACAAAGATAAACATAAAAATGTACAGAGGTTGACCCGCATTTTAGAACTTTTTATTTGTTGTGAGAATCTCATTATTTTATTTGTTTAACTGTCCATTCTCTATCACTGGCATAAATAAATAATTTTAATTACATATAAATAATGAATAACAAAGAAATTATAAGATTTTCTACAGAATTATAACAAATGACTGCAATAAAAACAAGGAAAATGAAACTATCGGTCCCGTCGTATAAAATCTAGGTATTTGGGTTGTTTTAGATGTGACAAGGATAACGGTGTATCCCCTAAAATAATATATCTTACATGAGGATACAGGAAACCTATCCTCCTCTTGGAGTGAGTGTATAAAAGTTAATACTGTTCATTAGCAGTTAGACTAAAATATCTTTCTCTTCTCTTTTCATTCCTTATTATTACAAGTCACACACGTTTTGTGACACAACTTTAGTACTGTCCCACTTTATAGATTTGTACAAGTATAGTAATTCGTGTAAAATCGAATTCAACATAAAATCATCCTCATTATAATGTGCACTTTGGAATATTCCACCTTTAATGGTTTCTTGTTAACCGAACACTGATTTGGAGAATTCTGTCTTAAGCCAATACCAATCGTTCTTAATTTCTTTTTAACACTTCACAATAAAATTCGTTAAAACTCACAGTTTTTGTACAGAATCTCCAATAACTTTTATTAATGAAATTTATGTTACAAAAGAATTAGGTGTTTTAGTTAATATTTTTAAATATTCAAGCGAATTGAATAGTTGAAAATTAATTTCCACATAATTGTCTTTTATTTGATGTGAAAGAATGTTCACGATTGAATGTTTAGGAATATTCGCCGTATTTATAATTCCACGTCTTAGCAGTAGTAAGAGGTGGAATAACCCAGCTTGCAGGTGTAGGACTGATACCTACTGCTAGGGTTGGACACGTCCTTGTTTTCACACCGCTGCCCGTCGAATCCCTCTGGACACCTGTAAGCAAATAATCAATACTTAGTTCATTGTTCATACAAGGATATTCATCTTCTTTGGGAGATTACTGTAATTCGTACTTCATCAAGTGTTTTGGCTAACTTCACTTCTGCAATGCTTTCTTCAACTAATGTCTTTTATTTAGTCAATGTGATGCTTTTAATATTATTTCATGAATCAATATGTGGGTTTTATATTTACTTGCAAGCAGCTTCTCTCACAGCCTCAAAGAAAAGGCACGTCCCTCCATTGAGGCAGTAAGAACTCGGGTCCGGCATGGGACACGGAGCACCTGAAATTGCTGAAAATAAACAGAAACATGAATATACATTCGGTTACATCAATTTTCACTTACACTTTCATATGAATAAAAGTTGTTAGTTCACTTTCACTCAGTACATGTTTAAATGATCCTTAATTGAGTGATTACGATGAACATCTTATTATCTGTTTCCTATTTTAATACCTTCTGAATTCAATTGACTAACATTTGAGTCCAATTATTCAAATTGCTTCAAACTCCGTGGGAATAACATATTACTATAGTAATAAAAGGAAATGAAATAATGATAATTTTTTGTGCTTAGGGAATATTATCATCCGTGGTGCACTTTTGTCTTAAAGATTCAAATTGATTGCAAACAAGAAACATTACATTTATTATTCATTAATAATAATAATAAGCCTTAAGGACGGTCTGCAAAGCTCCTACAAGAACTTCAGCAATAGGCCAATAATTCCCGATTCCCCTTTTTTCATTGAATTTAACCAAGTCTCTTAATGAAGGTCACTAGGGTTGTCATATCTCCTGATTCCCTACATGTTAAGTCATGTCTCCAGAGATCTGCACCGTCGTCCCAGAGAAGTGGGGCATTGTCATCATGCATTTAAAATTATGGTTCCTTTAGCTGTTGCGAATAACAGTTAGTTTACGAGATATTTGCTCTAGTTTCTAACGGTGTATTGATTGGTTAGAACTTACTACTATCAGTCCTAGGATCGGGCTGCACAGACAGAGTGGCCCGGGAGATGGCAGGTTTGGCCCCCGCCTCCACGGCTCGACACTCGTACACCCCTGAGTCGTCGGGCCGAGAATTACTAATCACCAACGTTGATTTCCGCCTGGAAAACAAAAAAAAAAACAAATTTTAAAAAATGCTTCAGATTTATGGTACAGATTTTTCACTTGGTAAGAACCTCAACCCATCCGATTGCTAGCAAGCGTCTTACCGATCAGACTATCGACAACCTCTGAAAACAAAATGTTTTAATTTTGTAATTGCCACCGAGAGCTGCATTATAAATTGTAACCTATATTAATTTCATGCGTTGTTTATAAGAAAGAGGGATGGTTACAACTGAGCTGTCGGTGGTATGCCTGTAAAACGACAATGAATTTTTGCGAGAGTTCTAGAATATAACAACATTTGCACTGCGGAGAATAAAAATAATATTGAGATATAATTTGAATAGTAAAAGCGAGATATGTGCTAGATGTCTACTTTTATCTTTTTAATGTGATGTGAACTTCCTCCCATTTTAAGGCCCAAACATTTTTAGCTCTGGTATATAGATATTTAAATCACACAAGTAGATAATCAATGGAATAGACATGTCTGACCATTGAACAGGAAGTGATCACACCCATTGTAATCATTCAATGAACAAAATATTGGCGGTATATAACAAATTCAATTTGATGTATGTAACATACATAATATAGGTATTAGGACATGTACAAGGTTATTATTATTAATTTATCAACGGGATATACCCATATAGGTCGAAAACTGAATGCATGATTAGTTTAATAAATATGCATTGTGTACCTACCTATAAGGATTTGCAAGTGTGGAGAAAAATATGAGTGGTTTTGTGGTAATAATCTTGTAAATTGAGATAATTACTAGGTAGTCTAAGTACCTAGTACCTATACAATATTTAAAGATAGCGACTGGTTGCATCGGAAATTGTGGGGATACAGGTGATAATATTTGGTGTTTTCCTATTGGTTACATATTTTTAATGACAAAGTTAGTAGGTAACGTAAAAGTTAGCAAGTTAATTTTTAAAAATTAATTTTTGTTATTTTCACAACTTATTCATCTATCTATTAATATCTACCTACTTTTATTCAGAGATTGATGAAATTTTGCACACTTGACCTTCAAAACAAGAGGAAGTTGACTTCCTGCATGAGATTTCGAAAGACCACCCCACTCCCTTCCCCCTAAATAAGCCAATTACGAGGTACTTCTCCCACCTTCCTCTGTTCCAATTCCTTCCCTTCCCACCACCTTCAGCTTCACAACATACCCCGTTGGGGATGCCATGGTATCACTGGTTCCAGATGGTTGGGTGCAGTCGGGACTTTTGTGCGGCACTCACATAAGAAAGGTCCTGTCAAACACCACTACGTCTCTCATTTTTGTGATATATATCACCTCAAGGGGAATGAATCTTGTTTTCCGATTGCAATCAGTTTTTCACATTTCCAGCCATGTTTTTAAATTTTTATCTATTTACTAGCTGGGTTACCCGGCTTCGCTCGGGACAACATTCGAGAGTGTTCTGGAATGTTCCACAATTTATTTTATTTATTTATAGCGGACCCGACAGACGTTGTCCTGTACACAACTGTCGGGACAAACTAAAATTAAAATAGAATAATATTGAATATTCGATACTGCGATGGTAGCGCAGTCTGCCGGATCCAATGTAAAACATTCCAAAATCAACAACTCCTTAGAAATAAAAAAAAAATAATTAAAAGAACATTTTCCAGTGGACCAAATTGTAAATCTAAACCATTTTCGAATCCCCTTGAACCCACACAAAAAATTTCATCAAAATCGGTCCAGCCGTTTAGGAGAAGTTCAGTGACATACACACGGACAGAAGAAATATATATATTAAGATTACTACATACAACACTGGGCACATGCCCTGTCCATAGTGCTCCTATCATTTTTATATAGGTCGAATGCTCTAATGTTATGTTAAAGTTATGCCTAGAAATTACTTTTTGTCATGCCTACCTAATATTTAATTACAGGTCAATTTTTACTGATCGTGCGTTATCAATGTATCTATTATGTATAAACGTGAGTGTATCCCAATTGACATCTGCTTAACAACACTTAGAAAATTAAAATAAGAGTAATATAATAAGTTTTCGGTCATGCCTTCAATAGTTTAAAAAATCAACTCTAAAGAAATCTACAGGTACTTACAGTTTCATTACCAAAGATACCTGTGAAAAATCGTGTTATCTGCGAAAGTATCGCCTGCGACTGTATAACTATATAGGGGTTCAGTGTCATGGCAACCACAAAAATGTTATAGCAGTTTAGAAAAGGTAAGTCGCATAAATGATACAGTTTTTCAAATATGTCGCAAAAAATTACTTATTTACATGTTTCGGTAACCCGCAATATCACGAATATTGTCAAGAAGGTAGGTAACCTACTTGATATTATTTCGTAAGCAGGTTCGTTGATATAATTCAATCTGAGATATCGGTATTAGTTCACACGATTAAAGCAAAATTATTCTCTTATAGGTATAAGCAATGAACCATTATTATCAGAAAACGCAGTGTCGCCAACATAGTTAACCAAATTCATATTTGGCGACAGTCGACACGGATCCATCCCATATCTCCACTTCTGCAAATCATAGGTATCAAAGTACAGCAGCGCCACGATTTTGTTTCGATCTAAATACCAAACGCACAACTTCCACTGATAGTCCGTGCAGATTGGTCGTACATCGGCCAGAGTCGGTACGGTTCCATGCAAAGATATTGAAATATAAGAGATGTGCTATCCGAAGTTTTTACTAGGTGTATTGTTAACCAACACTACTGCACTTCAAAAAATCAACTAAATGAACGAATTCTTTCCGCATTCAAACTATGCCCATTGGGTAGTAGTCCGCCGACGGTTGGGCGCCCATCATAGCATATCTCTTGTATTTCAAAATCTTTGGTTCCATGTCATATCTCCACTACCGCAAATCGCATCTACGCACAGCAGCGCCCCGCTTTTGTTTACTCTTACACATCAGACTTTTGCCCGTGCACCAAACGCATAATTTTTATTGGCTCCGCCGCTAAAGTCCGTGCAGTTTGGTTGTACCTTAGCGAGAGACGGCACAGTTATATGCCATATCGTCCTTAGCATCTATTATGTGTGAATTCTGATGTGGCTTACTTTTTGGTTTGCAGCCGTATCCGATGGTCGGTGAGGTGCGGTGGGCTGGGCAGGGGGCGGTCGTCCTTGAACCAGGCGATGGTGGGCGGTGGTCGACCCCGCGCCTGACACGTGAGCCGCACGCGCGTGCCCGCCTGCACCCGCTGCGCCCGAAGTCCCACCACTCCCGGGGGGCGCCCCACTGAAATAAAAGGAAAAATACACTTGATATTTTTTATTTATTTATTATTTAATATGCAAATTAACAATAAATATACAAATAGTATCTACGTTTTCACAGTGTATATAAAGTGAAATCATAATAGCTTTTCCTCACTACACAGAGACAAGATTCTTGTGTTTGGTGAGGGAATTCAACCTCAGATAATAAAAATTAAGTTTTTATTTTATTTTATTTATTATTTATATTAAAGAAACAAAACAGAATATTGATTCAATGGCGAATTTGGAAGGAGGGGTTAGGGATGGCCTCCGTGGTCGAGGAGTAAGGCTCTTGACTGACAATCCGGAGGTCGCGGGATCGAATCCCGGCGAATAAATTTTATTTCATTAATTTGTGTTTTTTCGAAATTAATTCATTGAAAATAATATATAGTACATTTGCGGCTCGTTTCAGAATTGAAGATACTATCAGTATCGCCCCCGTGTAAGACCACCATTCAGAATCGAAACGTTGCTTGAAATGGCTTTAGCCGTATTTGGTGACCAGATCTGAGTAGCCATTCCCCAACTTCCTCTTCAGCCTCTCCTTCTCCCCACTACCTTCAGCCTCACAATATACCCCAATTGGGGATACCGTAGTCTCATTGGCTCCAGACGGGAGCGGCTGGGACTCTTGCGGGGTATTCACATAAAAAAAGGGTTCAATCCCCCAATCTGATTTTAAGTCTTACCAGTGGCGTAGTGTGCCTTGGAGGGGCCCTGTATCAAAATTAGTTGGGGGGCCCAAATGAATGGTAAAGATTTCTCACAAAAGAAACAAAAGCCCGGGGGCCCCGTATCATTGATACGGCTGATACGGCGGTAGCTACGCCCCTGAGTCTTACCTACTCACTCCCCTCTAAACATACTTTTTTTTATAAAAACAAACATTCCCGGGTTACGAATAACCTGACAAAATTCGAAAATCTCCTACAACCACCACAGAAAATGTTGCCTACGGGAGATGGAGGACTTAGCCAGCCGAGGAATTTAAACAAACGACGCCTGGGCGGGACCCAAACGCGATACCAACTGGGCCACTGACCTGACATCGCACGACGGTTTAACGATATTGTTTAGTGAACACAAAATAACAAATGTAATAATAAATATCCGTAAATTTAAGTATTTAATTGCCATACATTTATCGCTCCCTTTCCTTCGAATATTTCATCACAGATTTAAATATTTTGTAAACGAAAATAAATGCAAATAATCGGATTTCTCATTTATTATTTAATATGCGTGTATTATTTAATATGGCATGTATTATTTAATGGGGGAAAGGAAGGAGAAGAAGTTCTGGGATGAAAATGATATTAGGGGTGGGTAGGAATCTGTGGCTCAGTGTGTCCAGGAGTGAGGATATATGAATCCATCCCTCCCATTGAGGTGCAAGGCGATGTTTCAAGAGAGTACGGCTGGAGAAGTCAAAGGGACTCCCTCAACCATTCTCTCCCGATCTGGCCTGCCATGCAGCTGGTGGGCAGACATATCCGCCGCCAAGACCCGGACAAATCTCACCCTATGAACCCGGGCACCCCTGCTAAGCTACCAAACGTAGCGAACCACTTGGGGTGACCAATGGTAGGGGTGTTGGTTATCCAATAAATGGTTTCCGGGGCGGCCATCATGCTGATTCTTGCCTTGATCATATATTACTCAAAACCAATATTTTTTTACACCCAGTTCGGCTGTCCAAAAAATTGATATAACTGATCATTTCCCAACATTGTTCGGTCACAGCATCTTAAAATATCATCATACTACTAAAGACTAACAAGTAGGAGCAAATATAATTACATTTAATAACTATCAAATAGTAAATGATTCTCTGAAAAACGAAACTTGGAATACAGCTTTATCCAATTATCCGATGACCCAAATCAATCGCTAAACTCTTTCCATTCGATATTAAATAATAATATCAAGAATACTCTAGAACCAACACTAATACTTTAAAGAAAACATAAAAAAAATAAACCATAGATCGACAATAAGGAACTCAGGTCCAATTTTTTAAATTTTTTAAATGAATAATGACCCTCTAACTTAAATAACTGCATATTAATTTTTATTTAGTTAGTTTTAATAGTTAAAATAAATGTCAAAGTTTTAATTTTTCAAGATCCCGGAAAACCACCGAATCTATTGTGACGTCATCATGACCAACCGGAGTATGAATTTTGTAAGCAACTGGAATCAGCTGATCGTCGCCGGCCATTTTGAATTTCAGCATTGGAGCGTTTTATGGACGCGGTGACGTCACGTCTCACAAATTCAATAATACCAACTTGACAGGGTGTTTTAATGAACTGTTTTAAAATGGACTTTTTAATATTTTTTTCAAAACTCTACGTTAAATATTATTTAATACAACTTATATATTCAGAATCAGCGTTTATTGGTCTATATGAACATATTTTTTAAAGCCATAATATTTTTCACTGGAGTTTCTTATTGTAAGCACAAAACAAACACAGGAATAAATTGTACAAAATTTACAAAATTCATGACAATTACTGTATAGTAAAGAGCTTCCACCTAACGGAAACCACCTTCCATTAGGCGGTAAGCTATTTCCAAAGATTTTTAAAAATATTCTTAAAGAAATTTAAACAAGAATTCTATATTGAACAAATAAAAAAGGCAGATAGTGACCCTAAAAAAAAGTCATAAATGAAATAGCAAATAGAGAAAACAAAGTAAAAACATTCCCTGAAAAACTTGAATATAGGAAAAAGTGCAAATAAATTCAATGATATTTTTTTTCCAAAGTTGCCTCAGATTTAATGTGCTTATAATAATCGCTGATTTATAAACAATAAAGATTCATAAAACTAAGTCAAATGGACGTGCGCTCAGATAAACTTTAAAATTTATCTCAATTCAAAAGTTTATCCGAATCTGAAATTATAATACACATTGACAATCTTAATACAAATATAGCATATGTTAAGATGAATTGAGCTGTATCACAAGTGAATTGACCTGCATCTACTTGCAACACATTTAAATTCCTGCTTTGAAAAAAAAACTTTCCCGAACACATTTAAACTCTCAAATATTGTACCAATACCATATCTGGATCGATCTCTAAACTTGAAAATTACAGACATATATCGCTGTTATCCCAACTTGTAAAGATATTAGAAAAATATATTACAAAGATACAATAACTAGAGTTTCTAGAATCTAATGCATTTTTGTCCCCAAACCAATATGGTCTTAGATCAGGTCTTCTCAGAAATAGGGTTCCACAAGGAACAGATATCGCTCCGTTATTGTTCCTCTGTTATATTAATGACGTTTGTAATATTAGTATTCATGGAAAACTATCTCATACGCTGATGATACTGTAATCACAGTTCATGGTAAATCCTGAAACGAACAAAATGCAACTAAGCAGGTACTCATCCTTTGTCAAAGAATAGCTCAACCAAGACCTTCTATCTCTGAACTGTGAAAAAACTATTTATTTTCTATTCTATAATACTGAAAGGATGGTATCCTTAACTCACCTAAATAAAAGGTTTCACAATAATACTTACAACTCTGTTTCATGCTCTAACTAAACGAATCCGAGGAATACAGTTAAATACTAAGATAAATCATGTCGAAAAGTTTGTAAATAAATTTAGATAATTAACTTACATTTTTAAACGTTTAATAAGTCAGGTACGCCTCATACGTCATACATGTCTGGTAATGTTATATTATCGTGAAAACAAGTTTATAGGTCCGAGTGGTTAAATAACATAATCAAAATAATGAAATTAGTACATCGTACATAGGTGCAATCATCAGTATCTTACAAAATAAATGAATGGAGAGGGGGATTGGGGGGAGTATTCATAATACCTACATTAATCCACTAGAAACATCTCAAAAATTAATGCTAAAAATATTGTTGCATGAAGATGCCTAAAATATAAATTTTTCCGTAATGTTCTATTTACAAAAAATCGCTTTAGCAATAGATTCAATAATGTACACGAGGTTCCTCTCTGCAAAACTAGGATCGCGCAGAAACTTGCCTTTTTCATTGCACCAAAAAACTTAAATTTCAATTCAACCGCGGTGATATGCGTTGTCCATATCTATCACTTGGACAAAAAGAAGACACCTTCCAACTTATTCTTGTTCCGTGATAAAATTAAGTGACCCGTAGGGGTGTGCAGAGAGGATGCACCGCTGAATAACAAGAGAATAAAATATATAAACTAACTAACTAACCAACCATCGCGCCGTTTCCCCGCAGGGGTAGGCAGAGAGGACGGACCGCCAAACAACTCGATCTTGGCACACACTCCTTGCTTCGTTCACATTCATACATCGTCTCATACATGCTCTTCTGCCCGACTCAAGTATCTGATTCACTTGGTCGTGCCATGTCTTCCTCGGGCGTCCCCGACTTCGTCTACCATTCACATTTGCGTCATATATTCTCCTTACACTCGTCTCCTCATTCAATCGCTCTACATGCCCAAACCATCTGAGCGTCCCTTTCTTAATCTTATTCATTACGCTTACATCAGCCTTGCATTCTTTGCGGATCTCCACATTTCTCACACGATCATACATGGTTTTACACACACGTCTCAGGGATCTCATTTCTACAGCATTCAGTCTACTTTCATCCTTTCTCTGCCAGTTCCATGCCTCACTGCCATACATCAGGGTAGGTACCAGCACTCCATTATGGACTGCTAGCTTCGCTTCTTTTGATAATTTTTTTTTGCCGCCAATGGCGTTCAGTCCTCCATTAATGGAGTTACTGGAATTTACCCTTTTTTCGATATCTCTATCAGTCTTCCCATCTCTCGTAAACATACGTCCGAAGTACACAAACTCATCCACCTGCTCCAAATATTCGTCATTCACAACTATGTTGCACATTGTTTTCGTACTCTCTCTTTCAAATACCATTACTTTAGACTTACTTACATTCATCATTAACTCATTCTTCATACATACTTCGTTCATCCTAGACACGAGCGACTGTAGATCTTCCGAAATCAGCACCGCATCATCAGCATACAACAGGCAACATACTTCTAGATCACTCAATTTCGCGCCCAATCCCATCTCTTTCAATTCTTGCATACAATTATCCATGTATAGATTGAATAACCACGGTGACATTACGCATCCTTGCTTAACACCTTTTGTGATGTCAAACCACCCCGTAAAATCGCCGTTCACCCTAATACATGCAACGCTTCCCTCATACAGAGACGCAATGCGTGTATGAGATTCGTATTCACTCCGTACTTGGACAACACCTTCCACAGCTTTTTCCGTTTCAAATAATATAAAATATATTCCATTTCAAATAATATAAAATACATTTTCATCCAAATAGTGTATCAAGGAAAAATCTGCTTCTCCATTTACTGTACCCATGTATCAGCGCATAAGTACAAAAAAATCGACACTGTGTATAAATTCCTTTGATATTCTTATCAAAGGAATTATTAAGGGTGTTTTTTAAGTCGAATTGAATATCTTTTACGTTTAAAATTGGTAAATAATGAACAAAAAAAATTATAATTTTACAGTAAATATCATTTCAGGGGATCAATTCTCGGGTCACCAGTTACGTTACATGTATTAAAATTACACTTGTACTATACTGTTATCTAATTGATTACATTCATTAAAAAGGATCTCACCTTTTCCATATGAAACTGGTGGAAAAAACCCTCTTTTATTTAAATCCTGATAATTGTTAAACTAGTATTATTTTAAAGTGTACTTGCAATTATTCCTAAGGTCACCTATGCGAAGCACTGTTATATTCACTAAGGTTGATGCTCCTCCTATTGCGGATGGACCCTGAGACACTATTTGGGTCGGATTCCACGAATTACATAGGAAAATATAGAATTAAGAAAAGACATCACGTATCTTTAACAATGCCGCAGAAGGTACTTGACAATAAATTTTAAAACAACAAAGTTATTTTTCCCGATTTTGTATTTCTGCGAATTTAGTCACAATTCATTAAAAATGTTCCCAGTGTACCTAATTTTTAAACCTCACTTCTGTGTATTTTTATTTGGGAAATTTATAGTGGCCCAAAATACTCCCAGACTGGCGGAAAATCTGAAACGAGTAAAATTATTATCGCCGGTATCTATCATGAGAAATAATGACGTTACATTTTTGTGAATATATCTGTCAAATTATTATTCCATAAAGTGTTCAATCATCGCCCGAAATTATTTAATTTAACGTTAGGAGTTCGATAAGAGGTGTGATGATTATTTGAATGTGGCCCAGACAAACTAGACGCTCAATTTGTTCAGATCCCATTTATCGTCCGATTCACGACTTTCGAAAGACAGACAAAAAAACAGGCAGGAAATAGATCAATACTCGTATAACAAGTCCACATTGAAGCCTATACGAATTCAAAATAACATTTCCTTCTTATTTCATAAAATTTTTCACAATCCTTAAAAATCCTTTGCAGCGTAATTGTTTCCCCACACGTATTTTAATAAGGAACTCGCCATTTTGGAATTCAGAATTGGAGTCTTTCAACGGGCATTACTGGGCATTACGATCGTTTTTTGTACAGTTAAAGTTTTTGAATAGGTATTTTAAATAATATAGATAAACTAATAGAGATGCTATATTTTTGATACTGAATTATTTAGGCTTAAATAATGTTTCAATAAAAACAACAACCATTATATGTCTAAATCTCTATAAACCAATAACACGGAATGTTGAATGGCTTGTCAAAGTTTCTATACAATATGACCACGTGACTGGAGAATTATGGACGCGGTGACGTCACCATTAACAATCCAATTTGACAGAGTGTTTTGATGACTCGTTTTAAAATGGACTTTTTAATATATTTTTTAAAGTCTACGTTTAATATTATTAAATAAAACTTATATATTCAGAATCAGCTATAATTGGCCTATATGAACATATTTTTTTAAAGCCATAATATTTTTCACTGGAGTTCCTTATTATAGTTTGGAGGTTTTAGGCTCGTTTATCATGGTATGGGCGTAATGGACGCTTTCAAATTCAGGTGTTGTGATTTTTATGAACCTTTCAAAAATAGCTTTACAACTGTGCTAAGGAACATTAAAAAATAAGAAATTATAAAAAATACATTAGTTTTTCTTAGATATGGGTAAACAAAATTTGATTTTCTTATTTACAAATAATAACACCCGTTTAAGTGTTTCTGTCCGATAGCGTAGAAAATATGACGCTTAGTAACATATTTATTTTTTAACATTTTTCAATCCAGCTGTGAAGTAATTTATATTATATCAACATTACAAACCTGACTGAACCCAAAATCTCTAGAATAGAAGTCAAATACGTAGACGTAGACCATTACGCTAAGGAGACCGTAAAACAAATTCTTGTAAATTCAACTGAATTATCAAAGTTTATTATCTTTGACCGTGCCGTTGTGGTTATATTTTAAGATTGTAAAAACCCAAATTAGTTCGGAAAATACAAACACGAAGGCTATGCCAAGAATATTAAAATGTGCAGTCTGCGAAATAAATTATATTTAGTTTAGTAATCGCGTGGATGCGAATACAAAACTCACCGCCACTGGGCTGAATATTATAATGTTAAGCAGTACACAAATTGCATTTAAACATGTTTGATATTCGTAAACGATTGGTATTTGTATTTTCACACATTCCGCAAAGTTGACAGGTTCGTCATGTTGTAAAATGTCTTAATTACAAAAATATTGAACCATTTTTTGCGTTTATAAGTTACTTGTAGTTACTATTCGACTTCGCCCGAATTTCAACACTATTTCCTTATTGAATGACTTATATAACGTCCAGGTTTTGGTGACAGTTAAATGGAAATTTCAAAACTCCACAGTTCATTATAAAAATGATGCTATGAGTAGAAATTATATTTTCCAGACTGAAAAAGCTGTGAAAATGTCGCGACAAGCCTGAAACCTGTGCCCTTTGTGCACACTCCTCGCTTTATCCGCATTCAGACGTCTTTTTTTTCTTCATTTATTTAATTAAACACACACTCCTCGCTTCATCCACGTTTACACGTCAAATCGTTTAGTGTTTTAATCCGTTAG
The DNA here is from genome assembly GCA_936435175.1 of Glyphotaelius pellucidus. Taxonomy (NCBI): domain Eukaryota; kingdom Metazoa; phylum Arthropoda; class Insecta; order Trichoptera; family Limnephilidae; genus Glyphotaelius; species Glyphotaelius pellucidus. Next base: position 33,683,290 of record OW386537.1, on the reverse strand, counting down.
TTGCCTGCAACGGGCAAAAGCTAGTATGTAGTATTGTTCAGTTTGTATATAGGAATTTGTTCGAGTCTGACACGCGAAAAACGACCACTCTGCCCTTTAAGTTTCACCCACCTTAAGGTTCACTTTCGCTTGAGGTAAACTTTAAGATGACGTCTGGCACGCGAAAAGGACCTCTCCGCTCCTCGAGTTTCGCACTACTAATAATACCTAGCAGAATAAAGAAAAACCATCGATTAAATATGACGGATGATAATTATAATTCTAAAAATATTAATAATACGAAAACACATTGCAAAACTATGAAATAGAAAAATTTACAGCAAATAAATAAGAAGAGTAAATCCACAACCCATTGTTTGAATAAAATTAGATTTTTATTTCATAAATCATAATTATTAGAAATCATTGATATAAGTAAATATTTTCAATCTTTATGCAATCCGCTTAAGAAATCATTTCGTAAACTTGTCTGAAACACTCCGACACACGAGACGAATCTCCGCCGAATCTCGGAATATCCAAAACCAATCTACGAATTCTGAATATTCGTTAAGAATTTGGTAACATGATTGAGTGTGACAATCCCCTCGCATCGAGTGCGGAGAGCGGGGAGCGGAGAGCGGAGAGCGGAGAGCGGAGAGCAGAGCGCGAAGAGCGAAGAAGTCAGTCGCGAGGAGGTTAGATAAGGGATAGTCGCTGACTCACGCGGGATAGTGCAGTCAGTGCCACTATCTTCCGTAGTGTGGAAAGTTGCCAAGGCGGACTCGAAACTGTCTTCCCGAGACAGTGCTGGAACTTTTCCCGGCACGAGCCCCCAACATTCACGAAGACAAAAGACATTAGATACTAAGTACTCAATTTCCCAAGAAGTCATAACTTATTTGGTATATTGACACTGCATTCGTAAAATGGTATATTCTTCTCAGGAAACGGTATTTAATAAGTCAAGTTTTTCACCGTCCGACCTTACAAACCGCTTTATTTTACACTCGAACTGTTGCTTGAAATGGCTTAGCCGTGTTTGGTGACCAAATTTGAATAGCCAGGTTCTTCCCCACCTTCCTCTACTCCATATTCTTTTACGAAGGTTTTCGCAACCGGAAGACCGTTCAAATTTTCGAGCCCTCTTTTTGGATAATTTTTCTTAATGGACGATCAATTTTTAAATTTTTTATGCGAGTACCGCACAAGAGGTAACTGCTCCGGTATGGAGCCAATGATACTATGACATCCCCAATTGGATATGTTTTGAGGCTGAGATAGTGGGGATGGGAAGGAGATGGGGAAGAGGAAGGTGGGAAAGTACCTGACTATTCAGATCTGGTCACCAAACACGGCCAAAGCCATTTCAAGCAACGTTTCAATTCTGGATGTTTGTCTTACACCAGGGCGATACTGAGAGTATATTCCACTTTGGAACAAGCCTTATATATGTTTTATGTTATTTTTATTGATTAAATTGTGAAATAACACAAATCAGTCAAATAAAATTAACTTTCGCACGCCGGGACATGAATCCGCGATCTTCAGGTCGGTAGTCGAGAGCCTATCCCTCGACCAAGGAGGCCGTCCACTCGCTTATCTCGATCACTTTATTTTGCACTTATTTAGAAGAAAGACATATAAATAGATAAAAATAGAGATATAAATAGTAAATAATAATAATTACTTTTTTATTATTAAAGAATTTAATTTTTTTTAATTACTTTTTATTAAAGAAAGACAAACATTCCCGGGCTACGAATACCCAACAATGTTTGAAAATCTCCTACTACCACCACAGAAAGCCGAAAATATTGCTTGTGTTGTGATGGAGGACTTAGCCAGTCGAGGAATCGAACACGGGACGCCTGGGTGAAACCCAAACGCGATGCCCACTCAACCACTGACTGGTATAATGATATAAGTATTTACAAAGCTTGCCAGAAAACTTCAAGGGGCTCCTGAATCAGTTCTTAGGAACGATCTAATATTAAAAAAATAAAGATGAGGTAACTGTAATCGTGATTTCTTATTGGGGTATTATGCCGTGTCGCAATACCTCTTTTTTATTTTATTTTTATTTTGATGCAATATTTTACATTTCAAAGTATAATCCAGTAATGTTGGCCTCACTGGGTGGCTTACCCGTGCTGAGGCCCCCATTTTATAATACAAGAATTTTTTATTTTTATGCATATCAAATTTTGATAAGAAAAGAATATAATATTGGTGACTATAAACACATAAAATTATGATAAATTTAAACTAAAGATAAAAGTAATATTAAAGTAAAAATTAAAGTTTAAATTAAAGTAAAAGTAAAATTAAAAATATAAAATTAAATAAAAAAATCGGCATATATTATGTGTTGTGTGTTTGTGAGTCATGTGTGTTTTGTGTTTTATATTGTTTTTGTGTGTTGCGTGTTATTCTTTTCATATGTTTTATTCTTTCATGTTATGAAATTTCGGTAATATTGTCTTTTTTGTCCTTTAATCCATTTTGTAATTTTATGTCTCTTCAGCCAACGTTTCGGACATCGTTATAGTGTCCATCATGGACACTGCAACGTTGTCTGAAACGTTGGCTAATTAAGGAGGTAGCGTAACATGGCATAATACCTCAAATATAAATCAAAATAATACTTTTGGCCATGAAAATCTCTCATAAAGTATATACAGCCAATAGGAATTTTCTCTAATATGTCATACTTGAAAATATGTCCCCTTTTTGGGTGACAATTTTCCGGCGTCGCGCCACTGTTGAAAACTCTCTCCCTCTATCTCTCTCCTCGTCCAGCGATGCAAAAGGCAATGTGTTCCCCTCGCAAAGTCTGCAAACCATCATTTTACATAACTTATTATATTATATCGAGCAATTTTCTTGAAAGTTAGCCAAAGTTTTTTTTTTCCCGCCGGCTATAGTGTTTTGGGAACCTTGAACAGATTCCCGTCTGGATGCGCCGATTTTAAAAGAGACATTAAAAATGTTTTTATGCTTTGTTTACTTAGTAATATTAACGTCACTTTTAAGTACACTAAGTACTGAGAATATTTAACACCCGTTAGTTATTAGTTAGTCGACAACTCTCGTTATTAATTTTTAGTAATAAAAAATAAATTAAAAAATATATGTTTATAGATGAATGATATATATAGGTTTTTTTTTGCAAATTTTAAAATGACAATAAAAGTCAGATATTCGCAAAGCATACACTATCACTTAATTTGCAAACTAACAAGCACCTCTTCAGCACTTTTTTGGGTAAACCTGGATGAACTGATAAATCCTGGAACGTGGGTTTAACATTCTTTAAATAAACATTTATCTGAAGACTGTGTAGTTACGCCAGTGGTCCAATTTATTTCTAATCATTTCGATTTATTTAACCTCTCCGGCCTCGACCATATTTTGTCAGAAGGTAACAGTATTTCAGCTTTGCAATAAAATCCAAATAAGTGGAATATTTCTGAACGTATCCGACAACTAAAAACTGTTTTAGAAAAGCGATGATATGCGCTTTCAATTTTTATTGTTAGAAGTAAACAAATAATTTTTAAAATATTAAAATTTTTAATGCTTAAAGTTTTTTAAGTAAACTTTAAAAAGTAAAAGGTTTTAAAAATGGCTCACCTTGCGTTTTTTTAAATAAAAATACTGATAACACATACCTATTTTATTACAAAAATGTATAAATAAAACGTAAAAATAATTAATAAAAAAATCACAAAATTTCATAATTTTTTCTCAGATTACATTCGGAAGCGTTGGTTTTGTACATGTGTACATTTTAATTCTTCTGTGGCTAAGTTTAGAAAGCGTGGTGTTTTCTCTTTCTAACACCGTTTAGATCTTATTTCTCACCTTGGGCAGTAAGAGACACCAAACGATTTCTTTGAGACCTATGTGAGCTGTTACCAAAAGCTCACTAATTAGCCAAGAGGTTAAGGTTATCTGCTTGCATTTCCAATGATAATTCTGCCTCCGTTTGTAAAAAAGAATTTATTTTTCCTGACATTTGAGAGTATTTTTGTGGTATAACAGTAATTTTGATATTTTACAAACTGGAACTGCATCCCGATTTGCTACGCTTGTATTTAAATTGAATATTACCAAGAGTTGAGCACCTCTGGCAGTGCCCCCCTATGCGGAGACCACAGTCAAAACATTCATCGGCCAAGCTAAAACTGTCTGCGATGAGTAGCCGCTAGACTGAGATTAAGTTGCGACCAGATTGCATAGTCTATATTATGCTTTTTTCTGTTCAATTTATCGCTATAATATATTAAAAATACTGTTTTCTATTTCGACGAGTCTTAAATCAAGCGACCCTATCTTCAGATAGATAAAGCGTAGAATTATATCTCAGTGGGAGTAAAATGTACTGTTCTTCTTAGACTTGAATGTATCGCTAAACACTTCTAGCATAATTAATTGGTTGTTATTCATTATCTATTTATGTTTAATTGATCCTGTAGGTACTTCTTGAAAGATGTTAATGGATCACGCTTGAACCAGATTTCAAACGTATTTTATTGATTCTAAACAATACTGCTTTGATTCTAATTTAATGTTAGCAAGTAGTATTATTAACTATCTATTTTTTTTAATCTGCGTAACTTTTGCGTTACTCATTAGATTACCGAAAAATGTAATACTGCATCGCACACCTACTTTAGATGCAATTTCGGTGAAATTCAAAATTCTAATGAAGGCATTACAAAAAGTGCTTTTCTGCGAAATTATTAGTATGAGATCATCACGTAAATTCTAATGACTAGCGCTCGAACGTTATACATTTCCCAGGTGCGCGCATTCCTCCGCCCAGACCGTTTCTCAAGTTTTCCAGGTCATTCTATATTCTTCCTAAAACACATTCATACGTATTTTGGTCGTTCTTAGTTAACATAAATGGAGATGGTGTCTGATTGCAACTATTGCAAGGAATTAACAGGGAACTGAGGGCGACTATTATTTGAAAATATTGTAACTTTACAGCAGAAAATTTGTTTTTATGAGATCTAAAGCAGTAAAATCTTTACAAAACTGAGTTCTGGCATCACTTCTTCGAAAATTGAAAAATTATTTTAAGGCACCATTTTTGTATAATATTTAAACACTTGAATCACTTTAACCACCGTTTTATTAAATACTAGCTTTTTACCCGCGGCTTCGCTCGTTTGGTATTAGGAGGAATTTACTGTAACGCTTACGCTTATCAATTATCCTCCCCCTCCCCTCTCCCACATTCCATACATTCATTCTCGTTGCATCCAGTTTTCAAACAGATCGCGTGTCACCTATATTTCATAATGCCAGAGCTCACCAGTAGTAAAAAAAGAATTATCCAATATTGTTCAGTCGTTCGGAAGTTATGCGCGTACCGACATTTCAAAGATTCATTTTTATTTATATAGATAAATAGATATTAACTATGACGCCTGAAATAAAAAAATTTATTTATATCAACTTCTTTCCACGGCAACGATTTGTTTTCTGACGTAAGCAATAACTCGCTTTTGTTAGCGACAGAAAACATATTAAAAAAATTAATGTTAATATTTATAATTTCATAGCGCCAGAGCTTACCATTATATACAGTCTATAGTTCTCGCATATAATGTAGCTTTCTATTGGTGAAAGAATTTAAAAAATCTTTTTATTGGTTAATACGTGAAACAAACAACTCGAGCAGTTTCGCATTTATAATATTAGTATATAGATTTCATAATGCACTGTTGTGAATATTTTGGACTATTATGGCGTATTACACTTATCCTTCTTATGCCAACGTTTCGAACAGTGTTACTGTAACCATCATATGTTATATATTATAGCTTAAAGTTGTTAAAACAGAGAGTTTTATGATTACTTATGTTTACTTTACCTTATGTTATTTTTTCTTAAGAAAGTGATTTTTTGGTGAAATAGAAAACTATTGGTAGGGATAGAATTTTCCTTTAAAATGTAACTATTATTTTAAATCGTACTTACGTGCTTCCGATCACCGCTATAAATATCACCATATTGACCACCACATGGACGTGTGCCTAGCACGGTGGTCGAAAAATCCACAAATTATGTAACCATCAAAGCAATGAATAAAGACAAATTAAAAAAAAAAAAAACAAAGCTTTTGTCTGAAGTGACAAAAACGCTAGGATGGTGCGTTTTTTTTCTACTGGAATTTCTAAGTCATGAAGTCAAGACGCCAAATAGTTAGTTTCACGTTTTCAATTCAAACCGCAGTAAAACCATAAAAATAAATCAATTTGAAAGAATAATCGGCATAGTAGGTATCTTAGTAAAGCATGAAATGAGTCTAGGAATGGAGAGATATAAATGAGTATTGCAATCGGGTATAATATCAGGGGGTGAGTGGAGCGGCCCCTCCTGAAAGCGTGCTGTCATTCAGGATTCAGGCGGTGATCAGGTTTCACAGCCATTCCACGCGCTCTTACTTCTCTCTGACTTCTGACTGCTCTCAGCCTCTTTGCGCTCCTGGCCCTTATTTATACAGGCGCGGGTATATTTACCCGGGAAAAGAGTTATTGGAGCACTATACACACTCATTAGGAAGAGACAAGTTATTTGGAAATCGGAATTGACATACTATTAATATAACGAGGGGAAAATAAAATAAAATTTTCGATTTTCCATAGCATATTTTCATTACAAATTATTTTGTGTTTCCGTTCTTCAAATCCATATTGTCGCCATAGAGCCAGAACTATCAGAGCCAATTATTTGATGATTTTAATGTTCTTTGAATATCTCCTGAAATTACAGCTGTTGAAGTAAATGACTGTTAATTTTGTATTATTTACTTAAACATTTTTGCATGTTGGCGAATACAGATTTTTTAATTGTTTTACTTAGCCACCGCTAACCGAATTTCTACCCATTTCTTACATATCTCCCTTAAACATTTGAAGTTTTTAAGCTCTTAAAAAATATATGTTATTTTTTAAGATAATATCTAGATACGTTCCATGCTGAAACGCAAATTATATGAAATTCCCTAGATAGAAAAAAATAGCAAAGTATGCTCCAAAAATTACTAAAAACAAGTCTATTTCTATTATTTTACAAGTTATATTTGTGAAAAAATTCACAATGTTTCTTTATGCGATACTTAAGATGCCTTCCACGAGATTTTTGCTCTATTTTAAACGAGTCATGTTTTATTAAGCATTTTCACAATTTTCGCTTCAATTTTAACATTTAAAAAGTAGCGCGCTTTGTCCAACATTTGTAATTACATATCTCTCCATCTTCTTCTTTTTGAGCGGGGAAGCGTCGCCTTAATTGAAACACGAAATATTTAACTTTAGTCAGCTGAAAGAATGAGTCATTATAGCAGACATGCGTACGTATTTGGAACAAAGTTACATAAACATTACGATTTTCAGTTTTTGCGGTTAATCAACTTTGGTTGAATGGCGACGTTATAAAAATTAAGTTAGATAAGCTGTCCGAGGCATGTGATTAAAAGTTTCAAAGGTCAAACGCTGACCTTTTTTTCTTACAGTAAAAACCTTTGTTTGCTTTTGGTGATAGGTTTTTTGTAATGCTCTTACTTTGTGTTCAGTTGATGGTTTCCAAAATAAAAGTGGTTTTATTATAAATGCTTAAATTATCTGATCTAAGTTATCTGATGTAAGTTACTAAAACCACAAAAAATAAATGTGGATTAAATTTCTGCATCACTAATGTCTTTATCGGTTTTCATTACTAAAAAAGTTTTTCCTTTATTTCCAACTCTATGGCATTCCCAACTTGGCAAATGCTGTAAGAATGAAGGAAATAGGGAAACGATCAGTTTTGAGGCACCTCCTTCTTATAATCCAGTCACTGTATATAGCTTTGAAGCCCTTTACTAAGCAAGTACAATTTCACTAACTCACCAATCAATTTTTAGAACATTTCTTAGTCTATTATTTTTCTCGACTACTGAAAATAATAATACCTGGAAAATTTTGTGGGGAAATTTTTGTGAAATGGGGTTATTTAGCAAGGGTGGTTAATAAGGATACAAAATAACCGAACATAATTAATATTGTTTTATGTTGAATACTAAATTAACTACATACTAAGTAAATTTTTAATTTTTTTAAGCCTACCTTTGTATGGGAGGTGGTAAATACCCCAACACCTACTTACACAATTCAAAACAATTTTTAATGAAAATATTTGAATTGTCCAAAAACTTTTCTTGAAAAGTATGAAAACAAAATCGAACATCGAACAGTCGATAAACAAAATTCCGTTTAAGAACTTTACCCTTGAAAGTCAATGTCTGTCAAATAAGAGTAGAAAATATTAAAAATGGAACTACAAAATTTGTAGGCTGGCAATACCAAATTAACTGCCAAATATTCTTTTAAAGTGCAATGACACTGAACTTATAGAACCCAGTAAATCACATTTTTAAAAAACATTTTTGTTCTTAAAGAAAAAAAAATTAAAATCGAAGAAGCACTGTTGTTATGATATCTACTTAATGAAATAAATTTGATTAAACGGTGTTTTAAAAAGTGATTTGCTTTCATTTAATTTAACATAAATTTGAATTTATCAGTAGATAAAAAGGAAGAATCACTAATGGTGAGTTTAGTTACCCTAATTTTAGATCTGAATGAGTTAAAATTCAAATAAAAAATTCGAGACATAGCCTGGGCCATGCTAGGTACTTAAGCTAGTATTAAATAAAAGTGAGTGTTTCTAAACTGTGCTTTATTGTATTTTATTACGATATAGTTATTCTGCATTATGTTAACACAAAATTGCAAAGGTATAATAATAATATACCTAAATGCAATTCTAATTTTGAGATCAGTGGGTCAATTTCAATGAAAACATATTTTTTTCACTTTTATGCTTTTTTAATTTTTATTAAAAATGTAGGTTACACAGCTTTAGATTACCACCATTATTATATTTTTAGTATTGCCATTTGGACAACAGTGGCACCCTCCTACGTTTTCTACTCTTATTTGACAAACTGTATGTGTTGTATTTTTCCGTGGTTTGTTTTGTTTGGAGATAGTAGAAAATAGTTCCAATCATCTGTTGTTTGTTCCCGCTCTGAGAGTCCGGGTGTATGGGAGATGGGAGTACCAGGGTACCTGGGTACCAGGGTACCAGCTAGAGGCAACAGTGTAGCAAGTAGCTAGAAGCTAGTAGCAAGGGGGGACACTCGCCACACGCTGAAACACTTCCCGCGCTCGACAGCCAAAATTTGACACAACACCGGCGGGAGGTTGTTGACCCGCCGCTTATTTAGAGACTAGTTCGGGACAGCTAGGCGTTCGCGAGACGGTGACGTGCGTTGACGCAGTTTGGTCCTGACGACTCACTTTATAAAAAGAGTGGAGGGAAAACTATTTAACTTTGCTAATAATACTCTTATGCCAGTAGTGCTAAATTAACAATGAACTACCTACTATATGGATGAGTTGTCCACACGTGTATTGCTATAAGGAAAACACAGCTGTGGGAGTAACAGTTGAAAATATACAATTTTCGTTTACTTTACTAAAACAATTTAAGAGGCAGGTATGGTTACCGCCGCCCATAACCAATGCTTCAGACATAGGTCACCCCAAGTGGTTCACTACGTTTGGTGACTTAGGAAGGGTGTCCGGGTTCACGGGGTGAGGTTTGTCCGGGTCTTGGCAACAGCTGCGCCTGACCATCTACCGTATGGCAGGCCGGATCGAGAGAGACTGGTTGAGGGAGATTTGATCTCTCCATCAGGATTCTCACGGAACATCGCCCAGTACCGCAGTGGGAGGGTTGGATTCATACATCCTGGATACACTGAGTCTCAGATTTCCTACCCATCCCTACGTACATTTTTCATTCCCAAATCTTCCTCTCCTTCCTTTTCTAAAAAGACACAGCATCCCCAAAGATGACATAAGCCCCGAGGAGAATTATATTCCTCAGGGCCTTCTGTGTGGAACTAATGTAAAAAAGATGCATCAAATAACCGAAAAAAAGATTTACAAATTCATCTTTAAAAACTGAAGCTGCCATTTTTCCTTTCTTCCGTATATTCTCAAGAAACTGGATTAATGTAACACCCTTCATAGCTAATCTCTTCTTTCTCGTATATTTTTAATGTTGTTAGTGTTTTCATTGGATCCCTGTTCCCTTTATTTTTACTTTTTTGTTAATAAGTTTATGTGCATTGTTTGGAAGGTCATTGGATAAGTGATTTATAGCATTCCACAACATAGCGGATATTTGCGCACTTTGCCGGTTACACTGGCTAGAAGATTTTATATGATTTAATAGGTATATAGTCAGTGACGGATTTATATTTTCCATAAGTATAGACAACTTCATTTGCCACGGCCCGTCCTCCTTAGAAGTTGCCACTTATCATAGTCACTCATTTATAGGCTGTCGCCCCTAGGCCGCGGCCTAAACGGCCTATTGACAAATCCAGGACTGTATATAGTAGCACTTCGTAAAATATTCATATGAATGAAGCAGGGAATGTCCAAACTACTTTTTTTTTCTTACTGTAACAACGTCATAGCAGATGCTAAAATAATAATAGTGGAAAAAATAAATCCAAGAAATCCGTGTAAATATAAAGCTCACACGATAATACAAGTGATTTTTTTGTTTAAATCTCAACTTTTTTTGGAAAATAACTAAAAAAATATGTTTTCGCCTTAATATGATGACGTTTTCAGTTTTCAGCTTTTTTTTGTACAAAAGCATTTTTTTTAACATAAAAATACGTCCTGGAATAATAACAAGGATTTTTTTTAATAGATTTCAATAAATTATGTAAAAAATGTCTTTAGATGAAAATCGAACGACTTAGAATTTTTATAGTTTTTTCGCTTTTTTCTTATATAAAAAGATTTCCTTATTTTTGTAATCATCTTCCGATATCTTAGAAAATATGAAAACAAAGTGAAAAAGCAAAAACAAACTGAAATCCCGTGGCTTAAAGCTTCAAAAGGGTTTAATCAGCTGGGATGTATATTCATGTTTTGTACCTTCTTACTCAACTCTTTTTCACTCTCACCACCAAGAAATTCAACCCAGTAGATTAAATGCTATCATCATGAAGTGTGTTACGTGAATGAGAATCAATCCATCTCAATTCGAATTAGGAGCAAATAATATGACGTAAGGAATGGCGCCTACTGACACGACCTAAGATTAAAGCTAGTCTATGGGTACCTAATGGGTAGCCCCTGCCACGGAACGGAAAGTGGTATAGTGTACAGAGTCGCAAGTGCGGCGCAGTGTTGATATAGTGACATCAATTAATTAACTGCGTCTGTAAAATAATAGGTCACTTGTATTGAAGTGTAGTTTTTTTTTTTATTTCAAAGGGTGTTTCTTTTTTATTTAGCTTTTTTTGGTATCTTTAAGATCGTGAATGAAATTAAGTACAATGTTTTAGCATTTAATTAAATAGCTTTTGTTTCGGACAGTACATGAATATATGTAACTGTAGTCACGATTTCAGTAGTTGTCACTTGTACTTAGACACAATGAACTGGATCAATAGGAAAACGAATAATGCGTTTGCTGCAACAACTGATACAATCATAATAGCGTGTTGATGTTGTGCTTACGAAGATCTTTAGTATTCAGGACCAACCTTTCTGTGTCGTGGTCAAAAATGTCATGTTCTAATTCCGAATTCAAGAAAATCAATAAAACGAGTATTTCTCGAACTTTCATAAGCCACTTTAAAAACATTGTGTGTTGCTCATTGACCGCGACTGTACAATAATTAATCGCCGCCGATGTCCGCGACTCACATACTAATATAACAAAGGCCACGTGATTAAATGGCCGCGGCCGCACCAATTGATTGTCGGGCCAAAAAATTATCGCAGACAGGCGGGCGTCGGCCATTGCTGCCCGGTACCCAGTACCCAGGACATACCTACGACAAGCGACCGCATTTTATGATGTCTTTTCAATAATACGCGCACATCATTTCGTGGAGTATCTACTTACGGCAGGTTCGCCACACGAAGATGCAATGCCATCAACATAAACATTACCAAAATACAGACACATTCCTCGCCTCTGTTTCATTCTCTAGGTGCGACTTCCGTATTCATTCACCTTCACACGTCTGGCACTGTCGTATATTATGCAAGATTAGTTATATCACATTCTTGGTAGAATAAGGATATCCCTATTAAAAGCTCAACCAGAACGAGCTTTCGGAAGATTCATGAAAACAGCATTTCTAAAACAAATGATTTTATGATGAAAATTTATCGCAAACCACTTCAGAAATAAGAACAGTAATTATAAAATATTTATGTCTTAATTAGTCGTTTTATGATGCAAAGTTCTCCAATTATGTATTTCGTTAGCGCGAGAACTCAGACAATGAAACAACATTTATTTCCCATTCGTAAGATAATACGTATTTATTAATAATAAACTCACTAGAATCGGATACAATAACTGCGTTAGTGGACATTCTTGGAAAATAGCTCCGTGCTGAATGAATATTTAAATCTTTGTCAAAAATCAACACGGTGGTTTGGTAGTTTTAAATGATCACAGACAAGTTGGCGACAGTCATTGTTATTCAAACACTACATCTGGCTTCCAGGACGACTGCCATCTCATTTTGCAGAATTTTAATTATTGCATTAAATGTATAGGCACGCGCAAATATGTGCAATGGATTAGGAATTCCACAGGAGATTGCTTCAATACTGACGCGATTCGCGAAGCCCATTAATAGATAATATACCTATTTGAATGATATGGCAAAAACATAATACTCAAGTCATTCTCCGAAATATGCCGGCACTAGTACCTACCCACAATATATTTATTATAATAAATAGTATTTTTTATAGTACCGTTTTCACGAATAATCAGAATATTAACTAAATATCAAAGCTTAATCAAATTTAATCTGCCTTACGATGTATTTCTGATCTACGACTAATGACTTACGACGAATGATTATTGATAATGAGTTAAAATTTGTACTACAAATTGTAACAATTTTTAAAAAATATTATGAATACATACCTTACTTTAATTTTTTTGTAAATTGCTGTGCAAGTTGTCGGTGTTTTATCTAATAATAATAATAATAAAAAAATAATGATGTCACTTAAAATTATACAATAAAACATATGCGGAAACCCTGACTAGCCAACTAGATCCTGTTTTAGGCCAGTCAAATTGACAATTTTAGTTCATTTCATAATTTCATATTACATTGTTTAATTATATAACATATTATTTATAGAAGGAAAAAAGTGTTGTGATTGGATTCCTCATAGAAGCTTTAGTTAAATATATAATTTTGTATTTATAAGAAAAAGAATAAGCGAAGAGAAAAAATAATATCTTAAAATATAAATTTAGTAACGAATGCTTATGTTTGACAATAGATATTAGTTTGTATTGGTTATTTAATTGCTTGAAAAATCATCTAAATCAATCTCTTCTGTGTATTGTGCAAACCTCGATATCGTCATATTATAATCAAATTTATCCGATAATATTCGTTGGACAGGATTCGGTGAATATATTAAAAATGTTAGGTAACTATTTAAATTATATTACGAAATGCTTTATAATGGTGAATTTTTGTTTTTTTTGCGAATCCCGCCAATTTTCTGTTTTTCTGCACGTAGCGGATATTTTTCGTGTGAAAAATAGAGGGCATTTGACCTGTTGACAAATTCCACAAAATTGAACGTTGTTGTAGACACGCGGGCGACAACTACAATAACGTCCCCGCTGTGAGGCGCGTGAAGCGAGCTTTCGCCCGAACTTTACTGCTCGAGCTGCGGGGCGTTAATGTTCGCTCCTTGAAACAATAACAACATTCATTTTTAACCCTTTAGGTATACGTGTGGTCCTGATAAGTGCTTTTTGTGAGGTTGCTTCTGGCAGCGGGTTCATTCCTGGTGGAAATCAATTACAAAGTATGCATCTAGGTAATTGTTGATTACTTCTTCAGTAATAATAAATTCACTTTGTGGCATAATATTAATAAAATTAAAATAATAAACTTTTTTTACACCGCCCTTTTTTAATTTTTTTTTTTACATGAGCAACACGGGAGACCCTGAAAAAAATAATCTCCCTCAGGGCCTATGTCATCTTTGGGGATACTGTGTGGAGGGTTTTTTTTTTAAGGAAAGGAAGTGAAGGAGAATTCTGGGAAGGAAAAGGGTTTAAGGGGTGGGTAGGAATCTGGGGTTCAGTGTGTCCTGGTCATCCGCCTCCAAGACCTAGACAAACCTCACCCCATGAACCCGGACACCCCTGCTAAATCACCAAACATAGCGAACCACTTGGGGTGACCCATGGCAGAGGTGTTGGTTATCAATAAAGGTTCCCGGGGCGGCGGTACCCATTCCCGCCTCCCAAATTGAAATTTAATTGGAATTTTCAACCAAAGGGTAAGCTTGAGTAGATCCCTATGCTTTTTTCATCCTAAAGAAGAACCTTTGGTTCCGAAATAATATATAAATATTTTTTAAATAAAATAATGGTGCAAAATTTAATATTTTCATTTAATTTGTTGAATAAGCCGAAAAATACCACTAAAAATAAATTTCTGTTTGTCTAAGTAAATTTGAAAGCTCTTGTACCGGTGGTTATGCCGTTCTTTACTTTACAAATATAAATTGATTTTCCAGTTGATTAGTCAGACATCTCCAAATACTAAGTTTTGAGATAATGAGGAAAGCAATATTCGAATGCTCACCATAAATCAAATATTCGCGTTTGTGTTTTACATATTAAATATGCTAAAAAATAATACTGAGAGGCTTAACTTTAACTGTCCGGTACATTAGTACGATAATTTGAAATATTCTACTAGTGACCCGGATAACATGAACATTTTGTTCAATTCACTACAAGTTTTTTATTCCATTATAATTAATTGATTTGGTTGATTTTTTTAATTATCTGAGCATCGCACCAGATAGACGAGGGTAAAGAAGGCTTTTACATAAAACTGCATACTCAACTCAAATTTTGAATTTTCGGAGATGTTTGATAATCAACCGAACAATCGATATGTAGGTATTTTTTTTTAACCGGATGGTATTCCATTGCATTAAAAATTTGGTTGGTACCAATACATTTGTTCCACATAATTATTGGTACCTACCGAACTGGCTGTCTGGTACACCGTGCTACGGGCTACCGACATCTTCAGGCAGTTGGTCAGATCTTCTGGCTGAATTCCCGTGACGGCCTCCGTGGTCGAGGGGTAAGGCTCTCGCTTAGCAATCCGAAGGTCGCGAATTCAAATCCCGTCGTGCGCAAATAATTTTTAATTGATTGAATTGTGTAATTTCAGATTTTAATCTTTTAAAATAATATACAGTATATTTGCGACGCGTTTTAGAGCGGAAGATACTTTTAGTATCGCCCTTGGGTAAACCACCATCTAGACTTGAAACATTGCTTGAAATGGTTTTAGCCGTGTTTGATGATCAGATCTGATAGCCAGGTACTTCCCCACCTTTCTCTACCCCATCTCCTTTCCCTCCCCACTAACTTCAACCTCACAACACACCCCGATTCGGGATTCGGTAGTCGGATTAATGATTAGATTTGTCAGCTTTTATTTTTCCTTCTTCCTACAATAATGATTCCTATCTTCTCCTCAAAAAGACCCTCCACCCAGCGTCTTCAAATATGACATAAACCTTGAGGGAAATTATTTTCCTGAGGGAGTTAATGTAAAATAAAAGGCTGCTGGGAGCAGCTGGGACTCTTCTCCGCTATTCACATAAAAAAGAAGGGTGAAATGTTAAAAAAATTCTAATATCATAATTCGTACGTGTGTATCAAATCAAAAATTTGAATTCTCGCGGAGAAAAAACCTCGCAGCTTAAAAACAGCGTATGCAAATCTTAACAGTAGATTTAAATTTAAAAAAAAATATATGTGAGTTTACGTATGCACCAAAAATAATCTTCGGATTATTTGCCGCGTTTATTCCGTGTAATGGATGGAATTGTTTGACGTGCGCCGCGATGCGACGGGCGATGGGCGACGGGCGACGGACGACGGGCGATGGTGCCGTGCTAGCCGCTGTGGGACGACGGGCGATGCTGCCGGGGCCGGTCGCTGCGCTGAGCACGGTTTCTCACGATGACGGTCACAGGAGCCGCGATAATAATTATTCAAGTCGCGCGGCTTCTGCTGAACCGTTTTAAAAGAATTATCACCAGCGGGTGCTTCTCGGCGGGTGACACACACCGGTCTTTCTTTTACTTTTATCCCGGATTATTTGCGCGCTCCTCCTGCTCCTGAGTCACGAACGCTACTGCCACCGTTCCCACGGAGGAATGCGCCACCCATTGTTGCCCCGATAAATCTCACCAATGATCTGGCCGGATCGGAGGAAATATTCATATAAAATCCCCCTCTAATGCGCTATAAACCGCGCGTCGTCAGTCACCTGTGTAAACACCGTGACGTTTAGTCGCGAGGAGATTACCGAGGGGTACTTTATGGAGGCCGTCCGCGTTCCGTCTATTTTCTTGATCCTATTGTTATCGCCGTCAATTGGATCGCGATCTTTCAATACCCTTAATCTCTTGTTTACACTTGGCGGAATGAAAGTATTCGGGAAGCTCGCCCCGGTGACAGCTTACGACGCGCGGAGAGTGATGGTGACCGCGGAACTTTTTAGCAAAATACTCGTTTAAAGAGATTTTTTCAATCTCTTCGTCACAAACGTTGAATGCTCTTGAAATACATACTACGGGGAGGACCATTAAATGTATAATAATAAAATTTTCTTGTATTTTAAGAAACCTTTTGAAAACAAGCTCTCGCAGCGAATACTCCAGACACTTCAACGGGTCATTTTTGGCTTCACGCAAAATTACAATATTTTAATAAATTCTTCGTTACTTCGTCAATAACTAACATAAATGAATGTCGTCAATTTGTTCTTAGAAGTAAAGTGATGCCATGACATAGAGCAACCCAACGTGAATGATCCTAAGTAATGTAATGGACTACTAAGATATGCTAAGCCACACGGAGTTGGAGTTACGTCAACTGAATAACAAATAGAAGCATATTTAGATCAGCAGAACATCTGATGCGTCATTCCATTCTAAGAGTATTATAAATATATTATAATAGTCTGCAGAGTCGGGGCTTTGTTGTAATCTCTTCACCACGCAGATCGATTGATTTATGAATAGTTCAAAGGATAACAATTCTGTACATGGTAGCAATCTTAACCTACATAACCAAATTATCTATTTGTTTTCACAATCTTAGTCGGGTCTCCAGCAACAAAATGTTTTCAAAACATCCGATAAAAACAAAAACCTTGGGGCAAGGCCACAATGTTATTATTTTCCGTGGTCTATGGAAAACAAAAATGTGGCCATGACCCAACGTTTTTTTTTTAATTTTTGTCGGATGTTTTGAAAACGTTTTGTTGCTGGAGAACCGAAATTGGTCCTGTCAAGTAAAATTTAACTATTATAAATATTGGAATAAGAGTTATTGCTAATTCACTAAATACATATTTTCTATTTTTCTAACCTCACTTAAAGCATACAAAATAGAGATTTCACACGTTGAAGCATAATTACTCAACCATGGACGAAAAGACTACTTCATATTCTTCTTCTTGCAACCCTCTTTCATATATTATATAAGTTGGCTTTTATCAGAGCAATTTGAACCCCAGGACACAGGATGCAGCCCAGAACAACTCACTTGAATTGACTCGGTTGATTATATTAATGTTTGCTATAATTATTATTTATTCATCTCAATTATGTGTACCTCTATTCTCTGACAGATTAATTATTGTCTAACTAGCACCGATTTAGAGGAGAATTAATATGAAAATAACACTTTTTATCGGTTTTCCGAACGACTCAATTTTCAAATCAAGCTAAAGCACGCCTAAAATCTTTTAAAATTTTTTGCGTTTCCTTCTTTAAAAAGCGTTCACCCAATCTTGAAAATTCACTCTTTCAGCAAAAACTCTTAACACTTCAGCGGGTCATTTTTAGTAATCTAAATTAATTTTAAATACGCTTTCTTATTTCAATAGTTTCTAGTTCTTAGATGCCAGTTATTCAAGTCAATCGCATTATATTCTAAACTCGGTAAAAGCACGCCTAAAACATTTAAACTCGTTTGCATTTCCCTGCAAGTTTGTCCTGGCCGGTAGCGGGGCATGGGGAATTCCTTCATCTCCCAATATGCAGATGAGCCACCGCTGCAGGGACCAGGGGCAAGCAGCTACCGAAGAATGCCAAGTATTCTGCCAGTCCCGTCCCCCGAAGGGCTGAACCTGCCTTCCACGCTATCCGCTATCCACTATTCACTATCCAGGCGGTGGCGGTGTTTAGTTCTCCCGTTGTTGAACTCACGCCATGCATTATGCACCTTAGATCACGAAAAGCGCCACCGCTTTATCTAACACCTATATAATTATATAATTTAATAATAAAAATGTTTCTTATTCCTAATAAAATAGGGTAAGAGCCTTTCACTAAAAGGAGTCCCTTACGACAGAAATGTTCATGGGTAACTGGAAGTTTAAAAAAATTGTTTATTCACTAAAATTTTATCAGCTTGGTGTCAGTACAACTACGCTATGCTTAACCATCTTTCAGGAATTCTAGTGGGGCTGAACGTGGAGGCGGCGAAGAGTTCCTAACTATTTAGATCTGGTTGCTAAACGTGGCTATAGCCATTTCAACACCAAAGGTTAACTCTTTGTAGGGTGATACTGTAATAAAACCTATGAAATAAGCATATGCTTACCTAAATGAAACATTTTGTTTTCGAACTTGCAGTGTTTGGGTGGACCTAAGGCGCTTTCCACTCTGTCACGGAGGTCGCCAAATTGATAGAGATACAAAATCGTGAACGAAAAAAAATCGGCTAGTCAGTTTTAGATAACGAATTCCTCATTCCTCAATCCTCATCGAACCAAAATCATTAATCTTAGGTATCAACAGATTCTAAAAAAGGAATCTCTTCTCAACTTGAGTGTTAAAAGATAATTATCATTTTTGAATCTAGAATCTAAGTTTGCTATATTTATAATATCAAAATAATTTAAATATTGGGTGGAGTATACGAGGTTTGTTCAAAAGAAAAGGTGAATTTTAATTTTTCGCAGGCTGTGTACATTCGATTATCGATTTTTTTTTTGTTATGTTGGTACACATATGTTTATCATGAGTCAGCATTATCAGCCATTTTGGATTAGTGGTTTGTTTTTGACAACTGGATAGGTTAGTCACGTTTTTGTGTGTTCTTCGATTTTTGCGAAGTTTGTTCCGAAATTGCTAAATTTTGAGCAAAAGCAACGTCGCATTGGTATCGCTCAGGAGTTGTTGAATGACGTCAACTACGATCCAGATTTGCTCAAAAGGGTCTTAACTGGTGATGAAACGTGGGTATATGGTTATGACGTCAAAACCAAGGCCCAATCATCCCAATTGAAGCGGCCAGAAGAGCCAAGACCGAAAAAAGCACGCCAAGTTCGATCAAATGTGAAGGTTTTTCTCACTGTTTTCTTCGATTACAATGGCGTGGTGCATCATGAGTTCTTGCCAACAGGTCGTATGGTTAATAAGGAATACTACAAGGAAGTTATGCAACGTTTGCGTGAAGCAATACGGCTCAAACGATGGAATTGTGGAAAAACAAATCATGGATTTTGCATCACGATAATGCACCAGCTCACACATCAATGCTTGTTCGTGATTATTTGGCCAAAAAAAACACCGTAATCATGCCTCAACCACCATATTCACCAGATTTGGCTCCCTGCGACTTTTTCCTATTCCCAAAACTGAAGAGACCAATGAAAGGAAAGCGTTTTGCCACAATTGATGGGATAAAGTCAGAATCGAAGAACGAGCTGATGGCCATACCGAAAAGCGCATTCCAGAAGTGCTTACTGCTAATGATAATAATGCTCTGATAATGCTAACATATGATAAACATATGTGTACCAACATAACAAAAAAAAATCGATAATCGAATGTACACAGCCTGCGAAAATTCAAAATTCACCTTTTCTTTTGAACAAACCTCGTATAATTCAAGTCTAATTTTATTTACGATGCAGGATACGGAAATATCAACGTCAAATGTGTTTTGATCTTACAGTCAGAACAATAATTTTTCCATGAGAACTCTGCTATTCATAATATTTACGCGACTCACTTAAGGCTTCTTCTACACGCGAGGAATCGATGACAGCTTCTTTTAATATAAAATAAAATCTTCAATGTATTAGCGTTGAAATCTTAAAACAATAATTTAGGTCAGCTGTTTGATAAAATGTATATCTTCAGATGTTTTTCTTATGAATTTAGCGGTCTATCAAAAGAGTAAAAGAATCACGAATAATGTCGTCAAATTAAAAGTGAAAAAGCTTTTTATGTGTATTTTTGCATGCATAAATTTCATCAATCATCGGCTCTAAGTCTCCTGGCAGATCTTGTAGTGTTCTACTTGCAACTTGCAATGCACGCCGTATTTAGAAACCTAAATTACAACAAAGATACAATTTTATGGCACCATTTGACGGTATGACTGTAAAACATTAATTAAAGCGTTTTACGATGTAAATGTTTATACACTGCTTCTACTGTAAATGTCAAGTTTGTAAACAAAACACGAATAAATTTAAAACGTCTACGGAACGAAAAAATATCTTTGTGTGAATGCGGAACAAAAAGAGACTAATATTTGTGGATGACTTCACTCCGCGTCAAAAAGCATTCAGCTACAGGATAAGGTTTATTTAACAGTATCCTTGAGGTTTTTACTACTTTACTTTTTAATGAGATTTTTACACAACGCGAATCACCCAGACAACCTATCAGACAGACAACTTGCCCAGCAACAAGTAGGTATACGGAAAACTGCATCCATATTTGGATCTTATGAAAACGGCAAGTTGATGTTATCCTAAAATATGTAAATAATTATGTATCTGTTGCCAACGAGTATGTTTGTGAACAATGTTTTCATTCTCCACTTCCTTGTAAAATCGAGAAAATTTAATTTAAATCGAAATAAATTTATATTGAAATAAAGAAAGTCGTTTTTACATTAGCGCCTTACAGGAGACCCCAGGAAAATAATTTCCATCAAGGCCTATTTCATCTTTGTGGATGCTGTGTGGAGGGGCTTTTTTTAAGGAAGGAAAGAAGAGAATGATTTGGACAAAGGAATGAGGGGTGGGTAGGAATGTAGGGCTCAGTTTGTCCAGGAGTGACGGACGTATGAATCCATCTCTCGGGTGCAAGGCGATATTCCGAGAGAGTTCTGCTGGAAAGGTCAAAAGGACTCCCACAACCAATCAAATGAACGAAACCTAACAAATGAACCAGATCAAACGAAATTCATAGCCTAATTCTGAGCAAAACTCTTTCATTTAACGTGCATCACACAATTTCAATAAACACTAAACCTAATTTGACATTTTCAACTCTGCACCACATTCCTTAAAATCACACAGGCGATCTCTCGACATTTTAAAACAACTTAGATACTCATCTAATTCTACCACCATTCTATGAACTTCCTTTTTTTGTTATGAATATTTTTATTAGTATGCATGCTTTTCCTGAACTAGACTGACCTCCATCCTATCCCCTTCATATTCCCACTCAAAAACTTGTTATATTTTCTTTCATTATCAAATTTCAAATCATTTCACTTATTTATAATACCATTTTTTTTAAATCTGTAAATGGTACAATTAATGTGACTTAGAAACTACTATGCTTAGTTATTAACATAAACTGTTGGTTTGCCGAATAAAATAAAAAAAATCTAATTTTATTATTCATGATAGATTGAAGAATGTTCCATTGTACTTCGTATGAAATAATACATGACAAAAGTTGTAGTGAATCTCTTAGATAAGTGTTCCAATCTTGGTTCGATTATATTTGACACGGTCAGCGCAAGATGACATATAATCTATACACAAGGACGTGGGTACTGCGTATATAACAGGTACAATAATAATATACTCGTACGCCGTGCTGCATTTCTGCCGCATTACTGCCACAACTGGCCATTACTAGTGCCTACTACCGCCGTACTACCGGCGCATCTCGCCCGTACTATAGTACTGTACGTGCGGGAGAAGTGAGTCGCCTCGTCGGGTGGTGGTGGACCGGCTTTTCCTTTCTGGTCGCGGTCGGTTTGGTTGTGCCGTGGCAGACCCGTCTCAACGCACCAACTAACTGTTGTAACCCGCGGCGCGTACTACGGGTATGCGCGTACGGGCGGCCCTACTATACTACTGGCTATGGCGTAGCAAGCGCCGCGCGCCGAGGGGCAGACTGGTCAGTTAGGACACTCTTGGGTCAAGCGAGAAGTAGTTCGAACCTATAACCATCTACATATTTTCCCGGTACGATGTACCGTGATTTACTGGTGGAGCTTAAAATTATCTTTTGGCGATACAATTAAGGACTTTTTTGTAAAGTTTTCAGAAGATAGCCAAGATGGCCGCCGTTTTTACCAGGCATGGCAGCCAACAATAAAAAGAATTATAACTTTAAAAACATAATTTAAAACAATAAATTGTTTGATTTCTAAGATCACCTCACCCTAAAGGAGCCATCAGCGTTTTTATAAATATAAATAATGACGTTGATTGAATTTTGAAAGAGAATTGAACATTTTGTTACTGTAGTTTTAGTAGGAACCTGGATGTAACTTATATCGAAAATTTATATAAAATCTTTTGTTAACAATCGTGATAAGGGTTTCATATAGAATAAAGAATAATACAAGAAGTGCCTTGTGGGCGTGTTTCGTGATCCAAATATTTTCTCAATTTTGGCCTATATTTCCACACAAAACTGTGTTTTCGTCTTTCAAATGGGATGGAGATTTACAATTTCAGGCGAGTGTAAAGTGTAAAGAGCTTGGCGGTTGGGCTAAATAAAACACTTGTTTCTATTCAAATATATATGGAAGGTACTTCAAGTGTTATTTTCTTTATTCTATGGGGTTTCAGCCCATGAATAATGTTTTTGCCACCATGCCCGGGATCGGTGCATACCTTGCTGTGCCAATGGAAACTATAAAACAACGCTGTATATAGTTACGATACTGCCATATACTCTAGAGCGGTATTTCATGTGACATGGTGTTTGTCCTTAGGGCCATATAAGATCTGCAACAAATGTCTATACTTCTGCAATGCGCAACTATATAGTATCGTATCTGATTCTGTTCAATACTAATCAATTATTGGAAAACTCTTCTGTATTCGGAAACTCGGGGAGCTTTCGAACGTACTAAAAAAATGAATAGAATTGTCACAAAGTGCCACCGTGGGTTAAAATGAATATTAATATTATTAAAAAAAATGTTTTTTTTTTTTTTTTGTTTAATTCACATTTAAAAAGTTTAAGGATAAGAAAGCGAAAAATGCATATTTCTTTAATTTAACTTTCATAATATATATTTTTTTAAATATGTGTGTGCAATGCTGTCTGCCATTTACGAGTACAGAGAAAAATAATTAACCGAGTATAACGAAGTCCTTTTTTAACGATCATTTTGCATACCGTCTGTTTGTAATTTTCTTTCTACGTTCCGTTTCCGTTTCAAGATGGTAGCCGTATTGGATGCTGCCTTTTTAACCCGTCAGAGTCCGCATGAGCGCGGATATTTCTACGAACTTAAAAATACATGGTTTATTTATTTATCGTTTAATTATTGTGAAAAAAACAATGAATCCGATTAGGGATATTTCATAAAATTTACAATCAAAAACATTATATTTTATAATTAGGAAGATGGGTATGTAAATACCTACTTTTACGATTTCCGAGCAAAATTTTGATCTCGATTTATTAAATAAGATAAAATGACCTGCATGAAAATTATAATCCTAATTATTGAAAACTGAAAATCGCTAAAAATTTCAGTTGACTGTGTCCATTTGGTAAAATTAGATTAATCTGTTATGATCTTCTAAGCATCAATAAAAAATAGCTACTGTTGAATCTTGTTGCTGACTTCCATTCTAGACATATCGCAAAAAAAGTTTTTAAAAACGTGTCGTTCAAATTGTATAAAAAGAAATTGAAAATGATTATATTTTCTTACGATAAAGTTATTACTAACCATGAGTTGGGTAATACAAATTATTAATTAATTAATTGTTTTTGTGAATTCGGTTTAATTTTTAAAATTCAATTATAATTAAATTTAATCATGTGATTATCAAATTCTGGAAGTATTTTAGTTTTTGTCTTTGTTACAGCTGTTTCGGCTTACAAGACCATTTTCAAACTGTGGTTAAATCACTTTAAGAGGACTTATTTATAGGATTCTAAATGTCAATTTTTGAAGGTGTCAATATTGATTTATTACTGGTTAAATCAATTTGCTGAAAAACTAATTGAGGCAGTAGAAACTCCATTATATGGGGTATTTTGGAATCTCTTTAGAAGAAAACAGATTTCGAAATACCCCACATAAGGTAATACAAACATTAATTTTTAATCTTTATTCTAAATTTTATTTAATTAAGAATCAAAACAAAAAACTGTATTAAAGGTTTGCCTGGCAGGATTTTCCCTTGAAGGAGTGGGTAACGTGGAAGGGGTGGTTTTTCGAAAACTCGAAAGTCCCAACTGCTCCCAACAGCCTTTTATTTTTACATTAGCTCCACACACGAAGCTCTGATGAAAATAATTCCCCTCAGGGCCTTATTCCGAGAGAGGTTAATAGGTCTCCCTCAACAAGTCGCTAGACCTATGGCAGAGGTGTTAGTTATCCAATAAATGGTTCCTAGGGCGGCGGTCCCCATACCCGGCTCAAAAATATTTTTTAATGTAGACGGTGACCTTCCTCTTGCTTTCAATGTCTGAAAAACTGTAGACTTGTATTAAAAACAAACGTACAGACAGTCTTCTTTACACAAAAAGACAGATTTTTGGCTGGTTAAGACTATGTCCTACGACCACCAATTATTAAATTGAACGACGACTACCTAAGTTAAAAATTGGCTCAAAGATATATTTATGTTCCACCAACGCATTTTAACTTAACTATTAATTAGTGGTAGGGAAACTTGAGTCATTAGTTTTCATGGAATAAAATCCTAAGCATGGACGCAACATTAACAATTCGCTTGCTGAGGATTGGTTACTGTGTCCACAAAAACTCGTATTGAAAAATAAAAGTTTTTGAGTTTCAAAAAATTATATTTTGGTTTTCTTTATTTCAAACCAATTGCACTAAATAATTTTAAAAAAATCAAGGGTTATTCTACCTATAAGTAAAAGAACAAAGTGTTTGGTTGAATTTTGAACGAACTAACATATACTTGAATTCACAGTTTAAAAAAAACCTAAAAATACAGGAGTACAAACCAATCCTCAGCAAGCAAATTGTCAATGTGACGTTGCATCCGCGTAACTTTTCCCTTATAAAATTAAAATTTAGTTTACAGATTAACGTACATACGAGTTTTAAATAATATATATATATACGTCTTTCATGAATTTTCCTACTAAACACACACTTACATTAATAAATATGTATAGGTGTGTGTAACTTTATATGTATGTATGTCTATAAATATAAACATGTGCATAAATGTGTATATATGGATTTGTATTTTATACATATTTTTTCATTCTAAATAATCAGTGTATGCGATAATAAAATGTATAAAAAAAAAATAATTAAATAACTAATTTTCTACAACATCACATAAATACTTGTCACACTTAATCATAAGCACGTCAACACCTCAGCACAGGTTCTCCTAGTGAGGTGTTCACGAAACATACAATATTACCCACACACAGTTTTACCTTCTCAAACCTACCTTACACCCAACATAATACTTAAAAAAAAAACCTTTTTGCTTACTGCTACTGAAAATTAACGTTTTTTTGTACTCCTATGTAAACCTCTGTATCAATTGTAAAATTGTGTATTCAAGAATAGACATAAATAAATAAATAAATAAATATATTATTTAAAGTATGCATACATAGATATTTATATTACATTTAATTACTTTGATTTGTGCGTTCCAGAAACTAAATTAAAAATATATACAGTGGTGTTAAACTAGTGTTGAGAATTTTGCTTTCTCAATAATTGTTATGATTATTGGCAATGAGCGAACATTGTCAAAGTACTTCACTCCATTTTCTTACTTAACTTAGCAATCACTCAGTTTGATTGATGAAAGCGGTTTTAATAATGACAGTTTGTGTATTTTGTAAATAACATAAAGCGTTCGTAGAAGTGATTTCCCACGTGGGAACGAAGGCGTAGATTTCACTATCCATTATTTGATTTATTCTTCAATTTTAGGAATCTCTTCGCCGAACATGTTCCCATCTAACGAAAGTCTTATAACGGTCTAAGAGACAATGGCACCGGCCGGTGGGGCAGGCGGGGGGGGGGGGGGGGGGAGGAAGGGCGGGGGCAGGGGGAAGAGGGAGGGCCACCGATACTCCATAAAAACGTAAGACAATGCACTATTTACAAATAAAATTGACTTTTGAGCGGTGTTTCCAAAAAAACTGATTGAATTTTTCGGATAAAATACCTATATATTTTTTAATTCAATAAAAAATATAAAAAATTAAAAATATTGAAAATGTGAACATCACCGAAGTACTTATTTCCCGTGGTGTTAAGTCGTTGTATCGGAGAGTGGGAAATGTAGTTGCGCTTATGAGTGCTGCTGTAGAATATTTTATTTTATCGTGTTGTTACTGTGGGTGTTTGTAAGTTAATGAGTTGCAAGAGTTCACAACAGTCGAATTTAGAGTTAAGTATTTTTAATAAAAATGTTAAGTCGTTTATTTTACGTCTGTCTTCTAATGTATGTATTTTAAGACTATTTAATAAATAATCTATTTAATAAGTATTTTAAGTCTTCTACTGGAATTTTAGTTTAAAATTATTAAAACGCAGAATTTTTTTTTTTAATTCACTTAATGTTATTAATGTGAATTTTGTAAGTAGGTATATTTTGCATTAATAAAAAATCATTACTCCAAAAAAAAAATTTTATCACATTCAAGATTCATTTTATTACATTTATTTTAAATTAGTATTTTATCAGTTTCTTATGCTAAGTATACATTTGTGAACATAAGCGCGGGCCGTGCCACGAGGTATGGAAACGGTGCGAAGCAATCGCAAGCGGCGTGTCGCGCTGTTTGCGGTTACTTTGTATATGCTCGTGTGTGAGCAGCCTTAGAGAGCTCTTTTATTTTCTTGCAAACTCTGGTTTTGCTTATTATGTGCATAGTTTTCAAAAGAATGCCTCCTAACTCCTAAGTATCTACTGCAAGTTGCGTGATGCCTTAAGTTGCCGTACCTTTAAGGAAAAAATAAGTTTTTTTTATAAAACCATATCTTTCATATAGATAATACCTAACACAAGGAGAATTTAAATGAGATATATTAATTATTTACAATGGCGATATTATCTGCGTGCAAAAGAAGATGACATGCAGGAATCAAATGATTCATTTTCCATAGAATTTTCTTTTCATAACTTATTTCGTATTTAAAAAATTAAATCATTTCAAATCACCCAGTCTCTTGTCTCTGTGCGAATTTACAGTTTCGGGAATTGTAAAAAAATTACCGCAATGGAATTGTTTCCCAAATAGCTGACGGGAGGAAGATTCGGAATTTGGGAGGAAGAGCTAATACGGATATAATTAATTACTGTGCTTGTGCTGAAGCTGTTTAGTACCAACAAGATTGGAAAATGCGTGAATCCCAGCACTTTTATCCGCATCTTAGAAACATGAAAAATTCCATTGGGACCGCGGCGCGGCAGTTTGAATCTATTCGATTAAGGTCTGCACTTGCTTGGGGGAAGTTTGTACAAACAAGTTAGGGTTTTTGTTTTCAAACTGTTATCGGTAAACGAAATATCACGCAAATCGTTCTTTTTGCAAATGTATGAAACGAAACTTTATTATAACTTATGTTCGGTTTAGATCCCTTTTTTCTGGTCGTCAGAATTTTCCCTGTCACTGTATGGTAAAGCCAAGGTGAGAAAGGAAGGGGAGCTAGTTTTCAAGGCTTGATAAGAAGCTTTGATGATTTGTAGGACCCGTGAACAACAGGCATGTTTTGTTGTGCACCGACGCTGAGGCTTATTTTTTATTTTTTTTATATGAATACCGCCCAAGCATCCTAACTGCTCCCGTCTGGAGCCAGTGAGACTATGGAATCCCCAATTAGGGAATGTTGTGAGGCAAAAGATAATGTGGAGGGGCAGGATATGGGGAAGAGGAAGGTGGGGGAAGTACCTGGCTATTCAGATCTGGTCATCAAACCAGCTAACATGGCTAAAGCCATTTCAAGCAACTTTTCAATTCTGAATGGTGGTATTACACCAAAGCGATACTGAGAGTATCTTCCACTCTGGAACGTGCCGCAAACATACTATATATTATTTTAAATGAATTAACTGTGAAATAACACAAATCAATCAATTAAAATTTATTTGCCTCGCCGGGATTCAATCCCGCTACCTTCGGATTGCGAGATTGCCTTACCGCTTCGGGCAATTGAATTATTATCTGACGATCAATACATTGGGGATATGTTGAACCCACGCGCATAAGAAGAAAATTCGAAGAAAAGCATTTGAAAATCTTATTTTATTATGTGGTAGGTATTGTTATACTCGCATATTGATAAGTCAGTGAACCAGTTTAAGAAGTGACGTGCCTTGTTAAAATTGACGCTAGACTATCTTCCGTTGTACACGCGGCCAGAGCAGTGTAGGCGTAGATCCAGTCTAGGTATTATTGT
Source organism: Glyphotaelius pellucidus (assembly GCA_936435175.1). Taxonomy (NCBI): domain Eukaryota; kingdom Metazoa; phylum Arthropoda; class Insecta; order Trichoptera; family Limnephilidae; genus Glyphotaelius; species Glyphotaelius pellucidus. The sequence goes on along the minus strand of OW386537.1, from coordinate 33,654,469 downwards.
TAACTGGCGTCGCTTTTCGCGGAAAAAAACGCTAAGAGGGAAATCCGCTTTCCGCGTGTTTCATAACCATGACAGGAAGTTTTTTTCGGACGTGAATTGTCACTCGGGTCGTAAAGCATTACGTTAATACGCCAAGGTGACTAAATTTTACGACAGCCGTCTATAGGTAAGCACGGCGGGCTATTAAAACGATTGAACATTTGCCAATTTTTGCGGAAATCTTCCGACGGAACGGCTCATTAGACACCGGTGGCACTATTCCGCCACTAGCACCATTCCGACGCCAGCGCAAGTCCCATCACCACTTTTACTCGAAAACTTTAATCGTCATCAATGACATCGGCCGACTTGTTTCGTAATCTAAAATCATACTAACCTCATTCCCGAATCCTGTCCTCTGCATACAATATGGCACAGATGTCACATATCGTATCGATCGGGTACGAGATGCGAATTGATGGCCGGTGATAATTCCAGTTACCGTGAAGTTTCTGACAAGTTTCAAGCTAAGATTTATTTTACGAGGTTAAGACTTTCAGCATTAATGTTGGTTAACGAATTTCACCTGTAATATTCCTGTCTAAATCGCAAGTTCGCACCACAGTTGAATTTGATAGCCACCTCCGGTCTGGAGCCCCAAAATACCTAAAAAAATTCCTCGACTCTGCAGAAACGGGCGGTCCGTTTGATAGATTCTCCTATCTTAGCAAATGTAGTGCAATCTTCACCGGTGATTTTTGATCTACCGGTGTTTCACTTGAAGATGCTCTGAGGAACAGATTCCTTCGGTACCGGTGCACAGTCGGGAGACACGCCAAACGCATGAGAACGGGTCGTTTCTATATTCTCTGAGTTAAAGATCTCGGTTCTGGAACGATTTGCCGACCTCTGTGATTCCTCCTTCCTATAACTTGAGGCTCTTCAAGACCCAGATCCACTCCTAATTTTCCACAAAAAAGACCCTCCATACAGCATTCCCAAAGATGGCATAGGCCCTGATAGAAATTATAATCCTCAGGGCTTCCTGTGGAGTTAATGTTAAAAAAGTACCTGTATCCTGTTATGTTTGGCCTTTTTGAATCTAAAACAAGTCTAGTAAAAATAATCTGTAAGGTTGCAGGATTTACGTCTACATAGAAGCAATGATCACATCTTGATTAGTTGACACGCGGTCAGTTGAAAAGCTGTACGGTCAATATGACGTGTTTAGATCGATTCCCCAGAAGTGATCTACTGAACTGTATGTTGCGCTCCGGGCTAGAAGCGGTAATTGGAATAAAGGAGATCCGAAGATTTCCCCGTATTAAATAAAATGGAACGGGGACACAAATCAGTAATCACTATTACAAATAATGTTAATATATTAACTCGTATTAGATTCGCCACACAGGTTGTTAGGAGTTTGATTGGCACAGTAGATAATTATCCGTGGTAGAGATTGATGGCCCATCAAGGTATAATGCACCTACGCGCGGTGTTGACACACTTGATCAATTATTGTCAGGTGCTAATGGATGTCCTTCTGCTCATCGTTAATAAATCAAACGGTAAAATAACTAACTGTAATTTACAATGTTTTAAGTATGGCTGGATAACCATTTTGGTAAACTCTCGCTGATTGGCACTGCTTTATAAAAATATGTATTTAAAAAAAAACAATGTTTAGAATAGTTAAAATTAAATGCGAATCATGAAATTAAAACAAAAAATGTTTTATCCCACTAACACAGCTGGTGTTCCTTGGCTTAGTGAAATTGCTATGCCTTACATAAATATAAATCTACTATGCCTTAGTTTAATCCACTCTACAGTTGGGGATCCGCGTATAAATGTAACCTTCTTCCAATAGAAATTGTACAAAGAACAATTATTAAAATTATATTAAAAAAATCCTTGGACTACCCAACAGAACGCCTGTTTGAAGAGTTTCAAGCACCTACATAGAGATTTATTTTTAAAAAATTCATTACTTCAAATTATAAAAGAAAAAGATAAATATCAATCGTTAACTGAAAACCGAACTCGACTTAAACATGTTCTACGCCCAAAACTAAATACGTCTTTTGCACAACATTATTACACTAACCAGGGAAGAAATTTTTTCAATCGTCCACCGGAAGAAATCAGAAACATTAATGATAGAACCCAAATATGGCTCTCTGTCAAGAAACATTTAATAAATATTCTTAAGAAAAAAAACTACTGCCACTTAATTGATCTTACAAATATCCTTTGTCTTCCATAACATTGTTTCTTTTTTTTTAAATACATAATATTATCAAAATAAATACTGCAGCACACAAGTATTTATTTACAATGAATTATTTAAGTACTAACTAATAAAAACATTTATGTACACTCCCCTTCCATACACCAAATGCTTTCAATGGAAGAGTAGTAAAAACCTAAAACAAGACGTATTATTATTAATATGTACCATGTAAAACACATTATTATAAATAATAAATAATAAAAAAAATAAAAAATTGGACGGTATTATAGATTTGAAATTTTTACATCGCCTTGCTCATTACAGGCTTGTAAATCCATTTTCAACGAAAATTGCAGTTTTTAAATAAGTTTCCAATTCTAGTTTTCACTTATTAAGCACATTCTTAAATTCATTATATTCTGTTATCAAACAGGGCTGGGAGGATGGTGCAATCCCAGTCTGCCATATTACATCAGATATATAAAATTCTTATCTACATTTAAAGATAAAAATAAAAAATAATAATATAAAAATAAATCAAAAAAACTTACTGACATCAGAAATAATTTAAAGGGTGTTTTCTAATAAAAACGTCTGCGTAAATACTACTCTTGTTTGTATTGAAATATAAATTTACTTACTGTAATAAAAGCTTGTCTCAAATGTTCTCACACTTTGTCATTACCGAAAAAAGATTTCATGATAAAATATATAGATTGAATTTTTTGTGGTTTTATAAACTTACCTTTAGTTTTAAGTGAAAATGAAAATATCAATATAAAAATCGTGTTGATACTTTGTAGGGTGGGAATTTGTAAGCGCCTTGTCATTGAATATTTATTAGCTATAACTCGTTATCCTCATCAGGTCTCCATACAAGTGGTTCGGGCTGCGCCTCTGTCCCCCGTGCGACCCAAATATATACACATCGCTCGCAGGTCTACCGTCACAACTCGCTTATCGAGGAGCTTCGTTAACATTAAACAAACTTATTTATTTATTGATTAGGAGATCCCAAAATAAAGCAAGGCCGATATAAGCATAGGAGTTATAAAGTAGTTTTGGTACTAATCCTGATCTATGTTAGTGAGGCATACAAATCCGTCCAGGCTTCGTTAATTAACATAGGCATTTGTTTAAAGAGGAATATACAAGCCAAAAATGTGCATGTTCTTTACGTGCCTTATAATTATCATTCAAATATAGGTAATAGGCCTAAAAATTGCTTGGTAAACGGTCTAGAGAAATCGATCAAAGCGCAAAAATGGTTTTTATTTATTTTGTGAATATTAATGAAGATAATTTTAGCCATAAAACGTAGTTTTTAAAAGTTGTTCATTATACGTATGCATTCGTACATTTCTAATGAAAAAAATGATTTTTTTTAGTAGTTTACGCTTATATTTTTCATAAAGAAATTAAAAAATTTTTTTTTTTGCTCAAATGAAAGGAAAAAAATACTAAATGGAGAGTAGGGGAGAGAAGATAAATATGGAATATAGAAAAAGATAACATAAATAACAAAATTGACAAAGGGACCCTTGGTTTGGACATATTGTAGAGCAGATGGACGGAGAAAATGGAGTTCTGATACTGAAATGGTGGTAATGAAAAACGACTGAAAGAAATACAAATGAAATACTCTTGAACCTTCCGTGTAGTAAACCCATGTTTGATCATATTACGAGAAAGCCAGACCGATGTAAGTGTAATTAATAAGATTAAGAAAGGGATCCTTAGATCTATTGAGCATGCAGAGCGGATGAACCGATGAATTAGAAGAATATAATGACGCAAAGTGGGTGGTAGAAGAAGTTGGGGAAGCCCCAGAAAAACATGGCACGCTCACGGTAATCAAATATTTTAGTTGGGATAAAGTAAGAGCCCGAATTAATTTAAATGATCCAAGCATTATAGGCCAAGACCGAGTTATGTGGCGTCCATCCTCTCTGCCTACCGTTGCCGAGAATTGTGTGATATTTTAGATTATTTATAATAACATTCGGGGTCGTGATCCCAAAAAATCTGACATTTAAAATACTAGACTCTTTCTATAAAAAACACAAAAATATTGCACGAATTTGTTTTTTATCGTTAGATGTACTGCTGAAAAATGTTTTTGTTGAAAATAATCTCAAATCATATTTATATTGGTTAAAATGTATGTAATACTTGATATTGCATACTTCTCAACGACATTTGAATTGACAATATCATTGTTTGAACCGTATATCTCGATTTGAGATATAATGGATAAATAACGCCGACGTAAATATTTACGAAGGCAAACATTAAAAAGTACGCCGAAAAAGCTAAAGTGAAAGCACCTGCATTTTTAAACACAGTTAAATAATAAATAAACTAGTTAAGGCTGTCTTCCTCCGGGCATGCGCTTTTGGTGACCGCTAAAAGTTTGCAACAGAAAGCCGCTACACCGTTACCCTTTATTTTTTATACGTCGAAATTGTTGAAATTCCAAAATTTACATAAATGCCGAATGGGCCGGTCTACTTTGGGACCCTTTGTACCCCGCCCCTCCCCACCTCATGGTGTTCGTATGGTGACCGAGATAATATATTATATATTTACAGTCTATAGGGTGTAACACTGCGAAAGACATATTATAGGGGATGATTAGGAATAATGTTAAGGAATTTTAGCGTGGCAAATATTATTTGCCAGGCTGAAGGCTTTTGTTGGAATATTTATTTATTTTTAGTTTATTTAGTACAGAATCATAAAAAGTAAAACTTCTTTAAACTATTTTTCAAAAAGTTTTTCACTTTCCAACTAGTAAAATTTTCTCGTTTTAGGACAGATTAGAGACTTCCCACGATGATAAAATGATTAAATGATAATGAGCTCTGATGGCTTATTTTGGCAGGCGGTAAAAATTAATCTGGACCCCGATCTTGAGGTTGCAACAGTATTTTTTCAGTCACAATACCTTCATTATTGACAGCTGTATGCCGTTTGCGTAACCTCTTAAACTAATATCTAGGTTAGTTATTTGCATCTATGGTTTACCTATTAAATTAATAACTAGAATATCACATAACTATCCAACTAACTAACCATCACGAGGTGACTCCGCAGGGGTAGACAGAGAGGACGGACCGCCATACGACTCAGTCTTGGCACACACTCCTTGCCTCATTCACATTCATACATCGATTTATACATTCGTTTTTTAATTATTCTGAATCTTGATATGGCACGATTCAAGAATCCGATTCACTTGATCGTGCCATGTCTTCCTTGGCGTCCCTGACTTCTACAATTGAAATTAGCGTTATTATTTTTCTTATAATCCTTTCTTCGTTCATTCGCTCTACATGCCCAAACTATATGAACTTTCTTACTTTATCTCACCGCCTTGCATTCTTTGCGGTCCTCCATATTTCTCACACGATTAAACATGGTTTTACCACAGATATGCCTCAAAATTTAACTTAACTCTATGATTTTTAAATCAAAAGTTATGCCACATTTATTTAATGTGTATGCTGGAGAAAGTTTTTTAACCTTTTTATAGAAAAACTTTATGACTACATTCGAGGATTGCTACCTACCCGGTATATCTATTTTCATCTTGATCGCTCGCTGACAACTTGCGTTCGCTCATAGGCTCGCTATGAATATGAGTTTGATATAAAATCTTTTACATAAATTTTTTTTAGACGGTTAAATAAAAAAATGGTTCCATCCCATGGTGAGGGACCATCATACTCGCTTGCTGATGGCAGTGTGTAAATTCCCCACAACGACTCACTGAACAAATTATGAAAGCAATTTCCAAAAAATAAGCATCAATTATCAATGCATTTTTTGGCGATTTATTCAAACGATTCACTTTTAAACCTTTACTAAAAAAAATAAACATTTGAAAAGAATAAAATGTGCAATTTTTATAAGAAAAACTCTCTTTTTATAACCTTTGAAGGTAATTCTCATAAATTAATATATCATTGAAGAAGAAGATAACAATAGTAATCTAAACCATAGATTCTCAACCAGTTTTTGCTCACCGCCCACTTTGAGAACGTTTTTATTTCTAGCGCCCCCTACCTCGTCACGACGACGAAGGGGGCGCAATGGGATACCACGACAGGGTTACATTTGCCACAACGGAGAGGGCGTATCGGGATACCATGACGAAGGGGGCGAAATGGGATACCACGATGGGGTTACATTTGCCACAATGAAGGGGGAAATTGGGATAGGGAAAATATTTTTGCAGGTGGATGGCCCCTAATGGGATGGGGTGGGATGGGTTTCTCTGGATCTCCTACCGCCCCCCTGAAAGTCTGAAATGCCCCCAAATTTTCTCTTGGTCTTCTACCGCCCCCTGGAGGTCTGAAACGCCCCCAAGAAGGCGTTACCTATGATCTAAACGATAATATGAAAGAGAAAAAGACACAGAAAAACAGATAATGTTCCAGTTGCAACCATTATCTTTTTTCAATTTTTCTGTGTCTTTCTTTCATAATTTCGTTTAGATTATTATGTTTATCTTCTTCTTCAATGAATACAATGCATTTCTAAGTGTTATATCCTTGTATCGCTTTAATATATTCTCAGCTATTGTATACTTATATAACATATAAGGCTTTAGATAGGGGCTTTAGGGAGACCGCGGCCACAAGTGTCGACATTTATATACTTGGCGGAAACTATTACACGATTCCTGTGGCCACTAATGAAATGGGAACCCGAGCGGCCCGCGATACTACCTACTGCGGTTGCCAAAATTGATGGCGAGGAATGCCGAACGATTAACCACGCACGAAACATATAAAAACAACAATAATATATTATTGTTTCTAAGATTGATCTAGATTTATATTTCAAAAATAAAATTTAGAAAATAATAGAAAGTTAGGTGAAATGATTCAAATTTATGCAATTTTTCATTGCACACCATCAGAGTAAGCGAGTACCTTTTTATAAAAGTTTTCATAAGTTGCTAACCAAAAATAGTTTCACTAACCAAAAATAATATTCTTTTTCACAGCCTGAAAAAAATTATTAATTATAGTTAACTGTTTGTGGCCGACTGGTCCTAGGCGTCAGTTGCATCCACGAGTTACAGCTTCAATCTTATGCAAGCTTCTTCTCAATCCACAATTAGAGCTTTTATCGGTGGATATACAAAAAATTGTTTTGTTATCTGAATTTCTTTCTTTAAAATTTTTTTTTTATTTGTTTGTTGAGTTTCCTAAACGATATCGGAGGTCTAAGTTGATATTTTCGTAGCACTATATTTGTAGTCGTAGTAACCAGTCTCCCATTTGGTCAATCAATATAATATTACAAATGCTCATTATCAATTAAATCACTAAAAGCAACAAATAATAAGAGCATTTACAGAAAAAAAGTATCGGTAGTAAAATAGTGGTCAATTATATCAAACAAAAGATGTAACCTATTTTACATTATATGTTAAGTTAATTACACTACAGTAAGTCTCATTTTGATTAAAAGTTAAGAGTCATAAAAACAGAACTAGGTCATAACCAACAAGACGCAGATTAAGAAACATTATCATTTCTATGATTTCGTCAGTCATACTCTTAAAGAATATAAAAAATATTTTTGAGAGCCGAAGCGATTCATAATATTATTATTTAGCGTAGGAAAGTATCATATTTTGAAGAAAAACTAATGACGAGTTTCCTAGTGAAAACATAAATAGGACAGATCGTTACGCCTGCATCAAATAAAGAAAATACTTTTTTCAAAGTGACGTGAAGAAATATAACCGTGAAGGCATTTCACACGTTAAATAAATTAATTATATTTATAACTATGAACTAAAGAATGACTTGCGAAAATCTTTGTATAAAACTGAAGGATAGGACTAATTAAAACAAAAAGTTTTTTTTCCAGTGCCAAGTATTATATCCACATATTCTTATATTCGAGAATGCACGCATTGCTTGCTACCAGGTGTTGACATTGTATATAACAAATTTAATTACAACGTTCAATAGCTGGCTTTGTAATGAAAACTGTCGGCGCCCGTGTGATCGGCGGAACAAGCGCGATATAGTACAATGTCTGTTTGGGTGCGTACAACGTTCAAACAATGCGATCCTTTTAGCATCTGACAAACTTGATGGAACCCGTGATCAATGAACTCAATAACTATTTGATTCATTTCGGAAGAGGTGGTCCAATTGACATAAACAGAACTCTGGTAGTACAAATACCCATCGTGCAACAAAAGGATGGACTTTCTTTCGCTCTCGAACGAAGTGCAAAAATAAATAAGTAAGCGTCTAGAAAAATGAAATAGTACGGTCATTCAATTGTCTAAATTTTAGTTTTTTTCGTGTAGTTTTTGAACCAGCCCTCTAACACTGCTGAATGTTATTTTCGAATTCTCTTTATGTTGTTGTTATTTTCATCTTGTTAATATTTGATTACTATCCACATATGATGTAAATATGTATTGTTTTTATAGGTACATAATTTAATTTCATATTATGTATTCTATGCACTTTAATCTGTGTTTTTATAATATTTTTTTTTTTTTTCTATAAAGATTTTCTTTTTCTGGTAACTATAATTTATGTTCTTGTTAATCATCTATGTTTTACTGTAACTATACGAATTTTGTAATTATATGCCTAAACTTCGCTGCTTCATTCAACCATGTAACATGTAATTAAAAATATAATATAATAATATTTTAAAACTATTTGTTTTCATAATAATCTAAAATAAATAAATTAAAAAGAAATATTAAAATAATAATAAATAAGAAAAATTATCTTGCATTTTTTTAGTATCAGCTTTTAGATAATCTTAAGACGCGTTCATTCGTCGCTAATAATAATAATTTTCCGGCGCCGTCTGAAAGCCATAACATTAAAAACCTGCTGTCTTCCAACATAAAACTCACCAACTGACGACAATATGACACGAAATTAATATGCTGTCACCGTTTAAAAAGTAGCAATCATTTGCATACTTCTTTTATTCTACGTGGGAAACGTAAACGTTAACGAGCGCTTTATTTGCATTGGGATTTTCATGCATTGAAAAGATTTGCGGTCCGGGCGACCGTAGACACAATATTTACTCACCGCATGGTTTTTATACGTATACTTGTCTACACGTCTACACCGCTGATGCTGAACTAAACTCGCTCAAATAACATTATGTATGTTAGGAATTGTTAGCAAGGGAACTAGAATAATCACAGTTTTCAGTCAAACAAGATTTTTTATTTTTTTGTTATTTGGAAATACATACAGTTGCATCCACATTTTGACTTGTTGAATGTTTACTCAGTTGCATCAACCACTGAAATTACCACTAATAATATATTTTTTACAAAAATATGGAAAATATAAATAATAAAAAGGAAAGCCCAACAGAAATTAAAAAAGAAAACAATAAATTAACGATCTTTTTTTCTTGTTAAAAGCTAGAAAAATAAATAATAATAACTTAAAGGCTTGCACGCAGCAGGGGTAAGGAGCTCATATTATTAATCTTGTTATTTACTTTGTTGTAATGTGCATTTACTAAATAATTTACCTGAGGATAAATGGAATGGATATCTGCGTCCAAAACGATGTAATTGGATTGAAATAGTATTAGCCGTGTTTAATTAACAGATACCTTCCAACTTTTTATTTTCCCATCTCCTTATCATCTTTTTTCATCAACAGTTAATTTTCAATCACATTAAATCAGAAGAAAAAACCTCATCTGCTCGAAACCAGTGAGACTAGCATGTTATGAAACTCTATGAATTTTCACTTTTATAATGGTCTTCTCCCCCATATATATTATATTAAATATGTATTTACACATACCAACAATATATTTATTTTCATGATCGTTAAAATATCTTTCAAATTAATCATCGATTTATTAAGAACGCAATTTTATACAGAAAAAAGCATTAAAAAACCTATAAAAATATTTGCGGAATATTGATTACTTTTATTTTTGACTCGTAACATCGTACAATTTACTCAAATTCCACCCACATGTTCGAGGAAGTGTAAAAACTCAATAAGCAGGTTGCCTAACCATAAATTTCAACGATTTTACGTATTGCTTAGTAATTATTTTCATAAGATTGAATTTCTGCTTGTGATCGCAAGCCGCAAAATCTTTCGAATGGGAAACTCCTGCGTCTTGAAACTAAAGCTCTTTTTTTTTGCTGAAGTTTTTGTGCAATGTGAATATTTTTGTTTAATTCTACATTTTTCAGCTGTGGTAACAATACAATAGTGTTAAAACTTAGACTAAGCCGGGAAAGATCAGAGATTTTTCCGATGCGGATCATCGATAAATATTACAATCTTTTGTTCATTGCATAAAATTCTCATTTTATGAAAAGTTAACTAAAATGAATGTACGTACTTCACTTTCGATGATTGTGGTTAAATTATCGCGTTGCCTGGCTGTCTAGTGCCCAACTGACTAACTGTCTAGTGCTTCCAAATGCTGTAAAGTAATTGAATAAAAACTACCTAATTATAAACTCGGGCTTAGAGTTCAAGACTGGATCAGACGGCAGCTGTAACTAGGCAACCGATTGCTTAATTTAGTTGGAACAATTGAAGGTCCGGATCGACAATGCTTAACATATGATTCACGCGTTCTAAAATTACCAGTACTCAGCGAGCATTTAGTACAGGTGCACAGTATGGTTAAAATATAGAAGAATATTAGATTAGAAGATGGTAATCTCTTATCACAAAAAGTATTTTAAAAAAGTAGTTTTTCGCATTTACTTAATAAAGAATTTATAAAGCTCATAACAACATGTTGAGCGTTACCCGATTTTAGATTTAACATACGGTATATTATGAATTTGTGCATTTTGGCATGTGTGAAGTCAGATAGAGGAATTTTTTAATATATTTTTTTTTATTTTGATTCATTATTAATTAGCATTTTGATTGAATAATTTTGGCCTCACTGGGTGGCTACCTATACTGAAGTCCCGTGTGTACAGCAGTTACTCGTAGATAAACAGCGAACTTTATAATATAGGGCCGTTGAGTATGATTTAATTACCTCAAGGGCACTTCATACTGGCTATTTTTAGCAGTTTTTTTTTGTGTGCTTTTAAAAAACTAAGTTTATATTTTATTTCAACTAAACATGATTATTATCGATGTTTTCAATATACGACAGATATTGTACATTGTCAACCACGCTAAGAATTCACTTTTGTTCTGGAAGTCATTTTTAAGATTTAATTGATGCGGTACAATATAGTAAAATGATTACATAAAACAATTCAAATTAAAAAAAAAATATGTAACATATGAGAGCAATACAATTTGAACACAATAAAATTTCGATATATATATATCCAAAACCTATACTTTTCCATACTTTAAAATAATTAAAAAAGCAATTTAAAATACAAAACAAATAAACCAACTATAATTCAGAGTAAATTCACTCATTTCAATTAAATTGAGTTTGATAGTTTAAAAACAATAGGTGAAGTAAACTTCTACAAATAAAGATTTATTTGAATTAAGAACATGCGTTGGTAAAAATATTAAATGTAGCTGCAATGACAATGGGTTTTCTGGATATAGCTACCATAAATATAAAATAAGTAAACTTAAAAATAAGTGAACTTCTAAAAATAAAGATTTATTTGAATTAAGAACATGCGTTGGTAAAAATATTATATGTAGCTGCAATGACAATGGGTTTTCTGGATATAGCTACTATAAATATCGATTTAAATGACACGATAAGTGAACGTAGGGTATAGCTGCTGGATAAAGCTGATACTCCTATAAAACACGTCTAGATGGAATAAGAACAAACATAGAGCAATTCAATATCCCTTCCTGGTACACCTACCTACACACAGCTTTAGATGTCTTAGGAACAACTAAGAACAACTTAGGATAGAGATAAGCCAAAAACTGTTACCGACAGGGAGAGAGTTCGTGAAAAAATGCAGATTTACAGAATATAGCTCTTATACAAAATATAAACTGTTTCAGAATGGCAGAATAAAACCAGTCGGAGATAGACCTGCAGTGATTACCCACAGAAAACAGATATTTTAAGAAAACAAAAATATATTTTGTTTTATAAAAAGAGATATAAATGGGTTGAATATGTAGATTAACATATCTATGAATATAATAAAAAAAATGTCTGCATTACTAGACAATTAAGAATAATTTTAAAAAAACCCATACATACGCGGTAGAAGTTAAAACTTCAGAAAACTAAAGTAGACAAAAGTGGGGAGACTACAAAGAACTTTTTTTATCAATGAAGGATAGAAGAATATGTTTTCCATATTTTTGTCGTCGAATTACAGTGCACCTTTTCCTGTACGTTTGGTCATCTTGTTAGTATTTGCGGTTTCTTCTTTGGATTTGCTAGACTTTGCTTTATTTTGTGTTTTCTTTTGCCTATTCATTTTGGAGTGGTTTGAAGATTGGATTTTGATTTCAGAAAAATTTATATTTTTTTGATTTTGTAGGAATTGATCCCTGGTCGGCTGAATGTTTGCAAAGGTTTGTCAGGCGCTTTACACCAAAGGGTACTTGTGTGGGACCGTGGATTTATCGTTATTATATTGGAACCGGATACCCGTGAAAAAAATAAATATTTTACTGCCATCTCATTCTCTCGCAGGCTAAATCCTATAGATGTATGTGTTTGTATCTTTTTAGTGTCGCTCGTTTCCGTTTCATCGAGTTTCAAATCACAACGGTGCTAAAGAAGTTTTCACTTCAAAATAAATTTAAAAAAGACTATTTTATTATTGGTATAAGCGAGTAACGTTGTTGTAATATTCTGCAAAGAAGCAGATGGTGTTGGTGGAATAGTAAGTATATTTGGTTTAGGTAGAGTCCAATCGCAAGCTGTCCGAGGAGGTACTCAAGACCTTTACTTTGAAACACTTGCCTAGTGAGATAGTTAGACGCTCTAACTAAGGTGGTGGATCTATTTATATGTGGAACATTCACGCGTCAGAGAGCTTCTACCGAGGGTCGTTCTTTCTATACAAGTTTAAACGTGCTTCGTGAGTTTAACGAGGTTTTGAATATGCGTTCGTAGAACAAAAAGTCAGCGGCCATTATTCATCAAAATAATCCATACTAATATTATAAATGCGAAACTGTTCGAGTTTGTTTATGACGCTTTCACGCATTAACCAATAGAAGGACTTTAAAAATTCATTCACCATCAGAAAGCTAAATTATATGCGAAGACTATAGTCTGTATAAGATGGCAAGCTCTGGCGTTATTAAATTATAAATATTAATATATTATATTAGTTATACGTTTTCTGTCGCTAACAAAAGTGAGTTTTTGCTAACGTCAGAAAAAAATCGTTTCCATTGAAACGATGTTGATATATTTGTGGGCTCTAAGCTGGTAGGTACTCGGCCCCCTGGTCAGCTACTGCTCCAGAAAATTCACATATTAGAATATGTTTTTTTTTTTGGACAAGCTTCTGTTTTGGAATAAATGTCAGATACATTAAAAATATAATTCGTAATGATTATAAAGAATGAATAATAATTAGTGTAATTTTTTATTATATTAACAAACTTCCAAATATTTAATTAAAAATACACATCCGAAATGTTTGTAAGCGCATAAATTCCGAACGAATGAACAAAATTGGATAATTCTTTTTTTCTTTGAGCTATAGCTTTATGAAATTTAGGTGGCTGGCGAGATGTTTGAAAACTGAATTTAAGGGAATGAATGTATGGAATGCGGGAGGGGGTGGGGGTGGAGAGGAGGGGGGATAATTGATAAGTTCAACCGCTACAGTAATTTCCCGTAATACCATGCGAGCGAAGCCGCGGGGAAAAGCTAGTAATAAATAAATCAAAAAGGTTCAAGTTGGCATGTAGAACATCATCCACGAACACAAATCAACATATTATTATTATAATTTTTATCAGAAAATCTTATAGTGGTGTCATGTCTCAACTATAAGTATTGACTTAAAAAAACATTTGTATTTGCATTTAATTATCAAATACAAGACGTAACACGTTATTTGAAAAATAGTGTTAAAACAAGATTAAAACTGGGTAGTACAACATAATACGCATAAAGAACGCTCACCGCATTTACGTAAAAAATACATAATTTTTCGCACAAGAGTTCCAACTGCTCCAAACCAACTGGAGCCAATGAGACAACGATATCCCCAATTGGCATATGATGATGTGATGCTGAAGGTAGTGAGGTAGATGGGAAAGAGGGTAGTGAAGAAGTACCTAGCTCTTGAGATCTGGTCACCAAAAACGGTTAAACGATACTAAGAGTATCTTCCAATCTGGAATATGATGCAAATAGCTATGTATTATTTTAATTAATATAAATTTTGAAATAACACCAAATGAATCGGATAACATTTACTTGCCCACGCCGAGATTTGAACCCGCAACCTCCAAATTGCTAGTCAAGAGCCTTACCCCTCGACCATAAAGATCCTTTTGTCAATATTATATCTTTACATTAATTTATGCAAAAAAACTTTAAAAATGATTTCCGAAAAACAAATAATGATAATGGCAAAGAATAATACAAATAATAACTGCAATTCGTTCATTGTACACCCTTCAGAACAACGCTGTAAAATTTGATAAATTTAAGCAATTGATAAAGCTCTCATCTACAAACCGGCCGCGTGTGATTCACAGTCGTAACACACCTATATCTATACTATACCTATACCGAGTCACCTACCTATTCACGCGGAGAGCTTTATATTAGTAGACACTCCGTGACTCAAAACCCTCAAAACGGTTCATCGCAACTTTTCACCACAAAATAAATAGAAAGAGAATAAAAGTGTGAATCCACAGATTCCCGAGCCCCGCGGAGACAACTGACATCCTAGAGATTTTTTTCCCAATTGCCTTGCACAAATTTATGGCATTTTTTCAACACTGCTGCCCGGTTACTTTCTTTACAATTTGTGCGAGGATTTCTTTATTACTTCTACATCTAAATGTTTCAGTTGTTTTCATTTTGTTATTCGGAGAGTAAATATTTTGCCTCGCAGTTTATTGAATTTTATTATTTTTGGTTTATATTATATTATATAGGTGATTAAATATTTAGCTTTATATATATAGAGTAGGTACAAACTTAATAATGTAAAGTTTTTTAATAATTTTTCTGCTTAAAACATTCTCCTTTTCTAAGAGTTCTTTTTATGAAAAAATTGTAAAAACATACCGCTCTGCGATTTTCTCTAATCATGCAATGATTAGTTTATATGAAAAAATTCTAAAACTGCACCTTTTTGCAATTTTCTTTATCTTACGTATCATAAAATGATTTATATAATAGTTTATATGAAAGAATTCTAAGAATATAATATATTATAAATACATTTTTAGTATAATTATTTTTATAATTTATTATTATAATTATAAAATATATAAATAAATATTTTTTTGCAATTTTCTTCATTTTACGCAAAATAAAATGATTATTTTACAAGATAGAATTCTAAATTCTATCTTTTTGCGATTTTCTTCATCTAACGTATCGTAAAATGATAAATTTTTATCGGAGAATTAAAAAAAATATATCTTTTTGCAATTTTATTCATTTTACGTATCAGGAAATAATTAGTTTTTGTGAAAAATTTTGATTTCAACATCGTGCAAAAATACTGCGTTCTTAAAATAATAGTATTTGAGAAGCATTTTATTTAATTTACGGACTTATCAAATCTAGCTTACAAAGAAACTTTATAAGTAGGTAGAAGCATATTTTATTTAAAAAAAAAACTTAAAAAATAATATCACTCATAATGCTTACAAGAAAGTAAATAATAATAATTACATTAGTAACCATACAAAACATTAAGCAGAAAATTACTTAAGATGAAAGAAATCGTAAATTTTACTATTCTGAAAATAAAACTTTTTTAATGTCATAGCACCGGTTTTGCACAGATAAGTAGATAAGTACCCGAAAATGTTATAATATTCTTTGAAATCATAAAATTGAAAGAAGTTGTTATACTGCCTTTGCAAAGATATCCCTGAATATATCAATAATTTACTTACGCGTAATATGCAAATATATCCTTGACAATAATAACACCTGATATTATGAAGTCGTAACACTGCACATGCAAAGATATCCCTGAAAATAATAATAATAAAGCAAGAAGTCGTAATACTGACTATGCAGAAATATCCCCAAGTATAAAATTAATATGCGAGCGGTTCGGCCGAAAATACCCCGCGGATAGACGCGTTGAGAGATTGAAGGTGTTTTTGGGAAAGTGTCGGGCAGACGTCGCTCCATAGCTCTGGATATATCACACCATCGCGCCATCGCACCATCGCATCGCATCGAACTTTCGAGTAATTGGGTTAATTATCACTTCTTCGCATGACCAAACATGATTTTGTAGCATGAAACGCGCGCTTCTGAATATTTCGGTTGATTTTGCAGCACAAAAGTACGAGTAGCTTTGAATTTTGATTAAACGAATAAACAATATTTTAAAATTTTATAATAAGATTAGCCCTCATCAGTACAATCTTTCCCTGTGAGCGTAAAAATAATAGTGAGTGACAAGAAACTAATTTTCAAACTATCTAGTTATATTTAAATAACATTTAACATTTTTCATGATGAAATGTAATGTAATAATGTAATATTTGTAATGTCACAATCTGTTTGAGTTTCCTACGAAATCTCAGTTTATTGCGTTTCGAAAAGAGGATATTAAAAAAGAATTTCACAGGATCTGGATGAAAAAGTTTGCCAACTCAAAGTATTTATTTATCTTGAGTTAACTCAAATCGTTGTGAGCTAATATTTGAGAAACATACATAAATTATAATTCTTGGCAAACAATTAAATATAACTATAACTATTACCTACTTTAAATATTTTAAACTAAATTGTATTAAATCAAAGACAAGACGTCAATATTTGAGGTGGACAAGTGGATATACCTACTTTTTTAATTCCTTTTTAAAATTAAACATATTTTCAAACTGAGTAATTTCATTCAGTATTTTGTTATAAAGTTGAACGGCCCGGTACTTAAGTGATTTCTGGGTGTTTAACATATGATTACATATAATAATATGTTAGGTGAATTGCCTAGCACTAGGAGACATTTAAAGCCTTACAATTATACTTTTACAAACTTACACATATTTTGTACATCTAATGAATGAAATTAATTTAGAGTTTTGGTGTAGTTGTAGCTTTAGTGCGATCTGAAGGATTCTGTGTTACCGACCGGTCTAATTCAGGCCTAGATCCTCCAGTTGGCGGTTACTTTAGACGGTTGTATGAATTACACGAACAAGTTTAGTACCTACTGCTGAGTCGAGTGAATAGCCCCAAATACACTCACCGGCCAAATGACCCAACGCCTCATGCAATCATTAACTATATGCAGGAGGCGTTATTTTAATAAGCCGGGTGCAATATGCGGCGCTGTGTAATGCTACGTGTTATGTCTAATACCGAATGGAATGCAATGTACTTGATATCTTAAGGTCAAATAATATTGCCAGTGTTGTAATTCGGTTATGGGAACGTGCTGTGGGAAGTATACCAAACTACCAAATAATTCTCCTATTTTGTATTCTAATCTACCTATTCTTCTAAAATACGCTTAAATAAGTAAAAACATATCACAGATAAACTGTTATGTTTTGCCTTTGTTAGATATCAACTTGAGTACAATTCTCCCGTCTGGAACCCACATTACAATATTTATGTACAAGCCATTGAAAGAATACAAATTCTTACGCTCTCTAAGTTTTAAAATTTTGCTGAACAACAAACTACAACACTATTTTAAAATATATGAAAATGCTTAAATTGTTGGGCAAACGATATTAAATGGATTCGTAGCGTATTTGCATCGTAATAATGAAGTACCCACTTCAAATTTTACTGAGGCAATTCAGTTATGTCCTCTAAAAATTTATATATAAAAAAATCAAAAACTGCTTGCTTGGGGGTATATGAGTTAAGAATTGTCTATGTATTGCTATATTAAGAATACGAATAAACTTTCAAAACACCTTCCTTCCATCCTCGCGAAGGTTGCTGATTTATTACAACCACATGACAATACATCTTAAAGTTTTTATAATCATTACAAAAACTCTTACAAAATAGTCACAATTTGAGAATGACAAAATAGTCACAATTTAATAATATTGCAAACCATCGATTGTTAAATCAAAATTCAATTTTCGAAACTCTTTAAATGAATGAATTTATTTAAAGTACTTACCGATGATACTAACCACAATTCAATACTTTGAATCTAATAAAAAAATATATTTATTTTAAATAGGTACCAAATTTGATTGATTGTTCTTATAATATACAAAAATGAATAATAGTAGTAGAAAATTTGTAAACAAAAATTGCAATAATAATAAATTGTTTAAAAATCTGAATATTTATTTAATATAAGTCAATAAAGTAGGCCCTTAACCAAAATCATGCTAGATTCTTATGTATTTTTTAACATTAATAACTGAAGATCTCGTTTTAAAGCTTTATCCTGTACCAGAAGCAGAAATCAAAGAGTGAGCTATGACGTCATTAAATTAGATATTAATTTTATTTTTATTTAAATAGTGTTGAAATCCGGGCAAAGCCGGATAATAGGTACCTGTTACCCACTAGCCGCTGCATTCTTATTAGATTACTGACATCAGGAAGTCAAATATAAATCAAACAGTTTCACAATTCCTACATCTTCATTCAATGATTGGTTCGGGCAAGTAATATGTGGGAATTTTTTTCTTATGGCGACCTGTGTTCCTGAGAATATTTACACGATGTAAAAATAAATTTCAAACGACCAGTATAAAGGATGGACTGTTTGTTTACGAAAACTTCATAATATAATCGATTGAAATATCTCGAAACGGCGAGTATTCATACAAGAACACTAAATGTCTGGAAGCTGTTGGCGAACAAGGCGAAATATATATTTGCTGGTAGGCAGTTAGAATTTCATACTCATTAATAACAAATTAATATAAAAGACAATTTTTTCAAATGTCTGTAATACATGCGAAATACAAAATATTCGTAACTTCGTATATAAAAGTATGTTTATAAAAAATACCCACCATATAAATATTCTGAGTGTCAACAATATTAAGTATTTACGAAATCAAATGGAACTACAATTTTTAAAAAAAAAAATTAAAAAAATATAATTTTAATTATTTTTAAATAACCTGTTAATCCCTGAGAAATAGTTGGGGTGCAGACGATTTCTCTAGTCATTGTTTCATATTGTCTTCTTAATTAATATTTCTATCTGTTAATCCGTGAGAAGTAGTAGAGGTGAGGGAGATTTCTTTAATTACTATTTTATATTGTCTTGTTAATTACTGTCTCTATCTGTTAATCCGTGAGAAATAGTAAAGGTGGAGGCGATTTCTTTAATTACTATTTCATATTGTCTTGTTAATTACTGTCTCTATCTGTTAATCCTTGAGAAATGGTTAGGGTGCAGATGATTTCTCTAGTTATTGTTTCATATTGTCTCGTTAATTAATATCTCTATCTGTTAATCCGTGAGAAATAGTAAAGTGGGGGAGATTTCTTTAATTACTATTTTATATTGTCTTGTTAATCCGTGAGAAATAGTAAGGATGGAGGCGAATTCTATAATTACTGATTTATATTGTTAATTATGGTCTATATTTGTTAATCCTTGAGAAATAGTTAGGGTGCAGGCGATGTCTCTATTGTCTCGTTTTATGTTGTCTTGTTAATTACTGTTTATATCTGTTAATCCGTGAGAAATAGTTCGGGCAATGGCGATTTTAATTTTCAAAATTGGAACTGATTGTGGAAATAATAATTCAGACAATCAAGTTTAGGTAGGTACTAACGGTGTTCATTCGAATGAAAGGTAAATTTCTGACGTCTCTCTAATTTATACCCATAAATATAAGTATATGATTAAAAAAATTGACAATATTTGTTTTTGAAAGTACAGCTTCACAAATCCTGCAAATAATGGCCCTATAATTTTTCACGGGTCTGCGCTAGCATTATAATTAATTTCAAACGTAAAATGTTTTTCAACATGAAATGAGTTAAAAAGTAACTTGATGTCGAATATAAAATCAATATAGAAGATATGGAGTGCCTGCGTTAGCAGTGTTGTTCCAGTGTTGATCGGCCGAGTGGCGAGTAGTTCACAGCGACTGCGACTTGTCTCGCGCCGCGACGGCCGGCGGAGGCGTCGTCTGCAGAGGGAGGCTATTTCTAGCTTCCCGCGCCTGTCTAGCAGCCGCTGCCTCCTGCCTCCCCCCGCCCGGCCACGCTCTCACGAACCCGCTACTCACTCTCGGACGGAGTTTGTCTCGCACATGATTTATGGCCATCGGTTCAAGTAGCGGATAAACTTCAGCCACTAAGTAGACTCGGGTAGTTTCGGCAGCGTATTTCTTTCAGCGGCAATTACGGACTTGCCTGCCGTTAACTTGGTGATTTGCACCCACTTTTGTTGCCGAATCCAGTTACGGAACTAATGACGGTAATCAAATCATAACCGAAATATCTTTGGTGCTACTTTTCGCGTAGTTGTTATTGACTAGATATATTTCTGTGGTTGCGTAATTTCAGAGTACAAATACATTGTCGATATTTTTACTCGTTTATAAGTAAATTATGCATTTTTTCACACGGTGAGTAATTGCGATGAATAATGTGTAAACAGTAATCTAAAAAAAGTACACAATTATGTAAAATTAAGTTTTAAGATCTCTAGACTTTCTCGGCAAACCAAACAATTTTATTTAAAGATTTCATATTTATTACTAATACCCAGTATTATTGGGGTAACTTTCCCAGTCAAATTATTGTATCGGGTTTTTATCACCGTTATTTGTTCTCAAAAAATAAAATAAGCCTTCCAGTGGAACGCTTGGTGCAACTTTAAGTGACCAAGTTACGTTATGCCGGGTTCTCCATAGGAGCCAGAGTTAAATTAGCTTCTCAGAAGCTGGGGTGGACCCGTAGATACTTCAAAAGTGGACCTACACAACTACTACCACTGTGGAAATTGCAAGTGCGCCCCACGGTTGAATTTCGCAGTCACCTCAGGTCTGGAACCCCAAAATACTCGAAAAAATGTACTGTATGTAAAATACTCTGTGAGATGGCGGTACGTTTATAGGCTCTCCTATGTTTAGAGTGATGGGAATGCTATCTTTATTCTTCCTCATCATTGATCTATTCGGCATCAGTGCCCAGTCGGAAAACACACCAAACGCGCGACCAATATTGATACAGAGTTGACATTTGTCACATCATGTCTACGACTTGTTCTTGAGATCGGCTGTGGAATTATTTGCCGGCCTGTGTGTTTATTCCTTCCTTTAACATGGATCTCTTCAGGTTAGTTCCTCTCCTAAAAAAGACCTTCCACACAGCATACTCAAAGATGACACAGGCCCTGAGGGAAATTATTTTCCTCAATACCTACTGAGTTAATGTAAAAAAATGTCTGTTTTTAACAGAATTAGACAAACTGATGCGCAGTTTGTGTTGTCAATCGTGGATTGAGTAAAACCAATGCTGTGAGAATTTGTTTATGAAAACGCATTATTGACGATCTAGTTGAGGTTTTGGTTCTAAAGGGTGCGAATTCAAAACCCATTTTGATTTTTTATCAAATGGATAAAAAGTGGATAAAAGGAGGTGCAAAGGAATGAATGTGTTTTTCACAAGTGAAATTTATCTTGATGTACCTAAAACCAGTTACTTTTAATCGCGTTCCATGAAATGACGGGTATCCCTGGTGAGAAATCACCAATCATGATATATTTAGTATCTAACCATATCTTATAACAGCCATTTCACAGAAATTTTCTTCCGATTTTCACCCAATCTTTTTTAAATTTTGCACGCCAAAGACAGACAGTTAAGTTTCCTGGGTGGGAATCCCCTTTTCTCTGAATATTGGTCCTCACTTGGAGGAAGATGGAAGAAGGTGTATTTCATTGTTAATCAAGTTATGTTGCATTGAGTGTCGGATTAAGGCGGCGCTACCCCGCTCAAAAAAAAGATGGAAAGATATGTAATTACGAATGTTGGACAGAGCGCGCTAATATTTTAAATGATAAAATTGAAGCAAAAATTTAGAAAATGCTTAAAAACACGACTCGTTTAAAATAAAGCAAAAATCTCGTGGAAGGCATCTTAAGTATCATTTAAAGAAACATTGTGAATTTTTTCACAAATGTAACTTATAAAATAATAGAAATAGACATGTTTGATGCTCATTTATTTATCGTACCAATCTATTTACCACTAAAAGATCTATCTACTACCACTTTTCTTGCTATTTTTTACTTTATTACTAATATATACTTTAAGATAGATAATTATGTAAACATAATTTCCTTCGTTTGTTTTTTCAAGGGACATACCTTCATTTTCGACAAGTTTTCACGTGCTCAAATTAATGTACTACCACTATTATTCTTATTCTTATTATTATTTTTATTAATTACATCGCATTTTATTTGTTTTTGTTTTATGAGTCACACCACCAACAGCAACATGTATAAAAAAGTATTATATTTAAGCCTATTTTTTTTAATAATTTTCGGAGCATACGTTGCGATTTTTTTCTATCGAGGGAATTTCATTGCGTTTCGGCTTGGAACGTATCTAGATATTATCTTAAAAAATAACACATTTTTATAAGAGCTTAAAAACTTGAAATGTTTAAGGGATATATGTAAGAAATCGGTAGAAATTCGAGTAGCGGCAACTTAATGCAGGGTTATGCGAGAATAATAAAGGATGCATTCAGGATGCAGGAAGTCAAAATTCTGTGCTAAAACCTAGGAGAATGGTGTTCTTTACCACTTTGATATTATTTGAAAATGTTATGTGCTTTTAACAGTTTTATTATATTTTTTATTAGGGAAACTAGGTACTGTTTCAGTAGCACAAGCTGGTTCGAGGGTTACCTTCACCCCATTATCTAACAACGTTTTAGATAATTAAAATATGTTTGTTTAATTTTTAGGAATACGCAAGAGTGTCTACGTTGAAAAAGTTTGATTGTGTTAATGCAGTGTTGTGGCTTAAGCCTATAATAGGAAAATGATATTTTCATTACCCTCGGATGATAACGTACTTGATAAACCGCGGATATCCATCAATATTTAGTATTGCTGCTATCATTATCGGTGTAAGTTAGTTCATTCAATAAATAACACACAGGAATTATCATATTTAAATTATTTACCCATCTATAGGATATATATGTACGCACCTTTTTCTCAACATTGTTGCAGGGCTGATTTGCCTTATTAATTAAGGCTAATTGTTAATTTATCGATCTGAATTCAAATATAATGTCTTTAGCCATTTTACTCAAGTTTAATAAATAAATAAACGATTTATTAAGGGCCATCCATAAATTACGTCACACCTTAAAGGGGGGGGGGGGGAGTAGAGAAATGTGACAAAGGGTATGGGGGGGGGGGGGGGCATCAGCTCTGTGACGTCACATGTCTAAATTATTAAAACGCAAAACTTAAATGTAAGAAAACTTAAAAATATTACCAAATCTTTTGTTTTGATTATTTTTAGATGTGAAATTGTAAAATATATGACGACACACTAGGGAGGGGGGGGGGGGGTCTCACAAATGTGACGATATGTGACAGGGACGGGGGAAGGGGGGGTCAATAAACCTGTGTGACGTAATTTATGGATGGCCCCTTAAATCAAATGAGCATTTCATTTTTGGCAAAAATCTAAACATTATTTTCATGCATTTTCTTTTATCTGTTCGAAAACTAATTTAAGTCTCTTAATATAAAGGGTTAAAGTAGCTTACACGAGTAGTAGCAATACAGCAGGGCTGGTAGCTGGGCCGTCGCGTGTCGACGGACCGAACTTGTGCACCGCTGAGCTTATAAAAAGGTAGGCTTCAGCCCAGGTGCCCGGTCAGCAGAAAGTCCGGCAGGGAACAATGTGTCATGATCCATGCCAGAGAGAAAAGCCGTAAAACAAATTCTGTGGAAAACATCGAAACTACTATTACTATCGCCACACCCACCTACTTTTCTCGGCTCCTGGGAATGATCTCAAAATATTCAAGATGTATCAATGTTTCAACCGCCTATTTTACATACAAAAATATTCTTCCGTTAATGTTTTATCGGGATAATTTGCGGCTTAGGTTTGTCTAATTGGATAACACGCCGTAAATATATCATTCTGCAAATTCTCCGCGAAACTCTTCAGGAATTTGGTGATCAAATAATGACTGAAATACGAACGTTTAGTCATCGAATTATATCCGATGATGTTTTTTGTTTTGATTTTCGGCGACGTAAGATCGTAGAATTATAAATACCTCGCGTACAACTCGAGGGAAAATTCGAAAAATGCGCTTATTTCGACTGTCGCTATTCTGATGCCATAAAGCTGTCATGCATCGATGAGTATCAAAGGCCGAAATGACATAATAAGAGTACATCTGTCGTTGGTTGATCGGACTTCTGTCTAGTCGTGTAATGGGACGAACAACACAATCGTTAAGCATTTAGCTAGGCAGGTAATAACATTCCGCGGTAGAATATATTCAGATATTTTAATGACCGATGAATATGCGTCTGCAAGTTACGAGTATGTACTTATTGAGTCGTCCAAGTAGCAGGAATTTGCGGTAAAATCACCCCGCTGTGTATATGGCCGATCATAATTTGATATCTATTCGCATCTCGCACGTTATGTGAGGCGAGGCATGCGTGATATATCGATTTGCGATTTTCATATTTGGCTCGAGGCTAATTCTTCCGTATTTTAAATATTCAAATTGGTTTCTCGGGGTACTGGGTTAGTATGGTAGCCCGATTAAGTCTCGGGTGCAACGATCCATGAAGTAATTTGCTCACATGTGATCTCATGAATCATATGTGACATTTACATATGGCGTGATATTAGTCATTTCGACTAAAGGTGATCGTTCTCCAGCAAATTACTTTGAGGGTCAAAATTCTTTGTCAGACTTTACACAGACGATACTTTCTTTTAAAAAACGGCATGATTGTTTCCTGCGCCTACTGGTTTAGCCTGAAATATGGTAAGTTTATCATTGGCCTATTTTTGTTTAATGTACCTACCGACAGGACGAAATTTTGAACGGACAAGATTAATTTGATAAATGTTAGGGAGCCAATATTGCATGCGGGAATAGAAATTTGTGGTGTAACATCCTTTGTGGTTATATTTTAGGGACACATAATATTATACCAACTACCAACCAAACGACATTTTAATAATTCCGAATAAAAGATCTTGTCAATCATAAACAAAATTATACAAAGAGACTTTTTGATTTTCATAATCCAATTGAATTAATCCCATTGTTCCTTTTCCAAAAAGTGTGTATCTACAGTGAGAGATATTCATATTTGTATAGGTACATCACCTTCGCGTCGCCTTGCGGATTGAAATAACCGTAGGTATATTTATAGGAGCAGCCTAAGAAACGTATTTCTTCATTAATAATTATCCCATAAATTTGATATTTTAAGATTTTCAAATTTAGTTTAATTACTCACTTTTTAAGCATATTTTATCAGAAAACTAAAAAAAAAATTCAAAGTTTGCTCTTGTAGGTTTACTGTAATGTGTATTTGGTGGCCCTCCTTATGCCAACGCCTCCCTAAAACCCAACGCCTTTTAAAGCCACCCTTTTTCTAACACGTAAAATTACAGATACAACTAAAATACGCGTAAAATTACAGATATTAATTATTTCTAAGAAATCAATCTGCGTTATTCTGTTTTTTGCACAGGTAGGTACTAAGTAATAAAAAAAACAAATATCGCAAAATGAAATAAACTTTTTAACTGAGTAATAAATTTTACCATTTGAAAATGGTAATGCATTATGGTACCTACATCATTAGCTCTGACAAGACAATCATATAAATCTTCGTATTCCATTCCGTAATGAAAGCCTTATAAACATTAAACCACCACGTACATTTTTTATGGCGCCGTGCTCTCTCTAGTGTAAAATATTGAGTTTTAACGGTTTTTTTACAGTCGTGGATTCCAACAATTTGTGCAGATTGCATCGTCTGCTCCTGAATGCATGGAATTGCATAACGCGCCATTCTTCTCAAGTCATAATGTTTATGAAGGAAGTCACTGCGCGATAGTGATCAGTGCCGAGTTAATTACGGTGGAAGTCATCCATTGATTTAACAGCTTTTTTCTACGTTTTGCATATCTTCATATATTTTTGCGATAGTAGGATGAATGATTTGTTTGCCAAACACCTTGTTTCCTAATGAATTCCTAGGAGTCACTTTAAGCAATCCATTCAGGTATGAATTTATTAGGTGATATACTATATAGGTATTAGCGAATGCAATAGTTAAATTGCTTTCAAATGTAGTTACTAGAGTTAGTTGGTTAGCTTGGTGTTTAATTTAATTAATTTAAGGATGTTGGCAACTTATTATAATTTCGTAAGAAACATTTACATAAATAATAGTTGAGTGAGAGAAAATATTGAAGGGGAAGAGCCTGGGCCGACCAAGAAGAAAATTGATTGACGATATTAAAGGATGATTTGATTACTCCCAGCTGGGCTTTCACAAAGATAATAAGAACATAATTTAATAATTCAAAAAAGATTTTTAAAGCACACAGTTAAGTAAAACTGATAAACTTCGCCATTTCCGCAGGGGTAGGCAGAGAGTAAGGACCACCAAACAACTCGGAGATGACACACACTCTTTGTCTCATACATCTTTCTTTTAATCTGACTCCTGACATGGCCTGACTCAAGTATCTTATTCACTTGATCGTGCCATGTCTTCGTCGGGCATCCCCAACCTTTTCTACTATTCACATTTGCGTCGTATATTCTCCATGCACTCCTTTCTTCGTTCATTCGCTCTACATGTCAAAACTATCTGAGAGTCTCTTTCTTAATCGTACTCATTACGCTTACATCAGTCTTGCATTCTTTGCGGATCTCCACATTTCTCACACGATCATATAAGGTTTTTCATACGCCTCAGAGATCTAATTTCTAGGGTATTCAATCCACGTTCATCCTTCCTCTGCCAGTTCTACGCCTCAATGCCATACATCAGGGTAGATACCAGCAACGGCATTCAGTCCTCCATTGATAGAGTTACCTGCATTTACCTTCAATGTTAAACAATCAATTTTTTAATATGTAACACAGTAACATAAAATAAAAAAGAAACTTAACGACATTGTTACACACATCGCTAAAACCATCTCCTACACTACAATAGTCGTAAAATTCAGCAAAGTGCTGAAACTTGTTGACCGGATCATGCACCCCATTGGCAGTTTGGTGTGTAGATCCTGCAGAAAATGTTTCATTTTGTCTTGCATTCCTCGTTGGAACATGGAATTTAATATAATAGTTGTTAGAGTGTACCTTATACTTTATTATGTTAAAAAACGAATCCGTTGTATGTTGTTAAAGTGTACTTTATATTTTATTCTGCTAAAAAACTAAAAATATTTTATATGCTCGGTACTAACAATCACTAAATGCAGTCTCAAAATAATTGTTTATATCTCTTGCTTGGTTATTTTGAAAAAAGCCATCTAATCAAGTTTAGTGGTTTACATAATTTCATTGGGTTTTCAATGAAAACTATAAACAAACATAATGAAAAAAACGTGTGTGATATTTTTACGTGAAATATGTTTTAAATAACTCAAACTTATTGATTTCAAGTGTAATTTTTTATTTTTTCAAAAGAAGCAAACACATTGTGACTTGACATTTTAAATAAATAAAAAGGAAACACTTTGTTTTACGTCACTTTATTGATATTTTTTTCCGTCTACCGGTTTCGGTACCTCCGTACCATCATCAGGACTGAATATAAAATACTATATAGAGTATTTTATATTCAGTCCTGATGATGGTACGGAGGTACCGAAACCGGTAGACGGAAAAAAATATCAATAAAGTGACGTAAAACAAAGTGTTTCCTTTTTATTTATGTAATTTTTTAATTGAATTTAAGGGTGATTTACTTCCTTACCTGCAAGTGTTTTTCAGAAGAAAATTGTTTAAATTTTATTCAGTAGGTATTTGAAATGTGAATTCTTACATTTAAATTTCTCTGGGAATCCAAATAAGTAAAGTCAAATTTCGTGTTTTTTCAAGGGTCTGAGCTTTTTCCATTTCTAAAATTTTTTACCAAGTAAGTAAGGTAACTAACTGGATCACTAAAGCTGTTCATTTGAAAGATAAATTTCTGATCATCTCTCTAATTTGTCAACAAAAAATTATAACTATATTTTAAAGAAATTGACGAAATTTGTTTTTGAAAGGCAAATATTTTATAAAGACTTTCTTTCAGCTTCACAAATCATTCAATGATAATAAAATACTTTTTCACAGGTCTGCCCGAGAGTTTCAACATAATTTTGATAATTCGCTCAGTTAAAATAGTATAAAAACACATTTGAATTGATGTTGGCTGCGTTTGCCCCTTAACACCGGCCTGCGAACTGCGTGCTAGTGCAGTGTGCGGTGTGCAGTGTGCACTCCTTAATGCCGGCTAATGCCCACGCGCCTGATTACAATATAACGTTACGGTTGCGATCACGTCACAATTAAAAGCACCTTATCTGGCGGGAAGATCGCGGGGACCCACGGCGCGGCACCGCTCGCTTCTTCCCATCGAAACTCATTCTTTCGAGGGAACTCTCGCTGAGAAGGAGTTTAAATATTGGCTTGATGCATACATTTGTAGCGTTTTCATTATAATTTAAAAACAAATATTATAAGAAAATATATAAACTAGTCAATGGAACACATCCCTACATTTTTATGATTGAGGAATGCCGCTGATTTTAACAAGAAAAACTGATCAACTGTTTTGAAGAGCAGCATGTTATTAAAGTCGATTTAAGAAAAAAAGGTTCTTTACCGAATTGTTTGTGAACTCCTAAGTCTTGATTTGTTGCACTTAATTTTTCTTTCTCTAAAATCAACAAAATATAAGCATTGGAAAATTTAATGGTATTAAATTGACATTTACGTTAATTTGTTAAACAAATCTTTCTAAAACAAAATTTCCCTGAAAATCTTCAACTGTCACAGAAAATATTCATATTCTGATAACTATGAACTGAGGATGTTATTGCACCATAAATGATAATTAAATTGGCTTCTCGTGTTTTTCGTATTTTATTTTTGAATAAAATTACAGATTCGTAGTTGGATGGAAGGTGCATCAATATGTTCTGCAAAATAATACATTGCTAAAAATAAAGTCATTTGGATATTTTATAAAGAAATATCAATGAAACACTTACTTCAATAAATGCAAATGTTTTCATCAAAACACAATAAAAATTCAAGGAAATGTTGTCCGATTGGGTAACCCGATAGTTGGCCTCATAATTATTATAAAATTATAATTTTTTTTGCATTATTTACAAATTTTAAACCTAAAATCGACTTCAAAAATACCTAATAAGTTGTTATGGATATCGAACGAATTTATTCACAGCGTCGATCTTTTGCACTTATACGCTAGTATATGCAGTATGTAGACAAGTAGTTTTATCCTTGATACATTTGAATGAACACTTTTTTTATATTTTTGGTATTCGGCGCCACATTTTCTCTGGACCATATTTTGTGTAAGTATTTATATCAATCTATTTTCCTTAAATCGATTGTATATTGTTTAAGTATGACGGGGGGCCATCTGTCTGGGGATCAACTGTTTTGGAATCATCAAACTGATGAAAAAGGAAACTATAAAAATAAATTGTTAACTGTTAAAATACTGTAGTATGTATTTGGTTTAACTTAAAGGTATTTTTTGTGAATTTACGTGATTCATGTAAATGCATAGAAAGTGCTCCGCCTGCATATGCCATAACCCCAATTACTATCTACATAAAAGCCTGTTTGAAAGTTTGTAGAGGGTTCCTGAAGGTACCGGGTTTCTCAGTGAAGTAATAATGGAGGCCTTTTGTTTTTAAAATTAATACAAAGTAATTGGTGGGAGCGCCTATTTGCATAATGAATACATTTAAATGCTGTTTAATAAAAGCCTAGATCAGGAGTTTCCAATCTAGGGTTCGATTGGTGATAAGATTGGTCATATTTATTCGGTATTTACGTGCGTAAAAAGGTGTTTTTAGAAAATATTGAAACTGTACTTTAGACTAATTTAGAAGGTAGTAGATGCAGTCTGGACTATATTTAGGCCAATTACAGCATTAATAAGGTCAAAATTGTTGACCCAGGCGGCAATGTCGACGTTTTTATTAGTCGAAAAAAGTTGGGAGAATTATATATTTTTTTCTCTTGTTAATGTTGGTTTCTATAAAATGAGCAGTTATTGCATTCAAAACTTTAATCTGTTATCAACAATTCATTGACTAATTTAAAAATATCGTATAAATTATCATCAAAATGCAATTTGTAGAATCTTTTTTTACATAACGAGGAAAATAATTTCTCTTAGGGCCTATGTCATATTTGGGGATGCTTTATGGAAGCCCTTTTAAAATAAAGGAAGGAGATGAAGTTCTGGGAAGGACAAGATATAAAAGCTAAGACCATGTAATGTTTTTTTTTTATAAAATAGGTATTTAGGTGTTTAACTGAAGAAAACAATATTCTAAAAATTTATAAATACATCCGTAGAATATCATAAGCCGAACTGCGTTTATTCCACATTATGAAATATTAATTTCGTTCAAATGAGGATGGCGATATATACGATGACAGGCAAATATAACAGAGGCAGAGCGCGTGCTAAATGGGCTGGCACCAAAAAGTGCCAAGACAGTGGCGACATTGGTTTCAATTCATATCTTCATGAAAAGTACGACTGGCATTCTTCTTTATTCTATAAACTCCATATAAAAAATTGCATCGTGTTTAAGTGGTAGATCGGTAGGTGTAGATGGGTCACAAAAAATTGATATTCTAAAAAGCTTAGGAATCCCTGGCCTATGGTTAATCAAACTGTGTATTCAATCCTTTATTTCTGTGTAACACTCGTGATTGTATTCATGACTGTTTAGTCGTGTATACTTTTCTCGGAGCCGTCGTACGGATGCGTAGAAAAAATGTGATTCTCGTTTTGAAATCAGCCCATGCAGATAATTTATTATTCTGAGAAATCATTAAAACGCTTTTAATACGACTAAGTTTTTTTTAAATTTCAATTAGTGTTATGTACTAGTATTATACATATAATCAATTTATATAAAAATGAAAATATGTTTGTTTCTGTCTATGTATGTATGTATGCTATGCGTTGCTAAACCATTCATCCGATTGCGATACAACTTTGGGGATTTAATGTGCGCATGCCCGAGATTCTTATACAATAGTGAGTTTTGGCATTATATTTGGCGTTGCTAACAGTTCATCCGATTGCGATGAAACTTTGGGGATTCGATGTCGATGATTTGTTGTATCAAAATGCCTTATTTCCGTCTTCGCGAAGGTTTCTGGATTATTACAACCTCTTGACAATACATCTGATTTTTTTTTATTATTTAAGTGAGTATTTACGTCGGGGGAGACGAAAAACTTTGCATAAATTATGCATGTTACATTTAAATTTCATAGACAATCAATCATCAATCAATGCTGCCAATCATAGAAAAATTATTATTGCCATATAAAACAATACTTTATTCGGGTTATGAAGTGAATGTATTATTGACAAGCTTGAACCCGTATTTTTAACAAAAGAACATGGAAACAAAGGTATTAGAATAATTACACATACCCGTTAGACAAACCCTGCTTTGCCAAACAAACCATTCAAAACCTGGGATGTATATCTAAATTATGATGACATCCAGCTTTCACAGTTTAAATCTCAACCCAGGAATAATACGAAGTAGGAAACAAAGGTATTAGAATAATTACACATACCCGCTAGACAAACCCTGCTTTGCCAAACAAACCATTCAAAACCTGGGATGTATATCTAAATTATGATGACATCCAGCTTCGCAGCTTAATCTCTACCCAGGAATAAATCGAAGTAGGTACTTTTCTGTTTTTATTTTGATGAGAATTTATTTTATAAGATTGGTACTTCCGACAAATGTCATATTTGATTGTCTATTAGAAAAAAGGAATATTCCGTATTATCCATGTATCGAATTTGAACAACACGAACGTTCCGTATTATCCGTGAGGTGGGCTTATACAATTTTACCAAATTTTTTTGAAACATTACAAAAACTCCTAAAAAAATTTCAAAATTTGGGAATGACATTTTGCAAACCATCGATTGTTAAATTAAAATTTAATTTTCGAAAACGTTTAAATTAATTAATTTATTCTCACCTATGGTACTAACCAAAATCGAATATTTTGAAGCTTATCAAATTTTATATTTATTTAAATAGGTACCTATGTTAGATACCAAATTTGATAAAAAATTTGTAAAAAAAAGTGGCACGTGAGCTGGGATCATGGGAGGGGGGTTGGCGAGAGAGGGGAGAGGGAAGTCGGAGTGGGAACGCGTGAGGGGGGGGAGACGCGGGAGAGGAAAGGGAGATGGAAGGGGAACGGGACGAATGGGAAAAGACAAGCAGGGAGAAACAATTCGGTAGTATTTATACAAAATTGTTTCATACCTTTTTAATTTTAAATCAAATTAAATTACATTTACGATGTGACCCACAGCCAAATAAAATCGGTATTTTAAGTAATCTGTAAATGAAAAACAGTGATTGAAAAGTATTTACTTTTGGCACCCTTTATGAAAAAGATCTGGTTATTTTTGTTTACATCTAAGATCTTATGGCTCAAATAAATCTATTGCAAAACCAGTTTTCAATACTTGTTATTAAGAGTTAAGTAGATAGACCCTTGGAATATCTATCATAAATGTAAAGTGGGCAAATTACACGCTTTTCACGCCAGCCCTCACATATTTTTGTTTAAATTTTCCAAGTGTAAATTGTCATCTCGCGATGTCATTGGCTTCGTGAGCTATTGTTCTTAATAATATCAAATTAGGTGCCATAAAATAAGATTAAACACCGTTGTTTGTTTCATGATTTAAAAAAAAGGATAAATCAGGGGAGGCCGGGTCGTTACCACTACCACTACCACTACATAATAATAAGCATCGTAGCCGGTGCCTGTGAGAATTTCCATTTACGCTTGTTACTAGTATAAGAGTATCTGGTACACCGTCGCTCCATTGTGAGTATTCGGGCTAGGTGATCCGCTAGAGTGCTAGACTACAGTGGATGTGATCGATCACGGTGTATCGGCTGTGATCGGTTTATCTCGCCATTGTTAGTCGGCCGTACAACCGCCAATAGCCGGTTGGTTCCGCGGCGCGATTTCCTCGCCCCGCGCGCCTACAGTTTTCACGGTCTGTTAACGAAAAGTCGGCTCGGCCGGCGGGACCCGTCGCTCCCGTCGCGCCCTCCCAGACCATCTCGACCTCTGCCGAGCGCCGAGTGCCCAGTACCGTCAATTCACGAACTTACTGCCGCAGAACGTTTCCTCCATTGCCTGCACCATTCATGATTTCTTGCAGCGTCTCATTTTGTCTAGACCCATTTTTCCGCGAAAGCTCAAACACACTTGGAGGATAATTGCGTTAAATCTTTAAAGTATTATACAACTTACTCAATAAAACTACAATATATTAGTCCCACCACTATGCTTTTTAAATGCAAACTCAACCGGTAATCCATGGGAGGATTGATGGAAGACACACGAGGAAGTGTCGTGTCTCATTGTTTTGAAACCCAGGAGAGATGCCTGCGGGGTGGAGATTGTTCTGATAATAGTCAACCATCGGTTTTCAACGGTTGATGGCAATGACGGTCGAAGGGAAAGGCTCTCGACTAGCGATTCGGAGGTCGCAGGTTAAATCCTAGCATGTGCAGATAAATTTTATTTGGTTGATTTGTGTTTTCACAATTTTCACAAGGTATACTTGCGGCACGTTCCAGAGTGCAAGACACTCTCAATATCGCCCTGGTGTAAAGAATTAAGAAATGAAACGATGCTTGAAATGGCTTTAGCGGTGTTTGGTGACTACATCCGAATAGCCAGGTACTTCCCTACCTTCCTCTTCCCCACGTCCTACCCCACCCCACTTACCTTTAGCCTCACAACCCACCCCAATTGGGAATGCCATAGTATCACTGGTTTTAGACGGGAGTAGTTGGGACTCTTGTGTAGGTACTTACCTAAAAAAATTCCGATAGGAGAGTTACCAGAAAAAGAAGACAGTGAAACACTGTAACATTGTGCACAAATGCGCCTTCCTCAGCGCAGTGTGATAAACTCTATTAACACCTATCGTGTTTTTATAAATGAATGTGATGGTATAGTATTTCACTTAGTGGGTATTGAGGATATATTTTATTAAAATGCTGTTAAATTCCAAAGCATCACATAATTTAAATTCCTAAAGTAAACATTTTCCATGGTACAATTGAATTTTTACTGTCCAGTATAACGTGAAGTAAATGCAGATATCTCACCATTTTTCGTGACCACTTTGTAAGCCAGCTAGAGCGCCTTATTTTACATTTGACTGTTTCGGCAATACGAGTCGAAGCATTGCATTTTCCGCTACAATTTCAACTCGAAAGAGTTCTAATTGTACGGAAGCACTATACTACACTACACGACTATTCACTAATACTTGACAAGCTTTCTTGAATAGCACCTGTGAAGTTTATACTTTGTGCCTAACACCATAGGTACTAGGGTATTCAATTGAGATAGTAGTTATGAATCAACCCGTTGTAGTGAGAATTAAAGTTTGATAAATAGCTAGATATAAACCTTGTAACCAGTGGTTGCGGAATGCATTCAAGTCATGAACATTTCATCCAGTCGATGCGATGTTTCAATCATCATCGATGCGGTGGCGGTGGTGTTGAGCATTTACGGGTATTTTAAATTTCCCAGATTAGCTTTATGAGCTCAGGTCGTCAAAATGATCGCCAGCGGAGTGACATGAGTGTGATGTACCTACTTAACTACTTATGAGCAGAAAGATTGTGACGTTTCTTCCTACGCCCGCGCCGCTGCCTCTGCCGGCTGTTTGTCAGGACCTTTGGCTCCCAGGAGCGAATGTCTGGGAGGAGGTTAAATGCACGGACATATTAACCGCGAGTATTTATGTGTCTGTCGCCGATGTTGGCCGGATTCGGTCCACTAAATTAGCGGGTGTTATTATTCAAAGCGTTGATAAAACGTGAGTTCGCCAACCTTGTTCGGGTTTTGGCATGGATGCCGGCAGGATGCACGGATGTTAGCTGTACTTATTGTTGGACTTTTTTTCACACTTTTTACTTAATTAAAATCGCAGCTATTCGTTTACGTGTACCCATTTTCCGATGAAAATGTTGTTGTCAACGGCAAACGTTGTGAGCCTTCTGTAAGCATTATTCACACTTTCCAAAATCTAAATTCAAATAAACGATCTATGTATTTTGCTTCATCATTGGTGTTAAGCAATTTTTTCGTCTGCCAATTTTTAGACGAAACTAACTGTTTATAAAATTAAATTCAGCAATAATATTTATCTTAAACTTATTATAAGATATCGGGTACGTATTCTTATATTTTCTGCTTGCATTTATAAATCGGCTTTACAGTGTTATAACAGTAAAGGAAAACAATATATTCGTTTATTACACACACTCTACCAATATGTATATTAATGCAAATACATGCGATAAAAGTGTTGTTTAAATATCATCTGCATATTTTAATGGTGGTCGATTACAGATACGATAGTCCAACTGTTCCTGTTAAAACAATATTGAATTCAAAACAAAACCGCCAACAACAGAAAAACAGAATTTCGCAAAATGCCGTTTCCATATCATGTTGATTCCAGCAAACTACCGTTGCAAAATTTAACCCAAAAGCTACTCCGTTCATAAAATAGCGCTTAAAAAACTTTATATTGCACGCTCACTTTCTCGGGATATTTTTAAATCGCATAAAAAATAAAACTTTTTCTCAGAACTCCCGTTCAAAATGGTAAACAAACAGAGTAATAAGTGCCTTAAAGCAAGCCAACAACAAATATTTATGTCCGGCAATATTATATTTCAATGTTATTTCATTTAGTACCTTTGCATCTAAGTATAAATGATTTTTTTATGGTTCGTACCTAATTGAAATAAATATAATGTTTTAAATAACTGAACTTTTTTTACTATCCGAAAAGCCGTATATTACTTAACGAAATAAAGTTTATATACATTAATCGCAAAAATTGAATAAGTGATAAATAATAGTTTAATTTAACATTTGCCGCTTGAAATAATCATCAGTAAAGTGAAGATTGTGAAGTCGATTTCCGTTGGAAAAGGAAACAAAATTTTCCCAGTAATTCTTTTGATAAAAACGATGCAATTTTTAACTGTTGCTTTCTCTGAAGGTGACCCAAGTTGTCCGTTGTGGTCCGTTAGAAAAATAGTGTGTAACCAAAAAATAGATATTATTTTTATTTTCACGGCCAAAAGTATTTTCGTTATTTATTTTTGGGGTGTTATGCCGTGTTGCGCTATCTCCTTCTTCAGCCAACGTTTCGGACAGCGTCTGATTGTTCATCATCTGCCCTGACGATGGACACTGTAACACTGTCCGAAACATTGTCTAAAGAAGGAGATAGCGCAACACGGCATAACACCCCAAAAATAAATAACGAAAATACTTTTGGCCGTGAAAATAAAAATAATATCTATTTTTTGGTTATATATAATATTTATACTCATCCTTTACTCACATCAAGATTTCAAGTTTGTCTAAATGCATACCATTAACATCGATTCATCTCCGATAAATGATTCACAAACTTTTGTTTTTTGGTAGAAAGCAGTAACTTTGTGATTTGACATATTATAAATTGAAATAACACAATAATTTTGTTTGTAACCACGATTTATTTAATTTTTCCACTACCGACTGGTTTCGCTTTACATAAGCATCTTCAGGGTATAAAAATTAAACGAAACCGGTCGGTAGTGGAAAAATTAAATAAATCGTGGTTACAAGTAAAATTATTGTGTTATTTCAATTTATGACAAACTTTTAGTTGTTTTTACAAAGTTTTAACTATATAAAAAAATTCACAATCTTTATAACTTAATGAAGTAAACATTATTTACAAAACATGGGTTTTTTTAAGCAATAAAAGCGGTTAAAACTAAGTATTAAGTATTTTAGTAATTTTGAATTAAGAGAATCTATTCACATGAATACTTAGAAACACATTTTTGTATTGAAGGCTCTTGGCAAACAATACTCACAGAGATAAAATCTCAAACATTATTTTAATTGCATCATTTTTGGTGTTACACCTGTTGCACGTTCAGGTGCCGTTCGAAAAGAGTCCAAGTCTCGGCTTTACTAAAAATTTTTACATAATGATTTTCCCACCGTATAACATTAGTTGAGTAACAGTCTGGACGAAAAATATACGCTTAAGAATATTCCAAGCCACACCTGCTAATGTTACAAAGGATCCATTTAACTTGGGCGCTAGTGAGTGCCAGTTATCTCCCGCCCACAATAGACCTCTATTTTTACCTTTCAGCCCTGAAGGTTAGAAAATTATCGTATTGTCGACTAGTCGGTACCTTAAACTGATTATAATTATTCAGTGCGTGAATGATTTAAAGCCTTTTAATCAAATTCTTATAAAAAGCTAAATTTTAAAATCTTGATTTCAAAGGAGTTTATTTTCTAAAGTTTTTTACACCGTCCCGAATATTTTTTATTAGTTTGATTATTAACCAACATCAATTTGAAAAATGGAAAAAAGTAGGTTTTCATAAAGAACTAACTGGTTCCCGGCTTGCGTTGCAATGCCAAATTCAAATAAATAAATTTTTTCTCCCTATTGTAGGTACCTATTTAAAATATCTATAATTCTTGATTCGATTCAAATTCTTATGTAAGTACTTGAAATTAATTCATTGATTTCAAGGGTATAAAATTATTCAATAAATTACCCCTAGATATACGATCGGAAGAAAACTACGACAAATATTAAAAAAAAAAACTAAATTAAAATACTCTAGACCACCTTATAACTTTACTTATTGTTTAAATTTATGACTTTGCTTTATATCTTGTATCATCTGTAAAATTACAAATAGTCTTCGTAATAATATTTTTAATTTAAACTGATGTAAACATATTTAGTTGTCCTCTCCTAAACAAAAGCAGCTGCTCTATTAGGAGAGCTATTGAAATATGCATGTTATATTATGTTGTAAAATTGTAACCATAATAATTGATTCGATTAATACAAAAAAAAATAAAGTGTTTTGAAAATTGAATTTTGACTTAACAATCATTGTTTTGCAAAACGTCATTCTCAAATTTTTGACAGTTTCGCAAGAATTTAAAAAAACTTTTCAGATGGATTGTCATGTGGTTGTGATAATCCAAAAACCTTCGCGGGGGCTTAAAGAAGGTATTTTGAAAGTTTCAAACATTTCGTATGCTTAATGTAGCAAAACGCAGTCATCTCACTAATCCCCAAACACATTTCGATTTATATATATAATTAACTCTATTTTCATTAAATAATTACATCTGAATATGGGTTTTGCATGAACACCACCGTGAGTAATATTATAAAAGTTGTACAATCATTGTAATCGGAAGACAATTTGCTAAAGTTGTGGTAAGTCGGCTCTTTCGCAATTTAAAATGATAACATTATGTAGTTGTTGGCGTTCATTTTGGCTTAGCATTTTATTTCACGCTAAATCTTCTTCTAATGTATTTTCTATGTCCGAAATAATTATAAATTTACATTACGTAAAATAAAAGTAATATTTAATCACTGAAGACAATACAATACCATTAAGTATGATACAGTTTAATATGACCGAAGGAGACAGTGTCCCATTACCTTAGTGGCAGAGCAGCGCCCTGGCAAGGCTAATGTTCTGGGTTCAATTCCTAGTTGCGAATTTATCTTTTTCTAATTTTTCTTTGTTATATTTTCGGTTGAGAGTCGCTAATATTATCTTAAATGATTAAATATTAAGTTAAAATAAAAATAAATGTTTGAAAAGGTTACATATTTCAAAAAAATAGGACTAACATGTAAAATAATTCCATATTATATAGTATTCGATGAACAGAAGCGGGTACGTTGTTGAAGAAACACAAGATAGACACTATAGTATTTTGATACTACATGTTTGCTTTGCCAAATCATTACTGAGAAAGTAAGAGATGATTATGTTTGGAAGATGTTTAGTGGTGAACGAAGCGGATGCTAACACTGTGACGCCTACATACTCTGCAGTCTAGCTCGACCAACATCGGAGAAAAGCGCATACTTTAAACGTACGTCCATATTACCTAGAATGTTTAGTAATTCCTGATTCAGAGTTCCTGATTTGAAAAGGTTTCATATTCTTTCACTCTATAATACATGAATAAGTTTTGCATTTATTTTTAAATAAAATTAGCTTATAGATGAATTAAATCTTACATTACCAAGAAAATTCATTAATCCGTAATAAATAATTGTTTTATTGAATTAACTTTTGAAGATTTACATCATTGTGAAATTATTGAAAAAAGAAGGCAATATTAAAAATTTAATTAAGATTTGTTGAAATCGTCCTTTTTTCAATAATTTATTTATCTGTTAACGCCCATTTTGGGGCCCTTATGGCGACCGGACAACTTGGAATGACCATAAGTCATTTAGAGTGATAAAAAAATACATATAAAAATTGGTTAAAAAGGTTACGTTAGGTTAGGGTTATCGGCTAATTTAAAATTATTTTTTTCTTAACTTTTAATGACTTTTTAAGGAGGTGTTGAGTTGACTTTATTCTCAGTTGGCATGAAACCGGCTCTTACATAGCAAAACTATAAAAATTATACATTTATCAAACATAACAGAACTACCTCTGTAACAATCTGTTGTATTTATTTTGTCATAAATTGAAGATGTCTACTGACTCGGCACAATTATTTCCATCCATTAGTGTTCTGGGCAATGAGGAATAAATATGGGAGTCAGTTC
This sequence comes from Glyphotaelius pellucidus, assembly GCA_936435175.1. Lineage (NCBI taxonomy): Eukaryota > Metazoa > Arthropoda > Insecta > Trichoptera > Limnephilidae > Glyphotaelius > Glyphotaelius pellucidus. The sequence continues at coordinate 33,614,161 of OW386537.1, read as the reverse complement.
CAGAATATTACGTAGTGGAATCCGAAAGCTCATAAATGCAAGCAATTCTGAACTTCCAAGAAAATCACTTAGAATTTTATGAAAATACCAAGTCGGTGATAATCCTTTTGTCAGACAATTTAATTCGCTTAATTTGAAAGAGTGTTATTTATTTATTACAATACATTTATTTCACATTATTATTAATATGTTTTTACTGCCTAACTAGGAGGATTCCCGTTTTGGACAGTCAAGTTCAATTATTAATTAACAACAAAATTTCCATTGAACTTTATTTAATTATCATAATACAAATATGCTAGGAGAATTTGTTTATTTATGTTAATACATATTCGTATAAGGTAGAGGTGCAAATCAACTGATTTTGTATAGAAGAAAAGGGAAAAGCTTTTGTAGAATTTTCTAATAATATCGTTCATCAAAAGAGTCTAATTTATGAATGAATGAGGTAAAAGTGAGTGAGGAAATTTAGTTAGCACTAATGACAGTACAACATTGTGTGGTAGAAAGAGTATGCAAACAACAGCGAAGAAAAATCTATTTTTGAAACGAGGACAAGGTTAGTGCTGTAAAAAATCACACTGCACAATATTCTTTTGAAAAATGGATTCTTAAGATTGGTTTATGCAATGTTTAAGTGAGTTTTCTTCTTAGAATTATATTTTAATTTGGTAGTGTAGAAATTACACACTCAAAAGTGTATGTCTGAAAATATCGTGTAAAATTCTGTATTTTATACTCTATTGGTAGATTTAAAAAAATTACCTCAAATTATTTTAAAACGAAAATGGTCTCTTTTATGAATTAAAATCTGTTAATTACATTTTTAAGGGTTCTGTCAGCAAACATCCAAGAACAATGCAAATGTAAGTGTGGTACATCGAACATTTCATTCGAGATAAATAGGTATGCCAGGAACACTAATAATTCAATGAATCATGTGTCATTTAAGCACTTAGGAGCATGTCATTACATCACTGTTTGCGAAACGTGCGCTTCTCGGAGACGCCAGAAATACACCCGCGCTTGTTAGCCGCAAGGAAGATAAACACACGGTGGCGGTGGCAGTGGTCACAACACAGTCGGACACAGAAGTGGCGCTAGATGAATGAGTATTGGGGACACAGTCGTTTTGAAACAAGAAAAAAAAACAAGAGAAAACGTAGTAATACGGTGACTTCCTGCGGCACAGAATTCAGAAGCTTTTTTCAGCGGCGAGAGCTTTGGGCGCGACGCGCGATGCTTAGACGAAATGTTATAAAGCTCAGTAGGTCAATTCAAAATTGATGCAACTTTATGTGTTTCTTACGTCCAGCGTTGTTAAAAATATATGACTTTCATAATATTAATTAATGGACAGGATGTAACTTACAAATACATTAAAAATAACCTACATATGAAAATGTTAAATTTAATTTTTTTATCAAAACACAAACAAAAATACAAAGTTCATTTATAAAAGCTCTGTTTTTTGTGAAAAATCGTCTCAAGGGCACGTTATAGTGAAAGGAATTAACAATACAGAGAATGGAATGAAAAACTAAGCGTTTTACAAGCTAAACAATGTCATAGAATGGTGCTTTTAATGCAGCTTACTCTAAACGCAATTACTCGTAAAATTAAATCGGAACAGGGTAACCTACCTAATATTCTATAAGGAACGGATATAAAATAATTTATTGACGTTTTTAAATTATTTTGCAAGAATGTTCTGTGTAGCAAACAAACGGATTCTTGGAAAGTATTGTCTTTTAATTATTTATTTAGAGTCAGAGTAGCCAGGGCCCCTTTAGAGTGGTTGATTTATTTGCGCGTAGACAGACACTATTCACCGGAGTCTGCTTTTCATCTAAATACTCAATACACGCCACTGAACGGCATGGCAGCCAATACAAGAAAAACTTCTATTTCAATGAATCCAATAGTGAAGGTATCATAGCAATGTAATAAATCACACTCTTTTCAGATCGTTGCTAGTAATAACAAGTTATTTCTAATAGTGATTACACTTTAATATGCTATTTTAATAATGAAACGTCAATGATTCTTGGGTTGCTTCTCAATGATGTGTTTCATTCAAATTATCAACCAAATAATTTAATACGGTTTACTGCAGAAGAAATATATTATGTTACCCGATGAAACAGACATTAGAAATAATCCTTTTTCTCGTTAATAATCATCCAATAGCATTGTAATATTTTTCCTCAGAAAAAAGATAAAAAACGTGGTGACATCAAAGACAATTTCATCGTAAAATAAACGAAAACACTTTTTATTAACGACTGATAGTGATAGTAAAAAAGTCACTCGCTGAAGGGAGTACAATTTATTACGATACGACTTATTTCTCTAACGGCGGCACACTGGCTGTTTAGCTTCTTTATTTGTGATAGTACAGTGGCTGTTGTTATCTTGACGTGCCAAGTGAGAGCTCTTTAATACCTAATTTTATTCTTGCTTCCACCATTTCTTGTTTATGTTTTATCGCGTACGAGGAGTTTCCATCAATCTTCTCATATTTTAGATACAAATCTTTGCCAGTCAATGGCCGTACAATGATGTGAAAACAACGCAACTGAAAATATCTTCAAACATAGTTTTTTTTCGCAAAAAACTTGTCTACAAATGGATCGAGTTTTTTATCTTCATGGATAACAAAATGACTATCTCCTAAACCTTTTCTCGGTACCTATTTAATAGATGATCAAATTAATGCTCTTACCCATATAAAAATAATAATACTCTTATAAAACTCTAATAACTCTCATGTTTTTCGTATAATAAGTTGTATTTCTGCAAGAGCTTCAGCGGAGTCAGTGGTAATTATGCGAAGAATGTGATGCTAATAACGTACCAGACAATGTTAAATTATTGAAATGATGTCCCCCTCACCTTCGTTGGAGGGAAGAGGCTAATAATGCGTAAGATTTATGATCTCATTTTTACAGGGGGGGCTGGAAATAACTTGAATCAATTTTCGACCAACAGACAATATTAGATTTGCCGTAAGAAGTCGAGATATTAGCCGCAGGTGGAGTTTTTTTGCTTTGTTTTCATGTGTCTACTTTAAAACAAACAACAATTTAATTCATACGTACTCCACTAAGATAAACAGTATCAACACTTTCTTCAGATAGAGGTGAATGTTTCTCGTACCCAAGAATATACGAGTATTAATATTCATTTTCTTATTGCAGTTGAACCGTAGGGAGGCTCTTACCAAATCAGTTTCACGGGGAATTCCGATAAACTCATTTCGCTATAACCCGCCCTTATCTAACGAAGGTAATAAGTAATAAGGAAGGAATAATTAATATTATTTAGGTACTACAGCACACCACATGTAAAAACTCTATTGAAGGAATGGATGTATGAGTTTGCACCCGTTGTTTTAGTTTATTTTACACGAATTTATTTAGGTATTTAGAACAATATGTATTAAAACCGACAAATTTTAAAATAATATTTAATCTATCCATCCAAGAAGTTTTTTGGCACAGTGGAGTAATAAATTAAATAAATAGTTATTATCTGAAGAAGGGTCCATTATCTCACGTTAATTTCTTCTAACTAGCCCAGATTTATAGTATCAAGAGACGTGGGAAGGATATGTGAAGGAATCAATGTTAGGTAATAGCGAATTATTAATCTGATGGAAATATATCGATCAAGTAAATTTTAAATACTGTAAAGGACAAAATGTTAATTGTTCATGAGAGTGAAAAGAAAGATTTTTATTTAATTTTTCAAAATAATCATGTCTCCTGTTTTTGTAGACCAATAATTATGAATTTTTATTACAAAACACTGAAAAGATCTTTCAGAATATTAAACAATTTTTTCTAATTTTCTTAAATAACAGTGCATAATTTATTTTTAACTTTTCAGAAAAAATAATCCTCTTAAAATGCACGTCGTAAAAGACGCGCTTACTTCCTTAGAAATATTTCGACGACGTTAACCAAAAGAGAAAAAAAATGGAGACAAATGTGTTTAACTTATTTTTGATTTATTGTACTTTACAGTATTTCAAATTTCCGCTGTCGATATAAAACTTTCGATTTTACTGTAGGTTCTGATGGACATATTGTAATGTTTTATCATAGAAGCATAATAAACATGTTAGTCACGTCAAAAAATATTATATCTCATATATTAAGTGATAATTTTTTAATTGAAGTACGTCATTAATAGATTGTGATTCAGTGACTGCAACCACCGGAAGTGATGAAAATATTGCACCTTTGCTTGTGATAATTTCTAACATCTGACCACCAACCACAGTACATTATTTATTTATTTGTTTTCCCTGTATGTATAGGAAACAACGAACAGACCACACTTCGACCACATTATAAACATATTACAATATCTTTAAGAAATGTGTAAGCATTGATTTTTTTATGCCATTCTTTAAACGCTGACACTCAACAGATTCATCAGCTTTGATCATTCTGTGTAGGTTTATTAAAGCCATTTCTCAAAGCTTTCAATACGTAGATAAACTTTCTTTTAAACATTTCATTATTCAGAATGTACTACGCAGTTATAATTTTCCACCTTCGATTATTGTGCGATGCTCGGTCCACTGGATGATGTGAGATATGAGCGGAGATGTTCACAACGAAAGGAGATAAATATCAATCCAAATACTGGCACACGACCGGCATAGTAATCAAGTGTATGGTCTCTCAGACCCGTTGCACGCCGCACGGCTTTGCAATGAGCCAAGCGTCATCTTTGTTTTGTGGCCATCGAATGCAACATCAACACTGCACTGCAAGCACTACACGCATTGCGCATTAAATGTCAATACCCTTCGTACGATATACCTTACTTAAAGTAGGTACTTTTGATATGTCAAGTGAAGTATTTGGGTTATAGATCTGATGTTCACTTACTTGGTCTAGAATCAAGACTGTTCTTTTTATGGTTTATTTTTGCCTTTGCGGTTGTTCATTTGATCAATTCCAGAGATTCAATTTCTTTGCTGGAAATAATGTTGCTTTTGTTAGAGTTTTTGCTAAAACCCTGGCGTAAGCAATTAACGTGAAGAGTATTCTATTTACACTGGCACTTGGCCCAAAGCAATCCGAAAATGTAACCGCACCAACCTGCGTCCTTCCCAAAGTTGCCTTGATCCTATCGTGGTCTATGTGCGTTCACATGCGGCGCCGATAATTTCCGTTTATGATGATTAAATACCAATTGACATTTGTTCGTCGCCGTAGGCCATTGTGAGCGATTCACATTGCGGTTCTTTGTCGCACAACAAATGCAAGGAATGCGGAGCTGATGACAAACTCATTATAGGCTCGGAGAAACAAAACATGTTGCATATCTATCGTGGGCCATAATCATTGAACAATATGGCCTTTTCATGTCATAGTAAGGCGAGGCAGTTTCGTTCTGAAATACGGTAAATAAGAATCCAGTAAAAATTGGTGAAGATGTTGGATTTAAAAATGTTAAAAAGATTCAGAGAGTTATTTCCTAAAAAAACCATTGATTGAAATCCGATCTTTTAAGTAAATACGTTTATATGATTTCAAATGTTTTTTTGGTTTTTATAAAAAGAGAAATCATTTCTCCGAACGATGAGTATTTCGGTAGGCGGTTGTTTGCATGTATATGAATAAATATTCTTGTGAAACATCGGCGGAAATTGTTAATATTTAACACACGCGCCTTCCAGTGCTTTTGTGTATACAACCTTGTAGAGCTTTCCTAATCACCTGCGATTTCGGATAGCGGTTTTTTGAACTCACGGAGGAATTTTTTTTTTATTGTAAATTTTTGTAAAATGGTTTTTAAGTTCAGGGTAATTAATTGAAAATACAAAAATAAAAAGAAACATTAAAAAATGTGTAAAAAAATCCCACAAAAGCAAAGCCTGTGCGTAGAGGTATTATAATAATACTATTTAACATCTTTTCTACTATTTAATACAACACAATATTTATACACAAAATATTAAGTTGGTATAGCAAAAAGTTATAAAAAATGGAGTTATAAGCGAGATAAAATTTAAATAAAAAGAAAAAAGGTAAAATTCTGTCTGAGCGTAAATACTATATTAGAGATGATGACTTACTATATATATTATGTTGGCCATGATTTGATGTATTTGATATATCCGAATTTCAAAAATAAATTAATTTATGTCAAGATGATCATTTTTATAGATTTGAAAAGTGATGTTGTTTAATGTAGAACATTATTTGTCGAGAGAAAATTAAGATGAAATAGGGAAATAGTTAAGTGTTAACGGATTATTTTTATTTAAAAGAATTAAAACACTTTGTATTTAAACCACGAATTTATTATTTTGTATATCTACCGGTTTCGCTTCGACCAAGCTTCATCAGGATATAATATAATAATAACTTTAATAGTTATTATTATATTATATCCTGATGAAGCTTGGTCGAAGCGAAACCTGTAGATATACAAAATAATAAATTCGTGGTTTAAATACAAAGTGTTTTAATTCTTTTAAATATAATGTCTAACCACAAAGTAATTGCTTCTTACGAAAAAAAAGGATTATTTTTATTCACAAAATTATATAACAAAAGTAAAACATAATCTCTCAGTTCACTAGGGCAGTCCTGTGTCGAGATGAGCACTTTTACAATTTTATTATATTTATGAAACCCACATACAAAATTAGAAACAAATTATTACAAAAGTGTTTATAAATATAACACCACCGTTATTCAATCTCAGAATTCTATGGACAAGCAGATATTTACAATTAACAACAATTAAATAACAGGTCACGGAGAACCAAATATTACAGAGCAGGTACCTGTTGTGGCTTTCATCAGCCAAAATAACTAAGGGTGTTCATATTGATAATTAATAATAATTGATAAGACAATGACAAATTAGGGTTTGTATAGTGTTATCCAATCTATCAATCGAAAGTCGCAAAAGAAACAAAACTTTGTTGAAATTCAGCTTCCTTGTTTACAGAAAAGTAAAACGTGCGTCGCGTCGTAGATAAGGTCGATAGAAACTCACAGAATAGTAGATCCGCGAGAGATTATCCAGTTGGCAGTGGTAGCTGATGCAGCCAATAGAACCAGTGGACACTCGGCAGATGGTATTGTAGTGTAGTAGTATGGACTGGTGTAGATAGTGGCCGGTGGCCAGTGAGTATAGTGGCTGGTAGTGCCGACTGCCGATGCGCAGATTCATGCGTAACCTGCATTTACCGACAGAAGGAAAATACCTCGCGCACAATAGCTGCTGGGACTCGCCGCTGGTATGTGACCATAAAACGGAAACACTTGCGCCTGCTCTCTTGCCACATTGTTGACAAATTATGTATTGATATCAATAATGTCGCAATTAAAGGAAAACACATTTTTTAATTGTATATGCAAATATGTATCTCGTTTGTATTTTAAATCTGTTAAACACTGTTTTTATCTATATAAATATATAAAAATCAATATATGTTTCTATGTATATGAGTTGTCTATGCGTTACTATATTAAGCACAGGAAATGTTTGAAACTTTCAAAATACATGTCTTCTTTTCACCCTCGTGAAGGTTTCTGGATTATTACATCAACATGACAATACATCTGTTGACAATAATCATTACAAAAACTCTTACGAAACTGTCAAAAATGTCACAATTTTCAGCAGTGCATTTTGCAAACCATCGATTGTTAAATCGAAATTCAAATATCGAATAAACTTTTTAAATTAATGAATTTAATTGAAGTACTCACCTATGGTACATCAAAATCGAATAATTTGAATCTAACCAAAAATTATATTGATTTTAAATTGATACCTGTGTTAGGTACCAAATTTTATTGATTTATTTATTATTTATTTAAGTACATGTTCAAATATTCCAATACTGTTGTTCCATGGAAGATGGATTGTTCTTATAATATACAAAAATGAATGTTTGTAATATATGAAAAATGAAAACTTGTTAAAAAAATTGCAATAAATGGCACGCGAGCAGTTTAGAGTTTGAAAATCTGAATGTACTGGGGCTGAATATATTGAACGCGGGAGGGGATTTAGCGGGAGAGGGAGAGGGAAGTCGGGAAAGGTGGAGGGGGAACGCGTTGGAGGAAGGGAAAGGGGAGGGGGAAGGGGAACGGGACGAATGGAAAAACCAGGCTATTTTAAGGCTTTTTGGAGGGTCTTAACATATAAAAGATGTAGCTTATCAAAAAAAGTAAAACATGCAGACTTGCCATGCCAGTAGTCGATATCTATATTGGGTCAATAAATATTTTCACTAGTGTCAAAATCCAGAGAGGAATTTGGGAAATACGTTTATTATCCCTAACGACTAGAATTTAATATTATCATTATAAGGTAAAACACCACATTTCTGACCCTGCTCCAATTTCTGACATATGTAACACAAATTACGATTTTACCAACTGAAGTAACGTTCCTACATATATTGATATTAGCGCATCGAGAAAGTTGTTCCCCTCTCCCTCTAACCAATGTCTAGTCAAATAACTATTTGACACCCATTTTTACCAAAATATTATTTAGTATATGATTTTGGTGATTTTGTGAAATCGCACATTTTTTCACCTTTTTTGGCGAGTAAACCAAATTTTACAAAATGTGATGACACAGTTCACCAATGTTTTATTTATTGTTTTTGTATGTTTTTCAATAGAGTATTGACCATATTTATACATTTAAAACGGAAAATAATATATTTCAATATATTTATGATACTTTTTGAGCGGTCAGAAATAGGTACCTGTTTTAATGGGGTAACCATATTTCTGATATATATGTCAGAAAATGATACATCTTCAAAAAATCATGTTCATATTGCTGACCGGTGTGTCAGAAATTGATACTTATCATAATTTGGGGGTTTTTAATCCTGACATAAGAAGAGCGGCTGCACGACCTCTTTTATAATAAACTGTATTTTGGATTTGAGGCCAAAATACCCAACCAAATGGAATAATTAAAAAAATGTTTGAGAAATATCTATTGCTGATAGTGTAATTTAATTTATTTTTAATTATTAATATAAAATATAGGCCAGTTAAAAAATAGTGTTCTAATGATTTTAGAGGCAAATTTGGCAATGTTTTGTGAGTTTATGAGTACATGGGAGAAAGCGAGTACAACGCATTATTTGATATTTGGAAAAGTATGACCGCAACTGTAGACAGCTTTTCGGGGAATTTAGATATTTCGATATATCATCGGAAATGAATTCTGATATTAATTCTAGTATTAAGAATATAGACCCCCAGTGGATTGCTGACACGAATGACGAAACTATTTTGAATATCCCTATTGTTTTTGAAGACTGTGAAAATAATATGGAAATACTACACGAGAAACAAAACAAACATCGAAAATGAATCCTGTCAGCAGGAAGATAAAGAAAATACCCTTACTCCATTTAAAAATTGTTTATTCTGGCCTATTATTGATAAACCTTCGACTTATTTCACTAAACGTGCAACGACAAAAATGCCAACAGTAGCTGGCGAGTAGTTTGAATTTCATAAACGAAAACAATAAGCCAAAGAATGTTAAGAGCGAGAAAGGAGTGCTAAAAGAGATAAACTCAGGCAAAAGAAAGAACATGCTGATGGCACTAAAAATACAAAAAGAGTTAAAAACTAAAAAAATCGTCAAACGATGAAAAAAGATTTATTTCCTACGTCAATTGATTGAGAAATTGCAAACTACGTTATATTTTTATAGGAGGGTGCATTTTTTCCCGAACAAATAAGTGCCGAAAAGAACAGAAAAAAAGGCACAAACAAATTTTATGTCATTATGTGAAATAAATTTTTGGAAATGGCCAGAGAAAGTAGATCAAATGTGGTACAATATCGAGGTGTTATCGAAATAGTTGAAGATCCTATATCTAGAAACAATCGAGGACAGTATGAGGTACCTGAAATGAAGAAATATGAAGAAAAAAAAACTAACAATTTTTGGTTTGGCCGATGATAACTTTGTGATAGAACTCTAATAAATAATACAGTGTTCAATGCCTACTTGGTATAAACTTTCTAAATACAAAGTACCTATACTTTATTTTTTTCTTTAAATGTTACTGTACCTATTTTAATTAAGATGTAATGCCTGAAGAAGGCAAGATACGGTTAAATTCCTTGTTGGCGTAAAACAACAGACAAAATAATGTAAGCGATGTTTTATAATAAATAACAATGTTTGAATTAATTTTCATCCCTGTAAAATAAAGTTTTTTTTTTAATTTTACGTTTAGTAATTAACAAAGTTTCTCCAACATACCGATTTTTGTTTTAAATGTTGTCCACATAGCTTTGCAATTGATTTGCAGGTATGATCGAAATATCATCATGTATATCGGATACTGGATTCACATTGATTTTGGTATGTCAGAAATACGAACAGCCATGTCAATCAATAGGAACATATTGATTTTGCTATGTCAGAAATAGGTGTTTTGTTAGCATGTTACATATTAAACGATTTTAAATATTTAACGGTAACAAATTTACCAAAGAGTGAGATTTCACTATTTGAAATTGATCAATGTTTCCAAAAATTCAAAATTTCGTTTCAATAATACAAGGTTAATTTTAGAAAAAAATTTTGAAGTTCATTAAAAAAAAGTGATAGCTTAACGTGTCAGAAATATGGTGTTTTACCTTAGCTTAAATAATTAAATAGCATTTGGTGTCTACGTACTCGATCCTGGTGGCTACTGTGGTTATTTCATTACGCGTTAAGAGACTGAAATAAAGACTACCGTAGTGATGACTTAATAACCACACCTGTAGTCACTGTTATCCAAACACAAACTTTTTTATCGCTTTTGCAATGTAGCGGTTTTTATAAGGATTCTGCAAAATAAATAAATAAACGCATTGTATCGCACGGTGCCAATAATGTATTTAATCGAGATTATTGCTTTATTAATCGTGCAATATTTTGGCACGATCAAGTGAATCAGATATCGATATCGATATCGAGTCGGGTCGTGTCAAGAGTCGGAATAATAGAAGAATATGTATGAGAAGATGTATGAATGTGAATGAGGCAAGGAGTGAATGCCAAGACCGAATTATTGCGGGGAAACGGCGCGGTGGCATTATTGACTGAGCTTAGCGAAGTTCTGTTTTAATTTAAGCGCTTTGAATTTCATCTGTCTGTAAGTTCGCAAGTTCCATGTCCGATCAATCCAGTCAAGATGGTAGCCATGTCGAATAGTACCCTTTTACTCCGCCAGAGTTAATTATACGAAATAACGAACATTACGCGAGTTCTACCGTTCACAGAACTACTGTTTATTATTTACTAGTGATAATATACCACATAACATTTATAATGCATTACTCCCAAGGAGTTTAATAAAACTCATTTCGGGAAGGACAACATCATACAATTAAAAGAAAATTATTTTTACACAAGAACACGAATATAAATGGGCGTTTAATGAACAGTACATAGATTTTAAAACGGACTAGACACACTTGATACAGTTAGTTAAATGTTGATACTACTAGAATTATGATTTATGGATAGATACAATATTTTCGAACAGGATTTTTGCTTTCCTTTTTTTACTAAATTATAACATCTTAAGTTATCGATAGGAATTCAGAAATTCTACGATTCTGATACACTTTTTCTCATTAAACCGCATATTTACAAACAGTAGAATATGTGTACGCAATTTTGTGGATGAGTCAATGCACGACGTTTGTCAGTCAGCAAGTTGGCGGATGTGTAAGGAATACAGAAATGCGACCCATCATAAAATTGGACGATTTGAGATTATGTTGTGATAGTTTATTGATCAACGTTACATTTCTTTCAGGTGTCCAAAGTCCGTGGTGATACTTTATGAGACACTTAATGGCTTATGTGAATGTGCGTAAACCAGTGGCGTGCAGTCAATACAGGTTGAAAAGCTGATTGAATGGCCATTTTTTGTTAAATTAACGTTATTATTATTGTCATAAAAGCTAGCCCATCTTTAAAAGCTATCTCTGTCAAATCAGTTCCTATATTCCTCATACCTATCATTGTACAAACAAATGTCCTTAGGACATTAAGTTGTTCGTTAAGGTATTGTTTTTACTTCAAAAGTTGTGATAAATTCTTTCTTTTTGGGGCTTGTATGTTCTGCACCAGAGAAAGTGATTGGATTCTTTGCAATATTGAAAAATTAAAAAAAAAATTCTCATACCTAATTTTTTTTTTGTTTTATTTATTTTAAGAGAAAAACAAAATAATACAATATAATAGAAAATAAAATAATACAGAAAGAGAGAAAAGTTCCAATTAACTACTTTTAAGTAGTTTGTCAATGGGTACTTTTAACATTGAAAATAAAAATAATAGTTATTTTACTTAGTTTGACTAATAGTTATTTTACTTATAAAAATATGTATGCAATTAGAAATTGTTTGTTGAGGAGGGGGGGGGGGGGGGGGGGTGGCTCAACTGCCACGGAATCAATAATTCGATTAAAAATGTATAAAATTATTTGTTATACTTTTTGTTTAGCAAGTTAAAAAAAGCAATTCTTTTGTATGTTGTTTTAAAATTGTTTTGCCTAATTAATAATATGTGGGGATAGACACGAGAAAATACACGTCAGTTCAGTTGTGCCTACTATTGATGATGAATCAAGTTCACCTTACACGTCGAATCGAGATAGCAACATACACAAACAAATCGGATTCAGTTGAGATCTCAACTATACCTGAAAATAGTTACTTTAAGGTTAAATAAAACATTCAATTGAAATATCAAATCATTAAATTCAGTGATATAATTACAGCTTTTTTCTATACTGGAACTTTAGTCTTTGTTAGTTTTTCCGCGAGTCAGAAAATGAAAACATATTTGTCTATGCTACAAGCGACGGAGCAAGGTGTTTATAGTAAAAACGTGTATAATTACGTGGACGGTGGCACTGTAGTCTGTGGTACGATACGGGCATCATCTGGTTCGATGTCAAAAGATATCGACGATTGACTATCGACACAGAAGAGCAGAGTCAATATAGCTGGAATGCTGTTTTCTAGACTAATGCACTCCAAATCCGTTATGACGATACTCACCGTGTCAATCATGTGCAGAATCACGCCGTGTCGCCTAACAAGGCTAAATGTTATGATACAATCGTTATTACTGTCCTTTTTAATGACCTCGCACTTATAAATAGTGCATTGTTTTCTCTGCGTACTGCCGTATTGTGTATTTGGAAATCGTTCCTAGAATTTTTTTAAGCGGTTCTTCTAGGCATCCTGATTTGAGTTCTTAAAATTTATTTTACATAATAGCAATTATTCAAAACAATGATTTAATTTCCAGATCGACATGTTATATCAATGATGTACCTAATTCAAAAAAAAAATAACCCATTATTTACTGAAAGCTAAAATTTTCTAATTTCATTTATTTGTAATGTCACATTATTAAATGAAACCCTGCATCTTTGTGTACGTCACTCATTATTTTTTTTTATCAAAAAGAAAAAATGTACGAATAATTTTGTTCTGGTTTACGGTTAAGCGATACGCATTCTGTGGCGATGTTTGTGAAGGCAAGTCAAAACATTGACGTGTTGCGAATCGATACGAGCAAACATACGAATATCAACATATGGCATGTATGTGCGTATTATCGGATGGGGATTCCACCGGGAGGAAAAAGGGCCACGTTTAAGGTCTCGTCGTGGCTTCTGATGTCTGACGCGCCCTCCGAAGGGTAATACCAAATACGCGCAAGTCCACTAGTGCTTATTTGGAGTTACCGAAAAGCCGACAAGATTTCAGTGCCTCGACTAACATTAAAAAACCTGTCCGATTTTGGCGGTTTAAGTTTTTCTGCCTTTGCAAAAGTAAGACGGCTCAGAATATAATATATCCTTTGTAGTATCATGGTTCTTATTTAACTAAAAGTTTTCGCGATGAATTTAGGTTAATATGGTCATATCTACACTATTAGGTAGACCCTAATTAGTAGCAGGTTATCATAAATTTTCCAAGAAAAAAATTGTAGGTTCGTTTCTAGCCGGGATTTGCTTCATATATATGTTTTTTATACGTTAATCAGAATAAGTATCATTGGAACAAAAATAGATTATATATTTTTTTAAAAGTCCCTGTATAATTAGGTACCTGATGCAGCAGTTTAAAAAGAGGATCGCTTTCTGGTGGCAAAAGCTATGACACTTTGTAGCATCGTAGTGCGTAAAGTGGCCGCTCGCACGCACAGAACAATGAGTGTTATCACAAGGCAGCAGCAGCAGGAGGAGAAGGTAACAGAAGTACAGAAGGTAGTAAGAGTAAGAAGTAGAGACGGAGCTGGCCAAGGCCCCATGGATGGGACCGGCCGCGTGACATATTTGGTAGCGACAGGTCGGCCAGTTGGCCCTGTTAAGGGCTAAGCAGCCACCACGGGCGAGGAAACTAAAATGCACCGTCGAGTCGAAGGACCATTGCATCGCCTTTTGCTATTCATATCACGCACCGAAAATAGGCAAAGATAAGCTGCAGATCTTGAAAAGTGACTTCGGAAAACGGACCCTTGAGCTTTATTGCGTGACCTAAAGGATTGATAGCCAAGAAAGACGACAGGGAAGGAAAGACGTGATCGTATTATGTACTGAGCATCCTGGAAGACCTTGCAAATAAGCTGATTTATCAGAATTACAAGAGAGAAAGACTTTGAATCGTCAAAATTGCTAATTTATGTGGATGCTTATTCAAATGAAGTCTTTTAAGGTTTTTAAAACTCCGTTGATATCCTTATAATATAATTTAAACTACGGCACAGTTACACTATTTGATGCGAAGATAGGTTTTAGGAAACCAAAAAATTATACATGGAAAAACGTTTTGAACTATTTTGGATATGTTTCAGGTTCGTTTTGTGATAATTTGGTGAAAGGGACTATGAGAATATGGGAAATTATCACATAACGAATCTTCCACATATATTATTCCTAGAGTATCAATTGGCATAAAACCATAAAGTTTAAATCTTGTCAGCAATTATTGCTTCTTTGCAGTTTTTTACAAGTTTGTTTTATAAGTACAAACCACTTAAATTAGTAATATACGGTATTAAGAGGAAAAAATTATTTCGTAACTAATTCGAAGCTTTCAAAGTTGCAATTATTTCGAATGCATTGTTTCATAGTGCTTTCACACAAACAAAGTATTGAATTCCGTAAGTCTAAACTTAAACTTTACGGCGCACAGTTTACACCCTCGCTTTGCAGGCGGGTTCCCTACAAAGCATCGGACCATCCCAATATGTATATATTGTAATGGATGCAATTAAAATTACGCAGTGTTAGATTATTGAGAAGTATTGGGATGAAGTTGTAAATTAGCATTAGACGAATTAAAACTGATTACATTGATTTTTTACACATTTATTAAAAGTCTTGCGTCATGTGACCAGTTACAATAACCAATGTTCACATCGTGCAAACATAATATGTATATTAAACAAATATTCAATACAGTGTGCTAATAAATGTAAAACTAGTTGATAAAAAATATATTTACAGGTATATAAAGATAAAGGTAACAATCGTACATACGTGCTTTAGTTGTACGGCTGGAGAAAAAAAACCGAAAAGGTAAAATAGTTAACACGAAGACTAAATAATTAAAATAAAAAAAATAAACAAGTTGTGGAAGTATGTAGAAAAATAGCATATTGATATAATTAATATAAAAAAATGTATTATTGACAAACTAGTTGAGCGTTCACAGAGAGACAAATTATATATTATTATAAAAAACGCAAAAACAAAAAAAACACTGAAATAGCTTTTCCATACATACATACCCCGTGATTTATTGAATCACAAATTTTCTGGTAGGTGCTACTTGTTTAATAATGTCACCTTAATTAGATGTCAATTCTTTCACAAATTAAGGTATGAACGTCGTCTATTAACTCTTTTAAATACTTTTTCTATTTAAAAAACCTTACATGGATAATAAATTATACTCAAGTCAAGAAAAAACCGTATCAATTTAATGTAAATAGAAAGCAATAAAAAATAAAATTAACTCAAAATTATAATATTTTTTCAATTTCTTGAAAAAATACGTATATTAGGGTAGTTTAGCTAAATTTCACTTTAGCTTAATCACTTGAAAAAATACGCATATTAGGGTGGTTAAGCTAAATTTTTGAAATATTTGCGATTTAATTTTCTTCGATTGAATCTTAGATATGTTAATAGGTACTTTCCCTTTGTATAAATAATTTTGACGGCCAATTAAAATTAATAATTTGCGCAAAAGTAGTCCAAAATAAACCTTACTATTTATTTTGTTTCTGGAAACTATAATTTTACCGCACATTTATTATGAATTTAAAGTAAGTCTTCAGTGAATATTAAACTTTAAATATAGTTACCTATAACTATTTTTTTCAATATGTAGCTTAATTTTTTCGGTTTGTAACTTTTGGAGTTTGGAGTTTTTTTTTATTTAGTGTTCTCCCTTTACCCCGTGTCCTTTACTGCCACAGCCTCCCAGCCGGGTCCAGAGATACTACGGTCGGAGAGTATCGGTTTTTCGAAGACTTTGTCCTTCTGCAATGCACGCGGGAAAGCAGCGCAGGTTGTGGACGCGTTTTTTGTTAGGAGTTAGGACCGCTGTCGTACGCGCGGCATTGTTCGCTTTTTCCCCTGCAATCTCTCTACTCTCTTACTATGGCGTGGCCGTCATCCGAAACGGTACAAGCCAAAGCAGTTATACGCCGTCTAATTTATGTTGCCGAAATGATTCGGCGATTTGCAAGGAAGGATGATATAAGTATTTTTGGATTACGCTACAATTTTTAGATGTTGTAATGGAATTGGAAAACTAGTGAAAATGCTTTTTATGCGAAACAAGAGTAAAACTCTTTCTGTATAGAAAGATATATTTTTAATGACTAAACGTATCTATAAAAGTGATTGTTTTGATCAATGCCATGAAAACTAAGAAACTGTATTATGAATATGTCTGCATTGAAAGATTTCTTAGTTTTGATTAATTTTAATATTAAAAATATGTATTTACAAGTATTCACTAGAATTCGGTGAAATAATGCTGCTGGCTGGATAAGTTGCATCGACCTAAAATTTCAACGTAGAAGGAGCTATTTTGATTTCATAACGCCAGAGATCATTGTTCGAGTGTTTAAAATGAGCCAAATAGATTTTCCGCCAAACAGCGGTTAAGAGTTCTTTACTGAAAGAACAAGAATGTATATTTTGATTAGTTCCCTGGACGTCAAGATGCAAGAGGGTTTCCACAGGTCAGGAAAGCGACGTGACGTGAACTCGATAATAAGAGTCTCGGTAAAGTTCAACTAGAATAAATATTTACCAATAATTTATCCAACATCCACGCGTGCGTCTCTACATGAAAGGCCATTTCGTAGAACATTTGATAAACTACAAATTTAGTGCCAGCTACGTTGCCTCAATATTCACATGGTTTATTTAAAAGATGTTAGCTTTATAATATTATTCAGGCGAGCATTGTTTCACGGAAAATCGTTTTCGGTTTTGTCTGAGAATGAGAGTGCCTAAGAATGATTTACAAACTCTATACTATACCGTTGGGCGTTTAGGCTACGCCGCACAGTGGCGGAAGTTTGAGCGCTGGCGCGACGTTGGCCCCTGATACGCATGTTCCCGAAATGATTATTTTTTACAGATGAATTCTCGATTAACCATTGACTTTAGAAAGTCCATTGAAAATAACACCTGGAACGCAATTACTCTAGTCGCAGAACAGAGATATACGGGATCGGCATTTATCATGCAGTACTTAAGTATGTTTAAAGGTGTGCTGAATCAGGTAGTTGTATTTTATTGTTTCTCAGGTACTTATATGATAAGATAAAAAAAATAATTACTTTAAATTTTCTTAAAGGTTTTTGCTTTATTAAAACATTTTATTTATAAATTACATGGGTTCTCTTGGGTAAAAGAAATATATTTTTTTAATATGTTTTTACCAATTTTTCGTTTTTACTGGAGTAGGAATAATGAACTTCACAAGTCTTGACTCATTTTTTTAAATGATTTCAATACTTCATCTTTTTTCTGCACAAAAAAAAATTGTTGTAATTTACTTCAATAAATAATAACTTTTTTTATGAATGATTGTATTATTTGTCAACATTTTTTAAAAATTCATCTTTTGACTCCTTGGCGTGTAAGAAATATTAACTTAATGTTACATTTTGTACAACTTACGAATAAAACAAAAAAAAAATTACCATATTTTCAATTAACCACTGATATACGAAATCAATAAAAATAACATCTGGTACTTAATTATTCTGTAATTTGTCGAGGAACAGATATTTAGACATTTATCCTGCTATTTTCAGGTTTATTTAAAGGTGTGCAGAATCAGGTAGTTTTTGTACGGTTTGTGGTGGTTTACCATTAGATACAAATAAAAAATAATTAATTGAAATATTTTTCAATTTATTCTTATACGTGTTTTAATAAAATAAAAAACGTATATTTTATTTATAAATTACTACAAAGTGTTTTTTTCTATCTTTTTTCCAGTTTTACAAGTCTTAAAAGCTTTATAAGTCATTGCTCAAATTTTAAAATTATTTTATATGAAAAAAAAAATCGCCATAAATTACCATACCATTATTACACTCTGAAGAAATGTTTGTATATTTGGTTAACATATTTTTTTTATATTAATTTTTTGACTCCTTCATGTTTAAGAATGATTCATCATCACCCTTGGCTTTACAACTCCTGGTGAATCTTCTCCCCTCCTCAAGAGTCTTCCTCGAGTCTTCCACCACTCATCTCGGTTTTGTGCCAGCTTTCTCTAGTTTAGAACTCCAAGGTAGATATGTCTTAAGAAGTCTAATTTTTTTATTTTTTTTATCATCTGTTTTTGAAATATTATAATCAATAATTTTACAATATCTAGCTCACAAGTTATAAATATTTATTTTTTTACTATTTCAACATTTAATTTATTAATAACGAAGTAGCATGTGCTATTAATACTTAAAAACAACATAAAACCACATAATGGTTGAACGCCGAGAGCGGTGTAGCAACAAATCATCAAAATCCGCCACTGTGCGCCGGTTTGTTTGGCGAAGTGAATAACTAAAAAGTTAACCTTTCTGAAATAATTTCAAGCTGCGCTTATAAATACATTGTCTCGCGGTTAAACTACGAGATTGATGCGTAAGACCAGATAGTATCTGCTATGATAATGTAAAAGGTTTATTAACATTCCCAGGTAGCTCATCGCATCTAATTTTATTTTGATACCCATGCAACACTCGCGGTCTGTTTATGTTTTAACGGAAGCAAGCTAAATTATTTGAGATGGGAAGTCTCATTGCTCATTCTACGATTTTGAAAGGATTTTAATGTTGTTTGGAAAATATCATTGTTTTTCGAGTTAATTTGGTTCGAAATAAATATTTATTTAAAATTAACAAGCTGTAGGTACACAGCTTCGTATCACATTAAATGAGTATGTATTGATTGGAATGATAAATAGCTAAAATATATTTTTTAAATCTTTTAAATTTAAAAGCATTTGCTTTGACTTAATTGCAAAATAGCACATCATTTTAAAAAAACTTTCAACAAAATTGAAATTTTCCTACAACTTACCTGAAATCGCGTAAATTAATTTTATTATTATGATAAATTAAAATAATTAACAATATTTAGATGCGTTGACGTCGACGTTGATGTCGATTAACGTTTTCAGCTTTTCTAAGCACTAGGTCATGTATTCATCGGAGCATTTAAAAAACTTTATAAGGATAATAGTTTTGCGATATGGTGTACATGTTATTTGACTTAATTACTTCAACTTCATGTATTAAATGTTAAATAAATAAATGGGCGATTTTAGTAACTCAAACGAAACTTTTTTGCAGAGTTGTCATTGTAGGCTTCATTGTGGAGGTCATTTTTGCTTCAGGGTTTTCTTTTACTCCTTTAATTCAAGATTTCAATTTTCTAAAATAAATTATCTGTCACCGTTGCTGCGTTTCCGTTCATCTTAAAAAACGAATATTCAGGATCGGCCTTCTCACACTTCTTGAGTCAGTAAACTTTTGGTTGTACTTACTCGTTAGTACTTTGTTTAATAAATCCGTCTGGCGATGATAGATGATTTCTCTAGGCTAGAATAAAGAATCATAGGAATTCTGTTTAGATCTCTGCAGTACAGCGGTTGATGGGGATATTATACCGATCATACGTGTGTCCCATACGTAATGTGAATAGATTCTGTTTTTGCGTTGATTAAGGAAACGTGCAGATTGAAGATTTGCTGCGGTCCTGGCGCCTATTGCTTTCACAACATACCCATGTAGGGGATGGTTACTGGACTCTGTGTTCTTGACCCTCTTCCTCGCCTTGTCTCGCCTGCTCGCCTCGTGTTACAACACCTACCCTACTTTGTTCTACCGGTTTACCACCAATGGCATATTTAATCGCTTTGTGTGGTCTTTCGCGGCATTGTGCTGGCTGCGTATTTATTCCATATCATCCAATTTCTTTTAATGTCATTCAAATAAAAAGTTATTTCCAGTCTCCACACATCGACCCCGTGTGTCCATCGATGTGTCTGTCATCTGGTCTGAAGAGGTTTTTCTATAAAAACGTTAAACCAGCTTCTTTTTTAGCGGATATCTTATGTATTTTTTTAAAGAATATTTAACAGATTGATAACAAATAATACCTCTTAATAAAAGCTAAATATCTTGATATAAGCTGGAATGATCACTCCATTTATAAAATGTCGTGCATTGAGTATGGTTTAAAAAAATAAATTATTATGTTACACCATAAAGAGAAAAGAAAAGAAAAATGATAGTAACTAGTGAAAAATCAGAACAACTTTTTTTAGAAACTTGTCATTTACGATTTGTTTGAATTTTTTTATTGGCCGATTGACATTATTCCTAAATCTACATCATCATTACTTTTGCAGTATTTATTTTGGTGGTGCGTTCTGTTTACATTATATTGATAGTAGTATTTTCTTGGAGAGAATACCTGCACAAATAATAATAATTGTAATGAACCGCTACAATGGTAAACAAAACTTTTTTGAAAGTTTATACCAAGTAGTCTGTCATAGTACAGGCAACATAATATTATATTGTGCAAATTCCATAATGTGGTAAGAGACCATTCAGAGATCGGATCAGCAGGTCGATACATGGTACAGGTACAGGTGGCGTGCAAGGAAATGCTCAACGGGAATAAGGCAACTCACCGGTTCGGGGGCGTAGCGCCACTCGGAGCTTCTGAGTGAGGTGTCTGGATCGGGGCGCGGGGGGCGCCAGCAGCCGAAGGTGCAGGGGCGAGGGCGGGGGCGCGCGCTCCACCAGCAGCAGGTATGTACGGCCGGGACGGGGCGCGCCCCAGCAGTCTCCACGAGCCACCTGCACGCGCACGTGCTCGCCCTCCAGGATCGGCCGGCCAGAGGGGTCCGCCTTGAGCACCCGCTTAATGGCGAAGGTGACGGAGAGGTTGGCGCGCTTGTCGGAGCTCATGGAGCGGGCGCGCGCCTCCAGCACGGCGGGCGCGTGGCGCGCTCGAGCAGGCAGCTCGGCGGCCAGGCGGGCGCAGCGAGCCTCGGCTGGGGGCGGCAGTGCCCCGGCGGAGCAGGCCCAGAGCAGCGCCGCGCACAGCGCTACAGCGCAGCTCAGCATGCCGCCTCAGGGCGCCGGGGTTGCGCTGGGGGTCTCTCCGCTCTTCATCTTCCGCCGGGTCGCGGCCTCCTGGAGCAGGGGGCCGGGGGCAGGGAAGCGCCGCGGCCGTCGCGGCGCACCTAGTCGTGCGCGCTCTCGGCCTATTTCTAATTTTAAAAATCTACACTTCGATTATTTTCTCACTGACACGTTCGCGACGGCGGACGCCGATACGCTTTATTTCCGTCATTATTCATTCCGCGCGCCGCGGTATTTGAACTCTTCTAGGGGAATCTGGGATCCTCGTTTTGGGACTATTCGGATCGCGGAAATTAATACGTTCGGAAAGTTCAGCCGCCAAAATAGGTAAAGAAAGCACTTCCTGAAAGGTTGGACAATAACTCGCGCAATAAGGGTCGCGGGACGGCTAAGGGTTGCCGGTGGTCTGATGCCACCGGGGAGAGTTGTCAGTGGACCAGCGGGGGCGGTGTCTGGCCTGCGAGTGCAGACAGGAGACGGGGGCAGAGACAGCGGCAGTGAGACGGGTGAGGAGGACTGACTGCCTGCTCTGCGCTCTGCGCTCTGTGCTCTGTGCTCTATGCTCTACTCGGGCTGGCGGGGCGTGCGCGCGCTGCGGTGGCTGGCCGGGAACTGAGCGCGAGTGGAGTGGCGCGCCCCGCCCCCGCCCGCCCCGCCCTCCCCCCGCCCCCGCCCCCCTCCACCCCTCCCCTCCGCAGACCGGCTGGCGCGTGCCGCATCCATCCCCAAATCACCATCTGATTAATAATCCAGTGTAATAATTAATTGGTTTACGCACATCACACCGTAGCACCGCGGCGTGTTAGTTGTTAGTGGTTAGGTTTGATCCCTAACCACAACCATTCATACGCACAACATACTTTCAACTTTTTTACTCCTGCTGAAAGTTTCAGTTTTGCCAGGGCCGGCCCTGAGCCAAACGGCGCCTGACTCTAGTAAAAACCTCAAGGGTGCTGTATTAAGTGTTAGATATTACGAGCTTCTTGGCGCTTTGGCAAGTTGGCCCCCGGAGCGGACTGCTCCTATTGCGCCTAGACTAGCCCTGACTTTTGCTTGGCCTCATGGAAAAAATCTGGTAAGAAATTTAACTGTTTTAAAGACAAAAATATTATTGTCTTCATTTAACGTTGACTAAATAAATGAAATCATTCATTTGTTAAAAGAAATATAACATTTCATTTTCTCAACTTAAATACAAAGTCGTAAGATTTTTAATTTTGCTCTAAGGGGCCATCCATAAATTACGCCACACCTTAGGGGGGGGAGGGGTGTAGAGAAATGTGACATTGTGGGACAAGGGGTATGGGGGGGTCGTGAGCTCTGTGACGTCACATGTAAAAATCTAAATTATTAAAACGCAAAACTAAAAAAATAAAATTTTGAACTACTGTTTTGATTATTTTTAAATGTACAATTGTAAAATATTTGACCTCACACTAGGGGGAAGGGGTCTCACAAATGTGACGATGTGTGGCAGGGACGGGCCACACATCGTCACATTTTGCCACTTTCAGTCTTAACAATATTTGTGTACAATTTTTTATCTTGTCTAGTATAATGTTCGTGTACTTGTGACGTTTTTATAAATGTTGTGATTGTGAGTATAAATCCGTTCTTTATTTTGTAGATTAAAATTTATATTCGTACAATGTTCTTATTTGCACAAGGTTCATTTTCTGATATAGTTTTTTTGTGGGAGTATCTAGGTTATAATTGAAGAGTTTTTTTTAATAACTTTGTTCTGTTTTATTTATAAGTCGTTTAAGTACGTAATATATGTGTTTCCCTATAATTCTATTAAATACTTTGGGTGGGACTAAATCTAAAGTATAAGCCCCTGTTTACCTCTGTTAGAAAATGAGCAATTCTACCAAATACACCGATTAGTGGGATGATTTTTGTTTTTAGTTTTTCTACGTGTTGGTGTGTCAAATGTTTATCAATATATTATAAGCCCAGGTATTGTTCGCTCTCTATAATATGTTGGTCTCTTGCTTCTATCTGTAATGATTTATCCAACCGTATTATTCTTTTAGAAGGGATAAGGATCACGTAACCGGTTTTATTAATATATTTTTTACTAGCCAACTGCTTAGTATATTATGTTGCGTTTGGGATTGTTTTAATAGAATTTCTTAGTTTTTGCCGAAGTAAAATATTGCCGTGTCATCTGCGTCTTAGAAGATTTCACCATGTAGTTTTAACACAACAAATAAATCGATTTAAAACTATTACCAATGAGTTCGTTTAATTTATAATTGAGTCTGAAGATAAAGAATATATAAGCTGTAGAGTTTACATCTTTAAAAAAATAATTTATTCTCCTTTCAAAAATATCGATAATTTTCTTTGAACGAACTCAAAAAACAATCATTTAAGCTTAAAAGAGACAAAAACAACTTACTTTAAGCTCTTAAAAGCTCGCACTGTATTCACTGTAACGTGAATGGTAGTTATGTATTATGTAATGTAAATTCGCTTTGGATTCTACTTATAAACCAACGTGCCTTTAAAAAACCTGGCAATAATATATTTTAACGTTGTCATTTTTTTTATGTGTACGATGTTTATATCCTACATCGATACACATTTTAATTTCTTGTCATCAACAGAGCAATACTGCCGTCATAAGCGAAAAGGCAGCTGGAAAATTTCAACGGTCACTTTCTATTATATGAGACTTTTCATGTTTATCAACCTATTAAAATAAAATGTACTTAAGTAGTGATTCCAACAGTTTCAGAACAAAAATTATCGTGGGTATTACCTACCTGTTTGGAATGAAATGCTGCCATGGAAATATTTCCTCGTCTTTTTGGTGCGATACAACGTCGCATTAGAGTAAGATATCCGGTTACTCTTCCAATTGCGTAAATTTCTGAAGTGCTGCAAAACCATAGCTTATGGACCTTACTGCTGAATGTATTAAATGATTAAAACCCTACTAAATTCATTTTTAGTAGCAACCTACCCTAAATTAAACACGACTGATCGAAAATTAAAAAAAAATCTCGGTTTTAAGTAGAAATTAATCATCCATAACACAATCACGTCTGGTTTTTTAATTAGTGGTTTTATATGCAAGACCGCAGGTAGGTTTCTACACTACCATCCAGTTTATATTGGGCCTAACTGGTTGATTGAACACGGTTCCGGCACGCTTCACTATATTATTAACACTGGGAAGATGGCGGAGGGTTGGTCAACCCCGGCAGGTGAAAACTGAAAACCACTATGGGAATTTACATTAAAAAAACACGCTAACAAGAGCCGCGTTTTTATATCTTCGCGCACGTGGATATTTAGACTACCGTTGAAAGGAATTATGGAAATTAAGTTCAATAAAAAAATTCCGCATTTAATCTTGGTTGGGAAACGTAAAGGATACAAGATTTACATTATCAGCTCCTTTATCGTACTGACACACACACTTCTCAACTGTACATTTGCTCATAAATGAGCTGGCTTTTTTTGAACTTTCTCATGATGAGCATGCTTAAAGCCAAAAACTGAACACACATGCTCTTTAACGAGCGTGCACATGTCAATGAATGGCAAATGGGGTCAAAACGCAATTATTTAAGAATCTTCTGACAAACC
The DNA here is from genome assembly GCA_936435175.1 of Glyphotaelius pellucidus. NCBI lineage: Eukaryota > Metazoa > Arthropoda > Insecta > Trichoptera > Limnephilidae > Glyphotaelius > Glyphotaelius pellucidus. Next base: position 33,588,814 of record OW386537.1, on the reverse strand, counting down.
AAAATAAAACGGTTGATTTGGGTCTAAGATGCGAATAAATCCGAAAATGAGTAAAAAATAAAAAATAAATGCTAATTTCAATAGAATGTGGTTTCATTTAGGAGGTAAAGGAACTTTTAGGAAATAAGGAAATCTATTGTGGGTATTTTGGTGACCTTGTGTTCCAAAAATCGGTTATTACCATAATATCACGAATCTTGAAAAACAAGGTTTTTGCATTTTTTGCGTGCCTGCGCATTTTTGCTAGAATGCGCAGGCACGAACTGAAATTGGAACGAAGTGCTTAGAGGCTTCCTCTTCCACCCGATAATTCAATGAGCAATCTAACAAATCAAACGGCTGTTGATTTGTGAGTGTGCTCATTTGGCTTCAAATGAGCATAATATGTGTCCGTAGCATTGCTCCTCGGCGCCATGGCAATTCGGTGTTCGGAGCGGACTGCTCCAATAAAGCCCGTGCAAGACCGGCCCTGGTTTTGGGACAAGATTTGCTATTTTTTTCCACTACTTCTTTTGAGACTTTATTCAGATGTGGTCTTTCTGGTGTCAATTTTTTCGTTTGGTTTCGAATCAATCAGGGCGCCAAGTTGGTGTCGCATTGTCGATTCCTCGGCTGGCTAAGTCCTCCATCACGACACAAGCAACCCTTTCCGCTTACTGTGGTGGTCGTAGGAGATTTTCAAACATTGTTGGGTTTTTTATAACCCGGGAATGTTTGCCTCTCTTTTTTAAAAATAAAATGAAAAATAAAGGTTATATTGCAGTGTCGTATTTGGGATGAAACATCAATATGTTGAGGCAAGTTGTGCTATTTGTGACACAAAATTAAGTCCTCATAAAGCTCGCTATATCTTCTTTTCTACTGTGGTCAGGTTTGTTTTACTGTTTTAGAAAGAGAGATCACTAAACTTTCTTTGCATTTAAAATTAACTATATTACGGATAACGTTCAAAAATTTAAAAATGAATGTAAACCGGGAATGTTTCTAAATGAATCTGTAATTCGACAGTTTTTCTTTTACTATCATGATACTTGATTTTAGGTTTTTACGGCCAAAAGTATTTTTGTTATTTATTTTTGGGGTGTTATGCCGTGTTGCGCTACCTCCTTCTTTAGCCAACGTTTCGGACAGCGTTACAGTATCTATCATCTGCCCTGATGCATATGCATAACACCCCAAAAATAAATAAAAACATCATGATCTTTATTATCTATAGACTCGATAGATTAAGCTTCTTGATTAAATACAATTTCTAGATTTATGTTGACTTTTTTTATTTATTTTTGACGTTTGTGATGAAACATGGAAGAATTTTTTGTTTGTTTGTGTATATTAATTCCTATGGTGGTACTTGTGCTTAGGAAAGGAGTGCTCGTATATAAATCAAGAGTCGTATAATTATAACAAAATAAAAAGTAAGTTAAATAGGTATTCAAAAACGTAAATAACAATTTTACAGATATGTTTGCATGATCATTAGGAACTCATTTATATCTCGTCGGAAACTGAGTTTGTAATATTTCGTTATTTATAAGGTCCAGTTAAAAATAGTATTATAAATTTCATCATAATATAGTATATCTACGTTCAAAATATTTCTGATTTGAAACGTATGAATATTGTATATTTTGCTTCCCCTGCTGTTCAACGACATTTTTTGGGGGGAAAGTGTATAGTACTGTATAAAGATGAAATATTTAACATAAGATCTGAAATAATAATATAGAAAATATTTAATTTTGAGTTATTTAACAAAATTACATTATTCCCTATTTCAATCCATTGTCTCGCATGTGGACATTGTATAATGCCATATAATGTGACGATTTACACAACTTTATAAACAGCCTCTTGTATTTAAAAAAAACATGTGCTAATTTTATTAGCTGTAATTATGTGACGTCACGGCAAATAGAGGTATTTGAACTAAAAATGATGTGATTGCTGTATTATTATTTCTTTTCATCCCCTCTCTCTTCTTTCCTCTTTCGCCTTTTACTTACTATGTTTTTTATATATTATTTTGTTTTTATTATTTATATTATTTCACTAGTGGCGTCTCCACCTAGTAATAACTAAACCTTGATTTACGCATGCTGTGAACGTTTTTAATTGGAGCGCTAATATCGGCCAACATCCCAATGACAATTTCATTCATGTAATAATTGATAACACTCTGTAAATGTTTATTGTTTGAAACATTATATATAAGCACACGAAGAATATATTGTGTGGTGGTTGATTCACCTGCCTTATTGGATTGAATTGCCTGAATCCGTTTTCAATAATGTCAACAATTTAAACATTTTTCAGTCACGCATTGTAACGTGAAGATAATATTATATCCATGGTTTAGAAGACAAAGATAATCTAAATAACGTGCTCATTAGATGCTAATTCGCTGTAATCCTATCAAATTGGCACTAACTTTTGCTATCCGATCACACTGCAATTATCTCCGTCCGCATGAATGAGGCACAGGAAAAATATATTTCATCCAGATCTTCTGAATCAAATAATTCGCTGGATACTATGTTAGAAGTTTGTTGTTCCGGGTTACCGTTGGCTCAGCGGAGGACTTGCTTAGTTTCATTTCACACTTGTATATAAACAATGCTCGCCCCCACTATTCGATATCGAGAGCCAGTCTCAACCAATCCTGTAGTCACAATATTTCTACCAGCAGATTATTATATTAACTTGGGTCAATTTTTGAAAAAGGATCGTAGATGGCTACAGAATATAAAGAACAAATATGTCCGTACAGACCAGTAAAAAATTGATAATATTAGGTACCTGTTACAAAAATGTTACGGTTTTCTTGCTTACTATTTAGTAAGTTTTGAAAACGGTGTATTTTACAATGATTAAACATTCATCTTAAACAAGTTGATTACTTTAATAAATTTTTATGTGTTAACTGACCCAATTTAAAAAAAATCTTAATCCTACCTGTATCAAGTATGATTAATAAGTGAGCTTAAATTTTGAAATAAATAATATTTTAAAAAATCACAGGTAATTAATAAAACGAAGCTAATAAACTTAACCTCACCCGCACATATATATATTTTTTTCTGTATTTTCCACATTTATTACTTTTTTAATATTCAGGTGAGTACTTACCTTTTCATTTAAATTATATTACTTTAAATTTTTATTTCAGCAGTTTTTCACTGGTACCCAGCAAGTAATTGTATTCATAGCTAAGTAGAAAATAACTCATCTATCTTGTATGCTAATTTTTAACAGCCGATGACAGGTTTTTACATACGTAATGAATAATAAATTGCTATCAGATTAGTTATTAATTCACGAGAAATCGACAAGGATAACTAACGGAATTAAAAAATTAATCTACGAAACTTTTTTTATTGTAAATGATGAATATGGTCACATATAAAAGCAACCCTTAAATCACAATAAGTAGGCACGCTTGCAAATATATTTAAATTTCTGTGAATATTCTGCGATCACTTTCCGATTTATCTTGGTTGCATCTGTCTTATTTTAAGTGCCGACCAGCGCAACGCGGCGTGCTTGAAAATTGAGATCTGTGGTACAATTTCCTGGCAGCTGCTTTCGTGGATACTTTTTAAATTTTTATTTTGTATATAATGGATATTACAGTCCATTAGTCAAGCCATTGGCTAATCTAAAGCTTAGTGAACTTACCTTCGAAACATAATAAATTAAACCACAACAGTTGGCGTTACACGGAGGTTCGGTTCTCAATCCAATAACATTTCTCGTGTCACATTATTATTATCTGTACACAATTACTTAATTTTCTCAACATGAATGGTTTGGTGATTCCGAAATCTAACAATAAATACGATGAAAAGACCCTAAATTATATGGTGCTCAAAATATTTAATAAACTGAAAATGACAATAAAAAATAATGGCATTTATATTGCTAAATTCAAAAACAGTCAAGAGAATGGCAATTAGATAATGGCAGTAATTATACCAAGTCAGTGGACATCTTCAATTTATCTAAACAAATATAAAATATTGTTACCGACACAGTTCAATTATGTACAAAAATATACTGTATATTTCTTACTAATAATATGTAAAAGCCCCGAAAAAGGGCTTAAATAAATAAATAAATGATTTATATTGATGCCCTACTGTAGCCCTTGCATTGATAATTGGAATTGACATTACGATTTAAATTTTTTTAATACCTCTAGTACCTACCTATACCTTTAAACTATAGATGTGACTGTTCATTTGTAGTTATTTTTTATATAATGCTTAAACTCCTATTTACGTATTAACCCTTCAAAATTTTGGCGTGTTTATCAGATGGTCAAAATATTTCTGCTTTTCAAGAAAATGCAAATAAATGGAATATTTCTGAACATGTCCCAAAACTAAAAACTGTTGTTGAAAGGTGATGAAATACGCTTTCAAATTTTATAACTCAAAAAAACATATAATTTTTGAAATATAAATTTTGCATGCAAACATCAAAAAGTTGTAAAAATGGCTCACCGCATGCTTTTTCTAACTAAAATTACTAATAACGAAAAAAAAATAAAAACACATATATATTTTATTAGACAAATGTATTATAAACGTTACTGTCACCTCATTTTTTTGTCTTTTCATATAACAATAATTAATAAAAAATTCTCAAAGTTTCAATTTTTTTTTTCAAATTACGATTCAAATCTTTGGTTTATTGGACTAAAAAGCGTGATGTTTTGCCTTTTTAACACTTTTTAGAATATAATTCTCACTTTGATAGTAATGAAGTTACAGCGATTTATACGAGACGCATGTGAGCTGGGACAAATATGGTCTCCTGCCATTCAAAGGGTTAACATTTATACTATTCTGTTAATTTAACCCATTGAACTAACTTAATTAATCGTCATCCTTATTACACGTTTGAAAATGTACCACGTTATTACATAAAATGTTATATATTTGTATCTGCGAGGAACTACAAAAGTAGTTTGGCAGAGTTATCGAAGAATTGATCGACTCCATAAACAATATTCAGTTACTTTTACTCGTACTTATCACTCATAGTTGGAAGTGGTTAATCTTTTTGATTGGTTAATTACGATAATTTTTTTAATATCCTTTTTTTTCTAGTGGAAATAATATTTTATTGTATTAAATACTAAAAATACAATGTAAGTATTATGCGTAATTCAAAAACACCTGCAAACCGATCATTTGATAAGTGATAACACTGATAACTGTAATGTGAGCGATGATTGAATTATATTTTGTTGACCTACGCGGCAGAACGGAACAATCTTTCACTTTAGGTCCAAAGGTCGCAAGTTCAAAATACAAGGCAAGGATAAATGAATGATTAAAATAGATTTCAGTGTTCTTTGATTGAAACCATTCTTTCAGCGTATAGATTTTAAACAGTCTTTATATTTTGCACTTCGTGCCGTAGTGTATTATTCTCTCGCCTTTTTTACGTTAGCTCCACACAGGAGACCCCAAGGAAAAAAATCCCTCAGGGCCCACGTCATCTTTGGGGATGCTGTGTTTTTTTATGTGAACACCTCACATGAGTTCCAGCTGCTCCCGTCTGGAGCCAGTAAGACTAAAAAAAACTATTTTTCTGTAATAAAAACATAAAAAATCGAATAAAATTTACCTGCGCACGCAGGGATTTGAACTCGCCACCTCCGAATTGATAGTCGAGAGCCTTACCCCTCCACTACGGAGGCCGTCAGTAATTAACAAAATGAAGAAAAATCGTACCTTCCAAAACATAAAATGAATTTGTCGTTTTGTACGATGAGAACAGCTCTAATTCAATTATAATTTTGCAATAAATTAATTCTACAACTTTGCTGGTAACATTAATATTACAAGCATGATCATTTATAATGAGAAGCTGTTATAGTTTAATATCACATTCGTGGTGGGTATAACCAAAGTAATTATTATATCACATTACAATGTCTCGCTATCGCCATGCAAGTGCGATTCTACATTAGATCACGTCCAATGTTTAGAAATAAGACAATGGACAATTTGGTGCTTTGCAATTGAAGGTAATAAATTAATTACGAACAATTACAATCATTGCCTTAATGGTTGCTCTCTAAACTGCCCACACCCAATTGATCGATCTTTCAAAAGTCTGTGTCGTGAGAACACTATCATATGCTTTCATTTGTAATTACAGAAAATACTGTTTTTATATATTTTAGAATCAGTTGTAAACTTAACCCTTCAGGCTGATTTGTGTGATTTTTAGAACAACTCATACAGGTATAGAAATTTTTGTGACTCCCTTACTATAGCTGTTATGGGTAGAAATATGATCTTGTTAGAAAAAGAAAACACCACGCTTTATATACAAATCAAAAAGCTAACCGCAACATAAATAAAATGAACACCTTACTAATCCAAAGTTTTCGACCGCAATTTGAAAAAATATTATGAAACTTTGGGAATTGTTTATTTATTTATTGATAAAATTAACGCCTTTCGGCTTTTACATAATAACAAAGATAAGGTATAGCAACAACATGAAAATAAAGCTCAAGTGAGCTTGTATATTTAAATATTACAATATTGCAACACTGAAAAAACATATTTAAATGTGATATATATGCAAATAACTTAACTTAAGAGGTACGTTGAAAATGTTTAAAGGTAGGTAAATAATAAGTCAAATATATTACAAGTTAGGAAACAAACCTTGTTTCCAACGAAACAATAAAATTAAGAAAATCTGTGAACAAAATAATAAGAATAGCCCCTATTGTAAGATAGTACCAATATTTGTAAGTTGGTAACAATTATGAAAAGAAAAAAAGTTTTAATTATTTTTTGAAATAATTGTGATGGTTTTTAAAATTATCATAAATCATACAATTAATTACTAAGATGCATTAATACGAAAATGTACGTAGAGATATGTTATAAATATGTTAGGTAAATTTATTTCACAAATTTACCAAAAAACTTCTTTATTGAGTACTTGAATTATGGATAAATGATTTCATTTAATTAATTTTTTTCATTTTGATAATAAAGATTCTAGATTGGATTAAGAGTGCTGTATTTTAATAGTTTTTTGATGATAAAGATTCAGAGGGCTGGATTTTAATACTTTTTTGATAATAAAGATTCAAAGTGCTGGATTTTAATAGTATTATTATTTTTATTATTTTTTTTACGTGAAACGACCCAAAAATGAGTTCAGAAAATAATACATCATTTTCTTAAAAGAATATGTATGTTGTTTTTTTGATGTCGCTAATGTTAGTTAGAAAAAAGTTAGGTGAGCCGTTCTCAAAACTTTCTTATGTTTGCATTAAAAAATTTTATATTTAAAAAATTATATGTTTATATCGAATTTTCAAATTGGAAAGCATATTGTGTCGCCTTTCAAAAGCAGTTTTTAGTTTTCGGATGCGTTCAGTACTATTCCATTTATTAGGATTTTTACCATTGATAAAAATATTTTGATCTTTCAAAAAAGTGTTAGTATGGGTTAAAATAACGAAAATTAAAACAAAGTTTTTGCTATATGGTATTGTCATCGTAAGGTCACTTCGTAAGTTTCTGCTATCTAGCTTCGAAGAAAACGGTTCTTTCTACAAGGCAGTACAGTTGTTTTGTATTTTGATATTTTTTTCTTCTTAACATAAAAAAAATATCGTTTTATTAAAATCTCTTCTATTATAAGATTCGTGTTGTTTTTCTGCAACGAACATGGAATAAAATTTATTTACTAAAACTGCAATTATTATTCAACAATAAAGTTAAATAATGTTTCAATTTTCGCACACTTGCATCAAAAATCAAAGTTTGAAAGAAAACACATTTTCGTAAATTTTGTCAATTTTTGTGATTTCTAATACATAATTATATTTTAATGATTTCAATAGCGTAATTTTGATGAAAGGTAGGGATTGTAGGTAGCCGTTTAATTTAATCTTTGTTGCATTAAAAGTAAAAAATAGTTTAAGCATTAGGGACATACAGTTTTCATCGGTAATTATCATTACACATTATTAAATACTTAGATCATTGGTTGTTGAAAGAAACAGCTACCGCCGTTTACCTGAATAATTTCATTCTAAAAATGTAAAGATTTAGATGTCACAAAAGGTTCCTAATTTGTCATATTTACGGACTCGCACCAAATAAAGCCCAAACATTTTTTTGTCGGGCGGCACCGATCATTAAAATTAGACGTTATAATGTATTTGAAAGCACCCCGAACACCGGACATCTGACAGTCGCAGTCGGAAGGAACTGGGGTCCGGGGTCCGGGTGCACAAAATGCATTCATTTGGCATCACGGCTGGGTGAGATATTACAAACCCTAGACGAACGACGAAAATTTGGTTTAATTTTATTATTTTAACATTTTGTTAAACCAATAATAATTCAATAAAATTGTGGGATTTCGATATTCTTTTTATATTTGGTGCCTGGATTGATATATATATATATATATACATCTACGAATAAAAAAATCCGGCTGCAGTAAGTTGGTTCCTCTAATCCAGAGCTACCCGGGGGAATACATAACGTCTCCGGAGCTCCAAAATGTAATTTAGACTAAATAAGGTTTGTATTACCTCACGGGACGGATGAGGAAGCCGCCATCTGTTTGTCGCCTTATGGCGAGAGTAGATCGTCTCTGAGTAGGCAACACTCGCCGCCAAATGGAATTACCTTGTATTAAACGGCCGGCGAATTTGCCACCAGCACTTGCCATTCAACACCATCTATCCCCTTCCCTTCCCGTATCGTGGCACATGTGCCATGAGTGACAGAGTGGTTTCCGCCCCCGAACCTCTACTCACCGCAGCCGGACCCTTATTATGTTTTATTATAATACTATTCACAAATTTGTAATGTTTAGCTACTAATCCGTATGATAATTATAAAACAACATTATTTGTAATAGAGCTTTCAATCCCGAGAAAGAGAATCCCGGGAATCTCGGATCTTTGTCGGCACCGTAATCTCGGTGCTACTGCTTGTCTCAATATTGGGATTAAGGAATATTTTAATTGATTTCGCAATCTTGGAATAATAGTTGAATTACATTATTTTATTACGTCGTTTATTGCACAATATTCTTGAGATCTTGGATCCAAATCTCTTTAAAAATAAGAACAGCCAAAGACATAGTAAAATTCTGCAATTAATTAAAATCAATACTACCTGCCCGTGTGGAATCCGAACGGGTTTTGCGGTATGTGGGAAAATAGCTTCTAAAATAAGATCATCACTAAATGTTGAAACCTAAGACATTTTGATCTCGTTGAGGTCGCATTTTAAATCTCAAATATTGAATGAGTTTTTTTTGTCATATTATATGCATACCAATGTATATACATATTTCTACCCTGTTTACTTCATAAACTATTTTTACTTAACTTACATTCTATGTTCCCTACTTTTGTGTCAACTCTTATATTTTATGTAACCTATATTTTGTCTCTTATATTTTATGTAATTTCCTGTAATATGTCAAAAACATGTAGGTACTGCATTATGTGTAAAAGCACTATGGAAGTTTAAATAAATAAATAATATTTTTTGTTCTTTTGTACGGCTTCTTTTGTATTAGTGATATTTAGTTAATAATTAATGATACCTAATCTATGCATAATATATGAAAATAAAACATTTGTAACAATTCTTTAATTTTTTTTTTTACTTTTAAATTCCCAGCGCCAGCACCGGAATCCCGGGATTAAATATGCTAGCACCGTAATCCCGGTAATGGGATTGAAAGCCCTAATATGTATAATGAAATAACGCAAAAATGCAGTTTTGTGTTATTTAACTTTAAGTGCGTTTTACTATAATAAAATTAAAATAATGCTGTAGTAACTCCATTCGGTGGTTATGTTTTTAAAATTACTCCTTTAGTGCTCTTTACATTATCGATAAAATAACATGAGATGTTTTATATTATATAGGATTTTAAGGAAGACCGTAAATATGTCTAAGTCAAGACAGGCTTGAACGTGAACTCTATAAAACTTTGGATGTTAGCAATATTAAATTTGCAGGAAGCTTATTTGTAGTAGACCGGGTCGGATTTACGAAAAGTGCGATTATAGATTATAGTAGAAGGCTTTATGTGGCTGAAAGGGTGCGACTAATCGGTGAGCAGCATTATTATATATACTTGGATCTAAAGAAGGTAGTATTACGGATCTTTACCACGATGTGTTGCTTGTTATTTGAAAAAAGTTTGTGTTGAATTTTACCGATCAAGGTATGTAGGTTCCATAAATATTTTGCTTGCAGGAATTAACATTATGGCTTTCCACCACGCCTTCAATGACCATATTCAAGTGTTTGATGAACTTGATCATGTCTTTCTGAAGTGTTCTCGACCGTTTGTTCCATTAACTTGCGAATCCTACATTTTCTGTGAGTTCTATCTTTGTCCACTGCTCTACTTGTCAATTCCATCTAAGAGCCCACTTCTGAATCTTGTTTAGAACAGCTTACACGACTTATCATGACGTTATTCTTTCGGTTCTCCTCATTCGTAATACTGTTCTACATGTTTTTAGTACGCACACGGCATTCACTTTGATTTGTCATCTGATGTGTTGTATACCCCGCTATCTAAATCAGGGTTGGTATCAGAATTCCACTGCGCACTGTAGGTCTCGATCCCTTTGACAACAAGCTGCATACCGCCCTCCATTAATTGATTTTCCTGGATTAACCCTTCTCTAACAACAACGTAGGCAATTAAAGGAAAAAGGAATAATGTTGAGAAGAGGATTTTTAGGCTGTGGAAATACTGAATGCTGTAGTGAGACAGAAGACTGAATTCTGTAGAAATGAGATCCCTGAGGCGTACGTGTGAAAAAACTATGTATTATCGTGTGAGAAATGTGGAGATCCACAAAGAATGCAAAGAAGCGTAATAAGTAAGACGAAGAAAGATAATTTGGGCATGAAGAACGGATGAACGAAGAAAGGTCTGTATGGAGAATATATGACGTAAATGAAAATGGTAGAAGATGTCGGGGACGCTCAAGGAATACATAACACGACATGGTGAATCAGATAATTGAGTCGGGCCATGTCAAGGTCCAGAATAATAGAAGAGTATGTATGATATGCTGTATGAATGTGAATGAGGCAAGGGATGTAAGCCAAGATGGAGTTGTTTGGCGGTCCGTCCTCTCTGCCTACCCCTGCGGAGGAACGGCGTGATGGTTAGTTAGTTTTAGGATTTTAAACTTCAACGGTTTAAGATATAACTTTATTTAACATTTTAATATATTTTTGTTTTGTTTTTGTTTTAACGCAACTTGATGTGGCATCGTTATTCATATTATGGATGCGAATTTTTATTTTGCTAATTAAGACACGTTAACGTTCTCACACAATACATTGCACATTTTCGTCAAAACGAAAATAAAATACGACTCCATCAAAACATAATGAAGATATTTATCAAAGTCAAAAGAGTGCAATCAAATTTGGATTCTTAGATAAATGGTTATGAAAAATTCATGCATATTTATCAAGCGCTAAGGTGTGAAAGTTAATCAAGGATATTCCAGATAACACATTCTTGAAATACAACATGTGGGTAGTTAGCGCGTGAGAAACAGACTGAAGACGAAGACTACAATATTATTATTATAATATTATACACGAGTAAAGGCAATCCCCTTTCAAGTGGAATATTTTTAAAGTGGTATAAGTTTTTGAGCATAATTTAATTGATTCCTGATTACTTTATCTCTTATATTTTTTTATTGTAAATATTGATGTATTATGATTTGTTACTTCCTTTATTAATCCCTAGCTATCATCTATTTTAACCACAACGTTAAAAATCTACTTCCGATTAAAAGTATCGATCTATGAGTTTGGGCGTGATGGAATATTCATGGCTTCTCTGTCAAGAATTTTTAGGCCAATGCAACTATTTTCAACTCGCAAGATCACTTCGATTATGACCTACGGAGAATTTAAATGGGAACAACCAGACACATACGGAAAAAATCCTTGAAAATCAACACAAGTAATACAATAACTCTTCTGTACTGAAAAATTAAAATCAAAACCAGAAAATAAGTTAACTTGCAGTTCTGTGAGCATGAATGATTGTAATTCTTATTTATTTATTTACTAGTTTTTAAATCAAATTCTAGGCGTATTGATTCTTTCCCACAAAAAATGATTTCGAAAGATTGTTATTTTATCGAGTAAAGATGTGTTTTAAATTATGAAAAAAATGTCTACACTTATTATAATAATAAAATACCGTTGGTCGTTGGCAGATTTGTTAAATTTTCAAATAAAATATGGTATTATCCAACACACATTTCAAACCATATAATCATGCTGTAAATCAATACATTGAATTTTAATTTTAGTTCAAACAAATTTTAAAAAATCGTGCACGTGTTTTGTGACAAAAATATTTTAGTTTGTTTATTTATTTACAGTTTCACAAACTTTTACATACTTATTTTGCTTGGATATTATCGAAAAAATCATAAATTCTGATGTTCAAAAATAATTACAAAAAGTACATTATTTTAATAACCACGCGTTTGAGCATTTTATTGCTAATTTGAAAATAGGTGCATATATGTACCTATATTCAAATTAGCAATGATTTAGAGTAGCTACAATAATCAAATAATAACTTGGTATTAGATTGATATTGGTTTCTTTATAAATAACGGTTAAAATTGCATTTAAAAAAAAAACAAAGATTTTTTGTGCCTGCTTGCGGGCCATCCGTAGATGAGAGGGAGCAAATCTTGAATGAAATAATATTTTTTTTTTCTTTTTAAAAGAAAGACAAACATTCCCGGGTTACGAATAACCCAACAATGTTTGAAAATCTCCTGATTGATGTTATTAGTTAAAAATGCTGGTACGGAAAATAATTGATTATTTTCTTACAAAACCAGCAGCTCTGTTCAGCTGCAGTGGTACGATCGCAAGACAATCTTTCGACGAAATTTGAATTCTCGGCCGCTGTGGGCTTTAATTGCCAAAAAATAGACAAATCACCTATCTAATTGTTTTTTTAATATTTTTCAATTTCTTCGTAGTATACAATTCATAACAAACAAAAAGTAAAATTTCATGTTGTTATTAAATTTACTTATTTCGAGTAAGCTCCCTTAGCTTAGTGTTCCTTTTACAATATCAATTGAATTGGCCCTGAAGGTGATTTTACCAATATGTTATTGTAAAAAGACATAGGAATTCTCAGTATGCGGGCATTCTTGCCGTTAAATGCATGAATGCGCGGGGTTCCCAGCGATCATTTGCACTTCCCATAGTAGGCTCGATAAACAGTAGGTGCTTACGAACATCGGTAGTTGATCCCAGTTCACTGTTCACTGGGGCCCGCTTGTCTGTGAGGCGATGTTTTACTCGAACATATTAATTACGATGGTAAGATGACGAGCATTAGCATGATGCGGAGATGGTACGATGATTCCCACAGTAAAATTTGCTATTATTGATATTTTTATGATAATGGATATCGCAACCTAATTATTTATTTATTAATTAATAGTCCATTAAAACATAAAAATAACATGAATAAAAAAAAAACAGAGATGACAGTGAAGGGAGAGCACATGTAAATAAATAGCAATGATAATATAAAATGTAAAAAGTATATACAGACACTACGTGTCAAAGTCAAAGCATGAAGAAGCAATTAAATATTGCGTATTGCCTGCCGAAAGTCATTTAGTTTTACACCAAAAAATTCAATGCTTTGATTTGCGTTGTCAAGTCTCGACATTCTTGATAAAGGAGAATGATATCCATTATTAGTAGAATGTTGATTGAGGAACAGCAATTCATTATTTAGGAGATGTTGAACTGGATGAGTTGTAACAAAGCAGGTGTATCAGTAAAACTGTTGACAATTTTAAATATGCAAATTAGATCAAAGTCCTTTCTACGTTTTTCTAAAGAAGAAATGTTTAAAATTTGTTCAATTTCATCGTATGAGTGCTCGCCTTTTTCAAGACCTAACCTCCAAGCAATTCTTCTTAGGAAGCGATGTTGTACGGATTCGATGTGACAAATGTGGACAGCATAGAAAGGAGACCAAATGACACTAGCATATTCAAGGTGAGGGCGAACCAGCGAACAGTAGAGTTTTAAGTGTACTTATATGTTTGAAGTCAGAGGTAATTCTATGAATGAAGCGAGTAGTTATGTGTTAAAAAATACTTAATTCCTTTTTTATACGATGCCAACAGACACGTAATTACTTCCTGACATCAAAACAGTAATGTGTAAATAATAGATTTTTTATAATTATGTAGGTATGTGAAACAAATAGCTCAATCCGTACGTTAAAATGTAAAAAAAAATTGTTTTAATTTTTCAACTATTTTTGTAAGGACGTGGCTAAGTGTACTTGGTATTAGTTTTGCCGTTGTGCCCATAAGATTAATGTCACGCTATCCATTTTAGCGGCGGGTGCCTACCAAAAAATGATGGTTAAATTCCATCGTCTTTTTGATAATGTAATTTGGCACTAACGGATTCTCGCAGCAGAAGCCCCCTGAAAAGTAAGTAGGTACTAATTGGCGGCGATAAGTATTCAGGGTGGCCGCGGAGAAAGTAGCCGCGGACGTAAGCAAAGTGATGCATCAAGCCGCAACCGACCGACTAGGTACCAACTACCGACTAGCGACCAGCCACTATCGACACTACCGACTGCAGACTGCATGGGCGCAACGGGCCTCGGGCGGCGGGCAACCAACGCAACGCGGGGGATATCCAACCAACTGCCTAATTCTCTATTTAAAAAAAAAAAAAATTATTTATTTTTTATTTTTTATTATTATAAAGTTAAAAGAAATATAATATTTCGCTTTCTTAACTTAAATACAGAGCATATATAGTATAGTAGTAAGAAGTAATATTTTTAATTTTGTTCCAACATCTTAAGTTTAAATAGTTTTTTAAAGTTTTTATATTCTTTTCCGTTTTTAGGTTATCTGGAAGGAGATTATATATGTAAACTCCCTCGTGGCCAATACTTCTCTTGCCACTTTCAGTCTTGACTGTATTTGTGTACAATTTATTGTGTTGTCTAGTATAATGTTCGTGTACTTGTGATGTTTTTATAAATGTTGTGTTTGTGTGTATAAGTCCATTTTGTATTTTATAGATTAAAAGACATATGTTATATTCGTACAATGTTCTTATTTTCAAAAGGTTCATTTCCTGGTATAGTTTTTTTGTGGGAGTGTCTGGGTTATAGTTGAAGAGTTTTTTTAATAACTTTGTTCTGTATTATTTGTAAATCGTTTAAGTACGTAATGTATGTGTTTCCCCATATTTCTAATAAATAATTTAGGTGGGACAGGATTAAGATAAAGTATAAGCCCCTCTACCTCTGTTGGTAGAAGGTGAGCAATTCTACCAAATACACCAATTAATGGGATGATTTTTGTTTTTAGTTTTTCTACATGTTGTTTAAATGTTAAATGTTTATCAATATATAAGCCCAGGTATTTTTCGCTATCTAAAATATGTAGGTCTCTTTCTTCTATTTGTAATGGTTTATGCGATGGTATTATTCTTTTAGGTGAGCTTAAGATCATGTAACCGGTTTTATTAATATTTATTGTTAATATATTTTTTATTAGCCAATCGTTTAGTACATTAAGATCCGTTTGAGATTGTTCTAATAGACTTTCTATAACCACACCAAGCGTCGCCTTTCCAAAATATACACTCAAATTATTATTTTCAAATATAAATTTTATTTTTAGTAATCTGTACATCAAAGTTTACACATTACTAATTAATTATAAGATAAGTATGTACAATATTTTCTTCTGCTGAATGTGGCTCCTACTATATATCTTGAACCTATCAATTGATGAAATTTCCGGCAGCACATTTTAATACTTCATCACTTTGTATAGTAAACTGTTTTTCTTTTTATAGTACGAGTATATAGCTTGATTTCATTGCAGGCCCCTTTGTCTGTGAATATAGTGAATATTCTTGTCTTATACAATTTTATTTGATAAATATTTTGTTCATAATATTATGTGTTGTATCATCGTGTTGAAGGTCAGCATCTATTTCACTATTAGGAAATTTAGTTCCTTTAACATTTTATGTACCAGTCTGAACCCAGCTTTAACGAACTGAAACCGGTTACGGTTAATAAATTAAGTGGAAATAAGTTTTATATGTGTTTTATTATATTATTTTATTTCCTTTTGAAAATTTATTTCATTGCCCTATTTTGGAGAATTTGCAACTCAGTTTGTTCTTTGTCGTTAGCGAGGAATAAAATCGCTTACGACATGATTCTCTTAGCTCCGTCGATCAAAGGGTTGAGAATTCTATTAAAAATCTGTGAAGAATATGCAAATGACCACCACATGATGTACAACCCCAAGAAGACGGAACTAATCGCATTCCACCATGGAAAAACTCTCGAGAAGATGCTCCCCGTACAACTCAATGAGGAAAACATAAGTATATCAACGAGTGTAAAATACTTGGGTCACATCATCACTGAAGACCTCTCGGATGATGGTGATATTGAACGACAGAGGAGAAGTATCAGTGTATTGTCCAATATGATTGCCCGAAGATTTTTCCAATGCAGTAACCATGTAAAAAAAACATTGTTCAATGCATTTTGCACTAATCTATATACATGCGAAACTTGGTGTAACTACCGGACCACCTCGATGGAACGACTCCGGATCCAATATAATGATGCATGTAGAATTATATTTGGATTCAGAAGATATAGCAGTGCATCGACAATGTTCACTGAACTAGGACTGCACGGATTCGCCGGTCTAAAGAGACATCGGGTCACTGGAGCCAGGATGCGGCTAATGGCTTCCGACAATGCAGTGGTGACCGCAGCGTTTCAGCACCAAACCCCACTCCTGAGTGAGCGCTGGGCCCGAGCTTGAAGAATAGAATTGATTAGTTATTTATTTTTTTATATTTAATTTTTATATATATAAATATATATTTTTTTATTTTGTTTTTTTTTTCCTATTCTATGTTAAAAAAAAAAAAAAAAATCTGTTGTTTTAAAATGTTATAAAAATATATTATATAAATATGTACAATCATATGGGACGTGTGGGATTGCACTATCCTCCCCACATCCTGGAATAAAACTTATTATTATTATTATTATTATTATTATTATTACCTACTTAAAATGTGGAGCAATAACGGAGGTGTATTTGGTGATTGTTTTTCTGCAAATTTTTGGCGTTTTCCAATTTTCTTTTGTGTATTCTCAGCATGCCTGTTAAAGATTCCTATTAGTATTGAATCTAATTAAGCTTCTAAATACTGCATTTCAGTAAAATTTTCAATAACTTCCCCATCAACTTTCATTCTGGGGTGAAGTACAATGCAGTGTGAGTAATGCGCCGTGGGAAACTATTGCTGCACCAATATCTATATCCACATACACCAATTGGTAGATTCAGGATGTATAGTAGGAGGCACATTAAGCAACAGATAATATAGTAAATAAGTTTAAATTTTATTAATTGGTAAAGTGAAAACTTTCAAGTACAAATTACTAAATTGGAATTAATGAATTTAAAAAATCTCTGCGTTTGGTTTTTAGGAAATTTTTCCCATTCCCACAATTTCAATAAAATATTCAAAATCTTAAGTAATTTTTAATTAAATCCTTTACATGCATTAGAACGAGATCATTTCTAAGTAATGGTATTGTATATTTAAATTAGACCAAAGACCGTCTTTTTTCTTTCTTGTAGTGGGTCTGTCGTAGAACAGTTATTTAAAAAAATCCATAGAATGGACCTCATTTTTTTTCAGTTAAAGTTTAATAGCATTTTTTTAATCAACACTATTAACTAATATTTACACACCTGTGGAATTGCTAAACTTAATACCAATACCCAGCCCATCAATTCCCACATTTAAAAAAAAATATATATTTATTATTTATTTTTGCAAATTAAGATATTGATTCATTTTTTCCGGGCTTTGTTCCAATCCCTCTCAAATGTTTGAAATTTACGTGTTTTACTCCTCGGACCGTACCTAGTCGTTATGATATATAAGTCAGAACATAGATAACTTTTATTTAATTGTCATTTTTTAACCAATTATCTTCCTTTCAATCGATTTATGATAAATAAAGTATGTCACGCCCAAGCAGCAATTTTTTCTTCTTCTTTTGTATCGCCATTCATAGGACGTTGAAGTTACTTGGTTTGTTTTAAAATTTATTTGGCTTACTTGGTTTGTTTTAAAAATCATAAAATTGTTCAATAGAACAATTTTATGATTTTTAGTCTATTATAGGTATATTTGTTTAACGTAAAATTGTTTGAAAAAAGCTTTGTCTTCAAGATTTTTACTAATAATAATGCGTCTTTTGACCAGTACATAACTGCATTCAATTTATTTTTTTAATTTAAACTCCCTTAGTATTTTTTTTGGTTGCAGAAAATTTTATTTCTTATGCGCAGATTATGCATCGTTTTCATGACGCCGCCATTTTTTTTGATGTAGCGACACCACTTAGGATTGATTGCCTTCCGATTCTGGGTTGCGAAGCCCTGTGGCTCCGATGGTGTTTGTGGACTAGTCGGAACACGTTGCGGTGTCTATCAACATCAACATTACATCATCATGACTGACGCGTGTGTTCCGAAGTGTCGGAAAGTGAAGTTAGAGATATAAACGGGGTGAGGAGATCAATGTTCCCTTACCAACTCATAAGTCCGTATGTTGTGCGATGGCGACAAACTATACCACATGTTTTGTTTATTTATCATGTCCCTTACGGCAGCTGTGATTAAATTTTGTAAGGATCATCGTGCTATACTATAAACAATCGAGACTCTCAGGAATTTCCAGAAAAAACTTCAGCCAAATATATTTTTTCAAGTGAAACTTCTTTATCGCGTTAGTGATTTGAAATTCGGATGAAACGGAAATACGTCACTGAAATGTATTATTTCACGGGTACACCAATTTAATATAATGCGTTAAATTCGCACCTCGATTCGAACCTTCCGTGGCGCAGCGGCTAAGGCGCCTGACAAATCCAAGCGGCCAGAGAGACAGAATCCAGCGAACGGAGTTCGAATCTTACGAAATCCAGAAAAAATCAACATTTTTATTTTTCTGAAATTAATATCCAATCTTCAAATCGCCTTAAAATAAACAGGCAAAAGAAAAGAAAGCGACATCTAGCGACTTTCTAGTTTCACTTCTACCGCGTATGAATTACACAGTCTAATTTTTTTTATCTATCTATCAAAAATCAACGAGCTCAATGTCAATCCATAGCACCATGAAAAACACCACGTATATATTGTGATGACTTTGGGGACATCACAGTATATAGTTGTAAAACTACAATTATCTAGTCCTAATAATTATTATTTGACTTAGTTAAGGACATTAATTTCAAATTATTTAGAATCGTTAAATCTATAGGCTACATCTTTTTATTTCATCATTTTCATTTACGTAAAATCACAGCTATAATCACCGTCCTTTGGAAATGAATAATCCGATAGCTGAACTAGCAGTCGGAGGAATCGAATTGAAATCTCTGAGCATTTGTCTACTTCTTTCCCATTTCCACAAATGCACAGTGGAAGATAAACAGACATAGCTTCTTATTTTGATAAATAATAAAAATAGAGACGCTACTGCAGCGCCGAATAGTAATTATGATTGAGAACCACCACAGCCGACTATCACAACATCACCACTTGGGCAGTTCAGAGAGGCCGTTATGACGATAGCTGGTCCTTTAATTACGGGCCCGTCCACCGCTGGCTGCATGGAATATGCACTACCTGTACCTACCCACCTACTTCACCACCTCAACGCCTTTCCCTCCTGATGGTGAATTTTCATCACTTGCGTATTTATGATTCGATTCTTAGAAACATACCGATGCACCATATTCCTTCGCATTTTTTTAAATTGTTGCTTGCATCGACCAACAATATCTGATGTATCGATGGATGCTTGCCAATTTTTTTATATGGACACCGCACAACTGCTCCCGTCTGGAGTCAGTAAGACTATGGCATCCCCAATTGGGGTATATTGTGAGGCTCAAGGTAGTGAGAAGGGGAAGTAGATAGGGAAGAGGAAGGTGGGGAAGTGCCTGGCTATTCAGATCTGGTCACCAAACACGGCTTAAGCCTTTTCAAGCAACGTTTCAATTCTGAATGGTGGTGTTACACCAGGGCGATGCTGATAGTATCTTCCACTCTGGAACGTGCTGCAGATATACTATATATTATTTTAAATGAATAAATTGTGAAATATCTGTTGAGTTGGGTAGCTTGTTAATAAGAAATTAATATATTGTAATTAGTTTTAATAACCATATTGTTTATCTTTAAATCTGTTATATGTGTGTATTCCAAATAAAAAAAAAAATAAATAAATAACACAAATTAATAAAATAAAATTTATTAACCACGCCGGGATTCGATTTTGCGATCTTCGGATTGCGAGTCAAGAGCCTTACCGCTGGACCACGCCGGCCGTCAATTGAAAGATATTGAATTATTGTTGGCCCCCCGAAACTATAAATATTATAATTTTTTGTGCATTATTTACTTGAAAAATACACTTAATAATAAGTTGGTATGAATAAATATAGTTGTAGACTTCCAGAACTGTTCTTTGTTTATCCGTCAAAAACTAACTTTTTCATTAATTCCCCAATCCAAAGACTACATAGGCTTGGTAATAAATTCAGTTCCGTTGATATTTTCATTTATTCTTTACCAAAATTTATATCAGAATTTTTTTAAATTCTGACATAAATTTTATTATTATTATTCTAATATTGTCATTTCTTTTTAATTCTATTAATAATTTTTATTACAATGTTAAATAACTTATGTAACTATAATAATGTGTGTTTGTAAAAGACTTAAATGCGTAAATAAATAAATAAATAAATATCAAACGAATTTATTTACAGTTTCTATTTTGTGCCCTTACGAGTATGTGCTGATGTGTACAGAATCTAAACAAATATTTTTGTCCTTGATTTAATGAAAATATGTTTTGCACTTTTGTTAGTCGGTGGTACATCCTCTCTGCACACCCCGTCGGAGACACTTGTTTATATATTGCTTATGTAGGAATATAGGTATAATTATTTTCCCTGTACCGACGGTGTATCAAAGTATGCTAAGGGGCCAACCGTCATGGAACCGATAGATAAAAAATGCCTTAGATGTGTACTATTTATAACCATATCAAAATATTATCATTTGATTTGAAAATATTAATCGGTTTACATTCAAATTTAACTAAGTGCTCTAGTTTCACTAAGTACAAATGGGCCTCAGTTGTTGAGGGGTAAGTCTCTCGACTAGCAAACCGGAAATCAAGGGTTCAAATCCCGTAGTGCGCAAGTAAAAGTAATTTGATTAATTTGTGTTATTTCTCAATGTATTCATTCAAAATAATATGTACTGCATTTGCGGCACATTCCAGAGTGTATGATATTATCGTACACTCATCACGTATCATCTGGTGTAGGACCACCATTCAGAATTAAATCATTGAAACGGCTTTAGCCATGATTGCTGAACAGATCTGAATGGCCAGATACTTCCCATTCTATTTCTCTCTCTACTACCTTCAGCCTACAACATACCCACTTTGGGTTTGTCATAGTCTCACTGGCTCCAGACGGTTCGGAGTAGTTGGGATGAATGAACATGCTTAATTTATCAGTCCGTTTGTATTATCCTACTTTTTTTGACATAACATATTCTACCACATTTTTAGGTACCTATCTATCTGTGCATCCCACTTACATATATTGTTTTTAATTTATTTTTAACCAGCTGGTTCCCAGCATGTGTTGAAATGCCATATTCAAAGAATTAAATTGTTTCTCCCTGCATGTCCTTTCCCGTGCGCCCCCGTCCCCCTCCCAAGTGCTCGTTCCATCCCGCGTTCCCTTCCCCTCCCGCGTTCCCCTTTCACCTTCCCTTCCCAGTCCCAATACATTCAGTTTTCAAACAGCTCGCTTGCCACCCATTACAATTTTTTTTAATTCAAATTTTCATTTTTCATATCTGACAAATATTCATTTTTGTATATTATAAGAACAATCAATCAAATTTGGTACTTAACATAGGTACCTATTTAAAATATCCATAAATTTTTTTAATGGCTTT
The DNA here is from genome assembly GCA_936435175.1 of Glyphotaelius pellucidus. NCBI lineage: Eukaryota > Metazoa > Arthropoda > Insecta > Trichoptera > Limnephilidae > Glyphotaelius > Glyphotaelius pellucidus. Next base: position 33,566,619 of record OW386537.1, on the reverse strand, counting down.
TCACCCCAAAGGAGTGTTCTAGCGATTTGATACAAATTATTTTGTAGGTGTACTTCAAATTAATTCATTTATTATTTATTATTTTAACTTTATGAGTAAAACCTCAAAACTGTAATATTTAATTAAATGAAGACATTATGAGCGAAACTCAATCGAAAATCTGGAAACAGAAAAATCAGAAAAATATATTGGCACCTCTGGGACTCGAACCCAGGACCTCCCTACTTTCCGGGTTGGGCGCTCTTATCCACTGAGCTAAGGTGTCGATATCCAATTCGGTCATTTTTAACTGTACCATACTTCGACTAAGAACCACCCATATTATCTTCATTTTTCTTAACGCATATTTTTATTGGCTGCCATCTTTATGAATGATTGCAAGATTCAACTCGAACTAAATGCAATCTAGATGGTGTCTGGATAAATTATTATCCATTTTATTTAATGTGCGACATCTATTGACTCTTCTGCAAGTCTGGGATGAATATTATTATTTATTATTTTAACTTTATGAGTAAAACCTCAAAACTGTAATATTTAATTAAATGAAGACATTATGAGCGAAACTCAATCTTGAATCTTGCAATCATTCTTGAATCTTGAATTTTGCAATCATTCATAAAGATGGCAGCCAATAAAAATATGCCTTAAGAAAAATGAAGATAATATGGGTGGTTCTTAGTCGAAGTATGGTACAGTTAAAAATGACCGAATTGGATATCGACACCTTAGCTCAGTGGATAAGAGCGCCCAACCCGGAAAGTAGGGAGGTCCTGGGTTCGAGTCCCAGAGGTGCCAATATCTTTTTCTGATTTTTCTGTTTCCAGATTTTCGATTGAGTTTCGCTCATAATGTCTTCATTTAATTAAATATCAAATTAATTCATTTATTTAATGAGTTTTGAAATTTTAATGTTGATTTAACAATCATTGTCTTGCAAAATGTCATTCTTGTCAGTTTTGCAAGAATTTTCGGGATGATTAAAAATTTTTCAGATATATTGTCATGTGGTTGTAATCCAGAAACCTTCGCGGGGGCTTAAAGAAGGTATTTTAAAAGTTTCAAACAGGGAAGAACTTTTTTCAATCGTCTACCGGAAGAAATCAGAAGCGGTGACCGGCCAACTCAGAATGAAACCAACTCAGAACTACCTCAGAAAAGTCAATGAGTGATGAAAAAAATATATAAAAAATTGGTTAAATTGGTTACGTTAGGTTAGGGTTATGGGTTATTTTAAAATGATTTTTTTCAAAGCTTTTAATAACTTATTTCTTCAAAATTCGCAAATTCACTTTGTGGCGTCGTTATTAATTTAATGAAAACAAATAACTTTGTGTACACCACTATTTAATTAACAATATCAACATGTTTCGAAAACTATGTTTTCTTCGTCAGGATAGTAATTTAATTAAATAGTGGTGTACACAAAGTTATTTGTTTTCATTAAACTTTTAATAACTTTTCAAAGAGTTGTTGAATTGACTTTATTCTCAGTTGGTATGGAACCACCAAAAGCATTAATGATAAAACCCAAATATTGCTCCCTATCAAGAAACATTTAAAAACTATTCTTAAGAAAAAAACTACTGCCACTTAATTAATCTTACAAATATCCTTTGTTTACCATAACATTCTTTCTTTTTTTTTAAAAACAAACTATTATCAAAATAAATACTACAGCACACATATATTCATGTATAATGAATTGATTAATATTTAAGTACTAACTAATAACAACATTTATGTAGGTACCATGGAAACAATATTATTAAAAAAAAATCAACATAGCTATTAACATAGCAATACAAAGACATCTCACTAATCCCCAAACACCATTTGGTTTATATATATAGATTAATAGAATTTAATCATTATTTTTGGAAAACTATTCCTCCGCCGCACGCCACTGGTCTAGGGGCGGAAAACGAGCATATGATGAACGGTCGTTCTCAACGGCGGCACACACACCGTGTTATTATCGCCATCGAGTAATTTGGCACTGAAAAATATTCATCTTTTTGATGGGCGAACTCTTTCCCTCTCTTTTACTAGTACCTCTACCGGTTGCATTTTTTCGTCGTATCTCCGCCTTATTATCTCTCCAATTCTAACTGTTGGGTGGGAGTAGATACTATTAGGTATGTTATTGTTATTTTAGTTAGGTAATTTTAAAATAATTTTGCTGCAGAAATAAACTACTTGAAGTTATATGTTATCTGATTTCTAAAATGAAACCAGAGGACAATAGAATTACGAAAATGATAATTTAAGGTTAGTATTATTTGAAAACATAACTTTGTAGCCTGATACTGTATACCTTAGGTATCTAACGGTGACCGGACAACTCGGAATGAAACCAACTCAGAACCATCTCAGATAAGTCATTTAGAGTGATAAAAAAAATATATATAAAAAATTGGTTAAATAGTTTACGTTGGGTTAGGATTATCGGCTAATTTAAAATTATTTTTTTCATAACTTTTAATGACTTGTCAAAGAGGTGTTGAGTTGACTTTAATCTCAGTTGGCATGGAACCGTATCTAACCAACTTAAAAGTGAACATAAATTGTCAGGGAAGATTTTTAATATGAATACCGCACAAGAGCCGCATCTGGAGCCAATGAGACTGGTATCCCCAATTGGAGTATGTTGTGAGGCTCGAGGTAGTAGGGAGGAAAAGAATATGGGGAAGAGGAAGGTGGGGACATACCTGTCTATTCAGACACAACTAAAGCAATTTCAAGGAACGTTTCAATTCTAAATGGTGTATTTACACCAGAGAGATACTGATAGTATCTTCCACTCCGGAACGTGCCTCAAACATACCATTTGTTATTTTTAATGAACAAATTGTGAAATAACACAACTTAATCAAATAAAATTTACACGCGGAATTTGAACTCGGGATCTCCGGTTTGCAAGTCGAAAACTTTAGGTAAAACTCGACCACGGAGGTCGTCGCGATAGAATAGTAGTACCTTTTGTGTACATGTGGTGGTTCAGGCATGTAAAGGCAAGGGGGGGGGGGGGGGAGAAGCAGGGTAGTTAATTTATTATTATTATGATTTTTTTATTTTATTTTATTCTTTTTTTTACTTGGCTTTTACATTTTTTTACACATGGGCTAGTCATAAACAAAAGGTTAGTAAAAATAATTTCCTAAATTACAGTACAATTTGAAAAATTTTATGAAAATAAACCGATAACAATAATAAACTAAAAATTTCAAAAAACACACGTTGACATAAAAAAATTCTGTATTTTTTGCGTGTTTTTAACATAAAAATTGTTACATTAAAAATGTCGATAAAATCAGGAATTGGCGAGTTTTCTACATAATTTTTCTGTGAATAGTGACATTGAAATAGGTCCTTATGCCTAGTAAGTCGAGTAGATACTCTTAATTTGACTACACTCAAGAGTACGTACGCAACAGTCGAGCTCCGAATTTCACCTCCAACGAATTTTAATTTACAAGGGTTTTCCGAGAAGATATTCACCACTTTATTAATATTGATTATGTTGGTTATTAATTTTGTTAGGTTTGGGGGGTGAGCCCGTATCTTTTTCATTAGCCTAACGCGTGGGGACGAAGTTCATGTAAAAGCGATAACAATTCAAATTCGAATTTGAATTAATTGAATTATTTGAATTCTTGCCAATTTTTAATTTTTTTTTTTAATTATTTACTCAGTTTATACTACATGAATATAAACTAATAAGCACAATGTTACATTTAATTTGGTAAATTTAAATATTTTTACAAGCATTCTTTTTAAGTACATTCTTTGTTTCTTCGTTCTTACATTAGGCAGTTTGTGATTTAGATTTTTTCATGTATGGCAATCTAACTCTATTTATATTTCTTGTTTCTAAATTATGTAATATCTATTCAAAACAATTTCACTCTTAAAGTATTTTGGCATTTGGTTTTTCATAACTTTATGCCCAAAAATTAACACATTAAATAGCAGTCTCTTTTTTATTGCAATCCAATTTAGCTCCTCTCTCATTTGATTGACCCCTGCGTATTTGCCTTTCTCCAGTATACATCTCATAGCTCTGTTCTGTATAACTTCTAGCTTGTTCAAATTTCCTTCATTGGCCAAATATAACATCGTAGAGCAGTAATCTAAATGTGTGGCAAATATAGTTTTATAAATGAGCTCTGTAGTTTTTCTATTATTTTTTTTAAATTTTTATTATTTCTAAGAATTTTTTTTTTTTGATACCTTCTTTAGCACATTTTCAAAATTTGCCACGAAAGTTATTTTTGAATCGAGGTATTTGATATAATTTCTTTTTTCAATTTTTTCATCATTTAATTATCAAATTTAGCAATGATATCGCGCATAATAAATTTCTATCGTAAAAACAGACTCACATCCATGAATTTTTATTTTGTTAAACTTGTTTGTCAATGTATCTGATTACAAAGATATTTTACCTCAGTAAAAGCAAAATGGTAAAAAAAACATCAAAAGTAAATTCGTCGGCATGCACATTACTTAGCCGGCGATAGGTCTCATTCGAAATTAAAATTCCCAAAGGTGAAATTACAAGATTTGGCTGGAATGCGGAGAGGAGGCATAGGGCCTATGCTCGCGTGCTTTTGGCATACGTTCATGGTTCATGATTAAAGGCTAAATTAAAACGAGGCCTTGCAGTTTATTTGGAGCGATAAAGTCGGACCAGGCAGTTTTCATTATACACCTTTACGAGCCGCATTCTTTATCTTGCCGCTGACGTACTCAAGTGGCGTTCAACGCTGTTTGGATTCTGCACACATTTTACTATTCGTCGTAAATTCAGTCATTTTATTAAATATGTACGTACTGAAATTTTAAAACATTATATTTAATAATAACATCTATTAATAATACATGGTTCAATAAACACCTATAGATACTATTATAATTACATATTAAGAAAATGTACGAAACGTAGATACTTATTGTTTTATTCCTCGGTAACTCTGTCATGGAAAGAGTAAATATTATAGATCACAACCTATCTCAGAGACAAAATATGATTGCTCCGAATGAATAAATACGATCCTGTATAAAAATGTACTATGCAAAGGAAATGCACTGATAGTTCCGTAGTAACTTTAACACTCCATCTTTTTTATAAGTGACTAGTAGCTGATAAAAATTGAGTGTTTGTATTTTCACTGTCACATCAATATTCGCAAAAATAAATAATCACAGTGATATATCTAGACCAACACTTCATAGAATGTAATCATGCTTGGAGTTTTTTTTTAAGTAAGTATATTTTATTTAGTTATAAAATATTATATCTTATATCTAATATATTCTTTTCTAAAACCACTATAATATCATTTACTACCTACTTGCTAAAATTTGGGCTCCACAACATTGAGACATAATCTACGAAAAACTGCAAGATTTTTAGCTTCTTTAACATTTACATGGGGTTCATTGAACAGTTTAAATCTGTATGGTAAATAATGTTTTGTGTTCCCGATAAATTTGTTTTAGGAAGCCTAAAATCGTTGCAGTTTCTCGTAGGACAGCAATCAACCGTACTATTAATTCTAACATTATTCAACATATAATCTGATAACATGTTATAAATAAATACTACGTTATTGTAGACTAATCGTTGCCGTACACTTAGATATTATTGGCGTTGCATAGTTTATATTCTAAAATATCTGCTACAGCACTGCTTTAGACCACGTGCCTCTGTTCTGAATTATTTCCATTCTTACTTATGTTTTATTGAGAAAGATTACACTTGTGCACCAATTCATGTGGGATGCTACAGTGGTGTTATAGACCAATTTCCTTGTTGTAATGTCTAATTTTCCCTTTATCCTACTTAAAAATTTAACCTTTTTTGCAATTTTTTAGTTAACATTTCAAAGTTAGTGTTACATTTTAACTTGTTATCGATTATGATTCCCAAGTATTTAATTTCTTCAATATTTTGATTGTCTATATTTAGCGTAGTAGGTTGGATTTGTTTTTCCCTCACACCATGAATTTAATTATGTTTAACCATTTAGATATTTCACAAAGTTCACTTTTTATTTTTGACAATACATCTTCAATATTATTTTCTACAATTTATAAAAGTGTGTCATCTGCAAAAAGTTGGTTCATCCGTGTTGCGTATTTTGACAGTATAGAAGGCCAAAAGCACCCATAGTAAACTAGCGCTGTAAGATTTCAGAAGTATAAAGAAATACATTCTTTAGAACGTATTCTTGATTTGTGAGTACTAATCACATATATTTCCTATCCTCAATGTGCGCGCATATTTTGAATGTATACAATGCTAAAACGAACCCCTAGGTACTGACGCTGTATTTTTTATTTTTTTTTTTTCATTGAATTGTTTGTTACATAAATTTTAGAATTTTTCGACCACCATGCAAGGCACATGCCCGTGTTGTGGTGGTCGATTTTTTATATATTACATTAACATATAAGCAATAAAAAAATGTGCGAGAAAATAAAAAATATAAAATAAAATAATAATAAAGAAATAATATAGAATACAAAAGAATATAAAATGATGTAAATTGTTTCAGAAGTTCTAAGCTTGGGTTCATTTTTTAAGTGAAAAGTTCTTTAGTACAGTAGTGATTTGAAATTCGATGAAACGGAAACAAGCGTTCTAAAAAGAGACAAATAAAATACAAATTGGGGTAGTGGTACAAAGCGGCCAGACATTCATCGGATCAAGAATAAAAAACCTACAAAATTTAAAAAAAATATATATATATTTTAATTTTTTGTATAATCAATATTCAATCATCAAACCACTCCAAAACGAATAGGCAAAAGAAAACACAAAAGAAAGCGATATCTAGTAGAAGAAAAAACAAATACCAACTAATAAGATGACAAAAAATATAGGAAAAGGTGTACTGGAATTCGACGATAAAAATATGGAAAAAATCACCCTTCGAAAAAATCCCACATTGATTAAAATAGTGCTTCATAGTCTACTTTAATTTTCTGAAGTGCGAATTGCATACTCTGATTTTTTAAAATATTTAATATTTCAAAATATAATTAACTGACGATATTATTTTAAAAAAAAAACCAAAACTAAAAACTGAAACCGTACTATGCGTGCGTTTCGGCATTGTATACATTCAACATATGCATGCACCAATCAAGGTAAGGAAGTGCACGTGGTTCATATTAATATTATATAATGAGCAGGCAATATTTTGCTGATATGCTCATATCTACATATTTCACAATACATTAAAAATATACTATGAAATAATTTCTGGGTCTTCTTCTTTTTCATATGCTCATTTAAAGTTGTTGATTTTATCTTCTTCAATGATTGAACGATAATAAAATTTTGCAATTCCCAAAATAAGAAAAAAAACAATAAAATACCCCAAAAAGTCCCTAAACGTTTCCGATAAACATTCAAATTCGGGCTTAGTTAATTAATGAAGTGTCACTGATTCAATTAAGCCCGCGTTCTCTGGCTAGTTTTGGGTTAGCGGAGGACTTTTTGGTCCTTCGAGCCGGATTCCTCCTGGCCGATAGACCACCCTACGGGCGCAGGCTGCTCCTAAATAAGGTTCCGATCATGGACGGATTAGCGAATAAGGACAACGTACTTGAACTCCCATACCCGTGAAATACATTATACCAGGTCTGATACTCCTTAAATAACGTAAATAATAAAACGTCTTGTTCAGAATAAACATCTCTAACTGACTTGAGCTTTGTGGAAGATTCCTTTACCGTAACAGTATTTTCACAATAATGCTGCAATTATTTCTTACACGCTAAACAATGGTGAGACAAACAATGAGACACCCAATGTACGTATGTCTGATTCCTCCAAAAGAAAAAAAAGTTAATATTTTCTTGCATCTCCCTCACACGCAGCGCCGTGCCGTTGCCGTGGCACAAAAAGCTTCCTGTAGAGCCGTGACGGCAATATTGAGACTGTGTGTTGTAATTACAAGGATAATTTTGCTGTGTGAGTGAGCCCCTACCGCTGCGCGTGCGCACTGTACTCCCTTCCAGCTCCCCGCAACCTTAAGGATGGGCGTACGCTGAGACATCGGTCGCGCAGCATGTTCAGATCGTTTTGGTTTTTGTGTTGTATGGAAGTGTATGGAGCGACCGTCGCTGAGACGTGCATGTTTCTCATACATTCCAGATAGTTTTGGTTTTTGTGTTGTATGGAAGTGTATGGAGCGACATACGCTTAGATGTGCACGTTTCTCATACATTCCACAACTGCGCTGAACATGCTGCGCGACCGATGTCTCAGCGTACGCCCATCCTAAAGCCTGGATCACACGCACCGAGTAGATGGGCGAGACAGTGCTCTAGGCCGAGTGCTCGGTACATGTAAAACATCATCGAGTGCTTGTTCGAGCGCTCGGCCGAGTAAAAGGGCGAGATAGTCACTCGGACCCTGTTCTACTTACTAGGCCGAATGCCCACCCCCGCGCTTCCCCGCACTGACTCGCTGGCCCACTCGGCAGGTATAAACATGCACTCGCTTACTCGCTATTCGCCACTCGGTACGCTGATGTCGCTCGCATCAATTTGTTAAATTATCTTTTTGCGATCCATTTTGTCTCGCTAGTCTGCAGCGTCGCGCGTCGCAACTGTACCGACTGACTGACTCGGTGCCAAATTTTAAAAAAAATACGTGTAAACACTTACTCGTTCACCCAACTCTCTCGGTCTAGTATCATTTTACTGTCTCGCCCATCTACTCGGTGCGTGTGATCCAGGCATTACTTGGTAACCGTCAAATGTCAATGCGCTGATGGTATAAACCTCCCATATCGTCTTGTAAATATGGAGTGCTAGGCCTTGTTTTTGGTTGATTCAACTATCGTACTCCTTAATTACAATCACAACTCCGCGATTCCGATCGAATAACCCAGTTCACGCGATCCTCCAGGAATCGCCGTTCCTCTTTTTGTTCACATTTTTGTTTTGGTTTCCACCTTTCTTTTTTTGCATCATCTGTTTCAACTAATGACCGCGGGTAGGTCGATAGGCTAACGTGCAAAAATTATTTAAATTGGATGAGAATATATTACTAAACGTGTCGATGCGTTAACAACCAACACACATTCCTTTGCAATTAAGAAAATAACGTGTTTAAAATTCTAACATTTAAAAAAAACATTATTCTTTAACACCTTTAAAACAAATGCGGTTATGAAATGTATAGGCGGCATTTAACTGATTAATTATGCAATAATTCACCATAGATTGAAATCATATTGAGCTGTGGCATCATATTGCAATAATTTGCTGCATCTCCAAACTTACAGTTGTATAAATCTTTTTAATCAATATTAATTCTTTTTGTACTACAGATTTTTGTATTGTGTCTCTGGTGTCATTTCTCATTCAAATGCCACAATTATCTGTTATACTCTCTTTTTTATTTTTTTATCATTTCGAATATTTTTCCTATGATTTTGTGACCCGTAACCAGTGCTTATGGTATATACATATGTACCGTTGATATTAAATTAAATATTTAAATATATTTTTTATGGTTGTAATATTGTAATATTTAATTATACAAGCTCACTAGAGCTGTCTTTTTCATTGCTGTTGAGTTGTTGTTGCTACATCTTATATATGTTATTATGTAAAAGCCGAATGGCGTTAATATTATAAATAAATAAATAACATAACTTTTTTCATACCGCGAAAGCATTATGATTTATGAATTCATTAGTTTTAATCAGTCAACACTTCCGTAACATTTAAATAAGGTAGGAAGTTATCTATTTGGTTCCATATTTCTTTCAGAGAATATAATATCAGATTTATTTGAATCGCATGAAAGAGTAGAAGGAAAAGAGAGGATTTGTTTGGCCGCGTTAGTTCCCGCAGATCCTCGGCGTGCAGTGGCGGGACCACCCCACAATAAGCGACCAAACCGAATCGTACTTTAATTAACCACCTCTAGTCGAGCTTAAAGCTCGCGGGCAGCTCGCCTTCTTATTATTTCACATTCGGCTTTTCGGGGATTCAGCCCATTTTACATTGTTCTTTTTAAAATAAATCGGTGAGCCGGCTCTTGATTCCCCGACAGTTGATCCTCCGAAAGTTGTTCCCCCGACAGCTGATCCTGTGGATAGTTGATGCCCTAATAGTTGTTCCTCCACGTAGTAAATCCTTCTTCCGGATAACTCCTCGGACACTTATCCTCTGCCTGCAGATATAAGTATATGGCCTATATATTGTTATCCTTTCTGCATTACCATTGAAGAAGAACCTGCAGCATAAATAATTCTTTGGGGGATCATATTATGTTTGAGGGATCAATTGGCAGCGGAATCAACTGCCCGGGACGTCAACTGCCGGGGGATCAAGCGTTATGAAATCGAATAATAATATTTTTAAGATTCTGAACTATCTTGTCTCATTTAATATGGGCTTTAAGCACAAAAAGAAGAGGGAGAGGGAAGACCAATGACGTGAACGTAAACAAACAACTTATTAACACCGGCGCGTCCGTCCCGCTCACTCCCGCTCGGCGCAAGGTGCGCACGCTAAATAAAAACAAAATGCGGCCGGCGAAGAAGAAAAAAAGCGCGGATACAAAAAATCCTGCAACAACTCAATTTTGGACACCCATAATGAGAATGAAAAAAGGTTTGGGGTACACCCCGATATCCGCGCGGGTTTAGGCAGGGGACTTTTGTAGTGAGCGCCCGAACGCCCGGGTTTATCTCCAACGGTGGCCAGTTGCTAATAGTGACAGATTGTTTCAGGTAAGTTTGTTATTATATGCACATGTCATGTTGTAGGCATAATAGGATCATTTGAAAGGTGCCGCATTTGTACCTCCCCTTAAACAAAATTTATTTAGAACACAAAGTTGCATTTTTTATATCGATATTTTTGTCACTGGAATTAGTTTTTAAAACAACGCCTGTAAGACTGACTTTTTCCAACAAGTAGGTTTATATAATATTTATGTCATAGTGGAACAAAATCTGAATTATTACAACTCACTTTCCTTACAGATAAAAAGAAATAACACAACCATATCTATCACAAAAGTTGAAATGCTCAGGAAACGCTCAAGAGAGTGAAAATAAAGTTTATTTTTTATTTTTTCACAAATCATGTGACCTATTTTTGCAGACCTATAATTATGATTTTTATTATAGTATAACATTGAATAGATTGTTCAGAATAATTTTTCAGAAAAAAAATCCTCTTAAAATGAACACCGTAAAAGACGTACTTATTTTCTTAGAAATATTTCGACGACGGAGATAAAAATAACCCGAGAAAAATGCCTTATTTAACTCATTATTAGATTTTTGTCTTTTACAGCATTTTGAATTTCCGCTATTGACATGGCGTTTGTCTTGTTTTTTGATATCGTCATTAATAAGCCGAAAATGTGACGTTTATCTAGAAATTCGGGACCCAGAATTCTGTGCAAATTTTACGAATCAGATTTTAGCTTTGAGAACTACTTCAGCACACAGATATTTTGTTTTATAGTTAAGATTATATCAAATATTGAATAGACAGTTAAAATCTTTAAAGAGTTATTAATTATTAATGATATTTTCTCAATACGTTGGTGTTTCCTCCATCATAATATGTAAGGGTTCACGGTTCAAGGCTCTCGGCCACTCCTTCCTTTCCTAAAATACTCTCTGCAGAGCATCCCCGAATACAACATGAGCTATAAGGGATACTTTTTGGCTAAATCGAAATAAATTGTGATAGATAATGGTCTCAATATTAAATTAAATACAATTTGGAAAAGAAAAACTGGAAGTACAGGGATAATTCAACAGAAATAAGGTATCTTTTTTGCGCAAGAACCAAGAAGTAAAAATCTACCTTGTTGGTAAATGCATAATTTGTGTGAATTGATTCACATTGAGGTCCACGTGGTTCGAGCGGGTACTCTTTTAACGGCCCGCGGCTTTCTTAACGGCCCCTGATTCGCGCGCCTCGGATTACAGAGCTCCCGCCACTATGCGGTGGTCCACCTACCTTTATTACTGTCTTTACATTTGTTTTATTTATTTTGCTGGAAATATTTATTCAAAAATATCACAGGAGAAGATTGGATGAACTTAATGATGGTTGAACATTGGACATTTACGGAGCTTGTTTGGTGAGGATCATTTTGAGAAATAATTATTTGTCGGTAATAAGTAGGTTCCTATCCATTTTTATTTGTAATCAAGTCAATTTGGGAGGCGGATGTGGGTTTCGTCGCCCAGGGAACCGTTTATTGGATAACTATCACCCCTGCCATAGGTTACCCCAAGTTGTTTGTTACGTTTGGTGACTTAGCAGGGGTGCCGGATTCTCTAAGTTTTGATGGCGAATGCCATCAACGGCGAATGCCATCAACGGCGAATGCCATCAACGGTGAATGCCATCAACGGCGAATGTCACCAACGGCGAATGCCATCAACGGCGAAAGCCAAGAACGGCGAATGCCATCAACGGCGAATACCATCACCGGCGAATGCCATCAACGGCGAATGCCATCAACACCATTCGGTGTTTGCCCGTTTGTTTTTTACTGCTTGGCAGGACGGATCGGGGGAGATTGGTTGAGGGAGAACTAACCTAGACCTCTCCAGCAGTGGGAGGGATGGATTCACATGTCCGTCACTCCTGGACACATTAACTCCCAGATTCCTATCCACCCTTCATACCTATTCTTTTCCAGAACTTCCTCTCCTTCCTTTCCCTAAAAAGCTCCTTCACACAGCATCCTCAAAGATGACAAAGGTCCTGAGGGGATTATTTTTTCTCAGGACGTGGCGTGGAGCTATTGTAAAAAAAGACATTTTTAATATACTTTTATTGATATTAAAACGATTTTATATAAGTAACTATTTTTAAAGTAAATTAGCAACCCCGATTAAATATTTTTATTTTAATAAACAAATGTATAAAAGTATATCTACTTTGGATCCCGATGAAGAAACCTTTGTTGATTTGAATAACGTTTATTAAAAAAATGGTTTAAAAAACAAGGATAATATTTTCATTTAAATATTTAAGAGTTTCAGATTTAACAGTGAATTGCAATTTTATTGAGAACATTTCCCAATAATGAGTTCTAACCAATGAATGCAAAAAATGTTTCTAGTCACCTAATTTTCTCAACATGGTGTTGACAAGTACGTAAGTAGCAAAATCCTATTTTAACTCAATTGTTTTGCAATTTCTCTGTCTGTAAATATGTTTGTACCTTAGTTAACGGTTGAAGATGGTGGCCGTAATGGTAAAGATCAGTAAAGATTATTTTTCAAATCTGAAAATATGGTTTATATACATGTTTATAAAATTATTTTAGAAAAATTCAAAACATATTTTTTGGACGCAAGGTCTACTGTTTATGTTGACAGATCAACTAGTATTATAAGTATGTAAACAGAAATTATCAAAAATACTAATTTCGGTTGTGTATCTGTACTTCTAAATCACTGAAGTCTAGAATTCGTTTGTACTTTGAATATTTCAAAATTGGAACTGACTGTGTAAAAAAATTAGACCAGCGATTAAATAGGTATCTCCATATGATAATGTAATATATTTAGAGAAAATTATTTAATTGCTTTGTCAAAATTGGAAATTTATTATATATCCCTTGATGTTTTGGGTGTCTGAGCTAGGTATTTTATAAATAAAATAAAAGTTAGGTGAACCAGTCGATAGGAACAAAAATCAGGAGCACAGAAATGTCATAATTTCTCATTAAAATTTTGTGATAATTTCCGCAGTGGCGCTAATGTCACAATTATACATTGAAAATATAAAATAAAAATAATAAATATACGAAATAATAATAAACGTCAAAACATGAAAACACTAGAAAAAAATACCAGGAGTACAGAATTTTATTTTATTTTTTATTATTCATCTTTATTAATTCTATTACAGTAGCTGATGATGTGCTATGCCTAAATATGATTGATGAGTATATATAAATGATGGTAATTATTATAAATATTTATATTTAGTAATAATTAAGACACATCAAAACATTTAAGATAAAAGTAAAGTAAGATTTTTTCATTTTACGTTGATTTTTCACGGATCTGCGCCAGTTTCGGTATACATTAGCATAAGCAATTATTAACTATGATGCCGCCCTTAAAATAGTTGGTGGTGTAATAGTTAGAGTAGTTGGCTCCCAAAATCGGGATTCGATTCTCTGCCTTGGCGATTTAAAAAAAAAAATTAACAATATTAAAATACTAGGAGAACGCAAGTTAAATAATATTTCCATAATTTGGGGGAATGCCTGTGCGACCTTTTTTATACAAAACTTAAATTTAGATTTCAGGTCAAAATACTAGACCAAAGTGAATAATATTTTTTATTTAATTAAAGGGTGTAGCAATATCTAGTACGTGTGCTACTTTATTTATTTGTATTTTAAAATAAATTATTAGTATTTTAATTAAATTCAACATAAATTTCTAAGACACATTAATTTTAAACTCGGCATTCCCTTTGAAAACATTAACTATAATTACTTTATGAAAGAATTAAATTTATTAAGACTTTCAGATCGAAGAATTACATCCAACTTAATATTTAAGTTCGAAATTGTAAATGGTAGAATAGACGGTCCTGATTTAACTAAGCTCATTGAATTTCATATACCCACGAGAGCCACTCGTTCTAAAATCCTGTTTAATAAATGCTACAATAACCGGACTGAGTATACGAAACACTCTTGTACCTAGATTTCATGAAGTTACTAATAGAAATGCAGATGTGGCAGATCTATTTAACTGCACGGAAGCTAGGTACAAGAAGGCTATACTATCAAATATTTTCAGTATTAATTTTATTTGCACTATAGAATTTTATATGTAATTGTATCTCTGGTGTAATTTTTTAATCAAAAGCCACAATTAACTGTTGTACTCTTTTTTATTTTTTCTTATTTAACTATGATTTTGTGATAGGTAATCCGTGTTTATGGTATATATATATACCGTTTATATAAAATAAATAAATAAATAAAATGCAAAATAAAAGCCTTTAAAGAATTCATTTTTTCATGATTTTAGACAATCTTTTGTGAGTTAATGGTTAATTATTACAACTTAATATGCAAATATATCCAATAAAAAACATCGAAAAAACCCCTTTTTTGGTCGAAATTTTAAATTTTCATTCGAAAAATTTGTGTTTCAATGTAAATTGGTCGTTTGTAATTTATATTTAAACCAATCAAAAAGGTTTTTTGTATTATTTTTATTTTATTTTTCCTTATTTTTAATCGTCGGTAGCACAATATTTATTTTTAATATATAATCATTAACTCACAAATAATTGCGAAAGTTGCCTCTAAAGTCGAAAAAGTTTCCTTTATTGGCCTATATTTTATAATTTAAAACACAAATAAATAAATCCGTACAAGATATTTGCTACAACTACATATTTACTACAAAAATTATTCAGTTTTTGGCCTTAAATCCAAATTTCGGTTAAGTATGAAAAAAAAGGCGCAGCCGTTCCTCTTAAGAATTAATATCTTATATTTTATCCTATTATATGTATAATAATTCAAATGTGTTTTTGGATTAGTGAGATGTCTACGTATTGCTATATTAAGCATAGAAAATGTTTGAAACTTTCAAAATACTTTTTTTAAACCCCCGCGAAGGTTTCTGAATTATTAGAACCATATGATAATACATTTCAAAAGTTTGTAACCATCACAAAAATTCTTGTCAAGAACTGTCAAAAAATTAAGAATGACATTTTGCAAAACAATGATCGTTAAGTCAAAATTCAATTTTCAAAACACTTTAAATTTATGAATTAATTTGAAGTACTGACATAATAATTTTAATCGAATAAATAATTATAGATATTTTAAATAGGTACCTAATTTGATTGATCGATCTTATAATATTTGATTGTTCTTATAGTATTCAAAAATTAGTATTTGTAATTTATTAAAAATTAAAATTGTAATAAAAAAATTGTAATAGGTGGCACGCGAGCTGTTTGAAAACTGAATGTACTGGGACTGAATATATGGAGCGCGGGAAGGGGGTTGGCGGGACGGGGGAGCGGGAGAGGGAAGGCGTGGAAGGTGGAAGGGAAATGCGGGAGCGGAAGGGGACGCTGGAGGGGAACTGGGACGCAGGGAGAAACAGTTTATTTCTTTGAATATGGCATTGCAACGCTTGCCGGAAACCAGCTATTTTTATATAATATCCACTAAGAAAACTGGAAAAACGAAATGATTCAGAAAGTTTACTGATCGGAAGATAAAGTTTTACAAAAATTACAAGATTTGTTTAAGGGGCGTTTGTTTATAGATTTGTTTAATGTGAGATGTGCCCGGATCTTGGCGATGGATGCGTGCATATCAGGCCGGATCGGGAGAGACTATTGAGATACTCCTCTCTGAGAAAAGGATAGATTAAGACGTCCGTCACTCCTGGACACACTGACTCCCACCCACCTCTCATACCCTTTTCCTTCCTACCACTTCCTCTCCTTCTTTTAAGAAAAAAAATCTTTCCTAAAACTACCGTTCATTGCTTCTTCCCTCGCATTCCCAAAGATGACAGGCTCTGAGGGATATTTTCCTCAGGCCTCCTGCGCGGATCTAATGTAAAAAAAGATGCATATTATAAAATTATATAAATACGTATTCAAAGTGAACAAAATTAACTACTTTTGTAATTCCATCACTAAAGATTCTTATAAATCGTATGCTGTGACACTGTATCACACTACTTAAAAACTCGGTAAAAAAT
Source organism: Glyphotaelius pellucidus (assembly GCA_936435175.1). NCBI lineage: Eukaryota > Metazoa > Arthropoda > Insecta > Trichoptera > Limnephilidae > Glyphotaelius > Glyphotaelius pellucidus. The sequence continues at coordinate 33,549,844 of OW386537.1, read as the reverse complement.
TAGGAGACCTTTGCAAATGCTGTCTTTGAATGAGCAATTTTACAAAATGTATAGATAATACACACTGTTCTAGACAAACATCACAAGGCACAATCCGCCCAGTATCGGCAACAATTAATAAGTTTTATTTTGAGCTGAGCACAAATAATGCCTAGTTACCCCTAAAATGATGATCTATTATTTACACGTTTTCCCACCACCTTGCCTGTAGCCGTTCGCGGCATCTTTGAACAGATCTAATAGGCTTTTGGTATTAATAACGAATAACTTTTTTTTAATGTTTACTTTGAAAATGCCGGAACTTTTGCTTTAAAAAGAAATCTACAAACTAGAAAACATTAATATGTTCTCACATATCTGTAAACAAACATCTTTGCTAATTGATGAAATACAGATAAAATATTTTTAGTTTTCTATGGCTTGCCCGTGAACTGGGTCACTGGCTTCTGGTTTTGTTCTTTTTGATAATGTCATGACTTAACCGCAGTGTTCAACTAAAAAGTACAGATTGCTTATGTTGTAAACAATAAATTACGAACATGGTACATATTTTGTATCTGTATTTACTTTATTAGGCTTTTAGCCTTCCAGTACATAGCTGTAAATTATTAAAATTACAGATATGTATTTTCCAACTTGTTTCACATAGCATTTAATCCACATTTGTATAATGTCTATTGTAGATTGTAGGCATATTCATTCGGATGAATATTTGTTTGGTGCACTGTTCAGTTCCATGTGTGTTTTGGAAACTTGCGTCTAGAAAATGCACCAAGGTAATGTATAGAACAAACGAATCGCCGATTTAATATCAGTTTGTTTACGCGAACATTAAAAGGGAATGGATGACTCGTTGTTGATAAATATTTAGCTATTTCAGACATAAACGTCTGCTTGAAGGATTCGGAATCGTTGGTCATTTGTCTTGACGCCTGCCTTGTATACTTTGTAAGCTGAAAGACGCACAAAACAGCGTATCGTGAATCGTTAGGTCATTCACACCGAAACTGTTAACTACGATTCTCTTTATTTTTACCTGTGGGAAATATCGGTATACCTACCACGCTTAATTATAAAATACAATGCGTAAGCTATTATGAGTAACGTATTTATCTTCAAAACAACACATATTTTAAGAAATCTCGGTACTTACACGACTTAATAATGGCCGATGCTTTTGTTCATGTAAATAAAAAGATATATTTGCTTGTACAACAATTTTTCTTTGAAATTATTAAAGCGTAAGACAATTGATGGTGTTAATAATATTACGTGTATGTATTTATGCAATCTATTTAGTGCGAATAGTCTACGTAGCATTTAGGTCTTGATTTAGGTTAGGCCTACGCACCACCATGGAATTTACAATGGGAACATTCCGCACAGGAACTGTCGGAAATATCTTTAATATACAAAAAAACATTACCGAGAAGTGGCAAGAATCCTCACACCCTGTGAATGAACACCCACGTTCGGTGATTGACGCCAAAGGAATAAAGGAATTATGGAACAATCTCCAACAAAGGCTAATCCTCCAAATAGTCCCCGAGCCACGCTCACCTCCTCCGGGTAAGGAGAACCCTGCACTGCATCCCGCCAAGGTATTATATCCCATACCTACCCCATTGCCATTGCTGTGGGAATATGCTGTCTGAGCATTTTTTAGGAAACTTTTGAAATTAATACGATCTCACCCTGCACTCTTTTCGACAAATTTTTTTTTTTAACTACAAGTCATATCTACTCGTTTGTGGTACATTTTACGAATGACTTGGGGATTATTTTTCTAATGGAAATTTAAATACATTACTAGATACTTATCTTAGCAGCAAATTTATTTAAGTTGTACAGTTCTTTCACGTGGGTTTTATAGTTTTATTTGAATGGAATAGAAACAATATGTTAGAATTTTCTTTTTAAATGGATGGAAGACACACAATCTAGCTCCATGACAATTGTATTGGCTCTGGTTCCGGGGGTTGGTTAATAAATGAAATTTAATATTATTGTAACCTCCACCACGGATATAGGTACCATTAGATCGGAAGATACCATTAGTGTCGCCATGGCGAAAGACAACTATTTAAAATGGATATGTAGCTTTTATTTTACTGTAAATAGTAATTACTTTTTTTTTACATTAGCTTCACACAGGGGGCTCTGAGTAAAATGATAACCCTCAGGGCCTATGTCATATTTGGGGTGTGTATGCCGTGTGGGGAGTTTTTTTAATATGAATACCGCACAAGAGTCCCAACTGCTCCCGTCTGGAGCCAGTGAGCCTATGGCATCCCCAATTGGGATATGTTGTGAGGCTGAAGGTAGTGGGGAGGGGAAGGAGATGGGGGAGAGGAAGGTGGGAAGTACATGACTATTCAGATCAGGTCACCAAACACGGCTAAAGCCATTTCAAGCAACGTTTCAATTCTGAATGGTGGTCTTACACCAGGGCGATACTGAGAGTATCTTCTACTTTGGAACGTACCGCAAATGTAATATATATTATTTTTAAATGAATAAATTGTGAAATAACACAAATTAATCGAATAAAATTTGTTTGACACACCGGGATTCGATCCCGCGACCTTCTGAATGCTAGTCAAGAGCCTTACCGCTGGACTACGCCGGCCGTCTTTTTAGGGAAAGGAGGGAAAGGCAGTTCTGGGAAGGAAAAGGGTATGAGGGGTGGGTAGGAATCTGGGGATCGATGTGTCCAGGAATGACGGACGTATCAAACTCTCCTTCCAACCGTGGTGCAAGGCGATGGGTCGAGAGAGACCAGCTAGGTTAGGTCTCCCTTAACCAATCTCTCTCAGTCCGTACTCACAACTGCCTCCCAAATTAAATTAATTACTGTACATAGTAATTAAATGAATAGCTAAGTATTTCGTAGTCAAATAGTTAGTACTTACATTCAGTCAATAAAACTTACGATTCTAGGACAATTGACATGTAAGTTTATTTAGGAAATACACATTGTAAATAATGTCACTGTATTTTTAATTGTGAATATAATATACATAAACTTGTTAAATTCGTTAAAAAATATTTTTTTGTTATTTTTATTACACTGATTAGGAAGCAAATAGTTTTTAAAAGTTAGAATAGTACGTCCTTATTTATTTTACCCATTTATTTATTAATTTTCAACGTCCCGAAGGGCTTTTACATGACAAGTTTATAATACAGAAAAAGAGTTTTTAAATAAAAAAGGTGAACTATAAAAAACTAGTAAACTAGTAATTTTTCTCTAAACCTGTCTCAAAAGTAGGTATATAAATTCAAGTAAATATAATGCATTGCGATAAAAATGAAAGTTTTTAAGTTGCAGATAGCGCAGTAATAAACTAGTAGGTATGTTTAGTAATCACAACATTTACAGGTGACTGACTAATTGTGTTGACATTGCCACGTCGCTTTTTATTGCGGCGAGGGGGGAAGTGTTACGTTACAAGTTATTACGTTTGCATAATTGGAGAATAGACCTCTTTGCATAATTGGAGAATAGACCTCCAACATAGAGGCGCGCGCATTACCCCCTCCCGCGAGCGACAACAAACTGACGAGTCGCCAGAGCATCTCGCCGGCGAGCCCCGCAGTTATCGGCCAGCAAGCTTCCCGACCCCACGTCTCTTGTGAACATGTGTGAGACGAGTTCAGTTTCGCCGGGTGCGCCCCTCCGCGTGTCCGCGTATGGACGCTGCTGGGACCAGAAAAGTAGCGCGTAAAGCCGCTGTTAGCCCATAAACCAAACGTGAGTCAATACAATGTTTACCCTTTGTGTGCAAATAATGTTTTAAGCCCCTAAAAAGCGTGTAGAGAGCAGAGATTGACGTTCAAACTAACTTTCAGCTAGGATTGTTCATCCCTATGTACTATTGTGACTCCTAGAATTGAATAAACTATTTATGTGATAACCTACCGTGTTTTGCTTGTCGAAAGAGGCCCTGGGAGGATGAGAAGCGTGAAGCTCCGAACCACAGGCACTAGCCTTGGGGTTAAGAGAAAACATACTTGCGCCGCAAACCTGAGCTAGTTTATTTGGGGCAAGTCCAGCATCTAATTGTATTAAATATGTGGGAGCTTTCTCCTGGAGGCAATGGCCTCCACACCTCTGCCACTAACGTTAGCACCCACGCCGACGCTAACACTGGCGCCCAACGTGGGGCTCGCCGGCGAGATGCTCTGGCGACTCGTCGGTTTGTTGTCGCTCGTGGGAGGGGGTAATGCGCGCGCCTCTATGTTGGAGGTCTATTCTCCAATTATGCAAACGTAATAATTTGTAACGTAACAATATAACACGTGACAAAATGCAAGTTACATATAAAGAAAACGGGAACAAGGTTTTACATTGTAGATAAATATAGAAATGCACAAATATATAAAAAGCCCCGATGTGATGCTCCTGAAGAGGAACGCATGCGCGGCCCATTTTGGCCCGTTTCATACAAATCTTAATTCTGGATTTGAGATCAAAATACCCAACCAAATGCCCCGCCGAAATGGGCCGCGCACACGTTCCACATAAAAATGTCATTCAGGTATTTTTTAAATAATGGCAAATTTGTTTTTAATACATCGATTTTTATTGTGAATTTGTTTCCAAGTGTGTGAAGTCGAGGAATATGTGCATGTATGTAGTTAGTTCCAGAATTATTGTTGCAAAATAATATGTTTTGCCTTGTTACTCGATTAGGTACCTTGAAGTCGATGAGATGCAGGAGTTCACAACAGTCTAATTCAGAGTGAATAATTTTAAACAAAAAAGTTAGATCATTTTTGTTATTATGTACAATACGCAGTTTGTTAAGTAAAAATACGGTATATTTACTTACACAACCCCGTATCCGAAGGGGTGTGCAGAGAGGATCTACAGCCGAATAACAAAAGTATATAACTTATTTTTATTTAAATGCGTCAAGTAAAAACTACTTGTCTATATATTGTTAACAGGGTGTTAAGAGTCGTAGTTGACTAACTAGTGATTCATCACATTATTTCTTTGATGGCTTTTTTTTGGTGATTTCTTTGATGGCTTTTTTTTTCAAAATTTTTTTCTTCAAAATCAAACAAAAAAAATTCCACGTTTGGTCACTGAATGATTACTCTGCTGAGTAATTATCCAACCCCTCCCATAACTGTCCAATACCTACCGATTTTTTTATGTTTTCACTTGAAAAAAAAAGATCACTAAAATTGTCACCGGAGACCTAAATTTTATTTACTTTTTTACTCCAAATAAAATTCGTTTGATTTCCATAACAACTTATTATTAAAGATATTTTGAAATTGGATTTTAGGTTTGAAATTGGCAAATAATGCACAAAAAAAAAAATTTTTTTAGAAATTATATTTTCGGAGGGGCAACAATCGAGGGATCAACCGTCACCAAATATACAGGTAACGTTTCTCAAGAAGATGCTCGACTTAAATTGAAACTTGTAAATTAGTTTAGTATGTAGCCAGGATACGAAGCAAAATCATATATAAATAGATAATAAAATAATGGGTAAGTTGTCCTGTAGATATATTAATTCATATTTGATGGGTCATACTTTTTGAACACATACAAGTTTGTTAGTGGCAATACCAAAATCTATCAAAATCTGTATTTATATTTCCAATATATCGTATGGGTTTATTTGATAGTAGTAATGAAAATCTCTGAGAAACATATTATTACTCACTTGTATTATTGTCACTTGTGTCACTTGTCCTACCTTTCCCGAAGTATCTCAAACGTCGATGGATATACTTATTTAGCCATCGATCAATTGTTCATTGTCGTAAGATATCAAAGATACCACAAATACCAGGCAATAAAAATTCATCAGTTTTTCACTCGACATAAAAAATTAGGGAAACATATGTAAAACATCTCAAAACATTTCAGATACAAAATTAAGAGATGGATTACAGAACAAAAAAGGCAATATTACAAACATTTTATAGCGTAAGTAAAATAATAAAATATACGTACGAACTACCCAATATCAACACAATAAATAATATTTGCCGATTTTTTTGTTGTTTCGTTGCCGCCTTAATAAGGAACTCCAGTGAAAAATATTATGGCTTTAAAAAAATATGTTCATATAGACCAATATTGATTCTGAATATATAAGTTTTATTACATAATATTTAACGTAGAGTTTTAAAAAAGATATTAAAAAGTCCATTTTAAAACGTGTCATTAAAACACCCTGTCAAGTTGGTATTGCTGGATTTTGGCGGCGTGACGTCACCGCGCCGCGTCACCTGGGTCAAAGTTGTATAGAAATCAATAGAAATGTAAGACGCAAGCCGTTCGACATTCCGTGTTATTGGTTTATAGAGATTTGGACAAATAATTATTGAAACATTATTTAGGCCTAAATAATTCAGTATCAAAAATAAAGTATCTCTATTAGTTTATCTATATTATTTAAAATATTCAAAAACTCTAACTGTACAAAAAAGGATCATAATGCCCAGTAAAACGCTCCAATGCTGAAATTCAAAATGGCGGGAGTCGAACAGCAGATTCCAGTTCCCTACAAAATTCATACTTCGGTTGGTCATGATGACGTCACACTAGATTCGGTGGTTTTCGGGGGATCTTGAAAAATTAAAACTTTGACATTTATTTTAACTATTAAAACTAACTATAAAAATAATAATAAATATGCAGTTATTTAAGTTAGAAGGTCATTATTCATAAAAAAATAAAAAAATTGGACTGGAGTTCTCTATTGTTGTATTTTATTTTATTCCAATTTATTATTTCATGTTACATTTTTATTTAAATTTATTAAAATATAAAATGGGGGCCTCAGCACGGGTTAAGTATCCATTGAGGCTCACATTATCTTATACTTATAATGTTTGAAAATACATAATATTATTGTTAAGTATTTGAGTAGGTCAAAGTACTGTAAAACAATTCTTCTCATTTTCAAGATTCTAAAGCTTGAAGAATATGGCTCATACAAAGCCAACAAGGCTGGGGCTCCTTTTGGGGATAGCTTTATAGGCGTAGGTGTACTATTTCACAACATTAATGTAAATACTTCTTGAGAGCGATCTGTTTGATCTTTATCATTATTCAGTATATTAAGTCATTGAAAGTACCTACTTACACATATAAAAATTAAACAGGAGGCCCCTGTGTAGAATCACTGTAAAAATAACTACTTGAGTAAAATATATACTTTTTGAGAAGCATTATCTATTGTATCTAAGATATTGTACAAATTCAGAAAATGCCTCCTACGATCTAAATGAACAATGTAATTATTTAAATTTAATTAAAATTTGAAATCGTTGAAGTCATATTACCACAAAGAGCAATTTGTTTTAGCCCACGTTAATACCTAATTACAGATTATAATGTAATAGTTATCTAACTTGCAAGATCTCAATGATATCACCAAAGCCTTTATTGGGAAAGCCGTAAGGTAAAATGGTTAAATTAAAACACCAATAGAAACGGTTACCTTTTATATGGATAGAGCTTACGAAGCCATTTTCTGTTGTCATTTCATTTCAACATTTTCCAGTAATATGCTATGCCCATTTTATATAATATAGGTCTTACATAGAAATAACGCTTTGAAGTTATACTTAAGGCCCAAGCATTGCGCAGTAATGAAAAATCTTGTCTTTTTTGTTTGAAAATTTGAACGCTTAATAATATTTTAGATTTAATGATTTATTTATTGTTTGAAACATTAACAGAGTGTCAACAGAATTTCTGTTGGGATGTACATTCTAACAGTATTAACATTCCAAATTAGAAGTGCTCACAGCATGAAAAATCAATGTTTAGTTGTTACTAGATGGAAATGCTTGTAGTGATAACAGAAATAATGATAATCAAAATGAAATGTAAAACATAATAGTGTCAAATATAATACATAACCAGCAGAGAAAGAGAAACAAGAAAGAAAGAGTATAATAAAGCTGCTACATAACTGTTCTCCACGAAGTGACGAGGTAGGAGTTTGATAATTTGTTTTTTGAAATATGTGAGATTGTTTGCGTAGATATCTATATGGTCACATTCAACGGATGACATATATATAGACGACACATTCAAGGCAATGGATTGAAGTATGCAATATTGTTATTAAATAATTCAAGATGCTTTAAAAATACTGCTAGTAGAACACAAAATTTACCAGAAAAAATAGTATCAGGCCTATGAAAACTGCTTTAAAGATCAACATCTTCTACTTACGAATTCCTTTTTGGTTACGTTTTTTTTTGTAAAATATGCAAATTAAATTCTTTATATAAAACACTTAAATATTTCCCTAAATAAAGTAAAAACACACTTTCTAGCAATGTTTTTTTCTTGCACAAATCAAAACTGGCGGCTGGTGATAAGCGGGAATTTAAACCTTATCGACTGTTATTGTTAGCGGCCCGATTCGTGGTGTATCGCCTTAAAACTTTACTTTTATAAAGTAATTTACCTATATATTACTAATAATTAATTAACAAAAAAGTAGAAAAATACGCCGAAATTGTTCATTAAATTAAATTACACACGTTTTGCAAAACAATTACACTGCCTATAATGACATTAATTCATTGTAATGTGTAGGTACATATGTATAAATTGTCATAACGTCAATCATTACTTTTGTAGTTGGTCTTAACACTTTCAAATTCTCAGTACCTTCTTTGAAAATACTATGAATCTGCTCTAAGTGTTCACCAATTTCATTATCGTTTAACTCAACATCTCATAGTACTGTGAAAGTAGGCTAAGTGCTACCAGTAAACTCAACTCCTTACTATCGTCTACTTCCAAGTACTTCAAGTACTTCCAAGGGCCAGTTGTTTCACAGATTTTAAACAATTCGTCAAGTTTCGAAGTTAATTTTCATGTTCTGTGAATGTTCCATTCACGTTCTGTGAATATATTATTATAAGTCAATTGCTAGAAAGATCTTATATAATAAGAGAACTTGAATAGAACTTTCACAGAACGTTAAATTTACTTCGAAATTTGATCAAATGTTTAAATTATATGAAACACTAGCCCTAAATGTTACTATTAGCAAATACTGTGTATTAACTCAAATACCTTTTCAACATAGCCCTTGTGAGATACCACTATTCGTTAAGTTACTTAAAAAGGCTTTAGCTTTTCGTGGTGACCAAATTTAAAAAGCCAATAATTTACAAATGTCTTTTCTACAACTCCTTCTCTTCCCAATTTCCTTTATCCTCTCAAAATTCCCCAGTTGAGATGGGATTTCCGGCATTGACTAATGTGAAATAACAAAAAATAAATGGTTGAAGCCAGTTCAATTTTTGATGTGTACTTCATCTAAGGCGTATGCTATACGTTCAATATTTATCAACCAACCATTGTTGTAAAGCACCTCTCATCTATTTTCCTGATTTATCAAAGAAAAACAATTCAGAGCTTGCGGTTATTTAGGACCGCTAGTTTAAAATTTTTTTAACAATTCATCAAAATTATCAAGTTAATTTTCACGTTCCGTATAAGTTCTATTCAAGTTCTATTAGTATAACATTATAGGCCAGTTGTTTCATAAAACTGAAATAATCACAGAACTAGAATAGAACTTTCACAGAACGTTTCGAAAAATTTATTGAATTGTTCAAATTTTTTAAACAAATTTTAATTTTTAATAATTTTTTACATCCTTATTTTATTTATCGAAAGTAAGCAAAAACTTCTTAACCTTAAAAATCAATTATTGCATTCACTCTATAAAGCACTTTTATTCTCTGACTATGACTCTCGACTCACAATCCGAAGGTCGCGGGTTCGAACCCGGCGTGCGCAAATAAATTTTATTTGATTAATTTGTGTTATTTCACAATTTATTCATTTAAAATAATATATAGTGTATTTGCGGCACGTTCCAGAGTGGAAGATACTATCAGTATCGCCCTGGTGTAAGACCACCATTCAGAATTGAAACGTTGCTTGAAATGGCTTTAGCCGTGTTTAGTGACCAGATCTGAATAGCCAGGTACTTCCCCACCTTCCTCTTCCCTATCTCCTTCCCCTCCCCACTACCTTCAGCCTCACAACATACCCCGATTGGGGATGCCATATTCTCACTGGCTCCAGACGGGAGCAGTTGGGACTCTTGTGCGGTATTTAACTGTAAAAAACAAAAAAAAATATAAATATTTTACTCAACTTTCTTTTAGAAGCAAATTAACTTTTTTTTAAATAAATCCTTTTTTTTAAATACCTCCATGGTGATGAAATTCATGTTGACCCAAAATTGTTTTCTAATTACTTACAGAAGCATTAAGCTGTGAATTAGTAAACCAATCACCACTCTTCAAATAGTTATAGAGTAGGGGTAGCTATAGAGTATACAAAAAAAACTATATACCATCTTAAAATGATTGTTTGCTCATGTTATAATAGTCGGTTTAATGTGCCAGATGTTTGATAATATTGTCTTAGAACGAATAAACAGTTTCCCAGAGTATTTTTTTCTATCGAAAATTGCGGCAGCTCCCATTATCCAAGCAAATAGAGTGGGTGCCTACCTACGACGCGACGGGGATGTTTCATTGAACTGAGGTACGGGTGAAATGATATAAAGAATATTATATAACCACAACGTGATGGTATTCAGACTACAATGGTCCGAGAAGAAAAGCAACGATCTCAGACGTGGAGCAGGTCCGCACTTTCTAAGAAAATTACCGGATTATTATTAAAATTGAATGTATTAATTAGATTTGTGCAAATCTTATTAATACATTCTCTGTATCTGTCTATCTTCTGTTGTATTAATTTGATATGTGCAAAAATATTAATGTCTCCAGTTCATCAGTACGTAATTATGGAATATTTAATCTTACGAGATACGCTTTTAAACTGTCAATAAATGCAAAGTACAATAACTTACTTCGTTTATACTTTTAAGTACTTTTCTTTTTTTAAATTTATGTGTAACATTATTTTTTATCTATAATTTTTTTGTCTTAACCCCTAAAATTTTCGAAATATTATTTGTAAACTTTTATAATAATATTACGCATTTCTCTCATCTCTATTTGTAAAATAATATTCTTATGTATATTTTTTTTCGTATTTATAGATAAAAATATTTGTATATGTTTTTATCTGCTATTTAAATCAATTTATGAGAAATAGTTTGGATGCAGGTGAGTTCTCAAGTGTTGTTTTGATATCTGTATCTCTATTTTCACCACAATTAAAAAAATATTACTTAGAGTAATATAAAAAAAAACCATAACTTACTCATAGTTTTCTATAGTATTTTAACTGTGATGTCGTGTAACAGTTTAGGTAAGAAAAATTCATTACTTAAGATTTCGATAATTATTTTAACATAGATACTCAATCTTTTAAAAAATCAATAACTTTGTATACTTTACTTTGAAAAATATTTTTTCATCATTTTCCTAGCGTGTACTCCAATCTCAGGATAAAATTTAATTCTAAAAAAAAAACATTTTTTTTTATCATATTCCCACTCTCCAGACAACTCAGAAAAAAATGTAATTATTTTTTACCAAAACAATTGGTGTTATCAAAAGTAATTAAAAAATTGGAGTAATTTTTAACTGCTTTTTTACTCTGCAGTTTGGAACATTCCTTTTTATATACGCATGTACTTTAATGTCCCGAGTTTTTTCATATTTAGATTTAGTTTTAATAGCAAGCCACATTTTCTGTTTACTGCGGTGGTAGTCGGAGATTTTCAAATAATGTCATATCATTCGTAACCCAGGAAATTGTCTCTTTCTTTTAAAAATTAAATTAATTAATTGTTTTATTTGATATTTAAAGCATCAATTTGGGAGGCGGGAATGGGTACCGCCGCCTCGGGAACCTTTATTGGATAATTAACACCTCTGCCATAGGTCACCCCTAGTGGTTTACTACGTTTGGTGATTTAGCAGGGGTGCCCGGGTTCATGGGGTGAGGTTTGTCTAGGTCTTGGAGGTGGATGACCAGGGCACACTGAACCCCGGATTCCTACCCACCCCTTAAACCCTTTTCCTTCCCAGAACTCTCTTTCCCTTCCTTTCCTTAAAAAAAACCCTCCACACAGCATCCCCAAAGATGACATAGGCCCTGTGGAGAATTATTTTCCTCAGGGCCTCCTGTGTCGAGCTCATGTAAAAAAAAAAAAAACCAATAATTCTTGGGATTTGTCATTCAATCCAGAAAACACATTGTTAAACAGTTAACATGGCTGTATTGGATATCGTGAAAGTAACGATAAAGGGTTTAATAATTTTAATCGATCGTTTTACTCTTCCTTGTTTTAAAAACTTTTAAAATACAAAATAAAAAAAAATAATGTGTAAGGATTGAACCTTCCTCCCCAGGGGTTAACTAACATAAGTGAACCCTACTATATATTTAAATATTCCTGACAATATTTGAAAATATCCTACCATAACAACAATAAGCGGAAAATGTTGTTTGTATGGTGATTAGGACTTAACCAGTCGAGGAATTGATCTCACAATGCCTGGGTCAAATATTTCTATAGGTGCTGACTATGACCTTAACATTAAATATTACGCTATACGATATACTGAGAAGGTTAGCCTTGCTTTGTTGATTCGCTAGCAACGAAGATCGGCAAAAGCTATCCTTAAAAAAATCACAAAATAAGGAGTAATATTGTGGTATTTGTTACAATACAAAACGTATTATTAAACCAACGATTTACTTCTCATAAAATAATTACGGCATTGCTCCGACAAATAAATACAATAAACATTCGTTATTTACTAAGAAATTATACTACGTATTATGACAAAAGTAACAAAATGTATGCGTTCTGTCATAGCAATAGATTTTTATTATCTTTTATTATTGCGACTGTGTGTTGGTATCGGAAAATATCGTGACAATTGATTCGATGAAAGCTGCTGTAATGGAAACATAAAATTTAATACCGCAGATAAATCAGGCGGAGGCAGGATACGGGCAATGAGGCGATGAGTCGAGGGAAAACAGGCTGAAGATTACAGACAGGAGGCCAATACAGCCCTGTGCTCGGAGGCGCCGCGACGGTTTATGGCGGCGAGCGACGCCCAGACGGCGGCACTGTTGCCACGGCAACATAATAACGGCGATCGGACCATCTTTAATAGATACGTTACACTTGCAATCCACTTAGTTCTTCTTTCTCAGTTTCCCCAACGTATTTTTCCCACAGTAACAGAACACGGAGTAATCGAATTTTAAGTAAGGGGGTACAAAACTGTATGTTTTCTTTGAGTTGTTTTAGATTTTTAACAGAAAACCTTGTGCATTTCTGAGGTCAATGATCTCTTTTAGGTTAAACTTTAGAATTGGAGTGAATATCCTAATAGGTATAGCTCTTTATCACGTTTTGATTTTGAAAGAATTTTTGATAGATTTCACATGGATTTCATAAAAAAAGTTGCACAAAACTTAATTTTTTTAATACACCCATCGAATTTTTATGTTTGATTAGGTGCTTAAATATAAAAGAATTCAAATTTAGTCGAAAAGAAAGTGAACAAAAATTTGCTTTAAAATTTATTTATCACAGCGTATTCGGAATAAACATTTATTCTTGTCAGAGACATAAATAGGATATTTAAAAAAATAAGCACGTAAACATATTTGATAATTATGTAAAATAAATATAAATACACATCCTCCACAATTTGCTTTACGTTTGACTGCTGATCGAGAGCAAAGGGGATCTGTAAAAAAATGGAAGTTGTGGGGAATCGAAAACCCCAGGTACATCTGTGAAAACGATTCCCCCTTAGACAGTTCGGAGTAATACAAAATACAATTTGGTCGAATTTAACCCCGAGTGAAAAAGAAAATCCTGTATTCGTAAAAAAATTGTTTTGATATTTGAAAGGGAATGAATTGGAATGCTTACACGACCGTGACCCAAAATATTACGTTGCGATAGCTCGAGCGGTTGTCTAACAGAATATTAAGTTTCAAGTGGATTTTCCCGAATCACCTCAAAAATGTTTAATTACGACTTAACTGCTGCACGCGCTGTCCAAATTTGACGCCCACGTTTTTTGTGGGAATATCTAGAGTTTATGTAAACAAACCAGAAAGTTTGAGAGCAGCTCCAAGCCAACATTTGGGTAGAAATAGCTGATACATCGACATACACTTTGGGGGTGACCCATATCGACGATCCGCCGTTAATTGCCCCCCCCCCCCCCCCCCCCGAAGTGATATTTACTATAAAATTATACTTTTTAGTGCATTATTTACCAATTTCAAACGTAAAATCGACTTCAAAAATACCCTTATTAATAAGTTGGTAAGAATACTGTATGAATTTACATACAGTGTCGATTTTTTGTACTTATGCTCTGATATACACAGTATAGACAAGTAGATTTATCCTTGATGCATTTGAATGAAAACATGTTTTATACTTTAATATTCGGCAGTGGATCCTATCTGCACATCTCTTAAAGGTCACGTAGTTATATTTTGTGTAATTAGGTGTACCGTATTTTCCCTAAACCGACTGCATATAAGCATGCCGGTAGGCCAATTGTTGGCAGATCACTGTCATTGAATCCACTTTGGGTCAAGAAATTGATAACGCCATTGAAGGGGCTATACGTCGTCAGTACAACTCATGAGGACAACTTACTGTTAGACGTTACTTAAAAAAAGATGATTTTCCCTTTTCCGATGTGATTTATAATTTCCAGAACACATAGTATTTCTTTCCTATTATAAATTATTAGGTGATTTATTTTGCCACACCCATTCGTTTTATTATAAAAAAGGACGATATGTTTTTGAAATCGTGTCTCTTTAAGAATATTTGGGAAGCAAGCTGAATTCCCTCTCGTAAGTCAATATATTTTTTGATTAATGACAGCTCTTTAAAAACACCCACTTACGCCCAGCGTATCCTCTAGAAAAACATCCACGGTTGAGAAATCACATTTCATCAAAATAAATCAATAAATTTTCTCAATACCAGAAAACAATAATTAACAGGCAATCAGGATTTTCTTAGATTATTCTTAAATACCATCTCTTGTAATGAATTTCAAATTTAATAATATTTTTTCACTAATTGAAGATAACAATATTTGTTTGCAGTTTACGGTTTTAACAATTCGCGTTCGTACAATAATCTTTATCTTATTTATCTCAAAGGATAACTTCGGTCGTAAAAAAAATGTCTGTTTTATTTTATGATATTATATGAGAATATGAAGCAAGGCGAAATGGCGGAAATGTTAGGGATCATAAACAGCACACAATTATTATAAGAATACCCTTATCATGGCTGTATAATATGTTCTGGCAGAAAACATTAACTTGCGGTTTCTCTCAGGACATGGACAATATTATGCAAACAAGCTAAACTGATAAATATAAATGAAGAAGTTTTTTTTTGGGCATCTGATACAACATATATAATTTTTTTTTTTTTACAAACTTGAAGATTGCAGTTGCTTATTTGAGGCGATCCCCTGGTACTGGACCCATTCGGAATCGGACGCAGTTAGCGACTTAAGGGCGTTGACCAATAAAAACCATAGTCAATATCTGACAACGGTGTTTTTTTATTCCTAGTTTTGTTATTACTGGTATATTTTTGCGGAACGAAGCGACGCCAGGCAAATCTACTCCCTTCGATACCTGGGAAGCGACTGAGTGCAAACATACGACGCGCTATCGGCCCTTCTGTAGATGGCATTAGGTTTAAATTTGCAGTTCCTTAACGCCTCTTTTAATGCACTGGAAAAAACATCGACAAAATTTATGTTTTATTTTATTTTGTGAAGTTCAGAAACAAATTTTAAAATGTTTTACGATTTTTTTCTAAGAAACATAATTAGCTACATTATTCAATAAAACAATATCCGAAAAATGGTGTGTAAATAGGAGATTTTTTATCTTCAAAGCATTTTTTACAGGCCGGATATTATTTTTTTCTAGGCTTATCAAAAATTACTCTATATTTTCAAGTGCCAAGATGAGTTCTACTTGCAGTATTTAATTTCAGCATCTGTAATATTTCTAAGCGATTAAATTTTCAGACCAAAATCACAGATTTTGAACGATTTTGCTTTATTTCGCTTGGCTTCATCATGTAGTATTAAAATTCAAAATTTAAACGTTTGTTTTAATATATTATATTAAACGATTGTGTAACTTGGTATTCTTTGGGTTGAACAGATAAGTCAGAAGTTGAAAACGAAAATGTTCTTGTAAAAAAAGTCAATTTCCATGTTTTTATTGGGGTATTGACGACCAAACGTCTAGGAGGCAGTCGAGACATTTTATTGCCGACGAGACGCGATCCGGACTATAATCGTAGCAGTCGTAGTGGCGTATCGTTACTAAGGGCGTAGATGCTGAATCTCGTAGAGCGTTAACGGCCAGTGCTACGACGTCGTTTGGAAAACAGATTACGGCAAGATGGGAACCTATTGGTTTTATTTAGCAAAAAGCGAATTTAAAATACGAATTGAATTTTTGTTCAATTTTCGTAAATGCGGGCCGCATTAATACGGCCATGTGCTAAGCACATGCACCGTTTAGTGGTAATAAGATCCAAAAATCAAAAATTCGTTTTCTTTATTAATCTAAATATCTGTATGTGTTTCATGATTTCAGAAAGTTCGTTAGTCTAAAAAATAAACACAACATTATAATGTATTCGTAATTTAGTCTGAAGTAGTTTCATTATTTTTTTTAAAACTTTTTTTTTCAATTAAAATTATTTAAAAAAAAATCAACTCGTAAACACGAAGCTTTTAAAGTTTTTTTTAAGTGAAACTTTTTTAGCACCCCGTTGTGATTTGAAGCAAGATGAAATGGAAACGACAATAAAAAAAGACAAACACATACATCTTTAGGATTTAGCCCGCAATAGAGTGAAACCTTATCGCATTGGCCGCTTTGATTATGAGCTCACTTTTTAAGGCTTCTATTGGTTGAGATTTTGTTTATCATTATTTTTGTGCCACCCACCTGTGCCAAAACAGCACTGCTATCGTTAATTTTGTTCTCTTGGCATTGCTTTGTATATACTGCGTATTCTTTTCATATTATTTGATCAATATTTTGTAAAGACTCGTAAGGAAAAAAGATTTTAAAGTTTATTACAATTTAAGCGCTCTTTAAGTGAAATAACACAACTGCGCTATACAAATATTACGTTATTATTATTATGTGTGCGGTGCTTCGTACCTTCCCCCTCTTGCCTATTTTAGTTTTCTGAAGGTTTCACTTCTACCGCGTGTGAATTGCACACTCTGATTTTTTACTAATGTGCACGGAAAAATTCAGTTGCGCCATCTCCCAAGCCGCCGAGTAGCCAATTTCAGAGGTAAGCACATATGTGCGCGTGTGTTGTCACCAAATGTTGATAGAATGCATTATTATTGACAAGTTATTGTTACTGTTTCAGCTCGATAGAATGTCGGGAAGTAGGTTAATTTTTACTTCCAAGTTTGCGTTGTTTTTTAGTTAGTTCCAACAAAATCGACAATTCAAGTAGAATATTTAAAAAAAACTTCTCGTGGTGTTATTTTTTTTATGAATTGTACAAAATTTCATAGCTCATGATGGAAATGACGTTGCGACCTGAAGAGAATTGCGCTGACTAGATATTCTCGGTACAAAATGCTCTCCTGGGTAGATATTATGTATTACTTTTATTTTAACTGTATAATTTAGTTTCTCATTATGAAGTTTTTGTATTTTCCATCACGTAGGAGCCAATGTGACTCTATTGAAAAACAAATTGGCAGATGCTCGGAAGGAGGTGCAATCAAAATACTTTACTTTCAAAATAAATTATCTATTTTATCCTGTTTTGAAAGTGTTAAATTCAATTTGTTTTCTTTTTTGTTTGTATAAAACGAAATTGCTTTTTTTGCTGCACAAACCTACGGTACATTTACGTCTAATAAAACGCATGAATCTAAATAAGTACCTACACAATTTAATCAAAAATATTCGACAATCTCGTTTCAAGCTACGGTCTAGACGGGATTGTTACTACCCAAGTTCCATGGAATTAAATTCAGTATGTGGAGAGGTATGTCCTCGCTTGGGAAAATGAAAAATTCTCCGAGAGCTTCTCGAATTTTGGATTATCATAATTTTATCTCTTATGGCATTCCAAGTTTGATTAAATACTAACAAGTAATTCTGTGAACTTGTCCAAAATATATTTCTAATTTTCGCGTAATTAATCAATCCAAATCAAAATTTCCTCTGAAGTTATCAGATTTTTAAGTAGATATTTAAATCATTGAAGAAGAAAATAACACTAATAATCTAAATGAAAATACATTTATTTTTTTTACATTAACTCCACACAAGAGGCCTTGAGGAAAATAATTTCCCTCAGGGCCTATGTCATCTTTGAAGGTTCTGTGTGGAGGGTGTTTTTGAGGAGAGGAAGGAGTGAACATGGGTCTTGAAGAAACCCATGTTGTAGAAGGGAGGAAACACAGAGGCCGGCAAATCGTTCCACAGCCGAGCTGTCGAACTCAAGAACTAGTCGTAGAAACGGCCCGTTCTCAATGTCAACCGTGTACAAATGTTAGGCTAGTGTTTGGCGTGTTTCCCGACTATGCACCGGTACCGAGGGGATCAATGACGCTAGTTCCTCGGAGCATCTTCCATCGTAATACCGGTAGAACAAGGACAGCATTCTCACCTGTCGCCTGTGCTCTAAAGATTGCAATCCGTTTGTTAAGTTAGGAGAATCTACCAAACGGACCGCCCGTTTCTGCACAGAGTCGAGGGTTTTTTTAGGTATTTTGGGCTCCAGACCAGGCTGCCAAATTCAACCCGAGTTGCGACCATTATCTTTTTCTATTTTTCTGTGTATTCTTCTCTTTCATATTTTCGTTTAGATTATTAGTGTTATTTTCTTCTTCAATGATATATTACATTGATGGGAATAACCTTCAAATGTTATAATGACAGTTGTTCTTATAAAAAATTAGATATTTCAATACCTACCCACATGAATATAGGCCTAATCGCTTAATATTATAAGTGATTTTTTAATAAAAAAAAATTATACGATTTATCCAAAGAAACGTCTCTACCTCAATGACAAATCTTTTGTCATCTGTATTTAGGCAGATAGGCACCATAATATCGAAAAATTCAATCATAGTTAGCCATCTAGTCAAAGCTAGCCCTTAAGTTACTAGATCTAAGCACCGAGGATGCGATTTATGAATTGACAAAAAAGATATACTCATCTATCGATAAAAAAAACTAAATGTCTTGCCATATTCCTATATTTAAGAAAAGATTTCGACACCGTAAATCATAATTTACTCATTACAAAAATAAATCAACTAGGCTTCAAAAAAGACACACTAAAACTACTTTCTAACTATCCTACTGACAGAACACAAAAAACAAAAATTGGGAATAATTATAGTTCAGAGTCAAAGATAAAAAATGGAGTTCCACAGGGAACTGTGCTTGGTCCAATTTTATTCTTAATTTATATTAATGATTTATGTAATTTTGTAATCCCTGGTAAAATTTTTTCTTACGCAGACGACACGGCAATAATAGTGGATGGTAATCATTGGAAAGAAACTTTTTCGAAAGCAACTGATTGTATTTCACTGGTTTCAACATGGCTAAAAAACTACAAACTCGTTTTAAACTATAGCAAAACATTTTACTTACCTTTTTATAAAACCATTAAAAATAAACCTACAGACAACCTTAAAATTAGAATCCATAATACTATTTTTCCATAATACTAGTTGCAATCAAGAAATGTGCTTCATGTGCAACGAACTCACTAATGTCGAAAATATAAAATATTTAGGAGTATCAATAGATATAAATCTTAATTGGAAATCACATATTAATCAAATCACTTCTAAATTAAGATATCTGACCTACATATTTTATAGACTTAAGGAAGTACAAAACATTGAAAAATTGAAAATGGTCTACTTTTCCCTGGTGCAATCCTCAATCACTTATGGCATTATCGGATGGGGTGGTGCACTTGATACATTTATTAAGCCTCTACAAATAATTCAAAATCACATAATTAAAGTCATATATAACAAAAATAAAACATTCTCGACCAACTTATTTTACAAAGAAACTAAAATATTTAATATACGTAAATTATTTATATTACAAACTTTGAAATATGTATTTAAAAACAAAAATAATTTCGAAATAAATGAAAACAGAATGAGCAAAAGAATAAATAATATATTTTACACCCCACAAACCAATACTAAATTATTGCAGACACAGCAGTTTCATTGGTCCTCGTTCATTTAACCTTCTACCACTACAAACTCAAATGATAAATAAAATGATAAAATATGTAAAAGAGGTAAAATTATGGTTGAATAATGTAGATATTGAAACGCTTTTTCTATAAATTTATCCATCCTTCTACAACTCACTTTCTGTAATTTTTTTAAACTTTAGTACAATGTGTTTTCTGTTTATTTTTTTTTATATAACTAAAAAAAAAATAAAAAAAAATAAAAAAAAATAAAAATCAGTATGTTTTTTTCCATATTTTTATTTTATTTTTATAATAGCTGAAAAAAAAAACCTTTTTCACTTATTCTACCAATTTAATACTAACTTTTTATACTAACTTTATATTTTATATGTTTTTTAAGTCTATTTTATACTTTGGGTACTTGGAAATACAGTATTTTGTTTTAATATTACCCACACTCAGGTAGTGCCTTAGTGTTTGTTATTATATATTATGTTATTATATGTATACTATGTGCTATTATACATTATATGTACAAATAAATGAGAATAAATAAAGTTAAAAAAAAAAAGTTAAAGTTAGAAAAACTTAATAAAGTGGATACAGTAGAATTCCGAAAACATTTGGAACATAATAAGTCGTTTAGGAGTACTTTTGTATTTATCATGTTTGGTATTTGTAATATTATAAAAAGATAAGTCAGGTATGCCACATACGTCTGGTAATGTTATTTTATCGTGAAAACAAGCTTATGGGTAATGTAATAAGTATTTTAAGAAGACATTGATAAAATAAAGAATATTGTAGAAAACATCCAAAACACACAAAATATAAAACTTTCGGACAACAAAATTACATCCACATTTTTACTCCAAATATGCTCAGAAATAGCCCGTAAAAATCCTTCGAGCACGTTTTGTTACACCCTGTATTTTTACATCTTATCCATTTCCATTCAAAGCCGATAGAAATTCTAGTATTTAGTATAAATCTGTTGTTTACGCTCATTTCGTAGAATATCAATCAATTTGCGGCGGTGAATCTATGAAGAAAGGTTATAAAGAGGGCAGCCGGATAACGGACAGGTGTGTTTCTTGCTGCACTTAGGGTTTACGGACATCCGAAATTACAATTGACAGAAGCATGAAACCACAGCGGCCAGGGCTTTGAATGCCGTCCTCACCTCCTTAGAGAACATTTGTATTACTCCGCATCTGTCGCGCGCTTCAATAGGCAGTTCCGGTTCACGGAACCACCGACAGACAGACAATACGGCCAGACAGTTCCCCAAACTGTTACTCGAAACCAACCCTTAAAACACATCAAAATAGGGCACTCAGTCCTTTGCAAGATGGACCGCTATTATTATTAGTATTTCCTTAGCAAAACGGATGGATAAAATGCTAATGTTTCTCGATAACGACCCTTAAAACACTTTTAAATAGGGAGCGTAGTCCTTTGAAAGTCCAGTATTATTATTAGTGTTCCCTTGGCAAAAAGGAAGAAAAAAGCTAATGGAGTTTTTGAATTAACGGCACGAGACCAAGTAAGTGGCATCTGCTTCGACCTGTTAATATCATGCATTTTAATTGAGGTAGAAAAAATAATTGGAAATCAGTGATTCTAATAGCTCTCCTTGGTGGACTGTCTTAATGTTTATTATATAATTGCGTTTTCAGGCTTTCACGGCTCGTTGAGTGTGTGATTTTCTTGTCCAAGATGTGCTTGTACCTTGTACCTATTATAAAAAAACTTGATTATTTAAACTTATATTGATAAGGTGGCTGCCCACCGACCACGCAATTTACCCACGTTGATTAATTAACCAATTTTTTTATTTCTTCGCGAGTAAGGAATTTTCTAGGATCAATGTAATTTCTACGGAGTAATTACTACGATTTGGTATTTTCAATTTGGGAGGCAGGCATAGGTACCGCCGCCCCGGCAACCATTTATTGGATGACCAACACCTCTGCAAAAGGTAATCCCAAATGGTGACTTAGCTTGGGTGCCCGGGTTCATAAGTTGAGGTTTTTTCGGGTTTTGGTGGCGAATGTATCTGCTCACGGTAGTCCGGATCGGATGAGACTGATTGAAGGAGACTTCGTGACTTCTCCAGCAGGACTCTCTCGTAACATTGCACCGCAGTGGGAAAGATGGATGGATTCATACGTCCGTCACTCCCAGAGACACTGACCTCCAGATTCCTACCCACTCCACGTACCTACCTTTTTACTTCCCAGGAGTTCATCGCCTTTCTTTCCTCAAAATACCCTCTACACAGCATCCCCAATGATGTCATAGGCCCTGAGAGGAATTATTTTCCTCAGGGCCTCATGTGTGGAACTAAAGTTTAATAAAAAAACTAGGTAACTTCGAAATCAGACAAAACCATAACAATATTTCCTCACCGATGTACTTTTTTTATTTATTTATTTTTTTTTTACAATTTTTTAAAAAATAATGTGTAACTGTAACTGGGGTACCCCGCCAAAAATATATGCCTCAAATACTAATACACATTACCGTACAATTCATCATTAAGATTGTAACGGACGTGTTGAACGATTTGTGACGTGGTCACAGAAAAAAGATGCGAACCCAAGGCATGGTTGAACGTAACCACTGGTTTCCCAAAAATATGTGAATTCTACATAAAATGCTGGTCTTTGGTCTAATTTAAATTCAGAATACCATTAGGGGCCATCCATTAATTACGTCACACCTTTAGGGGGGGGGGGAGTAGAGAAGTGTGACAAGGGGTATGGGGGGGTCATCAGCTCTGTGACGTCACATGTAAAAATCTAAATGATTAAAACGCAAAAAAAAATTAGATGTAAAATTGCAAAGTATTTGACGTCACGCTAGAGGGGAGGGGGTCTCACAAATGTGACGACGTGCGACAGGGACGGGGGGGGGGGGGGGGTAAAAATTATGAAATTCGTGGAACGTAGCTCATCTCATCTCAGCTCAGCTCAGCTCATCTGCCCTGATGATGGACACTGTAACGCCGTCCAAAACGTTGGCTAAAGAAGGAGGTAGCGAAACACGGCATAACACCCCAAAAATAATAACAAAAATACTTTTTGGCCGTGAAAACCTAAAAACATACCCTTCGTGGAATGTAATTTATGGATGGCCCCTTATTATAAAAATAATCTTTTTCTGATGTTCTTACAGGTTTTAAAAAAAAAATTACTTTAAGTTTTGGATATTTTGTTGAAATTATGGGAATGTTAAAAATGTCCTCTGACTAAATGCAGAGATGCCGCAGAAGTTACTCCTCTCGGAGAACCGTTTTGGGTATTTTTTATTTGAGTATTGAATTTGCGACATAGATCGGTAGCGAGTTTATCGTTGGGTTTTCATAAATGGTTTTGCAAGTGATTTAATCAGTTCCTTTATCAGGGAAATGTTTGCATGTTTGTGTAGAATGTTAACCCTGATCCACGAAGAGGCATTCAAAATTAATCGAATGGCCTTATTTTGCAAGGTTTGTAAGGGTTTTTGAATTCGCGAATTTCCCCAAATTGTTGAATTCGCGGCGTTTCCCCAAATATGTGGAGCGTTTGAAAATATGGTTCTGATTAGGAGTATAGGAGTATTTTATTGTCTGTAGACAAATTAACTATTCTTAACAAGCACAGAGTAGACAGAACTTATGACTTGCTTAGTAGATTAAACTTCTTCTTAGATGCGTTTATTCCAAGTGTGTCTTGAATCTAAAAATATGTGCCTCACTCTGTCTGGCACAAAGGTATTTCATTATTTTATTACGATGATACATTTTCTTCATTCTGATCTTGAATATTTCACACACAGAAGCTATTCCTATCTGTGAATTCCATTTAAGCCTATGATGTAATCATAGATCTGGTGGTAAATGATAGATCTACTGTTGATGTGAACAGATTTTCTACCATTCAGTCTCTGATTTTTATCTTTATTACATAATACGCAAAGGTGCATCTATGGTATTTAGTATAATGCATGCATTCTTAAATCACTACTATCTATAATCGCACGCTGCTTTGTTTTTTTAACCATGTCTTCCTTTGGAATTGTGTTGGTTGTATCATAAAAGCGACGCTAACCACTTACGATCAGTGTAATATATCAATCTAATAAGCCTTGTACAGAGGATTAGTGTGATTTTGTATAAATTACATTGAGCTAAATATAAGGTGAGTGGAAACTGGCAGCCATCTTGTACGACAAACTTTCGAAATGGTTTGTATGCAAAGTGGTATAAAACGAAGATTCTTTTTATTTCATTTTTATGTTCGTAAAGCAATTATAACGGCTTATAATTTTTGGGGGTATATAAGGAGAAAGGGAATGGGACATCTAAGTAAAAAGTTTAATAAAAAAATACATTTTTCCACATCTTACCCCTCAACCCGCGGCTCACACTTAAGATATTTTTTTATTTTTATTTATTTGTCTTTATAAAGTTTAAATGCTTGTGGTTTTTCAATGCCTTTCTCACTAGTATATACCTGTGTCGAGACAGACATAGAGAAATATAAATGCGTACAAACATAGTTACATGAATACATGGTTACATTTTAATTTCAATACAATCAAAAAGAAAGGTAATTGGAAATGTTTATTAATCTTATAAAGAGTATTATAATCTTTCAAATGTAGGAAAAAGATGTAAAACAGATATTAAAATAAAATCACATGTTATTTGAAGAGATTATATTATTTTATTTTATATGAGTTAGGTCGTATGTAGGTTGATATTTGTTTTACCGATGTTTATAATAGTGGGACGACCTATACTTGCAATCCATCTCTTTGTTTCGTGTTTGTGAATTTGTATATATACTACAATAATTGTAATTAACTTAAGAAAAAATGTTTTTCTGCTATTATCTCATGGAAGCTCAGAAATACACAGATACCTATCTAATATATCAAGGCTAATATCTGGATTGTATATAGACAATGTTTAGTCATACGCGGCTTTGTTATTTTTCAAGAAATTGTTTTCTTGGAACGGCATTCTTAATACCTACTATTGAAGTTTTTAAGTCAACAGATTTTCTGTTATGTAGTCTCTGAATCATACATTACAAACACAGAAGCCTATTTAGTATCTAGGACAGTGATGAGCAAAACGCGGTCCGCGGGCCGCATGCCCATTTCATACGGCCCGCGAGCCTTTCTATCTTGGCTAAATAAAATATCAAAAATTACTAAACCAAGAAACTACTTATATTTTAATTAGCTCCATACAGGAGTCATTGAGGAAAATAATTCACGTCAGGTCTGTGTCATCTTTGGGGATACTGTGCGGAGGATCTTTTTTATGATAGAAAGGAGAGGAAGTTCTGGGAATCTGGAGGTCAGTGTATCCAGGAGTGACGGATATATGAATCTTTTACTCCCACTGCGATGCAAGGCAATGTTCCGAGAAAGTATTGCTGGAGAGGTCAAAAGGTCTCCCTCAACCACTCTTTCCCGACCCGGCCTGTCGCGCAGTTGGTGCATTGGCAGACGCATCCACCGCCAAGATCCAGACAAACCATAGCATTTGAAGGCAAATTTGATCTCAAGCACTGACTGGACGAACAGGACCACCGCACCGGACATAGCGGCTACCTACGGGCTACCTATCTTACAATCTACGTGAGAGGCAACACGACCCTTGCCGATATTATGTTTACGTAACTAGGACTGATTGGATTCATCGGCTTGATGAAACACCGGGTCACTGGAGCCAGGATGCGGTGGATGGCCACCGACAATACTGTGGTAAACGCAATCTTCCAGCACCAAGCGCCGCTCCTGAGTGAGTGCTGGGCCCGAGGCCTCGCCCTACATAATTGAATATGTATTAATGTTTTATTTATTTTTTATTTTGTTTGTATTTTCTAAAAATTTCTATAATAATATTCACGTTTTATTATTCTACCAATGGGATGAGTGAGATTGCACTATTCTTCACACATCTGGAATAAATATGTTGTTCTTTAGATTTTATGTCCGGGTTAAATTTTCCCCACAGGAAAAACTTAACCCTTCCACACACTTTTCTACAAATGAGCATCTATTCAATCCACGCTATGCGATTGCACTGTATAAATATAATCAATACAAAACAAAACAAGAAAAACCTACCTGAGACCAAATGGGAAAACAATTCACCGGCTCCAGATATTTTCATATCAGAGGGTTCGGCTCGATAGAACTCCTAACTGGACCGATAAATCCTACTGATCCCTCAATATAAACATTTAAAAAGTATTTCGTAATGCTACATGCATTTAATATGACTGATTTTTGCTATTATTATTATTATTAAAAGACAAAATACGTTAGGTATGTTTTTAGGTTTTCACGGCCAAAAAGTATTTTTGTTATTGTTTTTGGGGTGTTATGCCGTGTTTCGCTACCTCCTTCTTTAGCCAACGTTTCGGACAGCGTTACAGTGTCCATCATCAGGGCAGATGAGTAAATGATATTGGTGAGAGTGTTTACTTATGTGTGTCGAATCTATACCGTGCTGCCAGCTCCATTTCTCTACGAGCTGGTGTTAGAAAACATTCAGCATGGTTTTTTGCGTTTAGCTTTGGTGTAGCCGTCAATTACTGGATACCAAGAACTATTGAGCTTAGCTCCGTCGTCTCTGTTAATATTGATGGGGTTTTTATGGATTTCAATTGCCTCCGTAATTAGGCGTGCTCTATAAGTTTTGGGTCTTCCCAGGACTTCAGGAACAAATCCAAAGTAATGGCCGGTTTCGATTAAGTGCTCGGCGATTGCCGATTTGTCAGGGTGGCCAAGTTTACAAGCACGAAAGTGTTCCGAAATCCTTTTGGAGATCGTCCGCTCTGTCTGGCCTACATAGACCTTGTCACATCCGGAACAGCTGAGTTTATATACTCCATCTGTTTCCAGAGGAAACTTAGTCTTTGCCGACCTCAGTAGGTCTTGGATTTTTGTCGTGGTTCCGAAGACCGTCTTGATGTTCTCTTTTCTCAACAGCCTGGCAATTCTGTCTGTTACATTATGGACGTAAGGCAGGAAAGCGCAGCCTTTTGACTCTTGTTCACCCCTGTCTTCGTTTCGTGCTGATTTGGCTCTTATGATTTGCCTTGTCTGCCTTGCTGGGTAGCCGTTACGCTCCAGTGCATCGGTGAGTTTGGTCAGTTCTAATCCGAGTTTTGGCTCCTCACATATTCGGCTCCTCACAGAATTGCCAGGCTGTTGAGAAAAGAGAACATCAAGACGGTCTTCGGAACCACGACAAAAATCCAAGACCTACTGAGGTCGGCAAAGACTAAGTTTCCTCTGGAAACAGATGGAGTATATAAACTCAGCTGTTCCGGATGTGACAAGGTCTATGTAGGCCAGACAGAGCGGACGATCTCCAAAAGGATTTCGGAACACTTTCGTGCTTGTAAACTTGGCCACCCTGACAAATCGGCAATCGCCGAGCACTTAATCGAAACCGGCCATTACTTTGGATTTGTTCCTGAAGTCCTGGGAAGACCCAAAACTTATAGAGCACGCCTAATTACGGAGGCAATTGAAATCCATAAAAACCCCATCAATATTAACAGAGACGACGGAGCTAAGCTCAATAGTTCTTGGTATCCAGTAATTGACGGCTACACCAAAGCTAAACGCAAAAAACCATGCTGAATGTTTTCTAACACCAGCTCGTAGAGAAATGGAGCTGGCAGCACGGTATAGATTCGACACACATAAGTAAACACTCTCACCAATATCATTTACTCATCTGCCCTGATGATGGACACTGTAACGCTGTCCGAAACGTTGGCTAAAGAAGGAGGTAGCGAAACACGGCATAACACCCCAAAAACAATAACAAAAAAAAAAAAAAAAATACGTTGTTCGACCTGAAATTTTTTCCCCTTCGCTGCACAGGGTTTTTGTTGTTGTTGAGTTCTACCTATTAAGGGCATAGCTATAGTATTCACATGGGGGTTGAATCAGCCCCCCAAAATTGCAAGTATTTTTGATACGCTCTTTAAATTTCAGTTTGATAAAATCGACAAAATTTATTGGTTTGACTTTAAACTGGAGATAAAAGTTTTTCGCCTGCGCCCTTTAGTTTTTGCGTTCTGTGATAGTTTAATTAAATTTAAAAAAAAATAGGGTTTGAGAGAATATGAATAGCTTTGCGACACCACCGACTGCAAAGTTAACTACTCCAAGTTGTATGTACCCCACCCCCTGCAGCCCGCGAACAAATTGAAAATGGAATAATTGGCCCTCCGGTTAAAAATTGCTCATCACTGACTTAGGATACCTAGCCAAATCTATGGATTCTTCGCGTAGACTTTAATTAAAGGCAGCTATTGTTTTCTTTTTTTATCAATAAGTGAAACTTTAAGAAACCGGCATTCCATCCATTGAAGTTATTAAGTAAACTGTTTCTTCTGTAATTCTGTTTTATAGAATCCTAATCACTTAGGCCAATCTATAAGCATAAAAAATCATACGCTGCTTTTTTTCTGAAATTAATTAATCGACATAGAAACGATTGCACCGGTGAGGTTTTAAACAGATTTTCTGATATTCAGTCTCCGAATCACCAATTACATGCGTAGAAAACTATTAAGGTTAACAGGCCTACCTAGATAGATTGTGGTTATTAATTTATTGAAGGTATCGTGTATAGACTGTATAGAGAATAAAGTATTAAAGGCATTAGTAATAATAATAATATTAATATTTGGATGATTTATATAGCGCCGTTTTTGTGAAAAATCACCTCAAGTACTCCTGGTAGAACTTCTGTGACTTCTCCTTCTTTCTCAAAAACGACGCATGATATAGAAATAGAGGTTTCAAGGAAGCTCTCATCGGTATATTATTATTATCAATGTTAATGGCGGGTATGGGTACCTACACTCCTGCCATAGGTCACCCCAAGTGGTTCGTTACGTTTGGTGATTTAGCAGGGGTGCCCGGTTACATGGGGTGAAGTTTGTCTAGATCTTGGTGGCGAATGTGTTTATCCACCAACCGCGTGGCGGACTGGATCGAGAGAGACTGGTTGAAGGAGAACTAACTTAGACCTCTTCAGCCGGACTCTCTCGACATATTAGCGCCCTTGAGATGATTTTTCATGAAATGGCGATTTATAAATAAGCCAAATATTATTTAGTCTTTCACCGCAATGGAAGGGATGGATTCATATAAATTTTTTTATTTTTTAAAGAAAGACAAACATTCCCGGGTTACGAATAATCCATCAATGTTTGAAAATCTCCTACCACCATCACAGTAAGCCGAAAATGTTGCTTGAGTCGTGATGGAAGACTTAGCCAGCCGAGGAATCGAGCACGCGACGCCCGTTTGGGACCCAAACGCGATGCCCACTCAGCTACTGACCGGTCAAATATGTCCGTCATTCTGGACACTGACCCCCAGATTCCTTTTTATTCCCTTTTTACCCACCCTCATACCTTTTTTCCCAGAACTTCCTCTCCTTCCTTTACCTAAAAAGATCCTCCACACGGCATCCTCAAATATGACACAGGTCCTGAGGGTTTTTTTCTCAGGGCCTCCTGTATGGAGCTATTGAAAAAAAAATACATCTACGCGCAGGGGCATATTATGTACCTTGTCTGGTACTGAAGTCTATCAACGGAGTATATTTAATAGAGTGACCGGACAACTCAAATGATATCAACTGAGAATCTCCTTTGAGGGTCATTAAAAGAGAAAAAAATATTTAAAAAAAAAATGGTAAATGGGTTACGTTGGGTTAGGGTTAAGGGCTATATTAAAATTATTTTTTTCCTGGCTTTAAATGACTTTTAAAAGAGGTGTTGTGTTGGCTTGATTCTGGCTTGAGTTGGCATGGAACTATTTGATTGAAATACTTTTTGCGTTAACTGTATTTTTATGAAATGTCATCTCATTTTCAAAGAAATTAAATCTTAATATTCGCAGCGAGAAGGTACTTATTGGATACAATTCGGTCATTTTATATGTACAATATTTAACATTACTTACTCAGGTTTGAGTGAGTCGACCCTGCTGAACCTCCCTGTTACTTTGCTTTGAAAAATTATGGAAAAAATCCTCTTACTTTTTCCCATTTTACGAATGGTGCTAATCTTCTTCGAGTAGGTATCGCTGATACGAGATCTTATTGTTGTATTCCACAAGAGTCTACAGTTCTAAGTTTACCTACATATCGATGAAATAATAAGCGATGCAATGAGAATACTAGGTTTCATTTTGGGGCAAATTTTAAAAATATATCAATTGAAAATTGAATGCAGCTCAGGCCTCGACCATAATATGGTCGAGGAACATATTTTGTCAGAGGGTCAAAATATTTCGGTTTCGCATTAAAATCAAATTAATGGAATATTTCTGTATGTATTGGAAAATTCAAATTTTATAATTAGAAATAAATAAATAATTTTTGAAATATAAAAATTTTGCCTGGAAACATAAAAAAGTTTAAAAATGAATCCCCTTTCGTTTTTTCTAATTAAAACTACTGATAAGGAAAAAAATTAAAAACACCTACATAATTTATTTGCAAATGTACTATACGTTTTTGTCAACTTACTTTTTGGTTGTATCCTGTAAAAATAATTAATAAAAAATTCTCAAGGTTTCATAATTTTTTTTTCAAATTGCGGTCGGAAGCTTTGGATTCATGAAAATTTAACTTAGATTTGAATATAAAGCGTTGTATTTTTTTCTTTCTAACGCCGTTTAGGTCGTATATCTAGTAGGGGATACACATTGACTTCTATGAGACCTGTATTAGTTGTTCCGAAAACCGAACAAATAGACTTGACGGGTTAAAATATCTATGTTGCTCGTTATTACGAAGCAGATTAGAATACAATTCAACCGAATGGCTGCCGTGCTACAAAGTACATTCTCAATCATTAGAAAAAATACAAAACACATTTCTCGGTACATCAATTTTAAAACGAAAATTCCAATCGAATTTATAAATAATAATACACACCGAAACTAGAATTATCAGATAGAGGGGGGTTTTGATGTATTATTTGTGTAATGTACTATTATTTGTGTAATTCCTGATACATTATTTGTAAAAATATTAAATCTTTGATTGACAGCCCTGAATTGTTGAAACCAATTTGCATGAATGTACATTCCAGGCAAACTCGTAGCAAAGATACTTTTAAATGTAATAACCTTTATTAATTTTTTAACCAATTCCTGGAATTCATCGCCCTATGAATAAACATTGCAAACATATATACATTTGGTGTTGTAATTTTGCAAGTTTCAAAAAGCATCTGTCTTTATTTTTTTATTTGAAAGACACACAAATAATTATATCCATTTAACTAAATTCTAACTTTTATACATAACACTTTAAAAAAAAGATATTATAATCTTAATTGCAATAGTTTTATTTATTGATAAAACTATATTATTTATCATGTTATATTTAAATACCGTTATTTATTTTTAAATTTTAATATAAAAGCCCATTAGGGCGTTATGAAATAATAAATAAATTCCCAATTATACTTTCTGTAAATAAACTTGAAATTTTAATAAAAATATATACTAAGAAATGATTCTTGCTGGAAATAAACCATGTCAAATCAATTGCTTGTGTAATTTTCACATTTTATTTTAAGATTTCATTAATCAATTTTAACTTATTTCTTTATTTAATAGTTCTTTTTATATTAAAATGCACATAAAACGCATGCTTTGTATTTGGAAGTTTTCATTTTGAAGGGAATTAAAACGAAGGGTTGCGGATAATTATTTTAATCAAACTTTAAAAGATAGCTTTGAAGAATTTTCGTTTTTTATAAGGCTACGGTTAAGTCAAATTTGAGAGGCTTTTTTCTTTGTAATTAACGGGCTTGTATTTTGTAGTTCTATTAAATAATCGATTTTATATTAAATAACAATTTCATAGCTGTTCATCAATAATAATAAATGTTTTCGTCCAACGGTGACTTTTATAAGGATTTAATTAGGTACATTAATTATTTATTCTAATTTTAAAAAAATACATTCCTTCTGCACAGGAGACATCTCGACCTGAATGACAAAATAATATTCAAATAATACTGCCCTAATAATAATGTTCTCTGAGCCTCCAAATACTTGATAAATTATTTTATTCTCCCACCGCTAGATGTCAGACTCATTCTCAAAAAGCTTTTAGAGAATGAGAAAAAGCTTTCTGTCCAAAGCTGCAAACATTGTGAGAGCTTATCGATGTAAAAAACTTTTTAGTTCGATTCACAGAGTACTCTCCGTGTTATTCATGGACGATATTTGGAATGATTTTCATTTGAATCATAGATGGCACTAGTGAATATTAATTGGTGTTGGGATTATTTTTATTACTTTGTTGTTTCTAAATATTTTAGTGTAGGTTCTAAATAAAATTGTTGTTATTTTATTAACAGTGTATTTTTATTATGATTGAAAAAAAAACGTTTGCGAATTTTGAAAAGATTTTTGTCTTTTCGCACAATGTAAATGAGAAAAGCGTTGTTTTGATCAAGACAAAGGCTGTTAAAAGTTTGATAGCAAGCTTTCCATCTATCTCTATTGCTTTATGGCGTTACGCTGCACGATATTGTTGGAAATTTAAATCCCCAGCGGCCAATAGGAGAAAAGAACATAAATTCAAACTGTTCGAGGCGGCAATATTGGTTAATAAAGTAATAACCATTACCAGCTATAAAGCCACCCGCCCGCTCTCGATTCCGCTGGAAACAAGATCAAAAGGCGTAAAACCAACAGCATTGCGACCATTGCCACCATTGTGTTGTCGAAGAAGATTTTATGGGACTGTGTTACCGAATATTCAATATTAAAAATAAATATCTCCAAAACTACACAAGTAAGGCAATTACTTTTATCTTATACTGTATATAAATAAAGAAAATACAATTAAATTGAAATGCATAGCTAGCATTATAGTTGCAGTTGTATCATTATAATATAAGTTAGATATTTATAATATATGTTAGATTAGTTATTATAATATATAATGGTGCAAAAGTATCATTATAATATTTGTGAGTGAAAGATACTCTCAGTATCGCTTTGGTGTAAGAACACCATTGAGAAATGAAACGTCGCTTGAAATGGCTTTAGCCGTTTTTTGAAGAATAGATCTGAATAGCCAGATACTTCTTCACCTACTTTTATATCTCCTCCCCCTCCCCACCATCTTCAGCCTCACAAAATATCCTAATTGGGGATGCCATAGTCTCAATGGCTCAAAACAGGAGCTGTTTGTACTCTTGTGAGGTACTCACTTAATTTTTTTTTTTAATTGTGTGAGGAAAAAAAACGTTCATTTTTTTAAAACTTTATTGTTGATTTATTTAAACTTTCGATAATTTTTTTTTACATCTTCACATTACTTTTTCATAAATCAAGTATGTGCAAGGTACGTATACGTAAAACCCTACAAGTTGTAGGCATTTCCAACTCTACTTTGAATACATATAAAATCAAACGGACTGAGTCTATCTTTTGATGCAAAATTTTTCAGATAGTTACTTAATTAAACTATTTTCGCTGTTCTTATTGTTTATTTTCTTGTTTTGTTTTCGTTTATATTATAGAACATACATCGACCAAATATCGATGAGTGGCTATCTTATCTTAATTTGTATTTTTTTTATTATTTTTACATTAGTTTCACAGAGGAGGCACTGAGAAAGCAATTCCCCTCCTTTACATCTTTGGGAATGCCGCTTTTTTTAAGGAAACGAAGGAGGGGAAGATCTCAGAGGGAAAAGGTATGAGGGGTGGGTAGGAATTCGGGGGTCAGAATGTCCAGGAGTGACGGACGCAAGAATCAATCCCGCACTGAAAGGTAGAAAGGTAGAAAGGTCTTCCTTAATCAGTCTCTCCAACCCGCCAACAGTAGGTAGGCAGACGTTTCCGCCGCCAAGCTTTAGACAACCATTACCACATGAACCCGGGCATCCCTGCTAAGTCACCAACGGGTGACATACGGCAGAGATGTCGGTTATCCAAAAAAAAATCGTAATTAACGAAACTTGTTTGGTTTATCCTATGTTGATTTTACAATGTCCAATAAATAACTGCTTTTTTCCTAATAAATAAATAAGCAAAATTAATTTAAAAAAAATTGATTTCATTGTTTTGACTCTTTTTTAAATAAGTTCTTTTGTAAAATGAGTAATTGATGAATTTTTAGATTTTAAGATAAGTTTTGATGCTCACAATTAATGAGAAATACAGTTTTCAGTTTCAAAATCTTATCCTGCCTCATATAATATAAGCAGCCTATTAAATGCATAGGACAACCTTTGTAATAACTTTTTTTACTAGTTAACATACCTTTAGACGCATTAATTTTTTGTGGAAAAAATCAAATAGTCATAGTTTTTTTAAATTCAATATAAATTAAATTTAATTATGTTGTTAATAAGTTCTGCAAGGATTTTAGTTTTTTTTATTATTGTGACATCTCTTTCGGCTCACAAAGCCACCTTCAAACTGTGATTTTACCACCTGGAGATGACTCATTTATATGTTTCTAAATTTTGAATTTGAAGTTGCCGATAGAATAGTATTAATAGGCTTGCGTCTGCGTGGTTGAATTTCAGAATTCGGCTTCGAGTGCATGTCTGACGCCACACAGAAAATCTGTGTACGTGGAATTTCAAAGCAAGCAATCGCTGTAATTCTGTTTCGAATTCGCCACTTTCTCCAGCAGGTCGGATGGGGACGTGTCCCCCTCAGGTATAACTGCTACGAATTTGTGAATATGTGGTGTCTCTGCGGATATGGAAAGATTGACAGTAATATATATAGTTGTATCAAGCGGTTATATATTGCATTTGACGTCATTGCCTTGCTTCGTTACTTTGTCTAGGTGACTAGCTACACTGAATGATGGATTCGAGGAACGGGCTATTTTTGGAACCAGTTCCTATTGTATTTATAAATTGGTCACCAACACTAACTGGGCGAAGCCGAACCAAAAGCCGCCCGTAGGGCCTAGCAGCAAAGACCTGCGGAGCGGTTTTTTAACTGCTAGTATTGACTTATTATAGGTTCAACCGAGTTATTCAGAAAATAATTATCCTGATTAAAAAATAATTAAATATTTTACAATAATTACCTGAAGTACCCCGCCACAATTATTCTCCCAAAAACTCGGTTTAATCGGTAATAAATCAATTTAGGCACTTTCAAAATTGAGATTTAGAAAGCTATAAATAAGTCGTCTCAAAGTGGTACAACCACAGTTTGAAGATTGCCTTGTGAGCACAATTATGAAAAACGAAAATTCTTGCAGAACCTAATAAAAACATTATTAAATTTAATTTAAATTAAATTTTTTAAAAATTAAATAGACTTCTACGAATTAAACACAAAAACAATTAATAAATAATAGGATTTTATTTTCTTAAGTGTTTTTTTTTTCGTATTTGGGCACTATCAACAAACTTTCAAAAACATAAAAATATTTTCAAGTATGTAGCAAGTAACTATCAACCATTTGAGTAGAGAAAAACTGTTTATTTTCTTTCATTGAAAAAATATGCCCTAGTCAAAGACGTAAAGTAAGAAAGAACATTGCCGTTTATTTGGTTTCATTTCATGAATAAGTTTTTATTGTATAAATTCATATGAAAACTTGGAAAATCTAAATTATTATAGGTAATATTTGTAAAACAAGCTATCGATTTGATTCCAATAAATACTTTTCCCAATAAATATTTTTTTAACCATATAAATCAAAGTTGAAGACGATATTCGAGGAAACTCTGTTTATGAGTTGGTAGGGACTATAATAAAATATAATGTATCAATCTTTTTTAGTGCACACAAACATGTTTATTGTGCTCTAATATCAAGTAAAAACTTCTGAAGGGAAGGGACTAAATATTTAAACCCTGCGTATATATATATATATAATACAGGTATTTATTACATAATAGTTATTCAGCACAGCATACATAGTTAATATATTTATATTATTTCACCGTGGAACAAAATCACGATTTATTGTAGTTTCTACATACCTAAGCACGGGTTGTTTCAAAACAATTTGAACAATTCATCAAACTTTGAAATTAATTTCAACGTTCTGTGTAAGTTCTATCCAAGTTTTGTTATTATAATATCATTAAATGCCAGTTGCTTACTAACTATAGTTTCAATTAATATTAAACATATTTTGGTTTCTCTTTATTTCACAGCTCCATTTTCAAGAAACATCACCCCAAGTGTGCTTTTTAAAGTTAGAAAATATCTTACAACCAAAATTTAAATATCCTGGCCACTCGAAAAAAACTACGTTATATTTTTTTATGTGCCGGTGACTGTGAAAATCCTCAGATTTTTGGAATAAACCGCTAAAAATAACCGGATAAAAAAAATATTGTGCGAAATTACTGAAATAAACGCAGACATATCAACTTTTTATCTTTTTTATTTCTTTTTTAAAAAGAAAGACACACATTCCCGGGTTACGACTTACCCGACAATATTTGAAAATCTCCTTCTACCACCACACTACGCGGAAAATGTTGCTTGTGTCGTGATGGAGGACTTCGTCAGCCGAGGAATCGAACACGGGGAGCCTGGGTGGGACCTAAACGCGATGCAAACTCAGCCACTGACCGTTCTCTGAAATAATATCATGGTTTTACTTTATTATTGCTATCTTAGTTATATTTTAAGTTTTTTTTTAGCTACGATTTTTATATATATTTTTATTCAATAAATAATCGGATATACCTTTATAGTATTTAAGAATTACGTAATATGCTGCATCTATTACCTACTCCTATATTAATTAGATCATCTAGATTCCTATATATACCAGTCTCACCGGGAGATCGTACGTGACGTCATCGTTCTAGTTTCTTCTGTCCTTTTTGTTTTCAAACAAGGCACGTGAGAAGAAAGAAGACGAACGTCGATGACATCAGTACGAGTTCCCGATGGAGCTTGTTTACCAAAAAGCAGAGATTCGTGGAAAAGGTCTATACAAAATTAATGAAAAACATGTTTTTTCGGTAGGTCGGAACATAGGTAAACTATTGTAGAAGCCATATAGAGATGTTAAATATTACGCCAGTTCACGGTTAATCGGACCCTTATTTGATTTCACAAATAACGTATTAAATACTGTTGAATCAGTATTTTTTATAAAATCAAACATTAAATTATAATATTTTGCTTTGAAAAGTTTTAATTTTCAATGAACAAACATTTGTTCCTTTAATTTTAAATTTTCTGCGACCGATTTCGAAACATCCGCGTCATTTACTAGCAAACTTAAAACTTCAGTTTAGTCCCGCGTCATTCACTAGCAAACTTAAAACTTTAGTTTAGTCCCGCATCATTGACTAGCAAACTTAAAACTTTAGTTTAGTCCCGCGTTATTCACTAGCAAACTTAAAGCTTTAGTTTAGTCCCGCGTCATTCACTAGCAAACTTAAAACTTTAGTTTAGTTCCGCGTCATTCACTAGCAAACTTAAAACTTTAGTTTAGTCCCGCATCATTGACTAGCAAACTTAAAACTTTAGTTTAGTCCCGCGTCATTCACTAGCAAACTTAAAACTTTAGTTTAGTCCCGCGTCATTCACTAGTAAACTTAAAACTTTAGTTTAGTTCCGTGTCATTCATGACACGCATGTGTTGAAACCGGTCGCAGAAAATTTAAAATTAAAGTAACAAATGTACATTGAAAATTAAAATCTTCAAAACGAAATGTCTAGAAATTGTTACATAATTAATGCCCAAGAAATACAAAAAATTAAATTAGAAATCGCAAGGGCAAAAAGTTTCGTGCCGCGACGAGGTTTTGAATTACAAAAAAATTCCGTTGGTCCATAAATTTATTCTTTTGTTTGCTCCACAAATCGATCTAAAACTTGCATCTTAATTTGTTTTATTTTGATGAGATTTTATGCAAATAATGAAATATGAATCGAGATCCGAAGCCGACCCTGACTGAATATTTCCGAGCAAATCGAGCCAAGAAATAAGAGCAATGAGGTATGCTTGCCAATGAGTAGGTAGCAGGAGGAGACTTGCATATATTAAATTTATACTACAATCTGAATCGGGAAACTTCACTGAAGATTTGGTTAAGGATTCAAATTATGTACCTACACTTTGTACCTATCATGGAAAATAAAAAAAGAAGATTATCTATTTTTCTACCTTTTGTAGGTAATTGCTTCCAGTTTTGTATGGAAATGCTTGTCTTATTGAACCACTGAAAATTTTTGAACATTCTAGGGTTTTGTGTGATTTGAGATTTTCAAGGTTAAAAACATTATCGGACAACGTTACGGACGGCAAATGTGTAATCGAAGATTGTTTTTTTTTATTTTCTAGATTCTTATGTGCCTTGAAGAGATGAATCATTTAAATTTACTGAATTTAAAGCTTATATTCTTTATACAAATGGAGCGGCGTCAATTTTTGCCTCATGCGGGTATTTAAAAATATTACCTGGCTATTATAGTCTTAGAGGTCTTTCGGCCGGCAGTCCACATGAAACCGATCGGCCTTCAGTGATATCCTGCATTGTGTGTGTGGGTGGGATGTATGTCTGTTTTTATGCAAATTTATATCTTATGGGACCATAGAGAATAAGCATATACATACATATATACTACACAATATTATATATATAGATATATAAACATACATTATTAGGTTAGAGGTCTGAAAATTAGGAATACCTAATAGGAATACTAGGAATACCAAAGTAATGGCCGGTTTCTGTATTGTTTCAGTATTGCAGGGTCTTATTTTGTTTTTGATATAATGTCAATGCTCCGTTGCCGACGTTGGAAATTATTACGTCAAGAGCTGAAAATAGTAAAATCTTAGACCCAGTGCATGATACAAACACCCACATTATTAGTAATTTTGTAAGATTAATTCCACGGTAAGAAAAGCCACCGGTTAGAGCTTACATTCGTGTATATACAGTTATTGAATATTCTGTTATCTACGACACAAGTGGTGCGCCCCGAAAGTTTCAATCGCGCGGCATCCCCGCGAAGGCGATATTATAGATACTACAACAAGAGAAGATGATATTATGCAAAACTAACGAATATTATTTATGGATGAACTTTATCTGACGGAATGACTCAAGGAATCTGATACGCAAACTGCCGTCGTGAATCTGATCGGGCTTACCAAACTTTGTCTCCTCCGGCAAATAAGGTGCTATAAAACCTAATGTACCCACCCACCCACTTTCCTACCGGCCTGCGTACCAACACCCACATCTCCTGTCTTCTGGCGGAGCTGAGTTCTGGATATACGGCGGATCCGGTGGCTGAGGAATCAAATATGACTATTTGAGAGGAAATGGCATTATTATGGTACCAGGTACCAAGTCTTGGAACTTTTCGCGGATAACGGAGGGAACATGGAGCATTTTAACTTTTTTACCATCTTTATATTATAAATGCCTTCTTTAAATATAACAAAACTGCTTTTTTTTAAATATGACTCTTGAGTGGTAAAGATTTCGGTTAAAACCTAAACAATTTTTTTCTATATTTTTAAAAGAAGTACGTCTTTTCAACAACAAAAACAATTCTTTGTTAAAAAAATGCTAATTGAATATACGAAATCTTATGTTCAAAGTTTTGAACAGAGTTGGATTCTAAAATATTGTTGAGAGCGAACAGGAATTCGCTGTTCCGGTTCGTGAAATCCATCGACTCCATCGACTCCAACGTCCGTGATTATGAAACATAATAAAATAGAATCTCTCTAAGTGCAGTGTATATAAACAACTTTCATTTTAGAAATTTTTAATGACCAGCATCTTAAAATTGAGATGGAACTACACGACAATATAACAATAGCAGTCAAGTACAAATAAGCTTGTTTTCAAGCTGACGCGTATGTTCCACAGAAATCGTTATAACTCCGTTCTAGTTACATCCCTAAAACAAAAAATTAAATATCTATAATAAAACACGCTACACATCTCTATTCAAATGTCCACAAATATGGGTAAAAAGAACTTATTTTGTAGAAACAGTTTTCACACCAAATCGCATACGCGCCGTCAGAAGTGTTAATTTTTTATTAAATATTTTTGTATGAAATGGTAAAAAAGTGAGGTATTAAAATTGTTTATTATTCATTTGTACGATAAAATAAGCAGTTTTTTTTACATAATCCGTGAATTTAGTATCATTTTCAGATAAAACATCACGTGAGTCTATTTTACAATTTTTTTATGTTTGCATTCTAAATTTTAATATTTAAAAATGTTAATATTTATTTGTAATAATACAAATTGAAAGCTTATTTTATAACGCTTTAAAAACCGTTTTTAGTAATCGGCTACATTCAGAAATATTTAATTGATTGAGCAATAATTGCGAAGCGGAAACAAAACCAAATTTTTATAAATCTGACAGTTCGTTTAAGACAAAAAACTTGCATAAAGGCTTTAAACCGGAGAGGTTAAGATAATATTTTATAAATTCAAATATCTTAATAAAATTTATTTAACTATTAGAAAGTCAACTAGGCACGTTTTGAGAACATACAATAACTGAAAACCGCGTTATTATTTGGCTTGATTATTAGCGTAATAGCCCCTGGAAAACGCGAAGTAAAGCATGGCAAGTCATGAAATTTCGTTCAATGATGCAATTAATTCTAACTCTGAAGTTTCTTAAAATGTATTTCCATCACGTCTTGAAATAATATCCATTATCTCCGTCACGTTACACAGTTAACTCAAACAGTTAAATCTTAAGTTAAATGAATGACATTTTACTGCTAGCATACTTAAAGGGGTAGCAACTTAGGAACACCGGGGTGGAGTTGTAATATTCTAGTTAATGTAATTAAATTTCATTATTGCAAAAATACCTTTAATATTTAGGTTCAAGGTTTCAGAAAATTAATATAACCGTATATCGCTATTAATATCCTGAAACATAATATATTTTCTTTAAACAACAAATTATACCCACCGATCAAATTAAAAAATTAATCAGAATCAAATGTAATAAATATTTACATTAAAATTTCTCAAGTAAAATAGTTGATTGGATTGGTTGTCATATTAATAAGCGTTTCACAACCCGGACTGATAAAATAATTGCGGATTTGAATTTTATCGACAATCCGAATTTTTGGAAATAAAAATGTTTGTTAAAGTGTGCACCTTTTGCAATATAGACAAATATCACTCAACCTAACAAGTTTACAAAGAGGATATCCTAATAAACAAAACCGTACTTTTCAAAAATACAGCAAATCTCATGCAAAAATTCATGTTACCAATTCCGGTTTGTAAAAAAACTTCCGAGTCAATAAAACTACAAATACTTAGGAACAATTTTTTTCAAAAAATTGCCAGAAAATATAAGATCCTTTAACGATAGATTCAAAGAATTCAAAACACAATTAAAAAATATACTGAAAACCTTTACTAAAAAAAAAAATACTAATGAACAAAAAAAAAAAAATTTTTCTCTTATTCTTCGTATAAAATAAATTAAAAAAAACTACAAAACTAAAACAGCAATAAAAACAAAATTCTAAATGACTAAACAAATAATACCTCCTCTCATATACACAAGCATTTGCTTATTATGGGATAACATAAAAAAAATCTCTTCTAACCGGGAATCGAAATTAGTTAATTAAGATTGTTAAATATTAATTTATTATATTGTATCTTTTATTATTCAATAAAAAAAATAATATGCATTCGGCTCGAAGTATGTACCCATTTGAATTCTTAAAATAATTTCGCGGGGAGGAGAAATATTCATATATCCATTCGTATCCAATTCGTATCCACTTTTATGTGAATTGTAGTACTTGAAAACCAAACACGTATTTTTAAAAATAAGTCTTTAAGTTTAAGCCATAGTTGTAAATATGCTTGTCATTAAGTCACTAGTTTTGAAAGTAAATAAATCTTTAGCTATAATTAATCTTAGATGTAAGTCACTTCTCTACTTATTATGATAAATCTTATTTTTTAAATGTGAATACCGCACAAGAGTCTCAACAGCTCACAACCTCCTGGAACCAATGAGACTACGGCATCTCTTCAGTGAGGAGGGGAGGAAATGAGGAAGAGGAAGGTGGGAAAGTACCTGGCTAATCAGATCTGATCACCAAACATGACTAAAACCATTTCCAGCAAAGTGGTCTACCACCAAGACAAATATTGTGAACGAATAAACAGGTCTTTCACATCGTTGTAATAATTATTAAAAAATGGTTCTATGTCAGTTGATCTGCTGACAATTGCCCCCCCGACGTACTTATATACAATGAGCAGTCGGTTTAGGGAAAATAAGGTATACCTAATTACACAAAATATAACTAAGTGACCCCGAAGGGATGTACAGAGAGGATGTATCGCCAAATAACAAAAGTATAAAAAATAATTTCATTCATATACATCACTCAAAAGTCTACTTCTCTATATATTGTTTACACCAGCGCATAAATACTTATTATTTACCTACCATTAAACATTTTCAACGCACCTCTTAAGTTAAGTTATTTACATACCTATATATCATATTTAAATATATTTTTTTATTGTTGCAATATTGTAATATTTAAATATGCAAGCTCACTAGAGCTTTTTTTCATGTTGTTGCTATACCTTACCTATGTTATTATGTAAAAGCCGAATGGGGTTAATTTTATGAATAAATAAATAAATAAGTACAAAAAATCCACACCCTTTATAAATTCGTTTGATATTCATACCAACTTATTATTAAGGGTATTTTTGAAGTTAATTTGAAATTGGTAAATAACGTAAAAAAAAATTATTGTAAATATCGTTTCGGGGGGCCAACTGTCGGCGGATCAATTGTCGGATCACAAAAATAAAGCTTTTAATATCGTGCTAAAATAAATTTTTAATATCTAATATTAAAATAGGTATTTATCACCATATTAAGTATTATAATATTAAAATAAGTATCTTAATATTTGGTATTATAAAATAAAGTTACATACAATATTAAGTATTAAAGTTTTAAGTTAAGTATCATAATATTAAGTATTATGTATTTATGCATTATTATATTTAGTTAAGTATAAAAATACAAATTTTTATAATATTAAATATTGCAATATAAAACTAAGTCAAGTATTAAGTATTTTTATGTACACAAATAAATATGAAAAGAGAAATTTCTTACAATCAAACTGATTGCTCAATTTTGTAAGATTTATTTTAAATAGAGTATTACGTAAAAAGCAACAGATTAAACAGATTTACAACATGATTAAATTGTGAAATAACGCATTTCATTAAAATAAAATTTACTTGCGCACACCGGGATTTGAACCCGCACTTTGGATTGCTAGTCAAGAGCCATATTCCTCGACCATGTAGGCCGACGTACCCCGGTGTAAGGCAATTATATGAATTTCATTACACACATACTTTTACAGCGCCCTTGAGGTGATTTTTCACAAAAAAACGGCGATGTATAAGGAAATATTTTTTTATTAGTTTTGATACGTTTTATGGACGGATTTGAATAAATGCGGGTTATAAAACGAAGTACCTTATATATTTACATATTAAAAAATATAAATGATTGCCAACCTGCAATATTGACGCGCGTGTAAAATTTTAAAACATTTGAAAAATCTCAAACTTGTCTTTTTTCATTTATTTCAAAATAGTTAATTGAATAACCTTTACAAGCACAGGGTGTGCCAGCTACCAGTTACTCCGGACAGCCGCAGCTTATCTCCACGCGGTGTCTTTTCCTTAAAGTGCGAACGTGACTGTCATCTGTTTCGAGACTGCTTGAATATTCTCCGGCAGTCCGCACTGAGAATCTCAAGTTCGCCGGATGCTGGCCATGTTTTCAATACGGAAATTTTCGGTTTTAAAATTATAAAAACGTAGTACCTAATTTCGTTATCGAATGTGAAATTTTCACAATAAAAAACACATACATTTGTTTTAGACCACTTTTGTTTTATTAACACTCTACCGGTTTCGAAAGCATCCTCCTTTGTCAGGAGAATATTATAACTAACCTACTTGTATGATACAGAACATATTTTTTAATCGTTTATTAATTTGGTTATTCAAAATACTAGAATTATTATTTAGGGACTTCCTAATTTCAAGTGCTTCTAAGTTATCTAATGTTTTGCTTCTATCGTTACGGTGAAGAATTTTAACCCCTGTGTCCTTATTAAAAGTGTGA
Source organism: Glyphotaelius pellucidus (assembly GCA_936435175.1). NCBI lineage: Eukaryota > Metazoa > Arthropoda > Insecta > Trichoptera > Limnephilidae > Glyphotaelius > Glyphotaelius pellucidus. The sequence continues at coordinate 33,505,373 of OW386537.1, read as the reverse complement.
TCTGTGGAAATTAGATGATTTTAATAAAATAAAAGTGGTCTAAAACAAATGTAAGTATTTTTTTATTGTTAATTACGGTGAGCCACAAAGTTAATGTTTTTTACAAATATTTAAAAATTTTAGCTTTTTAAAGCTTTGAGGATGTTGTGTGAGTTAAACATTTTACGCTAACAATTCTTTTTGTTGCTAATATGGTTAAATAATTCATTACATTTTTTTTAATTATCACAACGAGAAGAAAAGTTCACTGACACAGAATGATTGCAAAAAAATTTAACTAAATTAATTAAAAAAAAAACATTTACGAATACTCCACTGCCCAACGTAAATACTCAACCAGAGCTATAAATGGTTTTGAACAAATCTTTTGAAATAATAAAGCCCTTCAAAATCAAACAGAAACCAATACATGAACAGAAATTAATACATTAAAAACTAAAGTAAAATCATGACAGATAAACGATACGATAATCAACTTGAAGAAATTGTAAAAACAACTCAAAACTAAATACTAACATTTAAAAACTATAAGCCCCCTCAGAACTTTTTTCCAGATTATTGTGGGTTATGTCTCAATGTTATGAAATCTAAATTTTAGTACGTAGGTAATAGAATATTATTAAAGAAGTTTAATTAGTAGGTAAATATAAAAAAAAATATATAGCTAAATAAAATATACGACGAAAACAAGAAGAAGAAAAGATCGGGAAACTCTAGCGTGGAGGACAGGAAAACCGTAACATAATTCTTATATTTTTCTTTATACTAACTTATATCATGTACCTACTAATGTTGCAGTACAAACTAATAAAAAATAATAGTAATTTAAAAATAAAACAAAAGCGAAGAAAACAGATGGCAATAGCGAAATTGGAAAACGCGCCGTCCCGGTTAGACGAGAGGTCTGGGTTCGAGTCCCAGTTGCGACCATTGTTTTTTTTCTGTTTTTCTGTGTCTTGTTTTCTTTCATATATTCATTTAGATTATAAGTGTTATCTTCTTCTTCAATGAAGAAAACAGAGTTCAAGTAGGCCTACGATCCGGAGGCCGATTGAAAATATTTTAAGAATCCAAGATCTTGTGTGGGAATACCAAACTACGTAGATATTTAGGCATGTCAGCCCATTTATACCGTTTTCAAAGCAGTAGTATATTATGGTGAAAATAAAATAAAATTGGCCACAAGGTATCTCTTCAGGTTTGAGAAAAATCATTTATTGAAGACGCTGCGGGAGTAGCCATGATTCATTGCAGTGGCAGGCAGACTGATGTAGGAGTTGTTGGAATAGCCATGTGAAATAATATGCACATACCTAAGTAAGTAAGCTCAGGGGTAGTTTTGTTTGTTATTGTATGTATACATAATACCTATAACCTTACCTTAGTGGGCTGAATTTTACAATTTTCCTGAAAGAAAACACTTACATGAACATGTATGTTATTGCCTTTCATCTGTTTATTTTAATATTCATGATAAAATATATTATAAATCTTATTGAAGCATGTAAGTATTTTCCTTAGAAAATGACACAATATTATCTACTTTAGTTATCCCCAAATGAGGAAAAAAATTACAGGTAGGTATCTAATAGGCGAAAATAAAAATAAAAAAATTCCGAAAGACCTCTTTTCCCTCTTACAGCCCGCTTAACGAATTTTCCCCAACACAGCAGGGAGATGGCCGATAAGAGGTAAGAGATGGTTAAGGGTAACTACGCAAGAAGGCACACGAGTTCTTGAAATATTAAGCAACACCTTTGAGCGCTACGCGAATGTAGCCCTTAAATTATGATGAATAAGGGTAATTTTTATTTACCCCCTGTCTCGGGGCAGGACGAATAGAAATGTTCAATTTGCTGGAGTAATCGTAGGGAAAGGGGGGGAGGGAGATGAATTCGGTGGAGGGGTATTATAAAATCATATCTAATGAGGGAGTTGTGGTGGATTTGAAAATTGAATTAGATTTTGTCGGAAGGTGTGCAGACAGATACTCGTGTACACTTTCTTAAGATCTAACATTAACATTAGATCCAGTGGTAGTTTATAAGAATTTAGGTATGTAATAACATTTTTATATTTCTTTTCGTAAAACAGTTTTTTTGATTTCCTAATTTATAGAAATAATTTTCTTTTTACACCCAAGAATACCGATTTACGTCTCTTTTTTAGTTAAAATCCAATTGATTTCGTTGATTGACGTTAGTATTAGCGCTTATTTAATTATTAAAACTGTTCACACTGACACATGAGTGACCACTGTTCAATTATAAAAAACTCAGTTAAAACTTACACATGACGAAGGAAATATCCATTTTTTTTTATTATTTTTACAAAAAATCATTACTGAAATAAAAGTTCGCTGAAAAGAAATCGGGGCTAAGAAATGATAAGAAATACAAAATCCCTTTGTGATATTGCCAGTGCTGAAAATAAACTACATATATATGCATTTTCACTTTACGATCGATATTATTTTACCCATATTTTGTGTCCGTACACAAGCAACACCGTAATTTCCCCAGCATATCAAATATATGATTTGAAAGCGTGTAATATGTATTGGAATAGCATACCTTGCCCCGGGCACCCCCACCCGGCTCCACCCTTGGCCGGCCAATATGTAAAATAATACACAGCAAGTAGTGGACGATCCCAGGGGAGTATTTTTCCAAAATCACTTCTTGATAACGTATTCTGAAATAAGGGTAGCCGCTCAATACGTTAGTCCCGGAGAAAATAAAACCTGTTTTGTTAGTTTATGGATTTTCGTTTTTTCATCCGATTTAAAATATTTTTTTCACCGTAATATGCACGTACTATGAAACACTAAAAACGTTATTTTTAAATTAGTAAGCAATTTGGGTTTTGATGTTGGAGACTAGAGCATGATATTTGTGACCGTTTTGGGCGACAACCCCGTATATTAAAAATGTGGTGCCAGGATAGGGTTGTATAGTGTTCTATCCTATCTGATCACTCTTGCTGGGAAATAAAGAAATGGAGAGTAAGTTGTGTTGTTACTCAGTAAGTCCAAGTCATCTCCATTACACTTTTCCATGTGGGTTAGTAATAGAAAGTCAAATTTAGACTTTTGAAATATATTAAACAGATTATAAATTAGCACGAAGTGTAATTTGAAGAACAATTTTCCATTAGTTTTTTTAATCTACAATGGTATTTCAGTTGGTAATTTGAAAAACACTGAACAAAAAAAGTACGTATCTTCGGTAACTATATACCTATTGCAGAAAAATATGGGTTTAAGGGTCTACTATTCGTATTTCGACCGATTTCTTACATACCTATCTCCCTTAAACATTTGAAGTTTTTAAGCTCTTTAAAAAATATATGTTATTTTTTAAGATAATATCTAGATGCGTTCCACGCCGAAACGCAAATTATATGAAATTCCCTCGATAGAAAAAAATCGCAAAGTATGCTCCGAAAATTATTTTAAACAAGTCTATTTCTTTTATTTTACAAGTTATATTTGTGAAAAAATTCACAATGTTTCTTTAAATGATACTTAAGATAAGTTCCACGAGATTTTTGCTATATTTTAAACGAGTCATGTTTTATTAAACTTTTTCGCAATTTTCGCTGCTATTTTACGACTTAAAGTATTAGCGCGCTCTGTCCAACATTCGTAATTACATATCTCTCCATCTTCTTCTTTTTCAGCGCCGTGCGTTTCAAGAGTGCCGCCTTAATTGCCTGATGAGTTGTGATTAACATTTTTCTTTTTTTTCAGCTAACTAACCATCATGCCGTTTCCCGCAGGGTCAGGCAGCGATGATGGACTGACAAAGTACTTGGTCTTGGCACAAACTGCTTGCTTCATTCGTATACTCGTACATACTATATTTTTAGAATTATTCAAAATATTTACCACCGCAACATTCTTCAAAATAATATCAACAATTTGTTAATTTGGTTTAATTAAAATATACTTCACTTAAATATCTCCAAATGTCAAATAGTTAGATTTTCTCGAATAAAAAAATCCAATGATCTTTAATTACAACATTGATAACAATGCTCTTGAGACATTAATACAAACTAGAAATTTTAACAATTTAAGGTGTATTAAACTGTTATATTTTGCTTATGTTGGAAGTCAGCTGGAGTACAATTCTCCCTTCTGGAATCCACATTACAATACTCATGTACAAGCTGTTGAAAGAATACAAAACAAATTCTTATGTTTTCTAAATTTTAAAATGGGTAATCCAGCAATTATGTTCAACTATAACATTTTGTTAAATGATATGAATATGCTCAAATTGTCGGAAGAATTTTCACTGATTTGATATTTTTATATAAAATTCTAAATGAATTAGCAGAAATTCTGGAACTAACCACCATGTGTATTCCTCTTTGCCAAGAATACTAATGGAGGGAGATAATTATATCAAGTCAATGGACATCTTCAATTTATCTTTAAACAAATATAAAATATTGTTACTGAGGCAATTCAATTATGTACAATAAATACTGTATACTTCTTATTATTCATATGTAAAAGCCCACAAAAAGGCGTTAATAAATGAATCTTCTCATGCGTACCCTTTTTATGCTAACTCTTTATATGGCAAGACTGAAATTTTTGTGTCATGTCTTCCTCAGGCTCCACCGGCATTTTCTACCGTAATATTTAAAAAAAAAATCATTCCATATATTTTTGATTTAACATGTACCTTCGTCATGTTAAATCAAAAATCATCGTTCGTATTTTTGACGAATTGCTGGATAATTTTTTGTAGTCAGACTTTCAAAGGAAACTGATAGATATATCACGGGATATTATTATTGTGGGGTTTGTGCAGCTCAAAATATTTATTAAAAACATTTTGGCACAAGATAATTGTCTTTCAAAAGATGATCTCAAAAATACCTTTCGAATGTTAGTAAATTTGAAAAATTAAGACACCTGCCAAAAAATTTAAGAAATGAAATTACACATTTCAAATGTCGAATTATTATTAGGTAATTAATAAAATAATTTCGTTACACCTACTTTATTGCTTCTCCTAATAATTGTTCCCACAATCATTTTCAATTTTGAAAATAAGAGCAAATTCCAGTTCTGTAGGCCATTGAACCGGAGTTTCACAGAGACAAGCAAACTCTCGGTTCTGAAAATGTATTTTTTCCTAGCCAATATGAATTGAAAATTGCATTGAAATATTTTTGTACGTGTGTGCCAGTAGCCTAGTTTAATTTTAATTATTATGAATACTCACCTTTCCAACTTTCTTCTCACCTTTCCAACTCACCTTCCTTTCCAACAAGGACTTTTTTGGTTCTGGTTTGAAAGATTTTCTCACGATTATTTCATATGAAAACTAATTTTACTATATCAGACGGTGCTTCTCTACTACGGGTAGGTATTTCCATTATGTAAATACATTTTTGTAATGTCGGAAGATCTAAAATAGAAATCATGTTTGACTTTCAATGAATACATTTTCAGCATTCTACTTATTCGAGCTAATGGCTTAATAACAACTACTAAAATAGATTAAAATATTAGCGAACATTACCAACAACGGCCAAAGTGACACAGTAGTTTCCCAGCATGTGCCCGCGCCCGCTCTCCGTTAGCTGTTAGCTCCACATGCTTTTGCGCCATTAAACCTTTAGGAAATTTGTTTTCCAGTGGTTGACAACCAGCATAATTCAGTTGGAAAGTTAGTTGCTGGCTGTGCACACCGCACATGCTATCGTTTAGTTCCTCGCGGCCCCGCCACTTCTGTCCCGATTGGGTGAGTAATTGGCGCTGGACGCGGCCGAGTAAACAAACCCACGTCAAATTACTTACACATGCATATTTTTTAAAGTTTGAGTACCTACCTACGAGAAGTGGTGATGTGCATATAAGTGACCCATTAAGACGATCGAAATATCACTTTGCGAAACATTTTAATGAAAGAATAACCATTAAATTATTTGTATTTTTACGGATGCACGTTTATCCCCAATACGACTTGTAAAAAAGATATTTTGAATCGACTGATCCAAAGAACAATGTCGAATGTGCGATTTTATTGTTTTGTGCTAGAGCTGTTCCGTTTCTGCATTTTCACTTTTTTGAGATCAAGAAATATCGTGTTGTTTTGATTTTTTGCATTTCATTTCATTTCACCAAAAAGAAACTTAAAATAAATCGACTAAATGATTTTAAATTTTTAGCAGATCCGACATTGTTCTTTGAGACCGTCGAAATAGTTTCTAAACATATTTCGTTACCAATTCTTTCGAATGAATTTATACCTATTATCAATTTTGAAATGGATATCTTATTAGGTCTAGGTACCTACCTGCCGCCCGTGGAATGTTATTTTTACCTAATTTTCTAACCATGTTGGATTAACTCTACTTTTTCTGTTAATTTGTTGGATAATCTGTTTTTTGAGAAGTTCATTTTTTCATTCTGTTTTCTATTGTATGTTGATTGTAGATACCATAGCATTAAAATTGTGTAAGTACCTACTTTTCTCTCGGTTTTTGTGAAAAAAATTTTGGCCAAAAATTGGCTGGTGATATTATCTGCGGTTGAAATATTATAACAAAATTGATCATAAAATATAAGAAATCGCATAGGCAAAAACTGAAATAATACTATTTTTCCCTTATAATCACGAATGTTTGTTAGAAGAAGACATTATGAACTTGATTTATTTGGCCAACATATTTGTGGAAGGTAAAAAGAGCAGCAGAGGCCGCCGCAGGGTTGCTCTTCATAAACATTTCCGAGCAAGTGACCCCTAATGTCGGCAGTATATCACAGGTTCATGGAATCTGCCGCGGCCGAGCGTAATAGATAGAGCTAATATTTATGAAAAGTTGCCTTTTTTCGCAAAAAAATATGTATGGAGCGTACGGCTGCTTCGGTTATTCCATATTGCTTCTTATCATGCGGCGGTCAGGACATGAAAAATTGTGCTACTACCCCTCCCACCTGCACCCTCCCCATCCCCGATCGCACCCCTGGCCGACCTCCCCGCTATACAGCCTCTCAATATTGAAGTAGGTATTTCAATTTCGGTAGCCAGAAAATCTTCTCTTATTCTGAAAGTGTAGCAAACTGTATTTTTATACCTAGGCACATCTTTTCCTTTTCAGCTTTTGAATAGATTCAATTTTTTTATTAGTAGGTGCCCATATCGCATTAGAGGTCAATGCGTGAACGTTAATACATCTTTTCACATATTTAAGAGGAAAATCCAGATTGTTTCATATTAAGTAATATGTGTGCCATCGTATCCATCAAATTTATTGAGCCGTTTAAATACGTTAGAAATTCAATTATAGAAATTACAGTTAGTATGCCATCGTATTAAGGCGCCATGGCCTCGCTCGAAAAGAAGAAGATGCAATTATGAATGTTGGAGAGAGCGCGCTAATATTTAAAACGATAAAATTGAAGCGAAAATTGTGAAAAAGTTAATAAAACACGACTCGTTTAGAATAGAGCAAAAATCTCGTGGGGGTTGTCTAAAAAAACATTCAAAGAAACACTGTGAATTTTTTCATACATATAACTTGTTAATAATAATAGAGACAATTTAGGAGCATACTTTGCGATTTTTTTTTTATCCAGGAAATTTCATATAATTTGCGTTCCGGCGTGGAGAATGTATAGATATTATCTTAAAAATAATATGTATTTTTTAAGAGCTTAAAAACTTTAAATGTTCAAGGGAGATATGCAAGAAATCGATAGAAATTCGGGTAGCGGCGGCTTAAGTTATCCGTCAAATTTATTGGCCCATTTAGAAATTCAATTATAGAAATTACAACTAGTTATACCACATAATAATTGCACATAGTAATCCAGCAGAAGACCGATACCCATTGATATGATTTAATTCAGCCCAGAGCTGAGCGAGTATATTTCATTTTCCAATCGACGAAGTAAACCATCCTGCCCCCAACTAATATTCAAGATGGTCTCCCGTAATACGAACAAGTTTTTCCTTTTAGACAGATTATGACACTCTGCAAATAAATAGCAATGAGACAAAGTGTATTCCCGAACAATATGCCAACACGGTCTACGTTTCCAATATCACACCAGGGACACTATGTGAAATAAAATATGAAGCAAGCTTCCCGGTAGTATGTACAAGAAGTTTCGTGCTAAAATATATTGAATTTTCTGACGCAAAAGTTTTTGAACATAAGTAAAGTGGAAAGTTTTCCATATTTTCTTTAGTATTTTTTTTTGCTTGCCATAAATTTTAAACAAAATTTTTGATTGAAAGTTACCAATATTTGGTTTGTTTTAGAGGCTACATGAAAAGATACATGTAAAACTATATGCATGGGACAGGACACATAAAGTAGTTGGCATTAATCAAATTGGCTTAACGAATGTAAATATTTTCAAAAGTATTAAGACAATTTGCAATGAATTATAGTAAAAATAATTACCGATTCTAATACAAGATTGAAAAGATCAAAAAACATATACCGTTGTTTGTAGTGTGAATGTTTTTTTATGTGATTACCTCACAAGAGTCTCAGCTGCCCCCGCCTGGAGCCAGTGAGACTATGGCATCATCAATTGGAGTATGTTGTGAGGTAAGTGGGGAGGGGAAGGAGATGGGGGAGAGGAAGGTAGGGAAGTACCTGGCTGTGGTTATTCAGATCTGGTCACCAAACACGGCTGAAGCCATTTCAAGCTACTTTTCAATTCTGAATGGCGGTCTTACACCAGGGTGATACTGAGAGTATCTTCCACTTGGAACGTGCCGCAAATATACTGTACATTATTTAAATGAATTAATTGTAAAATAACACAAATTAACCAAATAAAATTTATTTGCCCACGCCGGGATTCGATCCCGCGACCTTTGGATTGCGAGTCAAAAACTTTACAGTTAGAACACGCCGGCCGTCAACGTGATGCCATCTTAAAAATGCTGACCCTTTGTAACTTAATGTCGATGTTTTCTCATCCCTGTCAATCCATTTTAAAACTGTTGTTCCTAATCAAAAGTCTCTCGGCTGCTGAATGTCATATAAATCAGACAAGTCGATTTCGATAAGACTGAAACACAAGCTTTCATGGCTCCTTCGTTAATCTTCTGCGCGGTATATTTCAACACTATCAATATCCCTTATCATAAACGGCTCAACGCATATTACCGCGGCGATAAAATATATATTAACGCACATAATGTGAAATATGGATTTTGCCAATCCGCCGCTCCGCAGTGATTTCCATTTTAATAAAATAAAGTACCTACTCACCAGCAGTGGTAGCAATTGATTGGAAACTCTCCCGTCACATGCGTGATACTTTCCACGGGGTAGCTGGTAGTATGTACTATAAACTATTTCAGTGGCGGAACTCCACGGCGCAATATGGGTACCATGGCTTGGGGTTGGTACGGGGTTTATTTATTGTTTATTCTAAAAATATACTTTTTTTATATTTTTATTGGAATAACTCTTGATGGTAAATGATAATAAATAACTTTTGATGATTTTACCCATCGATGTTAAATATCTTTGAAGAAGAAGATAAATTTAAAAATTAAAACAAAAATATAAAAATATAAAAAAGAATAAGACACAAAAAAAGGTAACGGTCGCAACTGGGACTCGAACCCAGGATCTTTTGTCTTACAGGGAAAAATGTCTTAACCAACTTGGCAATTGGGACCTCTTACTTTTAAGTCATTTTTGTGAATCTCATATTTCGAATTCAGAATTAAAAATAAACAAGAGATAATAATATGTACAACTTAAAAGTAAGAGGACCCAAAGGTCTGTTAAATAGCTGGTTAAGGCAAAAGATCTTGGGTTAATGTCCCAATTTCAACCGTTACCTTTTTTATTTTACAGTGTCTTGTTCTTTTTTTCATATTTTCGATTAGATTTATTCGTATTATCTTCTCATTCAAATATAATTTTTTTCAAATGTCAATTTTTAATTTTGTTTTATTCGTGTACATAAAATTACAATATAACAGTTTATATACAAATACCTTATTAATGTATAATCTAGATACGTTGTTCAGTCACAACTTGTTAAAAAAAAAGTTGAGGGATATGATGCCTTGAAAATAGGATAATATTGAATTGATTTTGGCAGGAGGTTTATCGTGCATTAAGTACCTACCCACTTGGAACCATGATTATATTCCTTAATTTTTTACTAATAATTTAATTTCCTCGTGAAAACCGAGATATTTTGTAAGTCTTCACAAGCAGTTTAGTTTTCTGCTTAACAATATTAAATATTTTCAATTATTATATCGTCGCCTGTTTTTATAGCGACGGCGGGGCAAAAAATGATGTTCCGCCACTGACTGCAAGCTACCCCCGGGGCCTGGACGATGCGGTCTTACTTTGAAGTACGACTCCATTTACGAGATTAAATTTGTGATGCATTGTCGCGCTAAAATGAGCTGTCACATATGGCGGACTCGCGACCCTAAACTGGCGACAACACCCGTGTTGAATATTTTACAATAATATTTCAAACAAAATCTGAATGTTAAGAACATTTTGGCTGACCGTAGAGATCTGCTGTCGGGTAAACAATTCGATTATTACTGATTTCGGGATGATTTCATTCGACTGATGAATTTGGCGCCTGCAATATGAACATTTCAGGAAGCTAAAATGTGGTTCAATACTCAATAATATAATACCTACGTTATTATTATAAGTGCTATTACGACGAATGGGATATCGTCAAAAATACTTATTTCAATTTAAAAACTTCTTTAACACCATTGTGATTTGGAACTCGATGAAACGAAAAAGCGACACTGAAAAGAGACAAACATACACAGCTATAGGATTTAGCCTGCGATGAGATAGAATAATTGGTCTCCTCTTTGTGCGGTGATTCGTACCCTCCCCAATCTTGTCCACATTGGTTTTCTGCTGGAAGTTTCACTTCTTTCTTACCGTATTTTAAAAAAAGTGTCCGTTTCAAAAAAGGTATTGACTTATGAAAAATTCTGTCAAGCAATAAAGTAGGAACCTACCTGTAATGTGATATTTAAACAGAAAATTGTTTTATAAATTTGGTTTTAAGATAACCCGTGATTTTTCACGGCTCTGCGCTAGTATTGATAATAATTGCATCGTGATAAGCAAATCGCAAACGACCCCAAGACGATCAAGTCGGTCTCCATAGCATTGCAGTTTGCCCATTTGACTTTAGAAGTAAGATTGCGGATTCGATTCCATAATTATCGATGTCGATACATTATTGAGGGTCCTTGTTTATTAAAATATTCCGGTAGTTTAACCTCATCAATATATAATTGAATACTTACTTTACACCGTTTTTCATGCTCATACCGCGAAAATTTGCGGGAAAAACTGATTGAAAATTAAAATAAAAAAAAACCCATCTTTAAGGTGATCCAATAGTCCAGAGAAAAATCGGAATCGGAATTCACGCCCCTTTGTGGGAGGAGTTTAAAAATACTTGAGCAAAAGCTTTTGGAAAGGTTGGAAAAGGTATTTGAGAATTTTTTTTACAGGTTGATTTCGTAAAGGCCTGTAAAAAACATCTCCTTTTTAACGCATTTTTTATTGTAATAACAAGGAAATTTAAAATTGATTTTACGGAACCAAGCGACGAATTTGAAAATCCAAATTTGTCGAATAACAACGCGAAAATGCATATTTTATTTTGTTTTGTGAAGTTCGGGCGTAAATATCAATTTTTTTTGCGATTATTATAAAAAAAACTGAATATGCTACCATATATACATATCTATAAAACCATATCCGAAAAGGGGTTTATAAATAGTAGAATTTGCACTTGAAAGTGTTTTTTATAGACCTAATTCTTTATTTTTTTCTAGGCTCATAAAAAAATGACCGAAATTTTTAAGCCACCGCTATCCGAATTTCGACCGATTTCTTACATATCTCCCTTAAACATTTGAAGTTTTTAAGCTCTCAAAAAAATATATATTATTTTTGAAGATAATATCTTGATACTTTCCTCACCGAAATGCAAATTATATGAAATTCCTTCGATAGAAAAAAATCGCAAAGTATGCTCCAAAAATTATTTAAAACAAGTCTATTTCTATTATTTTACAAGTTATATTTGTGATAAAATTCACAATGTTTCTTTAAATGATACTTAAGATACCTTCCACGAGATTTTTGCTCTATTTTAAACGAGTCGTGTTTTATTAAGCATTTTCGCAATTTCGCGCAATTAGCGCGCTCTTTCCAACATTCGTAATTACATATCTCTCTATCTTCTTCTTTTTGGGCCGGAAAGCGCCGTCTTAAGGAACAAGATATGTTCTACACGCAGTATTTAATTGAAGCATCTATGATACTTCTAAGCGATCAAATTTTCAAAAAAAAAAATACATGATTTTGTATGATTTTGCATTATTTCGCACGGCTTCATCTAAAAATCATTTTTTTCTCCCACTCGGGGAGCTATTCTATGTCTAAAATTTTAAATGTGAGGGTGACCATTTTGTTATCCGAACAACTCGCAATTGATTTTTTTTAAAAACTATATTAGGATTTTTTCTTCGATTTCCATGAATATCCACCATCCCCCGAATTTCGCAATGTGAGCGTGGAACACAGTGTGCAATAAAATTTGAATATAATTATTTTATTAGGTTCAAAACACGTTTCTATTCCAAGCAAATCACTGCTCACTTGATTTTCGGCAACAAATCACAGTAGGACGTCTGCTGGTCTATTGGCAACGTGGTTTGTAGATATTAGCCATATTGTGTATCTTCTGATCTGGCGCGCTCTCTCCGATGACAAGGATTTAATCAATTAAATGGGTAATGATCGATGACTGCATTACGGTGATGTTGCATTAAACAAATATACTAAACTTGATGACTAATATAAAAACTTCCTCGATCTTTCCAAAATCACTTTGTACACAATACACTTTGTGGCGTCTTTTTAATTATATTAAAACAAATCACTTTGTTACACACCACTTATTTAAGCAAAATTATCAACATGCTTCAAAATCAATGATTTTTTGTAAGAATCAAATAAAATTAAATGTTTATTTAAGAATTTTTTAAAATTTTATCCTGACGAAGAACATTGGTTTTGAAACATGTCGATAATTTTGATTAAATAAGTGGTGTTTTACAAAGTGATTTGTTTATATTCAATTAATGTAATACACTATGGTGTGTGGTGTAGATACTACTCACAAAGCGTAAATACCTAATATCTGTGTGGTGTATGAACGACAAGAAATGATTTTATTTTATTTTTTTAATTCGTTAATTAATACCTCTACTTGCACTTTTTTTAGGGTGAATTGCCTATTTCAAAATAAAAATCATCAGATACTCGTACATAGGAATGCTCGCATCTAAATTTAAAACCATTTAAATTTCACCAAAATATTATAAATTAACATAGGAAGTAATAATTAAATAAACATGCGCAATAATCGTATGTTGTGTGACCAAGTATTTTGCAAATAAAATTAAATCCCAATTGTACCGTCGGTTTGTATTCGTGTTCATCTTTGTACCTACCTAAGAGTGCTGTTCATCCATTTCAGTTTACATCCTGTTTTTCCCTCTTATTCCTATACCCAAACATCTTTTAAGCCCTTATGTACTGCTCACATCTTCTTCTTGATATGCCCATCGGAGGTTATCTAACATTCGCTCTGAATACAAAACTGTATTCGAGAATACGACGGCCTTCGCAGCGCTGTGGTCTGCGAATTTGAATTTGATTTTGATTTGATTTGATGTCTTTGGTTGTCACCAAGAATTATCTAAAATTTATAACAAGCTGATTCCCGGCGTGCGTTGCAATTCAAAGAAATAAATTGTTTCTCCCTGCATGTTCTTTCCCGTGCGTCCCCGTTCCCCTCCCGCGTCCCTTCCCCTTCCACACCACCGTCCCGCCAATCCCCATCACGCGTTCCATATATTCAGTCCCAGTACATTCAGTTTTCAAACAGCTCGCGTGCCACCTATTAATTTTTTTTTTTAATTAAAATTTTCATTTTTCATATAATTACAAATATTCATTTTTTTATATTATAAGAACAATCAAATATTTTGAGAACAATCAATCAAATTTGTTTCCCAAAGTAGTAACCTATTTAAAATATCTATAATTCTTGATTCGATTCAAATTATTATGTAAGTACTTCTAATTAATTCATTAATTTAAAGAGTTTTGAAAATAGAATTTTGATTTAATAATCATTGTTTTGCAAAATATCATTCTCAAATTTTTGGCAGTTTCGCAAGAATTTTAGTGATGATTAAAAAACTTTTCAGATGTATTGTCACATGGTAATAATCCAGATACCTTCGCAGGGTTTCAAATAAGGTATTTTGAAAGTTTAAAACATTTCCGATAGCGATAGACATCTCACTAATCCCTAAACCATTTGATTTTATATATATAGATTAGGTAATTATTGTCTTTGATTTTAAGCGCTCATTTGACTTTTAAGAAATCGAACATCGAAAGTTCATTCGTTTAATGATACCGAATGAAATTATCGCATATTTAAATACTGTTTAAACAATGAAAGCTGTCCTGTACATATCTCCGTAGGAAAAGCAGTTCTCATATACGTATATATTAGAAGGAGTAGGAAAAATGCATACGATCGCATATTTTTGGCATTATGTCGTCTCAAGGAGTATCACCACAGCTCCTGGCAAATAAATGGCCGTTTCGGCAATGTGTTATTTTTTACGATCGCTACGAGATGCTTTTTATTTGAAAATACGTACATGCAAATATCCGAGGAGAAATATTTTGGTGCCAGATAGAATTGTGGGAAGGTTATTGACATTTATTGTACATATTTTGGCGAAGGAGTTTGGGTAGCGCTTAGATTCAATATTCGAATTTATGAAATGTATTCCAAAGACAATCTGATTTGGAAAAATCTAGCCAGAAGCATAAATATGAATACGTTACGATGGTTATTCATTGATAGAACCATCGGTAGGACGATCGGCTGCTAGTCTGATAGATCTCTGAATTCTACAGAGGGTACCGGCTTTCTTAAATTTTTGAGAGGACTGTTTTTTGACATTAGAATTGAAATCTATACTAATTTTAAACACCTCATACTTCTGGATTTTTAGTATTTTTAAGTGGGAATGATTGCCAATCCTGCAGGCCTACATTTAGGTAGGTAGGAAGGTTACAAATGATTTTTTTTTTTTATTTTGACGTGAAAAGCGCTATATCAAAAAAAATATTATTTGCTTTTGGTTACAGTGTTTTCAAGATGGCCGAGCTATACCCTAATTATCTAGTCAAGATATAATATGTAAATCTAATAATTGAACTTGCCTACATAATAGTTTCGGCAACATTCCATTGCTTTCTCTAAAAGCTTTAACATAAGTTCGTAAAATTATAATTTTGTCTGATATAATGAACTTAGAAAAAAATAATATGTGGTATTTTCGGAAGCCAGGATTTATTATATGCATAAGCAAACAGACAAGCACCGTACCAACTACAAGAACACACACAGTCGGATAAAAATTGTGTATGCATCATTTACCTACTGATTTATCATGCCAATCCCGCTTTCGGGGTGCAATAAAGAAGGAATACCAGATAAACATAATTTATTTTGTTTCTGATTTATTTTTCAAGCAATACGAAAATATATGTATTGTTGTTTGAAACATTTACAGCCTGTCAACAATTATTTCATTGATGAAATTGCCAATGTGATAGATATTAACACTCCAATAAAAATGTTCGTAGCATGCGTATATTGAGATTTAATTATTACTAGGTGGAGATGCTACTAGTGAAAACACAAAAGTAATAATAAGCAATAAAATACATAGTAAGTACACGAATTTTGTTTTTTTTTTCAAATTTCGATATTTTATATGAAGATTTTCATTTCAGTGTATTTTCATACAAAAAGTTGAAATTTGAAAAAATAAAATGAAATTCGTTTCAGCTACAACAACATCAATAATGTCGTATTTTTCAATCTTAGCACTCTAGCATACTGAAAACTCACCTACCAAACTAACAATGTAATGAGAGAAAAATTATGCGGGAACGATGTGTGAATCTGATAATTTTGTAAATGTGATTAATTTAGTATTACATTCTATAAATAATAACATGTACCTACCTGATATTTATTTATCTATTAATTGACGCCCTATTGGGCTTTTACATATCAAATACAAATTTCTTTTAAAACAACGGTATAACATAAATAAAAAAGATTACAAAATATATAAATAAAGCATAAACTCAATTTAATAAATAAAAATATAACTTATGCTAAATCCACATGGATAACTTTAGAGAACTCATAGGTACAATACATATACCTGCGAGCAGCAAAAATATTTAAAAAAAAAAACAAATTTTTACTTAATTACTCGTTGTTTGCATCTAGAATAAAAACAAACAAAAGAAAATCGAAATAAAATAAAATGATTTCTCATTCAGTATTTACATCTAAAGAGTGGTGGACTAATTTGGCTTTAAATGTATCGAAGTTTAAATAAACGCGACATCACATAGTTCATTGCCCAACCTATGTATTCTTTCTAACACAGAATTCACAGCGAAGTTATTGTTGTAAAATAAAATATTTCGCCTGGTGTATTTCGGAGGTATATGCATAGATAACAAATTTATAGCGTCAGGGCAGTCCAACCTTGAATGAACAATTTTATACAATAAAAGGAGATTAAATATTATTCGCCTTTCAGATAATTTCGATAAGTTAAGTTTACATAATTGAAATAAATAAATAAGAAACCGACGTTACACCGTGGGCCCAGAGTAAAAGCTCTTACCCTTTTGACACTGTGGTCATGATGACTTGAAATATTAATAATTAAAAAAAATAATAACGTAAATCCAAAGATATTCTCCGAAACAACACCACGATCTCGGGGTGCGAACATCCATGTAGGGGTGAGAGGGAGAACCGAATACAGTCGTCATCTCTCGCCGTCCCCGTCAATAAATCCTGAATCAAACGAATGCTACCAGTCTTATCGAATTTAAATACTTATTCGATCAAACGCAACCAAAACAAGCTCCAATGCCAACGGTTCACTCGAAAAATATCAAATGTTTCTCTTTTAAAAATAAAATGCTTGCGTAAAACGTGAAATCATTATAGGTAATATATTTTGTTTCTGGAAAATTATTGATTCGTTGATGGTGTGGTCCATTTTTCGGATACCGAAATTAATTTTATCGTTTAAATATTGATTAGCTTGTTGCCGCTTTGAATATAATATCAGTTGCGTTATCAAATTAAATGTTTGATCGAAAACTGGACATGTAAACTTTTATCAAAGTTTTTATGGAGACCTATGAATTTTTGTGTCCTTTCGATTATTTATTTTAACAAGTGTGTACCATCTCATCGTATGTAGCATTGTCTGTATTTCAAAACCTAAGTATGATTCTTCCTTACACGTACCTATTCTGAATGGGATATTCCTAAGTATTTCTAAAAAAATGACGATGTGTTCGCGAAAAAAACAATTAAAATTCGTTAGCATATAATTCTTGATTTCAAAATTTCTCCTTATCTCTCAATAAACTTTCTTCCTTTTCATCATTATGTATCTTACATTCTTTAGTCATATAATCGTTCTCATCACAGACGAAATTAAAGTACCTTTTACTAACGTATAAAAGGTACTTCAACCAAGTAATTATTTAATCTAACATACCTTATCATTTGTATCATATTGTATTGTGTATGTCTTAAAAAAAATAGCTACCTAACTATTTAACGTAATTTTTATTAATCTTTACTTTTACTTTTTTAAATTGAGCAAATAATATTGTTTTTGTATGTGTCGCTATAAATAGAGTAATATATGCATTGCAGAAGCTTCATTCACCTATCAAAATGTCGATTGGAATGAAAAATTGCCCTTCATGTCTGAAACCTACCCCCGTGAAAAAAGCACCCCAGAAGCCGCGGGCAGGCCAATGTGTTTAGTTGGTAATTGCAATTCGCGGCGGATACGTCATTGAATTTGATTCCAACAGCGAGAGACAAAATCCACTTTGCCGCCTGTTTTAAAGCCTCCAACCTTATTCGAAGCTGAGGCGTGTTGTTGTTCTCCCACACACCTATTTATAAAATCACCCCTTAAATGTTTTCTTGTACCTTTTTCTCTCTGTCAACTGCCTTCTCTGCGGTATAATAATTAAGTAATATGTTTAATTAAAAGTATACATATTAGTTTCAAGCTACGATTATATATTTTTGATAAGATGGAACGAACAATATGGCATTTACGTTTTTGACTTTTTTAAAAAACTTTTAAATGCTTTACAAAATATCGAATTACAATAGTGTTTTATACACGGTTCAAGTTAAGAATAAGTTTTCATACTAAGCTACCTTTTATTCAATACACCAAGGTAAATTTTAGGTTAAAACAATATTTATTACTTCAAGATGAAATCACGTACCAGTTCTTGTACCCAGTTTGTCTTATATCTAAATAATAATATAAAAAATCTTCTTTGTGCATTTGAGTTAGAAAGTTACAAATAAAACGACTTTATTTTTATCGTAGAGTAAACAATGCGTTGGCTTAATATAAAATACACGTATAATTCAGCTAAAAAATATGATGCTTTTAAAATATCGTTAAAACTTTAAATAATGTTTGAAAACGTTTAATTGTAGGTATCACGGTATTTTTCGTGTCGCAGTTCCGCCGCGCCCTGAAAGATTAACAAAGTATGATAAAGAGCTATTGAAGTATGGAGAAGGGCTGTTACCGCCACCAAACAACAAATTGGAAAATGCAAATGCGGTGGCTCGTTTAACTTTAACAATTTGTTTAGAGGTGTAACAGCAACAGCTATACTTCCCTTCTACCATACACCAGCCACCCCATCCCATCGCCCACTGCTTCTGTTCTCCTGCTACCTACGCAACGGTACAACTCTGCAAATTGAAAGTTTTCGTTAGAACTTCCGCCTTTATACATAAGCCACAAACATTTTTATCAGGTAACATCATTGACCAAATACGAACTTGCTTAGTTTTGTAGACAATGAATTAAAAAAAGGAAACTTAATTTTTTTAATGTTTTACGTTTTTTGTGTTTTTTGTGTTTGTGCAATTTTCACAGCTCGCATAGTCCATTGAGCTTTAATATGTAAACTAAATAAAACTAGACGCCAAATTGTTTGTTCCGTATTTTTAATTGTTGAATTAAAAATATACTTCCTGAAAAAAGAGAGATAAGTGATGAGTATGCACCTACTTTTGAAATGGAAAAGGAGGAAGCGAAGGCGCTCAATTTGCTTACCCTAACTGTTTGCTTCTCGTCATCAGGACAGGTTTTGCCAAATGACATAATGTAATTAGATATTGAAAATATTTTTTTTCCAGTGTTCTAAGTCCCAGGATAATCGAAAAAATACTTGGTTCGTAAGTCATTTTTTTTTTTTACATGAGCTCCACACAGGAGGCCCTGAGGAAAATAATTGTATTTTGTTTTATATTATTCGTATTATAGATAAAATAAACGAGACCGAAGTTCTCATTTTGATCCCCTGTATTGTGGCCACAGGGTTGTATGGTGGTGGGAGCTCGTGGCGCCTGCGGGCAGTTTGCAAGTAGAAAGTAAACCTCAACTTAGCAGGATACAATATCTCCTGTGAGTATAGTCTGTTCAGCTAGGATTAAACTAATATAATCTATTGTTTTCATCGATCAATAAAGCCCTTTAGAACAATATAACACATTCGTTGTTTGCAATGACAAGTCCTTGGTTGAATATTAAAGGCGTTTTTTTCAATGGATCGGTTTAAAACTTAGGTATCGAGAACACATGTTGGTTCAGGAGCAAAATCACCACGCTTTTCCTTTACGATTTCTACTTAAAATAATGTGGGTACCTATGGTACGGTGGGCACCTCACATGGTAGAGTACCTACCATGCGAGAAAATTTTCGTAAAATATAGAAATGGAATGTCTTTTCAAACACCTCCCAAAAATAGATATAATAATTGTACAACACTACGAAGGTAGGTACTTTTGTTCGTCTAATAATTAAAAATTCATTATTGGTGCATATTTTAATTGTAATCGTTTAAGTACATAATTAGCAAATAAACATCTTGTTTTTAAGTAAAAAAAGAACCTGTAACTCTGAATACCGTAGCAATGATCGAAACAAAACTGAAAGCATTTGACGGAGGTCTCTCTCCAAAGGAGCGTGTCAGAAGGCTCTTTCGAAAAAAAATCTGTTTTAGATAGTTGGATAGGACGTTAAATTATTACTGGAAAATAAAAGTATTTTATTATTAAACACGAAACGGATCATACCTTAAATTCAGTAAACAACATTCTTCCCGCTAAAACTTGTGTTGGTATTAGATTGGAAGCAAGTTTTCCGGCTAAGTGCTTTAAAATGGTTTTGAGGACAACGTAGAAATAGGAAGTGTACAATAACACAATTGTTAAGATTGTTGTTCGCCATAATTAAATATGTGTACTAAACTTTAGAGGTCTTTCTTGTTGTTTGTTAATCAGATGGAAAACTTCATTTGAGCGTGCTTACAAAATCCATATTATTGGATCCGCTCATAAAAACTGCAGAAAATATATTATACATGAAACTATGGCTATTTAGTAAGAATACATTAATTATTATTGTATCTTTCTTTCAATTTTTTGTAGTAGTTAGACCGTAGACTATGATTTTTTAGGGATATCTAACTACCTACGCGATCGCAGAATTTTTTTTTCAGATCGATTGTAGGTGTCTTAATGATTAGAATATTATCTACTCGCAATAAGTTGTTTAATTTTTTTAATCGGTGGAATAAGGATCTCCAGTCATTTTTTAGGTTGAGCCTGTTCCGAAGTGGCAGAAATCAAATTGAATTTTAATATCCTAATATCTGACGGCAACCGTGATCAAGGGGTAAGGCTCTTGATCACTCGAAGCTCTCGAATCCATAAGGTATTTAATTAAAATAAAATATAGTAAAATATTTTTGCGGCACGTTTCAGAGTAGAAGATACTCTCAGTATCGCCCTGGCGTAAGACCACCATTCCGAATTGAAACGTTTCTTGAAATAGCTTCAGTCGTGTTTGGTGACCAGACCTGAATAGCCAGGTATTTCCGCACCTTCCTATTTCTCATATCCTTCCCTTCCCCAATACCATCAGTCTTACAATATACCCCAGTTGGGGATGTTATGGTCTCACTGGCTCCAGTCGGGAGCAGTGGGAATCTTGTAATGTATTCACATAAAAAATTATAGATTAAGAAAAAAAATGACGCAAATATTCCGGAAGTTTCTGGTAGGAAGTAGTCCGGGTATTTAATGTCCGCAATTATCCGCAATTATCCGCAATTATCTAGTCCGCTATAGATTATGCTTTTTTGACTATCCGTGTATGAATTTTGGGTTTGAGATATACTTTATGTGTTAGGTGAATGCTTTTATCAATTAAATAAAATAAATTGGAAACCAGATTATAGTAGTCTTTGTCCGTGTGTGGTATTTATCTTTGGAGTCATGTGTTGATGTATATAATAAAATTTATATATTCAGAATCAGCGGTAGTTAAGCTTTATGAATATATTCTAAGCCTCAAAATTTTGTACTGGAGTTTCTTATTATTGCGTGACAGTAATAATATAATTATTATTAAAAGCGTGATAATTGAATTTTCTCATTTTCAACACAAATTTTTAATTAAATTTAGAGGTTATTTACGCATTATATCT
Organism: Glyphotaelius pellucidus; assembly: GCA_936435175.1. Lineage (NCBI taxonomy): Eukaryota > Metazoa > Arthropoda > Insecta > Trichoptera > Limnephilidae > Glyphotaelius > Glyphotaelius pellucidus. The sequence continues at coordinate 33,483,622 of OW386537.1, read as the reverse complement.
ACATCTTTCCTCTTTAAACGAACGGCTGGGCGGACTTTTTCAAAGAAAACTTAAATTTGGATTTGCTGCCAAAATACTTGACCAAACTGATTTTGTTTTTTAAATCAAAAGTTATAGTAAATATTAAGTACAGATATGTGCTACATTATTATTTGCATTTTAAATAATAAAACATAGGCTGATAAAGAATTCAATTTTTTTATAATTGTAGAGGCTTTGTCAATTTTTTTGAGTTAATGATAATTATTTAAAAAATAATCTTAAATAATCAAAATACTACGTTAATATAATGAAATAAAATATTAGTAAAATAAAATATTGAAAAAAAAGGGTTTTTGGATCAAAATTTTTAATTTATCTCGACAAATTTGTGTTCCAACGTAAATCGATCGTTTGAAGTTTAAATTTAAGTCCATCAAAATGTTTTTTTAATGATTATATATTTTATTACATTTATTTATTTAAGGAACATTAACAGTCTTAGTAATACAATAAACATAAGAGGATGATAAAAGAACAGACCAATTATTAATGTTCACAGATAGGTACTTAGAAACAAGACTAACTGAATGTAAATTTTATAAATAAAAAATTTATAAATAAAAATAAATTTAAATAAAAATTAAAGAAAAACAGAACTAAGCAGCAATTAAAAAAAAATAGTACAAATCTGAATTCAACGAATGATAAACCAATACACAACAATTAAATAAGTGTGATAAATATTATATTAAATATTCAAGAAAAATTAAAGAAAAAGCAGCAATTAAAAAAAAAAATAATGGTACAAATCTGAATTCAACAAATGATAAACCAATACACAACAATTAAATAAGTGTGATTATAACTGAAATAGACTGCAAAATAGGGATTTGGGTTGGGAAGGGTAAGGGGAGGAGAGGGATAAGGGAAAGATGCCACGCAAGTAATATAAAAAATATTAGATACAATTAATTTAATCGTCATGAATATGTGTTATTCGCACCTAGAATGTTATACAATGAAGTTCTGTAATGACAGTAACTAGCAGTAAATATTATATATTTCATTATACGTAAATATGTGGTAGTTGAGGCCAAATTATTAAAAAAAACCATTATCATTAACTCACAAATAATTTCAAAGTTGTCTCTAAAATTGTGATTATTCGATTTCCTTACTGGCCTAAATTTTATTATTCGAAACACAGAAAAGTGGCACGTATTCGTACTCTCGTAGATATATATATATGGCACATATTATACCTTTTGCTTAAAAAAATATTCGGTTTAGTTGGGTATTTTTGCCTTAATTCCAAATTTAAGTTTTGTATGAAAATGGTCGCGCAGTCGTTCCTCTTAAAGCAGCACCTACGAAATTAATGTCAAGTGAGGATTGTATTATGGACTCCTCTCCAGAGAATTATTTCCGATGTCCACTCATGTCAGTTTAAGAGAACAGTATTCACTAATACGATTATGTTTGGAAATATTAAGATATTGTTTGGTACAGCTAAAGATGGTTTATTTTCATAGAAAATGTATTTTCTGTTGGTCATTTTGAAGTATAACCTGAAGTTGGTACCTCCCTACATAATCTGTCTTTATTACCGATTTTGATCAGCCCTTGAGGTGATTTTCCACAAAAACGGCGCTATACAAGTCATCCACATATTATTATTATTAAGACTTTTTCAAACCGGGACAGAAACTTGATTGTGGCGCCCCCTCTCGCCAGTTTTTGAGGGGGCGGGGGCTTGACTGTCACGGAATCAATAATTCGTAAATTATTTGAAAAACGTAACCGACTCAATGAAACCAACTCAGAACCACCTCAGAAAAGTCATTAACGTATTGCACTCCGAAAGCCAATATTCTGGCTTTTGAACATTTGGTAGCTAGCTCCGATAGCCAAAATAGTGGCTCTCCCGGGCGGTAACTTTGAAGCTCTGTTTTCCCCATTTACCGATAACATTTTGTGAATTTTATTTCACAATGGTGTACGTAAAGGATCAAATATTCCCTACAATGTATTAATAATCAAAATACATTAAAGGATTAGCGTATATATTGTTTCTTAGAATTTTTGTCATTTTTGACCTACTTTGTATTTTTCTGTGTGCCGTTTTATCTGGTCAGTCTGTATCGGTACATTGTTCGCGGCGGAGCTCCTCCCACTGTGGTGACCATTATCCTGTGAACGTTTCGAAACTAAAATAACAATTGAATATGTTCAATATTCTTTTCTATCGCCATGGACCGATTTAATAAATATTTCGAAGAAAGTAATGAAAACGATGTGTTTAGTAATATTAACGAACAAAGTGAAAGAATAAATCAAAGTGTAAATAATATTGAGTCTTCCTTGAATAATGCTTTTGAAAACATTGAAGACTTCTAACCTATCTGTGATGATGAACTTTTGATATTTGATAATGTTGACCCATTGTGAATAATTCTATGTTAAATGATAACAACTCAGATAGTGGATGTGATATCGAAGTGCGACCCAAGTAAAAGAAGGTGAGCTATTTTTCTGAAAGTGAAAGGAAATTTTAAGTGATAATTTTCAACCAAAAATTTAATTCAAAGTCAGGTAAAACAATTACATGTGTCAAAAACAATGAATTGCTTCTTGCTTGGAAGGACAAGAGAATAGTTAAATTATATACCAATCATTATTCAAATGATTATAAAACTGTAAGAAATGAGAGGTGGCGAAGAAGAAACCATAATGAAACCGAATATGATAATAAATTATACCAAATATATGAGAGGCGTGGATACTGCAGACTAGTATACTGCAGCCTACCCATTTTTGAGGAAAAGTCTCGAAGATTCCGTTGTTAACTTATACATTTATACAAGGAAAAACAAAATCAAATGAAACTAAAAGCTATGACACATCTTGAATTTGTTGACAAACTTATCATTCAATTAGTCGGAAATCACAGAGGAGGATTAAATTGCACAAAAAACAGACACCGTCTCGATCCAGAACAAAGGTTGGGTGGAAAATTACACATACTAATGCCTCAAAATGAAAAAAAATGTCATGAGTGTATAGTGTGTTCGGATAAAAAACAACGAAAAAAGTATTTTCGTAAAATTTGTGACAATTAACCTGCAATGTGCGTTGGAGTGTGTTATGAAATATATCTTACCTTAAAAATTTATAAATGATTAATTTTAAAATGACAATATACATTTATAGTGTTAAGTTACATAAATATTAAATTTTTTTTCAAATTTGCGTAAAAGTGTTTATACTTGTTTCTTCAAAAACACCGTGTATCTGTTAAGATTCTTCCGCATACCTGCTCCGCCTCCTGGGACGATCCATCTTTTGTTTTCGGCGCCATTTTCAAGTAAGTAACATGTAATAACCCAAAACTAGAGCCAATGAATTCTTTGGAGGATAGATATTCCCGGAATACAAAGAGCTAGTAAACCATTGATTTACAACCTTAGACCCAAACAGCCGGACTCGCAATAGAGTGGTCACGAAAACATTTCTTACAAATATATTTCATATGTTTCGAACAAAAAAGACACTTCTTTTACAATATAAGTACCTTAAAATTTTCATGAAAAAAATTCCTCATAATTTAAATGGTTCAGTAATTATCTTGATTTTAAATAATTGTGTTTAGTGACTTTTTTCGAATAATGTCGTTCTAATATGTTATCGCGCTGCAATGGTCACCCCATAGAAGAAACAGGTTGTCTAAAAAGAATGAGTAAAATAATTTATTTTTTTTATCTTTTAAGGAAATCATGCTTATTTTTTTCAACCCCAGAGTAGACTACTGGTCATTAGTGAATCCAATAGGAGTGCAAAGTGTTAAAAGTGATGAAAAAAATATATAAGAAATTGATTAAATAGGTTACGATAGTTTAGGGTATGTATGGGCTATTGTAAAATTTTTTTTTTTCATAGTTTTTAATGACTTTTAAACGAGGTGTTGAATTGACTTGGCATGGGGCCGTTAAAAAAAGCAATCCATATGTATTTTGAGTACTGGGTTGCTACCTCCTTTAACCAATATTAAAGTTTGCTTTGCTTTATTAGTATGTGATTACCGTATTTTTTTTTTTAGACCATATTTTTTTACCTGTCAAGGCCCTCATTGTGCCATATCAACGCCCCTTAATTCTCTCTGGGTCCTCTACTACCCCCTGAAAGTCTCAAACGCCCACAAGGGGGCGTCATCACCCACATTGAGAACCAATGACGTACATTACGCACGCGTTGACGGCTTACGATACGTTCATAAATCAACTCATGATAATGTGCATACCTAATCTTTATCAGAATTTATTTTTTGTTTATTTTGTTAATTGGACTTAAGTCCGTTAATACATAAATAAAGTGGAAAATACTCTGGTTATCGCCCAGACGTAGATTAAATACTCGAGTTAATCTATATAAATTAAATTTAAAAAGTATTCATAAACCAACTGTGCGTTTTAAAATCAAATGGATAATCGATTGAGCAACGTGCGCTAGATGCCAGGTTTTTTGGGAATTAAGTTTTTTTTTCTCAATCAAACATATAAATTACGATTTTGGCGTCCCCTAAAACTGCCGCCAGGGGCAGGCGCCCCGGTTTGCCCCCCACCTAGATCCGGCCATGATTTTATTGAAAGTTTATTTTTATCATTGCAAAATAATTTAAGCCTAGGTGATCAATAATTATGATGGAAAACGTAGAAAATATTCAAGCAACAAGATTAACAATTCCAAAACAAGAATAAGTAATTGATTAAAAATTGACTAAAAATTATACCTGTTTTTATTACGGAATACTTGGATGTATGTGAAACACGTGACTGTTTATTTGTAAAAATATAAAATGTAAGCTCTTCTTCCATCCACAGACAAATGCTTTTAATGGAAGACCATAAATACTATAATATGTACCATTTTTGAGATAAATAAATAAAAATCACGATTTCCTCAAAATTATAGTTCACACTTAAAAATATACCTCCATAATCTGTAGAATCGCAATAAATCGTCTTAAATTTAAATTGTGCTTTTTCATTCTGTAGGTATTAAATTTATTATAATATGTCACTTGTATAATTCAGGCTTCATGCACCGTGGCCGATAAAATTAACATTGATATTTTACCAAAGATAAAGCATAATTTTTAGCCTTTGGATTTTTTTTTCAAAATCCTTTTTTTGGACAATATACTTAAAAATGGTTCCATGCCAACTGAGAATACAGTCAACTCAAAACGTCCTTGAAAAATCATTAAAAGCTATGAAAAAAATAATTTAAAATAGCCCATAACCCTAGCTTAACGTAACCTACTTAACCAATTTTCATCCTCAGCGTTCGGCTTGTGACGCATCTTTCTCTCTTCCACTCCATCGTTATTATATGACGTTAGCACGTAAAATTATCGCCCGTAAAATTATCCGATTTTACAGACAACCAATTTTTTTCATCACTTTTAATGACCTTTCTGAGATAGATCTGAATTGGTTTCATTCTGAGTTGTCCGGTCACCCTTCGATAGCTTCATGCTCTAGCTCTTATGGCTTAGATGTGGAGTCCTTTACATAGCAGGATGCTTACATAGCAGGATGATAATAGCTTGAATTTAAAATAGATGAAGTTTTTCCCGAATTAAGATTTCTCCAGTTCCAACCACAGATTGAATCATTAAAGTAAAACAAAAAGGAGCAAGTGCTTGCCTATGTGCGTATTAGAGAATGGGTGGGGTTTAGCGAGGCAAGTGAGCGCGCAGGCAAGTAGTCCCCCCAGTATCACAATATCAGGAACGCAGCGAATCTGCTGGCCCCTCTTGACACCGCTCTCAGTATAATTCAATACAGGAATCACTCTAGTGGAAATGACGCGATTAGGAAATAATATTTTGTCGTCATATTTCGGAGCGGGGGAGCATTGTTTCCCGAGCCCCACTTGTTCCGCGCTCGCGGTAATAGAGCGGGAGGGTGGGGCAACTCGGCTGCCGGGGAAATTTCTCTGTTAAATTGAAGGCAGATGATTGTTGCACACTTTTTAGTTTATTTGCGAAATATGTGATTTTCTTTTTTCTGCGTGATCGTTTATTTTTATTAACAGTAGCGGACACATTGGTATATTTCAAAATGATCGTTAAACATTTGTAATATATTTTTTATTTAAATACCGTAGAAGAGTCCCAACTGCTCCCGTCTGGAACCAGTGCGACTATGGCATCCCCAATTGAGGTATATTGTGAGACTGGAGGTGGGATAGAGAGGGGGATTTTTTCGAAATATCATATAAACAGAGACCTTCCTCGTGTTTTGAAAATCAAGTGTGTAAAATTTCATCAATCTTGAAACAAAACTGCAGATTTGTCTAAAAAATAAACCCACACGCCACGCTGGGACGCATTTCTTTATTTATATTATAGAAAATAGATAGATAGATAGAAGATACAAAGAAGATAGATAAATAGATAAAAGATAGAGAGGGAGAAGGGAAGGAAGAATGTGGGGAAGTACCTGGCTGTTCAGATCTGGTCACCGAACACGGCGAAAGCCATTTCAAGCAACGTTTCAATTCTGAATGGTGGTCTTCGCGGACGGAGAGTATCTTTCCCCCTGGAACGTACCGTAAATATTCTGTATTATTGCAGGTTAATTAATTGTGATATAACACAAATTAATTTATTCAAATTTTTTGCGCACGCCGGGATTCAATCCCGCGACCTTCGGAATGGTAGTCGAGAGTTTTACCCCTCGACTATGGAGGTATTGACTGGATATGGTACATGTAGGTCATATATTATAAATTATTTTTTTTAAATGGATTTGTGAATGTTTTCGAATATTTAGAAATTTTCATAAATAATTGCAGAAAAGTTCGAGTTTCACCCTATAGTGAATATTTTTTTTTTATGTGTCTCTAGTTTGTAAATATTTTTTTAATAATTCATTTCATAACCAAACATATAACTTATTTTATGTTTTACCCAGGATAATTTTTTAATTTCATAATCTCATTTCATATTTTAAAGGACTGTGTTTTTTACATTTATTTCATTTGCGTTATGATTTAGAGCTTTATTTATATTACAAAACATCTCTACTTGCTCACACATTGTTACTAAGTACAACGAACAGTTGACACAACTCTATTACTTACATTAATTATATGTAAAAGCCATAATAAGATAAGTATTTTTTTTTTTTTTAAATAATGCTCACAGAATAATTAATAAACCATTATTTGTATAAAATTATATTTTCCACAACTTTATCAAAATAAAATATTACTCCGATGTTGTTGATATATTTAGTACATCAATTTTAATATATAATCATACCTTATTGAAGTTTTTTTCATCAAGTAGGGGAATATTTTGATAAAGCTATATAAATTGACTAACATATTAAAATTATTTTGTCGATGAAATAAAAAAAACTATTTTGGATTTTATATAATTTTTTTAAATATTTTGTACCTACACACTGTGTGGATCAAATTCAATAATATTTTTACTTAATTTTCAATAATATTTATTTTTGTGCAAGTGTTTTAAACAGTCGTTTCCTGCACTATTTACGAATATAATTTCGTAAATATTGTTCTATATTTGTAAAAGCCTAAATAGGCGTAAATAAATAAAATGAACAAAGACTATTATATTATTAATATTGATTATTGAGGCAAGGAATATTGGTTTATTTTAAGTCTCTAGCAATGCAGAAAAGTTCATATTATTGTACCGTTATATTTTTCTTTACACCGATATTATATGTGAAGGCATATTTTAAATTATTTTTATCTGTATTAAATCATATTTCCCTACTGTAACCCCGTAATTTCGATGCTTTTATGCAGCATAAGTATATATACGAGTCGTCAGCAAGATATTTAAGCCCCATGGAATAATGTCTCTGGGCAGTTGTGTCAACTAATGAGAGCGGATGAAATTTGCCAATAGAATTAAATATTACCTTCCCGTCCAATGAATACAGGTTTGATGAAATGACTAAGAATCTGGTTTAATTGATATCATTCTGAACAAACTATTGCGCTACGAGGTTTAATAATTAAACCTTGAAATAAACCCATTACACTAAGAGAACTTTAACTAACTGTATAATAATTAATTAAAGTAACGCATTTGGTTAATTTGTATTGTACAAATCGTGTTGCTGTAGATGTCGTGTCATGTAAAATTTAAAAAAATTGGAATAACGTCACCATATGAGGGACCAAAAACTAACAAATTTCCCCTCTCCGGAAAGGCTAACTTCATCGCACATGCCACCTAAAATTTCAATTTTAAGTATGCATAGGTGGTATAAATATTCAATATGCGGTAAATAGGTACAAGCCATTTTCATGGAATGTGAAAATAAAGGATATTTGCAAATATCGGTGAAAATATCACTTTATATTATAATCTTTAGAAACTTTCCAAACGGGGTGAAACAAATGCAATAATTTACTGAAAGATATCGTCGCTGCGGGTTGGCTAATGAGCTAAGGACGTGAACCAATCAGCGGCTATAACTCAGAAATGTTTCGAGTTCATTAAATCGGGGAATTCTAAAAAATAAAGTCGTTAAAATCAAAACTACAGCATGCGAATCTCTTATCTCGCTAGGGACGAACAACTGGATGAAAGGATTGAGTTGGCGAAGTGGTTCTCATACTGTGACCATTGTTGGTGAACATTAGAAATTATTCATTTCTCCAAACACTTATTTTTTCAAGACCACCTAACGGATAACATCTGAAAAAAAAATGTGTGCATCATTCGTAATATGATGCACTTTTAAGTCTTCATCTAAAAGGGTTCATTTTATTTAATGTTTTTTTTGTGCATTTTTACCAAATCGACCTTGGAAATTTAAAATGCTTTTAAGGACATGAAATCAAAAATGAGTTAAATGTGTCATTTTGCTTCGTTTTTTTTCTCTCTTTCGATCTGCGTCGTCGAAATATTTCTACAAAAATAACTGAGAAAAATAAGTAAGTTCTTTTACGACGTGCATTTTAAGAGGATTTTTTTCTCTGAAAAATTAAAATACGTTAAATATTCAGAAAGGTCTATTCAATATCATTTTATAATAAAAATTCACAATTACAGGTCCACAAAACAGGAGATACGATTTTTTCAGAAAGAAAATAACATTTTTGTCGCTGCCCTGAAAAATAAACATTTTGTCCTTTACAGCATTTCAAATTTCCATGACCGATATTATGGCACTCCATTTGGACATCAGGTACTTTAATGGTTTATTTTATTGTAATAAATAGGCAATACACTTTACATAACATTAGCATACTAATTTACAGTAATGATGTAGGTACTTAAATTGAATTAGAATGAAAACTAGAACATGTTGCCTTGATAATTCAAAACATTACTGGAAGAAATGGTTTGTGAGAAAATGTACAAAATAATATAAGAAAATAAACGGTTTATAATATAATTTATATATAGACGGAGTCCGGGGGTAAAGTGCACAACCTTCGGGAGGTGATTCTACGCGATGGTAGAAAAAAAAACCTTTATCGAAATACCAAGGCTTTTTTTTTCCAAGTACAATTTTTTTTCCACAGAAGAATATAATTTTTTTCTATACAAACAATTACACTTTTCCGTCCTAAAACTACCTTAAAATGTTGGAATTTCGATAAAAGCTAATTATCTATTTTAGTACTACCATGTAGAATCACTTCACGAAGTTTGTGCTCTCTACCCCCGGACACCCTCAATAGTGTTTTTTGCGCATGTTTTTTTTTATAAAAATATCCTGATTATGAATGACCTGACAAAATTTGAAAATCTCTAATACCATCATTATAACTGGAAGGTGTTGCTTGTGCATTTGTTCCGCGGTGGAGGACTTCCAGCAGATGAATTGAACTCACGACGCCTGAACGACGAGGGAACCCGACGCATTTGTCAACTCAGCCACCGATCTGTCATGGGTTCATACTTTTTTTGGTGAGGCACAATAGTTTTGAGCCTTTATTTATATGAAAAACAGTATAAAAAACCAGTACATTTTAAGAGCGGTAATCGTACTTATTTAACTAAATCCAATCTTTTAAGTGTCATGAAAGCCCCCAATTGGGAACCTTTGGTTTAGCATTCAATAGAGTGTAAATCGAGAATTAATGTATTGAAAAGTACGTTTAATGAATGTTCCCGAAAGAAAAGCAAAATTCAAGAATAGGCGATATTCTACAATATTATTTTATTATTGAGCAGGTTATTTAATTAAGTATTTTTTTATTAGTGAACAATTGTTCAAACAACAATAAAAGAACAAAAAGTTCTCCAATTGAGCGATGCACGCTAATGCAAATATCATATGTTAAAAATTTATTCATTTCCAAACGGATCGGTTTATTTACTTTTCCAGGCAGAAATTAGAAACCTACCTGTAATAAATAATGCACATTTTTGGTAACTAAATATAAGATGGTTAATAAATTAATTTATGAGTGTGACGTGATTTTAGAGGGGGCACGACAGGAGTAGATACACATCCAGAAGGAAGAGGTGAATGCAAATGTATGGATTGTAATTTGAATACTCGGCACATGTAGTAGAAGAGAGCAAGCGACGCGCATTATTTTGTTCCTAGTAGGTTTTATCTTATCTCGGCTATAACGAATCAGTGCACACGCTTTTACGAATTATTACGATGTCCCGCTCGCTAAAAGTCGGAGAGGAAAACCAATCGTTTGAGTTTACAGTTTACCTGACTCCATTGAATATTGCCTCACACAGGCGATGTGTGATTTCACAAATCGCTTTTGTTTCTACGCCGGCGGCACCAGGCGGGGGAGAAGGGGGGCAGAGGGTAGGCTGCTATCTTAAACGCTTTTCATATTAAAGTCATCATAACTATCGTCATTATTCACCACTGCCGAAAAATCAATGGAGCGTTTTAAATGGTGGAACACATCATGAGTCAAAGTTAAATAAAAACCTCAAAATGCGCGATTTGATCCAATATATAGGTATCTTTATAATGTCGGTACGGAGATGTGAGCATTAAATTGAGTAAGAATTAAAAGCATATCTAACATGAAACACTTATTATTTAATATATTGCAGCAGATATTTTAGACTAACTAAAATAATGTTTATACGTGGAAATAGATGATCCTCGAGTCACACTGAAAGTAAGTTTCCCATTTTGCACCAAATATATTATATGAATAGTATCTGTCAAATACAGAATGGTTGTAACGTTCCTTAATCTGATTGTTCCTCGGAGGTGATTTAACAAAGTGGCCGATAAATAATCGGTAGCGCGAACAATTCAATCTTTATGTCTGAACTCAAATCAATGTTAGCAATTTATTGCCTTCTCATATGCATTACAGGATTTTTATGTGCAAGACTCGCAAACTTTATTAAGGTGGAAAGAAATCTCAAAAGCTTCTAAAAATTGTTATACGAGTATGGCCGGAAAAAATATTTTTCTGCTTTAAAAATTGTTCGACGTAAATCAATTCTATTTACTGACTTTGACATTTTTAAATCCTCTATTTGTATTTAAATATATTATAAGAAAATTCGAAAGGAAATATTTTCAATTTTGATATTTTCTTATTAAAATGTCGCTTTGGTTATTTATTTACTTGGATTATTTACATTTTTAATTTATGATAACCCTTTATTTTAAAGGGTGGTAAGCAGGTAAAATTATGCGATTTAAATTGTTAATAAACGAAAATAATTATTGAACATATTTCCTGAAGGCTTTAAAAACATGGCGTATTTTGCTTCGTTTGTTTACACTACCAATTGTAATTTGCTAAAAGTTCAGAAAATTTAATTTATTTTATATTTTACACAATTGCCCCAAAATATGAGAAAAAATTTAATATTAGAAATTGGTTAGGAAATAAAAATAAATAAATGTATTTTGTGACAGTTGGGTAAATGTATCTGTATAAGATGGAAATTAGTGATAATAATTTTTTAGAAATTCTTTCAGGAGAGAGTTTGGGTGATATCAGAAAAAACCTGCAGGCTACATTAAAAACGTACTTGAAAAATTTATTTAATGGTTGCAAAGCTATTGAAAAATGAATGGTTTTCCAATTTTAAATTGAATTACAAGGAGAGTATGTGGCACCACCCAACAGAAAGCGAACGCGCAACCAGCAGATTTATGTCAGAAAAAAAAATTGAAAGCAGAACGGTCAACTGCCTTTTACTGTCAAAATTTCAAACCGGTAAACATCGCTAAATCAAATCAAATTTCGAACGTTTTCCGACAATGATCGTACAAACGGGAAGTGGAGGATGATAAAACCGACTGAGTGACGTATTTCCGCTTGACGCAATGACAAAATTATCGGCACATTTTCATTTTGTGATTTATTGAAAGGCCTGATGAATTTATTGCTGGATAAAAATATGTATCACTATTTTGATGACAGTTCAGATAAATCTAATTCCGTATCAACCGATACTGAAATGCTTTGATGTCGATATATTATTTAGAAACAATAGATCCGATTCGTTGCCGACACAAAGTCAACGCATTCACAATATTTACGAGTATTTTCGTTTTGACGGGCAGCACTAAAAAGTTTATTTTAGATTGTATTTTCATCCTTAATTTTAACATACTTTTTTAACATAACAAATATTTTCATATTCTTAGGAAAAATATCGTAAGGTATAAAATGAAGCTTTTACTAATAATTTTATTATATATACAGAGTGTTAAGGGACGTACTTGACTTCTTGACTTAATCAGTGATTCTTGACATTTTTTGGAGTAAAAAATGAAATTTTGGTCTCGGTGACATTTTTTTTTACAAAAACATTAAAAAATGGTAGGTGTTGGACAGCTGGAGGCGGGGTAAAGGGTTGGTCGGCTACTCGTCTGAGTGACCAGTGACGATATGTGGAAGAATTTTTTTTTGTTTAATTTGAAGAAAAAAAATTTGAAAAAAAGTCTTCAAAAAAGTCACCGGAGACGAAAATTTCATTTTTATTTTTTACTCCAAATAATGTCAGAAATCACTGGTTAAAGTAAGTCAAGTACGTCCCTTAACACCTTGTTTTATCTTTCGGATTAAGATTTTAAGCAAAAACAGCTTTTAATTTTGATATCGGTTTTCTTTTATTTTCAGTTAACGAAAAAAACATAAATTAATCGGCCGTCGGAAATGGCAGAGCATATTTTAATATTCCGATGAAACTAGGAAGACAGCGGTTCACGATTCGCTGGAAATGATTAACGATTCAAGACGCAGAAGACACATTTTATGCTAATCCTTCGCATAAAGCTCACAATATACATATTACCGGAGTATGTTGCTGGCTGCTATACAACATGAGGTATGTTGTGATATAGGGATACGTAAGAGTTAAGGAGTGGAAATAGACCGAGTTGGCAAGGTAAGGAAGGGAGTGATGCAGAGGGGGACTAGCTAATTTTATTTAATTTATTAAACTTCTTTGATCGCTGAAAGCATGACATTAGGCTTAGAAATGCTATTTTATTTTTTTGGCCTACACTAACAAAACATATATTTAATTTAAAACTGGTATTTTTCATTAATATTTTGCGCCGCAGGTGATATCTTAAGCTTAGTCCGCTGAAGTCACAAATAAAATGTGATAAAATGAAATCACCAACTTATTATCTGTTACTAAACATGATTTTTTACTAACGTCTTATATTTTCAATTTGGGAGGTGCGGATGTGGGTAAAGGCGGATATGGGAACCATTTATTGGATAACCAACACTCCTGCCGTAGGTCACCCCAAGTGGTTCACGGGGGGTTTCATGGGGTGAGGTTTGTCCAGGTCCTGGCTGCGCACGCGTCTACCCACCAACTTCAGATCGGGAGAGACTGGTTGAGGGAGAGCTTTTGACCTCTCCAGCAGGACTCTTTCGGAACATCGCTTTGCACCGCGGTGGGAGAGATAGATTCACATGTCCAACATTCCTGGACACACTGACCCCGAATTCCTACACATTTCTCATACCTTTTTTCTTTCCCAAAACTTCCTCTCCTTCTATCCTAAAAATACCTGTCTTTTCAGCCGAGCTGATGTCAACAACTTTGTGCGACTGTTGAATCTGGAAAACTCCAGATTCGACGCAATGTGGGTGCGCGTCAATCTTGCCAGCACGGTAAGATTTTACGCGTGTTTATACCGCTCACCGTACCTTAGAGAATCAGACGCGTCCGAACTCTTTAAACATTTAAGCATTAAGATGACCTCTTACCCTGCTTCCCTACGACAGAGTTTGTGGTCCTGGGGTACTTCAATGTTCATAACGAACCTTGGTTAAAGTTCTCAGGATCAACGGACTCGGCTGGACGACAGGCGGAGTCCTTTGCCCTTTGCCATGGACTGGAGCAAATGGATCATGAGCCTACAAGGGTTCCTGATGTCCAGACTTACCGCTCCAATCTGTTAGACCTGTTTTTAACCACTGTGTCACACGGTTACAATATTGAAGCCACTTTAGGATCGTCCGACCACAGCGGCTGAAGAGAAAAGTGTGGTAAAATAGGTCGGCAGATTGGTTCGGTCTGCGGGCACATATTAATGCTTTCTCATGGTCAGCTGTTTGTTTTCGGACTTCGGATTCCTCAAGATGTGCCCAGGAAATTGGTGAAGTCTCACATCCGCGATGGATGGCTTCATCCAATCTACTGTTAAAGAAACTGGTGTGGGCTCAAAGCCGTGGTTCAGTCGACAATGCTCTGAAGCAGTGCGCCAAAAAAACGCGGCTTACTGATCATTCAACACATCTCGAACGTCAATAAACTGAATAGTATATAACAAAATGGCAAATATTTGACTTAACTCGTCATTACGCCTAAAAATTTACATCTAAATTCTTCTATTTTCAACACAACAAATGCACAATAATTATTTTTACAAAGGCATACAATATTTTAACAGTCCCGAAGAAGTAAAAAAAAATAACAGCTCTCAAATCATTCAAGAAAAAGGTCAAATTAATCTTAAAAAAAAAATAACAAACATAATATTACCAATCAAAAATTTTTAACTTCATTTCACAACATCCTAGTACTTAAGTTTATATTTATTGTACACTCTAGTACTAGTATATAATTATGAAATAACTCCCACACCAAGCTCAAGAGCTAGCTCTCTTAATTGGAGTAGAAATCCATTAAATTATGTATTTAACTGTCTTATTTTTGCCACAATATTATGTTTTAAAATACTGTAACAATGTCATAAACTAAACTATAAAAAATAAAAAATAAATATAGAAACAATGTTTGATGATTAATTTTAATACTTCGTGAAACCCTTGAATTAATCTGGCCCAACCGATCACTCAAACTGAAAAGTTTTCATTTCCAGGCAGTTTAGGGACGAGTCCGCCTCTGTGGATAGGTTCTAGGTACTAGGTAGTAGGTAGTGGGTGGTAGGATTGGTAGGTATAGAAGAGAATATCCCAGCCACGGTTCGCCGGCCACCGCGGGAAGAGAGCTTCCCGGGAAGCCGAGTGCCGGCTACCGACTGCCGAGCGCCGACTGCGCGGGAACAGCGCGAAGGAAATAAGCCACGAATATAATATGGCCGACGAAATTACGACTACCATCTTGGCGGAAACCTGTATAGGATAGATTAAATGTCAGATTTGTAGGTTCTGCCATTTGAATGTATTTTAGGATGTGGATACGATCTATTTTTTGGACAAAAGTAGTCATTTGTGGATAATTTTTTTATATTTTATTTAAATATATTATAAATAGACAAATGCTTTCAATATAAAACACAAGTTGCGGTACATTTAGTTACAAGTGTTATTAATAAAATAACTCGAAATTCTTACTAAAAATTATTGTAGGGAATAATTTGATAACCTGTATTTTGATATTACCAGCTTAAGAGGAAGCCGGACGGCGTTTTGTCCATTCAAACGTATTCCATAAATTCATCTCTGGATTTTGACACTACTGCAAATATTTTTTTAATATAATATAGATATCGACGACTAGCGTGTCAACATTTGGCTTTTTTGATAAGTTACTTCTTGTAGGAGTTAATAATAATAATAATAAGCCTTTTTATTCTGAACTTCTGTTAGGTTTGAAATTCGGCATGTTCTTATTTTTTATAATATATCCCGAAGCTCAGTTTGCCTCTTGGCATAGGCCTCCTCTAACATTTTTCACTGGGACCTATCACGCGCTACTCTTCTCCAATGATGTCCAGCCGTGAGTTTTAGGTCGTCTTCCCATATTATTTGTTGACGTCCTCTACTTCTCTTGTCGTCTCTGGGATACCAGTCAGTGACACTTTTGCACCACTTCTCTTGTGGATCGCGGATCATGTGACCTGTCCATCTCCACTTTTGTTGGTCTATTCGGGTAACTACATCGGCAACTTTAGTTTTCTCCCTTATTATGCTACATCTCACTCTGTCCTGTTTCCTTATTCCTGTCAAACTTCTCTCCATGGCTCTCTGGCAGCGTTCCAACTTTTCTCTGTGGCGTTTGGTGAGTGCCCAAGTTTCACATCCGTAGGTGATGACTGGAAGTATACATGTGTTGAAGACTTTCCTTTTTATTTGCACACTTAGCTCCTTGGATTTCAAGACTTCTTTCAAAGACCAGTATTTCTTCCATCCACTTGCTATTCTTCGCTCGATTTCTTTAGAGGTTTGATCTTTGTGAGATATTATCTGTCCTAAATAGATGTAATCTGCCACATATTCGAGTGGTTGGTTGAAAATTTTTATGGTTACTGGTTCAGAGTTTGTAAGCAATTTTGTTTTGTCTTTGTTCATGCATAGGCCGACTTTCACACCTTCGTTGTTTAGTGATTCTAACATTCTATTTAAGTGCGTTAGGACACTCCAAAAATCATTAAAATTGCCTGGTTTGAACCCCATCATGCATTCACTATGTAAACTAGACGATGTATTTAAAAAAAAGTGCAGACATGAAGTATTTTCTTTTTAAACAGTTAGTAAAAAAATCTTTAAAATCGGTTCAGCTTCGTAGGAGAAAAACGGAGAATACAAAACCTGGATTTTGATGATTTTATTTAGTCCGAGGTGCAGTTGTAGCTCAGTATTCGGGGGATTAAAAGAGTGGCAGTGACAGCAAGAGTTCGGTTGAAAATACTTATTCTTCAAATTTCTCGGTGATCGGATTTCCTCTTAATTTTAGTGCCGTACATAATAATAACATCATAATGACTTAGAATTTAATTGTTCTTTAGACTCTATGTCCGGGTTTAATCTTCCCCACAGGAAAAAACTTAACCCTTCCACACACTTTTCCACAAATAATCATCTAGTCAATCCACGCTATGCAATTGCACTGTATAAGTATAATAAATACAAAACAATACAATACATGTCAACCTACCAGAGACCAAATGGGAAAATAAATGGGATATTTTTATGTAATTTCTATTATAGTTTAATCTTTTATTTTCTAATAATGGGTTAAGCATGATATCTTAATTATTAAACAAATAACTATTTGTACCGGCTTTTGTATGCCTGGAGACATTATTTCGGGAGTTTTCCTCCCAACATAAGGCGATTGTATAAATAGGAAATTTAAGCAAATTCGTAAGATGAACGTTCGAGGAAGAAATGAATATACAAACGACTTAAACAACGGGAGAGAGCGAGACAACGAGCGTTATTATTTTCGCGTTAATACTCAGTAAGAACCCGGCATATATCCATATTAATGTACACCATATTTCACAGAATTTAATTCATATGCTAAACAGGGACAATGCGACTTGTCAAAAAGGAAATAACAGCGTATAAAATACAAATATTTGAACCGGGGGATTATTTCCTCTCTGTAATCGTTGTATAATTAATTAAACAATAGTCATTCCATGAAAAACTAGATAGGTAGGTACTTCTCGTGTAAACAATTTGATTCTAACATCTTTATTTTATTTATTTATTTATTAAAAGAAGTTTATACAATGAACAAAAAATTGTGTTAATTCATCCGCCATGCTAGGGATGTCCCTGTGTTATGGCGGATGAAGTTTACAGATTGTGTAGGTACAGTGTACAGCTATTAACTTATGCAATTCATTTAAGTAGTTTAAGTAACATATTTAGTAACAAATTAAGTTAGTAATTTAATTAACACATTAAATTAATTTATGTTACAAGTTGTATTAATTATATTACAATTTAATTAAAATAGCAAATTTTTACTCATCATCGTTACTGAATGTAAGGATCCATTTTGATAATTTTTTTTTAAAGATATGGGGTTGGGTTTCGGATTTTAGGTTCTCGGGGAGAAGGTTAAACATTTTAGGAGCTAGGTACATGAAATGTCTTTGAGCTGATGTGGTGCGTAGTGTAGGAACATTGTAGTGTCGTTTGGTTATTGTTCTGGTGGTGTAACTATGATGTAAAAGAGTTTTTTTTCTTGTATTTGAACATGAAATGTGTTAGTGTAAATTTTAGATGAAGTTGCCGTATGTTTAAGACATTATATTCTGTGAAGAGTCTATTGGAGGAATATCTTGTTGGTCGCTTGTTGATAGCAAGTAAAATCGTTTTTTGGGCTTTTTGCAGAGGATCAATAAAATTAAGAGCACAGCCGCCCCAAATTATGATGCCATATGCTAACTGGGATTGGCAGAGAGCATAGTAAACCGTTTTTAGTGTTATAGGAGTAAGTATATTTCTTAGAGTTCGAAAAACATAAGAGAGCTTGCGAATTCGGGGAGTTAGACTGGCTGCAATCCGTTAGAAGTGCTGATCCCAACGAAGATGGTGATCAATTAGGACCCCCAGGTATTTTATATGAGATACTTTTTCCAAATTTGGGCAAGTACAGGAAGAGTAGGGACTTGGACAGGAGTGAATTGTTATTTTCTGATTGATAGAAGGTTGAGTTGCAGCAGATAGACTGAAGGTTAAGAATTTAGTTTTACCAGCATTGAGGGTGAGGAGATTATCATCTAACCAATTCTTTACAAGACCTATGTCATATTGAGCTATGTCGAATGCTCCTTTCCAATTTTTATGTCGAGCTATAAGCACAGTGTCATCTGCAAAGGATATTATTTTTCCGGTTATGGGTAGGTTACAGAGTTTATTGATGTATATGAGGAACAAAATAGGGCCTAAAACACTTC
This sequence comes from Glyphotaelius pellucidus, assembly GCA_936435175.1. Taxonomy (NCBI): domain Eukaryota; kingdom Metazoa; phylum Arthropoda; class Insecta; order Trichoptera; family Limnephilidae; genus Glyphotaelius; species Glyphotaelius pellucidus. Next base: position 33,464,510 of record OW386537.1, on the reverse strand, counting down.
CTTGTGGAACTCCGAATTGGATTGGTAAAGGGTTGCTTAAAGCTATGTTGTTAATTTTCACGGTTTGTGATCTTCCAGTTAGGTATGAGGAGAACCAGTTAAGAGTTGAATCCCGGATGTCTATTTGAGATAGTCTTTCCAGAAGAATGGGGTGGGAAACCGTGTCGAATGCTTTGGCTAAGTCTAGGAATGTGGCTAGGCAGGAATCGCCTTCATTCAGGCTGTTGGTGATGTTCTCAGTCAAGTCTAAGATTGCAGATTCTGTACTCATTTTTTTTTTGGAAGTCAAACTGATTGGGCGAGAGAATCTTCTGGGTTTCCAAATGTGAGATAAGTCTACTTTTAACAATTTTTTCAATGATTTTTGATAGGACACTTAAGCAAAGAAATGGGTCTGTAGTTTTCGATATTTGTTTTGTCGCCACTCTTATAGATTGGAATCACCGTTGCATGTTTTAGTTGATTAGGGAAGGAACCGCTTTTGAAACTTAGATTTACAATATGTTTTAACGGTGTGGAAATAAAGTGAGCTATGTGTTTTAGTATGTAAGGTGAGATTTTATCAATACCTGCAGCACTATTTGTTTTTATGGAGAGTATTGTGTTAACAATTTCTTTAGTGGATGTGGGGGCTAGGATAAGGGTGGGATGAAGAGAGTTCTGCTGTTTTACCTGTGAAGTTAGAAGATTTTCGGTTTTATTTATTGTTTTAAGAATTTTTTTGGCTAAGTTCATGCCGATGTTACTGAAGTAATAGGTAGGTTGGCGTGATCGGCTAAGGTTTTTGGGTCTTCGTGGACTTGGATATTTTTACCATTAATGAGTAGTGATTGAAGGTTGAGTGAGGTTTTTTTTATTTTCTGAGATGTCGTTGACTACGTTCCAGATTACTTTACTGTCATATCCTGAATCTTCAATTTTTTTTTTATAATATTTTTGTTTGGTTATTATTATCAGGTTATTGCAGATGTTACGATACTTTTTATAGAAACGTAAGACTTGGGGGTCTGGATTATTAAGTGCTTGTTTATGTAGTCTGTCACTTTTACGTATGCAGAAGATAAGGTCATTCGTAATCCAAGGTTTCAGTTTCTTTTTTTTATTGGAGGCTGTTTTGGTGGGGAAAGACGCTTGGTTAATGTGGGCAGTTAGTGATGCAGAAAAAATTTCAAGAGCTGTGTTGACATTTTCAGAAAGCAGGTTAGACTCCCATTTTTCTTGTTCTACAGACTTTATCAGATAATCCATGTTTACAATGTTATGAGAGGGATTACTGGACTTAGGGGGAGTAGATTTTGAGTTGTGTAATTCTAGGATGGTTGAGTAGTGGTCTGTTACGGTAGATTCAAATACAATTGATTTAGCGGTTCGCTTAGTTCTGACCATGATGTGATCTATGCATGTCTTAGTAGTGAGTGTAACTCGGGTAGGTATGTTGATGTATGGTATAAGGCCATGCAGACCCATGAGGTTTAGGTATTTTGTAGTATGAGGGCTGGCTTCGTTTAGGATGTCACCGATTATGATGAGATCCTTAGTGGTGTCATCGATTTTTTTTCGAGCGAGTAGAGAAAAGGGGAGACGTTATTGGACTTAGGGGAGCGATATATGGCGAAGATATTTAAGTTGTCAATAGAGACTTTGAGGCAATTTGCATGGTCAACTGAAGTTTCAGACACTATATGATTTAAGTGAGATTTTACATAAACTATGACCCCGTCGGATTGGGACCAGTGCCGAGTTGTATTATACACAGAGTAGTTGTTAATTATTTTCGGGATATAATTTGCATTAATCCAGCACTCTGACAGAACAATTATATCAAATTCATTTCCTAAGTCAGTTAGGAGTACAAGTAAATTGTCGAAGTTTTTATTGAGGCTACGGATGTTCATGGCAAACATTTTTAGTGCTTTAGGTTTGGAGATCATTTTTTTATACGCATTTGTATCATTTGTCGTTTGAACAGTGATGTTAAGAAAATTATCGATAGAGTTAGTTGGATCCATTATGAGCGTCTGTGTTTGGTGGGGGTTCGAATTTAGCAGAGATTTTATTAGTTGTGTGGATGTATAAGTAGTAGCAATTAATATTTAATGAATTTTTTTGCAGATGTTTAGTTACTCTAGAGCTTAGGAGATATAAAGCGAGTACGTACACTTAAAGGAACTACGATCATTGGGTTAATTAAATGTATTGAAAGTATGAGATTAAAGAGTTTTGTAAGGATGGAATGAATAATAGGAAGAACAATAGGAAGAATGTGATTAAGGATAAACATTGAGTAATTTAAAATCACCGAAATATAAAAAACTTTGAAAATAAAAGACATGAGGACAATTGGAAGAATGTGAGTAAAAATAGAAATAGAATAATTTAAAATCATCGAAAAATAAAAGACATTGAGAATAAAAGACATTGGAAGAATAGGAAGAATATAAGTAAAAATAAAAATAGAATAATTTAAAATCATTGAATAATAAAAAACATTGAGAATAAAAGACATTAGGACAATGGGGAGAATGTGAGTAGAAATCTTTAGTCTTTAATTAATACCTCTTTGCAAAAGAATACGACAAAACAAATAGCTTATAAACTCTGTGATTTAAGATACTACCGACGTACTTTGTGGGAAAATTCCGAATTCTTTCCATTTAATTAAATGTATTTTTTACCTGTATGTAGGTATTATAATATGATATTATATTTAAAAATTATGAAAGTGATTTTCCTTTATGTAACAGCATACGCAATATGACAGAAACCAAGTATTTCATAATTAAAGTTGCGCTCAACACCGTGGCAAACATGTGTATCGGCAATAATACAATAAAATTTAACTTCCAGGATAAACAAAGGTGTAGTCGTATTTAGCGGATAGCGGTTAGCGGGAGATGAATAGGTGGCGCCGCCTACTAACTGTGGCCGTGGACAGAAGCACCTATAGTCCTACAGTAATTAGGCCAGGTAAACAATTGGCCGCACATTCGTAAATCTTCTGTTCTATTATCCCTAATTGAAATATTGTTTCAACACAACAATTCATCGAGACAAAGCGCCGCACAGTTAATTGTTAAGCCTTCTCCCATGGAGACCTTTTTATAAAAGGGCCCAGGTTTATTATTTATCGAGTCCATTTGCTTATGCGGCCTATAAGCCTGTACCCTGTACTATACTAAACTGACCGGCCACCTCCTACCGCTCCTGTGCTCCCGATTATATATTGTGGATTTATGATTTTCCTTTCATGTAGATCGGAACCAGTGTGGCAGTATGGCATTGTTTGAATCCTGGGACGGCATAATATTCACTTTTGTACTTCAGAACATCCGGGGAAATGGATGCGGAATCATTGAAATCTCTGAAATACACGTTATAATTAACGATCACGTCGTTACTCGCTAAAGTATGTAAATTGTGTTGAGTTAAAGCTAATTTGTGTATTCAAGTATCTAACTGATACCTACCGCTTACACACATACAATAAACACAACATAAATAAAACATAAATGGATACGGACGACTAGGCGATAAATTTGGTCAATCTATTAAATTATCATTAGCCATCACATTCGACTCATTTCGATACATTTTCTTGTAAAAAATGGCTGAAAATCAACTATTGACATTAAGAGGAACGTATGCGCGGCCCATTTCAGAAGGTTTCATACAAATCTTAAATTTGGATTAAGATCAAAATACCCAACCAAACTGAAAAATTATTTTTGTAATCAAAAGTTTTATGAAATATCTAGTACGGATGTGAGCTACTTTATTTATTTTTTAAGTTATCAGATATTGGCCATTAAAGATTTTAATGTTTCATGATTTTAGAGGCAATTTGGGGAATTATTTGTGAGTGAATGAAAAAAGAAAAAAATAATTTAACTTTATTTATCATAGAAATATAATAAATTAAAAAATAAAAATTACCAAAAAAATTCATTTTGAGGGGTGTCAATTTAAAATACAAATTACTTATTTATGACAGAACAAAATTTTGTTGTTTATATGTTAAAATTACTACCCAATAAAATCATTTTATTTTTCATTGTATTTTTAAGATAAATATAGCAAAAATATTTTTTTAATGTCTTTTATTTACTCATAAATAATTGTCAAAATTGTCTTTAAAATCATGAAACACCAAAATCTTTAATGGCCTATATCTTATAATTTAAATAAAAAATAAATAAAGTAGCTCATATCCGTACTAGATATTTAATATAAGTACCTTTTGATTACAAAAATAATTTTTCCGTTTGGTTCGGTATTTTGATCTTAAATCCAACTTTATGATTTGTATGAAACTGGCCGAAATGGGCCGCGCATACGTTCCTCTTAACGGAGTCGGTATCTTCCAAACCGTTATGTATTCTATAGGAATACCTACCTAGGTAGTATAACAAAACTGTTCAACTTTAAAGAAACTTGGCTTTCCAAATCCAAACTACTGCACTAATAAATAAAAATTTCAAACTAACAGGAAATCATAAAGCTCTTCATTGCAGAAGAACAATACTGGGACACACTAGTGCCTGCTTCGTTATTCGGCATCCGTGAATTATTGCTTTTAGTTGTTAAATGATCCGATATCCAATAAAAATGCACGCTATCTCGGAATAGCTAGTAAATCTGACGTATAAGAATCTGTTACATACATTAATTTGCACATTCGTACATACTCGTACCTTAATGTTGAATTAATTCATTGTAAAATAGTGGACTTATATTAAAGAGGATCACTTATTTTACATGATGTTATTTCTGAAAACAGTAAATTCTAATACAACCTGACGGTATTACTTTATGGAAATGGCACTTTTATTTTATATAAAATCAAAACCGGTTACTTGAAATTGTTGGAACTTACTTTCCAAAAAAAGAAGAAAATAACTCACGTTAAAATAAAACACAATACGTTGTATTCAGATTTAGGAAACTATATGAATAATGGACTCTTTACCGAAACAAACAAAACGTAATAAATAAAAAAAGCATATGAGATACTTTCATGAACATTTTTAATTCATGTATGCTAATTAGTACGGTGAACATATTTCAGTTTAATGTGTTATCTTGCTACTAAAACAGGTTCTCTTTTGCAGTGAAAAGAAAGGAGTATAATAATTAGCCACCGCCATCGAATAATTAAAACAGGCAACAGTGAAAAGAGGTTTCTTCATACAAATGGTATAATTATTTTGTTCACTCTTTTAAGGGCAGAATTTTCCTGTCTTTGGTTTAACTTACTTCCTTTTTTATTCCCTATCAATTTTTCTCTCTAATATTTTGATATTTGATCTTTACCAAGTATTTAATAGACGATGATATTATTATTTACAAAAATTAACAGTTCTGGTATATCAAAAAGTCGGATGTGTAAACACGATAATATATATAAATTTATTTTTTTATCCTGGCATATTTTCAGTTGCAATATTATTTATACCGCATTTAAGGGTGCTTTCAAGCGATTCAAAAATATTAAAACCATTTGGATTACTGATAAACTTCTCTGAAGTTCTTTGCATAACTGTGTAAGGGGTTTTCCGAGGCTTTTGGTATAATATTTGACCAACCCCCTTAACCCCTTGGTATAATGTTACGGCGAGCACGACAGACAAAGCGCGACCACGGCACCGTAACAATGCAGGCCGGAAAACACATGTTACATTTAGTTTCATAATTATTTTCCTACAAACGGGACGTGGAGCAGGGATAGAGGAAGTCGAGAGAATGGGAGAAAGGACTCAACTGAGAATTGTAATATGCAGGAAAAAACGCGTCCTATTGCCCAGTCCTATTCACGTTAGCTTTCACTAGCAGCTGGCATAAATGTTATGTTCTTTATAAAATTAGACTAATGTTACAAAAAAAATTCCAGCGTTTAGGTATATAAGTTTTCGAAAGTAATAAGAAATCAAGCAATTATTTTGTAACACATTCGTAAAACAATACATATTAGAAAAAGAGTTTCTTAAAAATAAAAGAAATATTGGATAAAGGGGAAAGAATTAGAATGGTTTAAAAGTTATTTAATCAACAGACAGCAAGAAACAAAGAGAGGGAACCATTTATCAAATTCGATTAGAAATACCCAAGGCGTAGGTATCGTAAGGATAAATAAATGAATAAAAATTAAACGTTAATAATAATCACAATACATTAGCAAAAATACATTCCAAAGGTTTATATTAATGGAGAAATCATAAAAAAGTGGAAGGAATTTAATATAGATATCTTTATAGACTCGAAGCTGAACTTATCAAAATTGTTGAGTGGACATCGGCACAGTTAAAAAAAAAATTATTTGCTAAATCTGAAACACAGTAAATTAAGAAATATATCCGATAATTTACAATACAATTATATCATCAAGCTTTAATGAAAATTCAAGTGTTTTTTTTCTCCTTAATGCAAGTACTACAAAATAAAGCAATGCTATTAATAACGAAAAAGAGATATGTTAAAGGAGCTAAATATAATGACAGTGAAGCAAACTGTAATAAACAAACTTTGAATGTTTATATTTGTTCATATAAAATTATAATAGGGATGATGTCCAAGGAACTTAAAAGATACATCACAAGATACACGGGCTAAAAATGCAAAACAAATTAGATTGCAATAAGGAAAAAAATTAAAGCACACAGAAATCGCTCGTTTACTAGGCCGTCCAACAATACGGAAAATTCCGAAAGTAATTACAGGGACAGAATTAATTTCTATGTTTTTTTAAGAAATAAGAAAATGTGTTATGATGGTTAATGACAAGTTTATAATTGAATATACTTAAAATGAAAAAAAAAACATTGCACAATATGTTTGCCATATAATGTCCACATCCGACAAATATTTATGTTTGTAAATTATTAGTTCATGATGATGTGAGATGATCGGAGTGATGAACTTAGATTAATTAATAAAAGCTTTAAAAAGTAATTGGAATTGTTGTCTGGTAATATTTTAGTAAAACTTTAAAGAAAGTATGGGTAACTTTATTCCAGTTGACTGGGAATCACTTAATTATATTCATTCGTATGTTTTACTGCCATAAATTTAATGTAAAGTGTAGCCGCGAGCTTTCATTTGATAGTTTTCATGAAAGCCTACCCTGAAAGCTGAAACTACTCGTGTAGGCGGCCGATACATGTTTAGTTAGGTACTCCCCGCTCCCAACAATGGCGGTCTCGCGCCTTCCGGTTTTTGTCAGTTGTTGTTCAGTGCTCAGTGTTCACCGTTCAGCCAACGAGCAGCGCCTACAGCCTTTAGTGGAGTCTACTGTAGAGCCTACAATTCAAAGCCTCCAGCACACAATACGAGTACAAGAGTCGCCGGGAAATGAAACGAGTCGGCCATGGGGCCATTCCATTTGCAAATGATATGTAGAATAAGCAATAGGGTGAAATTTCTATAAACCGGTGACTAGGCGTAATTTATGTTTTTGTTTTGTCAGCGGCATAATCACGCAGCACTTATATTGGCTAGGGATTTACTAAAGTTTTCAAGTTCTGTGTGGAGTTTTCTCTGGCTTACCGTTGAATATTCTACTTTATCTGCAATATGCTGTAAGATGCAAAAGCAACTACTGCGATAAGAAGAATTAATATTTAATTAAATTTGAAAAAACTTAAGCCTATACAGATAAAATATTTTTTTTTCTGGTTACCATTTTATAATGTTGGTATGTACTCTCAAAAGCAATGAATCAAAAATATTTTTTTTTTAGTTTTTCGGAATAATTTCTCATTAATCATAACAATACTCCCCGTAGATTGCATTAACTATAATTTTATTGTTAATAAATCTTTTTAAGTCCTTCAAAGGCTTCATCAGATGGGTATTTCCTAATTTTTGTTTGTGAATGACACATTTTGTGAGTGCAGAATCGAAACAGTGGGTAATAATTAAAAGAAAAAAGTGGCACTTCGCCTCGTATTTCTGGTCGGTACGTAGAATTTCTGGGTTATCAATGCAATTATTAATAATTTTATTTAAGGTCAGAGATGATCCGCCTATCTGACAGCGTAATTAAGTTGAGTTGTTTCATCAAAAGGACAAAGTTAATATTTTGAAAAGGAATATTCAGCTTAAAGTTAATAAATCTTAGAAATTTGTTCTGTACCCTTTCTATATTGTCAGAATGTGTTTTATGGAATGGGGACCAAATAAGTGAATTACACTCCACCTGGCTTCTTACTAAAGAAGTGTACAATGTTTTTAAACATTCTAGTGACTTGAAATCACTTGCTGCATATAAAATCAAGCATATTTATAATTAATAGGCGTGAGCGAAAATATTTAATAAAGCATAACTTATTTAAAATAAAGCAAGAATCTCTCGACAACTGCTCTTAGTCATATTTAAAGAAACACCGCAATTTTTTCATACCTATAACATGCTTAATAACGGAACCAGATGTGTTTTTATTGATTTTCGGAGCGAATGTACTTGCCGTTTTTTTTTCTATCGAATGAATTTCATATAATTAGGTACATTTTCGGCTCGTAAAATATATAGAGATAATCTTAAAAAAGTATCTAACACCAGAGAGCTTAAGAACTTAAAGTGTTCTGGGGTATAAATATGTTATAAAGCAGAAGAAATTTGGAATGCGGGGTTGTTTAAATAAATATATGTGTTCAGTTTTTTGAATTTATTCTAGTATGATTTAGAAATACGTTTGATTATTTTTCTTCATTAGTAAGTTTATTCCCGGTTTATCTTAGTAACCTGCTCGTTTTATTTTCGGTTTTGAATCATATGGGGCAAATGTTTTATATATGTTTTACTCTACCTACTTTATTATCTATTATTTTAAAGTTATGCCTACCTCTCGGAAAGAGTGTAGTGATGCAGGACTTAAAATTCCAGAAACTTAAGGTTGTATAATACGAATGGACATGAAAAAAACGTTAATTCATGCTTTGCCCGGGATGCGAAATAATTATTAAACAGTGGAGAACATTTCATGTACAGAATTATAAATTATAGAACAAATCCTTGTGAAATAATGCGTATTGGATTTTTTGCATTGTATGAAATACAAAAAATACACGAATTTATGCAAATAAGGGTAATTTGTCAAACCAAATTACCCGGGGTAGTAAGTACCTAGATTGCTCTGAAAATAAAAAGATTTGGATTCCCCCACAGTCCATAGGCGGCGCTAATCGGTTCCGGGTCACGTGGTGCTCCGTGACCAATCAAATCACAGGGAGCATGCGCTCTGTACCATTTCCCATCGTTCTTCTGACGTCTATTTTCCATTTTTGAATCATCACTGGATCTTACGGATCACTCTGTTCTATTTTGCTTTGCGTGACTAGATGACGAGGTTGGGATAAAATAACTTATTATTATTATAACTTTATTGAGAAATGTATCTATTAAACGCATGAACATTTTTAGTAAGTACTTACATCTAAATAAACAACAGTAAATAAACAAACAAAAAAATTGCTAATTAATTTAATCACGCATTTTCATTGTATGTACGTACTTAGTTCCACCAATATATATATTCGGAAAGTATTTTTTCTGAGTTTATCTACTTAGGTACTCATATAATATTGAAGAAGAAAATAACAATAATAATCTAAACCAGCGGTTTTCAACCTTTTTGAGCCTTCGTACCCCTTTACTCTTACTAAACCTTTGTTTTACCCCGTACCCTCTATCTATCTTGCGTGCACATGTAATGAAAGACATGTTTCATTTGTAAATTTTTAATACTCTATTAATATCTATTTTTAAAACTAATATTTAATTTACTATTAACACTTTTTCTAATTTCTAAATTATCTAATTGTATACCCGTTGTGTTAGTGTGTAAAATTTTTAAACCTTTATTAATATCAAAAGAATGACCTAGTTTAATGAAGAAAACATAGTTTTCGAAACATGTTGATATTGTTAATAAAATAGTGGTGTTACACAAAGGTATTTGTTTGTCATTAAATTAATGATGACGCCACAAAGTAAATATGCCTATTTTGAAGAAAAAACTTATTTTACTTTATAATGCAGTTAGAATTTTTGTGTTAGTCTAATACAAATTATTTCTTTCGGTGAGCCAATTCTTCAACATAATATTTGTTTTACCATTTGTATATTTTTTAATTTTGGCAGGTAACATATTTAAGCAATTAGGTCTCATGTAGTCCAGCGTTCTTTGTCCATATTTATTTAAATGCTTAGGTACAATTAGTCCTTCATTTAACGTAAAACGAGTATTGTAAGTGTAGTCAAGTTTATTTATGTGTATAGGGCTATTCATATGCTGAAATATAATTTTATACCACAGAATTGCTCTTACTGAGAGAATTTTGAGATTCTGGTAGAAGTACGGTACATTATGCCTTGGTTCATATAAAATTCTATGAGCTAATAATTTAACTAATGAATTTTGAACTGATTGAACACGATTTACATTTGTTTTACATGAAAGACCCCAAGCTGTAATTCCATACCTTACAATATATTTAGCAAATAATAAATAAATTATTCGAAGTGTGCATATTGGAACAAAAAAATTTATTTTATATAATCTGCTAGCAACAGATCTGAGTCGTTTACAGACTTTATTTATTTGTAAATCCCATTTGAAAAGGCAGTCAATAATAACACCTAAATAAAATATTCAGTTCAATATTTTCAGTTTAGTTCAATATTTTCACATGTAAACAAAGCAGAGATACCGATAAGTAAGCATTCTGAAGTGTGTGTTTTTATTTCAGATGTAATAATATCTGCCTTGGCATTGGGTGATCTAATATGTATCAATTTAGTTTTGATGGGAATTGATATAATCTTAAAAAGTTATAAAAAGAGAGTTTTTCTTATAAAAAAACTGAACACGCATATATAAGATCATTTGGGTATTATTATAAATTATATATCTACCTACTCACATCAGAAAAGATTACAATTTATATTTTATCTAACATAAATAATCTAACTTAACGTATCTAACTTAAACGATGATTAACCATCATGCCGTTTCTCGGCAGGGATAGGCTGAGGGGATAGACCGCCACACAACTCTGCCTCGGCACGAACTCCTTGTTGCATTGACATTAATATATTATCCATCTATTATTATGTTTTACTCGATTTCTTCTAAACCCTTTACTTCGGCGTCGTACATTCTCCTCAAACTCCTTTCTTCGTTTATCCGCTCTACATTCCCAAGCCATCTAAGACTCCCATCGTTACGTTTACATCAAGCCTTGCATTCTTCAAATCATTTTTGTTTTTATATTTAATATCATAGGGTTGCGCTGTGCTTTTGAAAATCTTAACAAATAAAGATAAATTATTATTGTTAAATAAAATCAATTTCTTGTAAAAACTTTCTCGGAAAACCACGCAAAATTACCACCAGGTATAGAACACTTCTTTCTAACCTTTTTTCGTCAATTGAAAGAACCAAGGAAACATTTTGCAATGTTATTTAATTTTTTTAATGAAAGTTTTGGGAAACGTTGGGGTGTTGCGCCCACTAGATTGAAAGACACTGCTCACTGCCGAAACAAATAAAGGTTATAAAAACTTATTATTAATTCATTAATTAACGTATTATTAATTAATTAATTCATAATTAAGTATTATTAATTAATTAATTCATTAATTAAAGTATTATTAATTCATTAATTTAGCTTAAAATATCGATACAATATTTAACCCCTTAGGCCTCGGGCCATATTTTGTCAGGGGGTCAATATATTTCCGCTTTGCGAATAAATAAAATCCAAATAAATGGAATGTTTTTGAACGTAACCGAAAACTAAAATTCTTTGAACGATGATAAAAAACGCTTTCAAATTTTATAAATATAAACCTATCATTTTTGAAATATAAAAATTTTGCATTTAAACACAAAAAGTTTTAAAAATGGCTCACCTTACGTTTTGTTTTCTAAAATTACTGATAAAGAAAAAAAATAAAAACACATACATATTTTGTTAGGGATTATAAACCTTAAAGTCACCTCACTTTTTTGTAGTTCCATGTAAAAATAATTAATTAAGAAATTACCAAAATTTCATAATTTCCTTTCAAATTGCCATCCGAAACTTGGTTTCATAAATGTGTACATTTTACTTCTTTTGTGGTTAACTTTCAGATTTGAATGTAAAACGTGACATTTTCTCTTTTTGCATCGTTTATATAATTATTCTCACTTGTAAGGGAGAAACAGCGATTTCTGTGAGACCTATATGAGTTGTTCCGTAAAACGAACAAATTAGTCTGAGGGTTTAACAATAACTCTTTTCAAATATATTTAATATTGAAAACACAAAAATATTTATTTTGATTCCATCAGAAAAAATGGTAACAAAAAGAAATTAGAAAATGTGTTAGTAACATTATTTTTTTGTATAGATAGAATTCAAAAAGGTATGATCTTAATCAAGATTTATAAATATATCTAATATATATTACATTACCTCGATCAATTAGAGTGATGATTGAAATCAAAACAGGAAGAATCCAGAGCCTAAACGTCAAAATTAGCGCCGCGCTACATTGCCAAAACATCCTTGTCGAATCGTATAATAATAGGGCATTATTTTCATTCGCATCGTACAAAAGTCAAATCACCATAAATAACAGGATTACATGGGAAGCAGGAGCACAACTAGCACCCTCGCTGCTTTTATTACAATAATAATGTATTGAATTTATAACACAGTGTTTATCGCCGCAGTTCCACGTCGCACGGTTTGATTTCCAACACACGCCGAACAATACTGAACGCGTACGACTCGCATCTTGACATATCTATTTAGTTATTTAACGAAAAGTTTTCTTTATTCGCGGGGAAATGTGGAAACCGATATTGGTCCTTGTTTATGGGTCACACAGCGCGGGGCCCTAATGTCGCTACGGCGGAATCTGCGTAGCGAATCGCTTTCCTTTCAGAGATATATGACGGGAACAAATAATATAGACAGACACTGAGGATCGGAAATATATGTAGAGAAACCCTCTTCACGAACAGATAAAGGGGAGAAATTTTTACTGTGTTTTTCTTTAAAAAATATTTATTTATTTAAATAACTATTATTTGATACTGCACAAGAGTTCCAAGAGTTCCAACCAGGAACCAATAGAACTATAGTATCCCCATTTTGGATGCCTGAAGAAAATGGGGAAAGTAACAATAAAACATTTTTATGAAGTACCTACCTACCTAGCTATTTTCAAACAAAATTCCAATGAAATAAAAATAAATGAATGAATAGCAGTGAGAGTGAGATGCTATATTTTTATTTGAATTCTCTTATTAAAATTACTCTTGCAATCTCTCTGATTTCGAACCCGCTAACTCCGAAATCGTACTCAAATAACTTACCACTCTGCCACGAAACTCAAATGAAACAATATTTCTGTACTAAAGGTAAAACAATATGAAAATAAATTGGAACGTCTTTATTTCTCATCTAAAGAATGATTAATTGGGTTAAATTAAAAACATATAACAAAAATGGCGAGATTATTTTTAATTATAAAATGTATATAAAGTTTTTATGTTAGCTAATGCCGTAAAGATAATAATATATTCTTTCTACTAATAGATACTTTTTAATGAAAACCCTTATCAGATAAATAATGCAAAATATACCTTGTTTGAAAACATTCAATATATTAACAAAGGCATTAGTGCATATGTATTTTTTTATATCCGTTTGCTCCACACCGGAGGCCCTGGAGAAAACAATTTCCCTTGGGGATCTTGTCATCTTTGAGGATGCTGTGTGGAGGATTTTTTAGGGAAAGGAAGGAGAGTAAGTTCTTGGAAGAAAAAGGTTTGAGTGGTTGGTATACCTACCTTAATTTTCCCCATAATTGCATATCGGGAAAAATTTTGTAGGTATTCAATATCTACAAAAAGGGTAATTACGACCTTTAACGGGAATAAAAAAACATGTTTTTATAATATTTTCAGCAACTGTTGAAAAATATCACAAAAATAAATAAGTCATTGCCAACAAGGTTCAAAAGGAGAAAAATAAATGTATGCAGTTATGTAGTTTTACGTTTAATTATTTTCTTATGTGCCCAACTATTCTGTCAATACCTAGACACATTTTTTATGTTACAATAATTTACCATAATAATTATATTTTTAAAACTTTAAACATACATTTTAAATAATTATTTTACGATACAAACTTTATAGTATTCCATAGACTTAAAATTAATATTGCACCTAAAGTTTTCATGGAAATAATTTGATTTTCCCTTCATAAAACACTTAACCCATATAACATTTTCTAAACATTAACATCAATAGTTTTGTAATTTATTTTTGGTATATACAAATTGTACAATGCGCTTATTTTATGTACAATTTTAACGATTCATTTTAACATTAAAAAAAAATAATTTCAAATTACCTATGGAGTTATGTACAAGGATATAAAATTTATTAGTTCTTAGTGCATTCGAATTGGTTCCTATAAAATTAGGTAGCTATCTACTACGGCATGGCAATTTTGAAAGGGTGTGTTTTATGATAAATTAAATTAATATAATTTTTACAAAGAGTAAAGAAAATAATTTTAAAAAATGTCTAATTTAAAATAATTCTGATTTATTAAAGTTATTATGAAGTTCTCCAAGTATTGTAGTTTTTTATTATCACGACAGCAACTGTTAGCTTTGAAAGCCTGAAAAACGTAAACAATAGTTGTCCCAGTTTATTTATATTTTTAAACGCTCGCAGAACTTAGTAATAACACTATTAAATTAGATTTATTTTAAATTATAAATAAATATTAAATAGAGTTTTAAGAATTAATTTAATAACAACAAATCAACAAGAATTCCAAACGAAATAGTAGGAATCTATTTATTTTGATTGCATTCCACTGGAATGAGAGTAGTATGGTCTTGTCTTCCCTTTTGAGCAAAATGATGAGCCACCAGGTTCCGATGGATCCAATTGGTGGTCCAGGATGTCTCCTTCCTTATCCTGGTGTGCCGTCATGTGTCTGGTAAGGTGGTGTCTCTCCCGGAAACTCTCGGCGCATACAGGGCATTTCAATTTATCTTCTCTTTTCCTTCTGGTTGCATCATAGTTAACTTCACTTTTGTGGTGAGATCGCATATGGTAAACCAAGTCTGAAGTCATTCGGAAGCTGATGTTGCATTTAGCGCAGACATTCTGCGCTGGCAATGAGAGTGTTGCGAGGGAAGGAGGAAGTAGGGTGCTCAGAATGGCCGCCGCGGGGTTCCTCATCAAAGGGTTCATGGCCTCACCTTGCTGCTGCTGGAATTTGAGGAACTCTGCTCCCGGGTGGTGGTGGAAGTTTTGCATTGGAAATGGATAAGGGTGGTTTGATTGCAAATATGGCGGCAGATCAGGCCTAAAAGGTAATAAATTCCCAAATTTATTGGATTGGGGAAACTGCATCGGCTTTTCGTTATCATTGTTGTTTGTCTTGTGGTGAGATCCGAAGTTGGGTGAAGAAGATTTTGAGAATGATGGATTTTCAGAATGGTTTGATACCTGCCCGTGGTGGTCGGTGAACTGATGATATTGATGAATTCCTTGATTTTTGAAGAAGGGATTAGCTGACGATAGTAACGGGTGATTTGACGGAATGAGGGACTTGAATTGTGGATTCTTCGTGAATAAATGACTCAACATCGGCGGACTGGCAGTGCTCAGAGGAGGGCTCATGGAGTTCTGGTAGCTGAGGTTATCCGGGCTCTCAGAATGCCCAGGAGATGGTGCCGATGGAGTTGTGGTATTTCCTTGAAAGCTGTGAGTCACTTTGGTAAATGCGCTTCTGGGGTTGACGTCTGATAATCTAGCTGCCATGTATTTTTCATTGTGTTCAAAGATAGGTCTTGTCTGCGAGATGAGAGATGGATCGTCAAACACTTTGTTTCTAAAAGGGGATTCGTGGATCACCCTGACTGGTCTGGAGAAGCTCTCTGTGGAGTTGGGTCGGGAGCGAGACATATCGGAAACATCGGAATCACTTAGAACACTCTTCGTCGCGAACTCTTCAGTTCCAACATCAATATTCAGGTCTTGATTGGATTGCGGTGATATATTATTGTTATGGCGGTATTTTTCATTATAACACGATGTGGTTGAGAGATCGGTGCCTTTTGAATCGTCCGCTTCTCGGTGCACGTAAACATGGGACTTGTTAAGGTATTCGTGATTTTTCCTGAAGTTGTCAGCTTCCAACCGCGCGTAGTGTGAGTCGTTGAAGAGTTGCTTGGACACCCTCAACTGCTTTTCCATTTGTTTTTGTTTCATTTTTTCATCGGGCATCATTAAAAATGCAACATCGAAAGACCTCTTACTTCTGTTTTGATTACAAGAAGAAAATTGGCTATCGATTTTGGTTTGATATTGCTCAACAGATTTGGGTTCATCAACAAGGGGATGAGACATATTTAACTCTGCAGTAGACGGATCACTTCGGTTAACTTTTTGTATGTCCATTGTCATTTTAAATCACAGTTTCACTAAAGTTCTGCACATGAAATACTCAAACATGAATTTTTTCTCAGTTTTTCGAAACACAAATGTTGAAAAGTTTTCTCGATAAGTTTGACATTCCGCGCTATTTACACAGTAGGGGGACATGCGCTGTTGTCGGCGCCACTCTGACAAATGCCACGAGTACGCGGAGATTACCCTTATATAAAATGTGGATTTTCCTGGGCGCATCCGCCCTTGTGGTGCGGAGGTTTAGTCGGTGGGCGGGGCGCGGCTCGTAGGGCCAATGAGGCGGCCGGGGGGAGGGGCCCCGCCCGCCGGAGCCAATGACAGATTTAATGGCATCCTTATCACGGAGAGGGTTGGGGTTGAGCGAGACCTGAAAATAATAATATAGCCGTGATAATGCCCGCCAGCTCAGGGCTGACTTTATTACAAACGGTTAAAACTTTGGAAATGTGTTTGGCTCAAGTTGCTTTCTTATTCATTCCAAGATTAGCTTGTTGATAAATAATTGAATCTTTTAACAATTTTCATCTGTATTAAAAAAATATTGAAAAGTTAAATTGTTTTCAACTTTTACGTGATAAAAAAAATAATTAATCATTTATTATACTTAAGTATTTTGCCTATTTATGTTCCAAAATCTTCAAGTGTGTACCTGTCACGAAAGCATATTATTAAATTAAATTGATTTAAATGCATTACCAATATTACAAATTACTAGTATTTGAAAGGAGAAAATTTGACATCATTGAAAATATGATAATGTATAAAGTCGAGTAGCTACCTACGGCCTGGAAAATATAATCTTAGGTCTGTCTTGAAAGACCCGCAAGCTTGTGGTATTTCCCGATGATAAATTACCCGGAATCTGCGGTGGAGAAATAAGACGATGGCTCGCGGTGAAGATCATTTCTGAAATGTTGGATGAATATTTAATAACCTAAAAAAAAGTTTTATGATAAAATTTCTATCTACAGTTTTGTTGACTTTGCCATCAGCATAGACGTTTGATACCTGCGCATAAATGTGCTTGATAATTTGGTACTTATTTTAATTTATCTCCATATTATTTTGCTATCCGCTCTTTCTCTCACAAAGGGGCATGCTATTTTTAGATATATGTAAGTGTTAAAATTTATCATAATACAGTGGAATCCGTTTATAATGACATCGAAGGGAAATGACAAACACGTCATACTAAGCGGACGTCATAGAAAGCATTTTATAGAAAATAAACCTCTTGTTTTTGTTAGGTACAAATGTAAGTATTTATTTTAATGGAATGAAACAGAATATTAAGACTCGTGACGTGAGAAAAGAGCATTTTATGACTCGTGACGAGAGAAACACAGAATATAAACGTCGTCAGGCGTCACGTGACTCTCCCGAACCCTGCCGAAGGTGTTAGGAATCATGTCGGTCACTATAACCGAAATAATTTTCTATGAAATTAGGACATAATTTATTTAAAATGGGTCATAATAAGAAACATGTCACTATAAGCGAAGTCATTATATCCGACTTGTTATAAATAATTTTATATGAAAACCAAACTTCGCTGTGTAATTACGTAATATTAAGCGGTTTGTCAATATAGGCGGAGTCATAATAAACGGATTCTACTGTACGTCCAAAGTAGTAATTTCATTTTTGGAGTTCATATGTACTGATTTTCTATATTATTCGTCCCAGAATATCTTCCTCGAAATTGAGGAGTAAATAAAGTAACATTTGTATTAAATGTAAGTATTTTTAATTTCAACATCAAATTATGTTCTTACAAAATTTTCCCCCTTTTCCTTTGACTTTTCCTGCTACTCATCGGCAACGCGTCCCTCAGTCAGGGTAATATAATATAAGTAAGCTACCATTACCATCCCGATACGTTTTTAAATGGCGAGCATAAGGGTGTGGATCCACCGTCTTACGGCGATAACTTTTTCGCTGCCGAGCGACGAGAGGAGAGCCTAAAAGATTGGACGCCTCGTACTTATTAGCTATGGCGTAGAAGCGAATCAATGGAAAGCGAAACGAAACCTTAAAAAATACGTAAAATTAAGAATTAAAATATATTTCTAGTTGTCTTAGCAAAATAATTAACTTAAACATAACTGATTTTTTATAAACATTAACATAAAACATAATTTGCCTCAGGGCCTAAGTCATATTTTGGAATACTGTGTGGAGGGTCTTTTTAAGGAAAGGAAGTTCTAGGAAGGTAACATATATATGGGGTGTGGGTAGGAATCTGTGAGTCAGTGTGTCCAGAACGTATGAATACATCCTGTCCACTGCGGTGCAAGACGATGGGTCGAGGAGACCAGCCGAAGAGGTCAAAGAATCTCTCCGAACCGGCCTATCCTGATTCGGCCCAGCAGCAGGTGGAAAGGCGCTTCCGCCGCTAAGACCTGAACACACCTCACCTAGAAAATCCAGGTACTCCTGTCAAATCACCAAACGGAGTAAATCACCAGGGGTGACTTATGGCAGAGGTGTTGGTTATCCAACAAATAGTTCCCGGGGCGGCCGTACCCATACCCACCTCCCAAATTGTAAAATGATTATTGTGTTAAGATTAAGTAATAAATAAAGACGGATGGTTGTTCATGCTTGATCTTAAGGCGGAAGAATATAGTATATCTAAGTAGACATTGTCTCCGTAGTCGACGTAGAATCTACGTAGAGACGACGTAGAGACGTAGTAGATAGAGCCGTACCTAGAGTATAGCCAATACAGAGCACTGCCAATAATTAACAAGCCACACAAACAATGAAACAAAACTAAAACAAAATAATATTCCAATTGTGTTATTTTGGGCCTACTTTAACTTCCTATCAAATGTATGCTTACTTAGATTTTTTATGTATTTTGGCCTGTCATTTAATTTATGTATTTTATAACCAGCGAAAGAATGCTCGAACGTATTTTAGAAGTAAATTTAAGTGGGTGTATGTAAAATGTTTATAAATAAATCAAGTAACTGTTTTCATTTTCTCGGGCAATTTAGTATACCTGCTTAACAAATTTTAATGCAGTATATAAGGCCCTTCAGCGTTGATATTTGCTTTTTTATTCGTTAAGGCCTTCGCTCACGGAGAAACTGAAATGAAATCAGTTGTTAACGTAATTCGAAATTCGCGAGCGTTACCAAGGCAACCTATTAATAAGGCAACTGAAAAGCAACTGCCACATAAGCAAAAGTGCTGGTGCGTTGACAACTGTTTTCATTTCAGTTTCTCCGTGAGCGAAGGCTTTTACTAAATTTCAATACTAGTTATTGGATGAAAATACCTAGTCTAAAATTAAATGAAACTTTCATGAAAGAGATCCAATTCGGCAATTTGTTATATATTTAATCAAGCTGATGATTATTTTATTGAACGACAAAGGAGAAGAATCGGTATACTGTCTAATATTATTGCCCGAAGATTCTTCAAATACAGCAATAAAGTTGCAGTTTAAAAGCATTGGTCAATGCATTTTGCACTAGCTTTTATACCTATCTGTGAGGTATAGTGTCATTACAGAATTAGTTCGATGAAACGACTCTGGATCCAATATAATAACGCCAGCAGAATTATATTTGGATACGGTAGATATAGCAGCGCATCGACGATGTTTACGGATCTAGGATTGAATGGATTAGCCGGTCTGATGAGACATCGGTTTACTGGAAGCGGGATGCGCCTAATGGCCTCCGTCAAGAAGGTGGTGGCCGCAGCCTTCCAACACAATGGCACAATAGTGTGTCGCGTACTAGTCGCGTAGAGAGTATTTAGTAACTAAACACCATAAATTTAGTACGAGTAGTTAGTAGTAGCATTTTGGGCAGTCAAGTAGCGAGTAAAGTCGTTACTCGACTGACTATTTAACCAATGCGAACAAGCTATAAGCGCACCCCTGAATGAGCGCTGGCCCCGAGGTCATCCACGACCACGCCCTACATATTTTTGTTTATTTTTAACAGTTTTTTTTTTTTAAATTGTACTCATATTCCATTTTTTTACATTAGCTTCGCACAGGAGACCCAGAGGAAATTTCGAGGCCTATGTCATCTTTGGAGATGCTGTGAGGAGGGTGTTTTAAGGGAAAGAAAAGGGAAGAAGTTCTGGGAAGGAAAATGTAAGAGAGGTGGGTAGAAATCTAGGGGTCAAAGTGTCCAGGAACCTATGAATCCATTCCTCCCACTGCGGTTCGACGCGATGGATCGAGAGAGCCCGGCTGGAGAGGTCAAAGGGTCTCCCTCAACCAGTCTCTCCCGATCCTGTCCGCCACGCAGTAGGTGGGAAAATGCATCCGCTGCCAAGGCAAACCTCACCCCATGAACCCGGGTACCCCTGCCAAGTCACCAAACGTAGCAACCACTTGGGGTGACCCATGGCAGGGGTGTTAGTTTTCAAATTATACTATCCAGATGCATTATCATAGAAGATGTATTATTTATTCTATGTGTAAACTAACTAGAGTGTAGGATTACATTATTTTCCCCACACCCTGAAATAAAAATTAAAAATAATTTTTATTTACTAACGGTAATAATTTCTTTTCAGTTTGCATTCTGCCGTGTTCACTTCCATGGCCCGTACTGGATGATACGTTTACTACAGATTACTTATTTCCTTGTAATATTTTGGGGTGAGTTGATTTATATCGATAATTATTTCGGGGAGAGAGTGGAGATAGATAATGACATCTCACCAGACACTCGCTTCATCGATTGGCACTTAAGATTCACTCAATTTCTTTTTAGTACAAACATTTCTATTTATTACCTGCCTGTCTACGGGTATGAATCTCATGGGCCATATTTTTGTTCGTTCACTTACAGATATATTACCTTACTTTTAGTAGGTATCTAACACTTGCTATCTATATCAATGATTGGTTGGTAGCGCCGCACAGTTAATAATTTGAGGTATCTAGCGTAACTTTATTATAAAACCCAAGGTTTCTTTCTGGATTTCATTTTATTTTAATTGGGAAGCTAAATGTCGAATATTTTTAAAATTAAAAAAAAAACAAACATTTTAGCTACTTGCTACGTGTGGCGCCATCACAAATACTCACTACCTCGAAACGCAAACGAGTAATTTTATGTCTGTTGAGTTTGGATCTCTCCGCGGGTCGACGTGTGCACGTCATCGTGATAATTCAACTATAACTACTGTGTTTTTCTGAATCTTTATGATGGAATCTAGGAAATCGGGTGATTATCATAACTATTTAACTTGTGTTTTAGTGTGGTAAAAAATATTGAAGTAACGATTTTTCAAAACGTATTGTTTCTCTAAATTTAGAATTCATCGGAACTTTTAAAAATATATCCGGAAAAATTTCACGTTTTCTGTGTTATAATTCTGATATTAATGTGTCAAATTGACTTCAATTTTGTGATGTGTTCAGGGTTTACATTAACAACTCTAAATTTTTTCAGCACCAAGGGGATTTTTGATATACAGATCGATATATATAAATTTCATAACGTTAGAGCTTACTATTATATACAAAAAAACACTTTTCTGCTAAAATGCAATGTTCTGTAAAAAAAATTGAGTCAATCTATCAATTGCTTTCCGAGATTTGCGAACGCAAACATACGGAACTTAAATTTTTATGTATAAATATAGATTGCTGTAAGTATTAAAAACGACTGTACCAGTTTGATTCGAACAATATATATTTTTTAACATTTTGTCAAACAACGATAATTTGTATTGTCCCAAAAACATGCTAACATAATAAAGTTACGCTAGATACTCAAAATTACTAATTGTGCGCCGTCTTCACCTTCTCACCAGTTGGCTTTCTATGTTTAGACGTCTCAACACTCCTTCTCGCAGCCTTATTGTAGAAAGACCTTGGTGGTCGGTCGGATTTTCTACTCTTGCTACGTAGACCGTATACTGGCCAGGATAGTCGGCGTTGTAGGTTGTAAATATTGCCTTTTCATATTGGCTTTAAGAGAAAATTTAATTTACTTTATTACACATTAAAATTGATAGAAAACAATTACTATTATTATCATTTACAGTTCACTGACGTATCATTCGATGATAAGCCAGTCTGATAAGCCCCCACACATTAGTAGGCCTAATTCCAAACACATCGCGCGCAATCTCCCAGAATTGCTATCTGTTTCTCGCTCGTAACCGATTCGGTTCCGCGGTAGTTCCATCATTCCTTCCCCGACCCTGCAATAATAATCTAATAGCGGTGTTAACTTTTAACTAAAGAGAAGATATCAGAAACAATTTAGCGTATTAGCGGCAGCGCGTGGAGGTCGCGTGGCTCAATCTATGCGGGGGATGAAGATACAGGTTTTGGATACAGGGTTGGTTATAGATACTGCTAGGGAGGATGTATTTTGGAATCAGGAAGCAAATATGGCGCTTATAGATTTATTATGATCGATCAATTTACATATTAGGTACATCACGCCTTTATCGGCACACCGCGTGACCTTTTTTTATGTGAATACTGCACAAGATTCCCAACTGTTCTAAACGTCTGGAGGCAGTGAGACTGGCATCCTCAATTGGAGTTTGATGTGAGGCTAAACGTGGTAGAGAAGGGATGTTTCAATTCTGATTGGTGGTCTAACACCAGAGCGATGCTGCGGTGAGAGCATCTTCTACTCTGGAACATGCCACAAGTATACTATACATTAGTTTTAAGTTGTTACGAAGTTGACAACAACTTTAAAAAACTTCTTTACATAGTATAAAATGAAGTCGCTCGCGCTGTATGTAGATGTTTTAAACTACGAGTCTGCTTAAATCTTTTAAACTACGCAACGGATTTTTATGCGGTTTCCATCAATAGATAGAGTGAGCCGACGAGTGATAGCCGAAAAATTCAAAGATTCAATTCAGGCAGCGGGAAGCGGGCTGGCAAGCGGGCGGTGTGGATTTGATATGTATGCAAATTATCAGATGGCGTTGGTTATAAAGGTTGGGTAATGGCGTAGTGTTTCGTTAGCCACAGCAACGTGTGGCCGGGTCTGCTTTAGAAAATAAAGGAGCTACTACCTTGGTGATCTGTGTCTTCGATATTGAGTCGGAGTCATGTCGATTCACGCCGCAGCTCAAAAATATTATAAACAAGATTCTTACATTTCATGTATGTACCTACTCAATGCTCTTCGTGGATTAGGATTAATTATAATAACAATTTTAATTTGATTAATCAATCTTAGATTCGATACCGGTTTTCAATGGCCAATTAGATGTTGATACTTTATTCAATAGACGAAAGCATAACATCAATTACTTTTCATTATTTCCGACGAGACTGACATCATCTCCACCGTGTGCTGTAGCGATATCGAAGATTAAGTCCCTCCAATATTTTTGGAATAAATTATTCTTTCAAAAAATATAGATATCATCACGCTTCCTCGCCTTGCAAGGGTGGCCCTTTAAGCCAGCTATAAGGCAATAAGCAGTAGCGAGTAGCAGGGGTAAAGAGGGGGTAGGGGGTTGGGGGTTGGGGCATGTACCGCTAATGCGATAACAATACCGAGCGTCTGCGGTGTATGGGCAATTATTTACGTCTCGTAATGGGAGCCGCGTGCCTCGCTTACCCCCGCTGACAAATCGTACCGAGACACCTTATTATCATCCTGCATTCCTGGGAATACGGAACCCGGAACACCAACAAATATGGGATACAAGTTTAATACTAATAATTAAGTACATAATATTTGTACTCCATATTTTGCAGAGGTGACTCTATCTTACTGCGTTCCCGGGAATACGAATGCAGGAATACTAACAAATATGGGATAAGTACAAGCATAATATGCGGTTGCAATGATAATAATTAAATAAGTACTAGCGCAGACAGAAAAATCAAGGGATATTTGTGTAACTTAAAGTATTAATTATGAATCATAATACTGTTCAACTCCTGGGCCTCCGGCAGAAAATTTGCAGAAATTTGCATCTCTCTTCAAGGAAGAATTTTGATATAATATGTCAACGTTGGATGATTAGAAAATATCATTCACTCAAAAATTGGTAAAAAAAAAAAAAATTTTACCATTAAATTAAACTCAATGTGCAAATAATTTATTGTTAGTTACACCCAGGGTACCGAGCATGGACGGTCGATAAAACCCAATATCAATCCGATCTTGACCAAATCCATCATCTATGGTCAGTTATCAATATTTGCGATCAGGGTTAAGAATTTTTTTTTTTTTTTTATCTTTATTTTTTCCCATTATTATAAACGTTTCAAAATACACATATAAGAAACAAATAAATCAAAAGTTAGGAATAATTAAATCTACGTAAAGTAAAAAGTAGCTAATGGGAACCCACAAAGGCACTGCCTGTGCGTGGGTAATATAAACAAAAATGCATACATCAGTTAGTACAATTAACAATAGTTATAAGTTATAAAAAGTTATATGAGTTAGAATTAAAATGAAAAGTGATGCATTAAGGTTAACATAGAATTTATAGCAAAAGCGTTTTAACATCTGCACCATAAAGCCATAATTTTAATTCTTTTATGTAGAGTGATATTTTATCTGTCGTTTGAATGTGTTTTGGTATAAGATTAAATGTCCGAGGATCAATAAAACTGCTATGTGTTTGCATTAATTTGGTATTGATTTGAGGGGTGTAAAAGATATTATTAGTCCTTTTGCTAATTCTATTTTCATTTTTTTCGAAACAATTTTTGTTTTTAAATACATATTTCATTGTCTGCAATATAAATAATTTACGGATGTTGAATATTTTAGTATCTTTGAAAAGTAACTCGGTCGAGAATGTTTTAGTTCTATTGTACATAACTTTAATAATGCGCTTTTGAGTGTTTTGTAAAGGCTTAATAAATGCATCAAGCGCACCACCCCATCCTATAATGCCGTACATTATTGAAGATTGCACCAGTGAAAAATATATCATTCTCAATTTGTCAAGATTAAGTACTTCCTTAAGTCTATAAAATGTATATGTAAGGTATCTTAATTTCGAGATGATTTTATCAATTTGTGTTTTCCAAGTTAGATGTGTATCAATAGATACTCCTAAATATTTGATACTTTCTACTTTAACAAGTTCATTGCACAGTGTACATGTATCTTGATTGTGGATCTTGATTGTGGATGTACATGTATTGTGGATTCTAATTTTAAGGTTGTCATGAGGTTTATTTTTAATGCTTTTATAAAAAGTTAAATAAAATGTTTTGCTGTAGTTTAATGGTAAGAGATATTCCGACCGACGATTGATAACTTTTAGTCCGGCCTCCGTAGTATCAGATAAGCTTCGGTTAACTGTCGATACACGCATTTATTTGGATAATGTTGGTCATAAATGAACGGAATTCAACTAATGTTAATTAATGTTTTTGTATTGAAAGAAGTCGTATACGTGATCCACAGAGTTAAATAGTTCAACTAAGACGCAACCAATTAATTCCGTTCGATTTTCGAGAAACGAAGGTGGTTGAAGTATGACCAAATAAATTATTGATTAAATAATTCCCGTTTAGTATCAAGTAAAAGAGGACTGCCAATGGATATTTAGGTTAGTATTTCAAATCAACATTACCAAATTATTAGTATTTTTACGTAATTGATTGGCGCTTGACATTTCAGAATGTCAATTCGTGTACGGATCCGCCAGTGTTGCCAGCTTCTTATTTATTCCCTGTGAATATAGGTTCGGCTACTAAAAGTGAACTGGGCTAGGGAAATCGATATAAAATCAGCGCAAGTGTCGCCTACGGATCGGTAAATCCTGTCCTAGAGCTCCAGGTCATCAAACTTTCATTGAAAATAATTCTTAATTTATTTACAAAAAAATAAGAATTAACTACATTTTTTCAATTGATTTCTAAGCATTAACCAGATACAGTAAGTAATTGAACCACTAATCAGACTCACCCTTGCGTGAAGAGAAGTTAGGGGAAGGTAAAACGCTTGGAGCAGATTTTAAAAAGAGTGACTGGATAAAAACGTAATCCACAAAGAGTTTAAAGTGCTTTACCAAATGTTAATTCTCTTAATCAAGTTTGATTCAATGTTATGATTTACGGCTATGGCTAAATCTGGGACTACATATACCTAAGATTCTGGGGTTGAAGAATTGATCTTATAGGATATTTTTTACTTTAGGTAGTTTTTGTGCTTTTTTTATTTTAGTAAGATAGGTATGAAAAGTATCATTTTCAATGTCGGCGCGGTTTTCTACATTTGGTGACTTTGCAGGGGTGCCCGGGTTCATGGGATTAAGTTTGCCTAGATTTTGTTTAAAATATGGAATTCTTAGTTTTTAAAATTATAATGAAATAAAAATAATAATAAAGATAATGAAAATAATTTAAAAATATTAAAAATACTTGTACAATACTTGTAAATTGTACACAAAAACCTGCCAGACTGTTACTCGGCAGACCGAGAAATTCTTCAATAATAATAATAATATAATAATAATAATAGTTTATTCCAGAATGTATGCAGGGGTAGTGCAATGCAATACATTCCATATTTTGAAATAACAGAAGCAATTAGACAAATAATAGGTTAAGGCACATAGATAAAATAAATAAAAAAAACGAATAAGCATGAAAAACATGAGAAATGAAATTGAAAAAATAGTTAACACTAAAATGAATTCATGCATCTGTTTACGGAGGATATTTCATCGTCTCCCGCCTCCAGAGGGCCATCAGGGGGGACTCCATCCAGGCAGTCATGGCGGTGATGATCGCATTCTTCGATTGGCCCAGTCTACGCCATAAGCTTCCCATACGGTGGCGGAGAAGTGCTCGGAAGGTGTGTACTCGTCCCTCTAGGAACATTTCCGTAGCACTGCAGTATCTTGGTAGGCGGAAAAGTTGGCGATAAGCGTTGTTATAAGCAACCTTTAACTTATGCCATTGGGATGTAGTGTGGGTTGATCTAGACTACAGTTATTCGTTGGTTTCATTCGTGTACTCGATGACGTAAAATTTACTTTTTTTATCCCACTGACGCCGGCTGCCTGCGAACGTGCCAGGCTGCCGGTTGGCAGACCTGCTTTTTTTTCATTTTCTAATCGACCTTTATCATATGAAACCATTCCCGTTCGTGTACTCGATGACGTAATTTTTTCGAAAAAAATCGCTCCTATTTCCATGACTGCGCGGGTCCTGCCAAGAGGCGCACCGGCATTTTCAAGGTTTTCTAGATGTCCATTAACACCACAAAGTAGTTTCATCCGTGTACTCGATGACGTAGGGTTTACCTTACATGTCTCCTAGTATATCAATTAAGTATATAGAATAAGCAAAAACCAATCTTATTGTAGGCTGTTGTTTCGTTTAAATAAAATAGTTAAAAATAGGTAAATAAATAAATGAATGACTCTACTTGTGAAGATATTGAAAATAAGTCATCCAAATAGAATTATTAATTAACAAAAGATTTTTTTTTAAATTTTAATGTAAAAAAATAAAATAATAATGGTAAAGCAAATAAACTTAATTTGTTGACAAGATGCATTGTTTAAAATAGTTCCTTCCCTTTATAAATATTATCTTCAAAATTATTTACTGCAGCTATGAATACGTATAGAAACAATATTGCATAAACCAACAGAAGGTATTATGAAATAATAACATTAGTCTTAGAAATATCAATAGATCACCAATATTTAAAAAAAAATTAAGGGAAGGCATTAGAAGAAAGTGTTGTTAATATTCCTTTTCACAAATAATCTATCATGTTCCACTCACAGCTTCCGTAATTTATCTTAATCTAGAACAAGCTCTGTAAATGAAAAAAATATTGAGCGAAACAACTCCTCGTCAATCCAGTCCATTATATCCTGGTCCCGAGGGAAACAGGAACTAGAAGAGGTTAATCGAATAGTGACACGTGACAATCTAATTACAGAACGATCTTTTCTTGGATCGCAAACATAATAGCAGGAGCGGCACCTACAACCCACAACATAACTAGGGCGCGGAAATTGAAGATTAACGTTACCTATACAATCATTTAAATATATTTTTTTAATTTGCTTGTGTAAAGATTCGGAATAAATGCATATTTTTATGAGCGTTTTCCAAAGTTAGCTTTTTTTTAAAGATTTTTCGATAAATTTATAAACATTCTGAATTTGCATTATTTGTATTAATTAATTACATACGATTTTGTAGGTACCACTGTTATTATACTTTTGCTGTTTATTTAAAAGTGCTCTCTACATTTTTTTTTTTTATTTCATCTTAAAAATGTTATCAAACGGGTTAAGAAGAAAGAGTTATGTTCTGAAGAAAGACAAAATAAAAATAATTAGGGTATTGGATTCCTATAAAAATTAGGTTGGTTTACAAGATATTAATATTTATATTAAAAATATTATATTAGGAAACGATCGAACGAAATGCGTATTCAAATGGAAATATAGTAAAACCTTCTCCGAATTCAAAACTCCAGAATCACAGTTTTTCACATAGTAGGTCTACCGGTGTCTACTTAGAGGTAATATATCATGTAATTTTATTTTTATCGCTTTTTTAACAAAAAGTGCAATTTTGAAATTTGCATTAATTTATTTATATTTTTTTGTTTTTCTGCATCGTGTAGCTATTTTTTGTTATCATTGTAACTTATTGAACGAAGAGTATCGTATTACCCCTGCGAATCTTCTTGAAAATGAACTATTATTACAATAAATAATATTAATTTGTGTAGGTACGCTGTTGTACAATAAATAACTCAATATAAAAATCAAATTTATATTGAATTTTGGCAGCATAAAGATAATGATTTTAGTTAACATTTGTCACATGAGAACGGGTCGTTTCTACGACTCTGCGTTTGCCAGCCTCTGTGTTTCCTCCCTCGTAAAACATGGACCCTGGTTCACTCCTTCCTTTCCACAAAAAGACCCTTCACACAGCATCCCCAATGATGACATAGGCCCTAAGGGAGATTGTTTGTTTGGAGTTAATATAAAAAATGACATCAATTAAAAATAAATTAAAAACGAGGGAAGTTATGCTTCCAGAGATACATAACTAAACCGCACTGCTGCTTATCAAATAAAATACATTATATACTTACGTACCTAGAATAACAATAATTATTAACCTTGGTACTGAAATGCACTTCCCTACCAAATCAATATAGGAAATAAAGATTCCCTCGCTCATCCGTCACCGTTGGTCTCCCAGGGGCCTATTCCAATCAAAGTTTACAGATGTGGCCGAAGATCGTGGCAGCAAGCCATCGCTCACTGTGCTCTGCGCTCCCGGCATCCACACTTCACACTCCACACAACAGAGTTAATCTTCTTTTCATTTGGGATTGATAGACAAACAAACACTTCCATTCTAAAAACTATTTTAGTTTGTATCAGGTCTGGTATTGAGATACTATCAATGTAAACCTTCCTGCTACTTACCCTAGATATTTTTTCCCACACGTATTCACTGCATGGTACATACTTTCTCTTTCTGGCCTTTAGTTCTAAAGAAACCCTCCCTGTATGAAACGTTTTATAGAAACACGTAAAAATGAATAAGAATTAATAATATTACTTAGAACCACATACTCCGCTTTCATCAATTATACAATACGGCATTATAGGATGGGCGGTACATATAAAAATCAAACACAAACAATTTACATATCACAAAAACTAATAATAAAAACAATTTAAAAAAAGCCCTATTCATATTCGTCAGAACTTTTATTCAAACAATTTAAGGTCAGAAAATTAAATGCATTATACTTCTACCACACAACAATGCAAATTTATAAAGATAATGTTCAAAATAAAGTTGCACCCTTTAAAAATAACAGCAATCTTAGGCAAATAGTCAATACTTCCTACTCCAAAATGTAAAAAAACAATAGGACAGCTAAATCATAAATATCTCTGTGTTAATTTTTTTAATTCATTACCAGAAAAAAATTAGAAACATGTATACTAATATAAAAGAATTTAAAACTCACCTTAAAAATTATACTGTAAACTTGAACTGAATCACGTCAAATAAAACAAATGTGATAACACCCCCCCCCCCCCCCCCTCCCCATACAAACAAGCCCTGCTTATTTATGGTAATTAATTATTGTATAAAATTTTGTTTGTAATACATGTATCTTTTTATGACTAATAAATATTTTTTAAAAAGTAGATGTCAATCAACTGTATCTATTTAAATGTGGGTCTCCGCGCGCAAAAATATAGTGGTCACTCTATAATTTTTCAATGTTTTATTTAAATGTTTAAAAAAATCAAAACATTTTGTGCGCCGGATCCTGCCTTAGAAAAACAAATCAACGTCTTAAATTACATTTAAAATCGCTAATTTTTCTGTCGTAAATTTCGAGGCCATCTCAAATATTTTCCATTTCCACAAGTAAGCTATAAAGAGTTGAAATATTCATTTAACTGCTCTATATATGTTTTTTATACAATAAATAAAATATTTCGAACAAACAGTATTAATAAATAATCGGGAAGTTAGTAGTCGGTAATTATTTTGGTGTATTTATAATAACCATGTAAATAGGTGTTCTACATTCCAAGTTCTACATTCCATTAACTGTTTGAAAATTACGTTACAAATTTATTTTTCTAAATAAATAAAAATTCCTTTCTTCGTGACGTAAGAAAATCTAAAATCAGAATTAAAAAAAAAACAAATACTTCAAATATGTCAACTGTCGTAGATCATCCCAAGTGGGTACCTACGTTTGTGACTTAGCGGGGTTACCCTGATTAATGAGGCGAGGTTTGCCCGGGTCTTGTCGGTGGATACGTCTCGACCAGCTGCGAAGCAGGTCGGATCGGGAGGTACTGATTGAGGGAGATCATCGCCTTGTACCGCATTGGTAAGTATGGATTCATATGTATGTCACTCCTGGAGACACTGACCCCCAGATTTCTACCACCCACCAATTTCTAACCAATTTCTACAACCCACCCTCATACATTTTTCCTTCAGAACTTTATCTCTTTCCTTTCCTTAAAAGACCCTTCACACAGTATACCCAAAGATGGCATTGGGCCTGGGGAGAATTTTTTCCTCTGGGCTTCCTGTGTGGAGCTATTGAAAAAAAAATTATAGTTTATCCACCGAATGTATGAATGTCCTTTAATTAAAAATTCATGATGCTGAAAACGATTTGAACACATCACATATGGAGGGACCTTATCTTCAGCAATGATTGTTCTCATTGAAAGCGCCTCGGGTCTGTGTGTGTGTTGAATTTCTGGTCACAACATATGGACTTCTCGAATCCCATATGGTACAAAAATGTATGCGGAGCATTTCAAACAAGTGCAGATAGGTCATGGGGGACAAAGGTGAACTATCAATAAAGTGTACTCTACTTGACATAATAAGTGCATTGTGTAAAGTGGGTACTTTCTCCACACTGGAGGAAGTAAGTAAGTAGGAGGAAAAAAAACCCTCAAGGCCTATGACATCTTCGGGCAAAAGCATTCGCCACCAAGACCTAGACAAACCTCTCCCAATGAATATAATTTTGTATCTTGCGCTTTACTTTTATTTTATTGTTTTGTTAGGAATAAAGAGGAATTTATAATTTGCCGTATTATGTTTCAGGTCAGTAAGATTTTGACAATTTTAAAAATATTAAATTTTCTACGGGTATCCGGAGGTAAAGTGCACAAAATTTGCGAGGTGATTCTACGTGATGGTAGAAGTAAAAAATATAAATAGCTTATTTCGAAATACGAACTTTTTTCTCGTACAAGAATATTATATTTTCCATAGTAACAATTTTACTTTTTTACCCTAAAACTACCTTAAAACGTTGGAATGTCGAAAAAAGTTATTCGTTTTTTTTACTTGTACTACCACCTACAATCAATTCGAATATTTATATGAATATTAAAAGTCATAAAAAAATTAACTTCTAATCGTGGATATTTAGATGATTATTAAAAGGCATTAAAAAATAAACTTCTTAATAATTTATAGGCACCTACATGCCATATGTTTAACTCAGATGCACCTTTTTAAGTATTTGTCAATTCATAAATTTAAAACAAAAAAATTAAAAATTAAAAATTAAAAAGGTGATTTTCAATAAAACGGCGCTATACCTACAAATCATCTAAATATTGCTATTGATATTTTGTCTTAAGCATGTAGCAGCAGAGGCACACAGCCCATGAGGCTATAAGCTACGCAAGTTGTATGCCCGAAGCAAAGAAAATTAAAAAATATGATATGACTTATATTAAGTTTTTGAAAAAGTGTTCATTTAAGGTAGGTTCAAGAACTGCGTGATGTTTTTTAAGTTATCAAATTTAATTTGGATATTCGTAATTCCATTTGAATTTTTTCTCATGGATATTCTCTGTTTTTGTTAATACATAAAAAAAAAATAACTTAAGTGAGCATCTTTTCCGCCCCGGCCGCTTACGGCACTTAGTGATTCGCGCACTTGCATTATTAACAAAGCAATGCGTTTCGTATTGACGCTGTGGGCTTTGGAATAGTTTTCATTGAAACCGTCAAACCTGGGGGAGATCTCTCCGCTAACTGCCTCACATATGTCCAATACTCCCTTGCTGCGGTTGTACATTCAATTCATAGAAATCATGTACACTGGTACATGATATAATGTAATAGCTTTAATTAAATATGCTTTTAAATAATTGGCTACTAGAGCGACCACGCGAAATAAATAAATTTGCCTCGATTGCTCGAGATTTCAAAAAGATCATATTTTAAATTTTTTGTCAACATTAAAAAATCATACCTTCGAATTTTAACATGGAGACATAAAAACTTAGTATAATGCTATATAGCCAATGAATTAGCCTGTATTTTACCGTTTATCTCATATTTGTAGAATTTATAAAAAAAATCGTAAAGTTATACTGCATGTTTGTGTTATACTGTGGTATATTTGATAATGAAAGGTATGGAAAAAAGGACTTAATTTTAACCGTAAACAGCTGATTAAAAATTCTGCGTGAAAAATATATTTTTAAAATTTATTCTTAACATCGTTCTAAAATAGTCTACGAAGTTCGGATTTGCGACATATATGTTCATAATAGATAAAACATTTCAATAACTGTTTTCTTTTACTTTTTCTTAAATTTTTAAATTTCTTTTCTTTTCTTTTATTTTGTTGTCCTTCCCAAAATGAGTTTTATTAAACTCATTGGGAGTAATATATTATAAATGTTATGTAATATATATTATTATCACTAATAAATAAATAAATAAAATTTGTTTTAAAATAAACGGCTGGCCATGGAAATTTTTAAATAATTACAATAAATGTTTTACGAATGGTAGGAAAATGTGGTCGAATTTTGGACCGCTATCAATCGCAGAAAAATAAAAGTGGTAGATTTTTCGTCCATTGCTCCAGTGGTGTAGTTTTGACTTATTATTAAATTATCACGTTAATGAACTTAATCTTGAGAATATTAATATTAATTTAATACTATATAATAATAATTTTCTTATTTTTTAAACATACCTTTATATTTATTTTTATTTGTTGTTTTACGCTGTTTGTATTTACATTTATTTGTTATTTTACACATTTTTACATTTTACACTTGTAATTTATATATGTTTATTCTTTTAATTTATAATTTGCCTGTTTTCGTTCTTTAATCCATTTTTAAATTTTGTATTTGAAATGTTTTTTGTTATCCTTATTTCTTGTATCGGGTGAAAGATTGTTGAAAGCTTTTATTGCCTGGTATTTGTGGAGTCTTCATCCAAAGCTTGTGTTTACCGTTCGATTTTATGTTTTTTTGTGTGCTCGTCTAACTGGTATATTATTTGTTAAAATTAGTATTTCTGGTCAAAAGTAGTTTAGTGGTTTTTTATATATGTTAGAAGTGTATCTAGTACAGCAAACATAAAAGCTTTATGCACGTTTAGAATGGTATTCTGTGCATAAGTCAAGTACGCCTCCTACGTAATTACATTTGTCTGGCAATGTTGTGGGTAGCTTAAAAACAAGCTTATGGGTCCGAGTAGTTAAAGCCAAGTTGCAAATCCATTTATTTTATTTTCGAAAAGCTTCTTTTTTTCTAAATCTTGAGATGACTTCTACATTGAATGGACAATCGTGTTGGTATTATATATAAGTGTTGCTATGATCATACCGATAAGCTACAATAAACGTTAAACTAAGTACAAGTAATAGTAAAAACATTTTATATAAATACATATAATATTTTATTCAAAATATTCTTCTTCAACTATTCATTTCTACCCACCACTTTCCACATCAGTGGTACATACGAATTACATATTTTTTTCAAATTAATAAATGAATTGTTTCGTCTGTTTGTTCTGCATTAGTTACATAGATATCGTGTAGCCTGTTAATGACCCGATGTAGCGTGCATAATCCTCCACATCGATAAATAAACGTAATCCGGGCCATCGTCAAATAAACAAAGCAGAGAATATCTGCCGGCGCACAATCCGCTTCAAGTGAAATGGGGTGAGCACTGAGCAGGTACATTCCATCCTCTGTCCTCTTTCTAATGTATAATATTATTTGGCCCCAGTCGCCATAAAGGAGCATATGCACAAGTGGTATTGTATTGGACAATGAACTTAATATTCCATTGCATCAGGATTACACATATACCTACGAACGTCCATAATATTAGGTAGATATATGGTAGTGTGTGTATTGCGTATGTTTGAAGGGATCTAAATGAAAAGTCTCGATCCAATAAATAGGTCCCTTGTGGATCGAAAATAATAATTTCGTTATATCTAGCAACAATAAAAAAAAACATATTAATTTTTTGAACGTACAGGATAAGAGTTGTAAAAAATCATCATGATGATGATTTTTATGTTTACTAGAGCGACAACTGAAAGTTTTCACTTTAGTTTACCCTACGGAAATGTGTTCAGATGTCGTTTTGTTGACATGTTCACTTGACCAATGTTATTTTGTCCAGTATACATCGTCCACGCTTTTTCTATAAAACTAGCAGGAGTTCAATGTCAAACGCTTTAACAAAAGTGGAGATTTTGACTTCGTCTCACGGTGTGACTCCCTCCACCCTTCTCACGAAGCTCATTTCTGCAGGCTGTGTTCTAAAAAGCGTTCTTTCACTTACTATACAAACTTTATTGTTCCATGAAAATCTGAAGTCTCGTGTTCTTACTTAAATTTATTTTGAGATTTCTGATCATATTTGCTTTCAGTACTTCTTTTTCTTTAATGTTACTTTTTCCGAATAGATAATAAAACATCTCATAAACAATAAACATTCCTTCTGAAACATCTCATATCCAGGTCCAGTGTTCAATACGCTGGGCACATGACATATTATTAGCCTCGCACGCAATTCTTAGCATCCCGCTGGGTGGAATACAATAGTCATTTATTCGCCATATGCACATCTAATACCCCAACTGCTCTGGGGTGCCAAATCAATATACTTACAGGATAAAGAAACGGGTGTTTACAAAATGTAGGTACTGCTGGGCAGATTGCTAAAATACAATTCCACTGAATAAAAATGTGCCAGAGAAAATTATTTCCTACTAATGTGGGATGGAATTATATTATGATTTATAAATTAAAGAGTTTTAATGTTTAAAACAGATTAACTTTATTAATGACATAGATACCGAACGGAAAATTATCAGACAAGGCTTGTCCTAATCCCTAAAAAGTTCGGAATCGGAATCCCCGCCTCTTTCTGAGAACGATTTAAAAATACTTCAGAAGACTTTATTTGAAAGGTTGGAGAAGGTATTTGAGAGTTGACTGATTTCGTAAAAACCTGTGAAAAATGGTAACTCCTTTTTTACATATTGTTCATTATAATAACAAAATTAATCTTAATTATTAATTATTTTTAATTCTTAATTATACTCAATATACTTATGATTAATTTTGAGTATAATTAAGAATAAAAAATACTCGATTATTTCCAAGGCTAAGGATGTGTTCGATTTGCAGTATTTGATTGAAGCTTCTAAAATATTTCTGAGCGATCAAATTTTCAAACCAAAAACGAATTTTGCGTTAATCCGCATGGCTTCATCTTAAAATATTATGTGGAAATAAAGAAGTATTGCAAGCGACATTCAAATCAGAATGATGTTTGGTTCTTCAAACGGCTCCGTTATTGATAATGCGCTGCAGTGTGTCAATTCAATAAACATTGCAAGCATTTAAAAATCGTAGTTCCTACACTATATTGTGAATTCTCATCACTAAAAAGTTAACACAATGTTAACATAACATAATGTAACAGAATGCGGTCGGTCCTTAATTGGGGAAAAGAAACAGAGGTCTTCCATAGATTGGACGTTTGGTTAAAATATTGAAAATCTCGGCATTATTATCTAAAACTAGTGCAGTCAAGAGGTACCAAGAGACATTTCGTTTAAATGGAATAGAAAAAAAAAGTTTTGTTTTACAGTGGTCATACTGTATATTTATTGAATGCAAAATGCTATGAGTGGATTGGGTCCACGCGGATACTTAACTTACTCCGATAGTGAATTTAATAAGTACAGGGGACAGTTCAGGGATGATGTTTCTTCAAAATTGATAGGGGATGGCTCTGGAAGTAGGCGCAACTTAGTCCACTGACTGTACCTTTGAAGTGAGTGCGAGCAGAATTTTTACAGGGGGTCTGTAAATAAAATATGGGGGGCGATTGTTCGGGTAAGTAACCCCTGTGTTAACAGTGGCGTGTCGTGTGAAAAGGGACTTACTTTTAAGGACATTGTTTTTTTTTAAATGTACCTACATTAAGGTGTTTAATTTTTTTAAATAAATTTATTTCGTGTTTATGAGAGAATGTATTCTACATTGACCTTCTTTCATTTCATTTCAGAACAATTTAAACTACATATTCACAGAATAAACAATATAACACTAGAAGTGTTTTCCATTAAAAAAAATATGGAAACTAATATTCATTTAGCCCCACCAGTGTTCCGTCTCACTTACTCTCGCCTGACATCACAGATCGCCATCCCGTTTGAATTTCTAAAATACGCTTTTATATGTTAATATAGGCCTGGATTAAGTAAATATTTCAATCACGAAAAACGCCCACAAGGCACTTCTTGTAATATTCATTATTCTATGAATACATACACAGTATTCTATGAATACATACACTGTTACGAATTCCATTTAACCGTAAAAGAAAATCGCTTTATTTTGCGTTCATTATTTTTCAACTTTTCAGCAAGAACAAATGTCAAATTATTTTATTTACAAAATAATAAGTTTCGGGTGACCGACGCGACGCCATGCCAGCTTATGGAGCTAGTGAAATTAATATTTTGAGCACATTTTTTTAATCTAATATATTGTATTTATTTTCAAGATTTAAAGAAACAATCACTATTAGCCAAAAAAATACGAGATGCCACTGGCCACTGATAGCAATAGGTTCGGCAACCTGCCGGCGGGTGCCAGAGGTCGCATCCCCCAGCAGCCCCCACCCCTGCGAGGGCCCGTCGCTCCGTAGCCGTAATCAGCCTCAAATAAGATTTGTATTGCCGGACCAGTCATTTGCGCACCCCACCGACTGCGACTGCCGATATTCCGCGGGGAATACACTCAATATGCACTACCGTGAACTATTATTATGCATTTACTAGCATATGCGCATATGGACCAAAAGCTACTAAACTAGCAATCGCACATTTGTGTTCGA
The DNA here is from genome assembly GCA_936435175.1 of Glyphotaelius pellucidus. Taxonomy (NCBI): domain Eukaryota; kingdom Metazoa; phylum Arthropoda; class Insecta; order Trichoptera; family Limnephilidae; genus Glyphotaelius; species Glyphotaelius pellucidus. The sequence continues at coordinate 33,426,354 of OW386537.1, read as the reverse complement.
TCTAATAAAATAACTATTTAGGTACAATTTTAAAGAATTGGTTTTTGAGCGCTTACATAAGAGAATTTCTTTAATAACTGCAAATTCACTTTGTGGCATCAAAATAATTTCATACATACAATCATAGTTAAATAATTTGTTTAAGTTAAAAAAAAATACTCTTTACATTTAATTCACAATAATTATTACTCTTAGCCACCATGAGCAACACTTTAACCTGATCGTGTATCTCGTATTAACTGATAATAACTGACCCTCTAACTATCACAAAATTAAACTCGCAAATATTTGTATTTTATGTGATACCACAGGGCCATACTAATCCGTGTAATACCAAGGCACTTTTGCCATTCCGTTGGATATTGTGAGGCCGGTTGAGGAAAAGATTTTTTAATGTGGACCTCGAGTTGGCAGTTCGTTCCATAAAATGTGCGCCTCTTAACAAGTCGGAAAAAGAGGTTGAACTTTAAAAAAATCCTGATGTTGTTTATTGAAAATCATCTTTGACGCATTTTTATTTAAGTAGAAAACATTCGTAGTATTCATAGTAGTTAAAGATAATATAAAACATTAAGGAGCCTTACTAACTTTTTTTTTAAAATTATATCTTGTAGGTCGATTTTAGTTCCTACCTAGGCAGATTGTCCGTTCTAAGGAACAAATGGTGGTGAAAATGCCAAAAAAATGTTCTGTAAAATAATGTTCTGTAAAATAATGTTGTTTTATTTATTTTTATTAAGTTTTTACTAAATGTGCCATTAACAACAGGGTTTCATTCCAACCCAGAATCAAGTCAACTCAACGCCTCTTTGAAAAGTCATTAAAAGCCATGAAAAAAATAAATTAAATAGCCCATAGCCCTAACATAGCGTAACTTAACCGCTGGAGCGACAGCGCAATTAAAAACTTTTTTCTCAGATTGCTCGACATTTTTTGGTGATCATTTTTAATATTTTCCGCCAAAGTAAGAAAAATCATATCTTCGAATTTTAATATAGAGACATACAAAATGATTGTAGTTTTATATAGCCAATTAATTTACCTATCTTTGGTTGATTATCACACATTCGTATAGGAATTATTAAAACAATATTATAAAATTATAAACTTCTACTTAATTATTTACAAATAAGGGAAAATTTGCCAAAATTGGCAGCAAAGCAATCCAAGGTATTTTAATGGTGCCATATTGTGGCAAAAAGAGCTTCAGCAGAAACCAATTTTTAAATTTTTTTTCATCACTTTTAATGACTTTTTAAAAGAGGTTCTGAGTTGTTTTTATTCGGAGTTGTCCGGTTACCCATTAAAAGGTAACCATGTAAAAGAGAAATTATTTAATAGTTTTTCAAATCATAAAAACCGGTGAACAACCGTTTACCGTACAAAAATGGTTGTTTATCAGTTGTGTAAAATTTAAAACACACTTATGAGTAAGGGGGTAACTGCATAATTCATCTGATTTAAAACTTAAATAGTTCCATAGATCTCGAGGACATCCCGAATATTATAGCTATAGCTTATAGCTCACATTGTATCCTTCCAATTTTGTACAGGCTTTCACATTATCTTTACCATTGTGAAAATACTATTTTGTTGTATAATATTACTTACTATTTTGAAAAATTAATTAATAAAATATTACTATTTTCAAAATATTTCAAAAATTGATAAACATGAACATATTCGGTAGAAATACTGACATATTTCTAGATGTCTGGTATTATCAAAAGTCCCATAATAACACACATCTTTATAAATGTTTATTGTTTATGCTAAGTTTTAAATCAAGCACACATCCGTGAATAATTTAATTTCGCATTACCAATATCAGAATGTCATTATCATAGACTTCAGTATTCATTTCATTCATAAGATTTTTATGATGTTCCGCTTAACGACCTGAAAAACCGTAGCAAACGGGTTGACAATGAAAATGTTTTAGCATCCCCATCACAAAAAACATAAATGGAAACGAATGTCTGCTGAGTATTGGTGCCAGGAGCATAGTGATGATGAAGGGTAGCGTGTAGTTCGGTGTATAGTGGTGTAAAGTAAAGCACAGTTGATTAAGAGAACCCCAGCCCAGATCTGAATGGGGTACTTTGACCATCTGTCGCATGAACATATTTATATGAACGACCCTCGGCACTTGTGCATCAGACATTATTTTATTTGCGAACTCTAAAACTTGATTATTTTTTATCTTACAACATATTTTTTTAACTTAACTTAGCCAGCAAAAAAATAAAGCTATGCTATTACATGTAATATTTTTTAAACTATTCTATTCACAATTTGCCAACAATCAGCTGACGGAGAATCGATTGTCTTTTCCATGTGAGCAAATTAAACATTAGTGAACAAATTTTTATTTTTTTGTTTCCTGGGTTTTACGAGTTTGATTATAAGTATGAACATTGTTTATAATCATCGTCTTGATAGTCTAACCTTAACCACTCAGGCCTCGAGACTATTTTTTCGGAAGACCAAAATATTTAGGCTTTGCAATAAAATCCTAATGAATGGAGTATTTCTGAACGAATCCCAAAACTGTTTTTAAAAGATGATGTAATAAGCCTATTAATTTTAAAGTTCGAAATTAATATATAATTTTTTAATGCAAACATAAAAAAAGAGTCAAAAATGGCTTATCTTACGTTAATTCTAACTAAAATTACTGGCAATGAAAAAAAAGCGCGAATAAATTTTATTAGGCATGTATATTATTAACGCTATCTTTAACTTGCTTTTTTAACGTTTCATGTAAAAATAATTAATAAAATTTTTTCATAGTTTCATTTTTTGTTTCAAATTATGGCTGAAAACTTTGGACTCATAAAGGTGTACGTTTTAAATATTCTGTTGTTAATTTTTATATATAAAAATAAAGCTTAACATTTTCTCTCTAACACCGTTTGGATCATATTTCTACTATCATAGTAAGGGAGATTACGATTTCTATCCTATAAAAGTTATTCCGAAAACCGAACAAATTAGCGCCCAACTGTTTTTGAAACTTTTTGATGCTTGGTAATTTTACTAGTAATCATTTTAACATAAAACATGAACTTTTTTACCTTTAAAATACTGACAGGCCGTACCTTTAAGTGTTTTTTGTAATTTTACGTCTTCTTAAACTATCAACTCTTACGTTTACGTACCGTATTCTCTGTTGTAGGTAAGTACTTAAATATATTCACAAAATCAAGCAGAAATATCGTAGATTCAACGCCCCTAAACCTTTGCACAAGAAAATAATATTCACCGTAAAATAAAATTTTGAAAAGAAAACGGTGTAGCCGGAAATCGCAATAAAAAACCTTGGTCGTATATTACAGGAAACGAAATATAAATATTGCGATACAATGCTTTCATACATCCAGGTAAAAAAGAAAAACTTTCACGTTTTTAAGTTTTAATGTGAAAAACACGGAAAAGTTGGCGGGAGGAAGTGGCCGCACTCATTCACGGGGAACAAAGTCAACAAAAGAATAAGGTACTCATTTCTACCTTTTACCTCTTGTTGTCTTTTGTTTGCGATTGTTGGCCCGTGTTAAGGCTATCAATTGGGAACAGAAAAACCCAAATTTCCGGAAGTCAGCATGATAATTTCACTACAAGCAATAAATTATTAAAACAAAATCTTTCTTAACTCGGGATAATCTCGGTAAAACCCAAGAATCCAATTTTATAAACATCTTTTAGATTTTCAATTTCAATTAAAAATTGAATAAGAAAACAACATAAAACATATTTTTTAAACCGTGAATAATTCGCCAATACTTCGTTGCAATATTATTATAAAATTAGGTTCCATGACAGTTAATCCGCTGACAATAATTGGCCCCCTGGCATACTTGTTGTGTAGTCGGCTTTGGAAAAAATACGGTATACCTAATTACACCAAATGTAACTTAGTGACCCCGAAGGAATGTGCAGAGAGGATGTAGGTACTGCCGAATAACAAAAGTATAAAACATATTTTTTATATTTGTTTTGTTTGTTTATTTGTTTATTTGTATGTTTTTTACAATAAGTATACATTTTATAGGTTATACAGTGTTATAAAGGAAAATAAAAATATCCTTTACTCACCAAAAGAGACAAGGCTCTTGTGTTTGGTGAGGGAATTCGTGCTCAATTATAATGGATTCATGTAAATGTAAATAACAAAATATTGCAAATAATAACAAAAAACATAAGTAATAAAAACTCAAGATTTATCAATAATAGATTTCAAGATTTAAAAGAAATAATAATAATATATATAAAACTCTTATAGTAGTTTCAGGTAATTTTTCAACTCAGCAAGAGATGTGTGGTATTTTTTTTTTAAATTATTTGTAAATGACTTTTAATTTATTTATCTAAAAAATGGTATATATTCTAATATTACAGATCTTCCATTAAAAGCATTTGCTTGTGGATGGAAGAAGAGTTTACGTTTCATATATATACAATTAATACAGTTTCGTGTTTCTCTTATGTAGATACAGTTAATGTAGTCGCATCGCAATTAAGACCCTTTAACTAAAAGACACAAACATTTATGTATTCAGTAATAAGAAAAATAATAAACTTTTTATTATGACATTCATACATTACAATTTGGGAGGCGGGAATGGGTACCGCCGCCCCGGGAACCTTTATTGGATAACCAACACTTCTGCCATAGGTCACCCCAAGTGGTTCGCTACGTTTGGTGATTTAGCAGGGGTGCCCGGGTTCATGGGGGGAGGTTTGTCTAGGCGGATGACCAGGACATACTGAACCCCAGATTCCTACCCACCCTTTAATCCCTTTTCCTTTCCAGAACTCTCCTTCCCCTTCCTTTCCTCAAAAAAACCCTCCACATAGCATCCTCAAAGATGACATAGGCCCTGAGGGAAATTATTTTTCTCAGGGCCTCCTGTGTGGAGCTCATGTAAAAAAAAAAAATAAATTCATGTGGAAATAGAGGAATCAGTTTTCCCGTTGATGTTTTCTCTAAAATACGTTTTGATAGAGTTCAACAATTGTGCTTTGTCATTAATACATCTGATTTCTACTGGTAGATTTTTAAAAAAATATTTTTCTTGGTGTGTATAATGGTGTTGGGTAAAATTCATTCATTCAAATGCATAAAATTCATTCATTCAAGTACAATTCATTCATTCAAGCATAAGTACAAAAAAATCGACACTGTGCATAAATTCGTTCTATATCGATTTTACGTGTGAACTTGGTAAATAGTGCACGAAAATTATAATTTGATAGTAAATATCATTTCGGGGGCCCACCGTCGGCGAATCAACATTTGTGGTAGGTAGATTCCCCGATGGGTAAATAACTTTTAAAATCATTAATTCAATAATTTGAGGGCCGCGATTGCCAGACAATGAGGAACTGAGCTATTTTACGGAAAGAATTAAAATGGAAATTAAAAGTAATCTTTCGTTCAGCGCGATCTTAAAGCGTTAAGTAACATCACTAACAGACTGTAAGGAGGAGAATCTTCCCATTCTTCTCTCGGAAGAAGCGTTATAAAAGAAAATATTTCTTCGCGTTTTAAGTATAAAAGGAAGCTGTTAACTTTCGGTACTCAAAAGACATTTTTAAAATTTCAATTTATTTTTGTGGCAGTAATTACTGCCTCCCTGATCTTCCTATCTTTTTCTTCCTCTTCCTGTTCACTGGCGGTACGTTAGCGTTCAACTATATTATCTTAAATGGTTAGTACTTAATTATTTAGGAAATTCTTTTTATTTTATCTCACTTGGAAGAAATCTTTATTAACTTTAGCAGAAACTTGATTGTAGAAACTCAATTTGGGTGGCGGGAATGGGTACCGCCGCCCCTGGTACCGTATATATATATATATAACCAAAACCTCTGTTGTAGGTCACCTCAAATGGTTCGCTGTTTGGTGACTTAGCAGGGGTTCATGGGGTGAGGTTTGTTTAGGTCTTGAGCCTTAGATTCCTACCCACCCCTCGTACCTTTTTCGTTCCCAGAAGTTCCTATTATTTTATATATATAAATGTATATATATTTTTTTTTAATTTTTTTTTTCGTATTTAGAACGTTTATATAGTATACTCGTGTCATATTCTAATGTTGTCCGATTATATAAGTATCCGAAACCGAATAAACTATATTTTTAGTTCTATTTCTCAAGTCTTCGGTATTGGACTGTTTGACCTGAAGACTCTGTGACATTTAAAGCTTTGAAATCTACCAGTACTATCTTCTTTTTTATAGTTTGGCTTCTTTTACCTCATTCGTTCAAGTTATTCTTCAAAATATCCACGTATACTGCCAAAATGCCGCGTAATTGTATCCCCATTGTAAATATGGGCTATTTGGAAAAAGCTGTCACCAGGCAATGACCTTTTTACAAACGTGGATATGAAGCATTTATATCTTTAAAGTGTTAATGAAATTATTTTCTACGAAAGGAATATTCACAAATACCCTATTTTTTATTATTTATTATTTTAACTTTATGAGTAAAACCTCAAACTGTAATATTTAATTAAATGAAGACATTATGAGCGAAACTCAATCGAAAATCTGGAAACAGAAAAATCAGAAAAAGATATTGGCACCTCTGGGACTCGAACCCAGGACCTCCCTACTTTCCGGGTTGGGCGCTCTTATCCACTGAGCTAAGGTGTCGATATCCAATTCGGTCGATTTTCGATTGAGTTTCGCTCATAATGTCTTCATTTAATTAAATATTACAGTTTGAGGTTTTACTCATAAAGTTAAAATAATAAATAATAATATTCATCCCAGACTTGCAGAAGAGTCAATAGATGTCGCACATTAAATAAAATGGATAATAATTTATCCAGACACCATCTAGATTGCATTTAGTTCGAGTTGAATCTTGCAATCATTCATAAAGATGGCAGCCAATAAAAATATGCGTTAAGAAAAATGAAGATAATATGGGTGGTTCTTAGTCGAAGTATGGTACAGTTAAAAGTGACCGAATTGGATATCGACACCTTAGCTCAGTGGATAAGAGCGCCCAACCCGGAAAGTAGGGAGGTCCTGGGTTCGAGTCCCAGAGGTGCCAATATCTTTTTCTGATTTTTCTGTTTCCAGATTTTCGATTGAGTTTCGCTCATAATGTCTTCATTTAATTAAATACCCTATTTTTTGCTGTGAATCTATTGAAAAGCGTATCAAAGTAATAAAAACGGTAACCCAAATATGCAAATTTAGTGAATTTGACCAATTTTCTCGCCGTCCCTGTAGAGATATAATTTATTTTCCATAACTTCCTATTTTTCCCCGATTCCAGTCTCCCCCAGACTCTCAAGTCGTAATGAGTTTCATATGCAAAGCGTATCTACAATTTTTATTCTCAACCATATTGCATCCTCGGCCGATCTCGCGTTGTAACTTTAAACCCCTGACCACACTACACAAAACCAGGGAATAGTGGGATATCCGTGGTTTAGTTACGTTTTTGAATAAAGGGGTTATTCTGGATCGCAATCTGAGAATACTTCTGGTTTCTGATTCGGGGAATGTTTTCCTTGGCAGCAGCAAGTTAAACATACTTGTAAAAAAATATTGCTTTTCATATTTTTATGGTATCTTACACATATTTTAAAAAAATTTATTATGACTTTGGACACACATGCATTTTAAAGTTAGGTTACAATTTTTTTTTCAGCAACTCTTTGCAGAGTTGTGTAAATTTTTTCAGAATCGTGTTTTAACTACGTAAAATTAAGGTAATGTAGGAGGTACTTACAATTTACTAGTTTAAATTGCTGGAAAAGAACTTGCATTTAACTAGTGACAACAGAAAGTTAAATAATATTTTACAAGGATGCAGCACAGTTCAGGTTTTAATTAATTGTTACGTCTTCATTCTGCAGTAGTTTCTGCACCATTTTTTTTATTCGTTACCTTGTGGTTATTTTGATTGCGGTTGGAGATAGTGCCACGCGTAGCGTCGATCGACCGACGACGTAGCGCTGACGAGCTGGACCGATGGTTCTCAATCAAATTGCATGGTACTACGGCTCTTCATTCATTCGCCTACATCCGCAAGCGACCGACGCACCGACGGATGCGTCGGTCAATTATTTCAAATATATAGTACTAGGATGTGAGCTACTTTATTTAATTCTGCTTCAAATTATAGGATATAGGCCATTAAAGGTTTTAATATTTCATGATTTTAGAGGTAACTTGGGCAATTGTTTGTAGGTAAATAAAAACATAAAAAATTGCTTTTATGTATTTATTATAAAAATATGATGAAAAATAAAATAAAAGAAATCATTATGATGGGTGTAAATTGAAATTACAAATTATCTATTTACGTTGGAACAAAAATTTGTCGTTTATATATTAAAAATTACTACCCAAAAAACTTATCTCTAACAACGTTTAATTTTTTATTTTATTTTCATCATATTTTAAAAATGAATGTTGTAAAATTATTTTTTTAAATATTTTTAATTTACTTACAAATAATTGCCCAAGTTGCCTCTAAAATCATGAAACTTAAAAAAATATTGGCCTTAATCTTAAAAATAAATATAGTAGCTCACATCTTTACTAGATATTTGATATTCCATTTGAAGGCAAAAATATATTTTTTTGTTTGGTTGGGTATTTTGATCTCAAATACAAAATTACGATTTGTATGAAACGGGTCGCGCGAACGTTCCTCTTAAATACACTTGGCTAACTGTCAGACGGACTGAGTTTGAATATTGTGATGGAAAACCAACTTACTCTCTTTTCAACACATTAAGTTGAGAGTGAAGAGATCCTAACTATAACCTTAGGAAAATTCTTTATTTTAAAGTTTAAGTTTAAGAGGGTAGTTTTCTTGAAGAATTATTATCTGAAAATCGCAAACATCAGTGGAAAACCTAGAAATCACCATGTACCTAACTAAATAATTATAAGACGATCCACTTCCACGCATAAGATGGGTAGCACTGATTTCTTATTCATGGCCTCGACTGTTTATCTATCTCCAGCTCCAGCAAGTAGCAAGTTTGACTGCCACAACGGCTGTTATCAGTGATTGTTACGGATGACTTGGCCCCCCTCCCCATTTCCCCAACCATCCCCAAACCCCACCAACCCCCACTAGCTGGTCTGGGGGACACCCCACACTCCCGAGTGAGAATTAGCATATTGAACATTAAATTAAATTAATGTTCGTCACTGGATATTTATTATTTGATTCAAAAACTGAGATACGTGTTTGGTGAATAACGAAATTTGTTCAAGACTTGAAGAAATCGCTAGAAGGGAATTGAAATGTAGAAGTGCTAAGCACATATTATCAAATACACAATCTTAAGGTAGGTAGGCTTTAAAGCATACACATGAAACCCATTGGTGTCGCGAAACTGCGACTCCACTGTTAATTGGCGGTAAATGCTGCAAAGCAAAGCCTATGCAGCCCTCGAAGGACCAGTCCCGAAACTACGTGAAATCGCTAAGTTATACGGGACGATTAGATAGCATACACTCGCAAAACCCGATGGATAGTCAGTCGATAGTTCAGATCTGGGCTTTTGGAAAATTAGATAAGCCCAGATTGGAATAAGGAAAATAGGACTCACCTTTGCAGATGGGGCCTCGCTGATCTCCAGTTTTGGTGTACACTTCTCACTGTTTAAAATTCGCAATATTCTTATAACAAGAGGTTACAATACATGCGCCCTGTCTGAGATGTTATTTTGTACTGAGCAGCAAATCACACTGTCACCTCTCCAAAGTTTAGTACTTTTTGCAACAATTTTTATGGTGACATTTAGGAGGGAAAGATTAGGTAGGTGGGATAAATTCAGGATTTTGACATATCTACCCATCAAGTCCGCGAATGCAATACCCAACCAATCCCATATAAAATTGCGCGAACATTCTCCCGGCCTTGGAAGTACCTACCGAAACTGAAGGTACTTTCAAAATAAAGTAAAGAATTATAGTGAAAAATAAAAATGTTAAATTTAAATATACATATAAGCGATTGATATTACATAGTTAAGAAAAAATAAAAATAAAAGAAATAAATAGAGATAAAGAAAAATAATTATTATTGTGTAGGCAGGGGACACAATTTCACGACTGGTCGTTTAAAGTTCCCAGAAGGGGTTCTTACGAGTGCCACCCGAACCACTCCGTCTTTACCCGGAAATATTTCCTCAACAACCCCCACCGGCCAATAAAGTGGAGACGCATCTTCTTGATGCACCAATACTACAGTACCTACAAGAATGTTATTGACGGGACTATTCCATTTTTGTCTCATCTGCAGAGAGTGAAGATACTCTATATGCCACTTCTTCCAATAAGATTGAACGAGGTGGTCCAAAAGCTCTTTCCTTTTCAGCAGACTAATGCGTTCCTTAGTCATATCATAAGCGGGCAAATGCTGAATCGGAGAAGACATTAGAAAATGAGCCGGAGTAAGAGCTTCTGGATAATGACAACTGCTTAATAAACATAACGGCCGTGAATTAAGTAAAGCCTCTATTTGCGTCAGAACTGTGAGAAGCTCTTCATAACATAAAAGTTGAGTACCCACAACCCTATACAGATGCGATTTAATGGATTTAATATTTGATTCCCATAATCCTCCAAAGTGAGGAGCGCGAGGTGGAATCGTCTTCCACTCAATTCTCCGAACGTTAAATTCATTGCGAAGGACTTCATTAGTTGAATTTGCCTCCAAAAATTTATATAAGTCATCAAGACAATTCTTCGCGCCTATGAAGTTTGTCGCATTGTCACTGTACATACACGAAACGGGTCCGCGTCTGGATAGAAAACGTTTAAATGCGTTTAAAAAATTGTCCGTACTTAGATCTGATACCAATTCTATATGTATAGCCTTCGTTGTTAAACAAATAAATATACATATATATGCCTTTTGACTTTTTACTCCACGACGCCTAGAAAGGGTTATCTTTATCGGTCCGGCAAAATCTACACCAGTATGTGTAAATGCTTTTGCTTCTTGAACTCTAGCTGTAGGTAAATCAGCCATTGGCGGTATAATATTAGAAGGTGCGGTTTTAAAACAGAAATTACATGCATGTACTCGTTTGCGTATTAAGTTTCTTCCCGATAAGATCCAATAACGCTGTCTAATTATAGACATAAGGAGATGAGCACCAGTGTGAAAATTCACACGATGGTAAAAATCTATAATTATATCGACAATATGATCCTGTCTTGGCAGAAGTACTGGATGTTTGTTTTCATAAGGTATATTCGCGTTTGTTAATCTACCACCTATGCGTAACAATCCATTATGATCGACGAACGGGTTTAATTTTCGAATCGAAGATGAACATAATTTTTTCCTCTGTATTAATTGTATATCGGCATAAAAATACTTTTTCTGTAGAGCTTTTAATACATTTATTTCAGCAATATTTAATTCCGTGGAATTTATAACTGTTGAACACGATAACTTCCGCGTAAATCGTAAAATATATACGACAATTCTTAGCAGTTTTGGCCATGAAGAAATTTTTAAAGCAAGATTATATATTGGAGAATTATTCTCTATTGACGTTATCGTGAACGTATGCGACTTTTTCAATTCCAAAGTATTCTCCTCCTGCGCTGAGGGGGAAAAGCTTTTGACAGGCCACTCGGACACTGGGTTCGCAGCCCAGGGTGGACCGTGCCACCAAAGAGGATGATCAATTAGCTGAGCGGGCAATAGTCCACGTGATAAACAATCACTAGGATTGGTAACTCCATCTATATGATAAAAATGTTTCGCAGGTAAATTTTCCTGAATTTCACTAACTCGATTAGCTACAAAAGTTTGCCATCTGTGCGGGGATGAGTGAATCCAAGAAAGTGCTATTTTTTAATCTGAAAAAGCAAATATATCGTTTATAAAAACGCGATTTTTATAAGTATCTATAATAGATTTAACAAGTCTAGATAAAATAAGCGCAGCACATAATTCCAATCGAGCGAGCGAAACTATTTTTAAAGGGGCTACCTTGGATTTCGAACATATCAAATTCATAGTAGTGTTGCCACTCTTATCTGTGACATGAAGATATACTACGCACCCGTATGCTTTCGTACTCGCGTCTGCAAAAGCGATAATATTTATCGTGCAGTCCTCTTTTACTCCCAAATATCGAGGTAAATTTAAATTAGAAAGCATCGGTAATTCTTCCTTGAATTTGACATATCGTTTGACAATACTTTGGGGTAGTTCTTCATCCCATCCTACTTTCTCTAACCACAGCTCTTGTAAAAGTAATTTGGCATATAAAATTACCGGAGCAACCAAACCTAATACATCAAATAAACGTGCTATTGTGGAAAGAATTGATCTTTTACATATAGTTTTCTCCTCCGTGGGACATATCATAAAATGAAAACAATCAGATATCGGATCCCATTTTAGTCCTAAAATGCTACAATTATCCGAGAAATCCATCGTTGCACGGTGCGACTCTGGTAATTGAGCGAGCAAATGAGCAGAATTACTCGACCATTTAACTAATTCAAATCCTCCAGACTTGAACATCGCCATTAATTCTGTAGACAAAGTGACGGCTTCACTTATAGTATTTACAGAATATACAAAATCGTCCATATATAAATCATTAATTGCAACTTCTGCGGTTTTCGGGTGACGATTTCTTTCATTGCTCGCTAGCTTTCTTAAAGTTCGCATCGCAAGGAATGGTGAACAATTTAACCCAAAAGCTAGCGAATTAAATTGATAAACTCCAATTTCTTCATCTTCGTGAAATCTATAAAGAATTTTTTGATATTTACGATGGCTTTCCGTTACCATTATACGTATATACATTTGTTTAACATCTGCGGTCAATGCTATAGCGAATAAGCGAAATTTAATTAAAAGTGTAAATAAATTAGATTGCAAGTTTGGACCAGTATACAAAATATCATTAAGTGACAACCCTGAACTGGTCTTTGTACTGGCGTCCAATACAACACGAGTTTTAGTTGTTGCTTTATCTTTACGAATTACTGCATGGTGAGGAATGAAATATCCCTCATCAATATTAGATGAAGACGGAACTTCATACCTTATATATCCCTTTTCCAGATATTCAGAAATTACTTCATTATAACTCCGATGCAACTCTGGTGACGTATTAAATTTCCGTTCTAAATATTTATATCTGCGTTGCGCGACACTGAGCGAATTTCCTAAATTATTAGGATCTATCTTAAAAGGTAAAGACACAATATACCTTCCCGAGTCATCCCGTTGGACGGACTCGACGTACATTTTCTCACATTCCGCGTCTTCAGCACTCATCAATGACTTAATAGGCATGTCTTCCATTGTCCAAAATTTGGTTAACGCATTGCATAAATCCACGTTGGTTATGGGGCCGAATGTCCACGAAACGTCCGGCGTACACTTAGGTATTTCAACCATTACAATATATCCGAATACCGTTTGTATAGCGGGTGGTGCATTCGTATTATGTTTAGATAAAACCTTATTTCCTAGCATAATATATGGAAATAACTGAGCACCTAATAAAATATCGACATCGGATGGAACGTTCCAATTTTCATCGGCTAGATTTAAACCAAGTAAATGCTCACATGACTTTGTGTCAACATATTGTGTAGGGAGCTTGTCCGTGATTTTCTCGACCACTAATAGGCTTATTTTATATTTATCTTCTGAAACACGGGATTTAATTGTTAACGCAACATGCCCCAAAATTGGTGTCTCCACTGAACCAACACTTTTAATAACTGAATTATTTAAAGGAATTATTTTAAGGTTCAATTCATTACAAGTATTTAAACTAATCAAATTTTGTTGCGAGGCGCAATCAATTAAACACCTGACGGTTACTTGATTATTTTTAATGTCGTAAGCGAATAACTGCGCGGTTGACAATAGTACATTCGTAGCTAAATTACCCGCCGTAAAATCATTATGATGTTTATTCCTTGTTATTAATGTGACAGCTTCGTTTTTCGAATGACTTTCGTTGTTCACCGTACCCTCAAAATGCAAAGCAGTATGGTGACGTTTTTTACAAATTCTACAATCCGATTTAGAAGAACATTTTACCGTCTTGTGTTTATCGCTTAAACAGTTTACACATAAGTTATTTAATTTTACAAACTGAAAGCGAGCCTTTGGCCTCAACTCATTAAATTGTTCACATTTAAACAATTCAACATGATCGCTTCGATTGCATTTCCGGTATTTATTATTATTACTACGATTATTATCAAACGACTTCGGTTCAACCACAGCGAAAGAATGCGAAACCTTATTTTTATTATTATTAACTTTACTTTCTGGTCCGGTTCGTTCAAGAATTTTAACATGCGAACGAATATATTCTATTAAATCGGTATATGTAGGTATATCTTTCTCCCGTATGGACATTTCGAAATTTTGCACCAATTGCATATCTAATTTTTTCAGTGCAATATGTAAAATTATAAAGTCGGTTAGGTCATCAATACCTAATTCTTTGAGCGCAGACATGGAAGACGCAAACCGTTCAATAAAATTATTTAACTCATTTGAGTTAGAAGGTGCCAATAACTTTAAATTCAAAATATTGTTCAGATAAAAGGTGCCTAGCACGCGCTTGTCTTGATATTTCTTTTCAAGAGCATTCCAGATTACAAAATAATTTTTTTCATTCGGCAGTACTCCGGCAAACACCGATAATGCCTTTCCTTGAAGTTTTCCTATCAAATATTGCATCTTTTGCGACGTATTCAAATTTTCATTAGAGTGGATGTTTAATTTAAATGCTTCATAAAATACCGACCAATTTTCTTGATTTCCATCGAACGATGGCATATCAATCGCTGGAAGCTTAATAAATTGGGACTTATTTAATTTCTGCGTACCATCTAAATCTTGCTTCGCCACAATACTTTCGCGTATACTAACTACAAAGCAGTACTTATTTTCGAATTTATTCCATAAATCTAAATTTATATTATAGTTTGGATCCTTTTTCAATTGAAGTAAAAGAAATTCATCACAATACGTGTTAAATTGTGAATAATATGTAGCCAAATTAACCGTTTGTCTAACGAACTCCTCCGAACTCCTTGTCTCCCTATCTGCAATAATTTTCGCTTTCTCATATAAATCATTGAGACGATTATGCATCAAATTAATCTTAGATTCTAGTAATTTGATTTTAACTAGATCCTGAGCCTGAGTACCATCACTCGTCGACATGATTAATTCTATGTAGGAATTTTAATGCAACAATAATTACAAAAGTATGTCAGTACAAATGACTTAACAAAGTATGAAAAGCAAATAATAATTATTTGCAGGTTAAATATATTAATTTTAAATACCCCGTTGGTAATCCGACTCGAAAGAACCAAAAATGGTGTCGCGAAACTGCGACTCCACTGTTAATTGGCGGTAAATGCTGCAAAGCAAAGCCTATGCAGCCCTCGAAGGACCAGTCCCGAAACTACGTGAAATCGCTAAGTTATACGGGACGATTAGATAGCATACACTCGCAAAACCCGATGGATAGTCAGTCGATAGTTCAGATCTGGGCTTTTGGAAAATTAGATAAGCCCAGATTGGAATAAGGAAAATAGGACTCACCGTTGCAGATGGGGCCTCGCTGATCTCCAGTTTTGGTGTACACTTCTCACTGTTTAAAATTCGCAATATTCTTATAACAAGAGGTTACAATACATGCGCCCTGTCTGAGATGTTATTTTGTACTGAGCAGCAAATCACACTGTCACCTCTCCAAAGTTTAGTACTTTTTGCAACAATTTTTATGGTGACATTTAGGAGGGAAAGATTAGGTAGGTAGGATAAATTTAGGATTTTGACATATCTACCCATCAAGTCCGCGAATGCAATACCCAACCAATCCCATATAAAATTGCGCGAACACCCATTACAAGAGAAATCCAACACAAGTGAAATCCAATAGAAGTGAATCCATTCATTAGTTATACATGTATTTTATCATTTATTTATTTATTTAATATCTAAATTAATTAATAAACCATCACATTTTTACCATGCACATTTGCGTCATATATTCTTTTTATATGTACTACTTTCTTCGTTCATTCGCTCTACATGCCTAAACCATCTGGGGGCCTTATTAATAAATTTTACTCATTACGCTTACATCGGCCTTGCATTCTTTGCGGATATCCATACCTCTCTAACGATCAAACATGGTTTTACCTCGCATACGCGTCAACCTATTTAATATCTGCGGTATAAATATACAATAAACAATAATTACGTGCCACAGTTAAATACAAGCATAAGCAAATACTGAATTAATTTAAAAAATAATAATTAAGTGTAGTATTTGATTATACGATGACGTCAAAAAGTATAAAATGAATACCAGCTCCTGAAGGATATAGAAGGAAGAAATACAAGTGCATACATGCAATGTAAAACGTGCAATCATAATACAAATAATTTTGTTTGGCAAAATGAAGCGAAGTGATGAACGATGAAAAATATATAGCGCCATTTTTGTGGAAGATCACCTCAAGGGTATTTTAAATTTAGGTAGACTTAAATTAAATTAATAATGATTGGAAATAAAACGATAGCTTTCTTCAGAATTCCTTACGTGCAGTTAAATTATGTAGGTATCTGTGATATGTTCACAGTAGTTATTGAGTGAAACTTCTTTAGCCCCGTTAGTGATTTGGATGAAACGGAAATGCATTACACACTTTTATAATTTGACGAGTCATCGGTTCTAATATAATGTGGTAAATTCACGGCTCGGCGTGATCCTCCGATAGCGCAGCGGATAAGACGCCTGACAAATCTAAGCGGCCAGAGAGATAGATATCCAGCGAACGGAGGTTCGAATCCTACCAAATCCAAAAAAAATAAACATTTTTATTTTTGTAAAATCAATATCCAATCTTCGAACCACTTTCAAATAAACAGGCAAAAGAAAAGAAAGCGACATCTAGCGCCTTTCTAGTTTCACTTCTACTGCGTGTGAATTACTCACTCTCATTTTTTTTTTTCTTACAGTACAAATTTTAAATGCCTATTGCTTGCACTCGTTTGCACAACGAAAATGGCGTTGTAGTAAAACAACATCTCTCATTCGACCCATGGCTGAACTGAAGGTTTGAAGAAGTTTGTTCAATGCGAAGTAAATCATTCTCGTTTCAAGATTTCCCCACCGTCTCACATCAGTTCCTTTGTCATATTTCTAACAGTGAAGTATTCTCTGTAAAGTATGAAACTACTCACTGTATTTCAGTGAACTGTAGAATTTCTGTGGAACTACTGCAGAGGAACTCGCGACAGAGTTGGCAAGTCGAGTTCTGTAATGGAAGTGTTCTTATTGTCCCCACTTTGGAACAAGAATTATAAATCATCCCTATAATATGGGCCACAAAGTTCAACACACGAGCCCAGTGATCCTTCACAAGTTTGGGTTTGATATTATTAACTTCGAATCTTTTGCTTTAAGTATATAACATTGTTACGTAACTATGAATATCTTGTGTTGGTTTGATTTTTGGGGTGTAGAGCTTCAACTTGGATTCATTTAAAAAGACGAGTTAGGAAAGTCGTATATTGTAAGTTATTATTATTGATTGGTGTATCAGTAATATCTTATAATATGAGTGTTAGTCATTATCAGTCATATCAATGTACACTAACAGGCCAATGGATATTTTACTTTTTTTTTTTAAATTTATTCACATACTACTTTGATGGGTTTTTGACTTTTCTAATACTGTACACTTGAATCGAAAGAAGTATCTCCATTTTACTTTCGTTTGACAGAACAGAAGTTTGTCCAACAAAAATCTTGTCTCACCTTTAATGAGAGATTTTGTATACCTACTTCGTCTTTTTGAAAGAGAAACTTATATTTTTGCATTGTTAATTTTTAACCAGGCCATTTTTGTGCTTTTAAATTTTACAGCGCATTTAATAGATTGAATTGTTGGATGTTTCTAAATTTTGTTTTGATTTTTATACTTTGATAGGCAGGAAAACACTGTCTTTATAGTTACATTATCAATTAATTTCTCTTGAATTGTTGTTGATTTAGCTAATTTCGCGATGGACACCTCAAAGCCGCCGATACACTAACCAGAAGAAAGTACCGCTACACATCTCAGCATTCGAAAAGTGAGCCCATATAATTCTTAATTTTTACTGGAAATCTTTTTTAATGACTTTTGAAAGTTATACCCATCTTATATGACGAGTTGATTAAGGCGATAAGCGCGGTTTTAATTTTTTATGTGAATATCGCACAATAATCTCAACTGCTCCCAACCGTCTGGAGCCAGTGAGATTATGGCATTCCTAATTGGGGTACGTTGTGAGGCTGAAGGTAGGTGGAGAGGAAGGAGATGGGGAGGAAGAAGGTGGGGGTGTACCTGGCTCTTCAGATCTGCTCACCAATATGGCTAAAGCCTTTCAAGCAACAATTCAATTCTGAATGGTGGTCCCACACCAGGGCAATACTGAGAGTATCTTGCTCACTAGAATGTACAACATATTATGTATTTTAAATGAATAAATTGAGGAATACAAAAATTAATCAAATTATTTATTTTAAATCTTGATATCTGTTTATTGACATACCTTGAGTTTTTCTTACATATCTTTTTGTTATTATTTGCAATATTTTATTATTTACTTACCTACGCGATTACATTTAATTAAGCATGAATTCGCTCAACAAACACAAGAGCCTTTTTCTCTTTCTGATGAGGAAAGGCTGCATTTATATATTTATTGAAATTTGTTTATTTATTGAAACAAAAATACATATACATTATAAAAAAATATATTTTGACTGTCCGACTAGGAGATTTCCCGTTTTAGGACAGTAAAATTTCCTGGTTTAGTTCACATTAGGTGGTTGTTGTTTTTTGTAGAACATAATATTAAATGATGTTTACATTTGTAATTGTTAGATACAAATGTAAACATATATATATATATATTTTTTTTTTATTTCCTTTATTTTTCCCAAATTTTACATTAGATGTATACAATATCATTAAATAATAAGAATAATGGGAACCCACTAAGGCGCAGCCTGTGCGTGGGTAATATAGTTTAATATATTTTATTATTGTACCTAAAAAGAACAAACAATGGGCATATAAAGCAAAAACATGATTAAAAATTGTCTAAACAGCTGTGCACAAAATGAACATACACAGTGCAATAGTGAGTGTATAGTGTAATATTAAGTGTAATAGTAAGTGTATATTAAGTGTAGTAGTTTTTTTTTATTTTTATATGAAATACCGCACAAGAGTCCCAACTGCTCCCCTCTGGAGCCAGTGAGACTATGGCATCCCCAATTGGGGTATGTTGTGTGGCTGAAGGTAGTGGGGAGGGGAAGGAGACAGGGAAGAGGAAGGTGGGGAAGTACCTGGCTATTCAGATCTGCTCACTAAACACGGCTAATGCCATTTCGAGCAACGTTTCAATTCTGAATGGTGGTCTTACACCAGGGCGATACTGATAGTATCTTCCACTCTGGAACGTGGCGTAAATATGCTATATATTATTTTAAATGAATAAATTGTGAAATAACACAAATTAATCAAATAAAATATATTTGCGCACGTCAGTAGTGTTATAATAAAGGTGTATTGTTATTATAAGTACATAAGTGTATTGTTTAAATATTTGAAAATAAAGTGATAGAACTTAAACAAACAACGTTTCAATATCTACATTGTCAAGCCACGACTTCAAGTCCTTTTTGTATTGAAGCAGTTTAGTTGTCATTTGAATATTTTTCGGTAAAAGATTGAATGTACGAGGTCCAATGAAACTGCTGTGAGTTTGTATTTGTTTGGTATTCGTTTGGTATTCCTTCCATTTAACACGTAAAAAAATGTACTTATTGTAAAAACATACAAATATTAAATTAATAAATTTTAAAATTTTAAAATTCACTAGCGCACGCCGAGGTTTGAACCCGTGACCTCCGGATTGCGAATCGAGAGCCTTTCCCCTATACGACCGAAGACAAGTGACCCTAATCCTAACGAGAATCCTTCAATTCCCAGTTGCGAACGATACGACTTTATTTTTCAATATCTTGTTTTGCTTCATGTTTTGCTTAGATTTGTTATCTTGTTTCGCACAATAATCACAAACAATAAAGCTGTAAATGTCGATTATCTGAAATCAACTAATTGTTTACAGTGATGGCCAATAATAATATGTAATCTGATGAAGGGCCATTTTTTTTTAAGTATGGCTGCAGGCAAGTGTAAATATACATACCTACCCCAATCCAATTTGGATAATATGTTATTTTTTAGAAAAAGATGTTTGACTTTAATTTTTTGGTTGATTATGTCCTCCATCACGATACAAGTAACATTTTTATTTAACGGGATGGTAGTAGACGATTTTTAAATATTATCAGGTTATTCGTAACCGGGAATGTTGGCCATTCTTTAAAATATATATAACTTTCCAAGCTGAACAAATCACGTTACAACTGAAATACAACTAACTAATAGCTATAGGTATTCTCCCGTAAAAACACATTTAAAAATACAAATTGATTAATGGGTGTGTACTTTTATCTCTCCAGCGGATGGGCGCAATATTCAAATGCACCGTGTGGCTGAAAAGGGTACCACAATCACTGGGGCAGCAACAAAAGCTTCGCTGGGGAACAATCAAATCTTAAACGTCATAAATTTTCATTTAGCATTCAGCGCCCCCGCTAACTGATACACCACTGAGTTACTTGTAGAGCTTAGGACTGATGGCATTAGGAATTAGGGGTAGCAGATTTTAAGCTCATTTTTATGTAACAGCTTTAAATAAATAAGTTCATTACAATACATACAGTTATCTTCATATGAAAATTTTGATTATCAATGTATTAAATTTGCCTACCTTGCAAACATTATTTTAATTGATTTTGATATTCTCTTAAGTTTAGTGCTTTTAAATTGGATGTAATTAAATATCTGCCTTTAATGTTATTTTTTCCTGCAATATTCCTAAGGTATTAATTTTGAAAAATGTTTTTTCTGGGAGATGATATTATATATTTTTAATAGTAATTAGTTAATATTATATCGATTGAAACAAGCGGACATTTGAAATATTAATTAAACAAGAGTGCGAAAAAAAGTTTTAATTTTTTTCAAAAATCATATTTCCTATTTTTGTATACCTGTAATTACGACTTTTTTTAATAAAATTATTTTGATTAGATCTTTCAGAATATTTTACATATATATTTTTTAATATCTTTAATAACAGTATTTACCTAATTTATTTTTAATTATTCAGAAAATAATAGGCTTAAAATTTTCCTAAAAATATTTTGACGAAGCAGATTAAAAAAAAAAATGAGAAAAATTACATATTTAAATAATTTTTGGATTTCCGTTATCGACGTTTTAACTTGTACATAAATACCGTTGTTACCGAAATTCGACGTTTTAACTTGTACATAAATATATTAACTTATTAATTTTGGTTGTCGGTGCATGGGTGAATGCGGGAAGTGATGCATATTCCTTCGTAATGCGCCAAACTTATTTTCATTCAAGTTCAATGAACTTTTCATTTTAAAAAAAATGTTTTAGAAATATGTATTGCTTTTAATTAAATGTTGATCTAATGTGTCGTAATTTTACACGTTTACTAACAATCGTACGGTAAATGTCTTCTTTTGAAAGGTAAATTTTTTTTTTAAGCACAGCTTCACAAATCGCACAAATATAATATCCCATGATTTTCCACGGGTCTGCGCTAGTTTTATAAATATTGTTGTTCACAACAAGTTATTACATTAGTGTACTGAGAAAATTGTACTTTTTTCAATCTTGTAGTTGACGAGATCTCGACACTTTATCAACCTCACCGCGGCTATATATTTTCTTAATCGCCCTTTGTCCGCCAATTGTTTAAGTTCCCCTCGGCACTGTGAACCTTGGGTAGGGGTGGCGGAAGGAGGGTTGGTACAGCCATAGAACATAAATACTTCCTGTCGCTCGCCCTCGGCTGACGTTTAACTCTTTCAGGGGAGCTTGTTTAACTAATTAAGGTAAATGAGCTAGAAACAAGATTGTGATATTGTTTTGAATGGCGCTCATTGCGCGTGCCACTCGCTACCCACTTCCCTCTACCCGCTACCCGCTACCCGCTACCCGCTACCCGCTACCCGCTACCCGCTACCCGCTACCCGGTACCCATATCCTCACCACTATCCGCTCCGCTTACCTCTGCCGCTTGCCAAACACAAGAAACGTTTCACCTACCGCCAATCCTAGATTTTTTATAGATAAATCTTAAATATGTGTAAATACTTAATTCTGTAGGCTGAAGTAAACCGACGAGAAGTAACCTAGATCGGTGAGCTCTGACGTCTTTAAATTTACATAGTTTTTTCCATCTGGAATTTCTAGGTCAACGCAACTATTATCATCTTGCAAAATCAATGTCTAATTTTAAATTTATATGTATTACTTCAACTTTCAGTAAGAAAAAAATAATAAATGCATTTTTTTAAATGTAATAAAAGTAATAAATGCATTTATACACAGCCTAGAGCCTATGCCTTCAGCCCCGGTGCAAGTTGAAACACGCTAAACGCGCGCCCATCATTTGTGTACAATTGACATTTGTCGCGCGAGAGCGGGTCGTACTTGAGTTCAAGAGCTCGGCAGTGGAGCGATTTGCCGGCCTCTGCGTTTCCTCATTCTTACAACGTGGGTCTTCAAGACCCTGATTCATTCCTTCCTTTCTACAAAAATACCCTCCACACAGTATCCTCAAAGATTTCCTATACCCTGAGGGAATTATTTTCCTCAGGGATCCTGTGTGGAGTTAATGTAAAAAAATCAAACTTTACCTAAAGTTTTTGCACTTATTTCGACCGAACCGGTTGCACCCTCTTGGGAGCATCTTGAGATCTCAGAATATATTTCAATCGCAGAAATAAGTTTTAAAAATCTACCAACTTTTTTAATAATATGTTTAAGTGGTTTAAGTGGTGCATTGTGATATGTTAATGTTTTTGTTACATAATAAAATATAAACATGTCGAGTCAACTTTGGGTTCTAATGGTCTCCTCGCTGAAGATACAATTTTAGGTAACACGGGGAATTCAGATATATCCAGTTTTTTTACCACCAATGAATGCTGTCGTCTTGACGTGTATACGGGATGAAAAAGCACGTACCCGAAGAATTTTAACCAGCAATTTCTGAGCTTCTTTGGAGTACATATAACATTTTGTTCTCTAATGATATTTTTTTCCTATTAAAAAATATTTGTTTCAATGAACAGTTGCCATTTATCACTCTGCTAAACGTTGCGACGGAATTACTTGATACGCGCGCTGTTTCTTGTGTTATCGTGCTGCTGGGACGAGTCGGAGTGCATATCAGCTAGACTATAACCGACTACTAATTTCCGACGCGTGAGAAACAGCAGTTTGCATATAATAATTGTGATGGAAAATTTTTAAATTTTTTTTTTGATTTTAATTTTTAAGTTTAAAAAATGTATCATCGGGCAGCAAAATGACTTAAGCCTCGATTACATTGAGCGAGTTTACAAGCTACTAGCCGGTAAATTTAAAAACGGGTGAATCGGCGAGTGAGGTTGTCATGATGACACACAAAACTGTCTAGTCACTCAGTAGCGACAGCGGCAGCTAAAATAATGACTCTCGCGCGAACCACTTCGGTCGACGTTTTGTAAAAAAACTTGAGCTCGCAGCTAGCGCCACACGCTAGCCAGTAGCGAGAATTACGGCTTCCGCGCAAACTTATTCTGACAGTTACGAAATCAGCTGTTGGTAGGCCGTCATCTTGAGCGAGTAGCGAGTAAAGTTGACCACCTTTCAACTTTTTCGTAGATTGCCCACAATATGCTAGTTAGCAAGTAACACTGAGCGAGTTTACTAACAGATAGTGAATTTCCCAGATAGTAGCTTGTAAACTCGCTCAATGTCGTTGAGGCTTTTCGCATGTTTTACTCCAAATATGTTCGGGATTCGCTGGTAAATCCTTCGGATATGTGCTGTTTCACCCTGTATTCATGAAGAAAAACACTGTACCTGAACGTTTTCTGCACTTAAAAATAATTGCAGTTGCTTAGTCCGTCTGCGAGTGAGATTCAAGACAAAGGGGTACAAAGCTTGATATCTTGTTTTATATCTTCAGTAAATGCGGTTCAGCTAACATTTCATTTATCATTTAATTTTAACGACATATTGCAATTTTTCAGGGGGACCGCAGCTGTGATAAAAATGACTAAAACCGTTCTGCATAATGGGAGCAGGAGATAACAAAGTTTCTCTAACAATTTGAATCTTTTACTTGGGGTGGAGAATGGATTAGTCAATAATTACTCTTTTGCCTTCTTTTCTGGAGAGAAAACGCAAACTTAAAGAAATAACACTGAAGTAGGCGTAGTAAGTTGCAATTTTATTTCACATTAGAAATTGTGTTTTTTACTTTTCATAAAAGGCAATGGCCATTACCCGTTCATTTTTCTTATTCTGGTGCCCCATTACATCGGAAGTTGACTATCATCAGGACAATCTCCATCGTGCTTATAAACAAATCACTGAACAAACTTACAATAAATGCAATCGTTTGCATACAGAGTACCTACAAGACCAATTAGGATAACTGCTCTTTCTATAAGCACATGCATTATGCAGTAAGCGTTTTTACTTTTAACTGATTTACAACCATTTGAGATACAAGAATGGTTGTTTGTCAGATGTGTAAAATTTAAAACACATTTATTATTAGTAAGGTCCAAATAATTCAACATAATTTTTTAAGTATCATTAACTCTCTATACCCATTGAACAAATTAATTATGATAATTAAATGAAACTACTTAATTTAACTGACTTATCGTGTAGAAGAACCAAGAGCGATTTGGTACTTTTATTCAAATTAGTTAATGGATCACTTGACGCACCTGACTTAACAAAACTAATAACATTCCGAGTACCAAATCGTGACACGAGACTTCCAGAACTGTTCTTTGTTTATCCGCCGAAAATTAACTATTTCATTAACTCCCCAATCCAAAGACTACATAGGCTTAGAAATAAATTCAGTTCCGTAGATATTTTCATTTATTCTTTACCAAAATTTATATCAGAAATTTCTAAAATTCTGACATAAATTTTGTTATTATTATTCTAATATTGTCATTTCTTTTAATTCTGCTAATAATTTTTTAATACAATGTTATATACTATACGCTTATTATTATACTCCTGAATAACTTATGTATCTATAATAACGTGAACATGTAAAAGCCTTCAAGGCGTGAATAAATAAGTAAATAAATAATAAACATGTACAATAGTATAGGTAGTAACGGTGCTTTATGTGGAGTTTTATAATGTGGAGTGTAAGGTAAGAAGACCATTTTTTTATAATGTGATTAGATACAGCAAGAGATTTCCATCTGCCCCCGACTCCCAACCGTCTGGAGCCAGTGAGACTATGGCATCCCCAATTGAGGTAGGTCTTTTGTAAGATAGTGGTGAAGGGAAGGAGATAAGGAAGAGGAAGAGGTAGGGAAGTACTTGACTGTTCAGGTCTGGCGGCTAAAGCTATTTCAAGCAAGGTTGGATTCTGAATGGTGGTCTCTCACCAGGGCGCTACTGAAAGTGTTTACCACAGTGGAACGTTCCGCAAATGTAGTGTTATACGTGTTTCATTACAATGTTTTTATTTTAATTATGAAATAACATAAATTTACCCACGCGTAAAGTTACCCGTGACCTGCAGATTCGTAGCTAATTTAATATACTATTGGTGGTGGATTTTTATTACAGTTTAAAGTAGTACAACAAGCAATTTTCACATTTGGATATCACCTTGGTATTAGTAGTTACGTACCTACTCTTTATTGGTCTTCAATCGTTAATTAAGATTTCTAGCTAGAAACGCAAGTCTAGGTATAGGGTATATCTATATACTCCAGCACTCGAAGAGGTAATAACTAAACACTTAAGTAGGTACTAACTTATCTTCATTAATTATTTGTGGTAGGTATCCAGCTTTGGTATTCAATCCTTTTTACTTAACAAACATCTTACACGTTGTTTGGGAAAACATGGCGTGAGAAACAGCAGTTTGCATATAATAATTGTCTGCTTTGAATATGCAAACTGATATCCAGATTAAGGGGTCCAGTTCGAATTTCAATTTTAGTAGGGGGAAGAGATACAGATGTGGTGTGATGGACCTAAGAAGCGGTTGATTGCAAGCTGCCTAATCGTTCTACGGCTCTACGCTATCACAATGAGAAAGCGATAGGAAAATGTTTAAAGTAAACATTTTTTCAAGTAAATCTCTGGAACTGCACTTAATCCGTCTATTTTGAAAGGGGCAAGTTTATAAGGGGCCTAACAAGTTTATTTATTTACGGACAAATAGTCCATTAATATAACAATAACACGAAAAAAAATGGAATGACAATGAAAGGAAGGTACATATAAATGAAGAGCATTGACAAATTATAATATAAAGAACATATAGAAGACTACAAGTTAAAGTTTGAAGATGGATTTAAAAGACTTTAAAAATTACACATTTCGTATCGACTGCCGAAAGTCATTTAGGCTAACACCAAAAAATTCAATGCTTTGACTTGCATTAACAAGTCTCGACATTCTGGATAAAGGAGAATGTTATCCATAATTAGTAGAATGTTGATTGAGGAACAGCAATTCATTATTTCGTAGTCTACGGGAAGGTATGTTAAACTGGATGAGTTGTAACAAAGCAGGTGTGTCAGTAAATGGATGAGTTGTAACAAGGCAGGTATGTCAGTTTTGAATATGCAAATTAGATCAGAATCCTTTCTACGTTTTTCTAAAGAAGAAATGTTTAAAGTTTGTTCAATTTCATCATACGAGTACTCGCCTCTTTCAAGTCCTAATCTCCAAGCAATTCCTCGTAGGAAGCGATGTTGTACGATGTTTACTCGTGGGAGATCCCATGCACTTTTTTAAGCTCCAAAAGGAGATTATTCTGCCTATCAGAACGCGGCAATCTTCAGAGTGCGATTCTGCATTGACCATCGATATTTTCGACGTCACTTTCAACTATCTTTCGATGCATGTCACAAAATAGTAAAACAGCCCCAATTACTTTTTCATACTTAACTGTACCTACTTCAAATTTGTAACCTTCTATATTGGTGCGTGTAACCGTTATAAGGAGAACATGATGAAATAAATAAATCCGGAGTAATGTCTGTATTACAAATTAATTTTAATTATTTTTGTTAAACATCGAGAACCCGCATCAGTTTCGTCTAATCGGTACCTAATTATACATTCGATTCGATTGTCGATGTATAAGGTGCATGCTCCATGCGTGAAGTGTTGTCAAATATAACTGCTTAATGCATAAATTTTTCAAGTTCAATTAAAAAAAAAAAAAAATTTATATTGTAACTGTTATGTATAATTCATATTTGACGAGCGATAAAGTAGCTACCAAAACGATTTTATTGAAATGTTAGTCAAATGTCATAATTTTTCAAATTTGCTAAAGTTCGAAAAGTAAATTTCTTCTTTTCAAAGGTTACACATACTATCGACTAAAAATACTATCGGCTTCACAAATAATATAGCGTGATTTTGGGTCTGCCTGCGTTAGTGTAAAATAAATGTATTAGTTATATAAGTTCATAAAGATTTGAAGGCTACCTTGCATTGATTTAAAGTTTTCCACTGTTCCCGGAGTACAAATCGTTGCGCGTCGCAATGAACTGTTTCACTTATCAATTTTGTGAAAACCGTATAAAAATTGATTCATTGTTTTTCTTGTACGCGTAATATGCCTCGATGTTTTGACACTTCCAAAAATCTCTTTTATGCTTTACCAAAAAAAATGCCACGTGTAAAAATATATCGAGGTTCATTGTCTACGCTCTTATTTCACTTACTTTTTTATTAAGATTAGAATGGTTTTCTGCCTCAACGCTGTATATTTATTTATTTATTGTTTGATATACTAAATATTAACACTCCAATTAGAAATGTTCACAGCATGAGTAATCAATGTTTAGTTGTTACTAGACGGAAATGCTTGTAGTGATAATAGAAATAATGATAATCAAAATGAAATATAAAACATAGTAGTGTCAAATATAATACAGAGATAGAGAAAAAAGAAAGACAGAAAAAGGGTATGACAATAAAGCAGCTACATAACTATTTTCCACCAAGTGTCATAGTAGGAGTTTTTATGTCATGTACATATATATATATATATATATATATATTGGCCTCTTCCCGTAGTGTGTTGATCCAGTAAGAAGTTATAAGCCAAGTTGATCCACCTTTAACACCCTATAACTTGGCTGTGATGGAATACATCTGTATGATTTTGCAACATTATTACATTAGTTACCAAGGTTGCCATTTTGCAAGAAAAAATATTTGATGTACTTATCATAAAATTTTAAAAATTTGTATGGGAATCGCTTGCAAATTAACATGCTTTGTTGATCTGTCGCTTGTAAATCACCATACTTCGTTGATCCACATAATCGTATAACTTATGTACCTATATGTCGTTTTACAGTTCTTTTGCTGATCCGATTTAAATGACCAATCAGAGAGGTTGTGAAGGAAGCCTTCTGATTGGTCATAAAAAACATGTACCTATATGGAGTTTTACTGTCAATTGGTTGATCTGATATATAATGGCGCATTCTAGGGCTGCCACAGAGTTGTGACATTATTCCAGGGCTGCTACATACTCTAAATTATGTATTATTATTATTTGACAATAAATATTTTCGATAATACGAAATGCGGCAAAAAAATTCACGGAGAGGGAAGAGACGAGGGAGGGGGAATGCGGGGAAGGTGGAAGGGAACGGAGCGCACAGGAAAGGAAATGCAGGGAGAATCAATTTGAGCGAGTGAGTGAGTCAGTGAATGAAGGCGCCGATACCAATTATTCCGCCGCCCCGGGAACCATTTATCGTATAACCGACACCTCTGCTAAAAAGTTAATAACTAAATAAAATGTTTCCATGACAGTCGATCCGGCAACAATTGCCCTCCCCCCCAACAGTTAGCCCGCTGACAGTTTATCCCCTGACATTTGATCCCCCGACATTTGATCCCCCGACAGTTGATCCCCTGACAGTTGATCTGACGGACGGTTGATACCTCGGACAATTGATCCCCTGGCAGTTTACCCCCCGACAGTTGATCCCCCGACAGTTAACCCCCCCCCCTGACTGTTGACCCCCCACACCGACCGTTGACCCCCCCCCCGACAGTTGATCCCCCGACAGTTGATCCCCTGACAGTTGATCTGACGGACGGTTGATACCTCGGACAATTGATCCCCTGGCAGTTTACCCCCCGACAGTTGATCCCCCGACAGTTAACCCCCCCCCCTGACTGTTGACCCCCCACACCGACCGTTGACCCCCCCCCCGACAGTTGATCCCCCGACAGTTGACCCCCCCCGACAGTTGATCCCTCGGACTCGGAGGGATCAACTATCGGCGGACCAATTGTTGGAGGATAAATTGTCGCCGGACCAACCGTCGTGAAACCGCTTTTTTCAATGACACTGAATGTACAGAACACAGTAAACCACATTTTAAAAAACATTTTTTGTTCTTAAAGAAAAAAATTACATAAATTGAAATTAATTACATAAATATCAAATCGAAGTGGGCGATATAAATGTAAGACAATTTTGAAACAATAATTTTACAAACTTAAAAGTCATAATATATTAGTTTAATATAACGAAAATCTATAAATATAAACATTTTGGTTCCGTATGTTTGCGTTCGCTAATCTTGGAAAGTAATAAATGGATTTACTCAAAATTTCTACAGAACATTAAATTTTAGCAGAAGAGTGTTTCTATGTACACTGGTGAGCTCTGGTTCTATGAAATTACTATAAAAACATAGTAAGTGGTGCACAAGTTGTTTGGAAAAGTGAGTGTATATCATGTATTTTAGCGGCAAGGAGGGTAGGCGGGAGGGGGAGGGGAATCCGGGACTGGCGGACGGGAATGAAGGGGGAAAGATTCGCGGGAGAAAGGGTCGAAGGAGGGGGGAAGTCGGGAAAGTGGACAACGGAGGGGGGGGGGGGGGTCGCGGACGGAGCGAAGTGGAAAAGGGGAGTGTGAAACGCGAAGAAGGTGGAGGGGGATCGCAAGAGGGGAAGAGGAGGGGGGGTAGGGGAACGGGGGCGAATTGAAAAAAACACTCAGGGAGAAACAATATCTTTATTTAAGTGGTATTGCAACGCATGCCGGGTTCAACTAAGAACGGGGACGCAAGCGAATGGACGTGCAGGGAGAAACAATTCATTTCTTTGAATGGCATTGCAACGCGTGCCGGGAACCAGCTAGTATTTTTAACAAAATAATACCTTAAAAATAAGTTAGCCATATTTATTTATTTACACATATTCGGCATAACACGTGCGATTAAAATAATTAACATAACATTTAAATACCTAGTAACTAACCTAATAATTTTGATAATTTTTTATCAATTATTTTTATACGAAAAGACCAAAAATGAGGTGACAGTAACGTTAACAATACATTTGTCTAAGAAAATATGTATGTGTTTATTTTTTTTCATTATTTGTAATTTTAGTTAGAAAAAGCGTAAGGTGAGCTATTTTTTAAACTTTTTTATGTTTGCATGACAAATTTTTATATTTAAAAAATTATATGTTTATTTTTAACTAAAAAATTTGAACGCGTGTTTCATGACCTTTCAAAAACAGTTTTTAGTTTTGGGATATGTTCAGAAATATTCCATTTATTTGCATTTCATTTTAAAGCGGAAAGATTTTGACCATCTGAAAAATACGCCAAAATTTTGAAGGGTTTAATAGGTTACCTTAGGTTAGGGTTATCGGCTACCATCGCGTCATCACGTGTCGATCACGTGATGACGCGATGACGCAGATCGTTTGTTTACATCCGCTCCAACAAAGAACCGACATGTTTTACCTTGCCTTGCCGATATTTCGTCGCCTCATTTGAATAGGGTTCTAACTGACATTTTTTTCAAAAATGACCTTTGATTGCCAAAGCATTTTTTTTGCTCATTTCTATACCCAAAATAATTTTCAGAACCATCCGTGTTGTATTTTCGTTGATATGTGTATGACGAAGTTCTAACATCAAGCATTTTCAATAATAATTCATTTTACATTCTCACTACACTTACACTCTCTATTTTTCTTGTATCTGACAGTTGATCTTAATTAAGAGGCGCATTATGGTTCGTCACTTTATTTGGATAGGGTTCTAACTGTGTCTTCTCTATCATTTTCTAAGGTTTCTAAGTTTCCAAAGACGAATTTTCGTAATCTATTTAACAATTTTAGTTAAAGTATTTTAGTTTATCGTATTTAGATGGAAAATATTTAAATAGGACGTAGCTTGGAATTGCATTAGTGAAATGTAATTAGAACCTTGTGCAATGTATTATTATGCCTTAGCTGGTTGTACAGGGTTTTATTTGCATGTTTAGGTATGTTCTAAAAGGGTAAATATACGTCATATTTAAATACTTTCCTTCAAAATATGTTCAATTAAAATACGTTAAACAAATTTCAACTTCAAAATCAGAAATTGGTAAATAGATTATGAGAAATCGTCTTTGCAAACTTTGACACCTCATATCTCAGAACAAGGTGAAGTGAAGTTAGAACCCTATCAAAAGTTGCGTTCTTTTTTGAGTGTATTTCTAGTAATAATTTATACTAGTAATAAGTTATTTTGTTTAAGTACAAAATGTAATAAATAATTAATAAATACATAATTAAATAAATCCTTCGGTACCGGTAGAAGTGAAACCTTCAGAAAACGTAAGTAGACAATTTTCATTAGTGAAATTTATATTTTTTTATTTAATATTAAGAAAAGAGAAATGCGATATTAATTCTTTTAATGCAGATCGATAACTTAATAGTTTTTCTAGGATAACCCAAATTATTGAGTATTTGCTTTACAAAACACATTAAATACAGCGTAAAACTTTCGATAGTAAAAGTTCACATTTTTTAAGTGAAAATTTCTTTAGCACCGTTGTGATTTGAAACTCAATGAAACGAAAAATAGCGAAAAAGAGACAAAAACATCCATTAATAAGAGTTACCTTGCGAGAGAATAAGATAGTATATTCGGTCTCCTCTTTGTGACGGCTCTACACAAGGAAACATGTAGAAACATGTCCGAGTCCAACTACAAGAAAGCGGAGTATTTCTAGTATTAATTTATTCTAGTACTAAGTTATTTTATTTAAGTACAATAAGTAATTAATAATGAATAAATACATAATTAAATAAATCCTTCGGTACCGGTAGAAGTGAAACCTTCAGAAAACTTAAGTAGACAATTTTCATTAGTGAAATTTATATTTTTTTATTTAATATTAAGAAAAGAGAAATGCGATATTAATTCTTTTAATGCAGATCGATAACTTAATAGTTTTTCTAGGATAACCCAAATTATTGAGTATTTGCTAAAAAAAACAACTTATATACAGCGTAAAACTCTCGTTAGTAAAATTATACTTTTGGAAGATTTTTTTATTGATTCGTGTACAAACCGTGCTCTAAAGTAAGAATCCAAAATTTCAGTGTGTTTGGTGCCATAGGGCTAGAGTTGTGACCGATTCCAAGTGTAAAACGTGCCCAGAAAAACGATGATTTTTCTAACAACTATATATTTGGAAGATTTTTTGATTGATTATTGTACAAACCGTGCTTTTAAGTAAGAATTCAAAATTTCAATCTGTTTGGTGCCATAGGGCTAGAGTTGTGACCGATTCCAAGTGTAAAACGTGCCCTGAAAAACGATGAGTTTTCTAACAACTATACTTTTGGAAGATTTTTTGATTGATTCTTGTACAGACCGTGCTTTATAGTAAGAATCCAAAATTTCAGTCTGTTTGGTGGATGATGGCCCAAATTATTGAGTATTTGCTAAAAAAAACTAATATATACAGCGTAAAACTCTCGTTAGTAAAATTATACTTTTGGAAGATTTTTTGATTGATTCTTGTACAAACCGTGCTTTTAAGTAAGAATTCAAAATTTCAATCTGTTTGGTGCCATAGGGCCAAAGTTGTGACCGATCGCAAGTGTAAAAACTAATACCTACGAACGATGAGATACTTTTGGAAGATTTTTTTTTTATTGATTCTTGTACAGATTGTGCTTTTAAGTAAGAATCCAAAATAATCGTCCTGTTTGGTGCCATAGGGCCAAAGTTGTGACCGATCGCAAGTGTAAAAACAAATATCTCCAAACGATGAGTTTTCTTAAAACTGTACTTTTGGAAGATTTTTGGTTGATTCTTGTACGGACCAAGCTTTTAGGTAAGAATCCAAAATTTCAGTCTGTTTGGTGGATGATGGCCCAAATTATTGAGTATTTGCTAAAAAAAAACCAACTTATATACAGCGTAAAACTGTCGATAGTAAAATTATACTTTTGGAAGATTTTTTTATTGATTCGTGTACAAACCGTGCTCTGAAGTAAGAATCCAAAATTTCAGTGTGTTTGGTGCCATAGGGCTAGAGTTGTGACCGATTCCAAGTGTAAAACGTGCCCTGAAAAACGATGAGTTTTCTAACAACTATACTTTTGGAAGATTTTTTCATTGATTCTTGTACGGACCGTGCTTTTAAGTAAGAATCCAAAATTTCAGTCTGTTTGGTGGATGATGGCCCAAATTATTGAGTATTTGCTAAAAAAAACTTATATATACAGCGTAAAACTCTCGTTAGTAAAATTATACTTTTGGAAGATTTTTTGATTGATTTTTGTACAGACCGTGCTTTTAAGTAAGAATTCAAAATTTCAATCTGTTTGGTGGATGATTGCCCAAATTATTGAGTATTTGCTAAAAAAAAACTAATATATACAGCGTAAAACTCTCGTTAGTAAAATTATACTTTTGGAAGATTTTTTGATTGATTCGTGTACAAACCGTGCTCTAAAGTAAGAATCCAAAATTTCAGTGTGTTTGGTGCCATAGGGCTAGAGTTGTGACCGATTCTAAGTGTAAAACGTGCCCTGAAAAACAATGAGTTTTCTAACAACTATACTTTTGGAAGATTTTTTCATTGATTCTTGTACGGACCGTGCTTTTTAGTAAGAATCCAAAATTTCAGTCTGTTTGGTGGATGATGGCCCAAATTATTGAGTATTTGCTAAAAAAAAACCAAATTATATACAGCGTAAAACTCTCGTTAGTAAAATTATACTTTTGAAAGATTTTTTTATTGATTCGTGTACAAATCGTGCTCTGAAGTAAGAATCCAAAATTTCAGTGTGTTTGGTGCCATAGGGCTAGAGTTGTGACCGATTCCAAGTGTAAAACGTGCCCTGAAAAACGATGAGTTTTCTAACAACTATACTTTTGGAAGATTTTTTCATTGATTCTTGTACGGACCGTGCTTTTAAGTAAGAATCCAAAATTTCAGTCTGTTTGGTGGATGATGGCCCAAATTATTGAGTATTTGCTAAAAAAAACTAATATATACAGCGTAAAACTCTCGTTAGTAAAATTATACTTTTGGAAGATTTTTTGATTGATTTTTGTACAGACCGTGCTTTTAAGTAAGAATTCAAAATTTCAATCTGTTTGGTGCCATAGGGCCAAAGTTGTGGCCGATCGCAAGTGTAAAAACTTATACCTACGAACGATGAGATACTTTTGGAAGATTTTTTTTGATTGATTCTTGTACAGACCGTGCTTTTAAGTAAGAATCCAAAATTTCAGTCTGTTTGGTGCCATAGGGCCAGAGTTGCAAGTCGATGGGTCGAGAGAGTCAGGCTCAAAAGGTTAAAATGCCTCCCTCAACCAAACGTTTTTGACCCGGTCCGCCACGTCGCAGGTGGCCAGACGCATCCGCCGCCAAGACCTGGACAAACTTCACCCCATGAACCCGGGCACCCCTGCTTAGTCACCAAACGCAACGATCTTCTTGAGGTGACCTATGGCAGAGGTGTTGGTTAACCAGTTAATGGATCCCGGGGAGGCGGTACTCCGTATTCTAAGATTGATACCCCCCCCGCCCTTCCCAGTCCCCTGCAATTCTTCGTCTACAATTATACAATTATTCCTTACTTAAGTCATTTCTTCACCCCCCCCTACCCCCTCCCTACCGCCACCCCCTACCCCCCTCCCCCACCACCCATCCCCGCCCTTCCCACTCCCATGGAATTACTCGTCTACAATTATACAATTAGTCCTTACTAAAGCTATTTCTTCACCCCCCCCCTACACCCCCTTCACTCCTCCCTACACTCCCTCCATACCCCCCCTACCCCCCCCCCCCTGCGGCGGTATAATTCATTCACTCAATCACTCAAATTAATTCTCCCTGCATGTCCTTTCCCGTGCGCCCCGTTCCCTTACACCTTTCCCGCCTTCCCCCTCCCTCGTCTTTTTCCTCTCCGTAAAATTTTTGCCGCATTTCGTAATACCGAAAATATTTATTGTCAAATAATAATAATACATAATTTAGAGTATGTGGCAGCCCTGCAATAATCTCACAACTCTGTCGTAGCCCTGGAACGCGCAATATATACTAGATCAACGAATTAACAGTAATGTTCCATATAGGTACATGTTTTTTATGACCAATCAGAATGCTTCCATCTCTGATTGGTCATTATATAAGATCAACATAGACAAAATGTGTAAAATGTATATGCCACCGAAAAATGGGCGTGGCTTACAGCAAAATCTCGATGACTTAAGTTGATCCATAAGGATCCACATATGTATGCCAGCTTCGGTAATAGATCAACTTATCCGCTTGGATCAACAAGAGCAAACGGATCAACTAAAAACTGGTCTACCGTCACGAAAGATCAACTTAGTACGAGAGGGTATAAATATATATATATATATATATATATATATATATTTTAATTAAATGAAGACATTATGAGCGAAACTCAATCAAAAATCTGGAAAATCTGGACTTTCGATTGAGTTTCGCTCATAATGTCTTCATTTAATTAAATATTACAGTTTGAGGTTTTACTCATAAAAAGTTTAAATAAAAAAATAATAATATTTTATTTTTATTTATTTTTATTTTTTTTATATATTTAATAACATTATTATTCAATTTATAAAAACAGTTTATTTATAAACAAGTTCTGCTAGGTAATTATTATTACGCGTGACAGCTGTTTCGCCTTCTGAAGGCATTATCAAACAATAAATACATATATATAAATAAAGATAATATGTTGGCTTTTCACGACTCTTACTTACCTCGTAGAAAGGAGCGCATAATATAAACTGGGCTTAAACAGGTAGCTAATACATAAAACAAAGTAAAAATCTATTCGTAATTGAATACAGTAGCTCTATTTTATTTAATTGTTTGAAGTTTTATGACTGCAAAATGTTCAGTAAGAGATAAACGGATAAACGTTAAACTAATTCTTTTTTGGAGCGTAGGTACTTAGCGTTTTTTTAATAGTGGTATTTTCCATCTAATTACTTTTCCAACTTTGCCACTGTAAAGAGAATATTTTTCAAATCAATACATATATTTTATCAGCCTTACTAACAAAAAAAACTTCCCAACCGTTAAACGGTATTTTAGTTGGACACATTATTTTGACAAAGAAATAAGCTATAATCGAATTATTAAATAAATGTTTTTTCTCCTAGTATGAAATGCGTTTCTTTTTTTTCTTCGTGTCCACGTAAAAAATACTAATTCGCTACAATACTGAAGGTAGTAGGTAGGTACCCTGTAACCTTTGATTAATTCAACAATCCCAAACCTGTCACACGTTCAGGTTTGTGACAGTGTGGGCACTGGGTATCCTACCACGCCATATTCATCCGCCATATGAATGCATTTATGACACTATCTTGGACCCCATAAGTCCCTAAATTCCCAACACAACTGCATTAGGAAAATGACAATGGAAAGTTACCATTACGTGAAAAAGTAATTAGCGATTTGGATCACTGGAATTTATTTTTATTGGTATGCAAAATACACTTTTTCTTTGTGCCATTTGTTTGTACTGTGTTGAAATTACAGGAAAAGCAAGGGCTGACCAAATAAATACTGATTTTATTTTGTACTCAACTTGATATGTATTGTTAAAGAAATGTTTAAAGAAAAAGGGGCGTAGATATGTATTGTTAAAAAAATGTTTGTAAGTTTTACATTTTTATTGTGTTATCAAAATATACCTATAGTCTAGTTTTTTTACACGGGATTAACAAGATTTTTTGCAATCGTGCTTGTGCTAGAAGGCTAAGACATAAAAAACACACTGATTTTGGTTGTTGCGTCCAAAAAGTACTTCTTTGTTGAGAGCTTTTCCTGCCTTCCCACCTAAAAATATTCAAACGAAAATAATCTTTCCAAATTAAAATTCGACTTCGTACATTTAATCAATTCGATTTCGCCCATTCGATTAAGCACATTTTGTCATTCTTACGGC
This sequence comes from Glyphotaelius pellucidus, assembly GCA_936435175.1. Classification (NCBI taxonomy): domain Eukaryota; kingdom Metazoa; phylum Arthropoda; class Insecta; order Trichoptera; family Limnephilidae; genus Glyphotaelius; species Glyphotaelius pellucidus. The sequence continues at coordinate 33,388,845 of OW386537.1, read as the reverse complement.
TGTTGATCCCAATTCTCCAACCAACAGTTGAAACGAGCGTTCCTCAACAAATCTCTTAGCTGATCGGAGATCGGAGAGAATAATCGATCGAAAAGTTAGGAACAACGGCCGTAAGTCCTCGAACGAAAAAGTTACTAACTGCCATCAGTTTTCGCACGCTTTTGTTCCAGATAGATATATTTTTAATTGCTCTGCTTGGTATCATTGTATTAAGTTTCAACAACGGAGGTGGTGCGATGAAAATGACTTCAAAGGTCTAGTTATTAAGAGAAATTTTATATACATATAAATATACAGCCTTACTAAAAAAGGTCTTACTAAAAATAAAATTTTATTTGATTGATAAATGACCGTGTATGTGAAAACCTTACTAATTAAAAACTGATAACAAATTGTTCATGGAAAGACATGTAGGTACATTGCTTATCCAGCCAAAGAGGGTAGTTTATCTGTTATATATACTTGTTTTATTTATGATTTCTCAACGAATATCGGAATTTTTCCAAGATATGTTTAATGTCCTATGTTTATTTTTTGAAGATGTCGTAAAAACAAACACCATATCGAAAACTACGAGTAGATAAAATTCCGTTTCAGATTTTTGTTATTGAAATTTAATTTACTATTTGAAAATTGCAATTTTTAAGCTTCAAACACGAAAAAAAGATTACTCCGTACATTTTCTATTATAACGTTGAAAAATTTCGGACAATTCGAAATAAAAAAAACACAGCCCTTTCATTTAAAAAAATTCAACAAAACTATCACCTCACTTTAAGAATAATTCCCCCACGAAATAACTAAAAAAAATCTGACGTTTCGGATTCATTTTTGCACAATTTAATCATTGATATCCCGAGTTTGTGTTTATTTACACACGCATAAGGCATTTATATTATAAAATAACATTACTTTCAAGGAAGTTTTATTATTATTAAACTAATGCGGAAAACTTAATTGAAAAATAATGTTTCAGAAATAACCCATCTTTTCTTTTAACAATACTAAATTAACCACAAGGAATTATTTAAAGGATTAAAATTGACAAAAAATAACGCATATAATAGTTATTATGTTGAATTATTCTAATATAATGGTGAATTGGTTATTAGAATAGAAAATACGTATAAAAATATTATATGAATCGCGTTTAAAATATCACATGTCAAAACTGTAATTGTGCCGCGCATTAAATGTACAGTTTTTATACAATGTGTAACAAAAACACCATTTAATAGCCGTGAAGTGTTTTTTTACAATTAAGACTGTTAATGTATATATAACACGATGGTGACCTTTGACCGGCTAAATCAAGAAAAATCAAGGCAAAAGAAGAAGAGATGAAGTATTGCTTCGAGAATTTAAATAGACGTGTATTAAATTAATTAAATGGTCGGTGGCCCTACGGGTGACAATGGCCGCTACCATTAGTCAGTGTTCACACTGGCCATCACCGCCCCCCATCCCCGTTCACCGCCCCCGCCCCAAACAGCTCACGTAATACGCGGCGCACACGACCATACCGTTAATCCGATTAAATTAACTAGTTATCTATTTAAATCCGGTTTAGCGAGTGATAAGTCCGTGATTAATTGTCGCGGCTATTGTCGGCGCATAGTAACGTATTTGCTGGGGACAAGGGCTCTTATTCTGTTCTGCTCTCCTGATAGTTAATATCCTGAAGTATGGTGACTGAAATAATAAAACAATTATAAACCTTGTGCTGAAACCAGCCTGGCCGGAGTCGCATATTTATATGTTTAGTGGCTAATTAAACAAAGGTTCTAGTGTTTATCGAAAACGTAAATAGTTCATAAGCAGAGCCTTATTTAAAAGGATTATAACTCGTAGGAATAAGTTTGACATTTTCCATATTTCACGATGCCCCCAATTCGTGTATTCGTGTACTTAGCATTTTCTCTCTAAAAAAGATATTTTCTCTTAAGGCGGCACTCTTCGGCTGAAAAAGAAGAAGATTAAGAGATATGTAATTACGAATGTTGGACAGAGCGCGCTAATATTTTAAGTCATAAAATAGCAGCGAAAATTGCGAAAAAGCTTAATAAAACATGACTCGTTTAAAATAGAGCAAAAATCTCGTGGAACGTATTTTATGTATCATTTAAAGAAGCATTGTGAACTTTTTCACAAATGTAACTTGTAAAATAGAAGAAATAGACTTGTTTTAAATAATTTTCTGAGCATACTTTGCGATTTTTTTTCTATCGAGGGAATTTCATATAATTTGCGTTTCGGCGTGGAACGTTTCTAGATATTATCTTCAAAAATAACATATATTTTTTTAAGAGCTTAAAAACTTCAAATGTGTAAGGGAGATATGTAAGAAATCGGTCGAAATTCGAATAGTGGACCCTTAATTTAAGGTGTTCGGGAAGTTAAATGCAATATATACCTCACGTGGGAATTCAAAATGAAGTTGGATAGGAACCTTAAATTTTCAAATTTTATGTGACTAAATGTGTTTTTAATTTTATTTACGACCGTTTATTGAGTTATCATTGAAATACTAGCCTAGAGCCGTGAAAAATCACAGCAAAGTCTGAATTCTTGATAAATCAATAAAAATTTTGAAAAAGACAATTAAACAATTTTCTGTTAAAATAATATACGTAGGTATTATCGATAAGGTATCTTATCGTTTATCTGAATTCTTCACAGTCAGTTTCAATTTCGATCATGACACATAAATTCAAAGAAAATTTGAGATCATTGAACCAGAGTTACGCAGAACGCACAACAACCGAAATTAATATTTGTGATGATTTGATAGACAGGTATTCAAATTTGCACACTTGGCGACATTATTTTCATGATCTAAGGGTTACTTATAGGTGAAAATCATAGAATCAACTAAGTGGGTGTCTACGTACGACGTATCATAGAAGGAAAAGCTGTCCCCCTCCCCATAAAGATAATATTGGAACGATCGGTAATGGAATTTAAAAGTGTCATAAATATATCGAAAGCAATAATACTCCGGGGAGGCCAGAGGGTAGAGCCGTCTCATTTCGCTTTTCTAGCACAAAATGACACCTAAAAAACTGCAATCATATTTTGACAAATGTGCTTATGGCCTGGGGTACTTTTATAGTTGACTAAAATAATTTTAGGCAAAACTCGGAGTAAACAGCGCGAAGTATTCAAATATTTGAACAGACGTCGAAACAATATAATATGTATAATTTCATAGATGACACTACAAATATTTCAATGGAACCTACATCGTAACTTGCTTGCTAAATTATAGTTAACTATTAATATATAGCTAACGGGATATTTACAATAGAATATATATAGGACCGGTCTGTGCCTGAGTTGGCAACGAGTTGGGTTCCACCCAGGCGTCCCGTGTTTGATTCCTCGGCTTCTGTCGGGTTCGGCTGAAGTCTTCCATCATGATACAAGCAATATTTTCCGCTTGCTGTGGTGGCAGTAGGAGATTTTCAAATATTGCCAGGTTATTCGTAACCTGGGAATGTTTGTCTATCTTTAAAAAAAATATATCCTATTGTAAATACGCTGTTAGCTATATACTAATAGTTATGTAATTATAGTTTAACAAGCAAGTTCGATGTTGGTTCCATTGAAATATTTCTAGTTGAATATGAATTATTTTATTCATTTTACTTTTATCTGAGCTTTACTGAGAATGACTTTTATCTGAGCCTTTTAGGGCAAAAATAACAATCGAAAGGATATGCCAAAGGGATATTTTTTTTTAAATTTAAAGATTGAAGAACCAAAATGAAAAAGAATCGCGGGAAATAAAGATCATGAAGATTAGAAAATGGTTAGTGTCAGTTTTTGTATTAGCTCTTTGCATTCCAGTGATTTATCCTGATCAAATTTTGGATTTTCAGTTGATGAAACGGAATATTGCAAGCAAGGCTCTTACTTTTATATTTACAGTGACTGATGCCCACTTACTGCGTGGCGGACCGGATCGGAAGACACTTGTTGAAGGAGACTTAAAAATTGCAGAATCTGGGATAAGTCCTGGAGACAACACTGCTTCTGCGCAAATCTGTATAGTCTTGTAGGAGGACTCTGAGGTAAACGTAAGAGGGCTCATTTTCTACGACAGTATAATAATGCTAAGTAATTGGCATAGTATTTAATTTAGTGTATAGAGTAGGATGTTTTTAAATACACATGCAAGAAGGTCGAATTTCAGTAGTTTTCACTGAAATTACTAACAAATTTCATTCCATGCTAATAGGAATGCACCAAGCTCCAGGAGGGCACCCTTGGCTCTGAAATCTGACGACCTGAATCATGATGAAAATTGCGTCATGATGATGGTCTGGCATCATGAAAATCGTACAGCTGTTTGACACATTTATTTATCAGGAAAGATTTTTGACTAATATCGATTATCACGGTTGAAGAAAATAAAAAAAAAATACAACAACAATTATCTCCATGGGCATAGGATAAAGGATTGAATTCCACAAATTATGTTGCCTAACGAATCGAAACAATTAATAATATTTTATCATTGAAGACAATATCAGCAACCCTCAAGAAAATTCAGAATTTTCAGATAAAGATACGGTCGTATCAAGGAATCGAACCTAACCACTGAGCTAATTCGACCCTATCCACTTCAGTCGGGTAATTCAAATCAATCCATTTTTTGTGTGCTATCTCTACGCACGTTTACAAGATTCTTCCCGAACTAAATCGAATCTAGATAGTGTTTTGGATAAAAAAAAAATTCATAAGAAGCAATTACTTTGTGGTTAGGTTAGGTTATTATCCTGATGAAGCTTGGTCGAAGCGAAACCGGTAGATATATAAAAAAAAAAATCGTGGTTTAAATAATAAATTTAAAAGTGTTAGTTTTAATTCTTTTAAATATCAATATTTATTTTAATGTGCGACATCTATTGCTTTTCTGCAAGTCTAGGATGAATTTTTTTAATGATATCATATTGCAATTTTACAAGACGTTTTACTCGCTAAATTATTAATTAAAAAATTGTAATATTTTTGAGGATACATTTAAGTTTACAAATAAAGTCCCACAATCTCAAAGTCCTTATCCCGGCGAGGGGACAGATGATATTATTGAAGGGAGGACTTATTAGGTTAACCTACCCGACTGCCCGCTGCCCGCTGCCCGCTGCCCAATGCCCACTGCCCTTTGTGCCTAGCTCCTAGGAACTGTGTTCAGCACTCTCCAACTGTCCACTGTCTATCCAACTGCCCATCCACAAACCGTCACACTTCAACACAGATATTACTGGGATATTTATTAGTACGGTTAGGTCGCAAGTTATAGTGACTTTAAAATATACCTACAACAGACCTACAAATAAATTATTCGTTGTTTGTTGGTTATTATTAAAAATTATTTTGCACATAATATCGATCAGTACAATTTCTGACAAGCGAAAACAACATGCATTTACATTTAGGTAAATTATTTAAAATAGATTATTGCTTGGGATGTGAGTCATCACTTTTTTTATTTTTTTATTAATAATTTTGTTTTTCTTATGAAACTCCCAGAATGAAACAATGTATACTATAAATAAAAAAGATAAATGTCGAATTGAATCGCAGATCTAAATTTAGTTGCTATGTACCAGTATCTTTGGACTTTTACGGGGTAATAGGGAATTGCGGGCGGTTCCAAAATAGTAAATAAATTCAAAACTTTCGATGCTATCGGTGTACACAAATACAAACGAACACGCTCTCTTAAAAATTATTTGCCTGTAGGTATAATATTTAAGACCGGCCTGAACATCGTATGGTAAATTCTCGCGCAGTTACTGACTATACAATGAACGTAAGCGAGAAAAGAAAGGTGCGTGAAAACATCCGTGCAACAGAGAAAGACTTGGGGGGGATGCACTTATTTTTACCTTAAACTCGCCTATTGCGACGATTTTTATCAACGTCAGGCCGGTCTTAAAGTTTAGCGTGTACTATACCTACACAAGTTTGTTTGTTCTTCTAAGAAAACAGTGCTTTGCAAGTCGGGAGAAGCTGGATAGCTACTAGCTAATAAAAATATTGGTTAATAAAATCGATCATTGTTTTCTGGTTCATGAAAACGAATAATCTTACATTATCAATTTTAGTGTTTTTTTTATTTATTGTTATCAAGTTTCATTTGTAGAACTCCATTTTAATTTTTATTTCTTTTATATATTCAATAATATTATTATTTAATTTATAAGGAGATATCTAATATCTCCTTATAAATTAAATATATATATCTCCTTCTAGGAATTATCAAACTTTGAAATGCAAACAACAGTTTGATAATACCTTCAAAGGGCGAAATAGCTGTCACGCGTAATAATAATTACAAAGCAGAACTTGTTTATAAAAAACTGTTTTTATGAATTTATTTATTTATTTATTAGTTTTATTTTAGTAAATTGTTCATTTAAGTTTACAATTTCCTAATTAATTATATCATTTCATATTTCAAACTATATTTTTTCTTGTTTTATGTATCTCCTACAATACATTTTGAACTTTCCAATTGGTGCGGCCTTTAAAGTTTCTGGTAGATTGTTGTATAACTTCATCCCTTTGGATAGTAAACTGTTCTGCGTATTCGTTTTGTCCTTTTTTGTAGTCTGATTTCCTTGAAAGTCCTTGTATTATGTCTGTGAATGTCCTTGTTGTATATAATTTTGTTTGAGAAGTATTTTGGTAACATGTTGTTCACTATTTTATGGATAAATATCATCGTGTGCAGGGTCATAATAATATTATTGAATATACAAAAGAAATAAAAATTAATGCTTTTATTTCTGGGGCTTAAACTTAGAAGTGCCCATGTGAAATTTGTGAATCACGCAGGATTAAAGATTATCAATTTCTCGGCATAATAAACTCTGAAACCATATATATAAACGTCTACATTAGATAGGCTACAATTTCATTAATCTAGGTATTCTTAGCAATCCAATAAGGGACCTTTTAGAGTACTTTCTGGTACTGAAATCACATTGCCGTAGGTACTTCTAGCATTAACCCCCAGTTTTAAAATTATTGTGTTTGGAATACATACTGCTGTCATAATTTAATTGATTTTTAATAAAGGTATTTTCCGCTTTCTGAATAAAAATCACGATTATCTTATTACTTATTACAAAGAGATTAGCGGACGGAAGGGAAAACATTTCACAGCATACTTTGTTATTTTAAATTAAATAACACGGTAAAAAATACAATAACGTTGTAATCCACCTCTAAAGCTCCGCGGGCGTCGAATACAATTTTCCGCCATGTTACCCTCTGAGCCGAATCAACTCGCCCTCGGAGGAGGGAGACAGCGACCCCGCGCCGCGGCAGCTCTCTGCAGACGGAAAGGGATGGCGATGGGATTGCAAGGGAGGCCCAATAGTCTCGGGTTTGAGATGCTCGTTGAGGTTAGTCGTTGTGTCCGACTGCTTTGGCGGGAAAACCACTGTTTTTTGTTCCGTTGTTTTGAGCGGCAAAGGGGTGAATTGGATTCAATTAATTCGTAAAGTTATTTTTACAGACATTTGAAGAGAGAAATAAGTAATTTATATGTTTAGGACTACAAAATTACCGCATTACATTTTCGAAAATTTAACAAATTTATTGAAGTGAAACTTCTTAGGCCGCATTAGAGAGTAATTTGAAATTCGCGTGAAACGGAAGTGCGGTTTAAATTAATAAAAATAAACTTAACATTTCCTACTCGGTTCAAATAATACATAATGCAGTAAATCTCTCGCGCGAGCCTGCCGTAGCTCAGCGGTGCAAAGCGCCTTACGAATGTAGTGGCCGGGACAATCCAAACCTGACAACGTGGGTTCGAAACTCGTAACATCGAAAAAAAATTTTTTTTTTTTGCAAAATCAATATCCAATCTTCAAACCACAACAAACGTAACGCGATAGATAACGACATCTAGCGAATCCGAAGCAGTGACCATAAATATTAATATAATGACAAAATTTATAGAAAAAGATGCACTGGAATTCGATCACCCGGGTTCGAATCTATAAAATAAAATAAAAAAAACGTTTTTATTTTTGCAAAATCAATTTCCAATCTTCAAACCACTCCAAAATGAACAGGCAAAGAAAACTAAAAAGCGAAATCTAGCGACTCCGTAGAAAAAAACACAAATACTACTATAATATTAAAATTTCCATTTTTATTTTTGAAGTGAATACTTCTTTAGCAGGGCCATCATTTGGATTTCGGATGAAACGGAAATGAGAGTTTTTTTTAAATTTTGACCGCTTAGGATCGTTTTCCGTAAGTGGAAGAAGTTTATTGATTCAAAATTAAGCAATCATACTCGTAACAGGATGATAGTCGTTCTAGAAGTTTTCTCGATAGTTCAATGATTGAGATCCGTATTTTCTACCAACCTAATTCACATGATTTGATATTTATAAATGTTCCATATTTTTTAAAATACTAGCTTTGTTGTTAATTGTTTATATAAGTCATTTAACGAGCCGAAACGCGCGAGCTTAAATACTTCCTCGCTCTCACCTAATATGGCGTATCTGTTTTCAAACGGGTGTCATCGTAGATCTCCAATTGGACATGAAGCTCACAGTCCACCATTCAGTGGCACTTCCTTTACCAACCGCAGGATGTACGGCCTTGAACCAGGAGAGATAACGGGCATTTTAAATTCATGATTAAAGAATATGCCAATGTATCAAAAAAAGAGATGAAAGGGTCAGTCGTTGGCTGAAAACCTGATACTAGTATAATAGCGAGATGTGTCGTCCCTTTCAGATAGGTTGAAGAATAACTTCTTAGAGGAATTCTCTATCTTTCATTACGTGTCGCTTCTACCGCGAGAGCAGTTAATTTTTTTTTTTAAAGATTACTGTTTATTGTTTATTATTATTTTCATACTTGTAAAAATCTGTATAGTCGAACACTCTCCTACAATAATATCATCACTCGTCCCCTAATTCAACCCTGTCTGTAAAAAATAATCAGATAGAGGTTTTAATGCCTCGCCAAAAATATTAATAAAATAGATTGTCACCATGGGAACGATAGCATTTGTTTCGACAGAGCATTAAAATAACGAGTAACTGGAAAAGCTTCTCCTACACAAGGATCATAAAGTTGTTTCACTACAAACTTTTATTAGAGTTGCTTTTCACTTTGGATACCTACTGCTAATAAATTATATAAGAGGGGGGGTATGCTGTTGTTTAAGTGGGATGATCGTTTATGATCGAGATGAAAAACTTTTAATGTGTTCCTTTTGATTAGTTTGTCTCAATTAAATATGAAAATGGCTGATGTTAGAATTGTAGTCGATTTGTAGGGTTTGTGTAGGCATAAAAAATTTCAATTATGCTTTTGATGAACTACGTAGTAGAAAAAGTTTATTTGCTCTTTGCCGGAAGGACGGCCGGAGTAGTCCAGCGATAAGGCTCTTGACTCGCATTCCGAAGGTCGCGGGATCGAATCCCGGCGTGCAAATAAATTTTATTTTATTAATTTGTGTTCTTTCACAATTAATTCATTAAAAATAATATATAGTATATTTGCGGAAGGTGCCAGAGTGGAAAATACTCTCAGCATCGCTCTGGTGTCACCATTCTGAATTGAAACGTTGGTTGAAATGGCTTTAGCCCTGTTTGGTGACCAGATCTGAATAGCCAATAAATAAAATATTGGTAATTATATTATTTGCACATCTTTCCAGAGTGGTTTTTTGTTGGTGAGAAACCACCACTCCAAATAGTATCATTGCTTTATATTGATTTAGCTGTGTTTATGTTATTATCTAATCTCAATAATAATAATAGTGTTTATTTCAGCCGAACAGAGCGGTGATTGCAATACTCTGTCAGCCATATAAAAGCATACATTTATAAAATTCCATTAAATAATTACATGAAATGGGATATGCAAGATAGGATAAAAAAAAATAATAATAAGATGTAATAACATAATAAAATAAAATCTAAAATAAAACATAATGGTAAACATATTTAGTATTTGTATACTAATTTCTTCATGTTTGGTGTAAGGGCGCGCTATGCCACTGTGCCACGGCCTGGATGAGAGTGTTTTGCGATCTTTGGTAGCGCTGACTCGTCCCGGCTATTCTGTGGCGCAAGCAGCGAACCCATGTACCCTTCATTCTGCGAACATCTGCGAGGCACTGCATCTCCAAGGTAGGCCGAACAGCGCCACATATTTAGTACTCGTATATCTACTACGGGGGCTTCAGATGAATTCTCCACGTTTGGTGAAGAGGCGCGCCCTGCCACTGGGCCACGGCCAGGACGAGAGTGTTCTCCGATCTTTGGTAGCGCTGTCTCACCCCGACTATTCTGTGGCGCATCAAAGCGGCGAACCCATGTACCCTTCCTTCTGCGAACATCTGCGAGGCACTGCATCGCCAAGGTAGGCCGAATAGCGCCATATATGCGTTATTGTATTGTACTCGAAGTGTGTTCATGACGCCTTGTGAGTATCTTGTCCATAGTTCGCCGGTGTAAAAGCTCATGCAGTAGCTCTGGAATATTTGCTTCTTCACCGGAGAACTGCACCTGTTGAATCTCCTGGCGAGCATGTTGGCTCGCACGCTTAGTACTCTTCTTTGGCGTTCTATGTCATTTTTATCATTTAGGTCATCAGTGACGACATGCCCCAAATATTTTATTTTACTGCAGATTTTGACATTGTCTCCGCCGAGGAGAATGGGTGGAATGACAGTAGGAACAGTATTTGCTTTAAACACCAGCAATGATGACTTTTTGGCATTGTACATCAAACCATGACTATCGACGTATGCTTGGCAAATGGCCAGTTGTTTTCTCATTGCCCTTACTGATGGGGCTAGTATGACCATGTCATCTGCATAACTTATGTTATTCATACATACTCCGGCAACATGGCATCCGATTCTTGCTTTGTTCAGTGTTTTACTAAGTTCGTCCATATATACGTTGAACAGCACTGGGGACATTGAGCCTCCTTGCCTAACGCCGCACTTTAATTTTGCTGCTTCTGACAGGCTGTCATTCCATCTGACGAAGTTTTCCTGTTGCTTGTACCATATACTCAATATATTTACAATTTGTGGTGGTACTTGTCGGTCCGTCAGTTTTTTCCATAATTTATCATGACAAACCATGTCAAAAGCTTTGCTTAGATCTAGGAAGCATGCATATACCGATGTTTTTCTGGCTTTGTAATATTCTATTGATAGTTTCATGCTATATATGGCTGTATCAGTAGAGCACCCAGCTTTAAAGCCCATTTGGGAATCCTCTGTAATGAGCTTGTCTTCCGTTAAATTTAAAATCACTTTTTCAAATATTCTTGCTATTATGGTGGCAAGAGATATGGGCCTGTAATTAACGGAGGATGTCAGGTTTAATTGGCGACTTTTTGGAATCGGTACTATAATGGTTTTGGTCAATTCTTTCGGAATGTGTCCAAGCCCAACCATGGCAGTGAAGAGAGAAGCGAGCAGTGTTGTCAAGTATCCCCCCGCATGCTTCACATGTTCTATGACAAGTCCATCGTGACCAGCAGATTTGCCTCCTGCCATGTTGCGTATTGCTCGCTGAATCATCTCAGGAGAGATGACAATGGACGGCTGTTGTTCAATAGGCAGGTACCTACTTCCTAACCTCTCCCCATTTCCATCCTTACAGTAACACAACATTCTCCAAATGGGGATTTCTACTTGCTGAGATTACATCATACCCACAAAAACATTAAAAAATGTATGATACCTACTTGTTTTCGATTTTTCGAATTAGAGGAAGACCAAAGAGGTGAGGAAGAAGAAGGGAACGGAGTAAAGGTCGCTTATGAAGTTCCGGACTATTCAAATCTGATTACTAAATACTTCAACACTTTAAAGTCTTTCCAAATGATTTTCTGTCATCAGAGCGAGCGAACTGAGAATAAACTCCATAAGTTCCTAACGAAATGCGTATAAGTTCTTTTTACTATATCATGCGAACTGCAATTTTATTTTTGTATATTTCTGATCATGCTGTATTTTATGTCCAGTGTAATTTTATTATAACCTTTTCACATCATCCGCACTGCCTACCTACACGATATGAGGCGAATTGCGGACATAAATTATTATCAAGGCGATTGACGATCTTATCAAAGGTTTCGGACAATTCCAATATTAAAATAATATGGCGCCATCTATTTTATTGCCAAATAAACAGTTTAGTAAAAAATATAAATACATCCATGGAAAGCCCCTGGGACATGATTATATTGTGCAGTTCCCTATTTCGTTATGTTTTGTTTCTAGATTTTTAACATATTAAATAAAATTGTTATATTGAGTAGGTAGATATAATTTTACAGATATCACTTATATTCTTATAATATAATAGAATGTAATACAGCGATTTTAGTTTTGGTAGATAGGAAGATACCTAAACGATTTTTTAAATCTCACGTTAAACTTAACCAGAAATTAGAAACCTCTTTTATGCACTGCACCTGTGAAAATTCTTGAATAGTGAACCTGTGATGAAATTTGCACAGCTTTTATGTCAATGTATTTATATAACTTTTATATCAACTATTTTCAAGGGACAACATCATTTCAGGCGATCTATAGAACTTTCGGAAGATTTTTGAAAATTTATTTTATTTTTATTGAATACTTAAAAAAGCAGTTACAAATTATATTTTTATTTTACAGGGATGTGCTTGACTTACTTTAACAACTGATTCCTGAAATTATTTGGAGTAAAGATGTAAATGAAATTTCGGCCTCCGGAGACAATTTTGACGTTTTTTTTTTCAACTAAAAACATAAAAAAATCTGTAGGTATTGGACAGTTAGGGGCGGGGTGAAGGGTTGGACGGTTACTCGGCTGATTGACCAGTGACGAAATGTGGAAATTTTTTACGATTTTGAAGAACAAAAATTTTCAAAAAAAGTCACCAAAATCGGTGACCAAAATTTAAAATACATTTTTTACTCCAAATAATGTCAGGAATCACTTGTCAAAGTGAGTCAGATACGCCCGTTAACACCCTAAAATAGACCTTACTAGGTATTTATTATGCCTGTTATGAGGTTTACAATGAATTATATTCATAATTTGTCATAATTTTAAAGTATATATTTTTAAATACACACAATACGCACACCTCTGCCATAGTTCACCCCAAGTGGTTCGCTACGTTTGGTGATTTAGTAGGGGTGCCCGGGTTCGTGGGGTGAGGTTTGTCTAGGACTTGGAGGCGGATGACCAGGACACACTGAACCCCAGATTCCTACCTACCCCTTAAACCCTTTTCCTTCCCAGAACTCTCCTCTCCTACCTTTCCCTGAAAAAACCTTCCACACAGCATCCCCAAAGATGACATAGGCCCTGAGAGAAATTATTTTATTCAGGGTCTCCTTTGTGGAGCTCATTTAAAAAAAATATTTTAAATCGTTCGTGAGAAATTTTTGATTTCTCACCAAAAATATATATCAACGTATATTAACTTCCTACAAATTTGTACTAATCACTCGTAATTTCGCCGAAGCGTTAATCGAGTGCAGTTTACAAAGGCCACGAAAAGCTGCCGCGCTCACCGAACCTTTCACCGCTCCCAGTTCACAGCGCGCGGGGTGAATTTCATATTCCGCACTCGACACTCGAGTGGCTTGTGCGAAGCTGACTCCACAATGCCCGCAATTGTTGGGAGTTGAGCTTCAATAGCAAAGGTCGAGCTTCCACAATAAAAGTCGAGTGGCGATCATAAAGCGCTCGCGTGACAAGTGCCCACCTATGAACTTGTGAAACTATCGCGGTTATTTGGTGGACACTTCACCCTGGCGGGGGGCGGTGACACTACTCGTGTTTTCTTGTGTTTATTGTTTTAAATTGATTTAAAACGTTGAGAAGCCGTAAAATTCGTGAAACAATGGCTCGTGGGAAATTTTGGATGTGAATATTATAGGAGCCAATGGGAATATGATATGATTTAGACATAATTATTAATGAAATACTACTGTACTGTTCTGGTTCCATGTCAGTTGATCCGCCGACAATTGGCCCCCCAGCCTACTTATTTACAATGTGCAGTCGGTTTAGGGAAAATACGGTATAGCTAATTACACAAAATTAAACTAAGTAACACCGACGGATTGCGCAGAGAGAATGTACCGCCGAATAACAAAAGCATAAAACATATTTTCTTTCAAATGCGTCGAGAAAAAATCTGCTCCTCTATTTACTGTGTATACCGGCGCATTAGTACAAAAATGGACACTGTGTGTAAATTCGTTTGATAATCATATCAACTTATTATTAAGGGCATTTTTGAAGTCTTGATTTTAAGTCTTGATTTTATGTTTGAAATTCGTAAAAAATGTGCAAAAAATTATAATATTGTGGTAAATATTAGAGATGTCACGAATAATCGGCTACTTTTTTTACTATTCGGTATTCGGCCGAATATTGCGAACCATTCGACCAAATACCAAATCATGAAAAAAGACGCGTGATATTACTCACGAAATTTTTTATTTTAACAAAAAATCAGCATATTTAATACTTAAAATCTATCAGTGGTAAGTTATTATAAAAAACGATTTTTTCAGCATTTGTTAATTGCAAACGATTGCGTTTTTCCTCAAAAATTATACCTGCTTCAGAAAATAGCCGCTCATTATATACACTGCTACCGGGAGACCTTAGCAAATTCTGCAAGGCTTGCATACTGTTTTTTGACCACCACACTGACTTGTAAGGGTCTGCTGAAAGATCTAAGCGAACAGTTTTCATGTAAAAATCAATGTATTTTTTAAGATATACGCACTGTAAATAGCATAACTTGACGCAACAATCAACAAAAAATGCATGTTATTTCACGACCTACTCGCACGCACTTCAATAATTCAGGTTGGAACCTGTCACCCGCAAAATGTAAGTGTCGCCGAATATTCGGTTGCCGAACATTCGGTGCTTCTAATATTAATATTAGTAGCTGAATATTCGGTATTCGGCAAAATCACTATTCGTGGCCTCTCTAGTAAATATCATTTAGGGGGGCCAATTGTCGGCGGATCAACTTTCGGGTCACCAATAGGAACATACCTAGTTGGAACTTAGCAATTTTATTATAATATTTTGATCAATAGCGCGTTGGTTTCAGTTAGTTTCAGTTAGCTTCAGTGCACAGAATTGTGGAAGTATTAATTATCTTTAATCACAAACCCCCTCGAAAGCTTTTCTTGTAGGTACCTACCTATTTTACTTTTATTCAAGCATTTTGATCAGTTAGGTTAGGTAGTTATAAAAAATCTACCTTCAGGCCCAATTGTAGTCATTTTTCTTTTCCTGCAATCACGAACCATCTCAGTTTGCAGTTATATGTAAAAGTGAACCTTCTATCTAGTAGAATACTCAGTTTACTCACGAACACCACTAAATCAAATGCAAAAAAATCTGTAAAGAATTAAACAAAATGTTTTCGTTTTCTGGGTCATTAGTAGGATATTTCAAAATGTCATTCTAATTTACGACCGTTAAATCTCTCGTTGTTATTTTATAACATATTTAATATGTAAAAGATAGAAACGTTTAAATAAAATTTGATTTATGGTGAGCATTCGAATACCGCTTTCCTCCTTATCTCAAAACTTAGAATTTGGAGATATCTGACTAATCAACTGGATAATCGAAATTCGTACAATGAGTACCTGGTAAATCAAAACAAAATCAAAATAAAAAGATGTACGGAAAGCTCCTAAAATTATAAAGTTTGAGGCACAGACGTCACTCTTTCTTTTTCCATGTCTGAAGTAGATTTTTTGTCCTTACAATAGACAAGGCGGGTCGCTTGACGCCCACCCCCACCCCCTCCGGAGACTTGAGGCAGAGAGAGTGGAGAGGAGAGGTTTTATTGCGGGCCAATGTTATTATGTTATGGCAGAACTCTGAGCAGAATGGCAAGGAAAGATAACAAAAAGCCGATTTGCCCGCTGAGCGAAATATAACGCGGATCTGTCCTCTCGCTCTAGCTCTGGCATATTATGGCTTCTCGAGCAGATGGGGTGGCGGCTCCCATATTGGACACAAACATTATAATATTTTGAAAAGAATAATGCATTTAAATTATGAGAGGTAATTTTGGTTGATTGAGTGATCGATACGTATGTACGATTAAGATTTCAAATGTAAACATTCCCATATTGTTGGTAGTTTTTTTCTTCTTTTTTAAAGAAAGCCAAACATTCCCACAGTAAGCGGAAAATGAGAAAACCCATTTTGTGGAAGAATTCGTTAAATAAACTATACCGGAAAAATATAGCTTTGTTTGCGAATCACTTCCATATTTAATGTGAAAGCATTTTTTTTCAACAACTAATTTCATTCTTTGGTGGTGTACCCAGGCACCGTTAAAATCAATAAAAATTATAAAAGAAAGTCCAAAAAATGTGCGGACCGCAAAAACTTAGAAATGAATCCCGGTACAATCGAGGGAGTTATATGGTGTGGTAGATCTATTTCCCCCCTCCAGGATGAGGGGTACCGTTTTTACCTTAAAGGCGTGCTTTTGAAGATATAAAGGCTGAAAGTTTCACCTTTTAGAAAGTTCAAGAACAGTCTTCCGGAAAGTTCTGGAAGGTTCGATAAAACTCTAGAAAGTTTTGGAAGGAGTGGCGGATTATGTCGATGAGTCTAAAAGTTTCGGGAAGGTTCTGGATGGTTCGCTGATGCTCTCGAAGGAACATTCCACAACGGTCTCTAATGTCCTGAGCGAAGCCGGGTATCCCTGCTAGTAATTAATATTTTTTTTTAACAACGCTCAAATCATATAAATTCTAACTGCACATTTCTCCATTCGGGGCAAAATTCATAGAAGATATATACTTTTCTTCAAATCTTGCGCTCGGGGTATCTCTTCCGAAACATGAACCCTGACTACAGCATCTTCACTCACGCGGTTTAACTTTAAATATATTGTCTTATAATTATCTTATATCGGTTATAATCAACAGTGAACCTAATATGAAACGCAACCTTCCAATAACACCAAGGTTAACCATACACTCCACACTTATTAGATAATAGATTAAAACACGCGAGTGAAGAAACTGTAGCCAGAATTCGTGTTTCGGAGGAAAAGCCTCGAGCCCCGAGGGAAATGCTGTCAGAATTCACATTGTCTGAAAGTTGCCAACATAATATAAATTGCATATAAAAAATATTGAAATAATTACTATTGTGATGGCGCTTGGCTACATTATGTTTGAGGCGTGAAACCAAACATCGAATGTATTATTTTTATTTGTGGAGGTAGGTACCCATGAAACTTACCTTTTTTCTAATTACTGTCTCAATTATATCGACAAAAGGTCATGAAATGACCGAGTTATTGCTTAAAAACACATTTAATACGTACGTAATTTTCCATACGGGAAGTTTTGTCAGGAAGGACCTTCTTGTTTTATTTAAGGCCCCGTACCCGAGCACGAAAAGAAGAAGATGGAGAGATATGTGATTACGAATGTTAGAGAGAGCGCGCTTATATTTCAAACGATAAAAGTGAAACGAAAATTGTGAAAATGTTTAATAAAACACGATTCGTTTAGAATAGAGCAAAAATCTCGGGGGGTTGTCTAAAACAACTTTCAAAGAAAAACTGTGATTTTTTTCATATATATATAATTTAATATAATACATATTATAATAGAGACTGGCTTGAAAATAAAAATTTTCGGAGCATACTTTACGATTTTTTTCTATCGAGGGAATTTCATATAATTTGCGTTTCGGCATGGGGGTTGTATAGATATTATTTTCAAAAATAACATTTATTTTTTTAAGAGCTTAAAAACTTCAAATGTTCAAGGGAGATATGCAAGAAATCGGTAGAAATTCGGATAGTGCCGCCTTAAAAACTAGCAAACCCTACATCTATAACGTAATTAATTACTGTATAAAGTTAATAAAGTAAATGGACTATTGGTCCGTAAATAAATAAATAAAATTTATATTAAATTACTAATAAAAAAATATTTATATTAAAATTTATACGAGTAAAACGTTATCAAGTAAAATACATGATATTCAGAGGGGAATTCGTTTGTGCAGGCGGATTATTTACTTTAACTCCACACAGCAGGCCCTGAGGAAAATTATTTTCCTCAGGGCCTATGTCATCTTTGGGGATGCTGTGTGAAGGGTCTTGTTGTGGAAAGGAAGAAGTGAACCTAGAATTCGAAGAGACCTTTGTTGTAGGAGGGAGGAAATCCAGATCCAGCAAATTGCACTACACAGAGTTGTTGAACTCAAGAACAAATCGTAGTACAAATCGGTGTACAAATGTTGGGCGCGCGTTTGGTATGTTTACCGACTGTGCACCGATGCCGAATAAAACAATTACGCTCACTCCTCGGAGCATCTTCCATTGAAATACCGGTAGAACAAGGACAACTTTCTGTGCTATAAATATTACAATCCGTTTGTTAAGATAGGAAAATCTATCAAACAAACCGCCTAGGTTTTTTTTTCAGATATATTGGGGCTCCGACCAGAGGTGGCTGCCAAATTGAAAACCAATTTTAATAACGACCTGTAGAGAGATTGATAATAAATTGTTGAGCGTTTCGATTGTTGCGACTCGAGAGCCGTCAATGTAGAGAAGCGTCCAAGATGGCAGCTCCCCACCGATAGTTAATTAGATAGTAAAGTAACGATGTGGTTTTATTGTCACATGAATTAATATAAATGTTCTTTATCAAACATAAACCGGTGTCCTCACCCCATTTGAAGATTCGCCGAGCTTTAAGCAGAAGAGGAGCGCCACTCAGTGGAATCTCGAATCCAGAATAAGTGTTGCGGTAGGAGCTCTATAGAAATATGCTGGATTTCGGTAAGGACGATTTGTTTCGTCTTGTCTCCTCTTTTCGGTTTGCTCGCGGCATAAAAATTGATGGGGTAAGCGTAATCCAAAGATGTTTTCATAGATATTTCATCGGAGCGGGTCGGGCCACGAATTAGCATAAGGCCGCCTAAAACGAAAACAAATCTCGCATAAGCGGAGACGGCCGAGGCTATAAATATCCAATACGACTATTCGCTTTGAGGTGCTTATTTTACTTTCGCTTTTATTGCCACTTTTATGAGAGGTAACTAGATAAATTGTTAAATAGCCGTAAAGTGTCTACTGATGTTTTTGAAGCGTTGAATAGTAGGTATTTAATTCGTTTGGTTTTGCCACACACCCTTTTCACAAAACTTGTATGAATTATTTATTTATTTCTTTGCTCGTACAAGAACATCGATGACGAAAGTAGTACAGTACATTTTTTTTTAAATTGCTATGTGTGCGTAAATGTGTTTTGAACACCTTACTAGTAAAACCTGTGCTGAAATGGTTGCGTATTTTAGATAAAGTGTTATCGTATAGAATGCTGCGTATACACGTGAGAAAAAAAGCGCGAGCCGAATCACGAATTATGGGAAAGGAACGAAAGGACGAAATCGCTGCTGTTCCTTCGATCCTTCCATAATTCGTGGTTCGGCTCACGCTTTTTTCTTACAAATCTTAATTACGGAGCATTAGGGTTTAAAGTATATACATTATAATAGTATTTAGACATTCTACCAATAGTGACAATGTAGGAAAAATGTGACGAGAAGAAAATAAAATGATACCACACGGAGAGAACTCGAACGAAAAGAGAATCCAAAAATATGTAGAATAAAAGGTAAGTATTTAAAATTATTTGTTGTAAGACTAAAAAAGTTTGTAAGACTGAAGGATGTGGGGAAGGGAAAACTCTGGAAATGCCTGACTTTTCAAATACGGTTACAAACCAATAACAAGGCAATAGTAATTTGAAGTAACTTTTCGGTTCTAATGGTGGTCTCACACCAAGATGGTACCGATGATCGATATGAAAAAATACAGTAACCTACCTAGTGCCAACTGCATTTTATTTATATTATTAGAGAGGCGGGCACCATTCATTGTATAACCAAAACCCCCGCCATAAGTCGCCCCAAGTGGTTGTCTACGTTTGGTGAGCAGGGGTGCCCGGCCACATGGGGTGAATTTTGTCTAGGTTTTGGCGGCGGATGCGTTTGCCCACCTACTGCCTGACGGCCAAATTGGGAGAGACTGGTTGATCTCTCATCGCTTCGCACCTCAGTGGAAGGAACGGATTCATACGTCCATCACTCCTAGACACATTGATCCCAGATTTCTAACTGCCCCCTCATATCTTTTGTCTTCCCAAAACTTCCTCTCCTTCATTTCCATAAAAAGTTCTCCACACATAGTCCCCAAAGATGAGATAAACCCCGAGGTTTTTTTTTTCTTAAAACAAAAATGTATATAAATTTTTTGTACGAAAAAAAAGATATGTTTTGTTTTTTACAGGGGCTCGAACCTTTAATCTTACCCTTCTGATTTCTAGGTCTAATAGAGTTCATTGCATTTATTTTGTATTAATTTATGCTTAAATCCTAATGTGTAATAATTACTCTCATTTTCCTTCAAGGATAACACCGTATTCACATTGTCACCCTAACCGAGATATGAAGATAATAATGTAGCTAAGGCTAGTAGGTAATGTAATATAGGTATATTTAAGTGAAATGACGGCGATAAGGGGTTGCTTGGGTCAGCGATATCTGGAGCAATTAGTACCTAATTTGACCTGCGAATGGCCAAGCATAATAATTACTTACACATTTATACGAGATATTTAATTACCGAGGGGTGTGTGGCTTGTTGGCAAAGTGAAAACCTCAAATATTATTTTAGTTATGTAAGATTCGGCTATTGGCAACCACAATAATACGATAATGAGAATATACAGTTGTAACCTTCTTTTAAATGAAAGAAAGAAATAATTTTAGACGTTTTTGAAGACAATATTAGTAACTCTGAGATGAAAATTTGAGACAGAAAAATCTAAAAAAGATAGGTGTTCTGGGAATTGAACCCTGGTTCTTAGCCTTGTCGGAGCTCTGTTCTAACCACTGAACTAACTCGACTATATCCCCTTTGGTCATATTTAACTGTATCATACCTCGACTAAGTTCTACCAATATTATTGACTTCATTTTCTAAAAATGTTTTTATTGGCTGCTATATTATTTATTCACGATTGAAAGATTCTACCCGAACTAAATGCAATCTAAGTAGTCTGGATAAATATATCTATTTTTATTTTAAGGTCCGATATCTATTGACTTTTCTACAAGTCAACGATGATTTTTTTTTTAATTACTTAGAAAGTAAAACTTAAAATTGTTATATTTAATCATTGTAGACAATATTAGCAACCCTGAGATGAAGATTTGAAATAGAATTAAATTATATTTAAATATAATAATTTGATATATTACTCAACGAGTTATTAAAAAAAAGTTATTTATTATTATTATCAATGTTAATTAACGACTTATAGTGGCATAATGACATTTAACGATTTACCAGGCGAGTGTAGAACACTGAAATGTACATGATACGTACCTAAAACGTAAATTTTTGAAGATATTTCTGCAATTTTTTTTACTATTTCAATAAACTTGTTACTTGACTTGTCATCGTTACCTAGGACATCTGCAGATTGCTAACGTACAAACAACAATTGACGTCGAAGATATTAAGAACACTAAGTTATTGTGAATTATAGGGAACGATGAGAAGTTACCGAAAGTTATCGATGCAATCCTTATCGATCGGCAGTGCTTTGAGGCATCAGGTTAAATGAATAATATTTTACATGATTGTAACTAGGCACCCCACTAAATAGATAATAAATACACACAATAGAAATGCAATCTGCGTAGATTTTAAAGGAAACCACTGGTGCCACTGAGATCTTAACCTTTTGACTATTAGATCGAGAAAGCCAATCAACATTGTAAAGGTACTACGTCTTTCATGGTGACTGACGTCGTATTTGCCATTACTATTGATTATGAATTTGTACTGAGAGACCGAATACTGAATTTGAAATTAAAGTGAAGAATTGTCAGATTTTGCATAAAGAATGACGCCCACATAGCATTTCTTGAGTTTTTCTTTGTTATATTTGATTAGAAGAAAAACTTACTTACATTTCGGTGACACATTTTGTATTCTTATTCACCAGACGTACCTAAACATTACACGGGGAGTACCGTAGTTGGTAGCCCAGTAGGTGCGCTTATCTCGTGGAGTTTCTACTATCAGAATTTGCAAATTCTAAGAAGCTAAGCATCTGTAATTTTATCTTAATTAAACGCAAAGTTTTGAGGATAAGAATAAGGATAAGATGGGTAAGTTGTGGAATTCCCTTCTCCCTCCGCAGCCCTGATTCGCCCAGCCGCTAAACCCAGTTTAAGTGGAGACGTGAGGGTTGTACCAGATGTAATCAGAGTCTGTCTAACCCGAGTTAAGTCTTCGGACTCTTTGGACTCCCAGTAAGTAGTAACTACATATTTAAACCTTTATAGACAGCAAGGAAGTTTATTGAATGAGATTATCTTATCAGACCCTCTTTGATTTGGCCTTTTGCTGAGTAAAAGAAAAGGTAGATACTTCTTAATTTTATTGTGCTATAAGTTTTAAGGAAGCTCTTCACGACCCACTAATTTACAGAACTATGTTTATATTTAAGGGTTCTTAAATTATCTACCTTTTTGTTTAGGACGTATGGTGAGTGAATAATTATTCGCAAATAAACATTAAGCTTTAATATTAATTAATGTAATCTTCAGATAGGGTATTTTGCCATTTGCCACGGATTTTGCCTTTGCTACTAAAACGCGAGACAAATACTCAATCACATCACTATTAGTATATTTGTTTATACTAACCCTTGTTTAAAGCTACCCATAATTATATTTGTTACGAAATCAGTGTAGTCTTCGAGGATAAACTACTAAAATATAAAATACTCCTTAAATGCGAACAAAAAAATTACATTCATACAATTTCCCGTTCTCATTTCAATTTCTAGATCAGATGGAGGCATTAGTAACAATTTTGGTGTTTCGTAATTTTGTAAACGATTTCTTAAAAAAAGATTTTTTTAGATATTTTTAGAGTGCAGCTCGGATGTTATTAATCTGCTTGATCGTAATGGTAAATATAATTCGGTTAATATTTATACATTTTTATAATATGGACTCTTCAAACTGATCTTCCAACACAAATATATGTGCAATCAATAAGTATTATAAATTCTAATTTAGGTAACTTCTATTTTACAAAAATATAGTCGAACTATATGCTTTTAATTTTACCCTTGATTGAAGTTTTCTTGAGATGTTGAAAATAATTGTTTGTACCCGACGGACGTCATAATTACTACCTGTATATTCGGCAAACCTCAACTTCAACAAAAAGAGTCATCAGCACATCACGTCCCCGGAGCACATGAAATAAAGAGGGGCAGGTTAAATGGGAAAAGGTCTTGAAGAGTTGCAGCCAGCTTGCTGCGGCACGGAACGACTCATTCTCATTCCGGCCGCGTCTCCCCTCGTTTGCCCGTTTGCCGGCCAACACACACTTCACTCAGTTTGCTAAGTTGTGGAAAAGCTTGCGGCTCTATTTGCGGAATACGAACGATGATTGGGGATTATCCGCTTTTACGGTTCGGGTAGGTGATTGAAAGACGATAAACCAATACTTTAAACATACCCCTACCCCGAGTTAGGGTCAAGATTAAAACCGTGTTATTTTCAGTTATGGAGACAAACATGATGATACGTTTTATTCAACTGTTTTTTCCATAAAAATCTGTTAAGATGTATAACATTTTATACATAAAATAAAAATAAAATGCAGCATCATTATGATGCTGTATTTTATTTTACAAAAAGTATGCATTCTAATCTTGATGCAAACACCAAAACTCTAACAATTTTTCTAGAACTAAAAAAATCTTTGGCACCGTTAACCATATTTCTCTTTTAAATAAACTGTAGCTAAGAGTCTAATGCTACCACAAAACTACATACTAAATCATCAATAATGAACAAAATTCGGAGAATGCATGAGCAATTTTGATCATTTGAAGCATGGTGTCCCTCAAGGGACTGTAATGGGGCTTCTACTCTTTTTAATATATGTATAATGACCTATGTAATATTGATATCCTTGATAAAAATTTCTCGTTTACCGACGATACTTCAATAACAATTTTTTGAAGAAAACTTCGTCTGAAAAGTTTTCACTTTTAATAAAAAAAAACTTCAATAAGTGTTCAACAAGGGAAGATGCAATCGATAAAGCTAAAAATAAATAGATAGAAGTACATGGTAATGCACCTGTTTTCAGCGTCATTTCCACCAATAGCTATTGGGCTGTTAAAAATTATGAAATAAAAGAATCTTGGGTAGTAAATCTCTAAAATCCTCCTATTTAAGAAGTTTTCTTAAAACCACCCCTTCAAAATAAATTTTTGAATAACATCTTATACACTTATAAAAATAAAATATAATCAGTGCACGCTTTTTATAGTAGTTAGACGAGCACCCCAATCCTCGATGACACAATTTTATTATTAATCACAATGAATTCCGCTACTCTTCACAACTCATGAATTATTTAACATACTACGGTGGAACAATATTTATTTTCTCACCCTAGACAGCTCAAAATGGGTAGGGAACACTAGGCTACATAATATCATATTGAAAAAAAAAAAACAAATTTTTCTTGCCAAACGGGGTCTTGAGAACAAATTAGTACCTACCTATCTAATGGCTGAAGTAAAACATTTTTATGCCAACATATGTTATAAAATTAATTTTGGGACGTGAGGTATTTACATAACATTATAGGGAGGTAATACAATTTCACATATTTTAAGAGAAATCTTTTTTTTTTATTTCATTTGCCCAATGTAGTGTTACAAAAAAAGATGAGACGTAATTAATATAATTAAAAGGTACATTCAAGAGGAAGTAGAAATAAACAACATAAAAAAGAAAAAATATTGATAACATTTCACAAATTAGTAGCAGTAGAAGTAGTAAAGCACAAACCCAAAGCAGGAATTTACAAAAAAATTTGTTGAAAAGACACGATGTCTGGAAACTCGTAGCAAACTCGTGCAAGCGGGAAACTGGTCAATCTGTGTCACATTTTGATTCAATTCGGTGGTATAACTTTTTTGGTAAGCTTACATTTTCAAGTAAATCTTGTTCGATTCAAGTCCAAGTTTGAAAAAATCGTTCGCTAGGGAAATAAAATTGTCTTTTGAAATATGCCAAAAGCGTAGACCCAGTTCCAAAGGTTTTTTAACCCTGTAGCCAAAAAATAGGAAAATTTAAAAATATAGGATTCTCAGAATTTTTTTTTTGGTTCTTTATGAGATGTAGATTCACCAGTTTTCGCTTGTACTACGAGTTTTCGGACATCGTTTATTGGTACCTAGAAGTATAGGTGTTTTTAAACAAAAAATAAAGTAGCAAGACTAATAGAAGAGAAAGTAATCACAACATATTATTAGTACGTAGCTGAAAACAAACGTTACATTTATTTAAACATTATGATTGAACCATTAGACGGTTGAAGTAATCGCGGATATTGCATATCGAAATTTTTTTGATGCGTTTAAGTTTATTTTGTGAGAAATATGTATATTATTACAAGACTTAATTTACACAGCCCATTTTAGCGACATTTCAAATAGCACAACGAGAAAAATATAAAATTTATTTTTAACAACAAAATTATTCACACCATTTTACTGTAATAATTTATTTGCCGTTCTTAATTAAATGTAATTATTTTACCGAATGAATGAAATAAAACAATAACTTTGTTTATAACCACAATTTTTTTTAAATGCAGACCGGTTTCGCTTAACACAAGCATCTTCAGGGTATAAAATTAAACAGACAAAACAAAGTAATTATTTTATTTCATTAAATATATTAAACCACAAAGTAACTGCTTCTTCCAAAATATAAAACAAAAAATTAAAATGTAGTAAAATAATTTTTTTATTGTTTTTCATTTACTCAAAAAAAATTGCCCAAGTTGCCTCCAAAATCATGAAACACTAAAATCTTTAAGGCCTATATCTTATAATTTGAAGCAAAAATAAATATAGTAGCTCACATCTGTACTAGATATTTGATATACCTTTTGATTACAAAAATAATTTTTCAATTTGGTTGGATATTTTGATCTAAAATCCAAGGGGTGTATGTCATGTAAAACCAGTACGAAAATACAATATTATATAGATATATCCCATTACTGATTCACCTGTTTTAACTTTTGAACAACTGATAAACAATCATGTACCCAACATTAATGTTTGGGTAAAAATTATTATTAATATTTATTATTAAGATGAAGCCATAGTAAATAATGCAAAATCACACAAAATCATGTGTTTTTGTTTTGAAAATTTGATCGCTTAGAAATATTATAAATGCTTCAATTAAATAATGCGTGTAGAACATATCTTGGCCCTTAAAAATATCGGTCATTTTTTTTATAAGTCTTTTAATAAGCCTAGAAAAAAATAAAGTAACAGGTCTTTAAAAAAACACTTTCAAGTGCAAACTCTCCTACTTACGAACATCTTTTCGGATATGGTTTTATTGCTTATTGTAGCAAATTTAGTTTCTTTTATGATAATCGCAAAAAAAATATGATATTTACGCCCGATATTCACAAAATAAAATAAAATATGCATATTTGCGTTGTTATTTCACAATACGGCTGGCAGCCGACGAATGCGGATTTTCAAATTGACCCTTATGTCATTCACCGAAGGACTACTGGCTTGCCACACCCTACTTTCTTTCAAAACTCCCCTGGCCGGAGCAGGGAGCGGACGTGTGACTCCACGTCGCTCGGTTCCGTGAAATCAATTTTAAATTTCCTTGTTATTACAATAAACAATGCGTAAAAAAGGAGTTAATGTTTTTTTTAGGCCTTTACGAAATCAACCTGTAAAAAAAAATTCTCAAATACCTTTTTCAACCGTTCCAAAAGCTTTTTCTCAAATATTTTTAAACTCCTCCCACAATGGGCGTGAATTCCGACTTCGATTTTTCCCAGGACTATTGGATCCCCTTAAGGCCTATAGAAGAAAAAGATTGTATACCTAATGTACCTACTACTGATTTGTATTTAACACGTTCACGGACAGTGAGTCACCCTACTTTGGCACTATTTTTTTGTATTAGATTTTTGCGATTGCTCTAGCATTTCCGTCATGATACATACCAACCAACACCATCAAGTGCGACGCGAATGCTCTGGCAGACGACTTCTTATAGATCTCAATACATTTGACGCATGCTATAGCATACGCCACCACGCGGGGTACGCCGGGCGAGCTGTAGGGGATGGGGTAAACACTGTTTTATCTTTGTGTGCAGAAAGATCTGATCTCGCTTGTGACTGCCGCCTGCGACAGTCGCTTTTCGAGACCACCGCCCTTTCGCCCCGATTCGCTTTTGTCTGGCTTGTGTTTACACGGCCAGACACCTGCCACCTCGCAGCCAGCCGGCCCGACCGGCTCACTGCCCAGGCCCCCGCGCCGCCAACTGCCTTTCTCAAGGCAAAGAAGAAGAAGGAAGACCTGGCCCCACCGAGACCCGAAGACTACAAGACCATCCCCAGCATCCTCAAGAGGAAATACAGGACACCTGCCGTGCGGATGTACTCCGCGCGGCTAGAAGCCGCAAACCCGGAGGATTCACCCATTGTGATTCCCCCTGGCGCCCGCCAGTACCGCAGCAGGACAAAGACCGGGACCGTGCTGTACACGATCCCCGCCATCCAGCCCCAGCAGCCAGTGAAGAGCCACCCCGCAGACCCGAGGACAAGGCCGGCCATCCCCATGCCGTCCCCCGTGATACCCGAGCCCGCCCCCGCACCCGGACCCAGCAACCGCCCCTCAGTAGGCCCAGCTTCGGGCTACGTGCCGCCCCCCAGACCCCAGCAGCCATCCCAGGACATGGAGACGACCCACGAGGAGGGTTGGACGAGGCCGTCCAACCCCGTGAAGAGGCCCCTGTCACCGCAGGGACCGGAACCGGTTATTGTCGGTAACCGGTTCTCCGACCTCAAAGAGGTTTCTGAAGGCGGCGGCGCTCCGCAACCCAAACGCGCCAACACTACTAATCCCTCCCATTTCTCTTCCGCAGGTACCAGAAGCCAGCCCGAGAAGAAGGATCGCGTCCCCCCAGTGGTCATGACCCTGGGCACCCTGACTCACGCCCAAATTACCTCTACGGTACAGGGACACCTGGGCCACGCCAATTTCACGTTTCGCTACAACCGGGGCGGAACAGCGAACATTTTCGTGCGGAGCATGGCGGATCACCGCGCTCTCACAAACGGGCTGCGTGTGGAGGCGCGCGGCTTTCATACATACACGGCGGAGGCTGAAAAACTCAAGAAGGCAGTCATCAAGGGCCTGCCAAACATCGAGACGGAGGAGATCGCCGCAGACCTGACGGATCAGGGCTTCCCCCCAGTCAAAGTCGTGAGGATGACGACCGCCGCTGAGTACCCGATGTACCTGGCTCAGTTTGGCAAGGAAGTGAACATGGGCCAGCTGAGGGCGGCAGTAAAGTACATCTGCCACTGCAGGATCCGCCTGCAGAAGCACCGCAGCAACCATCTGCAGCACGGGACACAGTGCTACCGCTGCCAGAACTTCGGGCACGGGTCCCGCAACTGCTCACACACCGCGAGGTGTGTAAAGTGCTTGGTGGAGCACGCCTCGGCCGAGTGCCCCAAAACCACCAGGGACGAGCCCGCCGCGTGCTGCAACTGCGGAGGCCCCCATCCCGCCAACTTCAGAGGCTGCCCGAAGAGGGTAGCGTACGTCGCCTCCCTCCAGCAGCGACAGAAGCAGCCCCATCGCCCCGGACCAGGGGCCAGCAGGCCACATCCTCAGGCGCAGCAGACGACGAGGACTGATGGACGCTCATGGGCCCACGTGGCTGGCGGAAGAGCGGCCACCCAGCAGCCCGAGGCGCAGCCCGAGGCGCAGCCCGAGCCTCAGCCCCAACCGCAGCCCCGCTCGCAGACCTACACGCAGCAGTCCGCAGGCTCCAGAGACCCAGACGCCACGCTGATGATGTCCCTCCTCATGGGACTAGATGGCGTGCGATCGCAGCTGGCCAGCTGCACCTCCATATACCAGAGGGCTTGCATCCTGATGGATGTCATCACCACCACCATCCATGTATAATCCCGAGATGGTGAACGTCCTCCTGTGGAATGCCTTCAGCATCCGCTTTAAGATCGATGAACTGCTCGCTCTGGCAAATAACACTAACATTGACATCATTCTCATTTCAGAAACACATCTCAAACCCGACACACCGCTGAGAGTGCCCGGCTTCGAAGTTCACCGAGACGACCGACTAGAAGGAGGAGGCGGAGGCACCGCCATTTTCGTTCGTCAATCCATCACATCTACAAGGATCCCCACTCCGAAGCTGAAGCATACTGAAGCTACGATTGTCGAAGTCACCATAGAGGATAGAGCGCATACCTTCATCGCCGCCTATTGCAGACACCACAACCTTCTGGTGAGAGAAGATTTGGACAAATTACTTAATCTGCACCCAATTGTTGTTCTAGGAGGAGATCTCAACGCCAAACACAACTATTGGAATAACTACAGAGGCAACGCGAACGGGAAAACGCTCTTTACGCATATGCAGACTCACAACTACACGATAATGGCGCCGGACAAACCGACATACCACGCAGTGCACGCACAGTACCCCAGCACTCTGGACATCGTACTCGAGAAAAACGTCAAGACGATCTCGCCACTGCGCACGCTGGATGAACTGTCATCGGACCATCTGCCCGTGAGCTTCAGTATTGGAGGAACGACTTCAAGGAGCCCCAGAAAACAGCGGAACTACAAGGACGCAGACTGGGAAGGATTCAAGAAAGAGATTAACGAACGAATTCACCTAACATCGGGAACTCTGCGCTCTACAGATGAAATCGACGAGGCCGCAAGCACTCTCACGGAAATCATACAACATGCACAAGACACACACATACCTCTCAAAGAAGTACACGCATACACGATCAAGCTTCCCGAGCATGTCTTATCGCTCATCAAGGAGAAAAATCGCTTGCGACGCATCTACCATCGTACGCGCGACGGCTACTTCAAAACGGCCTACAACACTCTACAGCGGGAAATCAAGCAGGAAATAACGGACCTCAGACGCCAACTTTGGACGAAGAAAGTTACATCACTCACGCCAAAGGATAACAGCCTATGGAAAATGGCAAGAGCTCTGAAACATCAAGACCACACGATTCCCCCGCTAGAGAAGCTAGACGGCTCAGGATTGGCGCTGTCACTAGAAGAGAAGGCAAACGCGCTCGCCGACGGATTCGAGAGAGCCTACGCAGCCACGGACGGCCTATCCGATCCGGAAACGGATCGACTAGTAGATGAATCTCTACGACATCTCGAACAAGCGGAGCAGACGAACGTCGAAGACATCCATTTCAGCACACCGAGCGAAGTTGCCGTCATTATCAAGCGATTGAAGACCAATAAGGCGCCGGGGAGCGATCAAATACACAACATTTTACTCAAACATCTACCTCAGAAAGCCATCATATACATCACAAAGCTGTTCAATGCCTGTCTCATCACCGGACATTTCCCACAGATCTGGAAGACGGCGACCGTGCTGCCCTTCTCGAAGCCAAACAAGGACAAGAGGCAGCCGACAAGCTACCGGCCGATCAGCCTACTCTCCACGCTGAGCAAGGTATTTGAACAGGTTATACTCAACAGGCTACTTCCACACCACGAAGAAAACAACACTTTGCCAGACGAGCAGTTCGGATTCAGAAAGAGGCATTCCACCACCCATCAACTCACCCGAGTAGCGGAATTCATCACCAGAAGATTTAACGAACATCGCTACATCGCCGCTGCACTGCTAGACTTGGAGAAGGCATTTGACACCGTTTGGATCAGAGGGCTACTGCACAAGCTGCACAGAACTAACACGCCCATATACCTAACGAGAGTGATACAAGAATACCTCAAGAACAGATCCTTCCGAGTCTTCATCAGGAACGCGCTGTCGTCACTACGTGAGATTCCAAAAGGCGTGCCACAAGGAAGTCTACTGGGACCTCATCTCTTCAACATCTTTACACATGACATCCCCCGAGACGAGAGATGCAACCTGTCTATCTATGCAGACGACGTCAAGCTGTACGTTTCCTCGCTGAAAGCCGAGATGGCGGCCATATACCTACAGAGAGCGCTCGACGCTCTCGTAGAGTTCTACAAGATGTGGCGCCTCAAACTGAACGAGGCCAAAACCGAAGTCATCATGTACACGAGGAAACGCGTCAGAAGGACACCAGACGTCAACATCGAAATGGGCGGACACGTCTTAGAATGGAAGGATGAAGTCGTTTACCTGGGCCTGACTATGGACTCACGACTCAACTGGAAATCTCACCTAGCCAAGATGCACACAAGAGCCAGAATGGCACTCGGCATGATGAAGCCCATCTTCAATAGAAAAAGTCCGCTACTTCCCAGAACCAAACTCCTGACTTACTATTCGCTCATTCGACCGGTGCTGACATATGCTATTCCCGTGTGGAGTAGCATCTCACAATCTGACTTTACAAAACTACAGACACTACAGAATCTCTGCATTAAAATCACATACAACACTAGAATCAGAACAAATTTGAAAAGACTACATGCGAGAGAAGACATTCCGACCTTATTTGAATACACTCACAGACTGACAGACCGATTTTACAAATCTTTAAGACACAGTAAAAATAAACTCATACAGGAAATCGGTCAATACAATTCTCCCAGCGACTTCACATTCAAATACGTACACAGACTACCCAAACACATTCTGATGGACCTTGACCACATCTGGCATGAACCAGATTCAGACGCCGACGAGTGAGCGAGCAGTAGGTATTCCCAAACTCCAGACCCCTCCCCCGTAACTTATGTTTATATATCTATGTATATATTTATATAATATTGTATAGTATGTATGTATATGTATGTTTATCCCCTATAGTCCCATAAAGTATATATCTACATAAAAACAGACATACACCCCACACACACACAATGCAGGATATCGTACACCGATATCACTGAAGGCCGACCGGGTTCATGTTGACCGCCGGCCGAATCTTCCTGGATGAGGTTTTTCATGGTTTCCTCATTCCCGAAGGCAAATGCGGAAGAACTCCAAATAAAAGGACATGACCGCCTCCTTCCCACTCCCAACATAACACAAACACACACATATGTATTTATGCTTTCCAGTTTGCTGACGATCAAGAGTAAATGATGACCAAAAAAGATGCAATTTTAGTAGGGTTTTTAGGTAACAATTTTTCCCTACCGATTAAATTCAGGACCTTAAGTCTATAATAAACGAGTAAAATTTTTAAATACCCACATGAGG
This sequence comes from Glyphotaelius pellucidus, assembly GCA_936435175.1. Classification (NCBI taxonomy): domain Eukaryota; kingdom Metazoa; phylum Arthropoda; class Insecta; order Trichoptera; family Limnephilidae; genus Glyphotaelius; species Glyphotaelius pellucidus. The sequence continues at coordinate 33,356,413 of OW386537.1, read as the reverse complement.
TAAAGATTGCGAGGCGCAAATGACGCCGTTCTATTTGTATAAAGAACATTAACTTTAAATTCAGTAAATTTAAATGATTCACCTCTTCAAGGAATATAAGAATCTAGTAAATCAAAAAAAAAAAATCAAAAATTTGTGTGCAGAAAAGGTCTCATGTGACAGTAAGCGATCTGTGGTTGTGTCAGCAGTGACAGCAAGAAATAGACTACCTATATTTTATAGGGATAAAGCAACTGCTCAAGCATATCTGACAAAAAAACTCAATAAACTTCGAATGCTATAGCAACTGCGACATAATTAAACTATCCAATGCGAATGCTATAGCATGCTCGTCCGGGAACGTGTTAAGGTCACGGTCGGTAAGAATTAAGGAAGAAACATAAACCCGGCTCCCTTCAAGAGCACTCCGTTCCGTGTCTAGTGGCACCCGTACACGGGTCGGTGCGGCGCGGAAGCGGTGTTGCTTACTTCCATTGATTGTTGATTTCAATCAGACCCTGAGGGAAGCCGCCTTAGAAAGATCGAATAAAAAATATCATTCATATAATCTGCCCATATTCGTTTCGTTATGAGGTTTGGGTATTGCGGAGTGAGCGAGAGCATAAGCAATGAAGAAGTCGTACAGTATTCGTTATTCTTGAGTCTGCAAAAATATTATCTCTTCTTATAAAGGCCGTGTGGCGGTAAAAAAAAACGAGCCATCAATAAGTTATGCCATTGCAAAAGAACACAAATAAGGCCACCCTTCCAATCACCGGTCCTCTGCCTTCATTTGCCACCGACATCGACAAGAAAACAAGTGTAACTTTGATCGTTCTCAGTTCTCAGCGGAAGGGCGATTTGCACCCATTGGTATTCAATTCTCCGATCTCCCCATTTCCCGCCGCGGCCAAATGAAGCGGGAACGCTAGCTGCAAATCAGCACGCGGGAATGAGAACGAGATATTCTTTGGAATAGAAATGAGACGATTGACTGGGCTCCTTACATATTTTCTCTTCCACAAAAGGAAAAGAAAATTTGGAAAATCATAATTCAAATTTGAAATACGCTCAACGCTAGCTGGCTTCTTTTGTGCAATCAATAATGTTTGAATGTTCGCTCGTTTTGAATCCGGAATAACCTATTGGACTTTCAAATTTCTCTTTATATGTGTTCGGAAAGTCATTGCGGCGTGTGTGAACATCTTCTACCTTTGTCAGAAGTTCTTTTATGGCTTTTAGTTCCTTTAGTGCTAAATTATTGTGGCGTGATTATATACCACGCCATTCTCAATTGACTAACTTATTCTTGTTGATGGAGAATTTCTCATTCGGCCGATGCTACGATAATCAAAGAAGTAAACTACTTATTGGGGATGTATTTACATACCTTTTTTTTTTAAATAAAAAAAATAGGTATGACCTAAGGTCGTGATCCAACTGTACGGTAGATAAGTTTTATTATTTTTTATTTTATTTGAATACCTCGTAAGGGTCCCAGCTGCTCCGTCTGGAGCCAGTGAGATTATGGCATCCCCAATTGGGGTATGTTGTGAGGCTGAAGGAAGTAGGGAGGGGAAAGAGATGGGGAAGAGGAAGGTGAGAAGGTACCTGGCTATTCAGATCTGGTCACCAAACACGGCTAAAGCCATTTCAAGCAATGTTTCAATTCTGAATGGTGGTCTTACACCAGGGCGATACTGAGAGCATCTTCCACTCTGGAAAGTGCCACAAATGTGCTATATATTATTTTAACTGAATTAATTGTAAAATAACGCAAATTAATCAAATAAAACTTATTTGCGCACACGGGATTCGATCCCGCGAACGACCTTCGAATTCCGAGTCAAGAGCCTTAGCCCTTGACCACGGAGACCGTCAAGTACCTACTTGATTTACTTAAATTATTATTTTTTATTATTAGAATAACATAATGAGTATATTGTAAAAAATTCAATAGAGGTCGCACATTAAAATAAAAATAGATATATTTATGCAAATATATGTATTTAGTTCGGAAAGAATCTTGCAATCGTGCTTAATTAAAGATAGCAGCCAATATTGCGTTAAGAAATGAAGATAATGTTGGGGGTTCTTAGTCGTTAGGGTCAAATTAGCTCAGTAGTTAGAGCAGAGCCCCGGTAAGGAATCTTTTGCTGATTTTTGTGTTTCAAATTTTCGATGAGAATCGCTATTATATTGATTTCAATGATAAATAATATATATTCGAATATTCTTTACTAGGACATATTTTTTCCTACGATCCTTGTTTTCAATCATCTGGCAAGAATATGCTTAACATACATTATGCTTAACCCATAATAGGTATAACCCGTAAAAGGAAAATTATTAAGTAAGATACTTCGTCAAAGTAAAAAAAAATTAAGAATTATATACCTACTTAGTAAATTAAGAATTAATTACCTAATTAGTCATCTGATGACCGTAACAAAGGTTGTTCAATCCTAGGAACAATTAACTATATGTATTTAAATTTTGGAGGCGGGTATGGGTACCGCCGCCCCTGCATGGAGCCATTCATTGGATAACCAACCCCTCTGCCATAAGATCACTGCAAGTGGCTCGCTACGTTTGGTGAGCAGCGGTGCCTGGGCTCATGGGTTGAGGTTAGTTCAGTTCTTGGGGATGCTGTACGGAGGTTATTTTATAAGTTAAGAGGAACGTATGCGTGGCCTGTTTCATACAAAATTTAGTTCCGGATTAACGGCTAAAATATCAAACTAATTGTTTTCAATTTTTTTTTAAATGACAGGTTAGCTATATAAAAAGTACGGATATGAATCCAATTTTCGATTTTTGTTTTAAATTATAAAATATAGGCTTCAAAAGATGACAATTTATCGATGAATTTAGGAGGCTACTTTGGAATTTTTTTCTGACCAAATGGATGCTATTTTTGAAAAATCCTTTCATATCCTGCCTCAGGAATATGATGAAGTATACGATAAAATTTTAGTTTGCACTGAAAACAGTTATATTTGCGTCAAAAACCGGATCTAGTTACGCGCAAATTTATCGTAAAATTACCTAGGTTTTTTGATGTCATCTCATTCACTCTTTTGCTAGTCACGCGGGAGCGAAACGTGCGCGGGCCGGGGGGAGAGGTAATAGAATCGTGTATCTGTGTGTGTCAGACAACGCAGGTGCATGTTCGTTGTTTGTTTTATCATTTTAGATCTGTTTACCGAAAACTGGAGAATGCATTCAATAATGCCAATATACTTGTGTTTACTAGGTAGTAGGTAGGTAGTAAGAAACACTATTTTGGCAGTTCAGCTTTTATTTTTAAAATATTTTCTACGATACAAGGATACCTAACTAGGTATAGATATGTATGGCAGTAAGGCATGGAAACTGGCAGACGAAGGATGAAGTAGACTGAATGCGAGGCGGGTATGGATACCGCCGCCCCGGGAACCATTTATTGGATAACAAACACCTCTACCAAGTGGTTCACTACGTTTGGTGACTTAGCAGGGGTGCCCGGATTCATGGGGTGAGGTTTGTCCGGGTATTAACGGTGGATGCGTCTGCCCACCAGCTGCATGACAGGCTCGGATCGGGAGAGAACGATTGAGGGAGTCTCTTTGACTTCAGCTGTAGGTACTCTCTCAAAACATCGCCTTGCACCGCAGCGGGAGGGATTGATTCATACGCCCGGGACACTCCTGGACACACTGACCCCCAGATTCCTTCCCACCCCTAATACCCTTCTCTTTCCCAGAACTTCATCTCCTTCCTTTCCTAAAAAGACCCCTTTTTCCTCAGGGCTTCCTGTGTAGAGCTAACTAACTAACTAACTAACTAACCATCACGCCGTTTCCCCGCAGGGGTAGGCAGAGAGGACGGACCGCCAAACAACTCGATCTTGGCACACACTCCTTGCTTCGTTCACATTCATACATCGTCTCATACGTGCTCTTCTGTTATTTTGACTCTTGACATCGCCCGACTAAGTATCTATGTAGAGCTAACGTTAAAAAAAACTGTACAAAAAGATCCCTCAGGCGTATGCAAGGAAAACCAACATACCTCCGAGACACCGATTTTGGAACCTTACAGTATAATTGAATGTGAAGTTACACATATTATTTGACTTTCAAATCTGACATATCAATAGACGCATCCGCCGCCAAGACCCGGACAAACTTCACCCCGTGAATCCAGGCACCCCTGCTAAGTCACCAAACGTAGCGAACAAATGGTTCCCGGGGCGGCGGTACCCTTACCCGCCTCCCAAATTGTTGAATGTGGTGAGACTATGGCATCCTCAATTTTGGTATGTTGTGAGGCTGAAATTGGTGAGGAGGGGAAGGATATGGGGTAAAGGAAGGTGGGGAAGCACCCGGACATTCAGATCTAGTCACTAAACACAGTTAAAGCCATTTCAATTCTGGATGGTGGTCTTACACCAGAGTCCTACTGAGAGTTATTTACATTCTGGAAAGTGCCGCAAATATACCATATATTATTTTTAAATGATTGAATTGTGAAAAAACACAAATCAATCAAATATAATTTACCTACTTGCCCACTCCGGGATTTGTACCTGTCACCTCCTGATCGCTAGTCGAGAGAGAGTCTTACCCTTCGACCACGGAAGTCATCATTATTTTTTTTTTGTTTTCATGAAAGTGCCTAAATATGTCGATTAGATGGTTCCATGCCAACTGAGAATAAATTCAACTCAACACCTCCTTGAAAAGTCAAAAAGCTATGAAAAAAATAATTTTAAATTAGCCGATAACCCTAACCTAATGTAACCTATTTTATATTTATAAATATTTTATCACTCTAAATGACTTATCTGAGATGGTTCTGAGTTGGTCTCATTCCAAGTTGTCCGGTCACCGATTTTATTTTGTATGCGAATGTTAGGCCGGGTTGTTTAATCGTACCTCCAAATTAATATTTGACAAAACTTCACATTTTGAACTCTGTTCTAACATGTAAACATCAAATCGGGGTAAAATTCTATATTGTTTTCTTTTGTTATAATTATAATTGTTTTCAATGATTCAATCAAGATAAAAATATCACAACATCGTTGAATATAAATTTTAGTATATTGTGAAACAATCAAACCTAACCGAAGAATTATTGTAAAATTGTAAATTTTGTTGACACCCAGCGTTTGTACTATAAACAAACTAACACTACTACAGAATATGTCCAGAGACCTCCGCATGTGTGTCCCTCGTCCGCTAATGCTAAGGTACTAAACGAAAGGGACCGTTCACCGGCTTCCTGCAAATATTCAAGCGTAATATTACATATATTTTCTGCTTTGTTCACTACATAATTATTTAATTTTTATGTTCGCTCGCGATGTGCGACAATACGTATTACGATTTCCCCCTTCACTACCGCCTCTCGTACGCCCCTTTCCTGTACTTTACTAGAGCAGGACACACGACAATTATACCTATCATTATGCTTTTTTGGATAGTCAATCTTCGCCCGCGTGAACAGACCTCTTAAGAAAGAGTGTTACTCTTTATGGGAAGGAAAATAGGAAAAAGGTATTTTCAAGAAAGAACGAAAATTAAAAGAATGTGATTTTATTTAACAGTGCGTTTATTTTATAATATTTTTTTTAAAAGAGGGCGTTGTATGAACTTCAAGTTATTGTTTGTGGTAAAGACTACGGAATGGCAATGAGAAAGATCATTACTATCCTTTAAGGTTTATTGGGTACCTACCTACCAATAATGTTTTTCATGTTAATTTAATTTTTTAATATTATTTTCTCTTCAAATAACATACCTAATAGGTGTACCTAAATACCTCATTATGGCGCACTGAGATTGCAATAACTAATCTTGCTGGATCAAAAACTTAAGAAATAAATGAAACAATACTTATTTGTCCCCTTAATAAAACAACAACCATACCCTAAAAGAAATTACCCTTCATTTTTCATCAGTTCTATATGAGTACATATATACCTATCCCCCCCCCCCCCCCCCCCCCTTTAACGTGTGACGTAATTTATGGATGGCCCCTAAGTACTAAGTATCTACCTATCACTTTATATCATATTTTGGAAGTATTTCACCATCCTCCTGATATCTAATTCATAGGATAACGTTTATTTTCGATTTACGATTTAAATTTATTTATTTATAAAGTCCCAGATTTTTATTCGAAACTCGAACGATAGTGACTATGAATATGAATAAGTTAGCCGATTTTTCTACCGATTGCAAGATTTAAAAAAATATATATTTGTTGTCCCAAAATATTTCACCATCCTCTGATGGTGTAAATATTTCACCATCAGAGGATGGTGAAATACCCCCACCTCTCCTATTATTGGTAATAATAAAGCAAAATAAAGTTTGATAAACAATTTTTATCGAATCACTAAAGAACTAAAGTGTAGTACATGATAGTCACAGTCATAATGTCATTATTCATTCAATCGCAATGAACAAGTGGGCACTCCCTGTATATTTTAGCAATATTTTTGAGTTCATTTAAAAAATTACTTCAGATGTTTTGGTTTTGGTGTTTTATAATCAATGGGAGGATTTGAAAGCTAGTTAATTAAATGTACGCAAATATTCAATGTTTTCTAATATGGTATGTAGAACCAAACTACGACTATTAAAAGAAAACAAATTGCAACCTATTTTACCCCTATTCCATAATATCAAGCTTACAAAGTAATACATAGCTTTGAAAAGTAGTATAAATACCAAGTTTGTTGTCAAAAACACAATAATAGCTAATGATGTCATCTAGCGGTTTTATATAAAATTAAGTCAAGTCGGAATACCGAAGGTTCTTACCTAATCCTTGAAATAGTAGGTATCTTCTTTCAATTTTGAAAATACTGCCATCTGGCCTCGCAATTTAAAATTAAGATCTATATCAAACGCAATGTTTAAAAACTTATCCTATTGATCAACACTAGGTGTCACTGGTAAATAAAACTGCACAAATAAGGTGGAGAACTTAGCTGGTACATTATGCTAATCACAAAAATATTTCATGTAACAATCGTTAGATGTCAGTAGATAAAATTTTTTTATCACAATTATTTTCGTTATAGGTAGTAATTATTATTTAAAAACAATGTTGAAAATAATTACTAATATTCAAATTCAAATATTGGTTATCAATTATACTCGTAGTAACAGAGCTTGCCAGTTTCACAGAAACAGACAGTTTCATTGACGCTGAATATCTACTTATATGGAATAACAAGGTTTTATTTGACGCTAACCGCTGACCCCATTCTGAGAAAACGGGCTTCAAAGATTTGAATGAATATATTTGGATACGTAATCAACTAAATATTGTTTTGAGTACTTATCCTACGATAATTTAAAGTTAGAAACATAAAATCTAGAAAAGCAATTTTATCAGCTAATACTATGTTACACAGTTAAGTGATTTCAAGTAAGTGAACAAAGTTCCATCACCCGATGGAGAACCTTGTTCACTTAAATATTCTTACCAAGTTTTTTTCTCTTATAAATTTGTATTAATCTCACTTTTAGAAAATTTAGGAATGAAATCAAACAATAAATAAAATAGATTATTAAAAATAATAAGAATTGATTAATAAAAATCGAAAACAATAACATAACAATAAGACTCTAAATTTTTAATAGAGATTTTACAAGATTGGAGATTTTCGAGGTGAAAATTTTTGTTGTGATGAATGTTTTGGGGTGAGATTTGTCCAGCGGCGAAAGCGTCTGTCCATCATCTGCGTGGCGGGGCGGATTGGCAGAGGCTGCTTGACGAAGACCCTTTGACCTCTCCCGCTGGAGTCTCTCGACCCATCGCCTTGCACCGCAGTGGGAGCGATGATTCATATGTCCGTCACTATTGGTCACGCGGACCCCCAGTTTCGTACCAACCCGTCTTACCCTTTTCCTTTCCAGAACTTCCTCTTCTTCCTTTCCTTAAAAAAGACCCTCCCCACAGCATCCCTAAAGATGACGTAGGCCCTGAAGGAAAATATTTTCCTCAGAGCCCGTGTGTGGACTTGATGGAAATAAATAAAAACAATTTGCATGCCATGTTGCGCCTCCTTCCTTCTATAACTTATTTGATAGCGCTATAGTGTCCATCATCAAGGCAGATTTGTAGATTATAGTGAAGTGAATTCGTAGGTACTGTGTGTAGAAGTGATGTATGTATGTAGAAGTGACAAAGTGCTCTATTCACTGAGAGTTTAATACTCTCAATAGACTGAAAAGATATGACCATAAAGGAAAATGACCTTCTCAGTGGCACTGTGAATACTGTCAACGTTTTGTATCTAGTTTTTCATTGTAATTGAATATATTAGGGAATTTTCTTTAAGGAAATTTAGAACTGCAATTCTTAAAAAATAATTCCTATTTCACTGAATGCACGAACACAAACACTTCATGTTATTATTATTATTTTTTTTTTTTTTATTCCAGGATGTGGGGAGGGGAGTGCAATCCCACACATCCCATATAGGGTATAATTACATATGTTATTATGAATAAATAAAAAAGATAAACATTAACAAAATAAAAAATAAAAAAGAGACGCATCATTAGATACACTATTCACAAAAAATATAGTTAAGTCTTTAATCAGGTTCTTGTTGTTCCATCGGATCTTAGATTGTAGGAGCCAGTGTTTTTCTCCAATATTCATCTATGCTCTATCCTGGAATCCGACGGGCTTCCATGATGAGGATATTACTGGAGTTGTTTATCCTTCCCCTCAGTCCTGCAATCCTTGTTCTTAATAGAGCTTCGAATCCTGGAACTCTCCCTTCTGTGAACATTGAAGAGGCACTACAGTACCTGGGAAGTCCGAACATTAGCCGGTATGCATTATTATATTGCACCCGAAGCCTTTCCATGGTCCTTTTTTTGAAATTTGCCCAGAGCTCGCATGTGTACAGGGTGGTACAAAAGGCTAGGAAGAGCGTCCTTTTTACCCGTGGGCTGCAAAGCCGAAATCTTCTGCTGAGCATATTGCATTTTATGCTAAGTACTCTCCTCTGCCTGTCGATGTCTTCATCATCCGTTAATTTGTTATTGATGACATGTCCTAGATACTTTGTAGATTCTATTATTTTCAGAAGCTCACCGTTCAAAAAGACGGGTGGAATATTTTTTGGGCCTTCCCCGTGTTTTATGACCAACAGTGCTGTCTTTTTCGCATTATAAATCATGTTGGTTTCGTGTGCGAATTCTTCACATATCTTCAGGAGGATTCGTAATCCCCTTATTGACGGTGCCATCAAAACCATATCGTCTGCGTAGCTCATATTGTTTACACATTCTCCTCCTATGTGGCAGCCCACTCCAGCATTGTTTAACTGTGGGTTAGTTCATCCATGTATATGTTAAACAGTACTATTAATTCAGTCAAATTATTCTCAGCAACCAAGCAATTTATCTAAATGTTTTTTAAAGCACTCGCAAGTCATTTCCTGACATACTTTTGTTCCATTTCCACACACTTAATGGTTTTGGTTACTTAGTAGTGAGTGTGCCATTAAATTGTACACATTCACTTTTATTCTAAAATAGAAGGATCTCCCGCTCTCAGACAAAATTAGATGGTATCGGCATCTCCATCCTCTTCCATCGCTGTCTTATGTTTAATGCATGTTCACACACAGCTATAAAAGATGTAGCTTGGCCTATTTCAGCATATCACTCGCCATATCTTCCCATTGGGAATGTATGGCGAGCGATATGTTGAAATAAGTCAAGCTACATCTTTTATAGCTCTGAGTGAACACGCTCTTAATCGTAGAGATATCTATGGTTTTCTTACTTTAATGACAAGGGTGTTCAGTCAAGGGATTATCTTTTGCAACGAGATGTTCTTCCTGAATCACATGTGTATCAAATTTTTTTTTTGACTGAAAAGATTTTATTGATTTTCTTTAGGCGTTCAATATCAAACCTACTTTCAGTTGTGTGCAGGCAAAAAGAATTTAATACTTACATTTTGTGAATACATAGTACATACTGTGCAAGAATTATGGTTTCATTGTATTTTAGGTAACAAGGGTCAAAAATTATAAGCAATGAAGTATAAAACATCCTTTATTAAATAAACTCATTGAAGTCGTAGTCTTGATTGCACAGTTAATTAGTTAACATATTTATATTAATGTAAAGTAAGTAAAAAGTTTTATTATGTAGCTCTCTCTGGTATTGAAGTAAGATTGAAACAATATTTCATACTTGAATTGTTAGATGTTGAAGAATTTGCTGCCAAAAATACTTAGGACGAATTATTTCACAGAAATTCAAATGTTTTATTGGCATCAGACGGCCATTCAGCGCCATTTAGATTTTGACAGTTGAAAAAAAATGTTAAATGTTAATTCTAATGGTTCTTACAGTTCACTCAATTTGATTGGTTTGATCGTTGTGTGTCAACCGTTGAGTGATAACCTTATGGCAAATGATGCACCTCCACAGGGTTCAAGTTTACGTTTAACTCAACCAGATTGATAACAACTGCTCAGCCAAATTTGAGTCGTCCGCAAGGCCCACAGGTCCGTTTCAGCTTTTGAACAAATTGAGATTGGCAGTAGAAGACAACTATCATATTGTTAAGCTTGTCAGCTTATTACAATTTGATAGAAAACTGAAAGGCACCTAGAATCGGCGTTATATGATGAACTTTCAAATGTCAAAACACAAAATAGCACTGATTGGCCATTTGATGTTACATTTGAATTTCTATGAAACAACTGGCCCTTAGATTAGCTAATTTTTTTATATTAGCTCCACACAGGAGCCCCTGAGAAAAATAATTTTCCTCAGGGCCTATTTCATCTATGGGAATACTGTGTGCAGTGTGGAGGGTTTTATTTTTAAGGAAAGGAAGGAGAGTAAGATCTTTTACAATATGATGGAAATGAAAAAAGCACAAATGTTTGGTAGTGGAATCACAGTTTAGGCCCACATTACATTACTTATATCAGGCATGAAATTAAAATTAAAATACTGGTAAAAGAACATTTTTGTGAAGTGAGATCACTGAGAGATATAATCAAGAACTACAGAGAAATATTTAACTGTAATTATTAGCATAATATTTGTAAGTGCCAAATTAATTGCCGTTCCTGATTTCGCCACTGTTAATATATTGATGGCTGGAGTGTGATGATTCATTTACTAAATTATCTAAGGGGCCATCCATAAATTACATCACACGAATTTCATGATTTTTTTGACCCTCCCCCCGTCCCTGTCACATGCTGTCACATTTGTGAGACCCCCTCCCTCCTAGCGTGTCATCACACTTTTTGCAATTTTACGTGTAAAATTAATAACAGCTTGTAGTATTTTGAATTTTTTCATCGCGGTCATATTTACCACAACGGAAGAGGTGAGATGGGACCTGGTTTTGCATCGTACAATCAGAAGGACATGTCGGAAAATTCCTGTCATTTGGGGTGAGCCCATTGATGTATAATATTTAGATGAGACATAAAGCGAAAAAATAGGTTCAACTTTTTTACCTCCATTATATACCTCCAACGCTTCCAACGCTCTGAATCCGGTCTACTCGCACCGCTTATCGCTTTCTAATAGCTGAACACGTTTTGATGAGATGTTAGTAGGCAATAGCCCCTCTATTTGTACAGCTCTATGGGTGAGCCTAACTGCACACAACGTCACAAAACTGATTACCCCCCCGTATGCCTTGTCACTCAATGTCATACTTCTCTGCACCCCTCCCCCCCCCTTAAGGTGTGAAGTAATTTATGGAGGGCCCCTAAATTAAATTAAATTATTAAGTAAGATTATTATTATTGTGAGAACAAAAACAAAATTTACAAAAATCAAAAACACAAGTATGTTGGGATAACAATAATTTTAGTACTGACAATATTAGATTTCTGTTACTTATTTACATGTTCATTGACATAAAATTAATTTATACATTAAAAAATGATTGGAAAAATCCAATCTCTCAATTGAATATTTCTATTCTAACGTAATCAATTATTTAAATAAGAATTCTGGCGATCGTTGTTTATTTTAGGAAAAAAATATTTTATCTTTGTCTGAGCGATTATTTCAGTGTTGAATTTGGCTTGCTGAATTATGCACATCACTATTTGGAGTTTTCACTAGTCATGTAAAATACTCTTTGCTCTGACAGAAAAATACATTAGGTTATAAATAAAGTTATTGTGTTCAGTACTTTGTACATTTAACCGCTATGTATTACAACATTATATTTACACTAACCACTCACTTTCTAACAATTAGAAGGAAATCTATTTCGTTACTAGCACAAAATATTCTTACTCCTTTCACCGAGAGATTGCAGTAGGTGAAATTGGAACATTCAGAAATTTGGTAAGAAAAATATTTGTAATTTTTTAATATGACATTTCTCTTTTTATGAATCTAATTCTTTTGCTGAACATTTTATCTCTCTAAAAATTTGGCAAATAACTGCCTTTTTGTGATCATGATAAAATAAATAACAGCTTGTAGCTCCTGTTTTCACCCGGAAATCTCTCAGAGGTAGCAGTATTTTCATTAAGTGGTCATTAAATTATTTTTATGGAAAAACATATTTTATAATAATGACAGTGAAGACCGACAATATATTAATAATCTTTCATATGAAGCAGGTATATAAATATCATTTTGAATATATATTATTATACTAATAAAATAACATATCCCTGAAAGTTTATAGGTAATATTTATAAACGTGAAAGATGTACCCAATACAAATTTCGTAAACACAATAATTCACACTGAGCCAAATGGCGCCTGGTGCTAGTAAAAAACTTAGGGGCTTAGGTAAGGTATTAGGTTATTATCAGTGCCTTGGGTCCTTGGGTCTTTGGGACCTTGTTTCCTTAGCTCCTTGGCACCTTCGCTTATCGGCGCCCAGAGCAGACTAATCCAATTGCGCCTGCACTGGACCGACCCTGTTCATACTACAAATATGAAGGGTTGATTATATACACCTTTGATATTATTCATTTACATCAAAAAAGTCTCCACGTTACTTGAGAAATCCAAAGGTTGAATGCCAAAAGTTCTGTAAATAGTGTTGAGGCAATACATATCTTTTGGATAGTAATTGACTGTAAAACCCGATTTAATAAATGTTTAGCAATGATGCTATTGTTTTTGGAATTCGCAACATTTTGTGTTTCTCATTTCTGCGTGTGCTGTTAGTAACTTTTTTATCTTCTATTCGTCTCATCTACTTGAAGTAGCTTAGCAGGTGATGTTTTATCGGTAATAATAATAATTAGATTAATAAAAAAATGTAATAAATAAACATGTTAACATTTACAGCCAATTTGGTCCAAGGCAGCTTTCCAAAACTGAGGCAGCATCGTTACGACCAATACTCCTCAAGAGCGTACCCAAATCTGCAGCGGCACGAGAGCTCCTGTTCCTACACTCCCATAGATCCAATATATTTTCTGTTGGAGATTTCTTTATAGCAAAGAAATTTATGTACCTGTCGACGTTCAATTGCTTAGCCAATAATCTCCAGTCGTTACCTTGGGAATTTGGTGGATCAAGTAGAGCCGACAGTTGCCTTTTGACGGACTTAGAAAGCCTAAATGGAATTACATTGTCAACAATACAAGTGTTGATACCTTTTTCATTCACAGCTACATTCTTTTGACTGGAAAAGCCTCCCGATAAGCAAGTGTTTTCATATGTTGAACACTCCTGCTTGGGCAATGAAGATGTGTCGTTAAACTTCTCAATTACGTTCAAATTGTAATCATCGTACACAAAGTGTCTTTTACTGCTAAACGGAGAATTAATTTTCACATCGTCACTCGAAGAAATAAATAATGTTTGCTTATGAGAAGGATTAGTACTCTGAAATGCAGATATTTGGCATTGCAAATGATGAATACTCTCTGTTTGTTCTAAAGAAAAGCTGCAGTAAAGTGAATTAGTTTGCGAGTTCCATAGATGCTTAAAGGGAATTTCTTGGAAACTTGAACCAGGTCTTACTCTCCAACCCAAGCCAATATCTTCCAAAGACAAGCAAAGATTAGATACACCGTCTTGAAAGAGAAGAGATTTGGGACGATCCATTAATCTTCCACCGAGGCGTTTCTCTTGTTCCGTGCAGAAAAATAATGCACAGGGAGTGTCCTCAAGTATGTAAACTCGCAAACAGTAATCATTAGTAGTTGTGCAAGAGAAAGGGGGAGCATACACTGCCAGTTTTAAATTTTTTACAGCTTTTCCATTGAAGCTCTCACCGATGAGAACAAAACTAGTCAAGAATTCGGTTACAAGAAAAATATGATCTGTGTCCAGTTGGGTATAGAGAGGTGTATTTATAGTTTCTTGACCCAAGCTAACAATCTTTTTCCATTCAGGCTGAGTTTTTTCACTTAGATGTGTAGGTCCCAGGGCGTACAATGACAAGTTCCAGAATCCATGTTTCATGTTGGCACAATGTGGAATTTTAATGATAACAGCCTTGTTGAGCTGGGTGGAGATTGGTCCGGTTTTTACAACTGGCGATAACTGTGTGACACCTGAAAATACAAAAATTTACACTTTTTTATAAAAATAAAGGTGAAGGAGGTGTAGGATACGAGAAGTTGTACTTAATTATTATAATAATTTATTTATAAAACAGCTGCTTTTCTACATTTAAATGAATGCAGCAACACGAGATTGGTCAGAGTGAAATCAGAAACTGCAAATTAAGCAACTATATTTTTCTAATTCAGCGAATTCCGCACATCGGCAATCGGAAACCAAACCTTTTGTCCCAAATAAGCGAAGCTTAAGGCAGGAGAATTTTATTGATTTATTGAGCTTTTTTAATTTATATTATCGAAACAACAGTACATTGGTGACAGTGACAATTATTTTTTACAGATGTTAAGTTGTATTTTATGGGGAGTAGCTGTGATTTGTTTCTTTATAATGTCTTATTTGTGGAATGTAACTAACTAACTAACTAACCATCACGCCGTTTCCCCGCAAGGGTAGGCAGAGAGGACGGACCGCCAAACAACTCGGTCCTGGCACACACTCTTTGCTTCACTCACATTCATACATCGTCTCATACATTCTCTTCTATTATTCTGGCTTTTGACATGGCCCGACTCAAGTATCTGATTCACTTGATCGTGCCATGTCTTCCTCGGGCGTCCCCGACTTCTTCTACCATTCACATTTGCGTCATATATTCTTCTTACACTACTTTCTTCGTTCATTCGCTCTACATGCCCAAACCATCTGAGGGTCCCTTTATTAATCTTACTCATTATGCTAACATCAGCTTTACATTCTTTGCGGATCTCCACATTTCTCACACGATCATACATCCACTCTAAAACGTGACGGAAATATAATTTATATTATTTTAAATGATTAAATTGTGAAAACATAAATCGATCAAATAAAATTTATCTGCACACGCCGGGATTAGAACCCGCGACTTTCGGATCGCCTTGCCCCTCGACTACGGAGGCCTTCACTACAATCGTATTGCAACTACCCTTTTCTCTATCAACAAAATAATTAGTCGCATTATTGAACCGAAAAATATAATATAATGTGTGTACCTAACCTCAGTGTGTACCTTTTTAAAATGTGCTGCAAATTTAAAGGTAAATTCAAATAAGCTACCTGCTAACTATTAAGGTAAACAGTATTTAGCATATTCAATCGTAAGGAATGTCCCTTTCTTAATCTTACTCATTATGCTTACTTCAGCCTTACATTCTTTGCGGATCTCCACATTTCTCACACGATCATACATGGTTTTAATTTGTATCATTGACATTCTGCTCCTTTTACATTTGGGCAGTGAATCTGAGAGAATGTCGATGTTAGAGTTCAGGCAGGTATTATTAAATGTATGAAGAGTACGGTTAAATAAAAAATTAGTTTCTGCATTTGTTTTGTAATTAAGCTTGTGGAATGGTGCTGTATTATGGCGTGTACGTCTAAAAGGTATATTGCAATTAATTAGAGAAAGAAGTTTAGTAAAGTCGATTTTATTATTTAAAATTCTGCGTATAAGTATATTTTAAAATCAGCTAGTGCCCAACTTTGTTGCAAAGTTTGAAATCTACATTCAAAGTTATTGTTATTTGGAGGCAAGATATTTTATAAATTTGATTGGAATATGTTCTACGGTATCTATGTATACTTTGTACTGCGGGTTCCAAATTAGCGAGGCATATTCCAGTGTACTTCTGACTAAAAATGCAAAATACACATAGCATTACTATTGTCCGCGGATTACCTAAAACTCTACTTATACGAAAAGCAAAACTCAAGCATTTTATACGACCTTTGAATGATTGAGTCGATGTGCTAATTAAATATAAGTTTGCTATCAAGGTAAATGCCAAGATCTTTATAATCCGTTTATAATGTATATAGTATGTATATATATTACATTTATTTTATTAGAGTTCTTTAGAATATGTTCTTATACTTTATTAAATTTTTTAAAAAGTATTTAACTACAGAAAAATAATTATGAACTAACTATAAGTATAGCTATCGTCGCTGGGCGCGTAATATGTCCAGTGTGAATTCAAAAAAATATTACAGGAGAAAGGAAAAAAAAAATATTCAGGAACATGAAGGGAGACTGCGATATGGTAGATTTTGGTACCCCAGTTATCTCGGTGAGCCGACGAAGACTTGTTCATCATATTTACTTACTTGACATTGTTGAGTTCTTTCTTAGGTCTAAATCAATTATTATTGATAACAATGATAATTAAAATTCGATTTGCACTAAGATCGGATATTGTCCCAAAACAGAATGGTGTCCCAGACAACCAAAGTAAATTAGTATTATTTTCCTTGGTTTCTGTTCCTTGGGTTTTGTCCCAAATAATCGGCAGTCCTGGTAAACCGCTGTACTAAATGAGCGGAATCGACTGTCTTCACATTGTTTATGGTGTTTACGGTGTCCGAAAACTAGTAGTACAACCGGAAATTTGGTTATTCTACATTACAGCCCAAAAAGAATCTTTCTTCTATCTTAATATTTCTATTTTAAATTTTCTTTTAACTTTTTTCCATTTTTTGTAACTTTGGTGTTAAGAAAAGATAATCCCGTAGCAATCGAATATTTTGAATATGAAGAAAAAAAATATACCAACTTCTTACTTGAATTACTTGAAAACAAAAGCTTAAAACATGAAACAAATTGTACCACAAAATCAACTTCAGATGTGATGTAGAATTTCCAGTTTCCCGCTTGTACCACTAGTTTCCAGACACCATGTATTATTCTACAAACGAAATTTTCGATACAAACAAGGGTAAAAGCAATTTTTTACCTTCAGTTAGTTTGGGTCGGAACCTATCTTCTTTCATCACATAAATGTAAAAAGTTTCGTGTTTTCCCCGAGAGATGACTCCCTCAGGAACGGAAAGAGCGACTCCCGCTGCATCCAAGTTCAGCCACCCTCCGCTAGATGTCAGTGATTGCGTGATGCTCGTCGGGGAGTTGCTGAGGATTTCCGCAAAAATGTGTTGGGAAATCGGCAGAGCCGGAAACGTGACAGTGTCTGTGGCAGGATCATATGTCGAGTCAGCTGAAAAAATTAAATAACTTTTGTGAAACCTTTTCCATGAGCTGTAAGACACCAGTCATTAGCTAAGAGTGAAAAAGTTCCAACCGGCCGGTGTTATTAAGAAAATTGAGATTTTATCTCTAGTGAGTTTATTTCCGATTAAACCATACCGGAAAAATATTTCAGCGCCATATATTTCTATATTTAGATTAAATTTAGATTTATAAAGATTCAACAACAGGTAGAAGTTACTGTTGTTGAACCAGTTGGTACCTTTATTAAGAAATAAACCGTAGTTTAGTTCGATAAGGTTCAAACTAACTTAAATGAAAACTTAATTTTGGATTTGAGTCCAAAATATGCAACCGAAATTAATGACTTTTTAAAAATCAAATGGACATGTAATTTCTTTGCGCCTTGCAACGTTCCGTTTCGAAGGTTAAACGCAACGTACGTTATAATCTACGCATTCACAGATGGCGTCAATAAAATTATTTTAGGTTTTAAACACTTTAAAATATTAAGAATAATTAATTGTTCGCGCCCGTACATACGCAATATGAATATGAATAAATAGTTTTGTCCATAAAAAAACTCAAATCTTTCAATTGGATTGAATCACCGATGCAATATTGTATTTGTCAGCCTCTCTTGAAATATTTGAGTTTTTTTATGGACAAAACTATTTATTCATATTCATATTGCGTATGTACGGGCGCGAACAATTAATTTATACCTAGGCCATTAAAGAATTAGATTTACCAAAATTTTAAAGGCAAATGTGTTAATTATTTTTGAATTCACACTAATTAGTTACATAAAAATTATTTTGTTCAATCTGCTACGTAAATGTGGTTCCATGACAATTGATCCGGTGACAATTGGCCCCCTGACAGTTGGCCCGCAGATAGTTGATCTCCCTGACAGTTGATCCTCCGGACAGTTGATCTCACGGACAGTTGATCCCCTAAAAGATTATTTCTTCAAGTAAGTATGCAAAGAGGATATACGGCCGTATAACCAGAGTCGAATCTTGAGTGAAAATCAAATATTTTTAATAACGAAAATTCCGACTTCCCCAAGACGCATATGGTAATAACAAAATATGAGATATAAATAATATACGTGCAGTCGTGCTTAGCAAAAAAACCGCTAAAGTTTACTAGATCTGAACAGCCAGGTACATTTTCCAAATCTCCTTCCCCTCCCACTACTTTCAGCCTCACAACATACCAAAATCAGGGATGCCATAGTCTCACTGGCTCCAGACGGTTGGGAGTAGTGACTTGGAGCCTTGTGCTGTATTCGGATAAGTTATATTAGGTATATGATTTTTTTTTTTACTTTTCCGCTGGTGTGTAGTGTATAAAGGTGTTAGACTTATTACTTGAAATGGCTTTAGCCGTGTTTGGTACTTGAAGAATTAATCTTTCGGGGGACTAACTTTTTGACAGTGGGTCCGCCGGATCAACTTTTTTTTTTTTTTTTTATATTAACTCCACACAGGAGGCCCTGAGGGAAATAATTTCCCTCAGGGCCTATGTCATCTTTGAAGATGCTGTGTGGAGGGTGCTGTTGAGGAGAGGAAGGAGTGAACATGGGTCTTGAAGAGACCCATATTGTAGGAGGGAGGAAACACAGAAGCCGGCAAATCGTTCCACAGCCGGGCTGTTGAACTCAAGAACGAGTCGTAGAAACGACCCGTTCTCATGTGACTAATGTCAACCGTGTACAAATGTTGAGCGCGTGTTTGGCGTGTTTCCCGACTATGCACCGGTGCCGAGGGGATCAGTGACGCTAGTTCCTCGGAGCATCTTCCATTGTAATACCGGTAGAACAAGGACAGCATTCCCACCTGACGCCTGTGCTCTAAAGATTGCAGTCCATTTGTTAAGTTAGGAGAATCTATCAAACGGACCGCCCGTTTCTGCACAGAGTCGAGGGTTTTTTTCAGGTATTTTGGGACTCCAGACCAGAGGTGGCTGCCAAATTCAACCGTGGGGCGCACTTGCGATTTGTACAGGGTTAGCAGTTGTGTACTATTAAAGTATCTGCGGGCCCTGTACAGTACGCTCAGTTTCTGAGAGGCTAACTTAACTCTGGCCTCGATGGAGCCCCCGTACCTGAGCTGGTCACTTAGAGTTACACCAAGCATATCAATGGAAGGCCTGTTCGGGAGATTGCTTCCGTTGAAGGAGACTAGATTATCATTCCGATCCCTTTTAGACGTAATCAGACATGATTGGGTCTTTGAAACATTAAATTCGACGAGGTTATTCTTACCCCAAGAGAAAACACTCTCAAGGTAACCGTCCATTCTTTGTTTCAAAGCCCTCCGAGCCATTGGGATTTGTGAGCCCTTTGGAGGCTTGTCAAACAAAAAGCTATCATGGACTGTACTGTCATCCGCGTAACAATGAATCGGTGCACATGTCAAGAGGTCATTGATGTGCAACAGAAACAAAGTCGGAGACAGAACCGATCCCTGTGGGACGCCAGCATTTATCGAATGCGAGGAAGAGGTGAAACCATCAGCAACCGCCTGAATCGACCTCTCCCTCAAAAAGTCGGCAATCCACGTACACAAGGAAGCGGGAAGTCCGTAAGAAGGCAGTTTGTTGACAAGCCCTCGGTGCCAAACCCGGTCAAAGGCCTTGGAAATATCCAGTGCAACGGTTTGGGTCTCACCAAAGCGTTCCAGGCACCGCCCCCAAACATGTGTCACATACGCGAGAAGATCACCGCACGAGCGGTTCCGCCGGAATCCGTATTGACGGTCGTTAATAATTTTGTTCTTCTCGAGGTATGTGAGTAGTTTGTCGTTGACCACACGTTCCATCACTTTTGACAGAACAGATGTGATCGCTATGGGGCGGTAGTTGGCCGGGTTAGAGCGGTCACCTTTCTTTGGAATAGGGTGAATGATCGCTTTTTTCCAACCAGAGGGCACAGACCCAGACTTCAGGGACATTTTGAAAAGCTTCGTCAAAATTGGAGCTATTTCTGCAGCGCACCTCTTCAATACCAGGGCAGGTATTCCGTCAGGCCCACTAGCTTTATTAACATCAAGCCCTCGTAAGACTTGGAGTACATCCCGATGCCGAATCCTCAGCTTTTTCATACGAAAACCGCAGTGAGGAACCGACGGCGGGATAGCACCTTGGTCATCGAGGGTCGAGTTTTCCGCGAACATTTTGCCTAATAAGTTAGCCTTTTCGGCGGCGGTATTTGCTAGAGAGCCGTCAGGTCTGGTAAGAGGTGGCAGACTGGGTTTGCAGAAATTGCGACCTATAGAGCCCGCAAGCGACCAGAACGCTCTGCTACCATGCGGGCAGGCAGCCAGCTTTCTGCTGACCTGCAGGTCGTGCTCGAATTTCGACCTATTGATGATTCTCTTACTTTCCTTTGCAATTTGGTTGTATAATATTCTGTTTTCGGACGTTCGAGATGTGTTGTAGGCTCGGTAAGCCGCGTTTTTTCGTCGCACTGCTTCAGAGCATTGTCGACTGAACCACGGCTTTGAGCCCACACCAGTTTCCTTAATAGTGGATTGGATGAAGCCATCCATCGCGGACGTGATGACTTCACCAATTTCCTGGGCACATCTTGAGGGATCCGAAGTCCGAAAACAGACAGCTGACCACGGGAAAGCATTAAAATGTGCCCGCAGACCGAACCAATCTGCAGACCTATAGTGCCACACTTTTCTTTTCAGCCTCTCGTTTGTTTCAAACTGTCGGCGGGTCAACTGTCGGGGGGCCAATTGTCACCGGATCAATTGTCGGGTCTACGTAAATGAAACAAAACATTACATGAAAAGTAAAAAAAAAGTAATTTGACAGCGACAGGTATAAATTTAAATTGCAAACAACCGATTTACATACATTCAAACACAAATTTATCCGATACAATTTTAATTTCAGCTCAAATAAGGCTTTTTGCATGATGTTTTATTTTTTTATTTTATATTTCATCACTTTGACGTAGAAGGTGGCCCAAAATTATTTTTGTGTAAAATACCATTATTTTAGAATTTTTGTTGTTTTTGTAGCAAAGCAATAATACAAGCCAGTAATGCAATTTTTAATTTGTGATTTTGATAATTTTGCGAAAAGAATACTGTTTTACAACTGAGCAGTAAATAGAATGTAGAAAAACGTACAAAATTTTTATATTTTTAGTTGCTTATGTCGATTTGTAATAACAACATCTAAAAGAGTCTTTCTGCTTTCAAGAACAGTATTTTATTTTGAAACACGCCTTACAACATCAATTTTATAGGTATGGAATAAAATGTAACGCGAATATTATTTTTCGCGGAATTTTTATTCTGACAGTTCACCTCAAAGCAGAACATTGCAAAATGCTAAAGAAGATATCAGGTACATCATTAATTATTAATTATCTAGATCAGAGGTTCCCAAACTTTTTTTTCTCGTAGACCACTTTCAAAATTTTACTGGTCACACGGTGGACCCCCTGCTGGTATATTTCTACCATATTCCTCAAACTCGACACGCGTTGTGTACTGAATATTGAATGGCGAGGCATTTTCAATTCAAACGGGGGCAAAAATTTAATGGGGTAAAGGCAAACGCAAAAAGCAAAAGGGGGGACCATTTTGAGTATTCGAAATTATATTTGCCACGACGGAGGGGGCATAATGGGATATGGGAAGGGGGGCTTTGGGGAACGGGGGTTATGTTCCCATCCCAGTACAGTACATCCAAATCCCATTACGCCCCCCCCCCTCTTGCCTAGCTGAGTGTTTTAAGATCTCATGCATAACCGGCACAACAACGTGCGCTGCACGCCAGTCGCCCTGTTATGGTGGGGGCGCAATGGGATGTGAGACGGGGGGAGGGATGGGATATGGATATGTGGCACGGGATGGATATCAATCTAAACCAGTTCGTTGACCCCCACTTACATCTTGTGAACCCCCATTTCTTTATCGCTCCTATGTCGACCCCCGTCGGGTCTCCTGTAGACCCCTAGGGGTTCACCTGGACCACTTTGGGAATCACTGATCTAGATAGTTATATAATTTTACTTGCCTTTATCGATGGAAAGGTGCTCAGGGAAGATAAAATTAAAATGAAATTTAATGTTTATATACTCACAACTTGTAAAACAACTCGTCGTGGAGTGCTCCGATTCACTGTAAGGCTTTTTATCATAGTTGTCACTTTCACTTGACGAGCTTTGAACTTGAACATCCAGAGGGGTCGCGTAACTGAAAACAATGAATAATAAATGCATTGTTTAATTAAATAAAATGATTTTAGGTGAATAAAAAATTATCTTACAAAAAAATTTCTGACTGTTGAAGACCAGTTTGATTCAAGACTTTCGTTTGTGTAATATTGTATCTATATTATGTACAGACACAGGACCTAATATCCTAACGAAACGTTGCGCAAACGTAACTTAAATAAAGTAATGAAACTAAACTGGAATACGTTAACGAACGAAGCCTCGTTAAGTAAAAGGGGCTCATTTAAAAATTGCGTGTTTCAAAGAAGATGAGCCAATTTTCCGAGGAGGCTGGAAAAATAAAATAGGCAAACACAATCTCAAAACAGAGCATCTATTTAGGCTTGTGTTCCGAGTTTTAAAAGTGCTTTTTGAAACGCGGATATTATCTGGATGGTAAAGAATTAAACTTTTACACAGATATTGTTTTAGGCTTCTGAAAACAATTAATGGCATTGTTTAATACTTCCGATATTTGATTCGATTGGTAAAATGTTTTTCAGAACCACTTTGTATCAAATACCTGTAGTCAAGCAGTGTAACGTAATAGTGCCTACACGCGAGCCCTGTCGCTCATCCATCACGATTGATTGGTAGAATGTTGATCATTTTTCAACTTTAGTCCAGGATGTAAAATAAATCTTTGAGTGTAACTTTACTAATATTCCGTGTAAAACTTTTAAATGTTTGATAGGACACTAAATAACATGTCCAGAAGTAAATATATATAGGTACATGTATATGAATATTATTTTTTTAATATTATTTATATAATGTCCTTGTTCAGGATAGTCCAAACAAAATGATGAAATTGAAAATTGACAAACTTTTGAGGAAGATTAGGAATATCGTAATGGTGTTCCGTGATGCTTCTGTTAGCATTGGAGTCCCTCTGCTTCAAGAGGAAGGGCGGGTACTCGTAGCAGGCTGGGGGTCCCGTTGTAAGAGTCATCTCTTGCTGAAGAGAGATGGACTTCTTATCCGGCTCTTGGTAAAACTCGGGGTGGAAGTCAGCTGGAACCGAAAAAACAGGAGTTGCCATAACTTTTTCAAGCTGCTGCGCTGTTGTTGTGTCTCGTATTATCATATCGTTGATTATGAGTTTTATTCAAATACCTATTACTATTTATTTGTAATCCGTAAGCTTAATCAAAAAGTGAAAAAAAAGCTTTTTAAATGACGGGTCAGATCTGCTATTATACCCAAATAATTTTATTAATTTTTTATTTCCTAGTGAGTTTTTATACGAAATCGTTGTTACACTTTTAATAATATTAAAACATTGGTTTGACTTTTGTTTATTAGGAAAAGAGGCATGTTGGCTTTATTATATAAACTTTATATTATTGTCTATACGTCCTTCTACATGATTGTCTTTACTTAATAACCTCTTTCTTTCAAGCACCTGCTAAACGAATTTCAACCAGAGTGGTTAATGAATATCGTAGCATTTAAAATCATGTGCTTTGTTTTCTAGAGGCATTGAGGAAAATAATTCTCCAGGGCCTATGTCATCTTTGGGAATGCTGTGTGGAGAAGAAAATAAGGAAAAGGGTATAAGGGGCGGGTAGGAATCTGGGGATCAGTGCGTTCAGGAGAGACGATGAATATGTATGAATCTATCCCTCCCATTACGGTGCAAAGCGATGATCCGAGAGTCCTGCTGGAGAGGTCAAAGGTCTCCCTTAACCAGTCTCTCCCGATCCGGCCTGCCACGCAGTTGGTTGACAGACTCATCCGCCTCCAAGATCCGGATAAACCTCACCCCATTAACCCGGGAACCCCTGCTAAATCACCAAACGTAGCGAACCACTTGGAGTGACCTACGGCTGAGGTTTTGGTTATCCAATAAATGTTTGTTGGGGCGGCGGTACCCACACCCGCCTCGCGAATTGAACTGATCTCCTTAGAATAGATAAATAGATTAATAATAATACCTAATGGTTAGATAACACTAGTGTCACTCATATATTATAAACTCCAATTCAACAATAGTAACAATTGTTTTTTTTATATATGAATACCGCACAAGAGTCCCAACTGCTCCCATCTGGAGCCAGTGAGACTATGGCATCCCCAATTGGGGTATGTTGTGAGGCTGAAGGTAGTGAGGAGGGGAAGGAGATGAGGAAGAGGAATGTGGGAAGTACCTGGCTATTCAGATCTGGTCACCAAACACGGCTAAAGCCATTTCAAGCAACGTTTCAATTCTGAAAGGTGGTCTTGCACCAGGGCGATACTGAGAGTATCTTCCACTCTGGAACATGCCGAAAATATACTATATGTTATTTTAAATGAATAAATTGTGAAATAACACAAATTAATCAAATAAAATTTATTTGCCACGCCGGAATTCGACCCCGCGACCTTCGGAATGCCAATGCCTTACCGCTGGACTACGCCGGCCGTCAATTGTAGAGCCATGATATTGATTTATGAATTAAAGGTAACACATGTGAAATTAAATTAACGAGGAAGCGTTGTTCCATAACACTCCTCGGGTATACTCATTTTAGCTTATACTTCTGGCAAACACTTTGACCCGCGAATGACTCATAACAACACTTCATTGATATAAAATATATTTATTTAATTGAGGTTTGGTGGAGCCACACGAGTAGAATGTGAGCCACGTTTATTGCTCACATACAACCAAACCTTACACTTTTACTTACTTCTTGCGGAATTTTATATTTGCAACAAATAAATAGCTCTTTTAGGCCAATGAATGAAATGCTTCGCATGTTCAATGCACTCACCAGTCCTCGCTTTATTGTAAAGCGAACGGTCTCGATCCTTCCTCGTGAAGAAATGGTACGCAAAGCCGGCAACAAGTAGAAAGACGAGTACGGCGACTGCCAGCCCGATGTACAGCGCCGTGTTGGAGCCTGCAAGTAATCACAAAGATATCTTTTAAGTCTTCAGCATTTAGCAAGTCTTTCACAAGTCAAGATAAGAACAAAACGAGATGAGGAACATTTGTAGTTGAAATTGTGCAGTTGCTCTACGTTCCTGCCGTTGTAACTTATCATTCCTTTACTTTTGTCTTTGTCGTTTGTGTGAAAGTGGGGGTAGGTAGATTTTTAAATTTGCTGCTACACTTTTGTATTTAATTGGAAGTTTTTTTTTACAATTTGGGAGGCGGGTATGGGTCCAACCGCCTCGGGAACCATTTGTTGGATAACACCTCAAAAAAAATCCTCCACGCAGTATCCCCAAAGAGACATTGGGATTTTTCCTCGTCTTTGTGGAAAGCTGCGTGGAGGGTCTTTATAGAGGTGTTATCCAACAAATGGTTTCTACATTACTACCCTAAGTTTTTACATTAGCTCCATAAATGGAGTTTTTTACTTCAAGTAAGCTTCCCAAAATAAGAAATCAGTTTAATTTACTAAGTGTGGTCAACGAATGCCCGCTCCATTCATTCCCTGGCGGGATTGATGGGGTCCACAGGGCAACGCCTGAGGCCTTAGACTGGCTCGTAGACCTAGATGTCCCCCTCTGACACCCCCCCACCATACGAAGGAAGAAGTTTAATTGAAATAACACAATAACTTTGTTTGTAACCATGATTTTTTTTTACTACCGACCGGTTTCGCTAAACACAAGCATCTTCAGGGTATACAGGGTATACACAACAAACAGTTTAATTTTTATACCCTGAAGATGTTTGTGTTTAGCGAAACCGGTCGGTAGTAAAAAAAAAAAAAAAATCATGGTTACAAACAAATTTATTGTGTTATTTCAATTAATATGTCAAACCACAAAGCTTTCTATCAAAAGAGAAGAAGTTTAATTTACTTGAATAACTTTGCAATTGAAAATTGATTCAATCAATAGTTGTCGTGGCCTGTTAGTAGGTTTAAACTTGTGTGCTAAACTATCAGAAATGAAATAAATTACCTGCAATAATAATAATAACACTTCATTTATGTAGAGCACTTTTGTGAAGGTTCACCTGAAGCGCCCTTAACACTTTGTAATCTGCCCTAATACAATGGCAATAAAGTTATAAACAAACAGTTAATTAAATTTACAAATTACAAAAATTATGAAACATTCTTCATTAATTTTCTTTTATATCGATCGGTATTTCTAGGAAGAACTTCACGGCTCTATTCAGAAACGATTTCTGTGATTTTGTTTTATAACAGATACTGCAACAGTATCATTTGGGCAAAAGCTTTTTTTACCATGGTACTAAACTCAACAAAAAAATCCCACTCCCATTCAAAATTCACAACAGTATTATGACATTTAAATCTCAAATAAAAAGCTGGATACAAAACAAAGGGAGATCAGAAAAATTAAATATGTATGACACCAAATACAGACTGAAAATGAAACCATTCTACCACCCACTAGGTAATGTATTTATAAATACATATTTCAGAAAAAAATACTACTATCGAACGTTATGAATAGGCTTGAGTCTGCGTGGTTGAATTTCAGAACCCGGCTTCCAGTGCATGTCAGACGCCATGCCATACGCGCCGCGCCACAAATAACATCTGTGTACGTGGAATTTCAAACAAAGCTCCAATTGTAATTCGGTTTCCAATTCAAGAATTCGTCACAAGATATCGCCACTTCCGCTAGCAGTTGGCATGGGGACGTGCCCCAAGCAAGTACAAGTACTACAAATTAGTCAGTTTGTAGTATCTCTCCGGATATGGAGAGATTGACGGTTATACTCAGTTGTGAATAATAGTGCCAAACGACTAAATATATTATATGTAACGTCATTGCCTGTCCCGGTTACTTTGTCCGGGTGACTGACTGTAGCTATCACTGGATGACAGTGGATCCGAGGAATGGGCTATTTTTGGAACCAGTTCCTATTTGATTTATAAAATGGTCAGTATGGTCGCCAACACTAACTGGGCGAAGCCGAAGCAAAAGCCGCCCGCAGGGCCTAGCAGCAAAAACCAGCGGAGCGGGTTTTTAACTGCTAGTATTTATAATTACTTCATTTTATTCATACTATTAAATTTTAATAACGTGTAAATGAAATCCTCAGCACGGGAGATCCCAGTGAAGATATCATTATCTCTGTTAAACAAAGGAATAAATATATTCGTATGTACATTAAATACTTTATATAAAATATTATACTTACACATGTATTTAATCTTACTTTTTTAATACTTTTATTTCCATTTTCTTTAAAATTGTTATTTTCACCATTCAATTTAATGTTTATTTTTATCAAGGTTCACATGTGGATTTTTTTTCTACACATATTGCAATTATTCTTGTAATTTAACCTACTTTATATGGTAGTCGAGAGAATACACATAAAATGTAGTATGTAAAATTTAAATTAATTATTAAAAAAACAATCGACCGAACCATTAAAAAACTATTTTAACATTATTGTAAAAACTAAAACGTAGTATTTATATTACATTGCAATATATTATTTTATTAGTTAGTTGGTACCCAATGTTCTTATAAAAAATTAAATAATTTTCTTTTCAATAAGCCTTTCCTTACAAAAGGAATCCGATACACTCTTCCAAATTAGCGATTATCTGAAAGTTTAATCTCGACCCTATAACTAATATGAAAAGCTCTACGTTAAAAGCTAAACGACTGGCCGAGGGTGACTGCATAGAGCATAGAGTACAGAGCATAGAGCACAGAGCATATAGTACACCGAGCTCGCAGCAAAGCACATCTCGGCCCGCTGCAACATTCAGACAGCTTGTGAGATAACTGCGAGCTATTCTGGAATAGGATGAATGAGTTTTGAAATTCACATTTTCTTTTATAGCCCGCGAGCAGTACTGTACGGAGCACCGGAGTGCAGTGTCTGTGAGTGTATAGATGTATAGCCCCACAGCCCATCGAGTCATGATGTCGAATGTCACAAAGACGTGCACAGCGCATAATGCGCCCTCACTTTATTATTATATTTAGACGCATTCCGTGCACGAATTCAATTTCAGTTGAACGCGGTTATGTACGAGTAGAAGCAGCTCATTCAATTTAATAACGGTGGCTTTTTTTAAATACGTCCAGGGAATTTATTCGGCGGGTGACTTAAAAGTAGAATTAAAATGCATATTATTTAATGATTTTGGTACAACAATCAGTGAAAAACACGAAAGTGAAATCATTTGTAGAACTATTAAATTAAATTAGAAAAGCGATTATTAACTATGTTGATCTGACAGCTTAGAATCATGAAATTTCAACACCTCCTTTGTAAAGTTGTTAAAAATAAAAATAAAATAACAAAATTGGGTAAATAGGTTACGTTAGGTTAGGCTATGGGGTATTTTTTAATTGTTCTTTTCTAAGGGATATTGAAATTGCATGATAATATGAAGAAGAAGGTGATACTAATAATCTAAACGAAAATATGAAAGAGAACAAGAGACAGAAAAATTAAAAAAGACAAAGGTCGCAATAGGGATTCCAACCCAGACCTCTCGTTTAACCGAGACGTGCGCGTTAACCAATTTCGCTATTGCTACCTTCTGTCAAACCGTCATATTTGTCAATTTTATATTTAAAATTTTAGAATTAACATCATTATCTTCAACTATTCCATATTATGGGCAACTACTCTTTTTATTGGAAACAATCATTCCAAGAATTGGTTTGTAATCTGAATAGCGTCTCAGATAAATATATCCGCATTTATCATTGAAGAAGAAGATAACACTTATAATCTAAATTATTATCTTCTTATTATTAATTATTATTCTTATTATCTTCTTCTTCAATGATATATTACGTTGCTGGGAATAACCTTCAAAAGTTATAAAAAGAGAGTTTTTCTTATAAAAAATTATATCCGAATTTATTCATATGGAACTATTGACTTTATAAAGTCTAAATGAATATTCTGTTTATTATTCTGAATAATCTATTATTCTGTGCCTTGTTCTCTTTCATATTTTTAGTGTTATCTCCTTCTTCGATGATATATGACGTTGATGGGAATAACCTTCAAAAGTTATAAAAAGAGAGTTATAAAAATTAAATTTAAATAATTATGAAAATATTAACTCCCAAAAATAACCATCAAGTAGATAGTTATTAAGCCCTACCTACAGTAGAAACTTTGCTTTTTAAACACTAGAAAACTATTTGAACTTCAAAATTAAGGTCAGAATTTGAACAATTCATCAAATTTCTAAGTTATAAATCAAGTTTTATTAAAGTTCTGTCATTATTTCATCATGGGTCGGTTATTTTACAGTACTTGGATATTAACAGAACTTGAAAAGAACTTTTACAAAACTTGAATATTAAATTTGAAATTAGATGATTGCTCAAAATCTTGAAAAAACTCATTCTAGTAGTTAACAATGATAAATTTCCTTCAGCATTAAAATAAATAATCCAAAGAAGAATTTAATAACAGGAACGAATTTGTGGACAATTACCAAAATAAGGGTCTCGTCTTGGGTATTTTGTATTCATCCGTGACCTCCGCTCAAGCACATAGCACAGAGCCACAGCCCACTTTACTTTCATACGTTAATCATTTTAAAGCCTTAAACCCCGTCGAAAATGGCATTTATACTTGAAAGAGGAAACCTCGAGGCTTTTGAACTTGTGTGATGGCGGCTAAAAAATATGACAGAGGCCCTTAAAATTAGTTTATGTAATGGGGCATTATTCCCAACTTGGGCTTATATTACCTACACAGCCTGCACATTATATAGGGTGTTAAGGGACGTACTTGACTTACTTTAATCAGTTTTCCTGACATTATTTGGAGTAAGAAATGTTGATGAAATTTTTTAATTAAAAAAATTGTTTCACATGACATCACTGGTCAGTGGTCACTCAATCGAGGAATCACCCAACCCCTCACCGACTCAACCGACCTGTCTGTCAAATATCTAGAGATTTTATTTATTTTTAATTTAAAATTAAAATAAACATAAAAAATGTCACTGGAGACGCAAATTTCATTGATTTTTTTTTACTTTTCTGCCATAGGTCACACCAAGTTTTCGCTACGTTTGGTGAATTAGCGAGGATGCTCGGGTTCATGTAGTGAGGTTTGTCTGGGTCTTGGCGGCAGATACGTCTTCCCACCAGCTGTATGGCAGGCCGGATCGGGAGAGAATGGTTGAGGAAGTCCCTTTGAATTCTCCAGCCTCACTCTTTTGGAACATCGCCTTGCACCACAGTGGGAGGGATGGATTCATACGTCCGTCACTCCTGGACACAATGACCCCAGATTCCTACCCACCCCTAATACCGTTTTCCTCCCCGGAACTTCCTCTTCTTCCTTTTCTGAAAATACCCTCCACACAGCTTCCCCATAGATGACATATGCCCTGAGGGGAATTATTTTCCTCATGGCCTCCTGTGTGGAGCTAATGTAAAAAAAAACTCCAAACAAAGTCAGGAATCACTGGTTAATAAAGTAAGTTCTACCCTTAACAACCTGTATAAACATGGAGCAGGGAGGGGGGATGGTGTGTCATAAATAAGCTGGATTCTTTCACTTTACATGAAAATATTTCGTCATTGTGCCATACGAATTCTTCGCGTGGCCGAAAAATAGATCAAAGCATTTTCCGCTAATGTTTGCGTAGAAAGTTTTTGTAGGAATATCTCTGAATTCTGAAATTACCCCCATACGTAAAAGCCTCGGTTGATGTATACTTTGGTTTGACAAATTAGGATTTCTACAAGATTCGCGTACGTCATCTTCTAGAAACCTTTTTTGTAAAAAAAATATGGCCCTGATGAAAATATTTCTATTTGCAATAAATACGGTCGTTCTTCTTTTTAACCTTTATAAAGTTGTCTCCACCAGTTAGTGAAGAAAAATTCAACAGAATTACCAATATTATCATTTTATAATTACTTTAAAATCTAGTGTACGAAAGACGTAACAACGACTGTGTGCGTTTTAAAAAAATATGTGTTTATAATTTTGTAGTAAAAATTATGTGACAGAGTTGGATCTCCTCGTGATAGAAGTGTATTTCATACAAATCACAGTTGTCTTCTGCCATCTCGACTTGCGTGTATATAATGTTACAAAAAATGATATGATGACATAAAATATAAAACTATTTTTTAACTCCAAAAGGTATAACCTATCAAGTAACAGCGACCATTATTTTTAATGATGTTGAATAAAATATTTTTTAAAATCCCGAAAATTTGTCTCCTACAACTTTTATGTGGTACGTTGATTCTGTCACATGGGTTGTCATTTGAAATAGGTATACACGCAGCTCGTGTTTGTCTCCCCAATAGGCATTTTAGGTCTCCTTCCCCCCTTGCTACAATTTCCCCTCTGAGATCAAGAGAGATTCATTTATAGTAAAACAAAATATGACAGAGTGGTGGAAATGTGACAGATTGGTAAAAGTTATGTAGTTTAAAAAGAAGAACAACCGTCATACCTAGCGGCGTTGTTGTAGAATTTTATGCTTTAACCTTTTAGTTATTTATTTATTTATTTGCACATATATGTCGTGTAGTTCCGAAACCGTCCATTTTCGAGAAAACGTGAAATTGTTCTAATAAAGTACCGCTTTGCGCGTTTGTTTAAATAAGACTAATTGAATTGTACAAAAGTGGAATGGACCAAATATATTGAAATATAAGAGATGTGCTATCCGCAGTTTTTACTGGGGTACTCACTGTTTCCTGGCGTTGCCGATATTGTTAATCAACGCTAATGCACATTTAAAAAAAAATCTACTAAATGAACGAATTCTTTCTGTGTTTAAACTATGCCCATAGGTAGTAGTCCGCTGACGGTCGGACGGCCGTCATAGCATATCTCTAGTATTTTAATATCTTCGGAAATTACCTACAAAATCTAAAATCTTCATCTAAAAGTAGGTAGATGTCCGAAACCTGCATTTATATTCTTTGAATAATGCAACAATGAACTGTTTTGCTATAAAATTTTAAAAAGCTTAAAAATATATATCATTGTTGAGCACGTTATCATCATTCATTTACCTGTCATTGCATTGCAATCATTAGCTGACTTTGAATAATTTAATATATTATATCCGTTTTGAGATAAATGCGTCTGACTGTTGAGGCATTTTTACGAAGCATTATGTTCGGAAATGTAACGTACATTTTAAAATCTGGTGTAATAATTTTTAATGAGTGACGTCTCGAGCAATAAAACTGAACTCTTATTTATGAAAACCGCTTAAAGCTTGTGGAATCGTAAAAAATGTTATTCCAGTAACTTCAAATACATAACCGAAAGAATTCACAGCTTTTGACTGACCAATAAAAAAATATGCTGTTAATGTTATTTTCGAGAAATATTAAGTAACTTTAGTATGAATGTTGGTATTGGAAGATTTTTTTTTTTTTTTTAATGTGAATACAACACAAGAGTCCCAACTGTTCCCAACCGTCTAGAGCTAGTGAGACTACGCCATCCCAAATTGAGGTATGTTGTGAGGCTGAAGGTAGTGGTGAGGGGCGGGCGTTGGGTAAGAGATGAGAGAGAGAGTTGGGTATTCAGATCTGATCACCAAGCATGGCTTAAGCCATTTCAAGCAAGGTTTCAATTCTGAATGGTGGTCTTACACCAGGGCGATACTGTGAGTATCTTCCTCTCTTGAACGTGTCGCAAGTACCCTATATATTATTTTTATTGAATAAATTATTTTATAAGAAATCATTTTAATTTATTTCGATTTTCTTTTGTTTGTTTTTATTCTAGATGCAAACAACGAATAATTAAGTAAAAATTAATTTTTTTTAATGTTTTTGTTGCTCGTGGGTATATGAATTGTACCTTCGAGATCTCTAAAGTTATCCATGTGGATTTAGCCTTAGTTATATTATTATTTATTATATTGAGTTTATAATTTATTTATATATTTTGAAATCTTTTTTATTTATGTTATACTGTTGTTATAAAAGAAATTTGTATTTGATATGTGAAAGCCCATTAGGTCGTCAATAAATAAATAAATAAAATTGTGAAATAAAACAAATTCATCAAAAAATATACTTTTGAACCTGAGACTTCCAGATGGCCATTCAAGAGTTTTACCCCTCGACCACGGAGGCCTGTACAAAAATCATTTTCGAGAGAGAGGTTTCCACTTGGAATTCAAACAGTATCCTATTTATGATTTTGCATTCCAAAAATGTGGACTTACGTGTATACCTACACAGGAGGAATGCAGAGAGACGTCGTAAACTGAGATTGTCGCCGTGTTGGGCAATTTTCGCCGGTTCAGTTGTAAAGACGCCTTAAGTACTATTCAAGCACCCAAAGTGTCCCCTCTCAGCACCCACTCACGAAAAGGGCAGAATGTTTGTAATAACGATTGAATGTGTCTAAGATATGATGGTGAATTTTTGTTGTGGTGCCTTCCGGCTGCAGCTGTGGACGCGTGGAATGCTGGAATCAGATTTCCAAGGGAGCCTTGAGTCGATCATCCGCTCGGCTGGCGGAAACTTTCGACAGGAATGTGCACTTTTATCCCGGGAAGGTGGTAGCTGAGCGCAGTGGGGTTGAGTGTTAAATACCATCCCCTAATAAGGACCCGTCACGGAGCAGGGGCGAGGGTGTCAGATGCTGCCAGATAGCCGGCTTCTTCTCACAAGTAAGTGATATCCCCAGGAGGGTAGGACTGTACCTTCTCTCTAGGTAGTCTCTAGAGGTGTTAATGCCAGCTAAAACTAAGTACTTATTCATTTAACAGTATAAATATATAATACATACGAAACTATTCCTGGCGGGGTGATTTCAGCATCAATAAGGAACTCCAGTGAAAAATATTATGGCTTTAAAAAAATATTTTCATATAGACCAATATACGCTGATTCTGAATATATAAGTTTTATTACATAATATTTAACGTGGTTTTTAAAAAAATATTAAAAAGTCCATTTTAAAACGTGTCATTAAAACACCCTACTGCTGGATTTTGGCGGCGTGACGTCACCGCGCCGCGTCACCTGGGTCAAAGTTGTATAGAAATCAATAGAAATGAAGACGCAAGCCGTTCGGCATTCCGAGTTATTGGTTTATAGAGAATTGGACATAAAATAGTTTTTGTTTTTATTGAAACATTATTTAGGCCTAAATAATTCAGTATCAAAAATAAAGTATCTCTATTAGTTTATCTATATTATTTAAAATATTCAAAAACATTAACTGTACAAAAAACGATCGTATTGCCCAGTAATGTCTATGAAAACGCTCCAATGCTGAAATTCAAAATGGCGGGAGTCGAACAGCTGATTCCAGTTCCCTACAAGATTCATACTTCGGTTGGTCATGATGACGTCACACTAGATTCGGTGGTTTTCGGGGGATCTTGAAAAATTAAAACTTTGACATTTATTTTAACTATTAAAACTAACTCTAAAAATAAAAATAAATATGCAGTTATTTAAGTTAGAAGGTCATTATTCATAAAAAAAAAATAAAAAAATTGGACTGGAATTCTCTATTTTCCATTAACTCTGAAATCAAATGCTATCCCTTGAGAGATTTATTTTCTTATTCATCGTGAAAACTTATTCCCTTCGCGTGTTTTACAACTCCCGGGCCGGTCGGACAGAAATTCATCATTAGCTTGTGCCCGTGAAAACTTTTTCTCGAAAGTTAATAATTAATTTAAATTTGTGAATAATTTATAATATAAGCCCTCTTATTAAAAATTTTCGCCGGCAGTATAAAGTTATCATACGGTCACTCGGCGTTAAAATCTCGCAGATCTTTTTACAACGTTAACGTTTTTAAGCCATTCCATCGTAATGGTATCTGTAACTCGTTCGTAACTAACGTTCGTAGAAAGTTGTAAAATATTCACTTTTATGAAAATATATCATATCCACGTTAGTTTTTTAAGGACATTATGAAAGAAAAAGAAAATTTGATATACGTAATATGAACTATATTTAATAACTTTCCTTACCATCGTGATTTATTTTTTGGGGCATTATGCCATATTACGCTACTCCCTTCTTTAGCAAACGATTCGGACAGCGTAACAATGTCCACCATCAGGGCAAATGTGTTTACCATGATGATGGAAACAGTAACGCTGGCTAAAGAAGAAGTACCCCAAAAATAAATCACTCATTAGCCGTAACAACGGCCGGGTAACTCAGAATGAAATCAACTCAACACCTCCTTTGAAAAGTCATTAAAAGCGATGAAAAAAAAATTGGTAAAATATTTTAGGTTGTGGGCCATTTTTAATTTTTTTTTCATAGCTTTTAATGACTATTCAAAGAGGCGTTGGGTTGAGTTGATTCTGAATTGGCATGGAACCCCTCCTAACGCATCAAATCAAAAATACTAATTTCGATTGTCTGCGCGTTCTGCGCAACTCTGGTTCAATGATCTCAATTTTTTAACCTATTAATAATATTATTTTAGCAGAAAATTATTTTAATCGTGTCATTTCATAATAGATACTGATATAGACCGCGATTTTTCACGGATCTGCGTTGGTGGTAAGAAATAATATTAACGTATTATTTATTCACAAACAAAAAAAACTTGAAAGCATTGAATATTTAAACATTTTACCTTGCTTTTTTTCCATAATTGGAATCTCCAAGTTTTACAAAACTGTGTATTATTCAGTTTTATTGTAAGGAATCTCTCATTTTTTTAAACATTTTATTTCTTTACAATGTAGATAATATCAGTAAGTCCATGGCAGCCTTTCCACAAAATATGATTTAGATGACATGAAAATCGCAGAAATACATTTTATGTGGTTTTATATTTTTTTGGTGATGATGAAAATGCATCACTAATAAATAGATTTCCTAAATATTATAGTTTTGTACCACTGCAAAAGCCAATACATAATTGAGTCGTGGAGATGTTTCCCACTGTGGAAATTTCTGCTGGTTTTGATATTTGAAATTATTATTGCTGGTTTGAAATTTCTGCTGGTTTTGATACATTCGCTAAAAGTACTTAAAGTAAATTGAAAATAAATAAATTGTTAATATTTTTCGCTGATTAACAAAAGAATTATGTATGTTTAGCATAAAAGACACTTCCATTTTATATTCAAAGTTTTTCAAATAGTTTTTTGTGACATCTACAGATTTCCAAAAATTTCCAGAGCGGGTTTTGCAACTCCACGACTCATTTATGTAAAGCATTGCCTATTCCACGGTAAAGTAGGAACTTTTAACTGAAGCGAGATGTTCGTCGCATTTTGTTTGCAGACTAAAGATTATTTGTATTTTGTAAGCGGAATCGACGTCTCCGGAGTTATTCCTCAGCGAGTTGTATTGCTCGATGACACAATGCAGTTAGGAAATGGAAAAGTGCATTGAATGTGCAGCTTCCGATGTCTTAGAAGCTTTTATTGTAGGATTGGTAGATGCTTTCCAATTTACAATGTTTTTAAATTCCATTTAAAAGGTTTCTGAAGGTTTTCAAATAAGACACGTTCTTTGTGTTTCTCCGTTGGTTTTCCAATTAAAATTATTTTATTTTTATTTGTAATATTATGTTGATTGTCGTCTTATTTAGTCTTAATACTCCCATATTTAGACACTTCTGATTGTCGTCTTATTTAGTCTTAATACTCCCATATTTAGACACTTCTGCAAAAGTTTTAATCACACGAATTTTATATTCGGGATAACTATTTTAGTGTTAGTGTAGGTCCAAAGGTTTTTCGTATAATTTAAGGCTCAAAAACCGTAAATTTTGTTACTTCAAAATAGCTTAAACGACCGGTCTTCTGTAAGTCTTATAAATTAACAATTCAAAAAGATTTTTGAAAAACTTCGAAAATTATTGAAACCATGTACACAAACCGATAGTGCCTATTATCGTTGTATTTAGAGTGTAGTTTGTAGAACGTCCTATATCTTGTAACAAACCACGAAATTTATTCTTCAATAAAAGATATATACATTTGGAGATGATATAAAATAGTACCTACACTATTACGTGACAAAATATTTAAAAAGAAATGCTTTGAAAGAAGAAGATTTTCGTACGTTTGGTTTTGGATTCGCTTGCTCTTAAGGGCCATCCATAAATTACGATTTTTTGACCCCCCTCCGTCCCTGTCACACACATCGTCACATTTGTGAGGCCCCCTCCCCCCTAGTGTGACGTCACATATTTTCAATTTGACGTCTAAAAATAATCAAAACATTAGTTAAAATTTTTGTTTTTATTATTTTTATTAAAAATATTTAGATTTTTACATGTGACGTCACAGAGCTGATGACCCTCCCCCATACCCCTTGTCATACTTCTCTACTTCCCCATACCCCTTGTCATACTGTCATACTTCTCTACTTCCCTCCCCTCCTTAAGGTGTGACGTAATTTATGGATAGCCCCTTATAAAAAAAAAATCATTCCTCCGAAATTGTATTTGAAAACAGTAAACTGTTATCCGTCATTTAAATCCAGTAAATTAACCTATCATTTATCTTACCTTTGTAAGTTTTATAAAAAAAAATTCACGAACTCGTGAAATTTGCATGATTTTGTACGTTTATTTATTTACTATGATTCGTAATGACATAATTACTTTTCATAATTACAAGTTTTACCTGTTGGAATTTCGCGTGCCGGGGAATCGTTAAAATAAATCTTGAAGTCTGAATAACTTTTTATGCACACAGCTGAAAAATACTTTTAGTTTTATTTGTCGATCAAAGAATTTCGACACTGCTTTGTACAAACGCTGTTAAGAATGGATTTACCAAATCGCGTTAACCGAATAAAAGTAACGCGATAAAATAACCGTTTGACATCTGCGTCGATCTACATAATGCTATGTATGAAAAAGCTCTTCCGGGCGGAATACAAAGTGAAAAGAAAACTTTTCAATATAAGGATCAATGTATTCCAACTCCACCCCTATTATAATCCTGAACTCGCGATGCAATCACGTAAATACATCCCTGGCCCATTCAGCCACGCGCGATCTCCGACTGAAAATGTCGGTGCTAAAATATACCTACGTAAGTCTGCCTATGACACACTCGTACACACGTAAACGTCCATACACGTACTTTCGAGCTCATACGAGTACACGCTCATGTGCGTTCACGTCTACACACGTGTTTTTTTACTAACTTGAACGCATTTTACAAGTTTTATCACAGGTAGGGAGCTAAATTATTCAGGATTATCTGTCTTAAGACTTCTGTTTTAGAGAGTGCTTAGGCTTTCGTTCGTGTTTTGCATACCATGCATTATACATAAAAAGTTTTACGCTTCCGCAGTAGTTCGTCATTTGCGTTTTCGGAATAAATGTGCGTGGCGGCGCAGCGGGCTGAACAGAAATTCGCAATATTGGCCGAATTTCAATGGATAATTTTTTACTGACTACATTAATTCACGAGAGATTGCACGTTTAATTATGGATTACCACAATTATGCTAATCGTATAATTACATTTATAACGTGCCTACAGAATAATGTTGGATTGAACTACCCCCTTCCCTGTCACTTCGATAATGCAATACGAGTGTTATTGTACCATATTATACACAAACTAAATTCGAGCTATCACATTTTGCATGTGTCCAAAATGTTGTCAATTGGAGAAAACCGATAACAATTCGCTTGTCGCGTCATCGTGGCGACAAAAACCTAAAAAAAATAGAATGCATGATAACTTTGAAACATTATATCAAATATTCATTTCAAATCTGACCGTTTAGTGGCCAAGTGGTCTAAAATCTATACCGTTGGGTTCCTACCATGGCGTCGCATTGTGTTGTCGCGGGTTAAAGAATTCATTACCCGCCGTCACTGTACAAGAAACATTTTCCGTCTAAGATGATGGTAGTAGTTGGTAGTAGACATTGTCATTTTATTCGTAACCCAGAATCCTTGTCTTTCTTAAAGCGAAGTTTAATGCCAAATCACATTTTTAAATAATATTTACTACGAATCGGTTTACATTATAAACTCGTAAACTAAAAAATATTCTCTGAATTAATTGAAGTTTTTTTACCGTTTCACTAAAAATAAATAAAAACCCCTTTTGCGCCTGAAATCGTAACTTTTAGATTCCGTTTGCCAAGCGATTTTGATTTCTATTTTCAATGTTCACGGCGATATAAGGCACATTAAGAACCCATACATTTTTGGCTTGTGGCTTCCTTTTAAATGATAAAAAAGTTAGAAAAGCACAAGATGGTAAACAAGCTATAATGGCGCCGCAAAGTTAGTAATTTTGAGTATCTAGCATAACTTTATTATTTTAGTATGTTTTTGGAACAATGCAAATTGTCATTATATGAAAAAATTGTCAAAAAACTTTATTGCGCGATTCAACCTGGGGGTTGTTTTTGATACTTACTGCAATCTACATGTATAAAAAAATTTAGGTTTCGTTTGTGTGCGTTCGCAAATCTCGGAAAGTAATCGACAGATTGATTCAACATTTTTACAGAACATTGCGTTTTAGCAGAAGAGTTTTTATATTAATAATTGTAAGCTATGGCGTTATGAAATTTGTATATATCAATCTGTGTATCAAAAATCGCCTTGGTGTTGAAAAAATTTAAAGTTTTTAAAGTAAACCCTGAATACATCACAAAACTAAAGTTAATTTGGCATATTAATATCCATTAAACACAGAAAGCGTAAAATTTTTGCAGGATACATTTTTGAAAGTCTCCATGAAATCTAAAATTAAAGAAAAAAAACCGTTTTGAAAATCGTTACTTCAATATTTTTTATCACACTAAAACACAAGTTAAATAGTTATGATAATCACCTGATTTCCTAGATTCTATCATAAAGATTCAGAAAAACACAGTAGTTACAGTTGAATTATCACGATGACGTGCACACGTCAACCCGCAGAGAGATCCAAACTCGACAGACATAAAATTACTCGTTCGCGTTTTGAGGTAGTGAGTATTTGCGATTGTGCCATATGTCGCAAGACGCTAAAATGTTTTTTTTTAATTCTTAAAAGATTAAACATTTAAGTACCCAATTATAAAAAAATGAAATCCAGAAAGAAACCATGAGTTTTATAATGAAGTTACGCTAGATACCTCAAATTATTAACTGTGCTCCGC
Source organism: Glyphotaelius pellucidus (assembly GCA_936435175.1). NCBI lineage: Eukaryota > Metazoa > Arthropoda > Insecta > Trichoptera > Limnephilidae > Glyphotaelius > Glyphotaelius pellucidus. The sequence continues at coordinate 33,315,601 of OW386537.1, read as the reverse complement.
CGGGAACTTTAGCTGTACGTGGGTCTGCTTTGACCACAAGCTTAAGACTTTTAACATAAAAAATATATATTTTTCCCCTTTATTTTGTATGAAAAAAGGTATGTAATATTATTATTTACCTCGATTCAACAGCTGTATTTATAAAAGCAAGAAGCAGATCGTTAAAAATATAAATTTCCCTAACAATATTGGATAAATTCACATTTTCCTTCCATCTCTCGAATGCGTACAACAATTCAACATATGCGCGTTGATGCGTGGTGTTCGCTAATTAATTCCACTCTACGCATAATTTCCGAGATAACATCTACACGGGCCGTTCTCACGAACGTGGAAATTCTTCTTTATCTCGTTTCCAAGTGTTGCGATCTGGCCAAGGGGGGCGCACACCGGTAGTGCGAGTACGGCAGCAGTACGGGTTGTGTGGCACATGGGCGGCTGTTCACCGTTCCCTGGTAGGTACCTACGCGAGGCGGTAAGGGAATCTCAAGAGCGGATTCCGGCCCGGGCGGGATTTATGTAATGTCTGCGGGAGACAGTGAGAGGCGGTCCATCCGTGTGCTGCCCCCTTTATCCCGCCAGCCAGGGACGGTACCTACACTCGATTATAAAACTTGGAAATCTAAATTTAAATTATTTCGTTCCTGGATATAATGTCATTTGAATGAAAATTTGTTCGACTATCCAGAATATTTTGAGAATTGAGAAATATGTTAGTACGTGACTTCATCGAAAGTATCTTCTGTCTTGTTCGTTTTCAAACAAGACGCGTGAGAAGGAAGAGGATTAACGTCGGTGACATCCATACGAGCTCTCGCTGGTACTAGTTAAAATTTATTTGATGAAAGTGTAAAACCCATTTTTTTAAAGATATCTATGATGATTATTTATATCAAATATAACTTAACTTAAGTAGAGTATTATGCTGCCCTGAAGAAGCTACGGTTGTAGCGAAACCCGATCGGCATAAAGTATACAAGATAAAAGTGCTGTTTACGAAGTTACTGTTTTATTTTTAACTAAAACTTAACTCGTCGTTAAGATATAATTTTAAAGTGATGTGTCTAGTTCACACGCGGTAGAAGTGAAACCGTCAGAAAACTAGGCTTCGAGAGAATGAGGTGAATGCATCAGGAGGGTAGGGTTTATTTATTATAATATTGTTACCAAGTTTAAAAACTATTTTATATTTTATTCTACGAAGCACCGCACAAAGAAGAGGCCGATAGACTACGAAGCACCGCACAAAGAGGACACTGATTAGTCTATTTCATTCTTTCACAGGCTAAATCCTATAGATGAATGTGTTTGTCTCTTTTTAGTGTCGCTCGTTTCCGTTCCGAGTTTCAAATCACAACGGTGCTAAAGAATTTTTCACTTCAAAAAACCTGAAAGCTTGTTGTACCATCATGAACAAAAAGCAGTAACTTCATTTCAAACCATATTATTTTATTAACCCCCGACGCAAGGAGCGGTGTTATAAGTTTGAAGTGTGTGTGTCTGTCTGTCTGTGGCATCGTAGCTCCTAAACGAATGGACCGATTGTGATGCAGTTTTTTTTTGTTTGAAAGCTGACGTAATAGAGATGGTTCTTAGCTACAATTCATGAAAATCCGTTCAGACGTTTCAAGGTTATCAGCCTTTTTTTGTGTCGGGGGTTTCTTAAAATTTTGTAAATTTTACTTATATTTGTCAGACATGATTTGAGGTTATCACGACCATGAATTATTATCGTGATTTATTTTTGGGCTATTATGCCGTGTTCCACACCTCCTTTTTTCAGCATTGCAGTGTCCGTCATCAGGGCAGATGTTTAATCATTACACATCTGACCTGCATAACCCAAAAATAAATCACGAAAACATACTTTATTTTTTGATATTACCACATCCTGTACTTAAGTAATACAAGAGCCAGTTCTCCTAATTGGTATAGAAATATTTAAAAAAATATATATATTTCACCAATTCTTCAAGCCATTGTACGTATTATTGTAATAATATTATAAATAATAATAAAAAAATCCAATTTTGTATTTTGGCTCCCGTCACGGTTATTGGGGTATTGTCCGTCGCTCAGTCCCTACATCCAGTATTTTCAAACCGAATATCAAATCAAAATTACGTAAAGCACCATCTCGACAAACAGTTCATAAATCCAGTAGAGTGGTTAATATTATGTGTGGGATATCAATCACAGCGATACTATTCCAGCCCTGGACCTGGCAGCACTGAAGTACTGTAGTGTCGGCCTCATGTCCGTCTAGCACCGGCATGGCACAGCCACGGCACCAGAGCGGCACCACCACCACGGCACGGCACCGGCACCGGCTAGGGGCAGAATGCCGCCGAGGATTCTCCTCAGCTATTTCCAATATAGCGGAGGACGGTGTAATGTCTAATGTATGCTAATTCTCCCCCCGAGACGAAGCCTTAAACCTGTGAATTATTGATGAAGATGATCATACGCTTTACGTCTTCTGTGTTTACTGACAATATCTATTTATCTCATGAGAAAATAACAGTGAATTCTATTGAAATAAGGCTCTTTGTCTATTTCTGTGTAAATGGTAATTTTAAAGAGTGTCGGGAAAATACATTACGCGAAAATGGATGGAAGAAGAAGTCGAGTACGTCTCAAGACGAAATGGCAATACGAAGTCAATCGACAAGTGCGACAATGTTTAAATTTGAAAGGAGCAAGGGATGTGTGGCAAAATAAAGATTTGTGGCGTTCCATTTACTGTATAAATCACAGAAAATAACGTTATGAATCGAAGGTTAATAAAATGTGTTTTATTCACAGGTACAATCAATGTTCCTGATAGTGGCAAATTATTTTATACGGTCCATCAATTGCAAGAATCAACATCGCACCGGAACGGCTATTTAAAAAAATATTTTTATGTAAAAAAAAGAGTTTTATTTTTTATTTTTTTTATATATATTACCTTACAAAATGATGCTTTGTCTGTCCAACTGAAAAAGTTTCCCGTTTCAGGACAGTCAAATTGCACTATTAACTCATAATATTCTTAATAAAGGAATGGTTTCTTCATATCCTTGAAAGTATCGCAAGGATGTGATTCTTACTAGGTCATTTTGGAGAACATTAATGGTTGCATTTGGATAAAGGAATGGTTTATTTCAAGAGATCGCAAGGATGAGATGCTTTCAAGGTCATTTTGGAGAACATTATAATTGCATAATTAAAATTATAGCATGCACTATAATTTTTAAATATTTACTAATTACTAGAAATTACACATTTATAAACCAAAATATCTGACAATGACATATGAATTCCCAATGTATTTATGACTATTCAATTGATATAGAGAATAAACCAGTTTAAGAAGACTTGTCTGATAGGCAAATTTTAATAGGCAACCTTGAGAACTCAGATTTTGAAAGTTGTTTATTATATTCACGCCAATAAATTTTTGCACTGCATCGAGTATCGAACGCGCCACCTTCCTGTAAAAATTAAATGCGTAGACTGATAATCCACGATGTGAGTCATGCTGTACCATTCAAAATATCTCATCTAACACATCCATAAAAATACAAAAAAAATTGCTCTGGATTTTCTAACAGTATTCCATTTTCACCATAATCATAAAAATGCGTTTTCTTATTTTTCACACTAAAACTTGGCAGCGGAACAACTAGGCATAAAATTCACTATTCGCTCGCATATAAATTTCAATCATAAAGCCGATTCTCATTCCGATAGTGCAGAACTGAAGAGTTATATAAACTGTGGTGGGGTTACGGAGGGTGAAAGGGGAGGGGGAGGAGAAGAGAACAAAGTTATAGGAATTATGGATGTTGCAAACTTTAATCTCCGATTAACTCGCGGGACCGAGTTACAAGGATTGAGGATGCGAGCAGTTTCGATTGGAGCACGACTTCCCATCTTCAGGCAGCTGTAAACGATGATAAGGAGCTACTCAATGTTGGAAAGTTGTTCAGGACTGCGTTGAATATTCAATCGTTAGAAGGTTACATATATCACATTAAAAATAACATTTTAATAATTATTTTACTTATTGAAAGATGAATATTTTTTTTAACTGACCTACAAAAAATAACACGACTCTGCAAAATAGACACAATCAAAAGGATTTTTTTTTAATACTCGATTATTTGGGTTCGCTGTGAACTCGCGTCTTGAAGAGACCTATCTTGTAACGCGTACTTTTGGAACGTATTCGGCATTCACCGGTTCCGAAGGAATTAATGGCGGTAGTTCTTTAGAGCACATTTCATTTTAATACCAGGAAAAAAACCACAGCATTTACATCTCCCGCCAATGTTTTAAAGTTTCGTCCGTCAACAAACTTGCCAATGGTCATGCCGATCGGGAGAGATATCGACACATTTAGAGTTAGTGAAGCTGTCTTTAAAAGGCACCTTCTATTTATACCTTTTTTTGAAATAGGCAATTCACCCCAAAAATAGTGCTTTTGTATACCTTTATTATTTTATATATTTAACGTAATACTTTTATTTTAAAAACGAATTAAAATATATCGTTTTGTAATGTTTTTGAAACAATAAAAAATAAATTGAAATTGAAATTGAAAAAACACAAAGGAATTCATCACATCATTTACCGTTTTTGCTAAGTATTGATCAGCTATATTTTCAAAATAGAAGAGTTACGATTTAAATAAAGCTTATATTTAATCAACCGTCGAAAAAACCACGCACTTTTTTGATTGGGACAATTGTGCATCATTTTTAGTATATTTAATCAGTTGTCGACATCGATGAGCAATCGCTGAACTTTTTTAACACCGGAACATCGATGTTATTGGCGCCAGGCGGCGTTGGCACTTTTAGGTTTATTCGTTAATGCTAATGTAGGGAAGGCTTTTAGGATTACGCGACACCACTGGGAGGCATTTGCATGTGATTCATATTCAGGGAGTATTCCATATTGATTTTAAATCTGTTTTAGACAGATGTTTCTATTTTAAAGTATAATCGTGTGTTTATTGTTCCGTCAAAAGTTTTTTGAATTTGATTTTGATAAGGTTTATTAAACTAACATTTGCACAAACAAAATTTAACGTGTCCAAAAGGATGTGTCCCGTTTGGCCAAAAGTTTTCCGTGGATTATTAATTTATTTTATTTATTTATAGCTTCTTCACAAGTTTATTCATTTAAGCATGTAATTATTAACCCCACTAGGGTTCGCCTGTATCGGGGTTAATAATTTTACAAGTTATTCAAAATAACACATAATTATTGGTCATAAACAAACAGTTGAAAAAGCAAAAAACTAAAATTAAAATTTTTAACCTTACTTGGACGTAGGTTAACAATTTTATAAAAATACACAAAATAATACAAGTATTGAAAGATAATATTGTTACAATAATATTTCTCGCAGAATATAGGCCTCTACTAAGCTGTAGGAACTAATATTTTAAATGTAAACAAGTAGGGTGACCATGTTTTGAAATCAGCTTTGAAATAATATTTTTTTTTGTAAGCTATTTACTATCTTTAATATTTAAATTGTTACTAAAAAAATTTTTTTTGCAAGGCATTAAATTAATATTTAAATCCGGTTCCGTACTTTTATCCAAAACAAAGCTTTTTATGTTTTTCTAAACGGTTAATTAATTAATATGTAATAGTAAGTTAAGTAGAAAATTAAAATGAATGTGAAAATTAATATGTTAAGAGTATATTAATAATAAATAGTTAATATGATATTAATTTAGAAATGACAAAGTAGAAAAAATAGATTGGCAATCCTCGGCTAACACACATAATTTAACAATCTTTTTAAAAGTGCTCGAGGAATTTGATGACTTAATATGTTCTGGAAGACTGTTAAATATGAGTGGAGCCTGATAAAAGTAATTTCTTTGACCAAAAGAAGATTTAGTTTGAATTGCCACAAAGTTCAGACCAGAGCCAATTCTAGTATTACGAATTTGCTGAGTTCTTTCTGCAATATTAATATTATTAAAAAATCTACAAAGCGTTTGTGTAATATACAGCTGTTTTACATTATAGAGTAAATGAGTTGGATATCTAAATTTTTCTTGAAAATAACTTTAACAATCAGTTTTTGGGCAATGTTAAGTGGTTCCATATAAGTTTTTTGGCAGGATCCCCAGCACACTATATTATAAGAAAGTAGAGACTGGATTATTGTAAAATAAACCGTTTTTAATTTTTCTTTGTCTAGTATATGTCTAAGTTCTTTAAAGATATAGGTAAGTCTTCTAGTATTATTTACCAACATATTGATATGATCGTTCCATCTCAAAAATTTATCTATTTTTATGCCAAGGTATTTAATGTTGTCTACATTTTCTAAAGAAATGCAGTTGCATGTTTGCAAACAATTATGTATAATTAAAGTATGAGTGGCAGAAGGCTGACTTTTAGATGAAATGCTAAAAGTTATATATTTGGTTTTATGAGTGTTCAAAGTTAAAATACTGTTATTTAACCAACTATATACCACTCTTAAACCTGTATTACATTTTTTAAAAGTTTCATCGCAAGTTTTACCCTCAAATATTAAGGCAGTGTCATCTGCAAAACTAACAATGTTACCAGGAATATTCAGACTACATAAATCATTTATATAAATTAGAAACAATATTGGCCCAAGCACACTACCTTGTGGGACTCCAAAGGAGATTGATTTACCATTACTTAACATTTTATTTATCTCTAAAATTAAGTCTAATAAATTCATCCTAGCCTAGCAAATGCTAATGTGTAAATTTTTGATTAATTTTAATTCTCATTCCGATAGGGCAGAATTGAATTCGGTCTGTTGCGTATATAATCTATGTACATAAAAATCAATGTATGTTTCTATGTATGTGAGATGTCTACGCATTGCTATAGGAAATGTTAAATAGGAAATGTTTGGAACTTTCTAAATACCTTCTTTCCACTCTCGCGAAGGTTTCTGGATTACAGCCTCATGACAAAACATCTGAAAAGTTTTTTTAATCGTTACAAAAACTCTTTAAATTAATGAATACCAAAATCGAATACTTTTAATTATTTAATCGAATCACCCATGGTACTAACCAAAATCGAATACTTTGAATCTAATTAAAAAAATAATTTATTTTAAATAGGCACCTACTCGTACATTAGGAACAAAATTATTATACAAAAATGAATGTTTGTAATATGCGAAAAATGAAAATTTGTAAAAAATAATTGCAATAGGTGGCACGCGAACTGCTGCGAAAATCTGGATATACCGGGACTGAATACATTGAACGCGGGAGTGGGGAGGGGATCGCGGGATAGGGGTTCGTTGGAGAGGGGAGAGGAAAGGCGGAAGGTGGTGGGGGAGCGGGTGATGGGAAGGAGACATGGGAGGGGAACGGGACGAATGGGAAAAGACACGCAGGGAGAAACAATTTCTTTATTATTATTATAAGTGGGTCGTATTAGCCTGAATACGACCCAACACGGTTTCATTGGTGGTAAATATAAATCCACAAATCTTTTAACTTTCACAGAGTACCTCCGCAGGATAATTTGGATAACAGAATACAAGTGGACACGTTATACCGACTACTGAAAGGCGTTTGATACGGTCGATCACTCAACCTTGTTGAGCAATATTTCAAAGATTGGTATTCACGGCAATATTTATCGTTGGCTCTTCTTATATCTCCAACCGTAGTCAAATAGTAGTTGGTTGCTGGATTTAAATCCGATTCTGTTGCGTTACATCGGGAGTTCCTCAAAGCAGCAATGATGTTGGCAACTGTGTTTTAAATTTGTTTTAAATTCGCAGATGACATGAAAATCTTTCAACATATAAACTCAATCGAGAACTGTCAGAAGCTGCAAGATGATTTGCAACGTTGAAACACCTATTGTAATGCCCATTGTCTGGAAATAAATATATCTAAGTGCTTCGTCGTGCGCTTTACCAGAAATAACACATGTTTCTACGAATACTCAATTAATCATCAACCGTTATCTATAAAATCAGAAATTAAGGACCTTGGGGTTACACTTGATAGTAAACCGAATTTTAATAACATATCGACCACATAGTCACTAACGCATCTTCTATGCTTGGTTTCATAATTGGATTACTATTTTCAAAATACTGTATTTGTCATACGTTCGTAGGATCCTTGAATACGCGTATCAAGTGCTGAACCCAGGCTACGCAGTACATAAAAATAGATTTGAAAGTGTTCAAAAAGATTTTTAATATACCTTAACTTCCGCTCTTTTTGATCTCTTATTAGTAATGAAGACTCTGCAAAGTTCTTCAATATATAGACGTTAAATTGCCGAAGAAATATAGTAGATTTGATAATATTATTAAAAATTACACATAACTTAATCGATAGTCCTGATCTTCTTCAACGCTTATAATTACATGTTCCAAATCGCAACAGCTGACAGTCGCTTACTTAATCTCCCTCTTTACAAGACCAACTCCAAACAGAACTCATTTATCTACAGATCCACACATTCATTTAACTTAAATTATTACCAAATTGACATTTTTAACTTGACTTTACATGACAAAAAACGAAAACTCACTAAGTAACATGACTCAAGCTAGAAAGTTCAATTCCTATATATTCCCCCCCTTTCCCTCTTAATCCTAATCCTAAGTCCCTCCTCTCCATTCAACCCCTCACCCACTCAAATATTGTAAATAAAAAATAATTAATTAAGAAAACACCCTTATAATGTCATACTTTATCTTTCACTATAATCAGTAGATAGTTCGAAATCGGTATAATTTAACTATCTTATTATTGCATTATTATGTAATCTCAGATTTGCTGTCAACTTTCCCTAAAATAAAATAAAATTAGTGACATCGCAACGCATGCCGGGAACTCGCTAGTACACAATATTTTAAAATGAAAAAGTAATAAACATTTTATAGTGTAAAATTTGGTGTTTAGTTGCAATAACCAGTAGTTGTTAAAACTTTATTTAATTCTTTCATTAGAATAATGCACATATGTACAAGCTAAATAAAATGTCATTTTTAAGATTTAAGTTCTCATCAAACCGGGCTTAGATACGAATGTTAAATTCGAAATCATTTGAATACGAGAAAGTTCCATCGCTTTTTTTCTAAAAGGTAAAAAAGGTAACCATGCAAAAGGGAATTCGGATAAGCACAAATCAAAAGCACACTCGTGTTTACAATATTTCTTCTCTAACAATGTAATTTTCAAGTCAAAGCCGTTGGAAGGAATTTTCCTCTTTTTTAAAATGTGAATTGAGTGACATTCTGAATGAGACGTACAGTGAAAGGGAAGAGAAGGGAAGGCAGAGGGAAACGGGAAAATACAGGGGAAATAAAGGGAAGAGACGTGACAAAATAAAGAATAGAACAGAACAGTAAGACGAAACGCGGGGCAAACAAATGAGAATTTGATCTGAAAAACGTGATTTTATAGGGAAATGTTCCAGACACGTAAAAACAGATTTAAAACGAGTGGAATGGAATGAGTGATTGCTTTCAACACAATGAAGTTAAGGTCGTAATATTCTTTGCAAATTAGAAAAGCGAAGAAAACACTTTCACAACAGTTGAAAATTATTAATTAGTTTGGCCACGAAGACTTGAAAAATTTTTCACTTTAAAATTAAAACCATTTTTGCTTCCTCTTTTGGTGTTGATGTTTATATTGTTTTCTCTCCCATCTATAATATAATCTTTTTACTTGTCATTCGTTGCTGTGATTCTTATATATATATTTTTTAATTTCAAATAAACTGAAACATAACAAAAAATATTACAGTATCATCCGGAGTCGGAATGACACCAACAATAATAAATTACTCAAATTAACAATCCATAATAGTTATGATAAAATTACATAACTTTTATTCTCAATAAATAAAGCCCAGTAGGAAAAGTTCTTAGTAAGGAAACACTAATTTGCGTCTTGTTAGAAGAGTAAGCTTCTCCGATGGCGGCTCTCAACTTCAACTGTTGAAATCCAAAGCTCCCGTGAGCAAAGATTAAGCCAACTAGCCAACTTTTACATCAATACACAATCAGACGATTCCAACATCTGAGTAAAAAGCTCCAACCATTTCCAAAGATATTATCCAAAGCCAAGTCAAATAATTTAATTTTTTGCTTAGTGTTAGCTTGATGCTTTTGTTTGTGCATGGTTAGAGTATGGATGGAGAAAATGTTTTCATTAGGTTGACATTTAATCCACGTGTTCCGCGTGGTTGGACAGAACCTGCCATGTTTATGGTAATTTTTCAAAAAGCAATGCGCTTAAAAGATTAAGCTGTCATTAAGTACTTGTTTTGCAGATTTACAATCCTCTCGCAATTTGTAAAATATGAGGGAAGTTTTTGAAACTATAAAAATCATTTGAAACTTTTTAAAGATAATAATATTATCATTTTGTTTTCAGCAGATTGAACAACGTACTAGCCTTTTTAATAATATTAATTTTTCTCTATGTATCTACCTACATATCAGTGGCGGTTCGTAACTTTTCAGTGAGCTAGAGTATTCATATTAAAAAATACGTCGTTATTAACCTTATTTTTTTTTGTCAAAATTTCAATTTTTCGTGTGAAGATCTTTCAGTTTGTGTGTGCGGCGCATCTCCAAACTGAAAAAATCTTCATACAAAAAAATTAATTTTTTTTTCACTTTGTGTGTGCGGCGCATCCGCAAACTGAAAGATTCTTCATACAAAAGAAAAAAATCTTCATACAAAAAAATGAAATTTTGGAAACAAAAAAATTCATCTTCTCCTACAACAATATCAATAATGTCGTATTTTTCAATCTTAGCACGTAAGCTCACTGAAAACTCATGGACCGCCACTGCTACATATATCATATTTTATTTTAAAATCATTAATATTGTGCCGTAATTTTTTTATTTAACATTATAATATGTTACAATGTTAAAAAGTACAGGTTATTTGGTTTTTTACTAAGAACGCGGCGTACTAGTGGAAATATATTACTTTAATTAGCTACTTGAATTTACCCTTGTATTATGAACCAACTTAATACATTATTAAAAAATTATTAATTTTCTAGTGACTCACTTGAAGTTCATGAATGCTTCGTTCTGCTCGAATATGATGACATTTTTATGTCGTTGGCCAGACAAGTGCAATCATAGAGGCGCCACCAAAATAATATACATTAGAATTCACTACTTTCTACAGAAATAACTATCTGCAACTTGAACACATCAACGAATTCTAAAGAAAATGAATAGACTACCAAGCTAGTTTCTTCTCCAAATAAGTAGACGATAATACCTACCATTCCAATCCAAGAACAAATATTTATTTTTATTCCTCTTCGTTCCAAAGCATTTCGCGGGAATGATAAATTGCAAAAATGGGTACAAAAACATTGTTCTGAAATGGATATTTTAAACATGACAATGCAAGTGCGCGAAGAAAATTTCGACCAAAAGTTTGCAACGTTTATAGTTATTGAAGCTTCTTATCACCACAAAAATTCTATCACATTATACGAACATTATTTTTTTACTAGGTACCGTATCTCAAAGGATTATTTCCTGAATCTGTGCCCGTACTTAGAAGTAGATTATGTTTCACGTATTACCAGTAGGCACAAGAAACGATTAAAAATTATCAATGGATTTTGGTCTATTAAAGAATTTCATTCTTTGGTTGATGACGACATTATTTCCCGCGGAATACTTTTTACCGGTTCCGTGACAACTCAGAATTATGCTATTTCAACACCCTTTTAAAAATCATTAAAAGTTATGAAAAAAATTGAAAAGTACGCTGTAACCTAACCTAACGTAACCTATTTAACCATTTTTTTCCCTCACTTTTAAACCTTTCAAGGGATGTACTGAAGTTGTATGATTATGGGTTGTCCGTCACCTTTTTTACCGTGATATTATAATATATCCAAAGTTTGGGAATGCGATTACATATTAGGTATGTTATCGCATTCCCAAACTTTGGTTATGTTTCACTATTCTGACATACACTTTTTTTAATATAATCAATATATTAATAATAGAAGGTAAACATTATTTGTGTTTGAATAGAGATATATATAGAATGTGCATCAGAGAGATTTTAAAATGTCAAATTCACACATACTACTACAGAGAGATGAATACTGATATTTTGTGGACATAATATCATAACTTATTAACATGCATTGATGCCCGTATGTAGAATTTAATCCAGCAGATAACTAATTTCTTAGATATCTCTAAAAATAGAATCAAATCATTACAATTTAGTAAATAATCTCCCACAAAAGACATTTACTGATTCGAGTTATTTATGCGGAATATACGGTTACCAATTTCCGTGTAAACCAAGATCATTGGAAGAGACGGTTAATGATTGGGAGAGTATCTGATTGCGTCATTACACGCAAGAGTCTTTGGAAATATATGTTACATGAACACAATTTGGGTTAATAGCTTACGCGTATCTTGCCTTTTGGGTAGCAATTAATTTCTAAAGTAATTAAATTTTCAACGGCGGTTTTCGGAGTTTTTTTCTTGAGAAAGTGCGTAAGTTTTCAAATCCAGTTTCATTCGTATTAAATTTTTTTTATGTACCTAAAAATAAAATAAATAGGCATTTCAAGCAACCGCCTTCTTGCTCTTTTCAAGTATAATTCGAGTATAAGAAAACTTTAAATCGATTTTCTCGCAAATAAATTCATTAAATAAGTCGTGAACATTATAACTCAAAATTAAATTGACTGATCTTTTTGAAATTTTGTACACTATTTCAATACATAAATCAACAGGTAGTGAACGAGAGATTTTTTTATTTTACCATTTTTTGTCCACTTATAATAACAAAAACACCCAAAATTTTAGCAAAAATCGCATCTTTGACTTCAACATGCTGCAAAAAAAAAAAAAATAAACGCTTCGTCACTACCTGAGAAAACATATAACCTTCTAAATCCATTTAATTTTTTTTATTTTAAATGATTCATTAACAAGTTATAATGTTCACCGCATAACACCTTTTTTTCGAGAAGCCTCCGAAGATTCGCTCTCGCGGACTTATTTATTATAACGTGTATATAAAAGAAATAAGCCAACATTATTCATATCTCCGAAAAAAAATTATGAAAATATGCCTTTTTTTCGCCTTTAAAACCTTACCCCCCCTTAAGGGAAGGGACGTACTTCATTCAGTGATTCCTGAAATCATTTTTAGTAAAAAAACGTTATTGAAATTTTGGTCCCCGGTGATTTTTATGCATTTTTTTTTCCAACTAAAAACGTTAAAAAATCAGTTGATATTGGACAGTTGGGGTCAAGGTGAAGGGTTGGGCGGATACTCGGCTGAGTGACTCTGACCAGTTACAACTTGTTGCAGAATTTTCCTTTGTTTGTTAAAAAAAAAATACATCGTTTACATATTTACTCCAAATATTACCACGTCATCTTAAAATAATTCAATTACGTACAAAAAAATATTATTTAAAAATTAGAAAAGTTTTTTTTTTAGTGTGTTTAAGTGTTGTAAATTTTCATTTTAGGAGGAATGTATGTGTACCACCACCCCGGGAACAATTAATTGAATAACAAACACCTCTGACATAGGTCATCTCAAGTAGTTTGCTATGTTTATGACTAAGGGTGCCAGGGTTCATGGGGTTTGTCCAGGTCTTGGCGGCGGATGCGTCCGCCCACCCACTGCATGGTGGATGGATCGGGAGAGACCGGTTGAGGAAGACTCTTTGTTGTCTCCAGCCGGACCCTGTTGAATCAACGCCTAGCTGACGTCCAGCTTCCCACCTACCCCTCTCACCCGTTTCCCTTTTAGGACTCCCTTAAAATACCCTCCACACGGCATCCACAAAGAGAGAAATTATTTCCCTCAGGACCTCCCATGTGGAGCTTATGTAAAAATATGTGTCTAGGTAGGTACTCATTCAAAATGCATTTCGTGAATTTTCTAAATTGATTCACGAAATTGGAAGAATTTTAAGTTCAATAAGAAAAAGGGAGTTTTGACTCTTGAAAAGAGCCGGGTAGTAACTAGTTACTTGTAACCACTAGTTAGGTACTACTACTTTCCTTTTGTATGAAGATGTGCTTTTAGAACTCAACGCAATCTCAAAAGCTTCGATTTAACTAATAATTATTAATTAAATGTCAGTTAAATATTAATACGCGTATCCGCACTACGTTACGCAAACTTGTTCAATTTCCTTAACAAATTAATAACTGCTACGGATGCGTTCCACAACTTATTGCCAAGTTGTTAAACCAGCGTCAGGTAGTATTAATAATAGTCTACATCTAAATTTAATGCTACTGAAACTTACATACAGCTTCCATCATATTTTATTATTTACCGACAACAATTTTATAGTATAAGGGGTATCTATAAAATGCCAGAAAACGTTTGCTTTATATGTGAATACCGCAAAAGAGTCCTAACTGCTCCCATTCGCCTGGAGCCAGTGTGAAATGGCATCATTTTTATGTGAGACAATAGGGGTACCAACCTTGCTTTTAATATTAGGGGGACCTACATACTTAGCTGCGTACAGTGTACATTGATGTTAAATGGCGGAAAATGACAGAAAACGTTTGCTTTTTATGTGAATACCGCAAAAGAGTTCTAACTGCTCCCAATCGCCTGGAGCCAGTGAGACATGGCATCATTTTTTTGTGAGACAGTAGGAGTATCTACCTTATTTTTAATATTAGGGGTACCTACCTACTCAGCTGCGTACAGTGTACGTTGATGTTAAATGGAAGAAAATGCCAGAAAACGTTTGTTTTTATGTGAATGCCGCAAAAGAGTCCGAACTGCTCCCAACCGCCTGGAGCCAGTAAAATATGGCATCATTTTTATGTGAGATAATAGGGGTAGGTACCTACCTTACTTTTAATATTAGGGGTGCCTATCTACTCAGATGCGTACAGTGTACATTGATTTTAAATGGCAGAAAATGCCAAAAAACCTTTATTTTTTATGTGAATACCGCAAAAGAGTTCCAACTGTTCCCAACCATCTGGAGCCCGCTAGATTATGGCATCCCCAATCGGCGAATGTTGTGAGACTGATGGTAAGTGAAGAGGGGAAGCAGAAGGGGAAAATGAAGGGGAAAACACGGATATAGCCATTTCAGGCAACGTATCAATTCTGACACTTCCGTGGTCTGGTGATACTGAGAGTATTTTCCACTCGCGAACGTGCCGCAAATATACCTTACTTGTATTTTTTATATTGTTTGTTTTTCTGGCTAAGGCAATCCCAACGAGATACAGAGCTCATATATTTTTTTTTAATTTGTGAAAACACAAAATAAATAAAATAAAAATTTATTTGCGCATGCCGTGATTTGAACTCGTGACTTCCGGATCGCTAGACGAGAGCCTTGTCCCTCAACCACGGAGACCGTTATTAAAGAGGAAAAATATTTTTGCAAAATAGTTCACTTATTAACGTTTTCTAAAAAAAATTGTTTTTGTGTTCATGCTTTCTAAATGCTGCAAAAAATAACCATTTAAATTGGTTTTTCTTGTTTAACATTTCAGCATAGCACCTTAATTATTTAAATCCACGTAAAACGCAAAACAGTATTATAATTGTAAACCTTCAGGCAGCTTTACATTCAAAGCGAGAAAATTGTTTTTGGCTTCCCATTTAATTAGATTTGCTTAACTATTGAGACGGATAATCGAAAAGCTCGGAATTAAATCAAACTTACAGAGTGCACCACAAGTATGCACTAAAGGGTAGAGGTCGGCCAGGTAAAGTTTCACTGTTCGCGGTGAAGGTATCGCTTCTGGGAACATTCCTGGAAATGCCACATTTCTTCAAATTCCTGGAAATTTGGAGCACCTAAACGCTTTCTATAGGAACTAATAATTTTAGGAGGGTTTGAATGAAAACAAGAGGAAATTGTATTTTCAGATATAGCTTTCAAATTGGTTTTCATGTGACAAATTTTTGAAGTGAAAATTTTTTAGCACCGTTGTGATTTGAAACTCGGTGAAACGGAAACGACACCAAAAAGTGACAAACATATACATCTACAGGATTTAACCTGCGAGAGAGTGCGATTGAATGAAAACTTACCGCATTGGTCGCTGTGATTGTGAGCTCATTTTTCATTTTTGGTTGAGATTGTTTGTGTATTGTGAAGGTTTTACTTCTATCGCGTATGAACTGCACTCGATTTTGTTTTTACCTATAATTATCGATACGTAACTTCAAAACAACAGTATTATTTCATTTTTAATAAAAAGAACAAACTTTTTAACCTGTCAGGCTAATTTGTTCGCTTTTAGGAACAATTCAAATAGGTCTCTTAGAAATCGTTGTGTCTCTCTTTCTTTCATAGTGAGAAATATGATATAAACGGTGCTAGAAAGAAAAAATACCCCGCTTTATATTCAAATCTAAAAATTAACCACAAAATTAGTAAAAGGTACATTTTATGAAACCAAAGTTTTTGATTGCAATTTGAAAAAAATTGAAACTTTGAGAATTTTGTTTTAACTATTTTTACAAAGAACGACAAAAAAGAAGGTAACAATAACGTTTATAAAACATCTGTCTAAAAAGTTTTTTAATTTTTTTTTCAGTAATTTTAGTTAGAAAAAAACCTAAGTTGAGCCATTCTTAAAACATTTTTATTTTTATATTTCAAAATTTTTATAGTTTTTGGTTATGTTCAGAAATATTCCATTTATTTGATTTTATTGCTAAGCGGAAACATTTTGAAACTCTGGCAAAATATGGCCGAGGCCCGGGCGTTAAGCTAGCTAATTAATTAAAAAATCTAATTATTGCAAGATCTAAGATTCGATTCATTCATTCAATCGAAGATTTGAACTCTAATATATAAATCGCAAAACAACAAAATTGCTGCTCTACTATACTAGCATTTATTATTTTTTCTATCGATTTTAACTTTTCCATTGATTTAATATTCGCTAATTACCTTATAACGATAATTTTAATTCAGTCGGCTCTCCGTGATAGTCAAGAAATGTAAAGTAAAAGTAAAATAAATTTTTTCATAATTTATACATAATACTCGTTCGTGTTAAGAATAAACATTTTAGTAACTTAAATAAGCGAGTAAACGATAAAAAAATGCTATGTGAAGGCGCATTCTAATACGGCTATGTGCAAAAAAAAAAAGCCATCACGTGACGTCCGGCAGATGTTAATCATCGTTTCGGAAAGAGCCGACGAGTCACGACGCAGATTGAACGAAGAGTCCGCGTCGTTCCGTTTCCAAGCGAGTGCGGCATCGTCCCGTCTTGCCACGCAAGAGTCGCGTTTCGCGTCAAAAACCTTTTGCTAAAATGTTTTTTACAGGTAATAGTACAATTTAAAAAATGATCGTAGGGAAATAGAAAGCGAGACTGAGCATTATAAATCAGATTTCATGGAAATGTGGATTATAAATTATTTTGGAGTGTATTATTGTGTGTTTTTAACGATTCGAATAAAAATGCGGAAATGAATTTTCCAATGGACGTTGAAACATCCCTCGATATTTAAAATATAACGTAATCACAGGGATAGTACAATTTAAAAAATCATCGTAGGGAAATAGCGAGACTGAGCTTTATAAATCAGATTTCATGGAAATGCGGATTATAAATTATTTTGCAATGTATTATTGTATTTTTCAACGATTCCAATAAAAATACAGAAACGGATTTTCCAATGGACTTTGAAACATCCCTCGATATTTAAAATATAACGTAATCCCGTATTCAAATGTGTCGGCTCCCGAGAGATTTTAGTGTGAATACGGCATGATTAGGTATAAATGAAAGGGGAGTGTTTGCGAATTTTCGACCAGATCAAATGGAAAACTGGAAGCGAAAATGTATAATTTTATATTCCTGAGAACCTCTTTTATAAATTATGAAAATTGTTCGTGAATTCAAAATGGCGGGTTTGCGTTGGAGATTTAACAGATTTGAGGTTTTTAATTACGAGAGAGTACTTAGACCAAGATTTTACGAAGGATTAATAGCAGACAGCAGGTACACCAACCTATTTTTTTTGCTTACATTAAAATCTTTTGCTCATTGTATATATGTTAAGGTACAAGATTGAATTATAAAAAGAAATCAAATATTTTATACTAGACGAATCGCTAATCAGTTAACATAGTATCTCTACTTCATAAATACTGTTCAATAGAATATATTTTGAATGCTTTATTTAAGACATACTTCCAATTGATCACTGATCATTAGTTGCTGATTGTAATAAACTATTAGGAATAAAGGCAAAACCCTGACGATGGCTACATTTAGAGTAACCAACCAAAACCTAGCCTGATTTATCTTGGCCAGGACATTAATTAAAGTCATTATTATTCGGTAACGAAACCAGTCCCCGTTTTCATGAAGTAGAATCTTCACGCATTCTAGCTTAAGGGTATATACCTACTATTATTTTAGTCTCTACGGTCTCTTTAAGTCTATTTTTTTGGCTGTAATACACGGATACGCATACACATTCACATTTTGATACCAGTGCAGTCGATAAAGGCTGAAAAGCTGTGCTACTAGAGATGGGTAAGTACTGCATTTTGCCGGAGGCCTCCGAGACGTGCTTCCTTTTAAAAGTACTCGAGTTATGGAGCAGGTACCGGGAGTCACTCCCAACTCGCGAATGTCTCGGACCAAGACGCACGGGTTCGATCGGAGCCGGACCTCGGAGCCGGAACCCGTAAAAGAACTCGAACGCGCGACCTGCTCCCGACTCACAAAAGGCTCGGGCCGAGACGCACGGGTTTGACCTGAGCCGGCGAACCCGCGACTTGAGTGCGAGTGGCTCGGACCGCCGTGACCGCCGCGCCACCGCACCCGCAAATGGCTCGTACCACCGAGTTCCGGGTCTGGGTGCGAGTACTGGAGTAGTCGATTTGAAAAAAAAGTATTTAGGAGTAGGATCTGCAACCCGAGATCAAGAGCCCACTCCAGCTGAAGTACTACACATCGCTAGTGCCTTCCATCCCGAGAAAAAAAGATATAAATTTTAAGTGCTAGAAATTTTTAATCGAAACACATTTTATCCATGATTGTGAAGGATTGTGTTCGCCCTTATATTCGACTGACCACAACTATGACAGGAATATAAATTGGTAATTTTCAAAAATGCAATTAAAAATAATAATTTCGGTTGTACCTCTCTCTGTGTCTCGGTTCAATGAAGTGTAGAACTTGATTTGCTTTGTATTTATTTCAAAATTGGAACTGATTGTGGGAACATTCAGGCAATCGATAAAAAAATTACCAAGATACCAAAACTTTGACAGATTTCGTAATTTTTCAAGTGTAAAGCAAATATTTTTTTATAAATAATTTCAGATTCTCAAATCCAACAAATATAATATCCCGTGAGTCTGCGCTAGTACTCAATCATACGTAATAGAATAATGCACGCTAATGATCGGTATATACACTAGGTATGCATAAATGTTTAATAGGGATTTTTATTCATTATATTTAGTTCATATTTAAGTGATGGGAATATTATTAGTGTTCTAATTAAAATTAGAATAATGATAATGTGTTAAAGTGAAGAAACGCGTAGATGCATTTTCCTCCATCGGCCTCTCAGATATTGTTATTTGAGGCACGACGTAAACCTCGAGGAGTTATTCGTCCGTGAATTGACGGGGGAATATGAGAAGATATGCTCCTGTTTGCTCGTTGTCTTCAAGTATTTAAATCAGGTCTTGACAAAGGTCCCACGAAGAGTTCGGAGACTGCAGGAATGAGGGTGTCCACAAATTCGGCCATTACGCACTGTTTAATATGCACCGACGGGAGAGTTAAAGAGACGAGGAGGACGCAGGGGGACATTTTGCATAAATAATGGTTCAAATAAAAGATAAATGATGGGGACCCGCGCAGCCTCTGTCCCAGGGAATGACAAGTGTCGTAAATTTGCATTCGGAGGTCTGCAAAAGAGATCGCTCCTTCATCACTGCGCATCCCTAATACTAATACATGCAAGACCGACACGCGTGAATTAATTCAGAGGGGTTTGTCACCTTCGCCATACACAACAGCCGCGGATGAAAACCTACACCAAACCTCGGCCGTAAATAAGAAAAAGGTCGGAATAATTATTTTATTTAGATGTTGCCAAATACCCTCTGTAAGTGCTTAAAATTCACAAATCACAACCCTCTGTTGAATCTTGATATATTTGATAAACCCACTGAAAAAGGTTAAGCATTAACAAAAATGATTGTAGGGTCTGCTCGCAAAAGTAAACAAACAAACATGTGTACATTGTACATCTACAAACCTATACGTACAAACACTGTATACATATAATAGGTGCTACTATTCGATCGATCACAGAAAAGGTTCTTGTTTTTTGTATTAGGTAAAATAAGTAATTGAAAAACGTTTGTCGAAGACTCAATCTATCCGATTTATATTTATTCTCAGTCACAAAGTTTATGAACGATTGAAATTTTAATAATGTTGAGTAATTAACCTGTATTCATATTTTATACAACACGCATACGATCTGGCAGTGATTTGGATAAGGGAAGAATATGTTATATTTTCATGAGCTCATATTATTATGACGTTGCATGTTACGGAGGGTATATGAACAATTACTCTTCATTATAATCTATGATGCTGCGCATTTCCTCATGCGTTACAGTAGAACATAATGGACCGAAAGTGACTTGAGAATATCTGTTGGCAGCGTTATTGCAGGGAGAATAATTCCTACTACTTGCTTTAATGAACTCTTATTTTTCAAATTTGAATTTGATGAAGGGTGATGGGAAGTAAATTGCCAAAGACGAGGTTATGCAAATTTACGTGGAGCAGCGTTAACTTATGCATGTTTTATATGCATCCGAACCCTACCCTTCCATGGCCCTAATTGTAGTATATATAAGAACAACCAACACTGTATTAACGTGAACAGTGAGCTTGTTGGTACAATGTACACTGAAGGTAGATACCGAGCTTAAATCATACAAAGCTACGCGTGTTTGTGTGCAAAATACGTTATTCTGGGTATAATATTATCGTAAATGTACCCTTAGGCATACGCACTCGTAGCCTTAAATGTACCGAATACGCCTCGTAACTGGAACCTAAGTAGAGCATATTTTATTTATTAAAAACAACAATGCCACAATACAAGAAGAAGAAAATGGAATAGAGAAAAAAACAAAGACTTTTTGTCGTGTGTGTGCGTGTATCTGAATTAGGTAATTGCGTGATGGCATTAGGACATACTTACGCGCTTGTCAATAAAAAAGATTACGTAATATTCCTAAAACTTAAAATTTTTGTGATAATAATTGTTGTATCTTCGTATTAACACTCAAAGTAGGTAACTGACCAAGTAGAATTTGTGTGGGGAGTACGGTTTGCCCTAACATAGTATTAATCTCTTCAATGATAATTTTTGTTCCAATCAAAGAAATCATGTGATTGCGATAATTATTTTAACCATTTCGTGTGATATCGCATACAAACCGTATAAAAAAGTTTTCAAAATCGTAGTAAACACTATGTAATGTGTTTTTGGTGACGTTCAGTCAAATGTCAAATGCCCCTACTCCATGGCGCTGTGGAGGCGATTTCAACTCGGCTCAAATGACTGTTGATGGCATTTCATGTTCTTGTGCCGATTGGATTGAGACACTGCGATTATCATTATACACCCACGGCCACAAGCTGTGGACTTTATACAGCTGTTCATAAATTTAAGGCTTTAATATAATACTAATTTAATTTCAAATAATTCCCATAAATTCATTTACTTGCATGCTTTATTTGGGTTAATTGCATTGTTATAATTTTTAGGAGTGCCGGCATTTTTTAGCAATAATCGCTATAAAATCCATTTTTGGAGGGAACGGCATTATTTATTGCGAGTTTTGGCAGATGGGGCGCACACAACACAATATTCGTATTAACCGCAAATTAAGAGCTTCGAAATAGGGAACATAAACAAATCATTTTGAGTTCATTAAGCATTTTTGAACATTTTTTTTGTTTTGTTTTCACTGCATAGAATGGATACGCACAATATCGAATTGAAAAAATTGATTTACTTACTTTAGTTTAGACTAAACTGAGGCAAATAATTTCCCTCGGGGCCTATGTCATTTCTGGGGATGCTGTGTGGAGGGTTTTTTTTTAAAGAAAGGAAGGGGAAGAGAGTTCTGGGAAGGAAAAGGGTTTAACGGGTGGGTAGGAATGTGGGGTTCAGTGTGTCCTGGTCATCCGCCTCCAAGACCTAGACAAACCTCACCCATGAACCCGGGCACCCCTGCTAAATCACCAAACGTAGCGAACCACTTGGGGTGACCTATGGCAGAGGTGTTGTTTATCCAATAAAGGTTCCCGGGGCGGCGGTACCCATTCCCGCCTCCAAAATTGGAATGCAATTTGGGAGGCGGGAATGCAATACTCCAAGGGTAAACATAAAGTGATAGGATAAGTTAAAACAAACATACAGAAATTTATTCACAGCGGTTCTAAAATAGGATAGGACGCCACGCAAGTCCGTCTTGACACAAACTCTTGCTTCATACCCCATATTATAGGAGGCATCCTTGTCACTCCTTTCCCTGTCAACACCCTCAACATGTCCATGCCATTATTATTAATATTAATATTGATCTGGTGTATTTAGATTTAATCGGCCTTGCATTTTTAACAATTTCCTGGTTCGCACAAGATTTTGCAAAGCAATTATATATTTTAAATAAAATATGAAGCGTTCAGTTTGGATGTTTATATAATGTAAATACCACTGAATTTTGAGTAAGAAGACAAGTGTTGTATCTTAGGTTAAGAATAACCTCGACGAATTTAATGATTCATCATGTCTGATTACGTCCAAAAGAATCGATATGAAAATCTAGTCTCCTTCAACGGAAGCAATCTTCCGAACAGGCCTTCCTTTCTTTTACTTTAGTTTAGACTAAATAATATTGCTGTTAAACTCAAAAACAGTTCATTTAAAAACAAGTTCGGCTGTCTAGTTATTCTTACGCCTTTCAGCTATTTCACCTTCTAAAGACATTATCAAACTGTAAAGAAGGCACTTATAGACGATGTATTTGTATTATTTTCATATATACTCGTACCCATATATAATGAAAAACAAATTGAATTAATTTTGATTACACATGCCCATTACCATTACCATTGTTAAATGTCATAAAAGAACTTGTTTATATATAAACTGTTTTTTATAATTGAGTAATAATATTATTGAATATATAAAAAAAAATCCTTGAAATTAAAATTGACTCCTACAAATCAATTTTGGAAGCTTGGTATGGACCTGTAACCGTGTATTGTAAAACCAAAACCTTTGCCGCAGGTCACCCCATGTGGCTCACATTAACGGAGCAGTATGGCAACTTAGCGGAGGTGCCAGAGTACACGGGGTGAGGTTTGTCGAGATCTTGACAACATGTGCGCCTGCTCACCAACTACGTGGCGGGTCTGATGGCGAGAGATCGGTTTAGGAATATTCTTTGATCTCTCCATCTGAACTCTTTAACACATAGACATGCACCACAGTGGGAGGGATGGATTCACGGACTCATCACTCATGGACACACTGCCCACGGATTCCTAACTTCTCCTCATACCGTTTTTCTTCCCAGAACTTCGTTTCCTCAAACATTTCCCCCACAAAGAATTAACCAAAATAACTTAGGCCCTAAGGAAAACTATTTTCCTCTGAGCCTCCT
This sequence comes from Glyphotaelius pellucidus, assembly GCA_936435175.1. Classification (NCBI taxonomy): domain Eukaryota; kingdom Metazoa; phylum Arthropoda; class Insecta; order Trichoptera; family Limnephilidae; genus Glyphotaelius; species Glyphotaelius pellucidus. Next base: position 33,291,856 of record OW386537.1, on the reverse strand, counting down.
GTGTTGAGCTAATGAAAAAAAAGTATACAACACAGAGGTGTATTATGAAATAATTTATCAAGTTAATTTATTTTCCGAAATATACAATATGGACACTCACAGTCCCGGTAAGACTAGAGGATTTGGATTAGGAGCGACCGTTACCTTTTTATTTTCCGTCTTTTTTTTATATTTCACTGAGAATTATTGATATCATCTTCTTCAATTTATAATTAATTTCTTCGTGGTTAATCGACATATATTATGGCTGATCGCTGGTTTAATTTTTTTGTTATTGTTTTTTAAAAATTAATTAATAACTAGGTGTGACGCTTAGTGAAGATCTATAAAATAAGTGTTTCAAAATAAAGTTAAAGAAAGCATTACCTTTATAACAAAATATAATTAAATAAAAAAAATAAAAAAAGATTTCCTACGTACTCCCACTGAATTGAATGCTTAACATTAAACATTTTAGAAATCTTTAAAACACTTTATGTGTGCAAATAACGATTATGTCCACACAATAGGATTTTTTTATGTTAAAGATCTTTCATTTTAACATAAGTAACTGTGTATTACAAGTTGCAAATTAATTTGTGACTACCACGCACAATATTTGTTTAATGATAAGTTGGCAGGAACATTTATTCACAAATTATAATACTAGATTCCAGATAACTCAGGCAATATGTAAACATAATCAGTTATAATCCTCTTACACCGGTACTAACAAGGTTCGGGGTGACATGTTTTCCAAAACAATGCTGTCTTCGGGATTTACTGGGCTCACAACATATGAGTACACGTGCGGGCCAGCCAAATAATATTTACTGTCGAACCAATTAAGCAAGATCGTATGTATCTTCTCTGACAAGAGTTGTACAGACTGGGCGTGGGAGTCCCCCACAGGGAGGTCGCAAAGATACCCCTGAGGTCAATTAGGCAATGTAATTATTTTATTTTGTAAGTCCGTAAGATTTTTCGGATGTACAGCGTATAGAGTGCCCACAAAATAACAAGCCTTTTTCCATAAAGGAAAGGTGTGCAGCCCACAGTGGCGTTACTTTACAAACCCGAAGATACGGCACAAAGGCAGAGAAAGTGCAAATGGAAATGAGATCCCAGAAGTTTATAAAAGAACCATAAACAAACTTACACTATGTTAAAACGCAAACCTTAATTTTGAGTAAATATCTTGTTTCAACACAAATACACTGTTTTCTTCTTTATATTTCAAGAAAAGAATAGGTAGTTAAGTGGATTTGTTGGATTATTAAAGCATTTGTATTTTATAATATTTGGTTTGTGTGAATTTATGTGCACCGTGCACCGATTCATTGTTACGCGGATGACAGTACAGTCCATGATAGCTTTTTGTTTGACAAGCCACCAAAGGGCACACAAACCTAATGGCTCGGAGGGCTTTGAAGCAAAGAATGGACAATTATCTCCAAAGTGTTTTCTCTTGGGGTAAGAATAACCTCGTCGAATTCAATGTTTCAAAAAACCAATCATGTCTGATAACGTCTAAAAGGGATCGAAATGAAAATTTTGTCTTCTTCAACGGAAGCAATCTTCCAAACAGAACCTCCATCGATATTTTTGGTGTAACTCTCAGTGACCAGCTCAGATACGGGGGCTCCATCGAAGCCAGAGTTAAGTTAGCCTCTCAGAAACTGGGCTTACTGTACAGGGCCCGTAGATAATTTAATAGTTCACAACTGCTAACCCTTTACAAATCGCAAGTGCGCCCCACGGTTGAATTTGGCAACCACCTCTGGTCTAGAGCTCCAAAATACCTAAAAAAACCCTTGACTCTGTGCTGAAACGGGCTGTCCGTTTGATACATTCTCCTAATATAACAAACGGATTGCAATCTTTAAAGCACAGGCGTCAGGTGGGAATGCTGTCCTTGTTCTACCGGTATTACAATGGAAGATGCTCTGAGGAACAAGCGTCATTGATCCCCTCGGCAGCGGTGCGTAGCTTGAAAACACGCCAAACACGCGCCCAATATTTGTACACGGTTGACATTAGTCACATGAGAACGGGTCGTTTCTACGACTCGTTCTTGAGTTCAACAGCTCGGCTGTGAAACGATTTGCCGGCCTCTGTGTTTCCTCCCTCCTACAACATGGGTCTCTTCAAGACTCACGTTCACTCTTTCCTCTCCACAAAAAGAGCCTCTACACAGCATCTTCAAAGATGATATAGGCCCTGAGGGAAATTATTACTCCAGTGTGGAGTTAATGTAAAAAAAAATATAATGATTTAAAAAAATAATTAATAATAAATTTCGGTGTTGTGTTTTGTGTAACTCCGGCTCAATGGTCTCTAGATCTTGGATTTGCTTTGATTTTCAAAATTGGAACTGATTGTGAAAACAATCATCATCGGTCATCTGCCCTGATGATGGACACTGTAACGCTGTCCGAAACGTTGGCTAAAGAAGGAGGTAGTGAAACACGGCATAACACCCCAAAAACAATAACAAAAATACTTTTTGGCCGTGAAAACCTAAAAACATACCTGATTGTGAAAACGATTCAAAAGAGGGATAAAGTACTTAAAACAAAATAATTTCCCTCCTTTCGTTGAGTGAACAACGTTCAGATACTTTTAATATTAATTAATAATATCTAATTTTTTATAAGAAAAACTCTCTTTTTATAACTTTTAAAGGTTTATTATACGTCCCGGTTAGACGAGACGTCTGGGTTTGTGTCCCAGTTGCGACCATTGTCTTTTTCTATTTTTCTGGGTCTTGTTTTCTTTCATATTTTCAATTAGATTAAAAGTGTTATCTCCTTCTTCAATAATAATATCTGTTTAATTTAATTATTTTACTGGTTTGTACCTATTAATTTAACTAAGGTAACTGCTATTTTCAATAGCAATACAAGCAGATCAAGGAAATTAAATAACACATTTAAATACATAGATATTTAGTTAGTATTGAAATAGATTTTCGAATCTGAGGCAGTGTTTTAGCTTGGTGAGGCGGTGCTTAGAACAGAACTTCGCTCAAATAAATAAACTTGATCACGATGAAACATAAAAAAATGGTCAACAATCGTGGTGATTTAAACATGAGTTTTATAAACATATTCCTAATAATCCTTAACCTCCCTGTTCTGCAAAAAAAAATGCACAAAGATCGCGCTGCTTATCGAATGTAGATAATCGATTAAGATTGAAAAGGACCCCGACAAGGGCAGGAGGGCCGTCCTAATGGTAATGAGGCAACCGGGACAAGGCGACACGGAGAGTGGGCGGGACACCAACTGCCCCCGATAATTAAAACCAACTAATGGACCAGATGGAGATCCCACCGCCAAAACAAACCACTATTTTTAGAATATAATACATGCACTTATGCGTGACAATTCTCGAGACGACAAAGCATGGTTATTCTGGCTTTGAGTGTCTTCTCTAAACAAAAATAATAATTTTTAAATAAGAGATTGAGATGAGACCGAGTTCTTGCGATGCCACATACAAGCAAAATATTATAACGGAGAGGAAGCATTAGAATGTATATTGTTTTTAAATGCTATGTATTTATTTCTTAATGTATTCAATGAAATCATATATTTTTTTAATTATTCAATTTATTAATAAAATATTTTAACATAAAATGATTTAATTCATAAATAAACTGTTTTTATAAATAAATAATGATATTATTGAATAAATAATATTTTTTGAATGGAGTTCTACAAACAAAACTAATAAACTAATTAATTAATTAACTAAATAATACCTGTTTTTCTCTTTCTTTCTATTTTTTATCAATCTAAATTCATCTCTATTTTATTTAGATTTTTCGAATTTCTCTAAAGTGCACAATATTTTAGTATGTAACCGTATCCTATGTATGTACACCTTTACATATAGATGATCCAGAAGTTTCAATTGTTCCTATTATATACTTACCTATTGCATAATGTTATTCTATTTCTGTTATAATTAGTGTAACTCGCTCATCAAGCACAAGAACTAGCTTCTTCTTTGGTGAGATTGCAATTTTAAATAATTTCTGTGCCTTAATAAAACTTCAAAACAAAAAAATAGCTAAATATTTATGTATACTGCATGTGCACATAGATAGATATTGAGAGAGGAAAATATATCAGTATAGAGGCGGACCTAGACCCGGACCCCGAAAACCATTTATTGTTTTTTTTTTAAAGCAACACCCCTGCCTTAGGTCACTCTAATTGGTTTGTTACGTTTGGTGACTTAGCATGGGTGCCTGGGTTTTTATTTAAAATAATAGTTTTGGGTATATTTCAACAAAAAAACCTTTACATCTTTTTATTGGTTAAGGTTTGCTTTTTCTTGTTTTTTTTCTATGAAAATGAGTATGCGAGTCCTCTAGGCACACGTCAAAAAATATTGTTTACATACCAAATGTGCGTCCTAGGTACACACGTTTTTGACACAAGAAAAATACAGTAGCCAAACTACAAGCAAAAAATATTGCCTATAACTTTTGTAACCGGCAACAACAAAAAACTGCAAAACGTGAAGTGACGTTTGCTACACTTTGCCACGCCAGGGCCAGTGTGCCATGTGCCTAACCTAACCCTTACAAATGGCGAAACAAAACAGTGTCACATGACATACCCCCCTGTCACCCACAGGGGAGGTGGAGGCACTCGAGGACACCCGGGACAGGGGTGACAGCTCTGAGGGTTGACACATCAAAAGTCCTTTGCGACCAGAAGCAGTGAGGGAATCGGAGGGATACAATACAACCGTGTACTGGAAAAAGAGAACCAAACCATCTAACACTTTCATGACAAAATAATCAGGTGATTAATTCGGTCATACTCTGAACTAATAAAGTTAAATTGAATGGACACGATTTATGTTTTAAATCCGCCTTGTCCAAATATTAAAAATCTCTGATCTACATATTTTGGGAGGCGGATATGGGAACTGTCGCCCTGGGAACCGTTTATTGTGCAACTAAATTCCTTGCCATAGGTTCGCTGTGAGACGGGTTGGTGGCTGAGTAGGCATCGCGTTTGGGTCTCACCCGGGCGTCACGTATTCGATTCCTTGGCTGGCTAAGTGCTCCATCACGACGCAAGCAACATTTTTTGCTTACTTTGGTGGGAGTAGGAGATTTTCAAACATTGTTGGGTTGTTCGTAACCCGAGAATGTTTGTTTTTCTTAAAAAAATAATAATGTTTGGTGATTTGGCAGGGGTTGAGGTTTGTCCAGGTCCTGGCGGCACAAGTGATTGCCCACTTACTGCGGCCGGGAGAGACTGGTTGTGGGCCTCTCTTTTGACCTCTCCAGCTGGAGTCTCTTGACCGATTGCTTAGCAGGAGGGAAAGATTCATACGTCCGTCACTCCTGTACTCATTGACTTCCAGATTCCTACCCACCCTTCATACCCTTTTCCTTTCAAAACTCTCTCCTGTCTTTCCCTAAAAAGACCTTCCACTCAGTTTACCCAAAGATGACACAGGCCCTGAGGGATTTTTTCACAGGGCCTCCTGTGTGGGGTTATTGTAAAAAAGGTGGATTTTATGGATCCAAATAAATTATTTATGTACGTAGGTACCGATTTTATATTTATATACATATTCATCGTATACTGAAGGAGATAACTTATATGTATACTCGTTGGGAGATCCCACGAACTTTTTTTATCAGAACACTCCATTAAACAGAGCAATTCAACTGCTTAACAATTATGCATTGAGCATCGACGTGTTCAATGTCACCTACAGATAGTTCAGTAACTATCTTTTGACATACGTCACAATATAGTGAAACTGACCCCATGCACTTTATTTTAAATTTTGTAATCTTCTCCATAATATTATGGTGGGTAACTGTTCTATGGAGAACCTGAAAACAAAATTAATTTACGAAATGATTCGGTTGGTTTGATTGGTTCCTTAATTACACACAATTGTCGCCAGATATAATTTTTTCAATCTGTATAAATATCATTATTGTTTTATGCATAGATAAAGGACATTTGGCACCAAATTCAACACATCCGATGAAATCCATGTAAGTCGACCATTAAAAGAAACACGATAATATATGCAAAGATTTTAAGATCATCCCTCACAGTTCCACAGTTGTCAGGCGTATTCTTGCAAATTTATTCCAATTTTTTGATTTTATAACAGATAATAGCATACACATTCACTTGTCCCCTCTCCGCGTCACTTCCCAACCCTCCTTTTCATGTACCCTTACTACGTCACATCGTACCCCAACCACTTTTTCGGAACTTGGAAGCTCCCTTCGGAAAATCTTATAATAATAGATTTATGTCCAAATATTTCCTTGAAAAAAGTGGGAAACCATTTAAATTTACCATGTTTCTGAATATTATAGTCAGCTTTGCCCTTTTTGTGAAGTTGTTCAAACCATATCCCTTGGTGTACAACTTACTGTTGGATGCGCCGAACGCTCCCTAAAAATGTCATATTCACCCCGGTTTCCCCCGAAATAGTCAACGGAGTGTTGACGCCTGTCACGCTTCCATTACACGCCAAACTAAACAATTGTGATTTTTTACCCCACGCCTCTCTTCAATCCACACAAATCTCAAATGTTTCGGAAAACAATGTAAGTACTAAAAATGTTTTGATGTTTTTTCTTCGTTCAAAGAATTTGAACTCTGCCTCTACATTATTGTACGTAAATATCGTTTTTGATATATTATATGTAATCTTAATTTTTATCTAAATTTTATTATTCCATAATGGAGTAGGTATATTTTTTGTTCACTTTTCTTAGTATATATCGCCACTAGTTTCTATTAGAGATGCCACGAATAGTGATTTTGTCTAATACCGAATACAGAATACCGAATATTCGGCTAGGCTTTTGGCGACACTTAATACATATCGCAAACAGTTTTTATGTAAAAATCAATTACATCTCGCAAATGAAATTGATTTTTACATGAATACTGTTCGCTTATGTGGTGGTCAATGGCCAAATAAAGCAAACAGGTTAAAAGCAGCACGAAAAATGTCGAGATGGTGGATTTAGCCTGCGAGGGAGAGGGGCGGTTTGCTGACCACCACCCTTACAAGTGATGGTCAGCAAACGCAAAAGAGTATCCAAGTCTAGCAGAATTTTATTTATAATCTCCCGGTAGCAGTGTATATAGTGAGCGGCTCTTTTCAGAAGTAGGTATAATTTATGACGAAAAGCGCAATCGTTTGCTATCAACAAATTCTGAAAAAGTTGTTTTCATTTATCTTAACTTACCACTCATAGATTTTAAGTATTAAATATGCTGATTTTTTGTTGAAATAAAAAAAAACTTCTGAATAATGTTTTATTTATTTTTCTTTTTTTTCATGATTTGGTATTCGGTATTCGGCCGAATGATTCGCGACATTTGGCCGAATACCGAATAGTAGCCGAATATTCGTGACATCTCTAGTTTCTATCGCTTATTGAAACGACTTGGTCTCGCAGTTATTCGTTGAAAATTTTTAGTTCATCACATTTCAATTTTCATTCGATAAAAGATTTCAAAATAAATATTAGAATTCCATTTGTTTTTTTCATGTATAAAAGGAGAATTTTAGACATAATTATATCAGCAGAAATGATTTATATTTTTTAAACTAAGAACAATCAGTTAATTCTTTAGATACATACGAAATTAGTAATTAATTAATTGGTTATTTATTCAATATTTCTGACCTGGGTAGATTAACTTTTATGTTCTCATCTCGTTCATAAATAGCCCAGATTTGATTTTTCATTCTAAAATAAATATAGCAACATGAATGGTATTTAAACATATTCTTATGAAACGAAAACTTCGTGGGTGACAATATACGACCATAAGTCAATATTTTTTCAAGGTTAATTCTACTTTATCTGTAAGTGTTAAAAAATAAAAAAATTTGTCGTTTCATGTTTTTATAAAATATTAAAATTACATTTTCTATAAAAAAAATTATTTACCTTTAATGAATTTTTTATTTATTTACTTAAATTGAATAAATAAAGTACAATAGTAAATGTAGTACTCTGGTAAATATAGTTCTTGAGAAAATAATTGTACTACAGTTAATATAAAAATAGTATTGTGGTAAAAATAGTACCAGAGTAATTATAGTACGAGAGTATTTATAGTACTAGAGTAAATATACTATTATAGTAAATATAGTACTACAATAAATGTAGTAGTGTAGTAATTTTGGTTCTATATTAAAAATAGTGGATATTAGATTATATTAAAAATAGTGGATATTATAGTGGATATAGTACTACATTGTACGTCTTCCGTCTACCGAATACCTAGCTAAATAATAAGAAAGAGTGATTATATCTTAAAAAGATTTTTACGACATGATTAAATTCAACCATAAAAAGTATAATAGATTTTTTTGTGCAGATAAAAGAAGTTTGCAAGCATAATTCAGACGAGATAAAGTCTTCTTTACAATAGTTACACCGAAACATATTATTTGTACCCTCGTCCGAAGAAAGCAATCATAGCGGCTACAGATTAGTCTGAGTCTGAGCCCTTTAACAAGCCGAGGGAGGGCGGAGGAGACTTGTGGAGGGCTGATTTGCACCAAGAACTGGAGGAAGTTCTGTCTGTATTTGTGACTGAAGTACAGGTGATTATTTCGCTTCGTCGAGCACAAAAGTAGTCATCATGGTTGGAGTCTTCGTCTGTCTTTTCCAGGGCCAGTCGTGCGTGCCTTCCGGTTCAGCCAGAACCACTTGTTCAAGGTTAATTAGCATGCCGTTTTACTCAAATCCAACGCGGTTATTCTCCTATCAAATATATCATAGATGGAGATGGTATTCATAAACATTACATGGCATTTCTCATCCCTAAAATAATTTCTTAACAGTACCCAAAAATCGTAATTCTTTGCCTTTGTTTTCTCATAATACTGTTTTTTTAATTATTTTTTAATCTTACATCTCTTATTCTTTACAAAGAATAACTTGTGTGCGTAACTCGCGGAATCTTGGAGAAAGCAATAAGAAAAAATGATTAGAAGTTTATTTTGTTTTTTCTTCTGAGTATTATTTGAAATTAAAATTTTATTTATGAAACATTTAGTTCGTAAAGTGAAGATAAACGTTCAAAGCATTTAAATTTTGTCAGATTGTACATACTGAGAATCCTTCATTATACACCATTCAAGAGTGGTTAAAAATTTTGCAGGTATCTGGAATTCCGAAAAATGAAAAAAACTCGAATATGCAATTTTAAATCCAACGGGCAGACATCCTGCCTCATACATGATGAGGAAATATTTACCGTAATTCATATCGTTTGCAGAATCTGCTGTGTACCCTGACCATTCAGTACAATGTGCTCACTCCAGCGTGAAGAGAGGAACCCTCTGCTTCTCTGCCACCCCCTTCACCCTACACCCTCTGTCGTCCTTCTACTTCTACTTCCATCCTGCTACCGTGAGGGATATCCTCTCCACCCCGTTTCCGGAGCCACCGTCCTTTGTACGGGATATGTACCTACAGCCTACCACCACTACCTGCTCCATGTATCATGTGTAGCTACCGCCACATACATTATATAGGCTGATCGTCAACATTCACAAAGTCACCCAAGATTAATACGGCCGTCAAAATACAACTGGATATTATATTGTAAGGTTGACAAAGTGATACAATTTACGAACATTTTGAGCTGTCATTATTCATTCCATAATCCTTTTTTTACAATTTTATGTCGGAATAAAAACCTGCTGAATAATTCAGCAAAAAACTGACTGAACTTTTACGAAAGCGATCGGAAAAGTTTTGGAATGCTAAACACATAATAAAAACCTCCAATATCATCACTACAAGCACTTTCATCACTATAATTCTCAGTATTGCTAATCTCTAGACAAAAAAAATATTTATAAAGTATTTTATTATTGACTGGTCAGTGGTTGAGTGGGCATCGCGTTTGGGTCCCACCCGGGCGTCCCGTGTTCGATTCCTCGGCTGGCCAAGTCCTCCATCACAACACAAGCAACATTTTTCGGCTTTCTGTGGTGGTAGTAGGAGATTTTCAAACATTGTTGGGTTATTCGTAACCCGGGAATGTTTGTCTTTTTTTTAAAAAAAAAATATTTTTTTTTATCAACATAGTACATACCTTAAACGAAATTCACATTAGAAAGCTTCAACAACAAGTGTAATTGATCAACAATCTAATTTTTCTTGTCGAAAACACATTTTGGGAGGCGAGTATGGGTACCGCTGCCCAGGGATCCATTTGTTGTACATCCAACACTTCTGCCATAAGTCACCCCAAGTGGTACGCTACGTTCGGTGACTAAGCAGGGTGCCCAGGTTCATGGAGTGAGGTTTTTCAAGGTTTTAGGGGCCGATGTGTCTACCCACCTGCTGCGTGATGGGCCGGATCAAGAGAGACTGGTTGAGGAGGTCTTTTGACCTCTTCACCCTGAATCCGTCACCTCTTCGTCTTGCAACGCAGTTGAAGATATGGATTCATACGTCCGTCACTTCTGGACACACTGATCGTCAGATTTCTACCACCACTCATACTTATTTCCTTCCCAGAACTTCTTCTTCTTCATTTTCTTAAAAAAAAAACCTTGACACAGCATCCCTAAGACGACATAGGCCCTAGGGAAATTATTTTGGTAAGGGTCTCCTGTGCGGAGCAAATGTAAAAAAAAATAATCTAATAATTATTATTTTCAGCGATATTGTCATAAATATTATAATATCTAAATTTTTTTGAAAGCATATTTTCTTTTTTAGAATATATGATAAAATACATCGGTGGCGTGGGGTGAATTTGAATGTGGGTGGAGAGAATATTATTTAAAAGCCCACAAAGTCTCGCTGATGTTAGAAATGGCTGCCGACTAAACCTCGAAATCTGTTCTTGTAAATAATTGAGATAAACTTTTACTTCTGCCAACATGGAATCTAAAGGCGTCATAATTTTTTACAACATAAAATTAAAATTAGATTGTGCCTATACAACGTTGGAGAAAACCTTACGTCGAAATCCCTTGATGACATTACAAAAAGGTTTTATTATATTATATGATGCTGGTGTAAACATTCTCCACATATTAATTTTTTTAAGTAAGCATAGGAACTATTTAAAAAAAATTCAAATGTCTATAATAGGCACACAATTTTGAGCTACTTAGATGGAGTCCCAAAGGTTAGGTTACATGTTCGATTACAGTATTTTTCATGCCATTTTTTAGTATAACATATTTAATGTAAGATATATAAAAAATCCTATACATTGCAGAGGTCGCATATCATAATAAAAAATTGATCGTTTTGATCATTTTTTTAATATTGATAAAATAAACGACAATAACTGATAAAAAAGTGAGTTGAATTCCTGAATACAATATTCTTCAATGATTTATTTTCAAAACAAAATAATTGTTTTCGTAAAGCCAACGTGATTCATTTTTACTTCTTGAATAAATACTGTTAAAAGAATAGAAATAGTCTAGACGATTTCGCTCTGCTAAAGATACATCAAATTTCCACAACAGTAAACCCATTGTGGAAACAGAAAAACAAAGATATAAAATGATATCCTCTGCGTTAGATATGTACATACGATAAACATTGCTTTAACGTAGACGACACAAAAAACATTACATTCGTACCTACTGCCTTTGTCTCCCTTACTTAACATCTAAGTTATGGCGAATAGGGTATATTATCTAGTGAAGGTAGTTTCTTCAATACTAAGAAAGCGTTATACGCCCTATATGAAATAACGTCGATCATCCGGGAAATGCAATATGATGAAACTGCCTACGTTTTACTATCAGTCCCCCTTCACCAATAAATAGTTTCTGAATAAAAACAGTATAATTGCGCAATGAAATTGAAATGACTAATAAATTAAAACTGATTAGGACCTGTGTGAAATTGGTGCTTAATAGTTTTGATGGCACGCGATAAAAATTAAGATGCAATTTATGTAATGGCAGTGCGAACATTTTGTAGGTATCCAAGTAAAATTCACACACGCTCAAATTAAATTTGAAAGTGCATCAAATGGTCAGCAATCTAACATTTGAGCGGAAAATAAAAATCAATTTCTTGTAATAAAAATGCAATTGTTAATGCAATAATTCAGTTTGGCTTAGTCAATGTTATGACTCGTCTGACCATCGTCAAATCGTTACAGTCGCCTCATTTGCTCCCACGCGCAATGGTCAATGATCTTTTATGCGAGGCGAATGTGAACTTTTCACGAGGGGTCCCGCAAGGACATGGTTTATGTTAACAGTTACCAAAAGCGTTATTCAAGGGGTGGAAACATCTACAAATACAACGATCGACCGTAAAGAGACAGCGAGGGATGTTCTTGGTACTTCCAAGCTCCGAGCTCCGAGCTCCTCTCGGTGCGCGTCTGTATTTTGGTTGAGCAATAAGAAGCCGCAATAAAAATTGATGTCTGGAACGTAAAAAATTAAATAACTTTGAATAAAACGCGTTAAATTTCAAGGGTTTTAGAAGGGTAGATTTTAATCAAATTAATTGATCAGAAGACAATTCCATTTTGATGCACTTTGAAGCCTTTAAATTCCGTTCATTTAAGAGCCCCTGTATTATCAAACACTGTATCATAGTTGAAGATGTAACTTTTGAAGTATTTATATTATTATAATAAACCTATTCAGTATTTGAACATTGGAACATAATTGCCGTGTTAAAAGCTGAGCAATATAGTGCAGCGGTGAAGCTACCACATAAGATTTCTCTCGTGAAAACATTAGAGATATTCAATAATTGCATGGGAAGCAGAAAGCAGAAGCTTTGGGTAATGTATAAAAATAAGTAATGTTCTCATAACAGTTGGCAGAATACATACGCAGATCTTCAATGGGAAGCAGTCTACGCGAAGGCATGTTTTCTCTCCCGTCTGCATTTCCTATTGCCGCTTGTATTTGAATTTCAAATTACTTCTCACTCCACTTCCTTCTCCACGGAGTCTTTTTATTACACGTCTGATTTTTTTTTTATTATTACAGACGAACAGCGATCGACTATTTATATTTTGATGGAGGAACTATCCGGCTAGGCTCACGCTAGTGGAGCCGCCGTACTCCGTAATGGCGGGCATTATTCGACCATAAAGTTTCTTCCTTTTGCTGGCTTTGGCTGCGGAGTAGAGGGGAATAATAATTCAGATACACTATAATAATTCACGTTATTTGTGAATTATGTTTGGGAAATAAAATAATTACATTGGTACTGATGTTAACGATCTGAAATTCTTGTATATTGTATTAGCCAACCAAATTCGTGGAGCCACAAATCACAGCTTTATGAACTATCGGATTAAGAAAAAAAAATTATGGTTTAAATTAAACAAATGTTTGGATCTGGTGAAGGTAATTGTTTAGTTTAATATAATATTATAACAAGCGTACAATGTTAATGATTTTTTGGGATGTTTAAATTAAATTGATCCTAGATGAATCATACTATGTTGTCATAGTAATATTTATCTTACTTGAATATTTCGAATTCTGCATAAAATTCAACATTATTTTCTAGGGTTCACTATTTTTCAAAGAGCTAAGCAAATATGAGAATTCAATTCTTTCCGTTTCGAAAATGTGCACATTTTTGTTTGCATTGCACCACTTTAACAGAGAATATGCAAATTTTCTCCACCCTACGCGAATAAAGGCCAGGTAGGGTTTTGGTTTTATCTGTGGGCTTTCTGATATGTCCACTTGAATTCTGATCGGTTAATAAATATCACAGCAGGTTTATTTATCAAACCACGTAAAATTTATGCAAGTAAACTTTTTTTATGACAATAAAATCATGATGCGATGTTATGGCTATAACTGATTTTGAATTGTTTGCTCTTGAATGTTTCAGATTAGCACGAAGTATATTATTCAAATTATTTAAAAATTGAACTGTCTTCAAAATGGGAAACCTGAATATAGGCAAATCAAACTTTTTTTTTAATTTCAGTATTTAGTACCAATTGGTCAGATTGAAATAAAAACATAATAACGGTTGCTCTGGTTGTCATCGTTAGCACCCTTAACAGAAGCATTTTTGGAGGATGTTATTATGAAAAAGTCATTTACACGATCTAAAAATAATTTTCATGTCGGTTCGAGTCCCACGTGTGGACTTTGGGTCGACCCAAAATTATTTAAAAGGCGGGGAAGTTAAATTCTTTCGCACGTGTTTCGCAATTAGATACGCATTTAGAGACATAAGTTATCATTTAAGTCGCGGAAAGACGCTGCCCTTAATGACAGAATGGGGACAACGTATTTTAGGAATCCGTTCTAATTGAATTCCTTTAGGAGGCGGATCATTAGTTGAGCGGGATTTATTATTTTTGAATTCCACCAAATCTGTGACTGTGCGATGAAAAATTGTCTTGAAAATAAATTGAAAACGTTGTGAACCATTTATAATGTTCTTGTAGTCTTGTCCCGACATTGCGTTTTTGTTTTCTATTTAATTTTGTATTGGACAACTAAGCAAAACCAAACAAAAGATTTATTTCGGCGTCGGAGACTCTGTTTTCTTTCACGTCTGGCTTTTTATTAAAGTGGGTATATCTCCAATGAAAAATAATGAAAACAATCTTTTCAGGTCTGTTATAATATCTCATTATTTCTTTCATCAAAATTTTTAATTGTATTATTGATTCACCTATTTTACAACAATCTTTCAATATTCCCTCCGGTCTACAGACTATTCGTGCAGTATAAAAAATATTTTTTTATTATTTCTTTACACAATTATAAATTTTAGTTTAATGCGTATAAAAATCTAAACAATATAATATTTGCCAAAAAAGGCACATTAACCAATATTAAAAAAAAAATATTTTTTCAAAATATAACAATTTCAATTAAAAAAAAATCAGGCATTGGTGAAGATCTCGTCAGTGAAGAGAGATTCTTTAAAGAATTAAAAGAATGTCCAATTTTAACCTCTCCTCGTTGACTCTAAATATTTCAATCTCGGAAGAGATTCTATCCAGGAGCAATATACTCCTCCCCACCGGAAGAACCATTGGCAGGTTGTTCATACAGGCAGAATGAGAGAATAATCTATGATGACGCTTTCTAAGATAGTCATCTGAAACGCTTCAAAATAGCCGAGTTGTTAGTATAGTCTAGCAGCAGTCTGAATAAGTGGGTGGCGGCATAACCCTCTCTGCTGGGCTGCAGGGGGTGAACTCCCACTGTTTCCAGCAGGAAGTTGTAGACTGGTCAACTCAAGTCAGGACATTGATTTTTTTTAATGTATGTCTAAACGAGTTTTGTCACATCACTAAGTAATTGAGGAAGTTGCGGTGAACGGACAACTCAAAATTAACGCAACTGAACACTTCCTTTGAAAAGTCATTAAAAGTGATGAAATTTTTTTGTTTTAAATTGGTTAAATAGTTTTATCTTGGGATTAGGTCATGGGCTATTTTTTATATTCTTCTTCTTATATTATAAACTGGACCTAAGTCCATTAGTAAATAAAAGTCATTATTACTAGGTACCTACTCGTTTTCGCCAGCATTAGCAATACTTTTATTCTTTGACAACTTTTCTTGACAAAATATGGAATAATTTTTTTTCTTAGTGGCGTTGGTCATAATGGAAATGAAGTTTCGTAAATTTGTGCAGATAGCTGATGCCCAAACTTTATTAATTTTATTTTGTTGAAACATATTAATCATTGAAGAAGAAGATAACACTTATAATCTAAATGAAAATATGAAAGAAAACAAGACACAGAAAACAGAAAAAAACAATGGTCGGAACTGGGACTCGAACCCAGACCTCTCGTCTAACCGGGACGTGCGCGTTTTCCAATTTCGCTATTGCTACCTTCTGTCAAACCGTCATATTTGTCAATAACATATTTCAAATATTTAGAATCATTAATATTATCTTCAACTAGTTCTTTTTTCCATATAAAAAATTGAATATTCATTTAGACTTTCATAAAGTCAATAGTTCCATATGAATAAATTCGGATACATTTATCCGAGACGCTATTCAGGTTACAAACCAATTCTTAGAATGATTGTTTCCAATAAAAGGAGTAGTTGCCTATAATATGGAAAAAAGAACTAGTTGAAGATAATATTAATGATTCTAAATATTTGAAATATGATATTGACAAATATGACGGTTTGACAGAAGGTGGCAATAGCGAAATTGGAAAACGCGCACGTCCCGGTTAGACGAGAGGTCTGGGTTTGAGTCCCAGTTGCGACCATTGTTTTTTTCTGTTTTCTGTGTCTTGTTTTCTTTCATATTTTCATTTAGATTATAAGTGTTATCTTCTTCTTCAATGATATATTACGTTGATGGGAATAACCTTCAAAAGTTATAAAAAGAGAGTTTTCTCTTAAAAAATTACATTAATCAACTTGATAATAGATCATTTGTAAGATTATGACTATATTCCACAACCGTAGGTAATGCGTATCGCCATTTTCAAGCGTTTGCGTATTTGAAAACAGTCAACAGCCAACATAAAGCTCGACTGGAGCCAGTGTTTGGACCTGAGCATGCTAATAAATTCCTTGAAAAGCGTTCCCATGTACCTCGCTACATCCGCCTCCTTTCACTAAGCGGCTACGAGAGCAGCTAGCTACCTGCTTCCCGCTCGGTCTGCCGGCAGGAGACTTCGAACAATGATTGCAGCGGGGCGCCCACATAAATAATTCTTTTATTTTAGAAGACGTCAGTGATTTGGTCCCTAGTAGACGCCATCAGTCTTCAGATTCTTGCAGAAAACCTTCGCGGATGTCGGGACCGAGGCGGGTTTCTGCGATGAAAGATGCATGGACTGCGCTGTGTTGGGGTTGGGGAGAACCTTTAAGAAAACACTGAGAGCGGAAAGCTTTTTTACGTGGAATTATTTATGCGCGCCAGTCAAGTCGGCGATCAATTATTTTGTAGGCAAACATCTTACTTATCTTAGAAACGATTGTTCTGGTTTATATAAACCATGAATATTATTAAATTTCCTTTGAATGATGACTTTTCAATATAGTTTTTCTCTGATATTATCTAATTAATTGTTTTTAACTTGCATTCTTAAATTAGTTGCTGCAAAATCCTACAAACTGAAAAATCGATAATTTTACTAATTTTAGCTAAAATATGTCATATTGCATTCATATTGCCTCGATTTGGGAGACGGGAATGGGTACCGCCGCCCCGGGAACCTTTATTGGATAATCAACATCTCTGCCATAGGTCACCCCAAGTGGTTCGATACGTTTGATGGTTTAGCAGTCCGGGTTCATGGGGTGAGGTTTGTCTAGGTCTTGGAGGCGGATGACCAGGACACACTGAATCCCAGATTCCTTCCCACCCCATTTTCCACTAACCATTTTCTTTCCCAGAACTCTCCTCCCCTTCCTTTCCTTAAAAAAAACCCTCCACATAGCATCCCCAAAGACGACATAGGCCCTGAAGGAAATTATTTTCCTCAGGGCCTCCTGTGTGGAGCTCATGTAAAAAAAAATATGTCAAGTATAAAAACATGTTTGTATGTTATTTTTGCAATGACGCTAGAGTAGAAGCGAATGAAAGTTAAATTCGTTAGCCAGGCAAGAATAAACATTTTTAAATATAAACGCATAGTTTATTTTTCAAAATGCGTTTTATATTTTAACATCTTTGATTTAGTTTCCCTATTGCGGAGACTGTGATATATCACTTGTCATTTCCTTTTTGTCCCTATAAGCTCTGGCCATGTCTTGGGGATGACAATTTAATGACTGCAATAAAGAATCTCCCACATTTTCAGCTTTTTTCAAAAGATTCTGCAGTGTCCAAACGATATAAACTTTTTCTGAAGCACGGCTTTTTTCTTCTTTCAAAGGAATCCGGAAACTTAACATAAATTGTTACAATGTGTTCTGGGAAACAAGCTTTTTTTCATTGCCAAGGAATGTTAGGTTTTGGACCGCTGAATTATGACATCATTTTTATTTGGTTGGAAAATAAAGTCTCTTATACGATGACAAAACGGGCAAATAAATGCTCACTATTTAAACTGTACAGAATTTTGATTAAATCAGCAATTTAATTTTCAGTATTAAAATATTACAAACTTAATTAATCGTAGCGGTATTCGTAACTCCTTGAATATAATCCATTAAAACAAAAACAAAAGATTAAAACACGGGTCGAAATAAGACGTATTCATTCAAGAAAGGAAAAAATAAATATAAAAGAGTTGTAAATAACAATCTGAAATTTAGCAAAAATGAATAATTAAAATTGTTCGTGCGTCCGCCCGATGGAATAAATACCTTTTATTCAGGTAAATAAAACGGAATATTGAAATTGCTTTATCAACAATAATTTTTCACAAGGCGTGCAGCCAGCCTCTGAATTTTCACTCCAAGGTAAACACAAACGATACCAGTTAGCAGATTCGCGTATTTATTCTGCCAAATTAGGTTACTTTACAACGCTAATAATCCTGCCACGGCGGTAATTCTACATTCCGGAGGAGGTACACGGCACGGTAATCCTCAAATTGGATTAACTTGAATATTGTATGTAATTTGGGACAGATGCATGGAAGAGAGGTTTACGTACTCCTGAGCTGAGATTTTATTCTTACTTTCATAATTTCTACTTACAAACTCCGTGGCAGAACAGTAAGATCATTAGCCCCGGACTCGCGAATTCAAAACCAGACAAAGGAAAACATTTTTTTGTACTATTATGGAAACAAAATAGAAGGTATATATTGGTTACAGTGATGATATAATTTATACATTTTGAAAATTATTTCAAAATGGGTAGGTACTAGGTACCTGTGGTTATGTCTCCTTGGAATGTCTTTTCTCTGGTAGATACATTAATTACCGGGTAACGTAGTGTGCGCGTAAGTGTGAGGATGTTTGTATTGTAAGTTGTGTGATAAGTGGTGATCTATAGAATGACTCTTATGCGCATTGAACAGTTTGTCATTTGATGATGAGCTATTCTTTCACTTGCAGAAATCATCAAAAATAATTTGTTCAAAAGTGAAAGTTACTTTTTGAATCGCCTTAGTTCTGAATTAAAACATTGTTTAAAATGGCTTAAGTAGGTATTGTGACTAGATCAGAATGGCCAGACACTTTCCCATCTTCCCTTCCTCTCTTCCACTTCATTAAGACCACGTGGAAAAATTATAATTCATAGAGAATTAGGTAGGTAGATATTTCTACTGCTCACTAATCGCTTTAACATTCCCACTTTCACAATAACGTAAATAATGGTAAATCAAAATACCTCAAATGTGAACAGATACTAAGAACCACTTGTTTCACTGAAATTCAAATGTAACGCTGTCACAATTTTCACATTGTCGGCATTTAACGGGGTCCTTCCAACTGTCAAAAAACCCAAATGGCGCTGAATGGCCATTTGATAGCAAATATACTATTGAATTGTGAACTGTTCTTAAGATAGTTTCCTTAATTAGGTACTAAACAAATATTTTTTTAACATTTCCGAAATCGCGTGACAGTGTCTTTATCTAAATTGCACCCACCGAAAATGGTAGGAATGAATTAATAAAAATCCTACCTTCTTGAGGGATTTCTCCATGAGGACATAGTCCCCCAGAGCAGGGTGCCAGCTGCAGCGCCCTTCCTGGACAGTCATCCCCGTCAGCCTCCCTCTCCCTCTCCCCACCCACACACTGCCTCCTCCTACTCTGGCGGCAATCCCTCCCGCAGCGAGACCACTCGGACCAGGGGCTCCAGTGGCCAGCGACACCTGGTGGAAATATATACATTTTGAAAATGAACAACTCTACAATCCGCCAATAATCTAATCATTCAGAATTGAGAATGGCTTTTGTTGTATTTATTACCAGATTTACGTAGCCAATAATTTCTCCCTAACCATCGTTCAACGCTTCTCTTTCCAGCTCTTTACTGTATAGCCTCACAACATCCACCAAGTTATGACTGCCACTGTCTCAGATACCCAGAGCTTTGTTATGGTGATTCTTGAGCAGTATTGCATTCTAAAGTTGAAAATTTCTACGAATATCTTCTGCACACCGAATTGATGATGCCAAGATGAGAAAAAAATCTCATTGCACTTATATTGCACTCACGATTTATTCGGTTTTGAAAACATGACAATAGATTAAGAACAACAGACTGAAAGATCTATGGCATTTCTAGATTCAGAATATTTGATCAGTCAATGCCACTTATCTTTCTCACCACACTTTAGTTATTTATTCATTACACCCTTGGGCTTTTACATTTAGTATATATTATGGTAACATTTTTATTTTTACAAGGGCATGCAGTAAACAATGGTTTACAATTTGAATAAATTTTATAAAATACATAATTATCTAAAAATTTTCAGAAATAATATTTTGACATGAAAGATTTGTCTAGGTTTATTTTAAACTTTGAATTTTTTGTTTTAAAAAGTTGATAATATTGTTCGTGGGCGAGGAATTGTGCGAGTTGCTACATAATTTGTTTGTGAATAGTGACTATAAAATAATTCCTTATGCCTAGTGTGTCGAATAGGTCCAGACTCGCAGAGTTCGCAAAAGTCGAGTTCCGAATTTACAATTTTAAAAAGAAGTCGCTTAACCTTCGTCCATCCTCAGTGTAAGTGTATTCAAGGTATTTAATAAAAAGTGTGGGTTATTTGTTCAAAGGATATCCAACTAAAATTTTGTAAATCGTAAAAACTTTCGCTTAATTCTTTCAACATTTTAAATGGGAATTTTATTAATGAAATGATGAAACAAATAGGCCATAATCTAATAAATGGATAACTTACCAAGAAGAGATTCCGAATTGTCGTTAGGAAACGAGTCGTATAAATATCCATCTGTATCCAGAGTTAGCATTGGAAAGCGAAAAAAACCATTAATTACCTATTTTAAACGTTTTTTTTTTCTTTATTATTTACTAGCCTTTACTCGCGGCTTCGCTCGCATGGTATTAGAAGGAAATTAGTGTAGCGCTTGCACTTATCAATTATCCCCCCTCCCCATTCCCCCCCCTTACTCTCTTCTCCCCTCTCCCCCTCCCGAATTCCATACATTCATTCACGGTACATATTGAAAAATAAAAATAAAATTAAATATTATTTAAAAATATTTTTTTTTGTGTACAAATTTTATTTCTTTTGTATTTTTCATATTTAAATAGTAAAAAAAACAAAATTATTTTTTAATAATTACCATTAATTCACAAATCATTGCCAAATTTGCCTCTAAAATCATGAAAAATCAAATGAAAAGTTTAGAATTTATTTTTTTCCTATTATTTAGGGAAACAAAAATCCAAATCGAATGGTGCAAATAACTTATTTTGGCAAAAGCGTCACATGGAATATATTGTGCACGCAACGACGATAAGTTAAAATCTTCCGAAACAGGAAGTACTGCGTTCATTGTGTAAAAGGGGCAGTGTTTGACAACTAAAGAAAAATTTGTGAAGATTTGTGCAAGTTAGCTTGAGACTTTTGTGATCTCCGTTCCACAAAAAATAAAGAGCGGGAAAATCAAAATTAATATTTGATGCCGCCAAACCGGACGAGGTTAAAATGCTTACCGTTATGACAAGGCAGGCAGTCTTGTGAGCGCTGTATGGCAGGCCCGCTGCAGGGCTGCCCTCCATTGAGGGGCTGAGGGTTGGTGCAGGCCCTGGTTCTCCTCTGGCCCTCGGCTGCCTGCCCTGGACAGCGGCACTCAGACCACTGGGACCAGCTGCTCCATCCACCGCTCACTGAAATTAATTCAAAGTTTTATAAACACACCACAATAAACGTTGATTCGCATACCTCCAAACAGCTCTTTAAGATGACTAGGCTCAGACAAAATTTAAAATTTTGATGATTTTGTATAAACTGTAAGCTGTAAGCTCGTTCGCCCTTGGCGCACACGTTACTGATTCAAAATCCGACCAAGTACAAACAAAATATGTGTTTCGTTTCTGAGATGAATACCTACTAATATTCAATTTTTTATTAGAAAAACTCTCTTTTTATAACTTTTTGAAGGTTATTCCCATCAACCTACAAATAGTTTAAGAATTCCTCTTCACGATATCGAATCTTTCCTTAAAATTACTTTACTTTGCCTCAGCGTAGCTTAGAGACTAATTCTTAATAACCGGGTCCTTTCTAACCTCTCTTCCGTCTTATTCTCTTTTCCCCCATTTCCGTCTTACAAAATATCCCGAATGGGGGAGCCACTGTCCCTATAGTCTCCGGACAGTGTAGCAGCACTTGTATATTATTCAGATAAAAAATAAATGTATAATTTATACCCTCCGGATAAAACTCGCATTAAAAATGACCCTGTCGTTTATCCTACCTAAAAACCAGCGAGAAAACGTTGAAAATACTATGGAAGCCGGCAACTGCGAGATATGACGGTAACAGATGTTTACAAAAGGAAAAAATGAATCGAACGTTCGTAAACGGTTAAATAAATGGCATACATAATGAAAGTAACGAGCTCGCATCCAACAAACGGGCAGTACTCTACCGACGTATTAATCACAATGTGTTTCACCTGGCCAGAGCAAAGGTGTTGGCAAATGTGTTGCATATAAAAGAAGCAAAACGGCTCGGAGCGGTTCCGTTCCGCGTGCGTGCCTCGGGAACGACTAACAACTTCTACCCGATTGCCGACACGCTTTGCGGAGGAATTACGAGAATAAAGAGTGAAGCAAAAACGATTGTGTTAAATAACCGGGATCACTGATGAGCTCTGGGATAATGAAATGGCTTACCGTATACTGTGAGTAGCGCTGCTTCTGAGGTCCTTTTTCCTGCCACGTTCTCTGCCACGCAAGTGTAGTTGGCCATATCCTGAAAGAGATAATAATAAAACACCTCATTTGCTTCAAACTAAACATTAAGAATCTTCATTGTAACGGTCCATGCTGTAAATCCTAGGGTTCATAGTTTTTTTTAAATGGTATCGAGTGCCATCGGCCATGGAAAAAAATATTCTCATACTATAGTTGTTCCTTTATTTTGTGTTTTGACTCATTCTGTGTGTATATAAGCTCACACAATATATTTTTGATCATTTTCGTTATTTGTTTTAGGGGGGTTGTGCCGTGTTGCGCTACCTCCTTATTTAGCCAATGTTTCGGACAACGTTTCAGTGTCCATCATCAGGGCAGATGTGTAAAGAAGGAGAACAAACAAAAACAAAAAACGAAAATACTTTTGACCTTGAAAATCTAAAAACGTATCTATTTTTGATCAGTTTAATTTTATACTCTGAAGATACTTGTGTTAAGCGAAACCAGTAGATATTAAAAATATTAAATAAATAGATCATTGTTACAAACAAAGTAATGTTTTATTTGATTAAATGAATACATTTTCTGGATTTGCCAGAATTTGGCGTATTCGCAGATAATATTTACACTTTTATTCAATGTTTACATTACAGTTAAAGTAATGATGACTACACTACGCAAAAACCAAGATTAAATTCTGTGGATAAATAATAATTATAAATTGCTTTATCACGATTTCGGTGGCACCCGTTGACTTAGTCAAAAATTATAAATCTGTTTATAACAACCAACATTCTCGGTCACCTTGTGTGCACCACTATAGATTTTGGCCTCCAAGTCTCTTAAAACACTGAACTGTTTCTATAATTATATTATACATTGACGAAAATAAAGTAGTTCAATTTAATTAAATAGTGGTGTACACAAAGTTATTTGTTTTCATTAAATTAATAATGATGTGAATTTGCGAATTTTGAAGAAATAAAGTAGTTCGATCAAATTATAGTTTTTAATGAACTTAATATTAAAATTTGTTACGTACAAATTTGAGTATTTAGGCGGAATGGAATTTGGTCCTCCATGGAATGCTTTGACGTGTTTGGGTCAATACAGTATAACTTTTTGGGTACTATTCGTGGTACTTATGGTTTATGCTTTCATGTTGCAATTAAATGCATAGTTTTCATGGACCATTAGTTGTCATAGTTTCTATGTAATTTTAAAATAGATAATGAATGTTGTCATAGTTTCTATGTAATTTTAATATAGATAATGCCAATAATATAGAATGCCATGTAATAATGTGTAATGAAACTATACCTCTTATATATTTAATATATGGTTCAATGCCAACTGGGAATAATCCGGTCACCTTAATATATAATAGGTATAGTTTCTGAATGTCCTATATAATAATAATTGGATAATTTGTAGAGCGCCGTTTTTGTGAAAAATCACCTCAAGGGTGATATATAGGATATCCAGAACAGATTCAAATTTATGTTGTAATTTTAAATTAAAGCACTGCACTTGTGATAACAGCAATCCCGTTACATAAATTTAATATATTTGCATTTTTTGTTTTCAATTAGAATATTGATTGATTACCAACCTACTTACATATCTGAGTGCATGGTTTTTTTCAGAGAAAAAAATTGGTTGATTGGGAGAACAGACCCGTAACATCTTATTATATTAATGCAAAACTATGCGGGATGTTAAGGGACGTTAATTAAGAAGAGATTTCTGACTTTATTCGGATAAAAAAAGGTAATTTGGATTTTTGTCTCTGACGTAATTTTGTGTTTAAAAAAAAATAAACGCAAACAATTAAAGAATCTTTCACATTTTGTCACTGATCTCTCTCCCGAGTAACCGCCCAACCTCCATCCCATTCGTCTAAAGCTACTGTTTTTTTAAAGCTTTTAGTTGAATAATTTTTTTTTACTGTAGACCAAAATGTTTTCTACAATTTGTATTGGAATGAGTTCAGGAAATCTGATTAAAATGTCAGACATGTCTCCACTCTGTGTACGTGTGTATTATCTAGTTTTAATCTGGTTCAAATTATCAACCAAAATACATAAATAGTAATCGATAAGTAGGTAAAACATTATTATTGACATATTGTACAGAGTTCACATTCTTGGAAAGAACTTCATTTGATTTGAGATCAGAAAGGGTTGAAATAAAAAAAAAAACATTTAAGAAAAGGCAAGGGCGCTTTACGTTTGTTAAAATTGGTATTAAAAATGAAAAGCGTCCATGATATGATCATATGACTAAGCGGCGCGGCTCTATAAAAAGTTGGCTATATTGTCTAATATCTTGAGAAATCAATATCGCAATAATTCAGTATCGCTAGCCTTCGTGACCCGACGTAAATATCCAAGTATTTTTCAACCTTCCTCTTCTCAAACTTCTACCTGTTACTACTCCCTCCAACCTTACTAGACACCCCAATTTTGGATGCCATTAGCCTACTGGACTCTTGCAGTTAGGACTCTTGTACAATGTTCGCAATAAAATCTGAGCGTATTTTTTCGATCAAAACTATATTTTATACATTAGCACCTTCTCCATGTGCGTGAATAATAAACATAAGATAACACGATAAATTTGACATTTAATCATCAAGAAATGATAATTTCATACCTGCAGTGTCGCCTGTGACACCAGAAGGTGCCCCTCTGCGGACAGCAGCACTGTGGAGCTGGATCCCGGGGTCAGCGGGGCCCCGTTCTTCAGCCAGTGCACCTGGGCGGGCGGAGCGCCCTGTGGGGCCAGGCAGCGTAGGGAGGTCTGCCCATAGAGCTCCACGCTCACCGCCTCGGGAGGGGAAACGAACTGCTTGCGGATATCTAGAACAAAAAATCTCTAGATTAATAAACATAAGTATTGAAATCTTCTCATTCTCTAAATATTTTTTTCTATTTTCTTTATTCGGTAAAATAGATTTTTTTACAAGTTTTTTGTTTTTGCGACGGCCCGACTAGGTACCTACATGTCTATTGCTCATGTTGTTATATTTATGAAAACAATCCACTACTAATGATAATTTGATCAAAAGAGAATACCGATGCGGGAAGTTTTCAAAAGTACATATTTTAAATGGAGCTGGTGGTCGATTTAATGAACATCAAATGCATTTGAAACGACCCAAACTTAGGTAACTTGTTAGGAACTTTCAATTTGGGAGGCGAGTATGGGTTCTACCGCCCCGGAAACATATATGGATAGCCAACGCCTATGCTTTAGGTCACCCCAAGTGGTTCGCTACGTTTGGTGACAAAGGTGCCCGGGTTCATGGGGTGAGATTTAATAAAATTATTTTAATTCTACTCAAGCGAAACGACGCGAAAAGGTTCAATTTATCGAAAGCATATATTTTGGTATTCGTAATATAAAGCGATTCACAGCAAAGATTAATTTAAATAGTGATTTCACAGTAAGCTTCGCCTCAAACTTACCTCCAGAAATTTAATAACTTTTTTTTATAACTGACGGTACAAACACCTACCCCGATATTCGTAAATCATAGCTATTGCACTGCGACATAAATTTGAAATATCTTCAAAGCGAACGTATTCCTAACAAATACAATATTTAATTACCGTACGGCAATAAAAACGGTCCAGGATAATAATTAACGCTTTTGCATGTCGCCCGTATCGTGTAAAACGTCGCATATTGTTCCCTTGAAAACAATACCGATAAATGGATTTAATTCAACAGCATTGTGTAAAGGGAATGTCAATATTTTGTGTGCGGAGCTTAGCAAAGCTTTTGTGCAAAATTTCTCTATCTCTCCATGAAATGGAATTGAGTACTTGCGTATGGCCACATATTAATCATGCATTTTAGAGAGTACTTTTAGACCACTGTTTTTCTACTGTGCACGACGTTTTCAATTAACTAAAAACTATTATTTATGTGTAAGGTTATAAACGTGCTTTAATAGCCCACCATGAAAATACATGTGATAGTGTGTTTTTAAATCTCCTATTTAAAATTTCCACGGGCGGACCAACATTTCGGCTGGTTCGATTGATCGCAGAACGTTTTTCTTTTATTGAATGATCATCGGATGTTAATAACAATGTTGAGAACAAAATTTGGTAAGCTGTTTGTCAGCGCTCCTCAGTTCGATTACAATCAAACGTACTTTGTTTATATTCTTCAACACTTTACAACAGTTTACTTCAGAGATTTTTATTATTTTACGAAGTTGTTTTTGTGTTTCAAAGTATTTCTTGAGTATTTTTCAAAATATCTTGTATAAATGTACTCGTGTACATTTTTTCTTCTTTTTTCGTTTTACTTGTATTTATAATAACTAATAACTTACTATTTGTACTTTTATGATGTTACTACAATGCTTATTTTTTTATTTTTTTTCGTATGAACTTTCATCTACCTCTCATGCACTTTCCCGCTTATTTTTCTCCTTTATATTTTTTATACTAATATTTTTCTTATCTACGTGTATTCTGTATCCATTATAAAATTTCAGAGTATTGTAATTCCTGTGTAAATCAGCGTTAATTAATAATAAATAAATTGCTTTTTGTGATACCAAATATGTAAAAAAAACATTTTGTTAAACATCAAATTTTGTTTGTCTTACATAATACCTACCCAATAGTTTGAGTTGTTACACTGAGGGGGTATTTCACCAACCTCCTCATAGCTTATCCATAGACATAACGAATATTAATAAATAAACAAATAAATACTCGCAACTGTTAAAAAAACTCGGCTAACTTATTCTATATGTAGCCATTATTCATAGGTTCAAGTACCGAATAGTAAACTAGACTTTTTGATTAAATAAATCCTGTATAATTAATCTAAAATGTACGTTACCTCACGATAACCTGTGAGGAGGATGGTGAAATACCCCCTAATTCCATAGAATCACGGGCTCTTATTCTAAAATAACAATTCATAATTTTTTCTCGTACAGCAATCACTTTGTGGGTATTCACAATTATAATTTGAATGAAGTAACTTTGGACGCTACTTTATTGACTATATAACTAAAAATATAAATCATGTTTAGCCTGAAATGTTTTTAAAAAAG
This sequence comes from Glyphotaelius pellucidus, assembly GCA_936435175.1. Taxonomy (NCBI): domain Eukaryota; kingdom Metazoa; phylum Arthropoda; class Insecta; order Trichoptera; family Limnephilidae; genus Glyphotaelius; species Glyphotaelius pellucidus. Next base: position 33,263,998 of record OW386537.1, on the reverse strand, counting down.
CCTGAGAACTGAAACCTATTGGTAGGTACATTTTAAGTCAAATTCAAAGTTGTATCCAGACATAGATATATTATTAAATTTATAAATATTTAATCTGTGGAAACAATCATTTAGTTATTATTATTTTTATAAATATCGGAGTATACTCATTGACATCGGTATTTTTATAATTTTTAAAAGAATTCCAGTATAAATAAATTAATATAAATAAATTCATTTAAAGTTTGAAATGATTGTTAAATTTCCAACAATGCCAATGGAGTCACATAGAATCCTATATGATTTATAGCACGAATTGTAAACGACACCAATATCTGATGCCAATACTGAAATACCCAAATTTACCGATAAATCATATCAAACAGCATACAGTTTAATACAATAGGGATTACACTCCGGGTTATAATTTATAAACAATCGTGTTGGTAAATTAATAGAGGCGAGCCATTCAAATGGTTTCCCACTGCTCGGAGCAAATAAAATTATGTGACTCCGCTAATTAGGGATTGTCTTGCCGCTTGCAGAAAGCTCTCGGTCGATAAAATGTTTGTGAAAATCGCTGATTCGGACAGTATTTATCTCTTAAGTGTATCCAAAATAGCTTTTCAGCTAAATACACTTAGGTGTAACACTACCTTTGGACAAAGAAGCTCTGAATTTTTAGCAGTACAGTTATATAACAAACTCCTACACAGTATCAAACAAATTAAAACAAAAAATAACTGTTCTTCAAATCTTGGCTTTATTAGGGAATCGTTGGAAAATAACTGACTAGCATTTTATAAACATCGCCATAGACGTAACTGAAAAAACCTTACTTAAACCAAGTTATAAGTCGCTGTTAACCAACTCAAAACCTAACCCCTCTGAGCACTTTGCGAGGAGGACAAAGAAAATAATCTACGTCTCTTTTATATTTAAATTGCATGTATACATATTTTTTAAACATGTTTAAATTAATTTAAATATGATAATATGGTAATAAAAAACCAAACATATATATATATATTTTAAACATGTTTAAATTGTTTTAAATATGATTATATGGTAATAAAAAAACAAGAAATATAAATCCCTCTGCAAACACCAATATTTTTAATCAAAATAATAGATACGTTTCAGAACCAATGGTTTACGTTTGTTTCGAAATCAAAAACCGTAAATAGAAGTGTATATAATAAGTGATTTATTTTCGTCAAATTAAAACGACGTCACGAAGTGAATTTGCGATTATTGAAGAAAACATTTCTTGATGGTGGTTTAAAAGTAATTTTAATGCATAACTACACATTTCTACACAGTTTATAGCGTTAAATACATATCTATTACAATTTTGAAATATGTCATATTCAGGATGCACCTTTTACAGCTTACTTTGTTAATTTATTTTGAATTCGATTTAATTTAAACATTACAATACTGTTCCTCTTAAAATAAAAATACCGAGCAGAATTATATGAATATGAATATAAATATGTATAATATGTATGTATAATATAAATATGAATAGCAAAAATATAAAATCAAAATAGCAACAACAAAGTTTGCCGTTTATAAACAGCTTCATTGAGGCTAAATACGTCGATATCCGAATTGATTCTATTCAAAAACACGATGGTCCTCCCCACCGGCTGGCTGTTGTTATGTCTCCATCGTTATTAGTTATTGTTAGAAAATATTTTTAAATGCGGCTTAAAATACGTCTTTACAAGAAATATAAACGGCGTGGTGGATATAACTTTGATTTACGGCTGTTTCGGAAAAGTTTCAGTATTGTGAGCCTTTTTATTCTTCCATTCAGAAAATTGATCAGCCCAGGTGTCGTGTCCCCGCTCCCCACATACACGCGATGTAAGAAATTCTCGCGTGCGCCGACTTGATATCTTAATGCCTCCTGTCTCGGAAACAATTGGATTTAAAGAAAAAGCAAGAATTAAACCGAATGTATACTCATGTAAACTCTCCCGTGTTGTGAAATAAGAAAGGTTGTTTAAGAGTCTTTAAGCCGATAAGCTTTACTTACTTCACGTATATGATTTTAAAAGCTTTGGACGAGATTTGTTATTATTTCTTCTTGTTACATGTAATGACGGCCTCCGTGGTCCCGAGGCAAGACTCTCGACTCACAATCCGAAGGTCGCGGGTTCGAACCCGGCGTGCGCAAATAAATTTTATTTGATTAATTTGTGTTATTTCACAATTTATTCATTTAAAATAATATAAAGTATATTTGCGGCACGTTCCAGAGTGGAAGATACTATCAGTATCGCCCTGGTGTAAGACCACCATTCAGAATTGAAACGTTGCTTGAAATGGCTTTAGCCGTGTTTAGTGACCAGATCTGATTAGCCAGGTACTTACCCACCTTCCTCTTCCCTATCTCCTTCCCCTCCCCACTACCTTCAGCCTCACAACATACCCCGATTGGGGATGCCATAGTCTCACTGGCTCCAGACGGGAGCAGTTGGGACTCTTGTGCGGTATTAACTGTAAAAAAAAAAAAAAATAGGAGTTTATATGAAGGCGGTAACTAACATCATTCGAGTATTTTAGATTCACATTTAGATTTTCACAGCCGAAAGCTCTATATTTCAAGTACTGACGACATCTTGGAATTTAAAAAAAAACGAGTGTGCCTTAGACCACACGACTGAAGTAAAACTTCTGTGAGAGGAAGAGAGAAAGAAAATGTGCGCGCTCACTGCTCTCTCTTGCACCTACAGTGTGATACAGACAGTAGGCCTGCACTATGTCTTAGATATACGAAACGTAACTGGCTATGAGAGAAAGAAAATGTGTGCTCACACCTCTCTCTCTTGCCCCTACAGTAAAATACGAAACGTAACTCTCTCTCTTTCTTTCTTCACTAACTTATATCTCCCTCTCAACTTCCGTTCGCCACTTTTCGTAACGCTCTCATCACGAATTCACCAGCTTACTCCCCAAGTCAAGCGTGCGTAACGAAGTTTTACGTCAAAAACATATAAGAAAAGCTAAAACGCAATGAATTACTTCGTGTTCAATGCTCCAATGCTTATTCGAGGTGATTCATAAATGTGTGAGTAAATAATATCATGTAGATGTTGATACTCACTTTGTCCAATGTTCGTTGTTATGGATACAGATACCTAGTGCTGCTGGGTGTTAAACGTTTGTTCTTAAGTGGAAAACAGCCTGCGCACTGTTTTACTTCAATTTATATGCAAAATATCGGTGAGAAAAAAGTCAGCCTGACGTTGAATGACAGGTAATTACACGAGATGGCTGCAGGCCGCTGAAAGAATGCAGCCATGTTAAAGATATCTCAAATCTCCTGCGTATCTCGAGATATACAGGATGCCTGGATGTTGCAGCAACTGGATTTCATAATAAATCCGCGCATAATAACTCTGCGGCTAGTGAAGCAATATGTCATGAGGTTTCACTGATTCGGCGTGAAATTGTCATAATTACTTATCAAGCTTCGAAAAGAAAAGACTGCTTTATGAACTCACGCAATAATATATTGCAATGAAAATGAAATGTTTTACAAATTGACGTGACACCAAAATAATTTCGACATAATTAAAATATTAACCTTTATATGCACGTAAGAGGAATATAAACGCTAGAAATATTTCGATTCCCATGCCATACAAAATTTTAAATCGCGCGTCGTATTTTCACGAGGCAAGTAAGCGAAAAAGTTGTTTTTATTTATTTTGTGCATAATTTTATAAGAATGAAAAAAAGTTAGAACATATAAAACCTCAAAAATAGTCTTAACCATTAAGGGGTATTTTTTAAAAATTGTTTCTTACATAGTTAAGTCGTGAAAAAACTTTTTTTTTAATGTAAATAATAATTAATTAAATAATAAGTAATTCCAATACATAGAAAAGCTGGTAAAAGCTTCAATTAATCCGTAGCATATTTTTTGATGTTCGTAAAAAGATTTGTCGTGAAGATGAATCTAAATAGGATTTCACGTATAGCTTCATCTTAATGGCAACTGCTAAACTTTTTATAGGTATACCTGTAAAATAAATTCTGTTTGTTTATTTTGATAATTATATTTTCGATTCCCGTTAAATCTTATCTTTCTACCAATAATTAACCAAAAAAGTAACTTACTACCAGGCATTGTATATTTTTTTTTGTATTTAACGAATTTTGTATCGTACAAAACGACTGTAATCTTCTCTGTTTCTACGTAAATGCTGCTATAAAGATGGCGAAATTTTCAAAAATATTGGCCCGAAAGTAAGTAATTACTTTTTACTTCTGCAATACTTTCAAATTCACTTTGTGGCGTCATTTTTAATTAAATGAAAATAAATCACTTTGTAAAACACCACTTTTAATCAAAATTATCTAAATGTTTCAAAACCAAAGGTTTCTTCGTCAGAATAATTTTGATTAAATATTGGTATTTTATTCAGTGATTTGTTTTCATTTAATTAGTTTTTAATTCAATTTTTAAAAAATATGCCTGCAATGAAACGAAAAGTTACAGCAAAGGACGAAAACTACACAAAACAGCTTTTTTCTCCATAAGTGAAATAAAACCAAGGGAAATAATACCCGTCATGAAATAAAGCTTTATCCGTACAAAGTGAAATGAAAGGAATTGTTCCGAGTCCCTGTAGGGTAGAACTGTAATTGGATAAATATGATACCTAGCGCTCGTATTTCTTGTGCTCATGACCAATACCTCGAACATTGTAAAAAAGCGTTTTACAAAACATCCTAACAAAGAAAACACACTGATTTGACTGATATCAGAGTGTTCTTTACTGTGAAATACATTTAAAAGATAAGGATCTTCGTCCTCTTTTCGTTTGGTCAGGTAAAACAGATAGGATTCTAGAGATTTGAAAGGTCATCACAACCTTCGATTAATGTCTTTTTATAATTGAACGAACTATTCGCTTTAATGTCTTTTTATAATTGAACGAACTATTCGCTTATCACTAGTTTGAACACGTTATTTAAACCGTATCGCTTGCAGTAGATACAGTGAAGGACTCCCCGTTCAAATAATAATCAAGAACCATATGTGCCACATCGTGCAAAAATATTTTAAGTTTATTAAAAAAAAACGAGCATTGCATGTTTTTTATTATGTTACCAGAAGACACCAATTTCTTCTTTTTTCCAATTATCTTGTTTTGTATTCAGTTTGATAAACAAAATCTATAGAATGGTGGCCAGTTTGGTATGACTTTTATTTTAGCTTATTCAGAAGTGCTGGTATTGCGATTCACAAAGTTTGGAATAAACTCAAGTCACGAACTGACTGGTTTGTAGCAGTTAATTGGATCTTTATTTCTTATTTTATATAACACCGAGAAAACACTTCTCTAAGAATGTTGATTTTAGTGTTAAAACGAAAAACCAATAGGTTTGAGTAATTAGTATTAAAAAATAACAAAAGATTTTAATGTTACTATAATATTTATTTATAATTTAAATCCATATCTAATCGTGTAGTGTATATTAGAAGGATGAGTAATCGAATTTATGTATTGGTTAGGGAAAAAAATAATATATAAAAAAAGCCAAGAAAAGCTAATAGACAAAAAGAGACAAGTAGTAGCAAGAAGAGCCGAAAAGAAACGAGAAGATCCAAGAAAATGGGAGGAGACAAGAAGAGACAAGAAAAGCTAAGAAGAGTCAAGAAAGAGTTCACAAAGAAAAAACATGAAGTGACAAGAAGAGGCGAGAAACCCAAGAAGGAGCAAGAAGAGACAGGAAATAGCAAGAAGAACTGAGAAGAGAAAATAAGAGACAAGAAAAGACACGAAAAGCCAAGAAGAGGCAAAAAGAGCCCAGGAGAGTTATGAGGCAAGAAGGGACGAGTAGGTCCACGAAGAGCAAGAAGAGCGAAGAAAGCTAGAAATAGACAAGAAGAGCCGAGAAGGGGCAAGGGTAAATAAAAGGAAAAAAAAAAATAAGGCTCAATCCATTCCTTTATTCCTGCCCATCCCAAATTCCAATATTGACTTATTAGGTTGCCATGAATACTGGTCGATTAAACTCCAACCTCCTTCTCACCCTCAGAGCATGTGTTCCAAGTCCTAACAAATCAGTGCCCCTTGTGTACCGGTCTCACCGGGACAGGAGTGCTCCTGGCTGGGGTGGTACAATCATATCGTATCGTATATGGAGACAAAAAATAATATCTAAAGAGTTTTGAGTTATTCAACAGTACTTGTGACATATTTGATTTGGTGTTATGTTCTCGTTCTAGATAAATTGTGCACTCTGATTTTTGATCCACAATGAAATACAATATAATGATTGTGTTAATGAGTAAAAATATTTTCTGTTAGTCGTTTCAATGTAGTGGGCTTGCAGTTATAAAAGAATAATTAGAGTGTAAGTAGTACTTCAAACAAATTATATATTAACAAAGGGATAATTAGTTCCAAATTGTAATCTCTGGTTCCTGGTAGTGCTAAATAAAAATAAACCAAGTGTAGAACCTTCGTTGGACTGACTTCTATCGGAGTAGCTCTGGCTAAGAATGTGTCCGGAGAAATTCGATCTTAATACCGGTAATCCTCCACCGCGCGGGGGCTCTAATTCTCCCTTCAACTCCCGGCTGTACTAATTGCATGCCAGATCTCCAAACAAAAGCCACACATTGGGGTGAAATGAGGGAACACGAAACAAACAAGAAGCCAGTGTGAGGGATCATTAAAACGGTTCGTATGTCCAATGTCTTATGTCTCAGACCACCAAAATAAAAGCAGAACAATTAGCATTTACATATAGATTTTGAGATTTGAGATGCTTGATAATAAAGACGATAATTAAATAAAAAAAAAGTTTTATGAAAATAAACCCCTCGGTATACACACAATCAAAATAATCGACAAATTTCGAAATATAATGGTTCCTTCATCAGGATAAACGTATATTTTATATTCAATTTTTTATGAGAAAAACTCTCTTTTTATAACTTTTGAAGGTTATTCCCATCAACGTAATATTTTGCGACCATTGTTTTTTTCTGTTTTTCTGTGTCTTGTTTTCTTTCATATTTTCATTTAGATTATAAGTGTTATCTTCTTCTTCAATGGTATATTTTATAGTTTAACGATTATCTGGAGAAAGAAATTATTGTGCAACTATGCATATATAAACACTTCTGCCATAGGCTACAAACCCCAAGTGGTTTGCTACGTTTGGTGACTTAGCAGGGGTGCCCGGGTTCATGGGCGAGGTTTGTCCGGGTCTTGGCGGCGGATGCGTTTGCCCACCAGCTGCATGGCAGGCCGGATCAGGAGAGAGTGGTTGAGGGAGTCTTTTCGACTTCTCCAGCCATACTCTCTCGGAACATAATTCTGCACCGCAGTGAGAGGTATGGATTCATATGTCCGTCACTCCTGGACACACTGACCCCCAGATTCATACCCACCTCTAATCTCCTTTTCCTTCCCAGAACTTACTTTCCTAAAAATAAATTACTTTCCTCCACATAGCATCCCCAAAGATGACATAGGCCCTGGGTGGAATTATTTTCCTCAGGGCCTCCTGTGTGGAGCTAATGTAAAAAAAAGTTGAAGAAAAAAGTTTGTAGGTATAATATAGCTACAAATAAGATTATTTAATTCTTGATGGTAGTTTAAAAGTAAATTGATTGTATAACAAGATGATTTTTTTTTTAAATTCTATTAAATAATTGTAGAACAGCCTAAGATAGGTATACATGTTTAAAAATTTGAAAACGTCATATTTTCAGCGTGTACCTATTACAGCTTATATTGGTTTTCAGTTTTATTTTCATTCGAATCAATTTATTATTTTAAAAACTTTACAAGGCTGTCCCTTTCAAAGCGATTTAAAATAAAAACATAGCGCAGAATCACATAAACATAAAAATTAGAAAATATATAGATTTAGGAAATGAGATTAAAAGAGTTTGGCATTCTCGGACTATAAAAATATTACCATTTGTTATTTCGGCTCCTGGCATTATACCTAGCTCTCTAATTCAAAATTTGGGCCTATTAGATTTGTCAAAGAATCTTTATATAAAAATGCAAAAATCAGTCATATTAAACACATGTAGGATTACGAAAGATTTTATAAATATTTATATTGAGGGATCAGTAGGATTTATCGGTCCAGTTAGGAGTTCTATCGAGCCGAACCCTCTGATATGAAAATATCTGGAGTCGGTGAAGTATTTTCCCATATGGTCTCTGGTAGGTTGACGTGTTGTTGTTGTTTTGTATTTATTGTACTTTTTTTTTTTATAAAGAAAGACAAACATTCCCGGGTTACGAATAACCCAACAATGTTTGAAAATCTCCTACTACCACCACAGAAAGCCGAAAATGTTGCTTGTATTGTGATGGAGGACTTAGCCGGCCGAGGAATCGAACACGGGACGCCTGGGTGGGACCCAAACGCGATGCCCACTCAACCACCGACCAGTCAAACTTATACAATGCAATTACATCGCATGGATTGACTAGATGATCAGTTGTGGAAAAGTATGTGGAAGGGTTAAGTTTTTCCTGTGGGGAAGATTTAACCCGGACATAAAGTCTAGAGAACAATAAAAATATTATGAAGAGCAGAAATATAAAATTCGAATTCCAGGCAGTGAAGTCGGGGAACTATGGTGTCTCTAATTTGGAAGGTGAAATCTATCTAAATTTGAAATGATTTTTTGAACAGATAATTAATTTTACACACCTGTCTGAGGCGTAGGATTCTAAATGACTCATGCAAATTAATAACAACCTTTTTCTTTAAATCGGTGTAGATCACACTTCTAGGAATTAACTATTTGGTGGAAATCAATATTAATAAATACCATGTCGATTGTCTCGAGCGGACTTACCTTATTAAAGATAACTTTACAGCAGATTCTAACGATTTGTAGGGCTTATTCTGCGGCAGACGATACAATAAACCTAAAGTCGAGAATGGCAGCTTATTGTCAAAGTACCACGGACATTGGGCAGATAGTCAGCTAATCCATGGCATTCCGTCTCTAGGGCGGATAAAAATACAGCTTGTTAGAGCCGCATAATACGATATATTGCAGTGGACTCGGACTACTGGAAGATGTCTTGAAGGCGGTATTAACCTGAATCCTGCGGAGTCGCGATGGCAGCATTTGTGCGGCCTCAAAGCCTCGGCATTACCGCCACTCTTAATATCTAGGCAGTCTTTAAAATTAATCTCAGAGTCTCAAGTTGCAGACTTGCGGATACCGCAAGTAACAGGGAATGAGTCTCTCATAACGTAGTTTAAATTCACTCATCAAGGTTTAGCGAGTTTTTTTTATTAGGTGGTCTGTCAAACTGTTCAAGTTAAAAGTGAGTTCAAAGACATTCTAATACCACGAAGATTTGTTTCAAAGTATTTGCATTTAGTGCGATAACCTGCTGAAATATAATGTTTCCACGAGCTTGTAAGTATTTAAGTTACCTAAGAAGCTTCACAAACGTATTGAAAGCTTTTGCTGGCTTTTGATATTTGCTGACTAAATGTTTATTCAATTGTCAATACCGTCCCATCTTAAACCTCAATACGTCAAATTTTTTGGGGAGTAGAAAAATATGCATTTTTTTTTCAAATACGAATATATTTGCCAAATCAGTTTTTAAACAAATTTTAATTATTGGTTTTGCCAATCGTTTAAAAACATTTTTCAATGGTTAAAACTGCGTTCCAATGTTGAAAACAAAATAATATATAAACATACATTATTTTATACACAAGATCCTGGTAAATTATTATATTTAAAATGAGCGTACAAATCCAAATACCGTTAATCCTAATTAAAAATATTTATATATACGAAATTATTGGCTTTCGTTTCATCGGTCGAAATGTTTTTGCAAGTTCCTCGAAATTTAATTCGAATATTTTCGGATGACTAAATTTTTGGGGTTCAGACTACTGGATGTGGTCACGCATATATCGTGAACTTTGGAAATAGTTCTATCATAAAATACCAACATTGTGAATAATGAGAGTTAAAACTATAATTGGACTGCACACTGTGTAGTTATTACTGTGCAGTGCCGTAATAATTTACAAAATACCAACTCTATGAAACGGGGAATCAACCATAATATGTGATAATTTGTATCAATCAAATATTTATTTATCCTCAATAATACTGTTTTCATTGTCTGTGATTTGAAATAGTCCTCACGTTCAATGAACTCATTTGCTTTGAATTTAAGCGTCACTTGAAAATTGGATCTTTTTTTGGGAATAATTCAGACAAGCGATAAAGTAGGTGTAAAAATATTTTAATTAGCAAATTTCTTTTGCTTCAGTTTTTGACAGATATCGTTATTTTTCACAAATTTACTGACGGAATTAATTCGAAGAGAAAATTTCTAATCGTCTCTGATTTGTTATTGTCATTGTAGTTTAAAAATTTATTGCTCAATGATAGTAGTTGTTGAAAATCGCTAAAGAGGAAACCGTTTATAATGGTACTTTTAAAGAAAATTTCCCATGATTTTTCACGGGTTTGCTCTAGTTATATACTATTTTCGAACTCTTAGTAGATTCCGATAAGATGCGGTTTAAAACAGCATCGGAATTTCTCAAAGAAAATTAATTAACATTGACTGTTTTAAATTCCTTGTTTCTTGAAGAAATATTTGGTGAAAACACCAGTGTTTCCTTTTTGCAAATTCTTTCAATTTCATTGTTAGAAGAGGGTGGGAAAGGAAAAAGAATTTGAAAATTCATCAGTTTTCACAATATTATTATTATAAAAGTTATTTTCGGCGAAGAAGGGTGAAGCTTCAAAACTATTTTGGGTCGTAAAGAAAATATTTCCTTTTGCACAAAGTTCAGCTATGGAATGTAAGTGCTAAAAGGTAGGTACTCGCTGATCTAAACAATGCTTGTTTAGTTTGTACAACCAATTTTGAAGAAATAATTTTGCTTAGTAAGCAGTTAACCAAAGAAACCAAAGCTTTATAGCTCAATGCAACTATTTTTTGCATATTCTTGACTTAACATTTTTATTCAAAATGCTTAACTCTAAATTCGACTGCTGTGAACTCAGCGACAACACGACACAATATAATATTCTACAGCAGCACTCATAAGCCTAACTACATTGCCCACTCTCACACCATGGAAAATAAGTACTTGGTTGATGTTGACATATTCAATATCAACTTGGCGAGTTTTGTGGATCATCTATTCCAACACTATTACTAAACACATCTTGCAAACCTATAAAATAGCTGTATTTTTTTGTTTTTGTTTCTGTGTTTGTATGACTTGTTGTATGACTTTTATCTAATGTAATTTTATTTTTATTATTTTCTAAGTTTCAAAGTATCTGTCAAATTAAAATTACACTACAAATCATGTAAAAGCTCCCTGGGCGTTAAATAAATAAATGAAAAAAAAAATGTTTTGGATAAAAAAGTGTTAATAATTTAATAATAAACGTTGTAAATCTAAACGATTCTTGCATTTCTACCGCACTGCTTGATGCTTTCATGTCCATATTTTATTACTTTTTTAATATATTTTTTAACAATGCCAATTTCCGCAATGGACTGGAAATATTACATCCGATATAATGCGTCACGTCTCAGTCTCTAAGCGAAAATGTCAAAAGGTGAAGGTGAGTTGAAAATGTGGAGCTTATCAGGACGTAAATGTTCTTCTGCCTTTCTTTGTGCGAACAACAAAAGCAGATCTATTGGACCCCGCGGTGGATATTTTTCACGCGCGTCACAATAGCCGATGTACGGGTCTCCGGATTCTATGGAATACAATTTGCAAGTAGAAAGTGAAAAAAATACGTAAATAGAATGTAGTTTTGCAAAATGTCTTAACGTATGATATACATGCATCTGATAAGCCACTGCAGGTACCTTGTACACGTTTAGTTTACAGTAGAATGTTATTGTAGCCAGCTATTAGCATACCGCCCAGCTGTAATTAATATTTGAGTAACTGTATTTGGTGCTTCTTCGTAGGATTATTATTATATTTAATTTAATTTACATGTATGTTTTTTTTTAAAATTCCATTATTGTAAAACTGCACATCTCGATACAGGAATGCCCTGGTGAGATGTGGCAGCTTATGTTTTTATGTACACCTTTATATTTCAATAAATAAATAAATAAAATATTATAAATTGGGTGTTCTTACTTGTTTTTTTTTAATCTTTTTAATATTGTTTTAGGAAGTAATAATCGGTCAGTGGTTGAGTGGGCATCGCGTTTGGGTCCCAACCGGGCGTCCCGTGTTCAATTCCTTGGCTGGATAAGTCATTCATCACAATACAAGCAACATTTTTGGTGTTTTGTGAGATTTTCAAACATTGTTGGGTTATTCGTAACCCAGGAATGTTTGTCTTTCTTTTTCAAAAAAAAGGTCCAAAAGTTTAACAAATTTTTGCTCTCTCATTAACTTGAGTTCATTTTTAACTTCGATAAATCTATTTTAATACACAAAAACGTTGATAGATTTAAACAAACTATCTATGTACGTCGATATCAATAGATAGGTATTAACATAATATGTTCACGCACAGCATAGCATGACAAGAAGAATAGTGCTGTTGAATGAAATTTCGGAAACACCAGAAAATAATAATAATAATAATTTGTAGAGCGCCGTTTTTGTGAAAAATCACCTCAAGGGTGATATATATAATTCGTCTTTAAATAGCCTAAAGAATTTTTTTGTATATAACTATCTTCCTAGGTGTTGAAAGTAAATAAAAAACAATAAATAAAAAATACAGTGATTTTTGTCAGTCAGTTTTACATTTGTCATAATATTTTGAACTTAGACAGAGTGCGGATTATTAGAAATTACACAAAATTGTTGTTTTAAAGTTACTAATTTCAAAATTTACAATAATATTCATTATTACAAGACATTTACAATAATCATCAAAATTACAATCTTTGTACACGATATTGCTTTATTTTGCTGAAACTCCGTTGAAAGTGTACTAGAAAAGACAAAAACAAAAGACAGACACCGCCATCTCACACGTCTTCCGCTTCCAATATAACTTCCTCCTCCCTGTAATTGGGTGGCTTTGCTCCAAATTAACCGCTTTATCACGACGTTTAAAATGCCAACATAATTAATCATAAGGGTGGTTCGGTTCTGCGACCGTTCCAGGGAAGGGGGTGTGACGCGGTGGGAGGGTGTGCGCTTCAAGGCTCAATATCTACGAGTACAAAATGATTGCGTGAAATAACATTTGAGTGGCTGATTGTTGATTCATCATAAGCCGTTGATGGAAAATTATTTTTGCTAAACGTTGATTTTTACCCAACGCAGCTTCATATAAAAAAATACTTGAGTCGGAATGGGGAAAGCCGATAAACAAAAATAATGTTTTTATTTATTTAGAACTAATCATTTTCTTTTACAGAGTTTTAATTTTCTATGTACATTTTTACTTAAAACTTAAATTTTCTTGACAAAATGTTCAATTTTCAAAACGAAATGTCTAGAAATTATTATATAGTTAATGCCTAAGAAATACAAACAAATTAGAACTAATCAATTACCACAAGTGAAGATATCAAAAGGCGAATCAAATTGAACCATTGAATTTAAAAAAAAAAATAGAAAAATGGTTAATAGATCAAGATTTTTTTTTAATTGATGTTGTTTTTAAGCACCCACACAAAAGTATCCATTAATTGTATGCATGTAATCTTATGTATAAATATGCTTACGAGTTTTCTAAAATATGATGCGTACCTTCGAGTGTGTTGCTTGTGTTAAATTTATCTGTCAATGTATTTTATGCCTTTGTACTGTAGTAACTTGAAATGTTATTCTTCTATATCTATTTTCTATATTGCTGTTTCTGCATACAGTTTAGCGCTCTATTTAATATTGTGAAATTCGCAGTTCAGCGGATGCCTACAATAATTTAGGTGTCTTTGTTTTATTGTTTCACCCTTCTTTTAATATTAACTTTGCTGGTAAAAGTTAATTTAAGAATCAATCTTTAGTAGACTATTTGTAAAAAAAACTTGAATGGAATCCCGATCATACGAGTATAACAACATAATTTTTATGTTTCATTTTTCGGTTTTCTAACAAATTTTTTTTTCGAAGGCAGCAAAAAATGGGTGGTGTGACATTACGTATTAAACGATAAATAAACTTTGTAATACACCGTTTTTTCAGGCTGACTATGCATTAAATTCATAAAGTGGCACATTCCGAAGTGTGTTTATCATTTTAATATAAAATAAAAATAGTATTTAATTGAATTAGGCATTTTTTATACATCCAGTACACCACTAAACAAGCAAGGGTCCTGTTAAAATGATTTGCCTGACATGCATCAAACATATTATAAATGTGTTTGACGTTAGGCAGATTAACGCAAAAACAATCTTCACTCACCTACCTACAAACATACATTAATACTACGAAAAAAGATTAAATACTCAATGTACTCGAAATAACAATAAAGACTTACATATTAAACTACAAATTCCTGTAACGCGTACCTACTACTTTTGGTCACCGAAATATTACGACATTCTTCCAGACAGAATAAAAAATTGTGATTCACAAAACTATTTTGAAGATTACGTAAAAAATGGGATCAAAAGTGATGATAGGGCCTTTATCGGTACATTCACCCAAATTCGAAGTTATGAATTCAACCAAATAAAGAGTGAATATATTTTAATATATACAAGTCTAGGAATTATAAATTAATTAGCGAAATTCCTGCCTCAACAGAGGCTGTTAGCCTAGTCAGGCAGATGGGTGATGAGAAATCTCAACTTATAACTGTTCATTTGTAATCTTTAAATATTACCTAGAGTTTATATGTATACTATTTTCCGTTATTAACTTAACTACTTACCCAATGCACAAACCAATTGTACACCATTATCACTTAAAATATATTTTTTTAGTTATAGGTAGTTCCAAATTTCTTTCAATAAATATATTATTGTAGATTATTAATTTCAACAGTGAGAGTGATTTGATTCCCCTAATATTGTTTTATAGACCCTAGAGTCACCCTTTCATAAAGGAACATTTTTAGAGACTTTATTTAATATTATTGATAGACAGTTATTCCTAAAACTTCAAATAAAGTCTGTTAGCTCAAAGTGGCAAGAATGCTGTAGAAATTCATTGGAACAATGTGTAAACAATATCCATTTTAGGAACGCTTATTCACCTACTTGGAAACCCATGTAAAGGTTGCGGGCAAACATCAATCTCAGCTTACATGTTTCAATATTTGCTAGAAGAGAAATTTCATATTAGTCCCACAGAAAAATAATTGATCTTTTGCAGTACAGTTCGTGTTGTTTGTATTCTATTCGCATTCCGATCACCGAGCAAATTTTGACTTGGTGGGAGGTTAGGTGAGTTAGTTATTAATTAGTTGAGGTTCATTGATTCGGAACAAATTGAGAGTTAATTCAATAAAATCATTAGGCACCTATCCACCCACAAAGAGTTGGTAAATTAATCCGATGACTTTGATATCAAATTAATTTTCACAAGTTTATTGAAATTTTTTCAGTTCAATAATTGTATGAATGGTAATTTGATTTATTTAGATATTATAAAAT
The DNA here is from genome assembly GCA_936435175.1 of Glyphotaelius pellucidus. Lineage (NCBI taxonomy): Eukaryota > Metazoa > Arthropoda > Insecta > Trichoptera > Limnephilidae > Glyphotaelius > Glyphotaelius pellucidus. Next base: position 33,248,420 of record OW386537.1, on the reverse strand, counting down.
AAAGCGAAGAGTTCCTACAAGTTTCACTGATAGAACCCACTATGTGGAAGAAAACATTCCCTGCGTCATGAGTCATACTCTTTCTTAGAAGAGTTAACCATCCGTTATGGCTGTGGAATAAAAGTGCTCAAGTGAAGCGGATTCACCCGAGTATCACGATACTGGGAAGCCAAGGGATATGACATTTGGAGATATTTTTAGAGGGTGCAACCAACCATTACAAGAGGGTAAAGTAAGCGGGGTGTCTTGCGCAAATTGAAACTTAATACTGAATCTATTAGAGATCGCATTGAAGAAAAGAAGTCGTGTACACAGGCTATTAGGGGATGCGTTCTTTGGCTGGGGGAGGGGGAGGATGTGCAGTTGAGTGCAGTTTGATTCATTGCCTTCAAATGCAGCCAAACCATTAGCAGACAGTTTGTGCGTACTTTAACTTCTCGCTTACTGAGCTCTGGCCTGATTTGATGCGACTATTACTTACAGGCGAGTTAGGAAACGACCCTATGAAATAACAATACTAACTTGATATTAAAATGAAGGAAACGTTTATACCTAAACAGGTACATATTTTAAAATGTGTTTAAGGCGCTGTATCCCCGCTCAAAAATAAGAAGATGGAGAGATTTGTAATTACGAATGTTGAAGAGAGCGCGCTAACATATAAAACGATAAAATTGAAGCAAAAATTGTGAAAATATTTAATAAAGCACAATGGAGCAAAAATCTCGTGGGGAACAAAAATAGCTTTTAAAGAAACACTGTGATTTTTTTCATACATATAACTTCTAAAATAAGTGCAATGAACGTGTTCATAATAATATTCGGAGCATACTTTGCGATTTTTTCTATCGAGGGAATTTTATATAATTTGTGTTTCGGCATGGAACACGTCTAGACATCATCTAGACGTGTTTTTTAAGCTCCTAAAAACATTTTTAAGGGATATATACATATAAGACATCGGCAAAAATTCGGCTTAAATGTAGTATAAATTATACTGGACTGAAAAATTGTCTTATTCGCCATTGAATATTTTTTATCAAAACTTAAAATTTTTTTAACATGTTTTAAATAATCTTGTTGAGTTTCGAAAGTAATGCCGCGAGTGCTGAAATATCTTTCGCCGGAAGTATTAAAGTTAAGTAAAACCTTTGGATGCGCTGAAGTATTTTTGTAGTAACATGATAAACAGAACATCTCGCATACGCTCTTAGCAAACTTTCGAGAACAAACTATTAGATTCGAATTACTGCTCGTAGCTAACTTGAATAAAGAAGACCTCAAGTCAAATATTGGTTTGGGACAGAGTCGGAACGCGCCGCTGGAGTTTATTTACATAGCGTGTTGGTGGAATATGAAAAATAAGCCGACTGTCTCCGTAGGACACTCGAGGCTTTTAGGAGAAATATAAAACGAACAGAATACTCACTTCTTTCTAATATGATTTCTTCCAAATAATAATATTATGCGGACATTTTGACTGACGGATTCAAGACTTCCATTAAAAATATTATCCAAGGAAAAATTTCTCATCAAACGGAGATTCTAACTCTGTCCGAATTAAGGCGGCACTCTTGAAACGCACGGCGCTGAAAAGGAAGAAGATGGAGAGATATGTAATTACGAGTGTTGGACAGAGCGCGCTAATATGTTAAGTCGTAAAATAGCAGCGAAAATTGCGAAAAAGCTTAATAAAACATGACTCGTTTAAAATAGAGCAAAAATCTCGTGAAACGTATCTTAAGTATCATTTAAAGAAACATTGTGAATTTTTTCACAAATATAACTTGTAAAATAAAAGAAATAGACTTGTTTTAAATAATTTTCGGAGCATACTTTGCGATTTTTGCTATCGAGGGAATTTCATGTAATTTGCATTTCGGCGTGGTTTAAGGGAGATATGTAAGAAATCGATCGAAATTCGAATAGTGGACCCATTAAATAAAATTATACGTACAGAGATTACAATTACAGATCTTTTCGTATGCGAATGTTGTTATACAGGTACCTATCAATATAATAAATTTATTTATTGCTAAATTAAAACGAGCCATAATTTGTTTCTGTGAAAAGTTTATATGACGGTAGCTTGAAAATACTGACTCACAAAAGTAGGGTCTAGAAAAGTACCTACGTAGTTCATACTGGTGGTTCTCGGTATGAGTAGGTACCTGCATTTGTTGTAAAGAAAGTTCCAAAGGCGGACGGAGAATTTCCTAGAGCTTCCGTTTAGTTTTGTACAACTAAATAGTTTTTAACTTCCGGTCGCGAGTTTTTACCACATTCTCCATCAAACGAATGACTTCAGAATCTTCAGAACTCCTTTTAAACTTATGGCTTGTATTTCTTTTCTTGTATATTTATATACAAATTCTATAAGGCAGTTCTTTTCAAACTGAATGGTTTCTATGGATAAGTTGTGGCCTTGAAATACAGTGTAATTTATTTATTTATTAATTTTCAAAGCCATGATGGGCTTTTACATGTTGTGTGTGTAATACAGAAATACAGTTTTAAACAAAAAAATTTTAACTTGAAGAAATAAACATCATATAAATGGTATAGAGATAAATATAAGTAAAAATAATGTATTGCAAGAAAAGAGAAAGATTTTAAATTGCAGGTGGCATAAAAATAATAATAAAGTTTATGTTAGAAATTACAAAATTTACAGGTGACAGGGGAACATACTCTGAACAAACATCCACATTGTAGATAAATATACGAATACAAAAATATATGCAGTAGCCATTATACGATGCTCCTTAAATATTTTAAATGATGGTTAACTTTTATTAATTTAATATAAAATTATATTAATTAATTTGAGGTGAATTTGTTTCCAAGTGTGTGAAATCAAGGAATAGTAGATTACTTATTTTATTTGTAATTTAAACTATGAATAATATCACACAATCAAATATTTCAGGAAGATTTATATGTTTATGTAGTGAAGAATCCATATTTATTTTCAATCTTTTTTATTTTTTTTAAATAAATACAGCACAAGAATCACAACTGCTCCCGTCTGAAGCCAGTGAGACTATGGCATTCCCAATCGGGGTATGTTGTGAGACTGAAGGTATTGGGGAGGTGAAGGAGGTGGGGAAGAGGAAGGTGGGAAGTACCTGGCTATTCAGATCTGGTCACCAAACACGTTTCAATTTCAAGCAACGTTTCAATTCTGAATGGTTGTCTTACACCAGGGCGACACTGAGAGTATCTTCCACTCTGGATATACACTCAATATATTCTATGTATAAATTGTGAAATAACACAAATTAATCAAATAAAATTTATTTGCCACGCCGGGATTCGATCCCGTGACCTTCGGAATACCTTACTTTAGCCTTATTTTAGAAACATATTGTAAGTTTGTACAGCGCCCTTGAGGTGATTTTTCACAAAAACGGCGTTATATAAATCATCCAAATATTATTATTATTACCGCTGGACTACGCCGGCCGTCTATTATAAATTAAGTTCATACTCTAGATCTAGATTATTTTATGAACAGCCGGCAGTTTAGTACAACAACAACACGCACACTATCTTATCCCCTCAGCTGCCAGGGGGTCCAGACAGACTAGCTTTGTTTATTTCAAAACTTTGGCTTTTCTCGCATTCCTTGGTTAGTAACTAAGAAGAACCCAACATTCCCCCTTTTTGTAATATCCTAGACATAAACGAGAACTAATTCTGTGTACAGAACAGCATACATAGTGCACACACAATACATAAGCGAGCTTAAATAGTATTTTATTTGAAAATAAAGATCCGCGCTTGGACTTGGAGACTTAGATAGAAGAGTGTGGGATTGTAACTGTTTCACTGTTAGGTAATTGGTTCCTTGTTTTATTTTATGCGGAAGATTAAGTGGAACGTTTGCGCGGCCCTTTTCGGCCAGTTTCATGCCAAATCTTAAATTTGAATTTGAGATCAAAATACCCAACCAAACTGAAAAATATTTTTTGTAATCAAAAAATTTTTGTAATCAAAAGGTATATTTAATACAGATGTGGGTTACTTTATTTATTTTTGCTTTAAATTATAAGATATAGGCCATTAAAGATTTTAGCGTTTCATGAAAAACATAAAAAAAATAATTTTACTCTGCTTATTTTACAAATACAATGAAAAATAAAATAAAAAATCGTTTATAATGCATTTTCTTGGGTAGTAATTTTAATGTAAAAACGACAAATTTTTGTTCCGCCGTAAAAAGGTAATTTGTATTTTAAATTTACACCTATCAAAATGATTTTTTTTCTTGATTTTTATATTTTATTTTATATTTCATTATATTTTTATGATAAATATAGTAAAATTATTTTTGTATTGTTTTTCATTTACTCACAAATAATTGCGCAAGTCGCCTCTAAAATCCCGAAACACTAAAATCTTTAATGGCCTATTTCTTATAATTTAAAGCAAAAATAAATAAAGTAGTTCATACCCGTACTAGAAATTTAATATACCTTTTGATTACAAAAATAATTTTTCAGTTTGGTTGGGTACTTTGATCTCAAATCCAAATTAAAGATTTGTATGAAACTGGCCGATATGGGCCGCGCATACGTTCCTCTTAAGGTAAGTATTATTAAAGCTTACGGAAGCTTAACAATTAGATAAAAAAGACAAGTTAATGTTTACGTTGCTTGATTTTCATTGAACTCTAGAACCCTCCCTCCTAGCTTTAGTTTTCGTTTTGCAGTAAACTTTTACTTTATGCGAAAACTTTCATCGGCATTGTACATAGGAAAGTGATTTCCACTCAGGGAAGCACCAAACAAAAAACCATCATCGCCAAATGGGTGAATTTATAAGAGCAAAATGGTGCATTTTGCGAGGGCTTTGTGTAATTTCTATTGTTTTCTGGTTTTTCTAGTGCAGAGTCGAGAAAAAGCATCCCTCTTGTCCGGGCCCCCGCGGAGAGGTGGGAGTGGTCAGGCTAGATAGATGCGCATCTCGCCCCTACACGTACATTAATCTTTACCCTAAAGCTGCAGCCAATCTGTGTTCCGCGCTCTAATTAAATTCTTGAAAATAGAAAAAAAAAACTTGCAAAAGCTGGATACATTATTATAGCAAGGATGCATTGGAGGAAAGAAAGTCAATTGTAATTTTTTTTTTTTATATGTATACCGCACAAGAGTCCCCAACTGCTTCCGTCTGTAGCCAGTGAGACTATGGCATCCCCAATTGGGGTATGTTGTGAGGCTGAAGATAATGGGGAAGAGGAAGGTGAGGAAGTTCCTGGCAATTCAGATCTGGTCACCAAACACGGTTAAAGCCATTTCAAGCAACGTTTCAATTCTGAATGGTGGTCTTACATGGTTCCCGGGGCGGCGGTGTATGTAACTTTAATTTATTGGATTACCAACACCTCTGCCATATGTCACCCCAAGTGGTTCGCTACGTTTTGTGACTTAGCAGGGGTGCCCGGGTTTATGAGGTGAGGTTTGTCCGAGTCTTGGCGGCGGTTGAATCTGCCCACCAGCTGCATGGCAGGCCGGATCGGCTGAGAATAGTTGAGGGAGTCCCTTTGACTTCTCCAGCCGTACTCTCACGCAACATCGCCTTGCACCGCAGTGGGGGGGATGGTTTCGTACGCCCGTCACTCCTGGCCACACTGACCCCCAGAATCCTTCCGACTCACTCCTAATCCCTTTTTCCTTCCCAGAACTTCCTCTCCTTCCTTTCCTAAAAAGACTCTCCACACAGCATCCTCAAAGATGATAAAGGTCCTGAAGGGAATTATTTTCCTCAGGTATTTTCCACTCTGGAACGTGCCGCAAATATACTATATATTATTTTTAATTAATTTATTGTGAAAAGTCACAAATTGATCAATAAAATTTATTTATTATATATAAAGGAATATTTTTAATTTTTCAATTGACTACACCATCTCATTTACTATGCATATTAATTCATTGAGATTTCGATCAACCCGGTACATATTTTGCTATAAACTCATGTCTAGTTTACGAAAAATATTTGAGGGCGTTTGATCTATCCATACTCCATGCCCTATTGCACCCCCTCCCGCGTCGGACTATGCTTGGAGATTTTGTAAAAAAAAAAATACCCCAAATGAAATTGCTCTAACTGAGATTGCGGCACTAAATCAAGGTCTTTTAGAAAACGTGACCGGTGTCGCCGAAAAAACACGCCAACTCTTATTAAACGACGAATTTATTTTGCTATAAATTCACACAAGATTTTGAAGCGATCGAAAGACAGAAACTGTATGAAAACTGTACACTATTGATTTAAAAAAAATTAATTCCTTTTTAAACACATTCCTCTTTAAACACGTGTTAACATTACTTTCGCGTATATAAATTTTAAGGTTACAGAATAATCCTCGTGGTGCAACAATATAAGTGTAAAAATTTATATCGCTATTAGTTGATTCTAGTGGTTCCATGACAACTGAGAATAAAGCCAACTCAACACCTCTTTGAAAAGTCATTAAAAGCTATGAAAAAAATAATTTTAAAATAGCCCATAACCCTAACCCAACTGTGAAGCAAAATGAGGATCCTTTTTAGATACAATTTAGATTAATCTTTACGACGAATCGGTTTTTATGAACATCAAAAATATGCTACGGATAAATTGAAGTTTTTACTAGCTTTTCTCCGTTTTAGAATTACAATAAAATTATTATTTTCGCAACAAAAAATATAAGCATAAACCACAAAAAAAATGTTTTTAGGTTTTCACGGCCAAAAAGTATTTTTGTTATTGTTTTTGGGGTGTTATGCCGTTTTTCGCTACCTCCTTCTTTAGCCAACGTTTCGGACAGCGTTACAGTGTCATGCATGAGTGATGCATCTGCCCTGATGATGGACACTGTAACGCTGTCCGAAACGTTGGCTAAAGAAGGAGGTAGCGAAACACGGCATAACACCCCAAAAACAATAACAAAAAAATACAAAAAAAATATTTTTTCATGACTTAACTATGAAGTAATTAATATAAGAAACAATTTTTAATAAATACCCCTTTATGGCTAAGAGTATTTTTGAGGTTTTGTATGTTTAAATTTTTTTTCATTCTTATAAAATTATGCAAAAAATAAATAAAAACCACTTTTTCGCTCACTTGCCTCGTGCAAATAAGACGCCCGATTTTAAATTTTGAAGGCATGTGAATCGAAATATTTCTAGCGCTTAAATTCCTCTTAATCATTTTTTAAATATTTTTTTCATCCCTCTTAATGACTTTTCTGAGGTGTTTTCTTTTGTGTCCGGTCACCGATTCTAGTTACTAATTATGTAATATTTGCAAGTCATAATCGTAGTCTAAAGTCTCCCGTTACTAGTTTTAAAAAAATTCCTCCATCGATTCAGATGCAGTCAGAAATGTAAAATATATTAACATTTTCTAACGGAGCCGATTTATGATGAAGGATTTCCCTCAAGAGATGAAATAGAAAGTCCAAGAAAAGCAATACAATTTTATTATATTTTTTAATTTTATTTTTCTACCTGTGCAGTCTATACGTTGTATCAGCCGTTAGCGGCTTTTGTGAAAATGAAGTTATTATAAACATCGAATGGTTTACAATGTTTGATTTAAGACATGCCATTTTACCTAGTGCCATATAACTTGTCAGAAGACTGGATGCCATGTGTGCTGAGCTCTCGAGAGGGTACTGTGCGCACTGAGTCAGTGAGATATTTATCTCGGACAAACAAGAAGCCTCGCTGCAAGGGACTGCTGCAAGGGACATTTTGCCTGCACTTGACTTCTAACAGCGTCTGGATTTATGGATATTAATATGATCCAAGAATTACCGGACAACGGAATAGTTGTTGGGGCACAACATTACTTGAGATAATGGCGGTTGTTGCGTGTGTTTACTTTGTTTCTCAAGAATGTCCATCATCGAAAGCACGCATATGACAGGTAAATCTAAGAATGTGTATAACTTTGTTCGAATTCTCCTATTAATTTGTAATTATTTACGCATTGTGACATGGCTTAAAACTTTACCATCTTTCAAACTTTACCATACACTGCAAAACTTAACCATCTACAATTAAATACAGATAGATTCGTGGTGTGGGTAATATTTACGTCCATTGTGATATTATTTCAATTTTTCTTTAAAATATTTGACATACTCATTTTAAATCTATACAATATATGCGAAACTGCGTGTATCTGTTTGTTACGCTTTCACGCATAAACCAATAAACCAAGTTTTTTTTTCACCAATAGAAAGCTACATTATATGCCAGTAATATAGGCTGTCTATAATGGTATGCTCTCGCGTTATAAAATCATAAATTTTATATATTTATTATATGTTTTCTGTCGCTAACAAAAGCGAGTTATTGCTAACGTCAGAAAACAAACCGTTGCCGCGGAAACGATGTTGAGGCCCGAAACGTTTATACGCGCATAACTTTCGAACGACTGCGCCAAATTGGATAAGTCTTTTTTTACTAGCTTCTGCTACTTAGCTCTGGCATTATGAAATTTAGGTAGCACGCGAGCTGTTTGAAAACAGAATGTACCGGGAATGAATGTATGGAATGCAGGAGGGGGAGGGTGGAGAGGTGGGGAGAGGGGGGGGATAATTGATAAGTGCAAGCGCTACAGTAATTTTCCCTTAATACTATGAGAGCGAAGTCGCGGGTCAAAGCTAGTAAAAAAAAGCTTGCACGGTGAAGATCGCCTTGTTTTTGATAACCTCCGATTTAAGAAGGCATCTGATATAGAATCATCTATATAAATAAGACACGAGTATTCTGGAGCTTAAAAAAGAACAATGCTTAGTTGAATTTATATTAATATTAATAAATTCTTCTACACAAATCATACACAGTGACATAATACAACATTGAAATGAAAATGATTCACTGTATTGCGAATTAAATGGGATCAATTTGTTAATTGAAAATGTAAGTTTCCCTTTTCATACACAATAAGAGAACAATGTAGGTAGTGACGGTAGAGGACTGAGTTCAAAGCAAATTAAACAAAGGGCAAAATACCCCTTAAATAATATGTTAAATTTGTTTTCTGTCGACAAGATGACTTCATGCAAATGGGGAATTGGTTAGGCGAATTATTTATATCTAACAACAACGTAGTTTGTCTTTCCTAGAACTGCTAAAAAGAATTCTCAATAATAATGTTTTCTTGGAACAGTATTAATTACTATGTATTAAAATATTCTGTAGTAATCTCGAGGAAATTGTTTTTCGAAGAAAACGATGAAACAACGTCAAACTTTTTAAGGCTTAATTACATTTTGAAAACCAGTTTTTTTTCTTAAGAAACAATAAAAAAACTAAAAAAATCGATTTTATGTTGTGTATTTCTTTTGCAATTAATTGGATTTGTTTCAAATAGCGCCGTTTTCCGAAGAGGTAATCAATAGATTGCCACACAACTTTGTATTGACACGTGTGCCTGGCTTCATTCGCATACATTCACTGTCTAACAATACTATTCTGTTATTAAGACTCTTGACTTAACGGACTCAAGGATTTGATTCAATGCAAATTTTGTGACGCTAGAGCTCACTCTTGCCAGGATTTTACAAGATATTCAATCTTTATTTCAATTTTTTCTACTTAATAAATTTTTAACGGTATACACGAGTATTCCGAAAAATACAACATTTAAAAATGTAATGTTATAACGACCGCATGTATTCCAATATTATGGAGATGAATGAATCATTTTTAAATCCGAAATAATCATGATGTCATTGCGTTTTGGATAATTATAATTATAATTACTAATTATGAATTCCAGTGGCAATCAATTAGAGTTAGCTACTCGATTTATTAAATCCAAATAATAATATTTTCCATATGTGCAGAGTCGCGCGACCCCACATGGGAATGAGATACGAGTAATGCCAAAACGTGTTTTAGCTCTTCCTCGAGACAAGATGAATAATTGAATGGCAGACTAATACGCCTTTATCAAATTAGCCTCGCCTCGCCATTAGATAATGAAAATGAGCAACCGCAAGAACACGAGGAACACGGTAATGGCCCCGAATTCCTCCGGAGAGAAATGAGCTTTAAGAACAACTTCACGGAAATTAACTTAGAAATTAGACGCACGGTGGCTGGAGATGCAATGAACTAACAAAAATGCAGAGAAATTGAATTGATTAAGGCTCATTTTGGCTTAACCCTAAGCATTTCTAGTAGTTACGGCTAATTGCTCAAAAGACTCGTATTTAACGAGAAGGTTAATTCCGCAAGTTTTATTTTTTTTTACCAATAATTCATGGAAATTATTGGTGCCAGAGGCAGTGTCACTGTAGATTCCCCAATTGGGGTAATGTTTAAGGTTGAAGGGGGAGGAAAGTGGAAGGAAATGGAAATACTAAGGTGAAAAAGTACTTGGGCATTTAGTAAAGAAAACACGACTAAAGCTATTTCAAGCAAATTTTACAGTCTGAATGGTGGCCATTTCATAAGGGAGCCTTCAAAGTGTGTATCACTCCGTTAGATAATTCGCTCTTATCCGAGTATTTTTTCAAATCAAATTGTGGAAAAATGTGAATAAACAGACTTACGCCTTGAATTATTTTTAGAAGGATGTATTGGCATTTCAAGTACCACCTTTGCATATGCTTTATTTGCATACAACATAGCTTTGTTGATATTGAAAATTTAGATTTATAAGTTAAGTATAAGATTTAATATACTTGTATTAGCGTTTGGTACACCACGTAGTGAAGAAATTATCTCTTCTGTTCCATAAGATGCCAAAAAGCATTTGACTTTTTTTTTGAAAATCTACAATTGGGCGCTCGGAAAGAAACTTATTTATATAAGTGGCGAAATGTTCACCTTTGTAGGTACCATTTTTATAATGAAATAATTGTTAAAAAAGCGATAATAAAATATCTAGGTATTTAAAAAAGAATAAAAATATATGTAGGTATTGGTCTATTAAATAATGTAGTAGTATTTGTGCAGGAAAAGGCCCGTGGATTTTATAATTCATTCATTCAATGAATATCTAACCACTTGGGCATTAGTTGTCCCCTAGCGCTTCCATAACTGCTAAATAAGTGAATTGCTCTCGTACGGCACTAACCTTAGTAATACAAACTCAAACAGCCCGCATTCAAGTATCCCGCTCGAGTTTAGCGCCCCGAACTTCACAAAAGCAGGTCGTGAGTCCTCCGCTAAATACTTTTGGTGTAGGTAATAATGATGAGCCACTTGCTACGTAATACGGTGTAGGCTGGATTTCTAATGCAGATATTCAAATGTTGACTTTATTTTTCTTGCTTTTCCAGAACTGCAGTAATTTTTGAAAATATTGCTTTTTATTTATTACCTTTGAAATTAAAGCATTTTATACTAACCAGAAAGTTCTCTTTATTGAGTTTTAATAAAAATTTATAAAAAACAGTTATAATCGGCTATCTCTAGATGAAACGGCTGCACGGCCCGTTTCGACCAGTTTCATACAAAAGCTAATTTTGTATTTCAGGACAATTTTGTCCTGAAATACAAACCTAACCTAACCCAACCCGAAATCAAAAGTAATTTTAAATATATGTGTTATTCTATGTATTTGTCTTTTAAATGATGATGTATAGGTAATTAAAGACTTCAATTTTGCTTCATTTTGGAGGCAATTTTGAATATGTTTTGTGAGTTAATTATGACTATTGGGTTAGTTTTATGACTATGAAATATTTGTTTCGAAAATAATTTTTTTATGTTTGGTTGGGTATTTTGAGTACCTTTTTGGGTATTTTGATTTAATATGTTTTGTGAGTTAATTATGACTATTGGGTTAGTTTTATGACTATGAAATATTTGTTTCGAAAATAATTTTTTTATGTTTGGTTGGGTATTTTGACTTCAAATCCAAAATTAAGATTAGTACGAAATGGGCCGCGCATCCATTCCCCGTATATATTATTAAACATTATAGGCGTAACTCATAAACGTGTTTTCAATTTTACACAACTGACAAACAACCTTTCATTTAGAGTAAATGGTTTTTTACCAGTTGAGTAAAATTAAAAAAAAAAACTTTTTTTAATAAAAGAGTTAATGATCAGGCAATTTACACTCGAAAACAAACTAAAACGGCAATTACGCCGTTTTAAAAAAATGCCAAAGTGTCAAATTTTGAAGGCCGACCCATGTAGCTACGCTGAAATAAAAGAAGTGTATATATAAAAATAAGTACTATGCAAACAGCTCATCTTCATTATAGTGATGTCAGTAGCTAAAACAGATTTATTAATTAAGCATAAAAGAAAAAAAAATACATTACAGTATTCTCGGTAGAAAAATCAATCCTGAAGTTTTTTCCAAGACAATTAAAGATACATGCGTGTGGCTCATTGCGGAAACTGTAAATACTGCAAGTTTACAACTTTTCTTTGCAGAAGGGGAACAGAAGTATGCCGCCAATTATTATAATTTGAACTCGATTTTATACGGCATTTCGCTTTACTTTCAAACAACTTTAGTTTTAATTATTGCCACTTGCCGAGCTTCAAGTTGTGAAAGTAAGATAAGAAAAAACATGAATAAATGCTTTGCAATGAATTACTTAAGATAATGCATACAGTGATACACTTCAGAAAAATATATTTGGTATATACCTACCTATTTAATAAATAAGAGTTAAAGCTACGTAACATTATTACAAGTAATTTTAACTTTTACAGAAACCTAGAAATTACCTACCTACATGTAGTAGTAGGTAAGCAATACCCTATAAAAATCTGTTCTTAACTCTAGCAGAAAATCTATGACTGGTGCAGCAATAGCTTTCGACGGGTGAGGTCTAGCACAGCGGTGAGCAACCTGCGACCCTGGGGCCAGGTGCGGCGCGCGACCCTTTTCGTACTCTTAGCTAAATAAAATAATTTTTAAAATGTCAGTATTCAACGGTTTCTGTTCAAAAGAGTTTAGTAGAGAACTTTAGTATTTTTCATTGCTTTGAATCACCCACAAAACATAGAAAGTTTTTTCTTAAAAATACATGGTTCGAAGTTTGTAAAGAAATTTTCAGAGCAGAGCAGCGATTTTCTGTTAAGATTTACGTAAGGTGCATTTTAAAGGTTTTTGTAAAATAAAATACCAAATATTTTCTTAGTAAAATTTTGTTTAAGATTCCGGACGATAAACGTCAACAGCATTTATTGGAGTTGTCCTTGAACCAATCAAAAATTTTGCCGTCGGCGCTTTCTCTGTGCGTGTTATTTCTGATATTTTTCTTGATATATTACACGTTTTGTAAGGGTACGCTTCCAAGTGATATTTCTGAAAACATGTAAATAACAGAAGAGATTTAGTATTTAGTATTTAATTGCTATGGTTCGGATTTCCAAGTGTGAAAAAAATTCCTTCCTAGTCAAATATTTAACGTTTTCAATATCTCTTTTACAAAATACGAAAAGGTTCCGCGAAAAAATTTTGTCTACTGTTTTGAAACAGTCGCCCAAAATTATATCAAAGAATTTTTATATGTTGTTTAATATTTTAGAAAGATAAAAATCGACAGCACTTATTGGTTTGGTGTTCTTCTATTATTTTGTTGAAAAATTTCATTTTAGATACATTAACAGATTAGCGACATTACCGACTGCAAAAACCATGTAAGTATATGTGACCAAACCTCCGCGAACAGGTCGAAAGTGGATAAATTGACTCTCCAGCTAAAAAGGTTGATCAACACTTTTCTCTCAGAAATTCTCAGCTTCTCTCAAAAAGACAGTTTTCAGCTGATAACACAATTTTCATTTTAAGTTATGGAGATTTTCAATGCCAAAAAATAAGACGCTTTATTCTTTATACCAAATTTAATCTATCCAAAAAGGGGTGCATTATTGGCATTTAAATACGTACATAATATATTAACCTTAGAAATCTACAATATAATATATTTTATACCACTTTTTAATGCGTGTGTTCGTTACACGAATATAAGATAAATGTTATGGAAAAGGTACGACCAAAGAACAGCATAATATTTAAATCAAATATTGTGTTCATAAATTTATGTTCAACGCTTTTCGAAAGCACATATTATACGCATTTCGCAAGTCTTTCTGTGAGTTCCACGGTTCTCTTTGATAATTTTATTGCCAACTTTCTTGCGAAGCCGCAATTAGCCTTGACGAACGAACTGGTTTCGATTCCTTACAAATAGAATTTTCATAACCGTTACCAATGAAAGCTTGAAGTTTAATGAAAGAGACCTTTAAGAGTTATAGAAGTTGCGTCTCGGCGTGAAGAGGAATCGTCTTTTCTTTTGAAGCAGTACTACAGCATAACAGCACATCATAACAAGAAAATATACGTACCGCGACAAATATGATTGGCATTATTTATAAAATCCAACCGATTTTTTTTTAAAGAAAGACAAACATTCTCGGGTTACGAATAACCTGACAATATTTGAAAATCTCCTACTATCACCACAGTTAGCGGAAAATGTTGCTTGTGTTGTGATAGAGCCTGGGTGACGCGAACGCGATGTCAACTCAGCCATGAAACCGGCCTTGAAACATTATTTCTACCCTTTCACAGAACTGAGCTTCTCAATTTGGGAGGCGTTTATGCGGCCTTGCCACGCATTGGGAGGGATGGATTCGTATGTTCCTCACTCCTGACAGAGATCCCTACCCACCCTTCATATTTTTTTCCTTCCCAAAACTTCCTACCCTTTCTTTCGCTTAAAAAAACCCTCCACACAGCATCCTCAAAGAGGTCAAAGGCCCTAAAGTTTTTTTTCCTTAGGGCCTCTTAAGGAAACGATGTGTGAAGATAAGGAAAAAAAAGAAAAAAAGCTTCGTTTTTGCGACGAATGTATGTGGGTAGGTATGCGAAGTGTAGAATTATTTTATTAACGTTTCTTTTAAGTTGATCCATCTTTTTGATAATTAATTTATAAATGTCTGCACTGGCATTTTTATTGCAAGCCAACGGTTTTGCCCGTGATTAGGAATACTCTAAGTGTAAGTACGTATTTCATTGAAAAAGCAAAAAAAAAATATCTAAAATATTTTTAGAACAAAGAAATATAATTTGAATAACCAACTAATAAAACAAAAATTATTTCACTATACCGTTGATTTCAACGACTATTTTTTTAGGATGAAATTGTTATATATAACTCCATAGATTATACCATCAAAGAGGCTAGCTTTGCCTTCTTTCGCTCTATTACTAAGATACTTTAGTTATTAATTAATAGAAAAACAAACTTTATTTGAAAACTAGGTATGTGGCAGAGAAAAACTAATTTATTTTTAGAAATTTGGTCAAAAGTTATCCATTAGAGAATGTTACTTTGTCCCATTCATGAATTCTCTTGTGTTTACAGGTACAAGTGAATTGGAGCAAAGTAATCACACTCATGAAACAATCTAAAAACTGAATTGAAGTGAACTGAACTATTTATTATATTAGTAAAAAGTTTTGCAAAATTTCATGTGAACTTTTTTGCGGCTTCAGATATTATACGAACAGATTTTCTTGTTCATTCTCGGGATGAATTAATCTGATTCAGTACTTGCTACGAATTAGTTCTCCGATACTTAACTATAGTTGATGGTTAATTATATAGATATGCCCTTGAAGAAGAATTTATTGAATTAAAAGGCTTTAGTTCTGACTTCCCGGGAAATCTCCGAAATTATACCAGGAAGTGACAATAAATCTCCATCCCTTGTGATACGCATCGATGACTTCACCATTGCTACATTTAATCTCCGTGTGCTTAATATATCAGGGGAAGATAGGAAGTCAGGGCAAAAATGCAACCTTTTAATCAATATCAACGAACAAATCGCCCTATCACGCCATTTACAGTTTTACTTACGAACTGCATAACTTTATTTTTAAATTGAATGATTAGATTTTATTTAGTTCTCAGTCGAGACGTAAGGCTCTCGACTAGTATTACGGAGGTCGCGGGTTCAAACCCTTTCGTTAGCAATAAATTTTATTTGATTAATTTGTGTTATTTCACAATTTAGTAATTTAAATAATACGAAGTATAATATTCAGCACCTTCTGGAGTGGAAGATATTCTCAGTAAAACTCTTGTTTAATACGATAATTCAGATTTGAAACGTTGCTTGAAGTGGCTTTAGCCATATTTTGTGACCAGATCTGAATAGCCAGGTACTTCCACACTTTCCTCCTCCCCATATCCATCCCTTCCCCAATCTCTTCAGCCTCGTAACTTACCCAAGGATATGACACAGACTTACTGGCTCCAGACGGCTGGGAGCAGTTGGGACACTCGTGTAAAAAAAAAAAAAAATAAAAAGGAAATATTAAAATATCCTGGAAAAGGGTGGTAGTACGGTGTTAAAATGTCTGTAGGTATGCGTGGAAACTTTATTAGAAAGTTGGAATAAAATAATTACTTTTAGTTCGCTTTTGTTTTAGGCTGAATTGTTATTATAAATCACTGGCGAGTTCCCGGCATGCGTTGCAATGCCACTTAATGAAGAAATTGTTTCTCCCTGTTATCTTTTCCTATTCATCCGGTTCCCCTTCCACCACTCCTTCCCCTCCTTTGTCCCTCTCTCCTCTCTTGCTCCCCCATTCCTCGAACCCCCCTCCTGCGTTCCCCCCCCCTCTCCCGCGTTCCATATGTTCAGTCCTGGTACATTTAGTTTTCAAACATCTCGCTTGCCGCCTATTGCAATTTTTTTATACAAACTTTCATTTTTCAAATATAACAAACATTGATTTTTGTATATTGTAAGAATAATCAATTAAATTTCGTACCTAACATAGGTACCTATTTAACATAGCTATAATTCTTGTTTAGATTCAAAGTATTCGACTTTGGTTATTATTGTAGGTGAGTACTTCAAGGAAATTCATTAATTTAAAGAATTTATTCGAAAATAAAATTTTGATTGAACAATCGATGGTTTGCAAAATGCCATTCTAAAATTGTGACATTTTTGACAGTTAAGTAAAAGTTTTTCCAATGATTAAAAAAACTTTTCAGATCTAATGTCATATTTTTTAGTATTTTTTTTATATGGATACCGCACAAGAGTCCTAACTGCTCCCGTCTGGAGCCAGTGAGACTATGGCATCCCCAATCGGGGTATGTTGTGAGGCTGAAGGTAGTGGAGAGGGGAAGGAGATGGGGAAGAGGAAGGTGGGAAGTACCTGGCTATTCAGATCTGGTCACCGAACACGGCTAAAGCCATTTAAAGCAACGTTTCAACTCTGAATGGCGTTCTTACACCAGGGGCGATACTTAGTATCTTCCGCTCTGGAACGTGCCGCAAATATACTATATATTATTTTAAATGAATAAATTGTGAAATAACACAAATTAATCAAACGAAATTCGATCCCGCGACCTTCGGAATGCAAGTCAAGAGCCTTACCGCTGGACTACGCCGGCCGTATGGTTGTAATAATCCAGAAACCTTCGCGAGGGTGGAAAGGAGGTATTTTTTAATGTTACAAACATTTCCTATTTCTTATGCTTAGTATAGCAATACATAAACAACAAACCTACATACATATATACATATCTGCAAACATGCAAGCAAGCAAACATGTACTCATTTTTACATATACCTGTGGTAGATATTGTTTTTAGAGAAAAATGTTGGTAGTATGATGCACGTGCAAAATACGTAATATTGATATAATGGTTGGATTCTACGCTTTTTTGCTACGACTTTGGTTCTGATGTATTCATTTTAGTATTAGCTATCTTTCCCCCTGTCAGCAATTCACATAAACCTAATTTTATTTAAATTTCGATATTTATTAATCAAAACAATCTTATTTAATGGTTTTTGGCGTTGTTTATAGTATTTTATTTAGGTAGCCATGGGTCCAAATTCTAGAGCATGATATTAAAACGGAAGCTTCCAAATTCCATTATTGGACCTGGTCTTTTCGCAGAATTGTTTGGTATTTCAGATGGGTTATTATTTTTTTCCTGTCCGTAGAATCGAAACATAAAGAGGTAGATAGGTATGTTTTAACCAGTGTAATATTTTGACGAGATGTTTCTGTGATACAAGGCTTACACAAATTATTACATTTAATTTATTACACAAATTATTTCAAGGCTTACACAAATTATACATTTAATTTATTAACATTATTCGATTATTAAATATTGAACTGCTTTATAAAAAAAATATATGCAACATCGTGCTAATCAAACGCAAAATCCATCCAATCCTTTTTTACCTACCTCCACCAACATCTATCATAGGTCATCTCAAGTGGTTCGCTAGGTTTGGGTGCCCGAGTTGATGGCGGAGGTTTGTCTAGGTCTTTGTCTGCTCACGTACTGCGTGGCGGGCTGGATCGCAGTGCGGTGGAAGGGATGGATTCCTAGCAATGCAGTGGAAGGGATGGATTCAAACGTTCGCGACTCCTGGATCCACTAACCTCTAGACTCCTACCCACCTTTTATATCTTTTTCCTTCTCAGAACTTTCTTTCCATTGTTTTCTTAAAAAGACCCTCCACACAGCATCCCCAAAGATGATGTAGGCCCCGGGAGAAATTATTTTCCTCAGGGCCTTCTGTGTGAAGCTAGTGTAAAAAAAAGTCTAAACTCGGCCACTGATAGTTAGAGTATATGTTTTCTAAAAATATTACGTTGAAATTTTATGTAAAAATAAGCATGAGTAACACAACAATTCTTAGAAGATGAATGTTATCCGATAACATATTCGATCAACTATACCTTCTCGCCGAAAGCCCATAAACCAAAAGAATACAAGGCTTTTCACTTTTTACTAAATCACGAGGCTTTCTTTGTTGTGTGGCAACTGTTACAGTGAATTTTATATACGACCTCTGCGTATGCGGGCCTATCCAACCACGGGGGGCATAGTGGAAGGCGATAGAAAATATCCCTTTGTTTGAGAAAATGGTCGGGGCCTACCTACATATCAGACCCTTCTTTTATAGATATAGGTACCCAGTGGAAACAATCAAAATGGTAATTTTTAAAGAAATAATTACGGATGCATAAAAAATTTTCAATTCTGCCAGAAATAATTACGATTTATTTTCACTTTTAGACTTGTAGCCTAATATCGTCGAATTTGGTTCTGGGTGAGATGGGGTGACGACCTAAAATGAATTACAACTTCTGATGAGTGAAGTGGCCAAGAATCTAAAAAAAAACGGAGAGATGAAGGTGGCGTTGACCGTAGTTAAAACCACAAAAGTTGCTCGAATTATCGTTGGAGAAGAATAAATTTGACTAGAGCAGAATCATTAGGTATTTGCATACTTATATTCTTCCGTTTGATACTTTAAATCTTTCTTAACGCCTTAATGATGAGTTCTATATATTATTGGCTATAGGTAGTTCACCTTTGTATGGTATTCATACGAAAACAACCAAAAAAAATTATTTATTTTTTCAAGGGCATAAACAGTCTTAGTTATATCTTATTTATATACACAAGAGGATGACGAAAAATAGACAAATTATTAATGTTTACAAATAGGTATTTAGAAACATAAAACTAACTGAAAGTAAACTGGAATATTTGAGAAAAAAAAACAGAACAAAGCAGCAAATAAAAAAAAATTCAAATGTAAATTCAACAAATGATAAACAACAATAAAATAAATATGATAATAACTAAACTTAAATATACTGCGAAATAGGTATTTGGGTTCGGAAGGGTAAGGGGAGGAGAGGGATAGGGGAAAGTTGCGATGCAAGTGATATAAAAATATTAGGTTCAATTGTAAAAGTCATTAAAGTGTTATTCGCACCTAGAATGTGATACAATGAAATTCTGTAGCGATTGTGACCAGCAGTGAATATTATGTCAGCACGTGTGTCTATATTTGTAATTTTATAGTAGTTACATGTCCTTTGCATAAATTCATTTTGATTGGAATTGATGTTGCATCTATCATTGCAGAAAAGTGTATTTTGTCTGTTATCGGCGCGTGGAAATTTAATTTGTTAAGCAACTCCGGGCAGTCAACTTTTGAGTTAATAATTTTTTACAGAAGCATCTGATCAGCGTAATAAATAACTTAAAAATATAGTAATAATAAATAATGAATAACTTTAAAATATTATAACGTAACACGGATGCTGCAAAAATAAATGAAGGATCGTATATTTTTAGTTCCATGTAATGGCTCGTTTCTTGTGAAAGCCATCAAATAAAATGATATCACTTCCCCACACATTCTGCATACAACGTATAAAACAAAAAGACATCGCGTCGCTACGACCCAAGAAAATAAAGCGCTTCTGTCGTTTTTGCGTCACCCCGCAGACTTCAAAAAGGAAAATAATTTATTATCATCATTCCATAATACATAAAGTGCAAGAATGGCCACGTAAACAAATCGCATATCAGTAGGTAGCGGAAGAAATGAAAACTAATGTTTCAGGGACGCGGTGCTTCATTAAAACCAAACTAATTATTACAATATATATATATATATATATGTATTTAATTTTTTGAAGTGAAACTTCTTTAACACCGTTGAGATTTGAAACTCGATGAAACGGAAACGACTCTAAAAAGAGACAAACACATAATTCCATAGGACTTAGCCTGCGAGAGAATGAAACCTTACCGAATTGGCCGTTTTGATTATGAGCTCACTTTTCAAGGCTCCTATTGGTTGAGATTGTGTGAGTGAAGGTTTCACTTTTACCGTGAACTGCACGCGTTTTTTTTATGTTGCGCGACGAGTCAAGCAAATATCAGAAATGTTTAATAAAAGGTTTAGTGGCGTAATGCCGATAAGTGGTAAATTCAATTACAATTTGATCTAACTTTTTGTCGTCTAGCCCCAAAGCTCTTTACAGTCGTGGGGTATTTAATTAAAACGTGTCAAACATCGGGTGACAAAAACAATCGATAATAAATAGTCGTTTGAAGCAAGCAGTGAGCAGTGGGATTAAAAGTTGGCTTCAGAAGGTTTTAATGTATCCCATCTCATCCATCCTAATCAACGTTAATTGCTTTCAGCAGCACGATCTAAATGCCTAACGTTTGTGTCACCACTTTTACACCCACTCTTTGTGTCCCCCTCTCCAGGGCCGGATAACGCCTTAATGTTTTTGTCTTTAACTATTTAAAAAAAACTTATCGAATGCCTTTATTACTAAAAAGATATATATGAACATTTCCCTATCCAATCAAACTACGCCTTCGTAAGTTTCTAAACGTTGAGATTTCATATGGAGAACACCAGAGCACATTTTCAAAACACTCGGCAAACCCTGAAACCCAAGTCTACGCTTTAACCATGATACGCATTGTAAAGTTTTCAACGTTTTCAGGACTAATGCCTCTTTGTCCAATGCTGTAATGCTATAAAACAGATAAAACCGCTCTGCAGTTGAAATGCGTTCTATGATTTTGACTTATACAAAAGGGAGGTCCTATAACACGTATGTTTTTCAATCTTGCTTTATAAAATTAAATGTATTTTTATTTCTTAATATCATGGTTATTTTATTTAGGTTTTTTTTTTACAATATTTTCATTTAAATAAAAATGATGTCACTAATGAATATTGGAGAATTAATTTTTATTTGTTTTCTTGAAATGCCCATTTTTATCGTTCGTTTTAATTTTAGTTTTGATTTTTTTAAAGGTTTATATAATATGTTTTTTTTTCTAAAACGTTATTTTTTTCCAATTTATTATTCTTGTATTTACATAGTAACATAGCCTACATATGACTGCCATGATACGGACATGAGCCTAATATGGTTGTCGAGATAATGCAAATGAATTTAAAAGTGAAATTCATATACGATTATAATAATAAGTAAGTTAATAAGGGGTGAGGGCGTGGTAGGGATGGTACCTTTGTCTAGAGATAACCTAACAGTGGTCCCCATTAAGCACAGGAAAAGGGAGAAATAGTCCTTTTCTCACCTGGACCATCATATTTTGCAGAACATGATGGATCTAGACTGGAAAATCGAAAAATGATTTTGGTATAGGGCAGAAATACCTACCAGTACTAGCGTAAGGCTGAAGATGATTGCCATCAGCAAAGCTTGCGACCAGAATACTATGTGGTTGCATCAATTTTACATGTTTTGGGAAATGGGGAGCCATCGTACTATACTCCCAAGAAAACCCCCCTCAATGAAATGAAAATAATAAATACAGAACAAATGTCGGACGATTCGACAGACAACCGGCTTCATCTGATGTGAAATCGACTAACGGCCACACCAGGGCGATACGTCAACTGATTGTGTGAAGCATGCAGAAAAAACGGTTAAGAACTTACCAAAAATATTATATTTTAACAGGAAATTATATTTAATTGTGCCATTTCCAAAATTGGAACTGATTTATTAAGCAAGTTGTAAAGACAACATCTGCGCTAGTACAGTAATAAAAGAAAATAATTTACATCAGAAAATGTAACTACATAATATGTGGCTAAATCAAGCTAGTTGTAATGAGAGCATTTTTGTTTATAGAGCAATATCTAACTGAAGAAAATGTATTATTTTTAGGTATAAATATCGACAATGAAAAGTAATAACTATTATTTCTGGCATTCTTAAAACTCAGCTCTCATGGTGCTTTTCCCTTGAGAGTACTTGACTGTTCTGTTTACTTCACCCTTTAGCCTTTACAGTGTAGTTTTATTATTAGGAGCAAACATCCGCCCTTCGTGTTTCCCAAAGATTTCTTTTGATGTGCTAATGTAATTAATTATAGTTTGTGGTGGTATGTCTAACCTGTGATAGCTGTTCCATGATAACGGTTCCATGATAACTCAGAATTAACTCAACTCAACACCCCTTTAAAAGGTTAAAGCTGTGAAAAAAAATAAAATTGAAAAACTAGCTGTAACGTAACATCTACAATACTACTCTTCCACGGAAGCATTAGCTTGTGGCTGGAAGAGTAGTGTACATTGTTTCTTTATAGATATTTCAGTCTTCAACAATAACTAAGGTTACATTTATATATTAGCTATTCTATATATTAATATATACTGTACTATATATACATACTAAGGTTACAAATATATATTATTTATGCTAAACGTAAATTACAATGTTTAGGTAGAGAACAATAAGTTGTGGTTTGTTAGGTGTTATATAATTATAAATATTTTGCTACTCTCAAACTATTTTACTATCAGAATGACGTATCCAAGAACACTGTTTTAAGTGGTTAATGATAAAACAACAATTTAAATTATTTGAAAAAGAGAATAAATATCATCTGAGGAAACTAAGCTATGAAATATTTTTTTTTATATTAAATCAGGCGGAAACTATATATTGTCTTAAAATGTATCCTTATAATATTTTTTGACTGTGTTTATTAATTTGATTTTATCGTTTATGTTTCTAATAACTTGCGGTAGTTGATTATAAAAAAATTCTACCTTGGTAAGTATTATAATTCTGTGCAAAGGAAGTGTTTAATTTTGGGCATAGAAAAACATATCTATGTCTAGTACGGTTTTCAGTAAGAAATTGGTACTAATCTTTTTCTTTTATGACTTGGATCAATGCATTTATTTATATTATAACAAAATTATAATATAAACATAATTTTGTTAGAAATCAAATCTCGTGTTTGAGTTGAAGAGTAGAGAGTAGCGACATAACAGTTTTAAATTAAACAAACAAAAACATATTATTATAATGAGATATACCCTTGAAATGATTTTCCACCAAAACGGCGCTTTACAAATGATCCAAATCAATGTAATTGTCATTTTTATAATTATTATGTTATATTAACGTAACAATAGTGCATTAAACATAAAATAAATAACTAGGTATTCTGACAAATAATGATTTGATCGTAGAAAAAAGATTTTCAGAGGACGTATCTTTTTATACTTATGTATTTGCTTTTTTGAATTAATTTATTCTAGCATCTACAATAAATGTGTTGACTCCGGCCCTGCACTCCATAACGACCATCCGCTCCTAAATAGTTGAATTAGTTACTAATTAAATGATGATTTATCAACTTTATTTACAAATAATTTAATTTGGCCAATATTTCCAACTAGCTGTTTCTTAGCACGGTCAATCGATAAGAATTGATAAGATAACTTTCGTTAACTTCTTATTGTTCCTAGAACAACTGCAAATCGCTAACGTATAGACAACAGTTGAGGTCGAATATATTAAGGACTTTTAGTCATTGTGAGCCGTTAATTTTTCGTTGGCGATCTGCAGTCAAGCTAGAGAACGATGAGAAGTTACCGAAAGTTATCCTTTCGATCCTAATCGATCGACTGTGCTAGGAGGGGAATTATTATTAGTTTGAATCATAAATTACAATTATTGACACATCCAAAGCAGAATTAATTATGTTTCCTCCCAACCTTCTTCACTAGGCTTGGATGCAGGTACAAACAAAGAAGAATGCAGATCATAAATGATATTTTTACACTCAATAAAGTACAAAGGCAAATTTTAAAGAAAAAAATCAGAACTTATTGTTTTCTTTTCCTTGCAATTTACAAGGGTTTTTTTTTATCCAGGTATTATTTTTTCATAGACACACAATTATCCAGGTATTTTTTTTATCAAAAATACATAATGTATTCTTAATTCAGATGAAGGTGTATAGCCGAAGTATTTGTTATATAGACACATTAAAGGGTTTGTTTTAAGTCCTAGCTAGTTAGAGAATTACAAAAGAACCCAAAAATCTAAAAAAGGTTAAATTTGTTAAAAAAAATCGATTAATCTTACAATAAATTTTTCAGATGTTCCAACTACTTTGATGTGGTAAAATTCGAACAAACTGTAATACCGACCGAGGGAACAAACTGTAATACCAACTGCAGAGATATCCTGATTCCTAAATGGCCTGGCCTAATCAATCAATTAGTAACAATTAGTTGAATTTAGTGTTTCGTGGGAGAGCAAAACTGATGATTAAATTGTGCAATTAGTCATTACCACAGAATCATTGTTTTACTGTAAGACGCACCATTATATATATTATACATATATACAATAATAATAATAACGTCTAATAATAACGTCTAATAATAACAATAAATGTTTTAGTGTCTTCTTTTCTCGTCACAAGTAGAGAAAATGATATCCTCAATAGGATCTCCCTTGCTGGAGATTTAATTTATGCGTTAAAATCATAATCCATACTAATATTATAAATGCGAAACTGCTCGAGTTTGTTTATGACCTTTTCACGCATAACACATTATAAAGACTTTAATAATTCTTTAACCAATATAAAGCTGAATTATTTGCGCAGACTACAGGTTGTATATGATGGTAAGCTCTGGCGTTATGAAATTATAAGTATTAATATATTATATTTGTTATACGTTTTCTGTCGCTAACAAAAGCGAGTTTTTGCTAACGTCAGAAAAAAATCTTTTCCATGGAAACAATGTTGATATATTTTTGGGCTCTATGCTGGTAGGTACTCAGTCTACTGGTCAGCTACTACTACAGAAAATTCAAATATTCGAATTCGTTTTTTTTTTTGGACAAGCTTGGAATAAATGTCAGATGAGAGTTCCTATATTAAAAATATAATTCGTAACGATTATAAAGACTGAATCATAAATAGAGTATTTTTTATTATGTTAACGAACTTCCAAATATTTAAATAAAAATAAACATCCGAAATGTTTGTAAGCGCATAAATTCCGAACGAATGAACAAAATTGAATAAGTAATTCTTTTTTTCTTTGAGCTATAGCATTGTGAAATTTAGGTGGTAGGCGAGATGTTTGAAAACTGAATGGAAGGGAATGAATATATGGAATGCGGGAGGGGATGGGGGTGGGTTGGGGGGGAGATAATTGATAAGTGCAAGCGCTACAGTAATTTCCCGTAATAATGCGAGCGAAGCCGCGGGGAAAAGCTAGTGTAGAATAATATGAAGTTATTAAAAGAATTATGAACGTATTATGCTGCGCCTTTCTGTCTGTCTCTTTTTCTGGACGCCTTTCTGTCTGTCTCTCTCTTCTTTGGCTGCATCGAAATAGTTAAGTTAGCCTCTCAAAAACTGGGCGTACTGTACAGGGCCCGCAAATACTTTAAAACTGCGCCCCACGGTTGAATTTGGCTGCCACCTCTGGTCCGGAGCCCCAAAATACCTAAAAAAAACCTCGACTCTGTGCAGAAACGGGCAGTCCGTTTGAGAGATTCTCCTAACTTTACCAAAGTATTGCAATCTTTAGAGCACAGGCGTCGGGTGGGAATGCTATCTTTGTTCTCCCGGTAATTCAATGGAAGATGCTCCGAGGAACTTGCATCTTGCATCCTTCGGCACCGGTGCATAGTCGGGAAACGCGCGTGCCCAACATATGTACACGGTTGACATTTGTCACATGAGAACGAATCGCTCCTTCGACTCGTTCTTGTGTTCAACAGCTCGGCTGTGGAACGATTTGCCGGCTTCTTTCCTACAAGACTCTCTCAAGAGTCTCTTCAAGACCAATTCCTTCATTCATTCATTAGTTCATTCCTTCCTCTCCTCAAAAAGACCACCCACACTGCATCTCAGACGACACAGGCCCTGAGGGAAATATTTTCCTCAGGACCTCCGCTGTAGAGTTAATTTAAGAAAAAAAGTGGTTTGACTACGTTTTCTATTTCTGTTCTCCTTATGTTTTGAATCTGATTTATTTTATTTTAATTTTAAATGTTTTAATATTTTCGTGATTTTTGAATGAGGGATTTTGTTGTAGAATTTAGTACCATAGTATGAAAAACTTTTTTTTCAAAATGTTGTATTCGTAGTTGCTTGTTGGATATGTTTTGTTTGTTACGCGTTTGAGTTGTTATTTCTTGTGTTTTGAAATAAAAAAAAATTCAGACATCGATGTATACGACCTTTTTCGACGTTCGTTTCAATTTTTCAAGTGATTGTTCAAAAGTGTTAGGAACTTTCTTATAAGGTGGGAAATTAGAAAGCGTAAAACTCACTGTATTGTTATTGTAGCAGGCTGGATTGATGGTGTCCACATAAGAATTTACGTAAACAGGTAATTTGCACTTGCATTGAAAATACGAACATAATAGAACTTAATCAAAATAATACACTGCTACACATGCTAGTTGAAAGTTATCACTGCACTGGTTTGCAATTTCACCAAGTAGGTAGAGGGAAGTATGTAGGTATGGACGACACGGACGTATGGAGGTGGGCAGGAATGTAGGACAAAGGACAGGAATATTCCCAAACAAATAGTGCAGAATTTTAACGATTTTTCAGGCTTTGAATCAGAAAATTTTGCTGAAAAAGAGCGAATTCCGATGTTGTGGTCTGGTTTTCATTAACTAAGCTCGTCAATATGAATGTATGAATGACTAAAAGCAACAATTTCGAGTTCGAATTTTAAATGTGTATTTTTTTCAAGATTTTGTGATTTTGATATTAGTTTAAGAACATAAGAACTATATTATTCCGAGATGTAATGAAACTATAATGTGATGAAAAATAAGTTTAAATATGTATGTTGTTTTATGCGAAGCCGGTATATTTTACTTTAATAATATCTCTACTGACGTGAGAAAAACCTTGATAAACGGAAAACAATTGGTACTCGATTTGCACATTATTTATAAGGTGTTTGAAGAAACCGATCCATCAATATTTGCCATCGCGGAGGAATACCAACTCACATTCGTTAGTGTTGGGAGAAGCAGAATAAAAACGGCCGTAAACATCGCCTCACAGAAAGTTCATCAGAGTTCTGAGGGCATTTCCATATATATTGAAGGTGTCCCGACCTCCATAGAGGATGAATGTAGCCTTTACTTTGGAACTCAATCATGATAAGAGATCGTCCCCAAGGGGTGCTAAGTCTACTTCGCTTTATCTCTTCACCCCCACTTTGTCACATTGTCCAGACAAAACTGATGAAGAATTTTCAATCTTGCTTAGAAATTCAATAAATCTTGCTGTAAAATACTTCACCACTAACAAAGTTAAATTGGAGCGTAGTGAAAGATCTCGTAAGTTTTTATTAAAATTTATTAAAATTTACTTTATAATATTACGTACAACCATCTTTAATGATTAAATCAGCGTGGAAACCAAAAGCGTTTTACGTGATTATAAGATGAAATATCTTTTTCAAAATAAATTCTGTTTTTTTCTTCATTACCAATTTTTTTAAATTTTATTTAAGTTTTCAATTAACCAAATGAAAAAATCTTATACAAATCAAGAACAAAAATATGGCTGAAAGAGATCAATGAAAAAACCCTAATGGAAACACTAAAAAACGACATAGAAGACAAATGAAATATATTTAAATAATTTTAGTCCGCCTCGGCACAGGACCTCCTTGTGAGGAGGACTAAGAATTGCAATATTTAACATTAAATTCATCATTATATTTTGTATGCACAATTATTTAATATAGTTGCTAATAAAATAAAAAATAAACAAATAAATAAAATAAATAAAATAAATAAAATAAATAAAATAAATAAAATAAATAAAATAAATAAAATAAATAAAATAAATAAAATAAATAAAATAAATAAAATAAATAAAATAAATAAAATAAATAAAATAAATAAAATAAATAAAATAAATAAAATAAATAAAATAAATAAAATAAATAAAATAAATAAAATAAATAAAATAAATAAAATATATAAAATAAATAAAATAAATAAAATAAATAAAATAAATAAAATAAATAAAATAAATAAAATAAATAAAATAAATAAAATAAATAAAATAAATAAAATAAATAAAATAAAATAAAAATTAAATAAATAAAATAAATAAAATAAATAAAATAAATAAAATAAATAAAATAAATAAAATAAATAAAATAAATAAAATAAATAAAATAAATAAAATAAATAAAATAAATAAAATTAAAAAAAGTAATAAAATTAATAAAATAAATAAAATTAATAAAATAAATAAAATAAATAAAATAAATAAAATAAGTAAAATAAATAAAATAAATAAAATAAATAAAATAAATAAAATAAATAAATAAAATAAATAGAATAAATAAAATAATTAAAATAAATAAAATAAATAAAATAAATATAATAAATAAAATAAATAAAATAAATAAAATAAATAAGATAAATAAAATAAAATAAAAAAGTAAAATAATGTTGAATTATTTTTTTTTAAATTTTATAAATAGGTTATTCCCATCAATATAATGCAGGACTTCCCAACCAGCAATATAATGCAGGACTTCCCATCAATATAATGCAAGACTTCCCAACCAGCAATATAATGCAGGACTTCCCATCAATATAATGCAGGACTTCCCCGTCAGGGGGGGGGGGGCGTAAAAGGTACGTTTGCATTTCCGAAAAAATATTAATTAAATAAATAAAACATAATAATTGAATAATATGTATTATTAAAAGAAAACTAAGAAATGTAAATGTAAAAGTAAGGGGCCATCCATAAATTACGTCACACCTTAAGGGGGGAGGGGGGGTGTAGAGAAGTGTGACATTGTGTGACACGGTGTATGGGGGGGTTATCAGCTCTGTGACGTCACATGTAAAAATCTAAATTATTAAAACGCAAAACTTAAATGTAAACAAAAAAATGTAAAACTGCAAAATATGTGACGTCACACTAGGGGGGGACGGGGTCTCACAAATGTGACGATGTGTGACAGGGACGGGGGAGGGTTAAAAAATCATGAAATTCGTGTGACGTAATTTATGGATGGCCCCTAATTAACGATTAAAAGTGTACCCACTCTTCTATTAAAGATCCATAATAAATAAATACATTTTATCAGTATTGTACCTATTTGAAATTCAAATAAATAATTTAGTTAATATAAAAAAAAGTGTATCTAATTTTTGTTGAAACATAATTAGGGGCCATCCATAAATTACGTCACACGAATTTCATGCTTTTTTTGACCCCTCCCCCGACCCTGTCACACATCGTCACATTTGTGAGACCCCCTCCCCCCTAGTGTAATATCACATATTTTGCAATTTTACATCTAAAAATAATCAAAACAGTAGTTCAAAATTTTATTTTAAATTTTTTTAGTTTTGCGTTTTAATAATTTATATTTTTACATGTGACGTCATAGATCTAACGACCCCTCCCCCCCCATACCCCTTTTCACACAATGTCACACTTCTCTACACCCCTCCCCTCCTTAAGGTGTGACGTAATTTATGGATGGCCCCTTAAGGGGGGCATGAAAATTTTTTTTTGGTTCGGGGAGGCTCGGCGAAATAAAGGTTGGGAAACCCTGATATAATGTATCATTGAAGAATAAGGTAACACTGATAATTTTTTTTGAAGAGACAGAAAAATAAAAAGATAACGGTCACAACTGGGAATAATTTTTTCTTTTTACATGATCTCCACGCAGGAGGTTCTGAGAAAAATAATTTCCCTTAGAGCCTGTGTCATTTTTGGAGATGCTGTGTGGAGGGTTTTTTAAAGAAAGGAAGGAGGGGAGAATTCTGGAAAGGAAAATGGTTTAAGGGATGGGTAGGAAACTGGCGTGCTGTGTGTCCTGGTCATCCGCCTCCAAGACCTAGACAAACCTCACCCCATGAACCCGGACACCCCAGCTAAATCACCAAATGTAGCAAACCACTTGGGGTGACCTATGGCAGAGGTGTTGGTTATCCAATAAAGGTTCCCGGGGCGGCAGTACCCATTCCCGCCTGCCAAATTGATAATAAGTAATAACATCCCAGTTGCGACCGTTATCTTTTTAATTTTTCTTTGTCTTTCTCTCTTTGATATTTTCGTTTAGTTTATTAGATTTATTAGTGTTCTTCTTTTTCAATGATTTAAAATAAATTAAATTAATTAAAATAAATGTTAAAGGGTCGTCGATCGGGAGGTCATCTCATCATCATCTGCATCCATTGCTCATTTAGTGGAGAGCTGAGCCACTCAAATGCAGCCACGACAATGACGTTGGTTAACTTCCTTGTCCTACCCCAGAAGCTGGCAAGTCGATTGTAGTTTATAGTACCCCTTTAAAATATTTTCCCCTTGATTGTGAATGATATTTGGGAAATGCATTGCATGTACAGAACGCATTTAAACAAATCAAAGAAATTCGATAAAAAAATACAATGCAATTCTAGCGAACTAACTAACGAAACATTATGGATAGCAATATTAATTCAGTAATTTAGATAGTAATTTCCTCCGCAAGTTAAGAACTATTTAAGTTGAATGAATGCAATCATTCGATTGAACTAATGATCACGGCATTTTAACTGTTATTAAAGTACTTTAATCGTGCGTCTTTCTTGGGAAAAAAATCCTCTTCACTGTTCAAATGACAATCGTTTGACCCATTTTCCCAGCTTCCTTGAAGTACCAATTCCAATAAAAAGGCAACAAACCCAAATACGAAACACACTTAATATTTACACGAAGATAAAAAATGTACGAGTTTGGGGCTGGAAGTCAAATTGCACCTAACGGTTCTCCTCCTTAAAAATTCATGTGGTATCAGAAAAAGATTTTTCGTTTGCTCCATGCGTAGGTAACCCCGCTGCCATGTTCTGAAAAGAGCGTTAAAAACTGAATCGAGGATTTTGTGAAGGTATAAAAACTAACCATTATCATGTGGTTGACCAAAAAATGATATTTACAATAGTACCTATCTATGTAATAGATTAAATTTGCGTTTATCCGGAGTTTGTTCCTATATCCTCGGTCTCACATATGTGCCCTGATGATGGACAGTGGAAACGCTGGCTAAATAAGAAGACAGCGCAACACGGCATAACACCCTTAAAACAAATAACGAAAATTATATCCTCCGGTGTATTATTTATTAAGTACTTGCACTTAATAAATTAAGTAAGTCTGACGACATTTTGTTGTCAGATTTACTGGTATTGGCATCTCCGGAAAGAAAATTTATTTTAATAAAAATATGATACTAACATCAATTTAATTTAAAAAACAAACGTAGTAAGACGGCAGTCCGTAAAGGATTTATATTTACTAAGATTTCGACAGTTGAGCGATATAATGAAATATAAGTAAATAAATTGCATTTGAAAATTCTATTTAAACAAACATGATTTCTACTTGCATCAGTTTAAAAAAAAAACAAACGTATCTATGTAAGACGACAGTCAACAAATTTGTTTTAAATTTACTTAGATTTCGACAGCTGAGCGGTATTTTCTCAACATTTTATAAAACGTCCTCCGCCGCGTCTGTTTGTAAGTCTGTTCGGGATAAACTCAAAACCTACTGAACGGATTGTCATGTTTTTTTTGTTATGATTTTTGGGGTGTTATGCCGTGTTTCGCTACCTCGTGTCCATCATCAGGGCAGATGAGCTCATCTGCCCTGATGATGGACACTGTAACGCTGTACGAAACGTTGGCTAAAGAAGGAGATAGCGAAACACGGCATAACACCCCAAAAATCATAACAAAAATACTTTTTGGCCGTGAAAACCTAAAAACATACCGGATTGTCATGTTGTTTTCACCAATAGTTAGAATAATTCTTGAGGAATGTTTAGAAATAAATTTGTTTAGGTTTTGTGTAAATTGGTAGAAATATGTAATAAATAAAGGAGAATGTCGGTATGTGGTGGACGAGTGGGCTGGCAAGCGGGCGGTGAGGATTTGATTTGTATGCAAGTCTACAGTTTTATGCCGAGGATGATGAAATTTTGCAAATGTGACCTTCAAAACAAGATTTGATTTCGAAAACTCTGTGCAAAGCCCGGCATCGCCGGGGACATCAGCTAGTAAAATATAAATCGATAAATTCCTGTGAATTTCGAACAAATCAGTTTTCACTACGATATTTTCGTGATAAATTTTAAGCTCGTGTTTTTTTAGAAGCCAAAATGTTACATTATTAAATTACTCTTTTTTAATACGTCGAAATGTATCTATCCTTTATTGAACGAATCGGTATTTTGGAAATGGATATATCGATTATGCTCATCACTACACAGACCGAGAGACGGATTTGTGAGAAATATCAATACACTCTGAGCTTTGAGTAGAAATAGTCAGCAACATCCATACCCCATCTACCGCAGTAATCCTGCAGCTTATGCGAGGGACGCTGAAAATCCCGGTTGAAAAAAGCCTTTTATGCGGATTTCTAGTATTTACGTAATTGATACGGACCGTACACTGAGCTCCGACCAGCTCTGTGCGATGAGGAATGGGTATATGCAATATGAAATCATCATTCGTATTTTAAATCATACCTAAGAGAATTTTTTATTGCGTTTGTACTTTTTGCATTCGTTTAGGATCAACCGGGTTGATAAAGATAATAAAGATGGCTTCGGAAAGCAAATGAAAATAGAAACTTATTTATTTATTTTTTTACAGACCATTATCCAATAATAGCATAGAAAAAATATTAGTTGAAATGAAATAAGTAAAAAGGCGGTGGGGACTTACGAAGTAACTAACCTGAATGTTTTATTTTTATTAACTTTATTTTATTAATTACTAGCGAGTTCCCAGCATGCAATGTGTTTCCATACTTCCCAATGTTCAGTGTGCCAAATTCCCATTTGCAATTTTTTTTTTGCTTGAGCTCCACACAGGAGGCCCTGAGGAAAATAATTTCCCTTAGGGCCTATGTCATCTTTGGTGATGCTGTGCGGAGGGTTTAAGGAAGGATGGGAGAATTCTGGAAAGGAAAAGGGTTTAAGGGGTGAGTAGGAAACTGAGGTTCAGTGTGTCCTGGTCATCCGCCTCCAAGACCTAGACAAACCTCACCCCATGAATCCGGGCACTCCTGCTAAATCACCAAACGTAGCGAACCACTTGGGGTGACCTATGGCAGAGGTGTTGGCTATCCAATAAAGGTTCCCGGGGCGGCGGTGCCCATTCCCGCCTCCCAAATTGAAATACCACTTAAATAAAGAATTTTTTTCTTCATGCTTGTCCTTTCCCATTGTCCCCGTTTCCCTTCCTCCTCCTCTTTGATACGAAGTCTTTGATAGCTCTGATTATAAATCCCAGTGTCTTCATGCCTTTGTTAGTTATTTGTTGTATGTGATTTAAAAAATTTAATTGGATGTCAAACGTAATCCCAAGATCTCAATTTTGTTGACTTTTTGCAAGATTATGCTATCTACGTACATACATCTTAGTTAAATAATAACTGGGTCTTGATTCGACATAATATTATTTTCTTACGTTTATCGACGATGTTGTTAGTGATACACCAATTGTGTAATTTGTTGATTTTTTTAATGTAAGATTAGGCACTGATTATATATTGGATATTTATTTGTATAATTTGATGTCATCGGAAATAGGCAGAAGTACGTTATTATCTGATATTTCGCCTTCTTATAAGCTTTGGAAATTATCCGCAAACAAATTAACAATGTCGATGTTGCTTTTGGATATTTAGCCTATAATGTATTGTGCAGGGTTAGTCTGGACCTTCATTTTAATTTTTTAACAAAATTCCACAGATTTTTGTTCCTAGCGCATTTTTCTCAATGGGAGCGGTTTTACAAATTTTTTCTAGTTACTGAAAAATTGGAGTGGTTACCGATTTGGTGAGAAAGTTAAAAAAAAGAACGTAAATGTTTTTTGTTTTGTTTGTTTGAGTAAGAGTTTATATAAGAACTGTGGAGAACCAAACTGGATTGGTTCTGTGTTTTGGTATACATGAAGGGTTATACGAGAATATTTATTTAAATATAACAAATCGCGCTAAAAATTCGGCAGAAGTATAATTTTTGAAAAAAGTCTTGATAGAATACCACGATTTAAGCAACATCATAAGTTTTTCTAGTTATATTGTAGACATAGCAGAAGTAAGGTGATATGCAAAACTCTAAATTTTAACAAAAGTTTTATATAGATATTCGTAACCGATTTAAGATATTGAATCGATTTTCTCTCTAGCTTTAAAAAATCTATTTTTTATTTTACTTTACAATCATAATGTATTAAGTTAAATTAATGAATTAATTCATAATAGATTAAGTACCAAAAAAAATAAAAAAAATATATTTAAACAAACACATTCTACGAGCTGCAAAATTATGCACAAATTAATGTATAATAAATAATTGAGAGTACGTACATATTTCAAAAACATAAATGCAAACTTGGCTCATAATGCAAGAGAACTGATGCCTTTATGTTGATCAATTTGAAAATGTCACATAATCAAAGCAAACGTGTATTCCATCCTAATTAAATGTCAATTTCAACGGAATGTTTAGGACCGAATAAAATACCATCAGCCATAGAAACCGAGGAACAACATACTTCCTCCAATACTGTATAGAAACTAAACAAAATACCCAAAGTTGGACGTAGTGTTTGAAACGCTTACGTATTCTAAATAAAAAAAGTTTGAAGCGAACGAAACCTAATATCGAAATAACATCGGTCCAAAAGTTGTATCGTATGATTTATCCCCGAAAGAAGTTTTGGTCCCAAGTTTTCCACCCTTTCATCTGGTGCTGCTACCGGCATCGGATGATAAATGTGTATTTCATATGTTAGCCCCGATGGATTCATAAATAAACAATTCTCTACTTTAGAAGAAGAACCATAAGCATAAAACAAAAATAATATTCTTGCAAATTTACTTTGATAAATGTGAGTTACGCAAAATTTTGTTGACGGCATAGTTTCAGCACCATTTTTTAAAGAGGTTTTAATTCAGTATATTACTTTTATCGGATGTTTTCCAACCTGTATTTGCATTAAACAAATAATCAGGCATTATGATTTATCGTGACGTAAACTAAACAGATGTTCTACCGGGGAAATATAAATATTTAATCTTATTGTTTAACATGATATCTTAATGAATTATGAAACAGAAAAACACACGGAAAATAAAAATATAACGGTCGCAACTGGGAATTGAACCCTGATTCTCTATCTTAACATTAAAACACTCTCCCAATTGAGCTTCGTGTGTCATTTTTCATACAACATTACATTTTTCAGTAGCTCAATAGGGAGAGTTCTGTCTCGGTAAGACAGATGATCTGGATTCGCAATGAATCAAATCAATGAATTGAATCCAGATCATCTGTCTTACCGAGACAATACTCTCCCAATTTAGCTACTGTATGAAAAATAACACACGAAGCTCAATTGGGAGAGTGTTTTAATGTTAAGATAGAGAATCAGGGTTCAATTCCCAGTTGCGACCGTTATATTTTTATTTTCCGTGTGTTTTTCTGTTTCATAATTCATTAAGATATCATGTTAAACAATTAGATTAAATATTTATATTTCCCCGGAGAATCAGAGTTTAATTTCCAGTTGCGACCATAACCTTTCAATTTCTTTATTTTTCTGTTTCGTATTTCGTATATTCTTGTTGA
Organism: Glyphotaelius pellucidus; assembly: GCA_936435175.1. Classification (NCBI taxonomy): domain Eukaryota; kingdom Metazoa; phylum Arthropoda; class Insecta; order Trichoptera; family Limnephilidae; genus Glyphotaelius; species Glyphotaelius pellucidus. Next base: position 33,212,122 of record OW386537.1, on the reverse strand, counting down.
TATTAGCTTCTTCTTCGATGACTAATAATTGATGTGTATAAGTTTCAAACGTTTTATTCCAATCATTTGAATAAACGATCAGCCGAAGCTTAAGTAGTAATCTGCCATCACGTGGATCACTCCACCTCATTCGGTTGATTTAGTGTATTAAAATTATAGTTGATGAGAATCTGACACCACATTTGAAATCTGTGCTCCAAACCTTTTTAATATCAGGTCTGGTTTTCCCACAACTTCCCCATGAAAAATTTTTTTGGCCCATTTTATCACAAATTAGTTGTAATGAACACTTACATGCAACTTCCACGTAAGCGGGCTGGCTCCTAATCTGGCCTCGTCCTGTCCATGCGATGCAGTCACAGCGGAAGCGTTCCTTGCCGAAGTACTCCTCCACCTGATTCCTGGTCACGTTGCAGTCTATCTCTACTATCCTGACTCCAGTCTGAGGGTTCACGAACTCTAACTGACTGGGGCAAGGCCATCTCTCACCGTTGCACTTGAAGTAGACCTAAAAGAAGAGGACCTTTAAAAAACAGACCAAAACAATAACATGTAATTTGTGAAAGGACGGAATCCAGTACCAGAACTCGAAAATTGAATACTTTTACTAGGCAATCAATGCAGAGTTTCATTGATTGCCCAAAGGTTGCATCATGACGATGCCCTCAGTAAAATTTAGACACAATGGGACTAAAAACATTAATCGAAGTTTTGTTTACCTGCAAGGCATTAGCCGCTCGGCATTGGAGGGTTGCTGGCTTATTTTTTACCACAAACACATCCTTCGGCTCTTGGAGAAATACTGGCAAGTGATCAGAATTTGGCTGCAGTAGTTTATCAGTTCCCAAGGAACTTAACAGGCCATGATTTCCAGCGTCTTCCTCATGAACCAGGTCATGGTGATCATCTTCATCTCGATGTTTCGGTCCTTTATAGTCAAAATTATCATAGTCGTGTTCCAGGCTATCAAAGCTGTCGTGTTCGTTTTCAATGACCGGAGGCTTGTGGTTGGGATTGTAGGGGTCGTACGGCTCGGGGTCTATGTGATCCGGAAAGTTTGATTCTTTGGAAGAATTGGTGTTCTTTTCAACTGCTTTCAGAGGCTTGCTCTTTTCTAGCATCGATGGAAAATCTTCAGGAAGAAAGTCACCTGTGACAAAATAAATATCACATTGTAATAACTTATCGTATTAAGGGACGTCTGTTTCAACGCTCGCTACAGTAAAAGTAAAACAAAAAGCAGTTACTTAAGTTAAATTTCACCAAAATGCGTTTTTCAATCAATTTGACTGCTTGTTTTACGTTACTTTTAACTTTTGTATTAACTTTCCGAAAACCGATAGTTACTCTTGAGTTACTCTAGAGTTACTCCGCCATATTGGCATATTTGACAGTTCTGTTCGAGGGAAGCTACGAAATTGCGCGCTTCAACATTCAGTAAGACAAATATTGTAAAAGACGATGATAGTGACGATGAATTCCTCATTGCAGCGAAATCCAAAAACATTTTGACCCCGCGTCAATAATATGGTCTTTTGGGACGATCCCGAATTTTTGGCGTCAAATTTGTTACGCATCAAATGCAAGGACACATTACAACTACTGGAAGGTAAATTCGCCACCATTCAACTTCGAGATTTCTTAGGCCGAGAAATTGCTGTCCTTGACTCTGTCATTATAAAATGTAATGATATTAACCAAACGTATATTAAAACCTTGTCATTAAACAAGTAAAACAACATAGTTGTACTTATTAACATATTCTGCCATATTTATAATTGAATTAACGAAAAACAGGAAAAACAAAATTCGGCCAGATGTTTTGACAGTTCCATGACGGTGTGGCCGCACCAAAAAATAATGCGGTGCATTTTTTCACGTAATTCCGGGAAATATTCTGCATTTTTAGACTGGCCACACTGACAACTATAACTTTAGCGAAAATACACTTGAAACAGCGCGCGGTCCAATTTAACGTCCTCGTTACTTTAAAAGACAGTTAAAATTTAACTTTAGGACACGATTTAACTTTCTGTTAAAACAGACGGCCCCAAGAAAGACACCTCAGCCTCCAGAAAACGTTTTTTACATTCTTTCATTTTCTCAAAATCACAAAATCATGTTTTTATTTTTTTATTGAAATTGATTACATGCATTACAAAATTATATAAAAATACTATGCTTCTCTTTTAAGGGCGTATTCTAGTCTAAAAGAATTTTTTTTTAAATTCTTCATATTTCGATGGTTTCAATATTCAAGAATATCTCCTTAAAAGGATTTTTCAAAATTCGAATTATTTTAAAAGTTACAGTTAATTTAGTTCGACCGCTGTAGACGGAATCTAACTGAAATCTAAATAGAGCAAAAGGCGTGTTTCTCAAAACTACTTTTTTCGAGACGGTTGACACGATATCTCCAGTTCTATTGAACCAATTTACTTGAAATTTTGTGTGAGCCTTCTCTATACATTACTCTATTGCACTAACTAAAACTATAAGAAAATTTCAATTTGTACTATTTAAAAAAAAATTAGAAATTCAAAAAAGGGGTAAAAAATGTCTTTTTTTATTTCATATTCATTTGGAAAAATAATGGCTTGAAAAAATATCTACAATTCTTGCTTTTAGACTAGAAAACCCCCTTAAGTAATGCTTATGTATATGTTATAGTCTATCCTCGAAGCTCCGGCGCTCCTAGGAGCGCCAGAGCTTCGAGGATTGACTATAACATATACACACAATGAACCGCCGATCCTCTGGTCTGACTTTGATGTTAGCAGCCGTTACAAGGTAAATTTAGTCGGTAGAGATTAAAGAAAGTTGAAAAAAAAATTGATGATTTTTTTGCATTGGTTTAATCTTAGCTAATGAGTACAAAAATCTTACTTAAATGTGGTAATTTATTAGGTTTAGTACAATATGTCCTACACCCAACACACAACTGATGATGTTGATTCATTTATCACAACTGACAAAACATTTCTAAGTATAAATTTTACGTGTAGTACATATAAGTTTTGTAGCGGTATAGCTTCGTAGATATTGGATGCAAGTATTTTCAATACAAATAGTTTTTTTTCTAAGAGCTCTTGGCACATCAAAAGTTTGACCATTCACCCGCATGAAAATTGATGGATGGGTTCAGGCAAGAAAGCAACAGGAGGTTATTTGGATTGTGGAAGGGTTCACAGGATCAGATGGTTTGATTAATCCGCTAAAATATCGTATCTATCCCATTGATGTAACCCTCACGTTTTTCCAATATCGTCAGCAGAACTCCGTAATTACAATGCTAAGTGAAATACTTTTGGTAGGTTAGGTAAAATAATATTATGATAATAGATTATGTATGGCTTCCCATCCTTGAAGGTTTAAAAATGAAACGATAAATAAAAACACTGTCGAAATAAAAATAGTTTCATATTACGAAATCAGAAATATTAAAAATAAATTTAATACAGTACAAACAACGAAGTAAAATATTTGCATTATTTTATTTATATGTTTATTTTAAGGCTATAAATATAAATATTGATCATTCATTCAACTGCAAACATGATGCATTATTTACCATGAAAACTGGAAGTTCAGTGGAAGTTCATCATGATAAATTCAATTAAAAAAGCAGAGTGATTAAAAAAACTCTTCCCGGTGTTTTTTAACTCCCATTTGAATGTTCAACTATTTGTGGTTAAACTATTTTGCACAGTAAAACGATTCTATTTATTCGACTGTTGTCTATTCATCTTGCAAAATACTGACAGTTTCATGATAGGAGTTGTTTTTTTCAGTGGAGAAAAAACAGTTTTTTACAATGCAGATCAATTTTTAAAGAAGTAGGATTCATTTTTCAACTACAATAAATAGGAGAACAAACTGATGTATATTGTTTTCTGTAACGTATCCATTATGTTTGTGTATTTATTACATTCGTATATATATGATGTTTATTACAGTCATTGAAATTGTTGAAGTTAAGTGACAGAAGAACATTTTTGACCTTATATATAATTGTAAATTATAGGTTGATATATTAATATTGATTTACTTTCATATTCCCATCATTACATCAAAGCTGCCCGGTATGTATTATTTTGATAATTATACTATGATCTATAGCTACAATTCTGTTATAAATAGATTACACACCGTTAACTTTAATGCTAATATAGCTGATATTTTTAATGTGCCTCTACTGAAGTATAAAGCTCTACCAATAAAACACTTGAGGGGTACATATTTTAACGAGGTCACTGTATACTGTATACCATGTTTTGGTTGTTGTTTTGTTTCATCTACACTTTTTTATTTCATTAACTTTGCAAAAATATTTTTTTTTTCTGAAGTTTTGTTTAATTGTGAAATCTTATAATTTTTCTTTTTTTTCTTCTTTCTTTGACTGAAAAAAATGTTTGTAAGTAGCATTTATGCCCTTAATACTAAATAAATAAACAACTGCATAAATACAAATTTTAAGGTACCCATTGTCAAAAACAACACAAAATGTAGTAGCTACGCCAGTAAAAAGAGCAAGATCATCTAATGTTAATTATAACTGAAAGTACCGTAAAAATTATCCAGATGTTGATATTCGGTAGCCATTTTGGTTGAAAGTGATTTTTAGAAAGAGGTTATTAGTGCCTCTTTTAGGCAATTAATATATAATATATAATTTTTATTATCGGTAATATCCACGTTCTTTTTTGGCATGTCATTGTGGGATTGGGTCCATAGGACACTGCTGTCACCTAGTGCCAATTGAAGAAAGGTATTAATTTCTAAATGCCATCCAGAGTAGCCAGAAAGTATTATGAAATATTTAAAATCTAGTATAACCTCTGTCGTTATAAAAATTATTACATTATTTTTAATATATTTAATATAGGTAAATACAAAATAACAGATTTTTAAAACGGTTGCTTCCCAAAGCTAATTACAAAAATTGTACATATTTTTTAACAAAACTGCTCAACTCAATAGAGAAATCATATCTCATATCCGAAATGAGGAGTAGCGCCATAATAGTTATAATTTAGTTACATAAACTTTATTATTTTAATTTCCTAAATAATCAATAATAAATTTAAGCGATGTAATCGTTACTAAACTACACCTACAAAACAGAAAAAATAAAAGTAAGAATACAAATACAGCAGAAATAAACTTAATATTATTAAATTTGCTTAATGAGAGATGTTTCTTAAATGGTGATTAGCAATAATAGTGCTAACATTAAAAATATCTTAGTATAATTTTTCTTTTGAGAGTATTTTGTTTTTTAAACCAATAATAAGAAATTAAAAAAAAAAACATGAAGTTAATTTCTTACGTTACTCTGTTAAGTTATATATCTACCGACTTAATTTGGCATTTTATTTTCTTTATGTTGTACCTGCTTTCTGCTGAAGCTGTATTATCTTTTTCATAAATGGAAATTAAGATGATCTTCGTTTGTGTTAGAAGGACGTTTTGTATAAAATTCTATTTCAGTTTGAAATATGTTTCTACCTAGAGTCTACTTACTCTTAATGAATTAATACTTGAGCCGATGCGTAAATATACCTGAAATGAATTTTTACGAATTATTTACCGTGAAGAATTTTATTAAGACTAAAATCAGATTATATTTTATTACATTATGTGAATTCAGGTTTCGTAATTGAAATTAAAAGACAGGTATGACGAAAATTACTGCGAAGTATTAAGTTCTTTTTGTGAAGGGCACACGTTTGGGCAATATATTTGATTTAAATAATTTCAGTCTTCCATTGAAACAATGTTTTCAGGCTTCTTATATCGCAACCCAAAGCCTGCCTCAAATGAAAAGACCGATTGTTACTTATTATTGTATTTAGCTATTAATGCAAAATGGCGTTTGAAGATACCTTAAGGGAATGAAAAGATACATATTAGAAACACGTAGGAACCGAAGCGCAGTTCAGATACTTAGTTTGGAGATTACGCTTTCGGAGATTACAAACTGCCGCATGAACTAAGATGGTTAAGAGACGAAACTCAATATATATATATATATTTATACTTAATGAAATCGATTGACGAAAGGATTGGTTTCGAAATATGTCGAATATTTTGATTAAATAGTGGTTTATACAAAGTGATTTTTTTTTTTACTAAATTAAATGACGTCACAAAGTGAATTTGCAATTATTGAAGAAAAAAAATATAGATATCTTCACCATGTCCGTGAGTAAATAGCAACCTGATAAATCATTTGCTTGTCCGTTTTACATAACTGCTGAAAACCAGTTACATTCCAGGAAAAATCCTAAATAATAACTGAGCTTATGTCAATGAAATCAACGATAAATAAACAAAATGTTTAATACTGTAACAAATGTATTGATGAATAATCGTTTTGTTATTATAATTAAGTTCTAAAATATGATGCTTTACATTTTCATTATTGTGCAAATTTAAATATTTTGGTTTGTTTTTTTTTTCATTCTTGACAGTGTACCGAATCTGATTCTTTACATATTCCGCGATAAGTTTGGTGATTTGACAGGGGTGCCCGGATTCATGGGGTGAGGTTTGTCTAGGTCTTGGGGCGGATGACCAGGACACACTGAACCCCAGATTCCTACCCACCCCTTAAACTCTTTTCCTTCCCAGAACTCTCCTCCCCTTCCTTTCCTCAAAAACCCCTCCATACAGCATCCCCAAAGATGACATGGGCCCTGAGGGAAATTATTTTCCTCAGGACCTCCTGTGTGGAGCTCATGTAAAAAAAAAACGTGCGGCTATATACCAATTTTTCTTTATTTCATAAAATAGTCGTAGTCCCTAAGTTAGCTATTTTATTCATTAATGTTTTTATTTTATTATTGTTTTGTTTCATTCTCGTTTGGTAAACCACACAGCAGATATAAAAGGCGCGATAAAAAGATATTTATATACATACATGTTTATCTGTTTTTGAATGTATGTAATTTTCATGTTACTGAAAGAAAACAGGGAAAAAATCGTTTATCGGAAGAATCTCAATGTCTGAAAGTCTTTTGGCATTCCATCCCTTGCACAATCCTACCCACATAATGCTGTATTGGAGCTCCCTTAAGACTTAAACCTAGGCATCTGTAGAATGAGGAGGTTGGTTTACAAGACGAGCGGTGTCTTTTAGCTGTGCTAATTCCGGCGTTGATAGGTTCTGTCACCGGGGCGCCCGGCAAATGACGCCGCCGCCGCAACGCCCCCTGCCGGCACGACCGACGCCGCGACGCCTCTCTTGTTAGACGCGACGCGCTTTGTCTGTACAATGCAACGGTCCAACAACGACTCAGGTGGAAAATCTAATATTTTCATTACAGGTCAATATATCTTATGGACACTTAAGCCGGAGTTTATTTAAGAAATTGAAGTTTATTTCTTGTAATTAATTAATTAATTTATTTATTTTAATGGCCGAGTTGACAAATTTGTTGGATTATATGGTAAATCTTCTGCTAGCTAAGTCTTCCACCTTAACATAAGTAACATTTCCGCTTGGTATTACGAGAGTAGAAAATTTTCAAATATTGTTTGGTTATTCGTAGAATCCCGGAAATGTTTGTATTTCTCTTTCGAAATACTATTAATTTTTTTTTATGAAAACAAATAACTTTGTGTACACTACTATTTAGTTAACTTATTATCCTGACGAAGAAAATATAGTTTTCGAAACATGTTGATATCGTTAATTAAATAGTGGTGTACACAAAGTTATTTGTTTTCATTAAATTAATAATGACGCCACCAAGTGAATTTGCGAATTTTTAAGAAAAAACTATTAATTTTGTTTGCTCCACACTTACGGAGAGAAGTCTTGCGGCGAAGAAGTTTGTCGCATAGTTGTTGCTTTGATTATCGTTGGTTGTTGGATGTCCTCCACAAAACCGACAAGGAACCGAGCAATGAAAAGGCGACATCGTGACGAGAGAAATGGGGGAGGCGAACGAACGAACGAACGAAAGTAGCTTCATTTCTGAGTTCAGTAATGAAAATAATAAAGTAACTTTTCAAAGAAACTTTTCTTATTTTTTTGTGAAAAATAACAAAGCATAAAAAGTAAAGTAGAATTCGTAATGCATTGTTTCTGAATAGAGCGGTTGAAATATTACGTATCGGGGCACTGCACTACTTCGAAGACTTGGTGCTGACAGGCTTTGTGGAAGAAGAGTGCCAACGTTGCGCGGGTGACGAGCGATCTCTTGCAAATGTTTTGTATGTACCAATAATATAGTATGCGATCAAATAATGCTTTCGAAGCTTCGCTTTGTATATTATATGTGTGATTGTTCATTTTAAAAGAAGAAAATCTTCTCTTTTTGTTTCAGTAAAAATTCGATCAGGGAGCTCTGACGTCATTAAATTTGAACATATCTTCTCTCTGGAATATTTAAACTTGCAACGTAATAATTTTCACTCTAAGTTATGCACAGATAACTATTTTTCTCACAAAAATTAAGACTTCTAGTTTGTTTCCACCAATTCCCGGGCGAAGCCGGCAAGCTAAGCCGTAGCGTAAGTACCATGTAACATGTATTTTATCATAATATATTTGCATTCCCTGTCTTTTATTTTGCCTCCTGCTGGTATAGCTTTTAGTCCCCCGGCAACAAAGTAGTACGTATTTTTTTCGTGATGTAGTGCTTGAGATAATCTTCTTAGTACATAATCGACTAATAAATAATCTATCTACTATAAACTATTCGATCATATGCGGTGTTATTTCAACATATTTCTTATACTGAAAGGTCTGTGCGGTATTACAACTCTGAAATTAACGCAATCAATATGATTTAAAAGCAAACATGTGCAGTATATGGGTTTAAGATATTTTTGGACTATTTCAGTCCTTGTTTTAAAATGGGAAAGATTTTAGATCTTCTTCTTTTAGCAAAAAATGAGAATGATTAGACAATGTCTATAGAGCTCAGCTAAAATAAAAATTCAACGGAAGAGAATTCCTGAGGGATGATGGATGTCCTGTCTCCAAATCCTACAAGTTAATAATGTTTTTTGGTGCCATTTTTTTAGAGTTCCGAGTTATAGAATTAGTAAGGTCCATTAGTAGATTTGTGCCCCGTTGAACGTGCAAATGAGAATTTACGAAAAAAAATATTTATCGTACGCAAAATATCGTCATTTGAATCATTCTTCGTCCAAAGGGCCAAATCCTAAGTGCAAAATATCGACCAATGTGTCCAATCGGATAATTCTTTGCCAAATCCATTCCATTTGGACCAATAGATGGCAGCGCATCATACGTGGGTAAAAAAAGCATTTAGGTTAGAATTTGGGATAATCATAAAATAATATAAACCAGATATTCCGTGGAAAAATCATATACTCGTATGAACTTGAGTAAGCAAAACAGCATATTATGGTAATTTAAAGAATGAGTGACGTTTATAATAATAGAATGTTTAAAGGCATAATCTGTGTATTTCGAATTTATCTGTTATAGGAAATATTTTGCAGTGCATGTTTTTTTTTTAAGAAATTTCGTTTTTTTATTTTAATATAATAAAATAACAGTATTTATTATACATAACAAAACTGCCGTAGTAAAATATTTTGTATCTATGTCCGCGGTATGATTATTTCCCTCCATATGTTATTATTGGTACCCTTACCATAATATAACGTTAACATAATATATTAAGTTGGTAACATAAAAACACGAGTCAATAATAATTCGCCATGCTGTTTCAGTTTTGACTTCACCCACTAAACAAACACATCGGTTTCCCCGTTTGGGTATAATTTAGAAACTAAAAATAAACAGCGACTGAAGAATTTATTTTTATAGCAAATAACGTGACATGTGTTCCTTTGCCCCAAATATAGACTAAACGGCATTTATTTTTATGGACTGAGACCTTGGAAAGTTTTTTGTTGTTTTCAGTCCATCAATGGTGGAATCACGTGTTATTTTAGTTACCCATTTTTGAAAAAGGTCACCATACCAGCATAACATTATAAACTGTTAATTAATTACACAAATAAGCTTTTTGGTTGGTTTTTTTGACAGCTGTGACAAAACTTCAGTTAAAATTTGAATAATTTTAGACAAAAAAAAGTATTATTTTTTGTGGTTTGAATCTAAGTTTCAGCTAAATAAATACCTATTTCACGAAAGTTTACTTAACTCAGGTTACAAACTCATTTCTTCTGAAAAATCATATCTGTAAAATTTAGAGGGAAAAGCTTTTAGAGTGAAACTTTAAACTCGTCTGCTCAGAGAAATTTCATTATGGTAAGTTGAAACCATATAATTTCTAAAATGTTATAAACTTGTATAAGTAGGTATTACCCGGCTCCGTTAAAATTTTAGCATGATTTTATCGGTGCCTGTATTATTTTTTTCTAATATAATCATAAAGCGCTACTTTCTATTTTATTATTTCTTACTACCCCGTGGCTTGTTATAGATATGACCTTGTCGATATAATATAGAGTTATGACCCCAGTTGAAAACGGTTGCATCGCCCTTGAATTTCTTTTCTGTACTAATCGAGAGCTTTTCCTTAGTAATGCGTATTACAGATTTATGTAATTCTATTACAATACACGTGAAATAATTTACATAACTTTAAATAGTTCTTGCATAAAATGTCCCTTTACACCTTCAAGGCCAATGTTTAAGATGTCAAGAGACCTAGAGATATCATTTGGCAGCACCATACCTCTTGTCTTGTTATGCTGGGCCAGAACATCCGAACATCCGTGGAATACGAGCAGGTCGCCCTGGCGCGGGCGGTATAAAACTTTAATATCAATCCAGGAGTATGCGCTAGCAATATAATAGATTATTATTATAAATGCTGTTACTGAAACTAGATTGGAGACTTTCTTGGGTCGTTTCAGAGATGAAATCCATGTGTTGCCTTGATCGCGGATACTCACCATTCATTCTCATATAAAAATATCTTAGAAATTTTTTTGAATTTGTTCCAGTAATTGTTTTAGGGCCGTCTGTTTCAACGCTCGCTACAGTAAAAGTAAAACAAAAAGCAGTTACTTAAGTTAAATTTCACCAAAATGCGTATTTCAATCAATTTGACTGCTTGTTTTACGTTACTTTTAACTTTTGTATTTACTTTCCGAAAACCGATAGTTACTCTAGAGTTACTCCGCCATATTGGCATATTTGACAGTTCTGTTCGAGGGAAGCTACGAAATTGCGCGCTTCAACATTCAGTAATCATGATAAATATTGTAAAAGACGATGATAGTGACGACGAATTCCTCATTCAACATGTCTTGCAGCGAAATCCAAAAACATTTTGACCTCGCGTCAATAATATGGTCATTTGAGACGATCCTGAATTTTTGGCGTCAAATTTGTTACCCATCAAATGCAAGGACACATAACAACTACTGGAAGGTAAATTCGCCACCAATTCATTCAACTTCGAGATTTCTTTGTCCGAGAAATTGCTGGCCTTGACTCTGTAATAATAAAATGTAATCATATTAACAGAACGTATATTAAAGCCATGTCATTAAACAAGTAAAACAACATAGTTGTACTTATTTACATATTTTGCCATATTTATAGTTGAATTAACGAAGAACGGGAAACAAAATAAAATGCGGCCGTATGTTTTGACAGTGAACGAAGAAAGTAGTGTAAGAAGAATATATGACGCAAATGTGAATGGTAGAAGAAGTCGGGGACGCCCGAGGAAGACATGGCACGATCAAGTGAATCAGATACTTGAGTCGGGCCATGTCAAAAACCAGAATAATAGAAGAGTATGTATGAGACGATGTATGAATGTGAGTGAAGCAAAGAGTGTGTGCCAGGACCGAGTTGTTTGGCGGTCCATCCTCTCTGCCTACCCCTGCGGGGAAACGGCGTGATGGTTAGTTAGATAGTTAGTCTCTGATACTCAGTTTATGGTGTGGCCGCACCAAAAAATAATGCGGTGCATTTTTTCACGTAATTCCGGGGAATATTCTGCTTTTTAGACTGGCCACACTGACAACTATAAATTTAGCGAAAATACACTTGAAATAGCGCGCGGTCCAATTTAACGTCCTCGTTACTTTAAAAGACAGTTAAAATTTAACTTTAGAACACGATTTAACTTTCTGTTGAAACAGACGGCCCTTAGTATTATAGTTGCGTATTCTGGTTTTGATCGTATAATGCAGTTAAATAATTGCTTTGGGCTTGGAATTTTATTACTTATTGTGATCACAAACCCTAGAAGTTTTTAATAAGATGATGGCAGCTCCACTATATAATCTGAAAAGTTTGGGATCAAACATGATCCCAAGGTCCCTTATGGATTTCATTGAAGACATTATTTTATCATTTAGCGTATAATGGAATTCAATTAGATTTTTTGAATGCCAAATTTGTCAAATATTCTTTTGCATTAGAGAAAAGTTTATTCTCATCGGCCCATGAAGATATTGTGCCTAAGTCAAGATGTAATCTAGAACAATATTGAATTTTGAATATCATTGCGATCAGTTTGAGATCGTCAGCAAAAAGCAAGCAACTAGTACTTTGGATGCATTCTGAATATTATCAATAATTATCACAAATAGTAAAGGTCCTAAGTTTGATCCCTGACATAATCTTGAATATGCAAATATTCAAGATCAGTGATCTTGAGACTCAAGATCACTGATGCATACATTTCAAGTTCTGTCCCTTAAAATCGTAAATATTGGTTAAAGCTTATTCTGTGTAACAGTACGTCGTGATCTATCTACACTGTCGAATGCCTTTGCGAAGTCCGTAAAACTCGCGTCTGTTGCATCCAATACTCTTGCTACTTTATGCGATAGTTCGAGGAAATTGGATACAGTTAATTTTTTGAAAAAAATCATGCCGATTTCCCGTCGCAAGAAACGGTTTTATTTTATTTTTCAATTTTCACATTGTAATGTAAAAAAAGAAATTTGGAAATGATGAAGAGATCGTTACCGGTCTTTAACTTTGTGTCTCTGGGTTTTTGGAAATGGAAATGATGAAAAAATTGTTACCGGTCCTAACTTTGTGTCTCTGTTTTACAATCTGACTCGTTCATTGGGCTCACCTTGGTTCGTTTCCAAGATTAGAGAAAGGTATAAGTAGCAATACTAGAGATAGAGTAAGATTGATTACATAGCACAATATACAAGCTTTAGCTGCTTCTTGTAATCATAGTTGAACAGCTACTAAACGCACTCTCAATATTTTGCACGTACATTAACGGTCATACAACCAAACATGAAAGGTTCTTGATTTTGTGTCATTAAAATTATTTTTTATGATTTTTATTATTTATTCTTTACCCGAATATTTAAATTTTCGGAAAAATGTTGAATTAAACAATTAACTGTATTTTAAAATCAATATTTCGAAATATAATTATTTTTCCAATATTTTTTATTTCCATGAATTAGGCTAATGAATTTTACTGCTAGTTTATTTGTTATTGCTGTCATGATCTTATAAAAGTGATCAATAATTATTGAGTACGTTTGGGATTTTTTTATAATTATTTATTTATTTATCTTGATAAAATATAATACAAATGAAATGTTTTGTCTCATTGAGAAATTCCTGTATCGAGACAGGCAGTGTATTGACTTTGCATCATTCAAAACCTTAGCTAATTTTTCCTGATTTTAACATTTTTTTAGAAAATGTTTTTGAGCCTTTCCTTTTTGCAATATATTATAGTTTATCACTTCGTTTTGGATTTTTTGAACACTATACTATGCACCATTCCCGTGTTGCCGTAGATATTTGGTCTAACATCTGTGCTTCTAGCAGATATTCCAACATAAAAATAGAATTTTTGTCTTGTAGTTGGGATATGTAAAAAAAGCGTTGACACAAAAAAATGCCACAATAAAGTTTATATATCTGTTTTATTATGTAGGCTATCTATTATAATTCCATGCCAACTGAGAATAAAGTCAACTCAACACCTCCTTGAAAAGTCATTTAAAGCTAAGAATTTTTTTTTTAAATTAGCCGATAACCCAAACCCAACGTAACCCATTTAACCATTTTTTATATACATATTTTTATCACTCTAAATGACTTATCTGAGATGGTTCTGAGTTGGTTTCATTCTGAATTATCCGGTCACCATAATGCATTGCTCAAATATAATTAAAAAATCGCAACCATGGTAGCATTTATTAAACTTTTTACACAAATGAAAATATTATTAAATTTTCTGTCTAAATAAAAATGTACCATATTTGACATGCATCACAAAAAGATTTAATTTGCTAAGCAATGTAGCGTAAGAGACGAATTGGTAATAAAATAAGCTAAAGTAGCCACATCATTCCCTTCTTGGCTGAGCTCTAATACCTTGTTAACCCAAAGTAAATTAAGCATTTCCAAAGGAACTATCCTTGACTTCCTCCTCGGAATGCTTTAATCTGAGACCTCAGAATGCTTAATCTGGACTGGCGTACATCTTCAAAGCACTAACGAAATATCTTAGTTCCTCCCAAACATGTCATAAAAAGGCATATTATTGCAACTATGTATTGGAATCCTTTGCCGTTAGTTTAATAATAATCTTGTTTTGAGTAACCACGAGGAGTGTTGGTCGATTTTCAATTCTGGGGAAACTGTTTTGTAAATGTAGGGTGACGCCTTTCCCATGTTCCATCGTGAATGTCACAGGCGGCCCCGATATATCCTGTCTCTCACTGAGTACCTACTCCATTTCGCGAAATGCTTTGAAGTGGCAATTCAAAATGTAATAAGTTTGCTCCATAAATAATGAGTGAAGTGATTTTAAGAAGAAAAAACTTGGAAATAAATGCACGGTGAAAACGGAAGGACACTTATTTACTTCTTCTTCTTATGGTGCCATGTTCTATCGGAGGTTGGCTATCATTAGATTAGGACAAAGGATAAGACATTAGGATAATCATGCAAACTTTTGTATGGAACAACCCAGTAAAACTGCACTCTTGGCAGTCACTCAGATTTCGAAGATTGAGCTGCTGCGTCTTTTTCTACTATATCTTCCATCAATCTATAATCTTGTGTTTGTCACTACTCCCGATGTGATCCACGTATATGTAAGGTCTGGAAAAACAGTCTGGGCTCGCCAAGACGATTGACAAAAAATATTAATGAAAAATAAGCAAAATATTCTAAATTCTTCAACTGATTTAGCAGAGGTGCCCGGGTTCATGGGGTGAGGTTTGTCTAGGTCTTGGAGGCGTATGACCAAGACACACTGAACCCCAGATTCCTACCCAACCCTTAAACCCTTTTCCTTCCCACAACTCTCCTCTCCTCCTTTCCTAAAAAAAAACCCTCCACACAGCATCCCCAAAGATGACATAGGCCCTGAGGGAAATTATTTTCTTCAGGGCCTCCTGTGTGGAGCTCATGTAAAAAAAAAAAAATACAATTACAATTAATTTTGTCGTTACCATGTAAAAATGCATTTTATTTTTGCTTTGCGTTTAGGGCGCTAACAAGCTGGCCCTTTGGTCGCTGGGTTCACTGGAATGAAAGGGTTATGTTTCAATATCAAATTTCCCTAACGTAATGGTTTACTCATTGATTTTTCAGTCACGAGGTCGCGAGTATATCCCATCGCAGCGATAAAAAATATTTTCGAAACGATTTTTTAAAATTTCATCTCTCTCAGGGAATATTGACAAATGAATAAAAAATATTAAGCCCTGACTATACCATTATTTTTATTTATGTGGATTTTTAAGTGCTAACGACAGCCAGGTGTTTTGTTGATTTTTCAAAAACTTAATTTTCTGTCGTGATTTCTGGGCTACCTTAAAGTTTATGGTTAGGTACCTACCTAAAGGTATGCGAGGGTGATGTATATTTACTTTCACACATTCCCAGGTTAAAGGAATTCCGTAAAGGCGAAATATCAGCCAAAATTTTTGTTGACGAAAATTTCATTTTCGTTGAAAATTTTCTGCTTTTGCTTTTGTTTTAGGAATGTCTTTATCGCTCACCACCAAAAGATCATAGGAGAATTTATAATATGCTGATTTCGTCAAACAAGTTTTTTATATTTTTAAAAAGTTATGATATTCACACGCGAGCTTTTAATGAAATAATAATTTGTATGAAAATTGATTAAAAAAATAAAATGCGTAAATTAAAATTGGCTTACCTAGAAGCGGTGCATATTACATTTTCAAATGAAAAATAAAATGACAAGTGATTTAAGAAAGGTAAAAACTCGAATTTGGAACGAAACTCAAAACTCAACTCTTTTGAAAAACATGTCCATAATTCAAAAATGAAATCCCTTGTTTCAGGGCAAGCAGGCTCAGTAAGATTAACTTTTCAGTAGATAGACACTTTAATAAGTCTGTAATATTAAAAAACCTTCACTTAACAGTACTCCGCAAAACTTTCTTTCTCTTATTTTAATTTTTCCTATACAGTTTATCCCAATGTCTGAATCCTTTTACAGTTCTTGAGATTAGTATGTAAAAAAGTTTAGAGTTTCACATTATTTGTTCTTTGTGGAAAACCAATTTTTTAAACATTTTAATTAATGTAAAATTCATTATGTTAAAAACCAGGTACTCTCCATCCACTTCATTTCCTTACTACCCTTTCGACATACATCAATAATTGGGGATAGTTCCAGAAGGTTGGGCGCAGTTGGGACTCTTGTGCAGTAGGTAAGCCTTATGCATGAGCAATGGTGCAGTGCCCACATCTAAAAAAGTTTTAATACGACTTCCAGCTATACAAAGGCAAATCATTTAACAGGGCACCTTTGAATGCATTTGCGCTACCGCTACGAACCGATAGTGATTCGAAATTTCTTTGGAACACCCGCCCGCAGTTCCCTCGTACCCATCAGTAGTCCCACGATACCATACAGCACTTCGCAAGCAAGAATCTCTTTAAAATGATTCTACTGTACTCCAGGTGACACTTCACAAAATTTGGCAAATAGGTATTTTTATTAACTAATTATTGTGACCACCAAAGCGCCAGGAGACCAGGATATTGTGGGGGTACGTAAGCGTGACTATTGAACAAAACGGATGCTCGATCATGCATGCTTTACGCCCTGTGTGTTTACACAATGGTGGTTGGTTGGTCATGGCCAAATGTTCCCGAAAAGCGTAAAAAAACAATGCTCATTCGGTTCCCTCTTGTTTCATTTATTTCGGTTTTGCGGCTGTGATGTTAATTTTAATTGCCAGCGCTCTAACGAAGCGGTTAACGGTCCGACCGCACAAACAGTCGAGTCTATCGGAACTTCTGCACTAGAAATATTGAATGGTGATTTTAATTGTCTTTGAAAGGCGTGAAGTAGCCTTTTCTCTCTTTATTACCCGTAAAAGAGTTTTGCCCGCGAGCTGGATTATATTTTTTATCCAGCACCTACTTTTATTTTTAACTATTTCGTATTAGCCGTTTATGGGAGGTGTTAAAATCATTTACAACTTGTTCCACTTAAACAAATGGACGTTCGATCTGCTGAGTTTTTTGTATATCGCCAGATTTAAAAATACATTATCGAAATGTACGTTTTGCAAGTTATATTATGCCTTTATCAAGTAACAGCAAAAATATTGATAAATGTACAACACGATTTCTGGAAAATCAAAGTACAAGCGGGAAACTGGTATCCACGTCAAATTTGGAGTCGATTTTGTGGTGTAACTTTTTTGATTTGAGCTTTCGTGTTCAAGCAAATCGAGTCCGTAGTAGAAATTCTTTAAGTCGAATTGAAAAATAAAACCGGTCACTAAGGTGGTAAAATGTGACGAAATATAGACTCGATTCCAAAATTTTTTATAACCCTTTATTTGCATTAAAAATGAAAAAGATTAAAAAAAATCGTAAAGCGCTGAAACAAATTTTGGGTAGTTTTTTCTATGTGATGTAGATACATTAACTTGTGTTCTCGCTACCATGAGAATACGTAGAGTACTTACTAACCTTTTTTATGCCTGGAGCCTGTGGGATTATGAATTTGGAAATGTAGTGAGTCTGACGGAAGAGCGGGAGAAAATGGTGAAGAAGAAGGGTAAAATGAGGATAGTACCTTGCGAATCATACCTGGTTACTAATATAAATTGTTACATTTTTTAATTGAACAAAATAATTAAATATAACTTTTTTTCCATTAGTTCCACACAGGAACCGGAGGAAAAATCCCTTAGGGCCAATATAGTTTGATGCTGTGTGGAGGGTCTTTTTAGGTAAAAGAAAAATAAGAAGTTCTCGGAAGGAACAAAGTATGGGTAGGAATCTGGGAGCCAATGTGTCCAGGAGAGAGACGTATGAATCCATCCCCTCCACTGCGGTGCAGGGAGACGGGTCAAGAGAATCAGGTTGGAGAGTCCAAAAGGTCTCCCTTAACCAGTCTTTCCCGATCCGGCCCGCCACGCAGTAGGTGATCAAACGCAACAAATTTAAAATATATGTATATATAATATGAAAAAAAAACTAAATTATATGAGTAGAAAAATGTCTACTTTTCTACATTTTTACTTTCCCTGGATGGGAATTTATCTCAAACATTTGCAAAAAGCTCCAATGTTGAAATTTGTTAGATTAAACTATCCTAAAGATTTCTTACTCGTACTAGTATAATGCAATTCAGCAAAGAATGGTTCACTATTATTTAATGTAAAAGTTTAAGAATTTAAAATGTAATTACCTTCTTCACTATCCAAGGGTTCCGATCCATTGCCGAGTGCTATTAGTAGAGCAAACCCCATCAGCAGAAATCTTCTCATGGTAAGGTCTCTCTTGCTCTGGCTAAAGATCTTCACTTAGGTTCAATTACATTAGTTTCGGATGACTGCACCGGGTAATTGAGTTCATTATGTTGTTGGATGGGGTCCACGTATTTAATATTTCAATCATATTGGTTAAAAGCTCGACCATCTGAAAAAGGAAAATAAAGTCGTTAGACGTTGAAATTCTCTCATTTCGCTGATTTATTTATTTCATGAGAAATTTCTTGGAGTCATTGCATGAAAATAATTTTGAAATTAGTTTATTGTTAGGTGTTTTTTTGCCTTTGCTTTGCTTTGAATTAAATTTTGATTAAAACTATAGAATAATAAAGAAACTATAAAGAATCTCTAAATTTGTACGTGAAAAAAAAAAACGATTAAGTTAACCTAGTTTAAGAAAACGATTTAGTGTCTCTACTTCACTGACCTAAGCCGCTTTAGAAAAAGGAATTGTTTATTATGGTGAGCTAAGTGTTGACCTCCTCAGATCGGCAGCTGATCCTTTTCAATTGTCGAACTGCAATCGTGTGTATGGAAATGTGTGTATGAATAATAACACGAATTAACTCGGTCACTTTTTATTTACAATAATTTTAAACAAATTACGGTAAGTCGCGTTACTCTAGGGGAGATTTATAACACCTGAAAGGTCGGGTCGTCAACAACAGAATGAACTTGCAGATTTTTGTCCACCCGGCCTGTTGGTAGGTTGTGGTGTTGCCAAACGGTAAAATTAGTTTTTGTTGATTATATGGCTGTTCGCCATACCGCTAATATTTTTAATTTATTTTTATCTGAATACCGCATGTCGCTGATTGACTGTCAGTGGGACTATAGAATTCTCAATTCGGGAACATTGTGAGATCAAAAGATTAAATTAAAGGGAGTCGGAAAGGAAAGGAGATGGGAAAGAGGAAGTTTGGAAAATATGTAGGCATACAAATCTTGTTACCTACGGCGAAAATAGTTATATCACTTCTTCAAACACAGCAAACTTATTTTGCAGTACCATTTTATTTCAAAATTAATAGAATACATAGTTTTAACGTTTATTGTTCAAAAAACCAATATGTTTAATAAGCAATGCTTATTTGATCAGGGTTTACTTAAAACTAAATACAATAATAGACGTAGACTTAAAGGTTTCAATGGATCGGCGGTAGCGGGAAGGGGGAATGGGGTAATAGAGCATAATTTACATAAGAGAACAAGTTTAATAACGGGTCATATAAAAATATTTTTTTATAATTTATAATATCCATACTAATATTATAAATGCGAAACTGCTAGAGTTCGTTTATGACGCTTTCACGCATTAACCAATTAAAAGACTTCGAAAATTCATTCACAATAGAAATGTAAATTATTTGCAGTCTGTATATGATGGCAAGATCTGGCGTTATGAAATTATATTTTTAAAATTTAAAATTAAAATTTATTTTTAAAATTCGTTCACAATAGAAATCTAAATTATTTGCAAAGACTACAGTCTGTATATGATGGCAAGGTCTGGCGTTATGAAATTATAAATATTAATATATTATATTTGTTATACGTTTTCTGTCGCTAACAAAAGCGAGTTATTTCTAACGTCAGAAAAAACCCGTTTCCATGGAAACGATGTTGATATATTTGTGGGCTCTAAGCTGGTAGGTACTCAGCTCCCTGGTCAGCTACTGCTCCAGAAAACTCAAATATTAGAATATGTTTAGTTTTTTTTGGACAAGCAAGGAATAAATGTCACATAAAAGTTCCTACATTAAAAATATAATTCGTAACGATTATAAAGACTGAATAATAAATAGTGTATTTTTTTTATTATATCAACAAACTTCCAAATATTTAATTAAAAATAAACATCTGAAATGTTTGTAAGCGCATAAATTCCGAACGAATGAACAAAATTGGATGATTCTTTTTTTCTTTGAGCTATAGCTTTATGAAATTTAGGTGGCAGGCGAGAAGTTTGAAAACTGAATGTAAGGGAATGAATGTATGGAATGCGTGAGGGGGTGGGTGTGGGGAGGAGGGGGGATAATTGATAAGTTCAACCGCTATAGTAATTTCCCGTAATACCATGCGAGCGAAGCCGCGGGGAAAAGCTAGTATAATATAAAGGTTTAATTCCTTAATTTAACTGATAAATAAAACATTTTTGTTGCTAAGTTGCTTAAATTATGTTTATTATTATGGTTCTTTTTATTATTATCACTTTCTTTTTATGGTTTCTTCTAACAAACTGACACTTTACAACAAAATCATAGAATAACAAAACAATTGACAATTCTCATTTTAACAGACACCACAACAATACTTTTTATTTACAAATATTTAAAATTATTTTTACGCTCTTTCTTATTTCCAAGATTTCTAGTCTGTCTAAATAAATACCATTAACATTTCAATGTATTAACTCTATTTCATTATTAAAATCAAAAGTATGATTCGTCTCCAATAAATCATTGGCATACTCCGAGAAACAATCATTTTTTAAACACCTCATAAGAGTATGCTCCTTTTCGATACCGAAGTATCTACCATTCTTCAGTGCAGCATTGCATGCGGTTTGAGTATCATTTTGGTTTGCATGAGAGAACGTTACATAACAGTTTGTGTTTTTCTTTTATTTTTATAATGCATTTATTACGTTCTCTTTTTAACTAATTCAACAAGTAGAAAAGTTGAAAGAAGTTTAGTTTCATGGTTTTTACGTTCGCCTTATCGAGTCTGAAAAAGGCCATGTACCGGCTCGCTGCACGTTGTTACGACTTTGCTACTCGTCGTGCGGTAGTTCTGGTAGGGGTGGTCACTGTTCCCCGTGCCACCGTAATGCGACTGTCAGGACCAGTTGTCGATATGGTCAGAAAAAAACAATGTACGTCCATTTCAATGTCAATTACATTCGTGAGCCATCCATTACAATGAACCCCGAATATTGTGAAAATTGGCCGGGTTTTGTCAGTCTCGGTAGCCTACCTAAATAGATGTTAATGTTATTACGTAAATGCATCTGCTGCATAGAGATAATATATATGGAATAATTATTTTATTCACCATTACCATAGCGCTACCTTCCAGGGTGGGATTATTTTGATGTTTCACTTTTGGGTGAATAAAAAGCTTAAGGATAAACGCAGTTTAAAACGGAAAATACTTCAGATTTATCACAAAACCAGTGCCTAATGCGGCGCTTAAGATAAAATGATATTTTAAAAACAGGCATTTATTAAATGGCCCTACATGATCCATCATCATTATCCTCAACCCTTATTAGGATGGGAAAATGTTTTCATGTTATTAATAAATAAATCTGAGCCTAAACGTATTTACTTAGGTGTAATGCTTGTGTCGTTAATCGCTAGGTGGTGACTGAAATCTGTTTTCCGAAATACAAAATGTCGCCAGTCACGCGACGGAATATGTCGCTAAGGGTCCCATAAATAATTCCACTCACGCGAGTCACGGCCAGCCGGACCCCAATGTGCATGACCTAAGGTAAGATGGACTCCCCTGCCCCTGCCAACCTACAAACCTCAACCCTTATCCCTCCAACACCGCATTCGTCTTCATCTCGCATTTGACGTTTTTCGTATACTGTTAGTTCGTCTACAAGACACGTGAGACCGATTAGAATGGTCGCAGATGGGATCTTCAAAAATTGGTTGGCTACTTACTAACGGGCTACTTCCGTTTTATTGAAAATAAAACATATTTTCGTTGAGAATGTTAAAATGAAATTTTAAGATGATCGGCATTAATTTGTAATAAAACGCCAGTACAGCAAATGACTAAAATATGTTTCTGTGTCTTATGGCTTCGGGATGTGCACTTTCCTGTCGATTTTAAGTATTGCAACGTTAAAAAAATAAGAAAAAAAATTGAAATACATTAAACTTTAGCCAAATGTAATTGTTTGAAACCGAACCAGTCTGATAATAATTAGATGGAATTTTTTTTAAATGCTTTCTTTACACTCACTACGATGAAATTAAACCAAGTAGAAAAAAAAGTTTAAAAATTGAAAATACTTTAAACTTACACAAATATCAAATTGGAAATATTTAACATAATCGTTATCAGGATTCTGAAAAGTTATATAGCAACTGGTTCCATGCCAACTGAGAATAAACAATATAAATAAATAAACAATATAAATAAACAACTCAACACCTCCTAGAAAAATCATTAAAAGCTGTGAAAAAAAATATTTTGAATTAGCCGGTATCCCTAACCTAACTTAACCTATTTAACCAATTTTTTATATATATTTTTTTATCACCTTATCTGAAATGGTTCTGAGTTGGTTTCATTCCGAGTTGTCCACCATAGCAACTATGGACTACACAGTGCACGCCACTGATAGCTGCTAAGTATTTAATAAAAGGTCTTAAGAATTCCCATGAAGAATTTCTGTCAAAGAATTTTCTTCATGCACCTAATGGGAAAAGAAGTAATTTGATATCAACAATGGACAGTCGGAACTAGAAAAATGTTGTAGAAGGAAATACAGCACGTTGTAAAGTTCCCATATCCAATTGAAAGGAAGGTTTCTTTGACCTACCCTCCGATCTATCATTTCATTGGCGGAGCTAGTTTCAGACTAGCCCCTGCCACCCCAACCAGAGTGGTCAAAGTGGTCAATTATGTCACCACATTGACAAGCTTGTTCACGATACTCCAGTATCTAGCAAACTACCGCAAATCCAGAGTTGGTAGGTGGTTATATAATACATAATATTTCCTGGAAGATTTTAAATTTTTCCAAAATATTAATACAAATTTACAAAATTTATTTGTTAATATATTTGAATATTATATTACGTGTTTGAAAATCTGTTCAGCCGTCTTTTGCTTCTCACTTTCATGATTTAAACTAACCACTATGAATCATCAATGCCTAATATGTACAAATTTAGCAATTTTGTGGGTACCTACTACGAAAAAATGTTGATAAAATTTATTTATAATTAAAATATGACAAATTACAGTCGCTGACACTAATTTTATGTTAATTGATATTATTTTGCCAGAGTATGAACGGAATCGGTAGGCGGATATTACATTAGTGGTTCATTCAAAGTGTTTGTTATTCACTAAGAGATACTTTAATTTAAAGGATTTCAACTAAGTGGTAGTACATTTTATTACGTACGGTATTTCCAGGTATTTATTGATAGTATATAATAGTAAAACAACAGGAGGAAATTTATTGTTTTGATATGATCCTAGTAGGACTTCTGATTAATAAAGTTTAACATTTTTCTGGTCTTCCACAAACACACATCCCATCAAGTCATATTAATTTTTACTCAACACTTTGGCTTCATGAATAGTCCTAGAAGATAGCTAAAAAAGTAATTAGTAATTAAGCGTACCTAATTGAGGCGGTCGAGAATATTGGTATAAATTAAAATACAAGTGCACAGTGAACGAGTTGGAATAATTAATTCAGAATGCCTTAACATATGCAAGACGACAAGTTGGAATGGATAGAATTATTGCTGACGTGATGTCTCTTTCATTTAGATTTATGGTCATCAACTCATCAATGCACAGTTGTTTAATATAACCCATTCGATACCTATATTCCAACTTCAAAACCTTGCTTCAAATACAATTTTTCAATAGTAAAGCAATTTTTTAAACAACACTAACGAATACCCGACCCTCGCCCTCGATATCATGCATGCAAAAATGCATCAAAGAAATGTACCGAGATTTTAGAAAAGTTTTCATTCCGTTTTTGTTTGTTTTAGCCCCGCATAGAGCATACGTGCTATGTGCCACGTGACAGCTGGACTGACAAAAAGCCCACTTGCACTATCGCCCACTCCATCTCACTCGGGGTTTTATGTATTCCATTAAAAGTGTATGAGCTGTGTTGCTCCCACAAACGTTGGGTGCTGCGCTCCGTGAAACCGGGGCAAAGGGAATTTGAATATTTCATCTCAAAATGTATGTAGACTGAGTAGACGGTGTTTTAGTCCAGCGGGTGTATGTCGAAGGACTCTGCAGTGCATGTAGATGGGTACTTAGTACTTAAGCATTGCTTACATTGCAGCCTCATTCGACTCCATTCCGAAAACCGGCAGATTCGCGTTTGGAACATCTGAATTAAGTACATAATTAAACTTGTTTATTGACTACCGATTTCTGAAACAAAAATGAATACGTTTTTGATTTCCAGAACTTTGTCAACTGTAATGGTAAAATGATGTAGGTAATACATTACTCTTAGGTTAAAGCGTACATTATAAATAACCGTCTCGCCACCAGTATCGAAAGGTAGAATCTTTTAATAAATTAATATCGTTTGACGGAATTGTTGCAGGTTGATGGTCGAAGCGAGAGCACGGGTCCTAATTCGAAAATGATTTGTCGTAATACAATAAAGGGAAATAATTGCATCCTCAATCAGTGCAATGAAGGTAGTTGTCCTCAGACGCCGAACTGATGCTGCACCGACGGATATCTTGTACCAGGGGCGCACGTACATCGCGCAATTTAAGAAGCGATCACGGGCGACCGAAGAAATGGGCGGTCGCGGCCTGTTTTTTACGAGACACATAATTTAATAATATTGTTTTATATAAAAGATGATTTCGTGCACAAAATAATGCTTACTGGATTAATCTTTTTTAAACAATAATTTCACAAACCAACTAATGTTTTTTGTGTAATCTTTCTTGTATTGTACAAAGGCGTTGACAGAGCAAGACAGACCCTACCCATCATTATGGCGGTGTATTTAAACATTATCGTTTTTTTTACATTCCCTACAAGGGGATAATTTTTCCAAAATTAAAAATTAAATAAAAATACTACATGAAATCACCTATATCCCAACATCTACTAACTGTATTCAGTTGTAATACAAGCATGTTAAACTAACTAACTCATAAATAAACAAATCTCATATATCTATCGTGAAAAATGTTGGGTCTACTTTCCTCGAACATGAAAGAATGTTGTTAACATTTTCAGAGAATTTAATGATTTCGTAGGCGAAAGGTGATAAAATGTGCACTATCACACTATCAATGGTCATAATTATTTCTTGCTTAGGGCGACTGTCTTTGGTTCCCTTGCGATGGCCCTGTCTTATGCTTAATGTTAGCGTCAATAGTCTCCATGGTTCTTGTGATTTATGTTCCATTAAGACAAAGCGATCTAATATTGTAATCTCACGCTGACTGCTAGATGCTCGCTACTTGCTGGAAGACAGAAGTGGACTGATGCTTACCGTTTTGATATGGTCCACTTGCAGGCCAACATGCAACGCTCAGGTTAAATGAATGACTGTATATTGTAGATTACCTACTTTAGTAACAATATTCCAGTTTATCCACTGCCATAATTACTAACAAAAACATTTCGACTTCACATTAACGCTTAAAAATAAAAACTTGCACTAATATTTAGAGGTTTTTTGTGTTACTAAGCGTAGGTACACATTGCGAAGCCTGAGTTCAAAAAAGGAAGGCAATACAAAACTCGAGGCTTTCGAGACGTGGATGCTAAGTAAATTGTTTAGGTTGAAATGAGAATCCTTCACGCGTATCCGATAGCTATGGTTTAAACCATAGCTATCGGATACCACAAGCGATCTGATGATGATTATCTCGAAACGTAAATTCCCTTCTTCGGATAAAGAAGTGAACTATTGAGTTTGGATCTCTAGAAGAATAATATTAAGAGAACGGAGATGAGGCACATTACAAGAAAAAAATCGTATTGCTGGTTATTCAACATTATATAAATGTAGCACATAGTGGTGATGGTTAGGATTAATGCAAAAAGTAAATCATAAACCATTTACTGTATAAAAGCAGAGCTTGAATAGTATTTTGTTTTGAACACTTTTATTCATAGGATACAGTTGTTTCTTAATTGTATTTATTTGCTATCGGTTTAGACACATCCGTGTCATTCACTAGCGTTTTTAAAACGAACTTAAAAATTAAGACCGCTAAGAACGCTAGAGATTAATAAATTAAATTATGGATCAAATGTATATTGTGAATAAAACTCGTCAAAGCAAAATGTCTAGAAATTATCATGTAGTCAATGCTCAAGCAATAAACAAAAATTGTTTATTATTTTTAGTAGATTTAAAATCAGAACTTCACATAGCTATCGAAACGTAAATACTTTTTTTTTTTTAAAATTTATTTGAAACCAATGTTTTCTTCGTCAGGATAAAACTGTTAGGATGGGTTGTTTCAAAAAAATTTGACGAATTCGTCAAATATTTGACGTTAATTTTCACGTTCTGTGTAAGTTCTATTCAAGTTCTGTGATGATTTCAGTTTTATGAAGCAGCTGGCCTATGATGATAAAGTAACAGAACTCGAATAGAACTTACACAGAACGTGAAAATTAACTTCAAATATTTGATGAACTCATCAAATTTTTTGAAACAACCCGTCCTTACAGTGCTTATTGTACTAGTACTTGTAATTGGTTATTATTTATTTGTAAGAGAGAGACAAACAGCTTTTACATTAAATACAGATTCATACATATTAAATTAAATTAAGTTAAACCAAAAAGGAATCCGCCGTGGAAGTGATAAAAATAGAAAATTTATTTTATAAAATCTTTACTTTTATAATAAATCAGAAAATACTTCATAAATGTTTTCCAGGTGAGTAGGTTGAAGCCATTGATTGATTGGTTGATTCGATAGCTCAAAGTTACGAGGACTTGTGAAAAGACTCAAAATTGGTATGGTAAATATAGTGAAAAAATAGGTTAGAAGGTTCTCAAGGGAAGCAGCTTTGTTTTATTGAAAAAACGCGCCAATCCTTGGCGCCGCCGAGGGGAATCAAGAAATGCCCCAACTGGAGAAAACATTGAAAACTCTTATCTCCAGGCGTAGGCACTGAATTATGTAATTGCTGGTGAGGGTTGATCATTAAGTAGTAATAAAAAGTGGTAGTTTTTTTTATTTTTTTTATTTTTTTATCCTGAAGAAACCAATGTTTTCGAAACATGTTGATAATTTTTATTATAAGTAGTGTAACAAAGGAATTTCATATTTACTTGTCCCCTTTTGAAAATGATTTTTTTTTTTCGTTTTGGGTTATGGTTCTAAAGAGAATAGATCAAAAGATGTATATGCAATTTCTATTGAGGTATATGAAAATACTATTCGACAATTGACTACGTAAATAATAATAATTCATAATGGGTTTTTCAGAATTGAAAAATAAGCCTTAAATGTGTGGATCAACGCTGAGCAATCTGAGCATTTTGTAAGAGCAATTAAAATATTAAAAAAATTTTAACGGTCAGTGGCTGAGTCGGCATCGCGTTTCGGTACCATCTGGGCGTCGCGTGCTCGATTCCTTGGCTGGCTAAGTCCTCCATCACGACACAAGCAACGCTTTCGGCTTTCTGTGGAGGTAGTAGATTTTCAAATATTGTCAGGCTATTTGTAACTTGGGAATGTGTCTTTATTTAAAAAAAAAATAATAATAAAAATTATGGAATAAATAGCGCTCTAACCTTAAGAGGCAAATCAAAATTTATCACGTAATTTGGTGCTAGCAGACTGTGTTTTGAAAGGTTGATTCATCGCGACAACGCATGAAACATGGTTATTTTTTATAAACGTCGATACACATTATCGATGTTTGAACATTCAAATGAATCCTGCATGTTTTATTAGTGGCTTATCGCTTACGTGACGTATGTAACTACGTAGTTTAATGGATTCCGATGTTGGATCTTTACGTTGAAATTATTTACAGTTGATCGCGTTAGCATGATGAGTTTAATTTGTAATCCTTCTGTAATCATGAAAAATAGCACTTTCTAAATATGGTTTCATTTTTGTATTTACGTTTTCTATATATATATATTTATTTATTGTTACATCATTATTTAAGAACCAATCTTAAAATTGTACCGTAACTGTTTATGATTTTGACAGAACTGTCAATCACACCGATGACATTAGGTATCTACAAAGGGCACTACAGACATCACTCTATAGTATTGTGTGTAGGTTCAGGGATTTACTTGTGTCAAAACTGTCAACTTCACGTTGTGATAAAAAAATATTGATCTCTTGAATTCTTTTATGAAGTGCCAAGATAAAAAAAGAAGAAGCACCTCAAATGACAGATAACGGTTACACATCCGGCTTCTGTTGTCAAATACTCTTACGATATACCCAAACACTCTTACAAATCCAGATCGATGCCGATATACCATAATATCTAAGTATCTAACTACTTCTACTTATCTCTATTAGGTACAGACTGCGTAACATCATTGGAACGGTTAGGGTTAAGATAGGATCGACAAGCCACTGATTTAGAAATGGTTTTTTTTTACTGTAATGTGGTTTATAACGCCGAATGGGTCCAAAATCCTTGATCTCGTGATCCATGATTCGAAGGCCTATTTCTAAACGCCGGATTTAAGTTAGTGATGTAATTTCGTTCTAAACTCTTGTCTAAATAGAGAAAACTCAAATGTTGTCTAATTTGACATCGAAAACATATAACGTATACTAACAAAAACTTATAAAAATAAGTTGAAACAGTTTGTATAAAATTTTTATATTGATTAAAATGTAAGAAAATCAGCACGCCATGATTTCTTTAATAAATCATGAAATTTCGAAAACTTTGTCGTAAAAGTGTCAATTTTCTTATTCACTTGCGCCATTTGCAGATAAATTTAAGATTTAGTCAAACGCAATTTTTAAGAATTTTTGGATGTCTCACTATAGAAATAGACCGTTAGCGGTTTGATGATTGTAATCACAACGATACAGAACTACATAATATCAATTTTACAATTTTTTTCTTAAATTTGAATTTATTAAGAAAGACAAACATTCCCGGGTTACGAATAACCTGACAATATTTGAAAATCTCACTACTACCACCGCAGTAAACGGAAAATGTTGCTTGTGTCGTGATGGAGGTCTTGGCCAGCCGAGGAATCGAACATGCGACGCCTGGGTGCGATCCAAATCAGTCACTGATCGGACAAATTTTACATATATTTTTGTTAACGTTTAACTGCTATTAACAGGATGCGACAATGATAGTAAGTAAATAAACACAAGATATGGACATTCAAAACATAATTACGACATTACAGATACCTAATGAAGGCATTTCTTTCGTGTGCCGCGCATAACCATTATAAATCCGGTTTATCCTCTGAAAATCAGTTTTATTTCAAGGAACCCAACTTCTTATCGCCCAATCCCGCCAGAGGTAAACAGTGATTAATCTAACTCAAACATTTTATTTTAACCATTAAAGTGAGGACACGTATTCTAAATTAACAGAGATTCCTTCGTACGTGCTTCTGATAGCCTGACATCCGATTCACTTTTTTACCACGTGTCTAGCTACTTTCGAGTTCTGGCCTAGAGATTTGGGTGACGGAATCCACAGTACGGGGTGAACAAACAAAATAAACATGTTTATTGGGACAAGAAACGGAATATCAGAAGAAGAGTGGGTCACCCGTGGGTACTGGGTACTGGGTGCACTGCGTGTGATGAGAATACGGACGAAACAAGAAAACGTGTATGACCTCATAAGTCCTTTCTTTTGCGACACATATTTATATTCGAACTCTTTTACGCCACAGGAGGCACAACATACGCTTACTGAATTATGAGTTTGGAATAAAAGCACCAATAAAATATTATGTCTTAAGTTTTTTTGTTTTTTTATAGGTATGATACCGCATAAATGTCCGAAGGCTGCGGAATTATGCCTTCACAATGTGGAGGAATGTTATGAGGCTGAAGGACGCGGAGGAGGATTTTGGAAGTGAATCATAAAAAAACATCTGGCTTTTTGAATGTGGTCATTAAACATTTATTTTCCAATTTGTTAAATTAAAATAAATAATATACGTACCATTTAACATTTTAAACTTAAAACTAAGAAAATTTATTTATTTATTTATTGCTGCCCTATTGGGCTATTAGATACAAAATACAAATTTCTTTTAAAACAACAGTACCTATAACGTAAATAAAAAAGATTACAAAATATATACATAAATACAGCATAAGCTCAATGTAATAAATAAGAATATATTTAATGCTAAATCCACATGGATAACTTAAGAGAACTCTTAGGTACAATTCATATACCCACGAGCAGCAAAACATTAAAAAAATCTAATTTTTACTTAATTACTCGTTGTTTGCATCTTGAATAAAAACAAAAAAAGAAAATCGAAATTAAATATAATCATTTCTCATTCATTATTTACATCTAAAAAGTTGTGGACTAATTTGGCTTTAAATGTGTCGAAGTTAAAATTAAATTATGTCAGCGACATCACTTAGTTCATCACCCAACCTAAGAGTATATATTCTTTCTAACACAGAATTCTCAGCGAAGTTATTGATGTAAAATAAAATATTCACCCTGGTGTATTTTGGAGGTAAGATAACAAATTTGTAGCGTTAGGGCAGTCCAACCTTCAATTAACAATTGTATATAATAAAAGGAGATCAAATAAAACTATTTTCCTGACAGATTGTTGTTTTCATCATATAACTCTCCCACTGTATTCTCCAGTATTTTTAACTGTGGAACAACCTGTAAATTATTAAATAATTATTTTATTTAAATCCTTAATGAGAGATATCCAATATAAGTACCTACTACTTTACTTGCCTGCGCCGGGCTTCGAGAGTTCCGAGTTTCGAGATCCAGAGCAATGAAGCCAGGGAGCTTACCGCTCTGCCACTGAGGTCAGTTCATTAATATATTATTATAATATATGATTTTTTAGAGATAACGAACCTACAAGTTGCTCAGCTATATATTACACAAACAAATTAATATTTAAATTATTCACTAGCTGGTTTCCGGCATGAAATAAATTGTTTCTTCCTGCATGTCCTTTTCCGTGCATCCCCGTTCCCCTCCCGTGTCCCCTTCCCCTCCCGGGGCTTTGTTCCCTTCCCCTCTCCCACTCCTCCTTCCCGCCAACCCCCTCCCGCGTTTCATATATTCAGTACCAGTACATTCAGTTTTCAAACAGCTCGCGTGCCACCTATTACAATTTTTTCCTTCCCACGTTCTTCACCTTCTCTCTCCCCTCTCCCGCTCCCCCGTCCCGCCAACCTACCCTCCCGCGTTCCATACATTCAGTCCTAGTACATTCAGTTTTCAAACACCCCGTGTGCCACCTATTACAATTTTTTCAATTCGAATTTTAATTTTTCATATCTTAAAAACATTAATTTTTGTTTATAATATGAGAACAATCAAATATTATAAGAACAATCAAACAAATTTAGAACCTAACATAAGTACCTTTTTAAAATATCTATAATTCTTGATTCGATTCAAATTATTATTAATTCATAAGTTTAAAGAGTTTGGAAAATTGAATTTTGATTTGACAATCATTGTTTTGCAAAATGTCATTCTCAAATTTTTAACAGTTTCGCAAGAATTTTTGTGAAGTTGAAAACTTTTCAGATGTATTGTCATGTGGTTAAAATAATCCAAAAACCTTTGCGATGGTTTAAATATGATATTTTGAAAGTTTCAAACATTTTTTATGTTTTTTTTTTTTTTTTTACAGTTAATACCGCACAAGAGTCCCAACTGCTCCCGTCTGAAGCCAGTGAGACTATGGCATCTCCAATCGGGGTATGTTGTGAGGCTGAAGGTAGTGGGAGGGGAAGGAGATAGGGAAGAGGAAGGTTGGGAAGTACCTGGCTATTCAGATCTGGTCACTAAACACGGCTAAAACCATTTTAAGCAACGTTTCAATTCTGAATGGTGGTCTTACACCAGGGCGATACTGATAGTATCTTCCACTCTGGAACGTGCAGCAAATATAATGTTTAATACAGCAATACACAATTTCCAAACACATTTAGATTTTTATATATCTAGATATAAATTTCATGTTACAATATTCATTTCAATTATACACGCTATATTACAATGTAATAATAAGAGTAGTTAAAGTGGACACAAAAATAAAAACCGTATTAAAAAAAAACATATACTTATAAACCATAACAATAATCAAAACTTGATTTAAACCGTATGATAAAATAGACATTTCAAAGAAAATATTCAAATACTGTCATAAAATAAGATAAAAAAATACCGAAAAGTGTAATAAAAGACCTTCTTTTTGAAAGTCGCCAAAATCACAGAACTTTTTAACCGTGTAGAGCTGGAAAAAGCTTCAAAGAAATAAGAAAATACATTTAAAATATTTAAAACATTAAACATCATAAAAAAAACATTGGTAGCTTCAGGTCATTCCTTCACAGGGTGTTGATGTCTAAAACATTCTTGGACATGTCTCAGAAATAACCAATTTAAAGAAGTATTCTTCAAACTAATGTAGGCATGCCCAATGCCTAACCTACCTAAGTGCAGATCAATACACTAAGATTTTAATTAAATTAACAAGAAAGGTAAACAAGACACTTAAGATGTACTGATATGACAAGATTTCATCTGAAACGTTTATTTATTTTCCTTATTAAATAAAATGCGGGCAAGCTGCAAGAAGAGTGCATAAATAACGCCGACGTGATCTGTCGTCCAGCCTTCTGCAGCCGGTACTTAGACACTGATTCTGTGGTACTGTGTTAGTGCGAGAGGCTAGCGGAGTGCGGCACCCTTCATAGTTCATAATGCACCCAGACAATCTTCAAGGAGTCTGCGAAGAGACGTGAGATAAAAACTAAACCACAAATAGTCCCCTTGGTCCCAGACACACCTCGTGACAGATCTTGCATGTACTCGCTGGCACTCCCTGCATCTGATAAGGGAATGACTCTAATAAAATTTAAACGCTGCTTTAGTTTACCAAAATTTTAATCCAGGCCGATGTGTTTTCGTGTTAAATTGTGCACGATAACAATAATAAAGAGGAATATAAACGCGAGAACTATTTCGATTCTCGTTCAAGCCTTCAAAATTTAAAATCGAGCGTCTTATTTGCACGAGGCGATTAAGCGAAAAAGTGGTTTTTATTTATTTTTCGCATAATTTTATATGAATGAAAAAGAGTTAAAACATACAAAACCTCAAAAATAGTCTTAGCCACAAAGGGGTATTTTTTTAAAATTGTTTCTCTTATTACTTCATAGTTAAGTCATGCAAAAGTATTTTTTTAGTGGTTTACGCTTATATTTTTTGTTATGTAAATAATAATTTTATTGTAATTCAAATACATGGAAAAGCTAGTGAAAGCTTCAATTTATCCGTAGCATATTTTTTGATGTTCATACTGTAAACCTATTTGTCGTAAAGATTAATCTAAATTGTATGTAAATAGGATTTCTCGTAAAGCTTCATCTTAATAGTAACAACAATTTAAATTTAAACACTTGAACAACATACCCAAGAACAGGAATAAAGAAGGAAATGCCATGTGGACGTGTTTCGTGATCCAAATATTTGGCCAATCGGGCCTTAAATTTCCAACAGTGTTTCACCAAAATTACGAAATCCAATGAAAATCTATGATGTCAGGCGAGTGTAAGTGAGACAGAGTGCATGTTAAATGGGTTAGAAACATGTGTTTAGAATCAAATTTGTATGGAAGGCAGTTTTAGTTTTCTTTTTGATTCTATTTAGTTTTTTATTATTTTTAATTCTATAAAGTTTTTTATTCTATTTAGTTTTAGTTTTCTTTTTTATTCTATGCCCAGGAGAAAATGTAATTCCCATACCTAACGTGATCAGACGTCCCGTTTTCACCAGGACATTCCCGTTTTCAGGCAGCGTGTCCCGGTGTCTCCGAATACAGCTTCGGGACGCCAAAATGTCCCGCCTTCGAAAAGAAAAAACTCGCAGTAGAATTTAAAAAATATAAAAAAGCGCGCAAACATGAATCCCGGCGATAGAATCTAGTACTAGTAGATAAAGGCATGGGCTTGCACGGTAAAAAATACAGTATTTTTTTGGAGCTTGCGCGTAAATTCTCGTAATGCATCTGACCATAGATAAAAGAAATCTGACGAGAAAACGTACTCTTTGCTCTTTGATCTCACGTTTACCGAGTTTTCACGTAAAATTATTAGTACTTTTTTATATTAAAACCGCACAAGAGTCCCAACAGCACCCGTCTGGAGCTAGTGAGACTATGGCATCCCCAATTGGGGTATGTTGTGAGGCTGAAGGTAGTGGGGAGGGAAAGGATATGGGGAAGAGGAAGGTGGGAAAGTACCTGGCTATTCAGATCTGGTCACCAAACACGGCCAAAGCCATTTCAAGCAACTTTTCAATTCTGAATGGTGGTCTTACACCAGGGCGATACTGAGAGTATCTTCCACTCTGGAACGTGCCGCAAATATACTCTATATTATTTTAAACTAGCTGGTACCCGGCATGCGTTGCCATGCCATTTAATAAATAATATTTTTTTTCCTGCGTGTTCGTCCCGTTCCCCTTCCGCCTCCCCTTCCTCTCCCGCGTCCTCTTCCCCTCTCGCGTTCCCACTCCGCCTCTTCCACCTTCCCTCCCCCCACTCCACTACCCCTTTCCCCGTCCCGCGAACCCCCCTCCCAAGCTCACCTCCCCCCTCCTAGGTTCCCCCTCCCAGATTCCCCTCCCCCTCCCGGGTTTCCCTCCTCCCCCTCCCGCGAACCCCCTCCCCGAGTCCCCCTCCCCGAGTCCCCCTCCCGCATTTCATGCATTCTTTCCCGGTACATTCAGTTTTCAAACAGCTCGAATGCCACCTTTTGCATATTTCATAATGCCAGCAGAGCTCACCAGTAGTAAAATCCAATTAGGTGCAGTCGTTCGTAAGTCATGCGCGTAAATACATTTCGGCGATTCATTTTTTAGAGATAAATAGTAACTACGATGCCCGAATTAAAAAAAATATATATCAACATGGTTTTCACGGCAACGATTTGTTTTGCTTTTCTTCTGACGTTAGCAATAACTCGCCATTTTCGACAGAAAACGTAAAATAAATAAAATATATTAATATTTATAATTTCGTAACGCCAGAACTTACCATTATTTATAACCTATATTACTCGCATATAATGTAGCTTTCTATTGGTGAAAAAAATTCTAAGATCGGTTTATTAGTTTATGCGTGAAAGCGTAACAAACAAACACACGCCAGTTTCGCATTCATAATATTAGTATAGATTTAGAATTTTAGGGTAGGTACTTTCTATTACATAATTCAATTTTACCAAATTCTGACACAGGCATTTAAATACAATAGCGAGTTCCCGGCATATGCTATGCCACCCAATAAAGAAAAAAATTCGCTCTACTAACCCTTTCCCATTCGTCCCAGATGATGCCAGAACTCACTATACACGTATAGAAACCATCGCGGGCTTGCACACATCAAATCCCCAAAGTTTTATCGCAATCGGATGAACGGTTTAGCAACGCAAAACATCTCACACACATAGACAGAAACAAACACATTTTCTATGGATCAGTTATTTTAATATCAAAAATGTCAGTTGAGCATTTTTAAATTTTTTTAAAGAAAACATTAAAAAAATTTGAATTTAATTTTTTTTTTTGTAATTTCTAATAATACCATATATTTAAGCGTATTTCACCACCTTTCAAAACCAGTATTTAGTTTTTGGATACGTTTACAAATATTCCATTTATTTGAATTTTTATTGCAAAGTCGATATATATCGAAACATTTATACCTTTTGACAAAATACGGCAAATTTTTGAGGTGTTAAGCTTTGAGCTTTAAGTTTTGTGATTAAAGCCTTGAGCTTAAAACTTTGAGCTTAAAGCCTTGAGCTTAGTTTTGAGTTTTAAGGTTTGAGCTTTAAGCTTTGAGCTTCAAGTTTTGAGCTTTAAGCTTTGAATTTAAGTTTTGAGCTTTAAGCATTGAGATTAAAGCCTTGAGCTTCAAGCTTTGAGCTTGAAACTTTGAGCTTTAAGCTTTGAGCCATAAGCTTTGAGCACTATGCTTGTGCTTTAAGTTTAGAGCTTTAAGCTTTGAGATAAAAGCCTTGAGCTTAAAGCTTTGAGCTTTAAGTTTTGTGATTAAAGCTTTGAGCTTAAAGCTTTAAGCTTAAAGCCTTGAGCTTAGTTTTGAGCTTAAAGCTTTGAGATTTAAGCTTTGAGCTTTAAGTTTTGAGCTTTAAGCTTTGAGCTTCAAACTTTGAGCTTTGAGCTTTAAGCTGAGCTTTTAGCTTTAAGTTTTGAGCTTTTAGCTTTAAGTTCTGTGATTAAAGCCTTGAGCTTAAAGCTTTGAGCTTAAAGCTTTGAGATTTAACCTTTGAACTTTAAGTTTTGAGCTTCAAGCTTTGAGCTTTAAGCTTTGAGCTTTTAGCTTTGACTTTAAGATTAAAGCCTTGAGTTTCAAGCTTTGAGCTTTCAGCTTAAAGCTTTGAGTATTAAGCTTTAAGCTTTAAGCTTTTAGCATTTAGCCTCGTGCTTTGGGCAAAGCTCAAAGCTTAAAGCCGAAAAAATAACGCTCAAACATTAAACTTAAAGCTTAAAGCTCAATCTTAAAGCTCAAGCTTTAAGCAAGGTTCAAAGTTTAAAGGTCAAAGTTTAAGCTTAATATCAAAGCTCTAAACTGCTTAAAACTCAAAGCACAAAGCTTAAAAATAAAGCTCAAAGCTCAACGTTAAAGCTCAGTACACAAATCTCAAAGCACAAAGCTTAAAGCTCAAAGCTCAAAGCTTAAAGTTAAAGCTCAAAACACAAATCTCAAAGCACACAGCTCAATACTTAAAATTCAATATCAAATCTTAAAGTTCAAAGCTTAAACAACACGTAAAGCTTAACGTTGAATGCATAAAGTTCAAAGCTTAAAGCTCAAAAATCAAAGCTCAAAGCTTAAAGTTCAAAGCTTAAAGCTAAAACTCAAAGCACAAAGCACGGCTTGCGTTGCAATGCAAAGAAATCAATTGATTCTCCTTGAATGTCCTTTCCCGTGTGTCCCCGTTCATCTCCCGAGTCCCCTTCCCCTTTCACGTTTCCCTTCTACCTTCCCCGCCTTCCCATCCCTCGTTTTCCCACCCACGTATCCCACCTCCCCCTCCCCCCTGCCTTTCCTCCTTGCCGCTAAAATATATGTAATAAGCACATTTTCATTAATTCAAATTTAATAACGCAAGAACTTGCCTTTATCCTTTGCGGGCGTGCGCACAACAAATCACCACACACATCTTTCAGATGGGATGTC
Organism: Glyphotaelius pellucidus; assembly: GCA_936435175.1. NCBI lineage: Eukaryota > Metazoa > Arthropoda > Insecta > Trichoptera > Limnephilidae > Glyphotaelius > Glyphotaelius pellucidus. Next base: position 33,174,223 of record OW386537.1, on the reverse strand, counting down.
CGAATTGAATAATTCAAAAAGTAATATAAAGGCATTGAAGCAGTCTCGAATATAAAATAATTCATTTTGATAAAAATTAATACGAAGATACAAATAAAGAGTCTTTTCTGGCGGCGGCATTTCAATTAAATTTTTAAAATAAAAGAACACTTATTGTGGCATAACTATAATAGTTAGACATATGCTGTCGCGACATTTTTTGTAGATAATGATGTGTTCTGCAAAGTCGTAGTACATTATTTTATTCTATCATCAATGGTTTTCGCAGCGCACACGATGTAAAGAATATTTTAGGTAATTTTTTTTACACCTTGGGTTACATTATTGGAGTTTTAGTAAGGATCGCTAATTTTTTTAAAATTATAATATAGCCTATGTTACCCGGGAATAGTGTAGCTTCCCAACAATGAAAGAATTTTTCAAATCGGTTCAGTAGTTTCGGAGCCTATTCGATGCAAACAAACAAACAAACAAACAAACAATCAAATCCTTCCTCTTTATAATATTAGTATAGATGAATAAATTGTGAAATAACACAAATAACTTACGCTTAAAAGTAAAAAAAAATCTCTTAAAATTTTGAACAAGGTCCAGAATTCTAATCGTCCGTGCAATTGGTAGCTGCAAAATGAATTGTAACCTGGCCACTTTTGTACAGCGCTCTTGAGGTGATTTCTCGCGTAAACAGCGCTGTATAAGTTGTCCAAATTTGGATGGATTCATACGTCATACGATGGAAGAGGGATGGATTCATACGTCCATTTATCCGTTCATCGACACACTGACCCCCAAATTCCTACCCACCCCTCATACCTTTTTCCTTCCCAGAACTTCCTATTTTTCCCTTTCTTAAAAATACCCTCCACATAGCATACCCTAAGATGACATAAGCCATCTTAGTGGATGGGGATACCCACATAAGAAATTATTATCGTCAAGGTCTCCTGTGTGGAGCTTAAGTAAAAAAAAGAGCCTACCTTGTTTTTCGGTGTCCCGGTTTGGGGAAAAAAATAAATGGTCACGTTCCCCATACCACAATTATAAATAAAAATTCCACCCAATATAATTTAAAGCAGATTTTTTTTACGTGTAAATAAAAAATGCTGATTGATGAACTTAAGCGTCATGAAATTTTATGGAGCTTTTTCTGTTTCCGGAACATTTAGATTCCCGCACCTTTGTTTAGTTCGGAATGTAATTTCCGCTAAGGACTTTAAAATTTCCATCACGATCAACACTTTTCAAAAAGATCGAGTAAAATTTACTTATATGACATGTAGGTCCATTTTATTACGTTCTTTCCGAAGTCTACTCCATTACAAAGTCCAGTAGTAAAGCTATAAATATAAATTAATTTCTAGGACTCTGACATTGTGCAGCCTATAATAAATTGTTTTAAGATATTTAAAGAACTTTGTCCTCTCATAACTTTACGTATTTCTTAGTTCATCAGAATGTTTTAAACTTTCAAAAGTAACAAGAACCTGTTGTAAGTTATGCGAAGATTCCAAGAAAAAAATAACAAGTAACTTTATACTTTATTCTCTAGCGAAGAAAGCTCGTTTTTTTGCCCCCGTTGAAATATGAAAATGGTTTTAACCGGCCGAGTCGCAATCTGAGAGTCATAATATCCATAACTTGCTGTTAATTTAGTCACGGCGTATTATGCACACAGCAACCATATTGCATGTACTGTATCACATATCAAACTAAACATGCCGCGTACACAATTCCTCTTTACCGGAAACCATGAAATTCCCATTACTAAAGTAATGCTTTTTAAATTGGTTTTAGTGTTACATAGTGCGCGTATATAAATATCTCATAATATGAACATATTTCCCCCCAACCTACGATGAAACCTTATGTTATTAATCAATTAATAAATTAAAAAAAATGCAAGTACTGCAAAACAAAGCGATGCAAATAAAAAAAACGAGCGCACGGATAAGAGACGTGTTAAAAGAGCTAAATTTTATGACGATAAAGTATCATATCATATATTTGAATGTTTGTATTTTTATACATAAAATTAGCGTAAGGAAGGTGTCTGAGGAACCGAAAAGAAAAATAAATAACAATCAGGAGACATACGGGCAAGAGAAATGCAAAGCAAATTAGATTGCCAAAAAGGACGAAACCAAGCATCTAGAAATCACTTATTTACCAGGTCGTCCAACTTTATAACAAAATCTTCATTCTACTGAGATTGAAAATATGTTTAAATTTAAACAGGAATTAGAGAGAATATCCACTTCAAATATTGATGTTGTGTTAGTTATTTTACAATTATAATATAAATATAAAAAATATAAAATATAAAAAATATTTACAGTTTTATTTATTTATTTGTTTAATTTTTTTATTGAATAATAAAAGATACAATATAATGAAATAATACATAACAATCTTAATTAACTAATTTCGATTCCAGGTGAGTATTGAATTATTATTATTTTTTATGTTCTACCATAATAAGCAAATGCTTGTATGTACGGAAGGAGGTATTATTTGTTTAGTTATTTAGATGTTTTTGTTTTATTGCTGTTTTTATTTTGTAGTTCCTTTAAGTTTATTTTATATAAAGAATAAGAGGAAAAAAATTTAAATTTATTTATTTTTCGTTTATTTTTTAATTATGATTGCTAAAAATTGGGAATTTCATATTTATTTTTTATGTAAAAAATATAATTTTCAAATTATAACAATACGCAAAATTAGAAAATGTTTTTTTCCAAATTATTCTACTACTCCATAAGTAGAGCTTCAGTAGCTCGTTGTTTTGGAAAGAGTATTTACAAACATAAAGAAAATAATGCTTATGTTTGTAAATACTCCTCCCAAAACGATAAGCTACTGGAACTCTACTTATGGAATAGTAGAATAATTGGGACAAAAACATGTTTCTCAAATTATTAGCACAGGACGATGTGCGATAAATTAAAACCAATAAATAATAATACTACTTTATTTAAATAAACATACATTTTAAAATAAACCATATATATGCTTCATGGCAGTTTCATCTGGCAACCACTTAACAGGTAGTTTTCGATTATTGATGTATCTCAGCGATTAAAATGATAATATAGTAAGGTCCCGGGGAATTAGCATACCGCCATCGCCAATTTTCCGATGCACACACGTAATTTCACGCATTTGCATGAGCCAATAAACATGTCAACGTTTAAAAAACGATAAAAATGGAACCTATATTTCATGCGACTTGCCAACATAAATTTCGCAGCCTCCAATATAACTCACCGACGCTTCAATAACCTATCATCAAAATGTTTGCTTTATCAATTTTTGTGTCAGTATCACATTCACTTAAGGGAACAATTAAGCGGAAGTGTTTTAGTGGATGAAGAAGGGAGAGCCTTGGGCCGCGGGGCTAGTCGCCGCTATATAAATCAAAAACCCTCCCCTCTATGATTATGATTAAGTACCTACATTTTACCGCGTGCATTTTAACCACGGAGTAAATGCGCACTGTTTTTATCTTCCACGATAAATATCAATGTAAAATAAAAGTGTTTTGCCAGAATGATGTATTTTCTTAATCGTTTTGTAAGTAATTGTTCCCCACTTCATATTTTTCATTAATTCCAAATATTTTAAAACTTTTTTGGTAGCATATTGCTAGCATACTTTTGGACCTAGAGATGTGGGGATAATTTCTTATTGATCCATCGTTTAAGAAAAAATGTTAGATGTTAATAAGCAATTATAATGAATGTTAAATAAACATGTTTCATATATACAATCATGAGATATTTTCTTATTTCTTTTCTGCAATGTTGTGGGTCATATAAGGTCTAGAAATTATCCAAACATGAATGGCGGAAACTGAAATTAATCAAGAACTTCGCTTGTTTGTTGAATTATTCGATAAAATTATTGGTGTTATCGTCTTTAAATAAATAAACAATCTGATTGCAGCTAACGAATATCGATTTGCTCTTTATTTTTCAGTGATATCGCAAGTAACCTGCTAGAATTGTATTGCTGTAGCCATCGGGGTAGGTAGGTATGTACAGGGTAGTTAGAAGTTGTATAGCTCTAGGGTAGGTATTGGGACTGGGTACAGGGTAGCTGGGAAGGGTATGGTCGGGACGAACTGGCTCCGGGAGATGTCTTCATCTATCTAAAGGCGGCGAATATTGGCCCTCTGAAGAGAGAGGTTGAAGGGAGGGCGGAAGTGACAAGAGCGGGAGTTCACAGAGAGCTCTGCGAAGTGAAAGGGATTTTCAAATTACCAGAAAGGCGAGAAAACAATAAATCTTTGTCATTGAAGCCGCATTGATTGAATTCAAGAAGAAACTGTAGAAAATAATATAAGTCTTTTTAGAAAAGTAGGTATTTTGGGTAAATACTTACATTATGTGACGTGAAAAAGGTATTCCTATAATTTTAATATATTTTTTTAGATTTCTTTTTAAAATATTTTTCACCATATTATTTATCATTAAAGAAGAAGATAATACTAATAAAACTAAATGAAACATGAAACAAAACAAGACAACGAAAAATAAAAAGGTAACGGTCGCAACTGGAACTCGAACTCAGAATCTCCTGTCTTAACAGGACACAGCGCCTTAACCAACATGGCCATTGGGACCTATATTTCTTTTGTCATTTTTGTAAATCTCTAATTTTAAATTCAGAATTGATTAAATTTTCCTCAAATAATTTCCCCAATAAGGAACTCCAGTGAAAAATATTATGGCTTTAAAAAAATATGTTCATATAGACCAATAAACGCTGATTCTGAATATATAAGTTGTACTTAGTAATATTTAACGCAGAGTTTTAAAAAAAAATATTAAGAAGTCCATTTTAAAACAGTTCATTAAACACCTTGTCAAGTTGGTATTATTGAATTTGTGAGGCCTGACGTCACCGCGTCCGTAAAAAGCTCCAATGCTGAAATTCAAAATGGCCGACGATGATCAGCTGATTCCAGTTGCCTACAAAATTCATACTTCGGTTGGTCATGATGACGTCACACTAGATTCGGTGGTTTTCGGGGGATCTTGAAAAGTTAAAACTTTGACATTTATTTTAACTATTAAAACTAACCATAAACATAAAAATAGATATGCAGTTATTTAAATTAGAAGGTCATTCTTCATTTAAAAAAAAAATAAAAATTGGACTGGAGTTCCTTATTACAGAAAAAATATAGCTCCCAATGGCCGAGTTGGTTAAGACGGTTCAAGTCCCAGTTGCGACCGTTATCTTTTAATTTTTCTGTGTCTTGTTTTGCTTCATGTTTCGTTTAAATTTATTAGTAATATCTTCTTTATCAATGTTTTATTACAATGGATATAATCATCAAAAGTTTTTAAAAAGTTTTCAGATAAAAATTGTTTATTATTTACTTTATGTGTAAATAATTCACTATGCAGATTCCCAAAACTTTGAATGAATGTTGTGAGACTGAAGAAATGGAAGAAGAGAAAAATAAGTTTATAAAACTGACTATTCAAATCTGGTCACTAAAAGCCGTTCAAGGAACTTGAATCTGAACAGACTAAAATAAGCCAAACCGGTCTCTAACTGAAATAATATGTAAATCAGAAAAAAATTAAATACGTTTGTATATTTCTGAAATTTTAAATAAAATTGTACTCTGTCTTTGTCCTCTTTGAGAAGAAATCGTCTGATCCCCGTCGTCCATTTAATTACATAAAAAAGTCTACCTGCTCAAGTGACTTAATTCCTACTTGCTTACGAAAGCATTAAGACGTTTAATTTTTACATTTAAACATTATTCGGGCGATGAAATCACTAGTAATAAAATTACCCTAAAACGGCGCTTTAAATTGGCTGACCTTTGCTCCATTTAATTTCTTATTTCACGAGAGGTACAACGCTCGTCTCAAAGCGAAGCCATTGAGGCATGTAAATTCTTCCAAGGGCCTCTTCAATAAAAGAAGAAGGAAGATCTCGGAAAGCTTAATCACTTTATGTGATTAATTTCGTTAATTCTCAGAAGGGAGACGGCTTTGAGAAATTTGTTGTTGCTCCAAAATGTTAAACGCTAGACGTCGGGTCGGGTGTGGGGGCACTTGCTACCGGTGCTATCTAAATCAAGTCAGACACTTATGGCCGACAGAGATAACATTTTAATCTTGTATATTTTTCATCCAGACTATATATAAGGTTCAACATAGATTAATATACGATTTAAAAAATACATATTACATACGCGGTACTTTCTGCGTTCAGAAATAAAACCTCTTTAGATTTCAGCTATTTATTTATTTATAAATAAACGCCCTTTTTCGGGGCTTCTACATATATAGCATAGAAAAAACATTTTATTGTACATAACTGAACTGCTTCAATAACAATATTTTATATTTATTCAAAGATAAATTGAAGATGTCCACTGACTTGGTATAATTGTTTCCCTCCATTAGTATTCTGTGCAAAGAGGAATACATATGGTAGTTAGTCCCAGAATTTCTGCACTGAAATAAATCCTGACTTCTAGTATTACGAAGTGGAATTCGGAAGCTTATCAATTCAAGTAATACCGGACTATCAACTAAATCATTTAGAATTTTATATAAAAATACCAAGTCAGTGAAAATTCTTCTGTCTGACAATTTAAGCATATTCATATCGTTTAAAATTGTGTTGTAGTTTAACATATTTGCTGGAATACCCATTTTAAAATTTAGAAAACTTAGAAAAATTTAAATTTTATCGGAGCTGGTGTGGAAAAATCTGATGAGTTGGGTATTTGACGGGATCAATCTTTTTGCCAATATTAAGGAAATTGAAACAGCGCTAAGCCTATACCGAAAGAAACATCGTCTGCGAATAATGTGATAATTATTGTTATTTATTTTTGGGGTGTTATGCCGTGTTTCGCTACCTCCTTCTTTAGCCAACGTTTCGGACAGCGTTACAGTGTCCATTATCAGGGCAGATGAGCCTGATGATGGACACTGTAACGCTGTCCGAAACGTTGGCTAAAGAAGGAGGTAGCGAAACACGGCATAACACCCCAAAAATAAATAACAAAAATACTTTTGGCCGTGAAAACCTAAAAACATACCCAATGTGATAATTATATTAGATATTATGTCTACATCTCGAATTCTACACAAATAACCTTTTCTCTCAGTTTGGCTGATTTTAGCATTTTTTTTGGTATCGTTCTTTTGAATATTCCCTTTTATGTTTATTTTTATTTTTAACTCAATGAGCAAAACCTCAAATTGCCATAAATAGTAGCCAATAAAAATGGATAAATTTATTCATGACACTTTCTATGTAGCATTTAGTTCGAGATGAATCTTGCAAACATACATAAATATAGCAACAAATAAAGATATACGTTAAGAAAATGAATATAATGTTGGTAGTTCCTAGTCGAAGTATGATAGAGTTAAATATGACCGAATCGGATAGGGTGACATTAGCTCAGCGGTAAAGCTTCGCCCCAGCAAGGCAAAGGTCCTAGATGAGACCGTAACTTTTTATGATTTTTCTGTTTCAGGTTTTCGATTGAATGTCGCTAACATTGTCTTCGAATAAATTCCCTTGTTTTTAATGAGTTTTAGATGTTTTCTACACACCATTCTAGCAGTTTCACCTTAAACAATGATTTTATCTCTTTTAAAATTGGTTCAGTAAATTTTTATTAAAAGAGAATGAATAAATACCATTTTTCGATTTGAATTTGGGGAAAAGATATTTCTTGCTCTTCTGCTAAAGCCACGGGGTTAGTTAGTTGGGTAACTATGAGTTATAATTTCTTATGATCCCGTGTAGCCGTGACTTTTTTACAGATTTTCTCGATTATTCGTAACGAAAAGTTAAACGTTGATATTATTATCGTTGAAACTTTTTATCCCCAAAATCCTTATAAAAGGACATTACGTGCCACCACAAGGTAATTTTTTTTTCATAATAATGCAATTCAAGACATGGTGAAACCTTTTTCCTCTTTGTTTGTATAAAATTCTTGAATATCATCAGAGCAGATCTTATTTACTGTGTATTGGAAAGTCAGAAAGAGAAGAAAATATGTATATATTACATACAATACGTACCTATTTTATAAAATGTTATATCTCTAACCCTTTTCCAATATGTGTAGGCTTATACCATTCCCTTCTTCACAGCATAAAAAGAGTGAAGAAAAAGAAAATAATGACGAACGAACTAAAGGAGGAGAAGAACGAATCCTTCAATAAGAAAGGATAAGACAGAATACAAGGCACCTAATTGATTAAACCTAGAATCTCTTTGAGAATGGTTTGGAAAAGAAACGAAAACGGAGAATAAGAACTTTTTAATAAATTTATTGCTTTGTTCACTGTCGTTATTTTATTTATAAATGTCGATATTTTATTAGTCAACGACGTAAATATTCTTAACACTGTTATGTATGAATTTATAAAGATTATTTATAACGTTAATAAAAAAAAAGTTGAATAATAAAAGTAAATATTTTGTATTTGGTTACAAAAGGGTCAATTATTTCACAAAACTTAAACAATTTATGAAATTTCAAAGTTGACATTCACGTCCTGCCTGTGAAAGTTTTATCTAAGTTCTTTTATTATTCAATCATGAGCCAGTTTTATCTACAGACCTTGAATAATATAACAACAGAACTTGATTCAAATTCGATGAATTTTTCAAATTCCATGAACCACCTGGCCCATATATATTTTTTTTATTTTTGGAACATTTTCTTAATGTAGATGCTTCGAAGCCCTAAAGCTGATGATGAAAAATTATCTTACTTCAGATTATTTTTATCTGATCTTATTATTTTGTTAACCTAAAATATCAGAACACGTAAATTTCGCGTCGCGCGTCGTCAAATGCTAACAGTTGAAGTTTTTTTTAGCCGATACAAGCTATCATTTGTTCGTATTTACGAATACATAATATTCTTTGGTAAAATTTTGTTCTGAAATCATTAACAATATAGGATCAACATTTTTCAACGTTCATTTTTCATCAACGTTCCAGTGCTTACGAATTAATCTATATGTATATTGATAAAGTACGAGTACGCGTTTTTGATAATAAATAAGCATTACAAAGGAACCCGCTCTTGCCGTCAACATATGGCCACTACACAATTATTATTGTTAGTAAATCTACTCGTAGCCACCGTATAAAAGATTTCCGACAAATCAATCAACTACATCTCCTTGTATGGGGAACGGTTTTGATTGTAAATACGCTTCGATTCATTATGTAATTTCTATCATTACTCACCGTTAGTTGTAAGATCATTCGCATCTCGGTCTCGGGTCCACGGGCCGGCCACATCACGGGTAATCTCATCCCTTATATGGGCATCTGTTATTAGCCTAATAAGTAATAAGCTTTCCTTTTATGCATCCACACTACTGGTTGATTCGGCCGCTTCGTTAGGAGTCCAATTTGATGTTAGGAAATGGTTACGAATGACTCAACTATTTGCCGACAAGTGTTTTTGATTTGTGTGATGCCATGCGTTAGATGAGTAATCTTTCTAGTTTTTTAGAAGCGAGTGCAATGCTTCAGTACAGGGTCATAGAAAAATGCCATCAAAACTTTAATTTACCCCCAAAAAATGGAATGGTATTTTCTATTTGCAATTAGTCAGCTACTTCAGTTTAAAAAAAAACAACAAATTGTGGCAGTCTTTGGAAAAAATCTTTTTTTAGATCTACCTAATAAGAACAAGCGACTTAAAAAAATATACTTCTTACTGAGAGATATCTACTCGTTCACTGAATTCCCAAAAATGCATAACTTATGAAAGGGATAAGCTCTGATTCTAGTTTGATACAACTTACCAATTAGTTCTAAGCATGTATAAGTAATTATAAATTAATCTAGATTATAGATCTCGCTAATAACAAAAGTAATCAAGCCAGAGGAGAGAGGCTTTTTGGCCTATTAGTTTCTCCGAACAGCTGGAGGGCGTCTTGAATACGAAATGAAGTTAAACCTTAAACAGGCTTGCCCTTGATTCTGCGGCAAGAGTCAATATCCCGCTTTGTTCTTGGAGAAATAACATTTTCCTAATGTTACTAATGTCCAACTTATTGTCTAATAAAAGCAAACGATCATTTTCATATCGCTGTACAAGATTACTTAGATTTACAGTCTTTACAAGATTACTCAGAGCCTCAGAGGTATTAGGATTCCAACCATCGCAATATTATTACATCATCCCTCAAACTAGGTTCCACGATCTTTTGAGTGATCGACTCTCCCCTAATTTAACCATACAGATTAGTTAGATTAGTCAGTTAGGTTTATTTGTTTGAGCACCCTCTCGAAATTCCAAGGCTTTCTTTCCGGTAAAGTAGTTAAGTTGTAGTAATATAGCAAACTTCAACCTAAACGTTCACTCGATCAGTTCAACGACTGCAAATTCACCCCAAAACCTCGAATCTACATAGTAGGTAGGCTAGGTATTAAGCGAGTACCTCCTGGCTTCTCATTCTTAACCCTCCGTTCGTCCGGCCAATTCATTACTTTATCTGGGAATATCCCCTGCAATCAATCATGATTTGCCATCGGTCGACTCAAAGACGTTTACCGGCAGGCTCTACCTACTTCCTTCTTTGATAGTAGGCTAGAAGTTCGGGACCCCTTAACGATGATGAACATTTTTTTATGAACTTTTGAGGTTCCGGTAATATTAGGACTGTTCTATTCTGATGAAATTCCTTTATTATTTAGCACTCATCAAAGTAGTAGGTAATCGACCGTGCACGTACTGTTATAGTTTAAACTGATCTTCGAATCTTCAATAATTTTGCGTTACCTACCTTCTACTTTACTATTAAAGCGGATAATTTTACGGTGAAAATCAATATGCATTTACAACGAAGCATTAGTTTTAAGTTAAGTAATTTTAAAAACAGGAACGTTAATATTTTCCATAGTATTTACCCATAAGTACAAGGAAGGTAACCCAAACTCAAACATTTTTCTTTATCAAACCTACAATTTGACACTCTGCGTAATGTAAAGCAATTTATTCCATTTTTCCATATAATTCACACTTAGGATCCTTTGTTTCTTTCTCTTTTATAAATCCAGCCCCTCTGACAGAAGGTCGCAAGCGCCCTCTCCTATTCCTAGGCAGTTCAGTTATAAAGGATACAAGAAAGTTGAGGTACTAAAACGTAAGTCCCAAACAGGATATTAGGTCATAACTTAGGGTGGAGTGCGAGGTATGAGATGTTACATATGGTGTCCCGGCTCATCGCATACTAAAATTATATGAAAATAATTTTACATCTTCAAAATAATCCGGCGTAAAAAATATGCAAAAGGTAAGCGCGAAAGGTGAAAGCAATTTTTCATCTTGGGTGCTTACATAAATATCGTATACCTACGCGAAATCCCTTATGGTAAACGCTAAACAATTTTTTTAAGTGAGATATAAAATATTTACTTTCGTAAACATGTTTCGGCTTGGAAAGAACAAAATAACGGGTTAAAGAAGTACATATTTTAGATTTTATCACGGAACTTTTCTTGCGAAAAATATATTCATACATTTTATTCGACGTTACATCATCATTATGTTGATATTTTCTACCTTTCTACAGAATCATTTTCTATGCTAAACTGAAATTCAGTTACAACTATTGCTATTGAGATGATAACTTGGTTATAAAGGCTTATGCATAATGTAAAGTTATTACTTCTATTATCAGTTTTGGACTCAAGTTATTTCAAAGAAGCCTATCTTCAAAGTAAAATTCATCTTGGTGTTTTAGGATCACCCTTGTTGGAGAAAATCTTTAGGTGTGGAAAGTCCTTATCTGACCATATAATAACCCGGAGCTATTAGGCGCCGTCCCAACCCTCCGAGTATTTCATTAGCCAAGGAGTGGATGAACTAAGACTGGGGCTGGCCCGGGTGGGAGAGGGGGAGGCGGAAGGGTCGCAGGGGTTTCATGTAAAACACATAGTCATCTAACATTTAAATTTCAAACAGAGCAAATATCTAGGTACTATCCTTAAATATGTGATACAAAAAGCTTAATTAAAAGTTACTGTCAATAAACTATTCGTAAAATGATTAGTTTTTTTTTTAATGGCATTCCCTTATTAGGGTATGTTGTCGTGACTCTGAATAAAGAAATAAGGAGAAAAAGGTTGGGAAATAACTGACTTTCAGATCCGGTTGTTTGTAGCTTGAGCTATTTCAAGCCAAGAAGGTAGTTATCTAAGGCAGTGGTCCTCAACCTTTTTATCACTGCGGACCGGTCAACGTTTGACAATTTTACTGCGGCCCGCTAAGAGCGGGGAGTAGGTGGATGATGAGGGGGAGGAGGGGGGGGCATTGATTGTGTATATTTTAGATTGTTTTGATATTACACGTTATTATATCACCTAAAATGTATAACTAGTACTCTCTCTCTCTCCGATGGCGCTACAGCCCATATCGAGCCTTGGCCTCCTGCAACATTCGCCTCCAACTCCTGTCCTCAGCGGCTGACTTCCAGTTTGTTATTTGGAGAAGCTGTGCTGCATCCTGTCGCACCTATTATATCACCTAAAATATATAACTAGTACACATCGTCTTAAAATAAACATAATAATAATCTCTCCTTGTTGGCAATGGTCGTTTTTGTTGAAAAACGGGATTAAATTAACCAGTAAAATCAAACGTGTGTTTGTACCTATATCACTCAATCTTAATTATTGGGCAAGCAGAATATAAGAGCGGTGACTCACGTCGTTGCTCTCACTCGAGCTCTTAATGTTATATATGCGAGTGCACAGGATGGAAACCCAGTCGTGTTTTTTACTTGGAAAGTATTGTGTCGTCGGCAACATGGCGTAAAGGGGTTCTCAACTAAATAATCATTGAATTACTTATTCGATGTGTTCGATTTTTTTACGTAGTTTTGATTTTTAAGCAGGGCCTTGGGCGGCCCGGTATCATTTGATCCACGAACCAGGGGTTAGGGACCACTGATCTGAGGTAGTTTAAATTACCAATTAAAAATACATGTACCTACTTCATTCAGTGTAGAACATTCACCAAAATTAAAATATGTGAGTTCCCAGCGGTAAGTGGTTCAAAAAAGTAGTTTAAATGTTCTCTTCTAATTCTCTTGGTTTTGTCTTTTTTGTTATATCATTTCTCCGGTTTCTACAAACCTGAAGTTTTTTTCTACATCTTCCCGACGCTTACTTTTATGGGTAGATAAAAACCCAAATGGATTAAGGAAACCGAGAACCACATTTATTCGTGTTAATTATCGTTTCGTTTTGTGATTCTGTCATTTAAAAAAGGGAGCAAAGAAAAGTGGTAGAAAAAGGGATTTCACCTTAGATAAAAAAATACTCCCATTGTTGAAACTTTTAACGGGACAATGCTTCTCAAGCTAACGGAAATGGGAGTCCTTTGTATCAAAACAGTATAACACAGTTTAAAGGTAATCGGACTAAATGGATATAACTTTCATTACAACGTGTGGGTGGAGTGCTTTATTTATCCTTTTCGAAATTTACTAAATAATAATATTAGCTTTTTTTTTCCTTCGTGGTTTAAATACAAAGTGTTTGTTTTAATTCTTTTAAAAATAATATAAGCGTTATGCCGTTGAATCTTTACAATACTTCTCCATTTTATGTATTCATTATCCATTAGTTTGTTACATCATCAATATAACTATGTAGGGTAAGTCACCCGGAAAAGGTTATGCTTTTAGATAATATTTGCAGAATAGGGTATTTTCACAGTTTTTTTTTATTATTGAAAAAAATGAAGTAAAAAATTACGATGATAACGGAATTTTTATTTTATTTTTTTGACAACGGATAAATTTTCTACAACGTTTTAAAATACGCCTTTTTAAACGGCGGCCAAAACGATGTTTTCGCGCCGAATAACTCTGTGACGTCACCCCCGCCGAACATCTTGCGATCACCGCGGTAAGTAACTGTAGTTAGTTCATAAGTTGTAGCTGGTGTTATTTATTGACTTCCAGTTTGCTCGAATTATATCGTTATAATCTTCCCACTTGCTAAGCATATATAATTTGGTACACATGCGTACAAATACTATAAGAAAAACCTAAAATAAGATGTTTTAAATCCTTTCTAATGCGACAAAAAACCTTTTCTAATTCGACCGTGTACAAATGTTGGGCGTGCGTTTGATGTGTTTGAAGTGATCAATGAAGCTAGTTCCTCAGAGCATCTTCTATTGAAATATCGGTAGAATAAGAACACCATTCCCACCTGAAGCCTGTGCTCTAAACATTGCAATCCGTTTGATAGAGAAGAAAATCTATCGAACGGACCGCCCGTTTCTGATTTCTTAGTAAAGGGTTTTTCAAGTATTTTGGTGTCCTAGACCAGAGGTGGCTGCCAAATTCAACAGTGGGGCGGATTTGCGATTTGTACAGGGTCAGCAGTTGTGTATCTGTGGGCCCTATAATAAAGCTTTGTGAGAAGCTAACTTGACTCTGGCTTCGATGGAGACCCCCGTGCCTGCTTTTTTTCAGATTTGAATTTTAACATTACAATAAAAAAAACATTTAGTTATTGACTATTTATATTCATAATTTAAACGCGGAAACACCTTTGCATACAGTCGTAAGATGGTTATCTACACAATAATGACGGCCTCTGTGATCGAGGGGTTAGGCTCTCGACTAGCAATCCCGGCGTGAACAAGTAAATTTATGTAGATATATATATTTTTTAAGAAAGACAAACATTCCCGGGTTACGAATAATCTGACAATACCTATGCGAAAATCTCCTACTACCACCACATAATAGGAAAATGTTGCTTGTGTCGTGATATAACACTTAGCCAGCCGAGGAATCAAACCCGCAACGCCTGGGTGGGAACCAAACGTGGTGCCAACCCAGCCAATGACCGGTCTTTGAGTAAGTTGTGTCGCATTTCACAATTTATTCGTTTAAAATAATACGTTGTATATTTGCGGCACGTTCTAGAGTGGAAAATATTTTCAGTATCACCCTTGTGTAAGACCACCGTTCAGAATTGAAACGTTGCTTGAAATGGCTTTAGCCGTGTTTGGTGACCAGATCTGAATAGCCATGTACTTCCCACCTTCCTCTTTCCCATCTTCTTCCCCTCCCCACTACCTTCAGCCTCACAACATACCGCAATTGGGGATGCCATAGTCTCACTGGCTCCAGACGGGAGCAATTGGGACTCTTGTGCGGTATTCATATTTTAAAAAAATGGCTTTAGCCGTGATTAGTGACTGGATCTGAATAGCCAGGTACTTCCCCACCTTTCTCTTCAACATCTTCTTTCCTACCCTTCACTACACTACCTTCAGCCTCACAACATGCTCCAATTGGGAATGCCATAGTCCACTTCTCACTGGCTCCAGGTGGTTGGGAGCAGTTGGGAATTTTGTGCGGTATTTACAAAAAAAGGAAATTTACTTGAAGAATATCCAAAGTTTAAAATATCATCTTATGACAGGGAAGTTAGGTGACAAACTGACACTTTCTATTTTGTTCTAATTTAATTTAAAAGGGCCAGAATTGACTCTATTTTAGGCGTATGTTGTTAAAATGTTGAAATATAAACCAGTATATAATATGAGAGTTTGTGTAAAAAAAAGTTTTATTACCATATCGCCTTAAAACCCCGAAATTCAGGGCTTATAAAAGTACTGTTACTCATTGTAGCGCCTATTTTAGGCAAGTTGTTGGATTACAACCGTAAAAAAACCACCATCAGTCATTACAGATGGATCATATCATATAAAACTGTAGGAACATAACACAAGCATCTTAAAAATGAAATAAAACCGTCAATAACCGCGAACAAGTCGAGAATGTTTAGACATTTGTTAGTAACATAGTGTTAAACATCTGAACTTTGACGGGCGTGACGTCATGATTCGATCAACCAATCATGGGCCGTTTACCTAATTCCGCCGTCAGGCCTATTTTGAAATCGATAATTATGAATGAAAATATTAAAATTAAACATTTTTAATGCGATATTCATAATCAGAAAAATAATCTTTAAATCTTTCACATGTTTTTAGCGGTATCCCTGGTTTGTGAAAATACCCTATTGTATATTACGACCACCATTTGATTTTCACGAAAATGATGTTGGCTTATTAGGAGCAAACAAAGTGACTACTCCATCGATATATAAACTGATTACTAGTAAGAGGTGGCGGAGGAAAACACAGTGGGAATGTATGGCGAGCGATATGCTGAAATAGGCCAGAACCAAATGATCTTTTATAGCTAAGTTTGTTGGCCCCATAAAAAAATTAGACCGGTCAAATAACGATATTTTAGTTTTCCCTTTAATAATTAGCGGCTCTGGAATTTTCGTTTTGCCTCCGCATTCCGCTTCCTACTGATTACCTATTCAATATGCTAGACTTTACCTTACTGAAATTTGTATATTTTTTCATGTTAGTATAGAAAATTTATAAATACATTTAAGACAAAATAGACAACATGTATTTATGATTTCTTAAATGATTAGCTGCAATTTTTGGGAAAATGGCTTTTATGATTTTGTCTAACATGTATGTATGTAATGGGTGAGCAAGTAGCTTTACTTTCAAAAACATTTGCACTCTATTGAAACGTCTTATCAGATAATAAAAGTGAATATAAAGCTTGAAACGTGCAGATGAAAATGATGAGAATACTCTCGAGTTATAAGATTTGGGGTGTAATGATATATGTGTAAAAATAGGAGAAATCGGGAGAAGACATGCACGGTAATGGAGGCGGTTGAAAAATTAGGGTCCGAAAAGGTCGCACGCAAAAAAAGATACACGAACGAAATGATAAATTAGCACTTTGTGAAGGATAACGGCGATCACTGTTTATTTCTCTGAGAGCCTATCCATGAGGCTGTCTCCTCCTGTGCGCTAGGAAATTGATAACCGAATTAGGCCAATAGCATATACGCCTTCCTTCGATTCAATCTTCTAAAAGCCCTGACAAATATAGGCCAGTAACAAATATATAGCAGTAACAAATTGCCTTGTTCGATGCTTTCGACTGAATTCCATGAATTATAAATATATAACTCACTAAACGACGCCATCAACTACCAACTCTGTATTTTTATTACAGCACTAAAGGCTTTTTACTTCGACTAGCAAATAATCTTGCTACAAAATAATAATAAATAAAAGATATGTCTCGTAATCTCTCATTACCTATAACTTTACGTAAATTTGGTATTGAAATATAATTCTGTAAGTATACCTACATGTAAAATAAAATCAAAAATATGTTGATATTATTTTCTATCGTTTGTAAATTAGCTAGTCCTGCGTAAAACCTGCTCCAATGAATTCAGATTTGCTTGGAACTGATTGTGTGATGTAATCAAAAATATGTACTTATCTACAAAATAATATTTTAACAGAGAATTATTTTTATTGTCTTTTTCAAAACTGGAATTATAACAATCCGCGATTTTTCGTCAAAGACGTGAAAATGGAACAGTTATAATATAATTATTTTGATTTTTCAAATGGGGTTGAAAAGTCCAAATATTTTGAATGAAACCTATCAAAAATATCTGTGGTAGGTACTCAAAAATATCTGTTTGTAGGCACTCACTTTATTCCCTTCAAATCTTTTAACAACTAGTCGTTATCATTATAACAGAGGTACACAGTCAAATATCCCAGGGCAATGACTACAGTGTTCGATAACGACACACAGGTTGTTTATATACTAAATAATGTGAAATCGATGAATTTATTTACTTAGGTACCAAAAACCTACATCTAGGATTGAAATAACCAAAGTTCGAGTACCTTATTGATGTAAAGGCAAATTATTTTAAATAGGACACCATTGAGTGTATTTGAAAAATTCAAAAAAGTTTTTCGGACCATTTCAGAACACTCGTCCACAGTCCCCGCTTTACCCGATGATACTGGGTGCTTAGAACGTTCATAAATTTTTATTTTATTAAAAAAAAAAAAAAAATAATTGAATTTAAAAAATACTTAAATTATATTTATAAAACTAGCATCAGTATGCTTTCAGAAATAAACCTTTTAAATTTAGCGATATTGGTCGGTATATTTACACGTAAACATTAAATTAAGACAGAGCCTAGTAACTCGTAATAAATTGTTCAGCGCCCAAGGTGTTTTGCCCAAAAACAGCGCTCCACAAATTATCCAATTATTATTAACATTGTAGTTTGTAATTCCACAATAATTTTTTTCTATTTATTGGGTTAACTGTAAGAAGTAGGTTGTATCTACTACCTACTGCCTACCTATAAGCTCTACACTTTTATTTGTCTTCTGTCCTTTTTATTTTGTTGATTCATTATTATTTTTTAATTAATTTTATTTTTAATCCAAACATCAATCATTAAAAAGGACAAAAAATGTTATTTTTTATTCATCCAGTGCACCATGCAAAGCAAGGGTCTCTTTTAAATGATTTACCTATGCATACTTGAAGAAACCATCTGAAAACAAAGCCATTTGAAACCTTTAAAATCTTAGGATAATACTCTACAACTTTACAGCTAAACCATTCCTCTTCCCTCTTCGAATGCCAAAGCTTATTATTTGTGCTGTGATACTACGGATCTAATAAAGACCAGCCACGACCTGTTAGGTTACAGAATGGCAGAACACGCACGCCATGGCCTGATAAGAGGTGCTTTTGACTGAAGTTTATGAATAAAATATGTAATACAAGATAATAAATGCAGCTATTATTATTCTCAGAATGCGTGAAGAGTTTATTTGAGACAAATAAAGTATTTATACACATAATCTTAAGAAATCGGTTAACGGTATCGGTTAAGAAAAGTATTAACGGTGACCGGGTAACTCGACAATGTACAACTTCATCACTCTTTTAATGACTAAAAGTGACAAAAAAAACCTCTGTTAAAGAGGTAAATATATTAAAATATTTCAATAAATAAATAATATTTTAATTTATCCATAAAACTATTTTAATAATAAAAAAATAATAATATTTATTTATTATAAACCATAAATAAATTATTTTTTTTTTTAACACTTTAATATTTTAAAGGCTTTTTATAGGGGTGTTGAACTGCCACTTGGTTGAGTTGTTGTGGAACCATATTAACTACCTGAATAGAGAACTTAGTGCATATGAAACTCATGATCGATCGATAAAGGATTTATCAATAACGTACATAATTTCTCATCGCAAGTTTCCGAGAAAGACTGCAGATCTCTAACGTTCAAAAAACAGTTCACGTTGAATAAATTAAGAACACTCAGTCATTGCGAGCTATCATCTGTTCGTTAGTGATCTGCAGTCCTGCTTGGAAATGATGACAAGTTACCGACATTAAAACTCGGCATCACGACTTTCTACCGATTTATAACGTACTTTCATTGAATACTTTATTTTAGCTCTTAAAAAAATATGTCATTTTTGAGGATAATATTTATACATTTTTCACGCCAGAACGATAATTGTGTGACATTCCCTCGATAGAATAAAATCGGAAAGTATGCTCCGAAAATTATTATAAACACATAGAAGGAGGTAGCACAACATGGCATCACAACCCAAAAACAAATAACGAAAATACTTTTGGCCGTGAAAATCTAAAAAGTATCATAAACACGTTTTTTTATTATTTTACAAGTTACATGAATGAAAAAATTCGAAGTGTTTCTTTGATTGGTCACTTAAGACATTTCCCACGAGATTTTTGCTATTTTTTAACGAGTCTTGCTTTATTAAACATTTTCACTTAATTACTATCGTTTTTAATATTAGCGCGCTTAATAAAGCTTCTTCTTTTTGAACGCTCACTACCGATAAAACCTTTTTCAATCAACCGTGATAGATACCCTGATTTATAAATTGGTTTCTTGATAATATTGTGAAGTAATAATTTACAATTACAACCATATTAAATAACATGAGATTTTAAGAACTTACTATGACTTGAAAGCATCGTTTCTATTTTATTCTACCACAATTTTTTAAAGTTTACCGAAACGATGTTATCCGTCTATCAATCAAGTTAACATCAAAAATCAAGCGGGAGTTTCCTGTTGTACCTTTTGTGAGTAACCTTTAACCGTATAAAAACTTTAACATTGAATAGGCCTTCAAGCACAAGCATCTTTATTGGATGTTTTATATTTCATTGTGCGCTGCCATTCTTAAAATTCTAGTAGAGAGGGAATAAAGGAGTATCCGCTTTGTAAACATAACCCGCCACTCGCGTCGGTTAGTGTATTCAACTTTTTTACACCTGGGATTAGTGGGACTTACTCGGGTCGGTTGCGGCTTCGAATCCGTGGGCGCCCTTTCGGCTACCGCTTCATTTTTTTACCCTAAATCTGATAGATGGGGTTTTAATGTTTAGCGGACTATAGGGGTCAGTTGAAATAATGTATTTTTAACTGATTTATAAAGGTGTTAGTACCTGCCTTGCATTATAATATGATTATGTACGTTTCCGACCAACATCTCTAATATGGCGGTAAACGACCAAAATCATAAATATGTTACAAATATTTTTAATAATTTATTTAATTTGTTTTGAAATAATATTAAAAGTTACGTTGCTTATATTAACGATATAGGGGTACCTACCATTTAGTAATATTAGTAACAAATTCCACAATTTTCAAAGTTTTTTAAAGTCAATAGATATCGATCACTAGCGTGTACGTAGGTTTTTTTTTTTTTTTATAAGTTGCTTGTTATAGGAGTTAGGACCCTCCAAAATTTATTAAACTTACCTTTCATGACCACCATCAGCAGACGCTCAGTATGCCACTATTTGACTTAAAAATACGCTCAGTATAGACAGTGTATTTTTAAACCAAATTTAAAGACAGAATATTTTCTTCTAATAAATTTGTTAAAATTTTTTTTTAAATCGGTCCATTTTTGGAGGAGAAAACTGGAAATACAAAACCCCGATTTTGATGATTTTATCTAGGTGTTATCAGTCAGTGCAAGGGGGAAGGGAGTTAACAGAGAAGACAGCAAGAAGTAACAACAACAGTTTGGTAAGCCACTTATTACTCAAATTTCTTGGCGACCATGTTTCCTCTTAAAAATTGCTCTTTTTATAGGAATGCCTACACAAGTCCCAGCTGCTCCCTTCTGGAGCCAGTGAGACTAGGGCATTCCCAATTGGGGTATGTTGTGAGGCTGAAGGTAGTGGGGAGGGGAAGATGTGGAAGCACCTGCCTATTCAGATCTGGTCACCAAACACGGCTAAAGCCATTTCAAGCAACGTTTCAATTCTTCAATTTTAGCGTACGTTTGCTAATTTTGATACAATTTTTGATTTAATCTGAGATTATATTTTAGAAACATATCAGATCTTTATTTTCAATATTTTTTGCAGTTAGCTTTAAAAAACTTATTTTCATATTTTTATTTAGAAACACCGTACAACCCCTTTACTTTATTTATTTGTGATTTTGAAAGGCTTTAAAAGAAACGCTACTCATTCTCATTAGCAATTTGAGAATATTAATTTTTGCGTAAATTTATTTTAGTAGGTATTTAACATTTTATCTAATAGGAATGAAATGAAACACTTCAGTTAAACGGTGCACCTTAGATATAGGGGTTGGATTAGGTTAGGTTCTAACTTAGAACACGACGAAAAATGTATGAAATAAATCAAAATCATTCCGGAAAATTGTAACCTATCAGCACCAAATAAAGCGAATTGCTATTCAAAATGAATTATTGTCGTATTAAATATTGCATCCCTTTGAAGAGCTCCTTCTGGCTCATGCACCATAATGCGGCCAATTACTGTTGCTTTCAAGGTATCCCCATTGCATCGGGCACAATGATCACTGCCGGGGGTTGGATTTGTTCCGCAGTTGCAGGGTTGGTTCGGGTCGGGGGGCAGCGGTAGTTATTTAACACTTGCCAGGTGGCACAACCCTTATTGCCATGGCAGTACTGAGTACGTAATAGCACGGTAGGAGATCGTCGTATGAGCGAAACAAGGGAGGAATATCACGCAGATATTGCTAGGCCCAGTTGATTTATTGGAAACCAGTTTCTTTATTTTTTGTTGTTATAACATTGTAGTCCCAAAAATAATTCGAAATATAATTTAATATTCCCCCCAAGCTTTGGGAATGGAACCTTAGCTCGAAACTTTGCATCTTCAACATTCATGCTTAGTGTTCTGTTATTCCTATTTTTGGCAAGACAGCTTTGATTCACCTAATTGCGCCAGGTCTTTCTGTGAGGGCAGCAACATCTTCTTCTGTCTAATTTCGCTCGTCATATCTCTGATACCTACGTATCCAGCTCATTTTTTTTTTTACATTAACTCCACACAGGAGGCCCTGAGAAAAATAATTTCCCTCAGGGCCTATGTCATCTGGGATGTTGAAGAGACCCATGTTGTGGGAGGGAGGAAACACAGAGGCCGGCAAATCGTTCCACAGCCGAGCTGTTGAACTCAAGAACGAGTCGTAGAAACGACCTGTTCTCATGTGTCAACCGTGTACAAATGTTGAGCGCGCGTTTGGCGTGTCTCCCGACTATGCATCGGTGCCGAATAGATCAATGACGCTAGTTCCTCAGAGCATCTTTCATTGAAATACCGGTAGAACATGGATAGCATTCCCACCCGATGCCTGTGCTCTAAAGATTGCATTCCGTTCGTTAAGGTGGGAGAATCTATCAAACGGACCGCCCGTTTCTGCACAGAGTCGAGGGTATTTTTCAAGTATTTTGGAGCTCCAGACCAGAGGTGGCTGCCAAATTCAACTGTGGGGCGCACTTGCGATTTTTACAGGGTTAGCAGTTGTGTACTATTAAAGTATCTGCGGGCCCTATACAGTACGCCCAGTTGTACCTCATTGTCGTTTATTTGTCTCAGGAATATCATGTCTACTGCATTTAGGAGTATTACACTATCCTCCGTATAGATTACCCATACGATAACATACAATTTAGATTATTTAAACACGTTTTATTTACCTAAAAAGTCTGAAACTTTCGGTACTTAACCTATGAATAGTGGCAATACGTAGGATAAGTTAGCCAATTTTATTTTCGTTATCGTATGGATAAGCTATCAGGAGAATAGTGAAATAGTTGAAATACCCCCTTAGTGATTTTTTATAATATCTCAGCTAGTTCCATACCTAACTACAAGTCAGCTAGACTGGTATCAAAACTTTATCGTGGATTGGAAGCGGCATCGTTTCCAAAAAATCAACAATTTGTCGATGTCGTTTTTAATTGGTTTTTCGCTGGTCTGCGCTAGAATTAAACATTAAATGAACCAAGTTCATAAATTCATCATGTTGATAACGGAATACAAATAACTAAAACTAGTAGTTAAAAACTCGCTCCGCTAACTACAAAGCTACAATAAAAATCATATCATACCCAGATTGGAGAGATTCATGAAAACGCAAATCCAAGAGTTCTTACAACTACCAGCCGAAGTTCCTCGTGCAAGCTGTTAACGTAAGTGGCGCCATCTTTTGGAATTATTGTCTACTTGCTTTCATTCGGTTCTATTACGATAAAACCTTAGTAATAAACTTCACTTACACAGATGGTTTCCATATGGCGCGGCGTCAGAGATGTACTCGAAGAAGGATTCTAATATTTCAACCAAACAGTCGCTGGTGTATTAATACTGTCAGATAATTAAAAATAATTATCTCGCAACAAAAACAAGATAACTCAGTAAATTTAAGAATCGTTCGTGAATAGATATATTTTTGATGCTTAACTGAGAAGTATTTTTAAATATCAAAACATTGTTTTAGAATTAAGTGCCCTGAAACGTTAAAATAAACTCACCGTGTTGGTCGGAATATCTTTTACCAAAGCCCTTTGACTGTTTAAAAGAATTCCCATAATATTTTAATGTTTGCAACTGTTTTACTATCAGCAATCCACAAAGCTCTCTTGAAATGACAAAAAATATGATATACAATAATATATCCCGAAATAATCTTTAGGGTGAACTTACACTGGGATTAGAATGCCCCCTTGACTGGGGGAAGCTCAGAGCCAATATGGCAGGTTTAGCTTTACAAAAAAAACTTTAAAACATGAAATACCCACCCTTCATATGGCAGTTATGTGACACGAGAAATATAACACACTACACACTACGAATAAACGTATACTAGAAATAAACGGGTAGATATTACTCCCGAGTCTCGATTTGAAACCAAAATAATGATTGCCTCTAATCTTATTTAACTCGTTCGTATGTTGTCATATTTCGTGCTCCGCTTAGTGGGAGGATTTGTGCTTCGTACCGTGGATCATCGGTTCAGTTTCTAACACCATTAAGCTTCTAAGCTCTCCACAGTTAAATCTAACAATTAAACGTACGACGAGTACCTACTATGATAGTTAACCACATTATTTTATTTTAATTGATAAAAATTCCATACCGAATGCAGAAATTGTCTGTATTATATTTGAAATTATCCGTATCAAGGTCATTTTCTGGTTAAATTGTGAGATAAAAATGTTCTACAAAACTCTCGCAGTGTGATTTTGTCCAACATTTTATTTAATTTTAACCAATCATAATTAATACTTCCGTACTTTATTGAATTTATGAATAATTCATTGTTTATTTAGCAAAGATCTCTTCTTATACATAAAATAAAATTACTTAATTTCTTGGCGTGATATATTTTATTTTAAAATTTCTAATACTCATTTTTTCATTAAACATTTTATTATTATTCGTGAGCATGTAATTCTTGATCTAAAAATGTCTCTTTATCTTCATACATAATCTTCCTTTTTATGATTACTTTACTCATTCATTCATTAGTTACGGTCGGCGGTATTAGTGGTCCAGCGGGAAGGCTCTTGACTCGCAATCCGAAGGTCGCGGGATCGAATCCCGGTGTGGCAAACAAATTTGATTAATTTGTGTTATTTCACAATTTATTCATTAAAAATAATATACAGTATATTTGCGGCACATTCCAGTGGAAGTTACTATCAGTATCGCGTGGAAGAGGAAGATACTATAAGTATTGTCCTGGTGTAAGACCACCATTCAAAATTGAAACATTGCTTGAAATGGCGTTAGCCGTGTTTGGTGACCAGATCTGAATAACCAGGTACTTCCCCACCTTACTCTTCCCGATCTCCTTCCCCTCCCTACTACCTTCAGCCTCACAACATACCCCAATTGGGAATGACATAGTCTCACTGGCTCCAGATCCTCTACCATACCAACACCCCTGCCATAGGTCACCCCAAGTGGTTTGCTACGGGTTCATGGGGTGAGGTTTGTCTAGGTCTTGGAGGCGGATGACCAGGACACACTGAACCCCAGATTCCTACCCACCCTTCAAACCCGTTTTCCTTCCCAGAACTCCCCTCTCCTTTCTTTCCTAAAAAAAACCCTCCACATAGCATCCCCAAAGATGTAATGGGCCCTGAGGGAAATTATTTTCCTCAGGGCCTCCTGTCTGGGGCTCATGTAAAAAAAAAGATGCGAGCAGTTGCGACACTTTTGCGGTATTCATATAAAAAAAAGTTATGTTTTAAAAACCGTTCAAATCCCAATGATATTAGGATCTGTAACCATGTAATAATGTTATTTAATATTCCTTATATCTTGTATTATAATGTACTATGTATCTTCATAAACAAATAAACAAAAATGGTTTTACTTTACTATAACAGTTTTATTTTTATTTAATAAGCGTTTCTCATTTGTCTATTAACTGTCCAATAAAGCTATATTTAAGTCTATTGCAGTTTTAAATGATTCGTGCATTTCTTGCAACACCTTTATTACTCATAAGTTTTGCAGTCCTGTTGTGTGTCAATAAGGTAAACTTAAAGCTTCCGGTAAGGAATGAAATTGAACTATAAACCTTCGGCTTTGTATACATCGCACTTCCCACTCGCTTATATTCTCAGTTATAATGTGGGAGTATAGATACAAACAATAATTTACGCCGATAACGTAATAATATAATTCTATGTTACTCTCTAATACCTTAACAGTGACAATTTTAAGTGAAAATCTAAATTGAACTGTCTCTGTTGATATTGCGATCGTAAACCAGGTGTACTCTGTTATACCAGATAAAAACGGCAGATATGGCAACACAATATCATAGTTTAAGCGACCGAATTAAAATTCCTACCGCGTAGCCTCCGCTGTACGTATCTAACAATTATTGACTGAGTTACAATGTATATTTCAGTTTAAAATGGGACTTTTTTCATGGACAACAAAGGCTTTATGTGAATTGGGTCTATACATTTACAATATCTATCCTCTTAACTCCCCTTGTAGTTCGAGCACAAATACTCATCTAGATTCCATATGAATTTACATAAGCTTTCAAATAATTGTTACGGGTAGGCAGCTCTCTAGGTATTATTGATATGCGATAAGCATTGCGATTGTCGAGGACCGACCAATTGTTCGTTGAATTTGTTAGACGGTTACGAGTTCGGTTTAAATTATGTTAATGACTGACTGAACTGAAAACTGATTTATTAAATTGTGACGACTCGGTTAAACGTACCTACTTCTGAACTCCATCTTACTGTTAAGAGCCATTAACCAGCGGCCGAGAATTTAAATTTCGTCGAACGATTATGATCTTGCGATCGTACCCTTGCAACTGTACAGGGCGGTTCCGATGAGAAAGATTAATTATTCATTTAACATAACCATTTAACCAGCATTTAACATAATAACTCAATATCGATTTTATTTCATTCCAAATTTGCTTTGATAAATAACTACATTCAAAAATGCTCAAAATCGTGTTGATAAAACAATTAAAATTAAAAACTTTTTGTTATTATTTTTTGATCATGAATCATGAGTATTTACAATTTTTCAATATTGTCTAAGCAAAATAGGAATGTTATTTTTTTTAAATATTTTTTTTTGTTTGTAAGACAGTAAATAAATAAACAAAATGAAATATTTTCGTCTATATTGGATAGTTATAAATTATCTATATTGGATAGTTATAAAACAGAAAAGGAGGTTTGTATTTTGAAATCAAAATTTATTGATAATGTAAATACTTTACACCTGCCCTGACGAAAGCACGTTTGTACCGAAACCGGTTGCCAACAAAGATACGGAGATGAAAATTATGAATTAGAATTTATAAACATTAAAATAAAAAAACGCATACAAACTAACCGGTTCATAATGACAGTTTTTGTGAATAATGTAGTCTAGGTATATAAATACAGTTTTTGATAATAATTCACTTTGTAGGTATGACTTCTTGATTACTAAACATGAAACAAGATCAAAATGTAAAAAAAAGTTTTAAAGACAAGAACTGACCACGAATATGGTTATAAAGCACAAAAAAGGCATACATATTATTAATTTTATCTTTCTGTGACTTCGTTCGTTGTCTTGTAAGCTTTTGTCTTTAAATTGTCTTTTAAACCTTTAATTTTATAGGAAGGAATATCGTTTTGGTCATTGAATCAAATGCAATTTAAATTATCTCTCAAATAACAGTTTTCCCGTACAGTAAAGAAAGGCTTAAATATTTTATACAATCATGAAAACCGAAGCTTTACGTTCCAACGCCTATTTTAAATTTGTTTTACCTATTAGTAAGCGGAAAGTCAATAAAAAAACGCATGACGAAATCTTTCTCAAATTTGTCCGCAACCAAAAGTCACACAAATAAATCTTGCCTGTTTTACGATCGTCATATTTGAGAAGAAGTTTATAGTCAGAACTGAGGAAATATCTCACTTTTATTTGTTACCACCGCATGTGAGGAAAATAAGGAATGGGCCAATAAAGCACCGTTCTTCGCCAGCTTGGAAGATGGTAGAAATAAAGTTTGAAAAGGGAGACGTTTATGCGAACAAATTAAGATTAAGATCTTTCCGAAAGTTTATTTGAGATCTTAATTGCATACTATGTTGATGGAGCATTAATTCGATGATTAATTTTTATTTGATTCTTTCTTATGGCCAATAAAGGCGCGCGCGCTCAGCGCTGCGTGCCGCGTGCCTGAAGAAATGCACGTTGTGGTAATACTGTAAATCTGATTTTATAAACACGCTATAAATTTATATACTTTTAAATTTACCTTTGACAGCAATGAAGCTATTTTTGTGAGGATCATCAAACATAAAAATTTGTATCGGAATACCGCGGAATGGCGGCGCTCTTATTAAAAAAAATCACTGATATCGATTTACATACTTTATCAATATCGAATTTGTTTCGACGTTTGGCGTTATGATGCAGAAGTTTTATTGGTAATGCTAGCATAAACTTCTAATGCTTATTTATCAAAGTCTTTATAGCTCGACTTTTGTTTATCAGGCTACTTGAAAGAATACATTTATAGTACAGACCTACGCACTTGTTTGTTTTGAAATTACCCGGTACCCGCCAGCCACGAGAATCGTACTCCATTCGCGCGAATGCGGATCGTTCTGCCTACTGGACCATCGACCAAATCATATTTAGTTGATAGTAGATACCTGCCCTGTTGCGTGATTTAAATTGTTGATTCGGAACTCACTGAAAAATGAACATGCCATAAATTATTAATCATGCATTGAAATTTTTTTCTCGAATTATTTGAAATCTTCAATATTTTTTATGTTATATTGTTAAAAGTCATATATTTTAACTTGTGTTAGGCCATCCGCTCACGGAGAAAACGAAAACTGGTTGGCAACTCAATTCACTAACTCATTTATTCAGTAATTATATCAGCTTGGTTAACAAAAAAATAATTTATAAATAATTTACTAATCATCAACCATCTATATTTATGTAAAAATCAAAACGTGTTTGGGGATTAGTGTATTATGTATTGCTATACTAAACATAGGAAATGTTTGAAACTTTCGAAATACCTTCTAAAACACCCGCGAAGGTTTTTGGATTATTTCAACCACATGACAATACATCTGAAAAGTTTTCAATCATCACAAAAATTCTTGCGAAACTTGTTAAAGATTTGACAATGATATTTTGCAAAAAAATGATTGTCAAATCAGAATTCAATTTCCAAAACTCTTTAAATTAATGAATTAATTTGAAGTACCTACTTACATAATAATTTGAATCGAATCAAGAATTATGGATATCTTAAATAGCCACCTATGTAAGGTACCAAATTTGAT
Source organism: Glyphotaelius pellucidus (assembly GCA_936435175.1). Classification (NCBI taxonomy): domain Eukaryota; kingdom Metazoa; phylum Arthropoda; class Insecta; order Trichoptera; family Limnephilidae; genus Glyphotaelius; species Glyphotaelius pellucidus. The sequence continues at coordinate 33,145,085 of OW386537.1, read as the reverse complement.
TGAAAGCTCTTATAATATTTGATTGTTATAATATAACAATAAGCAAAAAATGAATATTTGTAGGTAATATATGAAAAATTGAATTAAAAAAATTGTAATAGGTGGCCCACGAGATGTTTGAAAACTGAATGTACTGGGACTGGACGTATGGAACGCGGGAGGGGGTTGGCGGGACGGGGGGAGGGGGAGAGGGGATGAGGGAAGGCGGGGAAGGTGGAAGGTGAACGCGAGAGAGGAAGGGGACGCAGGAGGGGAACGGGGACGCAGGGAAAGGACATGCAGGGGACAAACAATTTATTTATTTGAATATGGCGTTGCAACGCACGCCGGGAACCAGCAGGTGCATAATAATAATTTATTAACCTCCTGAACAAAATCGATATTTTTCTGATCTGACACATCACAAATTACTCGAAAATTGACGGACTAGTTGTCACAGCACCAGTCGCCGCTTCGCCCCTGAAAACTAACTGGTCTTTGACAAATTGCCTGTGTGCGGACCGCCAATGAAATTAGCAAGTTCGTTTCCTGTGGACGGCGATTGAGTCGCCAACTGTTTTTTTTTTCAGTTTCTTCATGAGCGGATGGCCTTAATGCATAATTACCTATATTATTATGCAGCAGTTACATAATCACTTAAAGATTATTCCATGTAATTACAGAAAATATAATTTAACCAATAATAGGAGAAGGTAGGTATGTAGGTGCGCGTGTCGGAGCAACTATTTCACAACCGGATTATGACATAATCGTTACGATAATCATTGTGTATTCTACGCAATTATTTATCGATTTTTTTTATTACTAACGGAGGTAATAATATCTGATTTGAGTGCTATGGGAGGTCATGCAATCAGAATTCTATGGCGCGAGAGATGATATAAAAATCATGGCAACGTGAATCTGTAATTTGCGGATTAGAGTCAGGTAGGTATTCAAATATGGTTATAAAATTAAAGCGTGCTAATTTTACGAGGGTATAACATTGTTGTTGCCAGAAACATTATTTATGGGCTATTCTGTACATGGTATCCTGTACCTGAACAATAAAGCACATGGTTAGGCAGAACGAGTAATAAAAAGCCAATGATTGGAGCGGGATGTTTTATTATGTCTCCTCCAAACTTGTCCGTGGAAGTTCGTATAATAAAGTTAATTATCAGCGAACACGGGCGATTGTATGCTTTGTACGCAGTAAATTGGTGTGGTTACTGCATAATTGTTCAACTATGAAGTTTGTATAGAAAAGTAAAATCATTAACTATAACTATTTTTAGAATGCTTCAGTATATGTTCGCGTGAGGTGTTCTTTCTTGTCTACATTAAATCGTTGAGAACATTCTGATCATTAATGATAAACTTTAAAACTTTTTTAATGTACTAGTAATTCTTATTTTTGGAATAACTTAACTGAGTAAAATCCCAATTTGTAATATTTAATTATTGGAGACAATATTAGTGACTCTCAAACGAAAATTTGGAAAAGAAAAATTAGAAAAAAATACGGTTGTATCTAGGAATTGAACCCAGGACCTGCATGACCGTTTGAGTGTACATTAAAACTCGTTTAATCATGGGAGACCATATTTGTCCCAGTTCACGCAGGTCTCATATTATAAATCGCTGTAATTCCCTTACGTTATGAGTGAGAAATGTGTTTTAAACAGTATAGAAAGGTAAAACACCACGCTTTATATTCAAATCTAAAAAATAACCACCAAAAAAGTAAAATGTACACGTAATCGCAATTTGAAAAAAAAAATTAAACTTTGAGAATTTTTAATAAATATTTTTACATAGAAAGACAAAAATGAGGCAACAATTAAGTTTATTAAACATTTGTCAATAAAATATGTAATGTGTTTTTTTTTTAAATTTTATTTTGTTATCAGTAATTTTAGTTAGAAAAAACGGAAGTTGAGCTATTTTAATTTTTTTTTATGTTTGCATTCAGAATTTTTATATTTTAAAAATTATGTATTTTTTTAATTATAAAATTGAAAGGCGTATTTTATCACTTTTCAAAAACAGTTTTTAGTTCTCGGATATGTTTAGAAATATTCTATTTATTTGGATTTTATTGTAAAGCGGAAATATTTTGACAATCTGAAAATTACGCCAAATTTCTGAAGGGTATGTCATTTGTCAATTTCTGCAAGGGAAAAATATCTGATTAAAAAGATTTAATTTTTTTGGAAGTCAATTATTATGATCTTGTTAAATATATTTTTTTAACTAAACGTAACGTCCAACCTAAATATTTTCTAAAATGATGAAATTAGCTATTAGGTAACTATCTATAATAGTAATCTAAAGTATGATATACCCGGTAAAAGGGGTGATAGTAATGAAAGTTTTTTTTAAATAGCAAATAAAATTGAAAAAAAAAAAATATAATAAGAGAGTCGCGGAACAGAATATTTTTAGTCACATCTTTCAACAGAAGGATCTTGTGCCGAATCGTGACAGGATACACTAAAATTAAAATGATTTCACGATAATCAAGATTTAGACGTGACAGTAATGTTAAGCTTTGTATTTTCAAAACTTACTTCACTTAGGTATTATAGGTATATAATACCTACGTGCAAATAAATACGTTCAAGGATGTTACCTATCTATTTTAACAATATTTAGGAATTAATGTTATAAGATAATTATGCCCTAAACTCTTTAACTATCTATGATCTTGTTCCTCTTTTTCAATATACATAATAGTTGATGCCATGTGTTTTTTTATTATATGAACAATTGTTAGTAAGATTCTTCATTAGATAAAAAAACTTTATTTTGGATAAAAAAAACTTATGTTTATATTACTACGCTTTTTAAATACATGCATCTAATAGTTAATATTATTATTTTATTCCGGAATATGTGTATAAGTATACAATCTGTAACATGTATTCTGACCAGCAAATATCTAACAAATTCTTCATCAAAACAATATACTTCCTTCTATTTATGACATTTATTGATTAATTATTGTAAAAAAAAATAGTTTTTTTTTCATGTTTGTATTATTGCGCTTACCAATAATTATTGTAGATGGTGGAGTACGTGTTTCCCTCGGTAAACACCAAATATCCAAACGTATTTTCACAAATACACACAACACATGTGAAAATTGAATAACTGGTAAACAAACAATCACAAAAATAAAACTGTCTTCAACTCAAACAGGACCATTAAAAAACCAAACATAAATAAGTCATAAAGAAAAACTTTTTTTGTTTACGACAGTTCACACGTGCTTTTCGTAAATCGTAAATTTACAAAGCTCCGTCTACTCGATCCGTATGACAACCGCTCTCCCGAGAAGCTGGGCCATGACTAAAGCGATATTATTCCCGGTTCCCATGTCGGAGGTGGCCGCTATATTTTGTTGTATGGCGATTGGGGTGCATCGCGAGAGTCGTGGTGGTTGATGGAAGGCTGAAGTCTCGGGAGAGGGTAAGGGAGGAAGTGGAGGGTGGAAGTCGGGAACGGAGGCAGGAACTAACAACAATAAGGATATGATTCAACTGTCAGAATTATCAAAGAAATTTCAACCCCGTGACGGGAGATTGAGACGAGCTAAATACGTCGGACGGGAAAGCGCATCTGAAAAGAAAACAGAATGATTTTGGTTTGTGATTTCATCGGAGGAAACTCGGAGAGAATGTGGGGCTGATGTATCTCTCGCGCACGTTGGTATAAAATGAAACAATTTAAAACGGGAAGGGGGACATTCGCAAATAAACTTACTCGAAATTAATTTAATGCTTTTTTTGTAATAATACTAGTACGTTTATTTGTTATTATGATGTTTTTCGTGTCAAGGCGGAAAGAAATTGCAAGCGCCAAGAGAACATGGGTTAAAAATTCGGCGAAGTAAATTTGCCCATTGTCCGGAAAAAGGTTGTATCCAACAATATTCTTGTTCCGATAAAATTGAACAAAGAAACCAGTTATTTTTCATAGCATTTATTATTTAAAATACAATAAACCTACAATTCTTAAGAGTTTTAAATGTAAAGCCGTGAAAAAGGGAAATTAAATTAGATTTTTTAATTTAATGAAAACAAATAACTTTGTGTACACACTACTATTTAATTAACAATATCAACAAGTTTCAAAAACAATGTTTTCTTTGTCAGGATAATAAGTTAATAAAACATAGTTTTCAAAACATGTTGATAATGTTAATTAAATAGTGGTGTACACAAAGTTATTTGTTTTCATTAAATTAATAATGACGCCACAAAGCGAATTTGCGAATTTTGAAGAAATAATTAAATTAGAATTTATATATTTAAAAAAAAATGCATTTTGAATTTGTGGAAAAAAATTGCTATAAAAATTTCACATACAACGTTATTTCACAAAACGTTTTTTTTTTACTCTTCGTACCATACAGAAAACAATATTCTCTTCTAATATGTTAGAAGTTCTAACGTAAATTTACACATGTCGTTGATGTATTGAAAAGCAAAAAACGGTATGAATAAATCGAACCATTTACGTTCAAGATATTGTCATGAGATAAACTTACAACATTAACCCAGGTGCTTGTTTCAACGGCTAAAAGCACACTTAATAATATTTTACTGGACAAATACTACTTTTCTGCATCCTTTAGTTTCTTGGCTTTGTAACCTTTCTAGCCGTAAGATAGCCGTGTGATAGTTGTAGCTGAAAGGGTTCGTTTTCTCCATTTATTCGTCCATGATAAACAACGTTATATATATATAATGTGCTTCCACAAACCAACCTTTAACATGCAGCCACAGGCCAAAAAATTTTCATTGCCATTATCCTTAACAAAAAACGCTTAATAATATGCCCAACATTATTCCAGCAATAACTTAGTTTTGTCGGATATAACATTGTTCCGGGCAAATATAAATAGTAATTCAATAGATATGAGTTTTTACATGAATATATTACTTACAGAACAGTGGATATGGTTAATTATTTAATTGCGTTCTCGAGGAGAATGTACTCTCAGTATTTGACCGGTCAGTGGCCGAGTTGGCAACGGGTTTGAGTACCACTCAAGCGTGGCACGTTCGATTCCCTGGATGGCTAAAACCTCCATCACGAAACAAGAAACATTAGGTTATTCATAACCCAGGAATGTTTGTATTACTTTGTTTAAAAAAAATGCCATTGACTTTTTATAGAATCTTTTTTTCAATTTTAATTACGGTTAAATAAGTTGGGAGTTTTTCGACCACCATGGTAGGCACATGCCCGTGTTGAAATGTAACTTGGAGCTCTAGCTAGTGTATGTTTACTAACTTTTCTCCCCCTCTTCTTTCTGTCCCGCATATCATTCCGCCTCACAAGATTCCCCAAATGAGGGCGTCGAGGGACTGTTTTGTAGTATCACATAAAAAAATATTTATCTCTTAGGTCTTTACTTATAAAATGCAACTTCCATATTTTAAGGTTAGTCAATGGGTAAACCAGTGGTGCCCGATGATTTTTATTCCATGCGGACTTTCTTTGGCATTTTTTAACTGGAAATCTATTTAATTTCTACTTTGTGAGAAAAAACAACTCTTTCAGGATATACGTCATACTTTTTTCACAAGGCATTTCAAATAAGGAAGCTTTATGGCCATAAAAATACCAATTGAAAACCATTTATTTCATTTTTATTAAAACAACTCTCTTTTTATAACTTTTGAAGGTTATTCCCATCAATGTAATATATCACTGAAGAAGAAGATAACACTAATGATCTAAGACACGAATCCAGAACCTCCAAGGGACGAACGCTTCTACCAATTCGGCTACTGCCTACTTCTATCAAACCGTCATATTTGTCAATTACAAATTTTAGAATTAGCAATATTATTTTTGACTGATTTTTTTCATCCCATATTATAGCCAATTACCATTTTCATCGGAAACAATCGTTCTAAGTACTGGTTTTTAACCTAGATAGCGTCTCAGATAAATAAATGCAAGTTTTTCTTTTTTTTACAGTTAATACCGCACAAGAGTCCCAACTGGAGCCAGTGAGACTATGGCATCCCCAATAAATGTTGTGAGGCTGAAGGTAATGGGTAGGGGATGGAGGTGGGGAAGAGGAATGTCGGGAAGTACCTGGCTATTCAGATCTGGTCACCAACACATTTCAAGCAACTTTTTAATTCTGAATGGTGGTCTTACACCAGGGCGATACTGAAAGTATCTTCCCCTCTGGAACGTGCCGCAAATATACTATTTATTGTTTTAAATTAATTAATTAATTATGAGACAACATAAATAAATCAAATAAAATTCATTTGCGCACGCCGGGTTCGAACCCGCGATCTCCGGATTGTGAGTCAAGAGTCTTACCCCTAGACTACGGAGGCCGTCAAAAGTAAAGTATCTTACCGTTATCATTTTATTTTTCTGCATCTTGTTCTCTTTCATATTTTATTTTAGATTATTAGTGTTAACTTCTTCTTCAATGACTAATTATTTCAATTAATAAGAATGTAAGTTTGCAAATTTCGTTTAGCTGACTAATATTTATTAAAACAATTTAGGAGCGGCAATGTTTTTAAAAGGTATTCTTTCATTTTACATGTTAACATTTTAAATTTGTCAATATAAAAAGGGATGAAGTAATTTGCTTACATTTGTAAATCCCACAAAAGATACAAAAAGTTATCTTGATTTTTTAATGTGGTCTTTTTTCTGTGCGGTCGTAATGCACCCCTTTCGACAGTTTCAAAAAGGATCAAAATGCGGACTCCGGGCCGGGACATCAGATCTGATAATAAATCCCTCAGCGTGGGTTATCTTAATGAAGTCACGTACCGGAGCGACATTGTGCGCGATTTTTTTTAATGCATGTCAATCCAATCCGGCTACACGATACGTATTTGCATACATGCATAATACATGTCTAATCCTATACTTAGGCCTCACTAACCCTACACAACCCAACCCAACCTTACTTAACCCAAAGGAATGCTCTTCGTATACCTACTAGCTATTTCTCGAACCACAGTTGATATTAAATTTAATTGATAATATTATTAATTCATGAAAAACAACCTTTTTATTTTGAGAGGTTAATTTTTTTCTTCTCTTTATGCTTCGTATATTATTTTCTTGTATGAATTTAAGATTGCGAGTTCAAATCAAACATATTCGTAAAGCCTCGATTATATTGAGCGAGTTTACAAGCTGCTAGCCGGTACGTTTCAAAGCGGGTGAATCGGCGAGTGAGATTGTCATGATGACACAAAACTGTCTACTCGCTCAGTAGCGACAAAATCAGCTAAAATAATGACTCTCCCGCGAATGAATTCTGTCGACATTTTGTAGTACTGACAGTACGACAGTTACGAAATCAGCTGTTCGTGGGCCGCCATCTTGAGGAACACGCTGGCGAGTAGCGAGCAAAGTTGACCACCTTTCAACTTTTTTCGTAGATTATCTACAATTAGCTAGATAGATAGTAATACGATTACACTGAGCGAGTTTACTAACGGATAGTGAATTTCTCAGCTAGTAGCTTGTAAACTGTATGACGGCCTCCGTGGTTCCGAGGCAAGACTCTCGACTCACAATCCGAAGGTCGCGGGTTCGAACCCGGCGTGCGCAAATAAATTTTATTTGATTAATTTGTGTTATTTCACAATTTATTCATTTAAAATAATATATGATATATTTGCGGCACGTTCCAGAGTGGAAGATACTAATAGTATCGCCCTGGTGTAAGACCACCATTCAGAATTGAAACGTTGCTTGAAATGGCTTTAGCCGTGTTTAGTGACCAGATCTGAATAGCCAGGTACTTCCCCACCTACCTCTTCCCTATCTCCTTCCCCCCCCCCACTACCTTCAGCCTCACAACATACCCCAATTGGGGATGCCATAGTCTCACTGGCTCCAGACGGGAGCAGTTGGGACTCTTGTGCGGTATTTCATGTAAAAAAAAAAAAAAAAAAAACTCGCTCAATGTCATCGAGGCTTTAGTAAAAAAAAAAATGATAAATATTTTCTGTTAAACTTAATGAGTAAAACTTCAAATTGTATCATTTAAACATTGAAGACAATGTCAGAACATTGCCCCGGCAAAGCTAAGGTCCTGGGTTCAATTCCTAGATATGAGCGTATCTTTTTCAGATTTTTCTAATAAAATTTTCGATTGAAGATCGCTAATAGTCAGTAATTAAATATTAATTTAAATTGCCTTATTTTAATAGCAATTTTTTATGGTATCTATCTGCGTCAGTGGAAAGTTATAAAATTTTAGATACTCTTAGTATTGTCCTTTTCCTAGCGAAAGACGATCTTGCAGAATCGAAACATCGCTTGAAATGACTTTGAGCGTGTTTTGTGAACAGATATGAACTGCCAGTTAATTTCTAACATTCCTCTTCCCCATCTCGTTCCCTACGTCACTCCCTTCAGCCTCACAATATACCCCTATTGAGTATGCCATAGTACCACTTGCTCCGGGCTGTTGGGCCTCTAGAGCGATATTAACATAAAAATAAAATAATAAAAACAAGCCTTAGGTTAACTAACCAAACCTAACCTAATCTGACCTAACCGAACGCTGATCTACGCCCAATGAATAGGTCTTTTTAGCTGAGTAGATATTTTAAAGAAGACAATGTTATTGTGCACACCAATAGTATCAAATTTGATCTTAAAAATGATTTACCACCTATTAAGATATCTATCTACCTACAAAAAAACGACTCAAGAAGAATGCGTGGAGACTAATAATATCGAGCTCAAACTACTTAGGAAAATAATATGTACCAACCTATAATAGCTAAGTTAGGAAGCTACGCTTTGTATCGATTGGGTTTTGATAAAATCCTTCATGCCACATTTTTTGGGAATGTTATTTTTCAGTGGTTTTAAGTAGAATAATCATCGAAGTACAACATGGTAAATAAATTTTTGCTGATTTAGGCATTTTTAATACTAAAATTAAATTTTTTTCGTATTTTTTTTTTTTAATTTTTGAAAAAACCATAGATGAAATTGCTTAACCGTCAAATCTTTCATTATTAAAAACAGAGTTGCAATATTTTACACCAAAGTTTTGAAAAAAACACCATTTTAATATAAATTTGATGAAATTAAATCAAATTGAATTTAAAGATTTGAATCTTCCTACACATTTATTAATATGACCTATCTTTACCCAATTAATATTTTCCGTTGGCTTTTTAAGTATCTTTGCATGAAAATATAGTATGTACTTCGACGATTACTAATGGCGAAATGACGTTATGTCACAACTTGTGCACATTTTTACGGTTCCATAACAACTCACAATCAACTCAAATCAAACCTTTTTGAAAAATTATTAAAAGCTACGAAAAAAAAAAGATTTATAACCCATAACTTGACTTAACGTAACCTATTTAAACAATTTTTTAAACATTTTTTTCAATACTTTTAAAGATTTTTCAAATGAGGTATTGAGTTAAATTGACTATTAGCCAGTCACCCTTTTCACATATTTTAATCGACAGGTCATAATAGTTTAGCATCTCCTGGTGATATTTATATTTCAATCGACAGGTCGTAATAGTTTAGCATCTCCTAGTTATAATTACATTTTCGAACATGGCTTCATTTTACTTATAGGTTGAATGTTTCTCAATACATACAAATTACACCGACAAATTTATTAAACATATCTATATTGGTATTTAAATTTGATTGAAAGAAACATAATGAACCCTGTAGTATTATTAATTCATTTTAATAAAAAAAATTCTTTCTTTTCATCGGTTTAAACAATTTAATAGTATCTACCAACTTACGAAAGGGGTTATTTTTATGTTATTTATAGATATTCTTTATTTTATTTTTTCATCGGAAATTAGGTTTATTTATGTAGACATCTTCTCAACTTGTAATATATCTTACTTATTATATACATATCATTGAACTTTTTCGTCGTACCTCATCTTTATGGTAGGTTATTTACATAATAATATGTTACACAAATATATTTTTTCACCGTTGCAATATTGTATTATTTACAGGAGCACATTGTTTGCTTTCGTATGTATAAATGTTTTCTATTATTTGCTATTTTTCACGCTCATCGGAGCTTATTCAGGTACACATTGCTCAATTAGACAACTTTCAAACTTGAAATATACTACTCACTATATGCCTACCCATATGCATTAACTGCGTTAAGCTTAATATGCCTTTAATTAAATAAAATAAGTATTAATTACGTTTATTACTTAGGCATTCCAATATTGTTTTACTTAAACGGGATTTTCTTATGCTTTGTTATTTACAAATGTTTTAAACTACTATTTACTATCCTCTGCTGTTTGCATGACTCTTTATTACTTACGCAATTCGAATTTCTCATGTAATAGTTAATGTTATAGATATACGTTAAGATATGTAAAAGCCAAATGCCATTAATGTTACAAATAAATAAATATGTAACGAATATTTCAGCCTAGGGCGTGGCCATAGTATTGGGGGGGAGGGGGTTCGATCCTGAAGGGGAGTGGGTGTTGGAAAATTTATTAAAAAGTTTTTGAGACCTATATTTAATACAATTTATTATTCACATCACATTGATAAAAATGTAGCGTGCAAAATAAAATTGCTGTATTTTATAGGAATGTAATCTACGATTTCTCTTTTAAGCAATTCCCAGACCGACCCCTAATCCCCCCCCCCCTTACATACACCCTTGACTTCAACCTAGTACAAACAGTCTATCATATTATTTATTTAGAGATTCGCTTTCGGAAACTGCAATATTAATAATACAAGTAAAAGTGAAATTAATTACCTAATGGTGAAATTACCATAAAGTATTATGTAAACATTACCTAATATCAATAAAAATTGTTTTACAAATTTTAACGAATCTGGGTATGTTTATTTAAATACGCTTTAGTTTTTACTGCCTTATCCTTTTACCCTTTTTACTACCCATTTCAGCAAGTATCCCTCATATTTAAACCAATAATAAAATTTATCAGCGATTCTTTTTTTACTGCTGTATTTAAACTTGACCATCTTTGGAATAATTTGGACGCATCGAACCGCGCTACTCAGTTGCCAATTAGAATGAAATTATAAACCAAACTGACCTTAACAAGAATTAAAAAGTTATTTCTAGATATTATTGAATTTTGGAAAAAAAAACACAAAAATTTGCATAGAGGAAAGTATTTTTTAAACTTTGTTGTAAAACGAACCATGTTGCGTATTTACAAAACCTATACTGGTTCAGTCGCGGCGGCGACTGAAATGCGATAGGGTTTGTTGTGAAAAATCACCTTACAAACCCTCTACTGGTTCAGTCGCGGCGGCGACTGAAATGCGATAGGGTTTGTTGTGCAAAATCACCTTACAAACCCTACACCGGTTCAATCGCGGCGGCGACTGAAATGCGATAGGGTTTGTTGTGCCAAATCACCTTACAAATCCTATACCGGTTAGGTCGCGGCGGCAACTGAAATGCGATAGGATTTGTTGTGCAAAATCACCTTGCAAACCCTATTCCAGTCGTGGTAGTGAGTTCGTACTCGTGGTTCAATCGCGGTGTTTAGTAAGGTAATTTTGCCCAACAAACTCACACCGTTTCAGTCGCCAACGCGCTTTGCTGATCTGTTTCTATGGCGGTGACGACCGTAATTACAAAGTAGCTTCGTGCTGTTATTTTTTTTTCACCAGCAGCGTTTTTCTGAGTGTTAACATCACATTTTGTTATTCTTATTCATAGATAAGAATTTATTTCAGCACGGTTGTGTAGAGTGCGCATTACACAGTATACACCATTTTTATATTAATTAAGTGTGTAGAATACATAGCTTGCATTTTATTACCAAAAGGCGTGGGCGTAGGCACGGTGGGGCAAGGTGGAGCGTTTGCCCCACCCTGGCTGGCCGATGCATGACCTTTGGGATTGTCTGCCGAGTCACGTCTTCAAATTTACAGCACTTTGTTAGATGGTTTTTCCTTCTCCCGTTCATATTTCCTGTATTCATAGAGCCTAAAGCATACATATGTTGTTGAGGCCTACTTTCTTCGGTACCTTCTCTAGATTTTTATTTTTTGCCCCACCCTAAATCAAAACCTGACTACGCCCATGCCAAAAGGTAAGACACTAATTGTTGGATCATCAATAGTACAGTTACAGTACATTTTGATATCTACATAATTAAAACAGCAATACCTACCTGTCATTTACTGCACACTTCTTGATTCCATTACATTCATACGTCGTCACATTTACATTCAGTCACTGGTTCAGTCATCCCAAGATCAGATAGTTTCACGCAGGGGCAGGCCGAGAGGATGGACCGCCAAATAACTTTGTTACACTGCTTTTTTTAATCACGTGCATACGTAAAAGTGTGTACTTACTAGTTCAGTCATCCCAACAGACTTTAATACCATTTCACTGAAGGGGTAGGCAGAGAGGATAGACCGCTAAACAATTCTGTCACACTGCTTGTTTTAATCCCACGCGTACATTCAAGTCCGTACGTCCTAGTTCAGTCATCCCAACATACCATCAGATACTTTCGCAGCAGAGGTAGGCGGAGAGGATGGACCGCCAAATGACTCTATCACACAGCTTGTTTTAATCACACGCATACTTGCAAGTCCATACCTTCTAGTTCCAACAGACAGTAATACTATCAGATAGTTTCAAAGCAGGGGTAGGCATAGAGGATGGAACGCCAAACAACTCCGAGGCACTGCCTGTTTTAATCACACGCGTACATTCAAGTCCATACCTCCTGGTTCCAACAGACCATAATTCCATCAGATAGTTTCGTGGCAGGGGTTGGCAGAGAGGATGGACCGCCAAACAACTCTGTCACACTGCTTGTTTTAATCACACGCATACATTCAAGTCCATACTTCCTGGTTCCAACAGACCATAATACCATCAGATTGTTTCATTTCAACCCAGATCCATAGTTCTTACCCATGTGGAACTATTTACTTACATATGCATTTAGGTACTATTTTCTTAATAAATACCTGATATACTCGTAAAATGAATTACAATGGAAAATTATATTGTCTAGAACCATTGTTTATTAGTGCCACAAAATAAAGAATACATTCTTTTGTATTTGATTTATACGACGTCAATGTCTAAAATCTCTACAGACCTTTGCATTACGTCAAGATCGTGTGATAAAAAGTCCAGCGAATGTTCCACGGAAAGTAGTTATTGCACTCATTTGTTATTTACATAAGTAATACAAATCGTTTTGTAATAAAATCAGTCACGCGATGTTTTTCTCTCAGTGAATCAGCTCATGTTTCACTCAAACTCAAACACTGCGGCTACGGCTGCGGCTGCGGCTGCGGCTGGTGGCACTAGGCAAACAATATTTCAATACGAATGTGACAAAAAGTATGTGACACTCTTGGAGGAATAATAATTATTTCATAGAATATTTAGTGCGTTTAGGGCTGCCATTTTGCACTTTGAACAATGAGAATTTTGAAAAAGAGTTTTGGAATGTACCTATTTCAAAACTCTTTTTTAATAAGACTCAATTTTTTAATTATTTTCCATACATTCTTCTTTAAACTACAATTTGCTTGTTGTCATCGTAGATACCAGCAGCGTTTTTTTGACCTTTTTCATCACCTTTTGTTATTCTTATTGACAAATAAGAATTTATATCAGCACGGTTGTGTAGAGTGCGCACTATACAGTACGCACAATTTTAATGAAGTAAATAAAAACAATGGGTTACATACATAACGTTTAAATAACTTGAGGGATTCAAAAGAAATGTTCTGCGATTGCTAAAAAATAGGTTGTGACAATTATATTATGTATCATTTATGTCTCTAATTGTGTCTCTCGTGTCTCACTTGTGTCTCTTGTCTCTCTTTGTATTATTTGTCATTTGAGTAAACTTATGTGTATTTTTATAATTTTATATTTTTATTTGTTTTGTTTTTAATCTTTGTTTAGATGTATGCAATTGCATTAGGTGTAGGATTAGGTTTATGTAATTATTTGTTCCTGATTGTGTATTATCCGAGTTTTTATATCTCGGTGAGTAATTTTTATTATGAGAGAGAACATCTGGAAAAACCCAGTACAAATAAATAAATAAATGAATTATTCATGAATATTGGTGTCATTAAAACAATATTTTCATTAACAAAATATGGTAAAAAACATGGAATAAAGAAAAAAACCAATAGAATAAATAAAAAAGCAAGATAGTTTAGACATTGAAAACTACTGCAGGTGGCTTGTATTAAGATCATGATGGAAATGATAATGCGAACAAAAGGAGTTTTTTTTTTATTTACATTAACTCCACACAGAAGGCTCTGAGGAAAATAATTTCCCTCAGGGCCGATGTCTTCTTTGAAGATGCTGTGTGGAGGGTGTTTTTAAGGAGAGGAAGGAGTGAACATGGGTCTTGAAGAGACCCATGTTGTAGGAGGGAGGAAACACAGAGCCCGGCAAATCGTTCCACAGCCGAGCTGTTGAACTCAAGAACGAGTCGTAGAGACGACCCGATCTCATGTGACTAATGTCAACCGTGAACAAATGTTGAGCGCGCGTTTGGCGTGTTTTCCGACTAAGCACCGGTGCCGAGGGGATCAATGACGCTAGTTCCTCGGAGCATCTTCCATTGTAATACCGGTAGAACAAGGACAGCATTCCCACCTGGTGCCTGTGCTCTAAGTTTGTTTGTTAGGTTAGGAGAGTCTATCAAACGGACCGCCCGTTTCTGCACAGAGTCAAGGGTTTTTTTCAGGTATTCAGGTGGCTGCCAAATTCAACCGTGGGGCGCACTTGCGATTTGTACAGGGTTAGCAGTTGTGTACTATTAAAGTACCTGCGTGCCCTGTACGGTATGCTCAGTTTCTGAGAGGCTTACTTAACTCTGGCCTCGATGGAGCCCCCGTACCTGAGCTGGTCACTTAGAGTTACACCAAGCATACCAATGGAAGGCATGTTCGGGAGAATGCTTCCGTTGAAGGAGACTAGATTATCATTTCGATCCCTTTTAGACGTAATCAGACATGATTGGGTCTTTGAAACATTAAATTCGACGAGGTTATTCTTACTCCAAGAGAAAACACTCTCGAGGTAACCGTCCATTCTTTGTTTCAAAGCCCTCCAAGCCATTGGGGTTTGTGAGCCCATTGGAGGCTTATCAAACAAAAAGCTATCATGGACTGTACTGTCATCCGCGTAACAATGAATCGGTGCACACGTCAAGAGATCATTAATGTGCAACAAAAACAAAGTCGGAGACAGAACCGATCCCTGTGGGACGCCAGCATTTATCGAATGCGAGGAAGAGGTGAAACCATCAGCAACCGCCTGAATCGACCTCTCCCTCAAAAAGTCGGCAATCCACGTACACAAGGATGCGGGAAGTCCGTAAGAAGGCAGTTTTTTGACAAGCCCTCGGTGTCAAACCCGGTCAAAGGCCTTGGAAATGTCCAGTGCAACCATTTGGGTCTCACCAAAACGTTCCAGGCACCGCCCCCAAACATGCGTCACATACGCGAGAAGATCACCGCACGAGCGGTTCCGCCGGAATCCGTATTGATGGTCGTTAATAATGTTGTTCTTCTCGAGGTATGTGAGCAGTTTGTCGTTGATCACACGTTCCATCACTTTTGACAGAACAGATGTGATCGCTATGGGGCGGTAGTTGGCCAGGTTGGAGCGGTCACCCTTCTTTGGAATAGGGTGAATGATCGCTTTTTTCCAACCGGAGGGCACAGACCCAGACTTCAGGGACATTTTGAAAAGCTTCGTCAAAATTGGAGCTATTTCTGCAGCGCACCTCTGCAATACCAGGGCAGGTATTCCGTCAGGCCCACTAGCTTTATTAACATCGAGCCCTCGTAAGACTTGGAGTACATCCCGATGCCGGATCCTCAGCTTTTTCATATGAAAACCGCAGTAAGGAACCGACGGCGGGATGGCACCTTGATCATCGAGGGTCGAGTTTTCCGCGAAAATTTTGCCTAATAAGTTAGCCTTTTCGGCGGCGGTATTAGCTAGAGAGCCGTCAGTTCTGGTAAGAGGTGGCAGACTGGGTTTGCAGAAATTGCGACCTATTGAACCCGTCGTGCTCGAATTTCGACCTATTTATGATTCTCTTGCTTTCCTTTGCCATTTTGTTATAAACTATTCTGTTTTCGGATGTTCGCAGTGTTGCAGGCCCGGTAAGCTGCGTTTTTTCGTCGCACTGCTTCAGAGCATTGTCGACTGAACCACGGCTTTGAGCCCACACCAGTTTCTTTAACAGTGGATTGGATGAAGCCATCCATCGTGGACGTGATGACTTCACCAAATTCCTGGGCACATCTTGAGGGATCCGAAGTCCGAAAACAGACAGCCGACCACAGGAAAGCATTAAAATGTGCCCGCAGACCGAACCAATCTGCAGACCTATAGTGCCACACTTTTCTTTTCAGCCTCTCGTTTGGCGGTCTGAAGGTTACGGGGATTGACGACGTCACCAGGCAGTGGTCCGACGATCCTAAAGGCGCTGTGACTTCAATCTTGTAACCGTGTGGAACAGTGGTTAAAAAAGGTCTAACAGATTAGAGCGGTGAGATTGGACATCAGGAACCCTTGTAGGCTCCAGAACCATTTGCTCCAGTCCGTGGCAAAGGGCAAAGGATTCCGCTTGTCGTCCAGCAGAGTCTGTTGACCCTGAAAACTTCAACCAAGGTTCGTTATGAACATTGAAGTCCCCCAGGACCACAAACTCTGCCGTAGGGAAGCGGGGCAAGAGGTCATCAATAGTGTTGATTAAATGTTTGAAGAGCTCGGACGTGTCTGATTCGCTAAGGTTAGGGGAGCGGTATAAACACGCATAAAACCTTACCGTACTGGCAAAATTAACGCGCACCCACATTACGTCGAATCTGGAGTTTTCCAGATTCAACGCACACAGTTAACGTCAGCTCGGCTGAAGAGACAGACACCTCCCTTGAGTCTATCTGTTGTAAATCTATTAGTTATCGTGAACTTCAAATTCGATTACGCCAAAACTCACCGTTTAGCTAATGCAATTACAAACTTTATCCTTAATAGCTCTTTTTTATTTAATATTTGTGTGTGTTTTACAATAAGTATACATTTTTCATATGTCATACAGTGTTTAAAGGAATATAAAAAAAAACAGCCTTTCCTCATCATAAAGAGACAAGGCCCTTGTGTTTGGTGAAGGAATTCATGCTGAATTATACGAAATCATGCAAGTAAATAATAAAATATTTCAAATAATAACAAAATGATAAGTAAGAATGTCCCAAAGTTTATCAAAAATAGATTTCAAAGTTTAAAAGAAATAATAAATAACTTACTAGAGATATTTTCGAGGTATTTTTATCAAAGATTGTGACGTTGAATGTTTTTTTTTTTTTTATGTCGAAACAAATACACATATGTACCTGTATGGGGTATGACGAATCAATTTTAATTCAAATTCAATTCAATTGAAATCTTGCGTTGCCACTGGTTACCTCTTATATGCCGCGACGGGATCGCGTGCACGCGCGCTGTTTCGTATGTTACCGTGCTGCTGGAACGAGATCGCGTCAGTAGTCGGGTGTAGTCACGTATCGCCTAACCCGCTAGACTTTTTTTTGTTTTTGTTTTAGGCAATTCACCCTGGAGAGAGTGCTTTGTGAACCCGCTAGACTTAGTATCTCACAAAAACGTGGCGATTCAATTTAGCCATTTATTATTACCTACCATCACTTGTGTTATTCCTAGGTGAGTACTCAAAACAAAATCTTTATAATATTCGCTTTATTCTTGGCTTGGGAAGGAAATAATCACACGGCTGGCTATCCCTTGCCCGACAGAGTTGCCATTCCTAAACATTATTGATAGAGTCACGTCAAACGAACCTCTTCATAATATATTTTTTTTAAATTGAAACGAAAGAACAAAAACATGATAAGAATAGGACACTTAAAATATATGCTCTGGCAACCCTATTTGCGAACAACAATATTATAAACCAAAACAATATATCTATTATTACTTCTCGCTTTGGTGTTTGTGATATTCGCTGATGACTCAGTAAGAGTAGTATATACGTAGTGGATGTTGAGAAGAGCGGAAGTAAAAAACAAACAAAAAATTCAATGGCCTCGAGACCATTATGTGAATTTCGCCAAGCTGATGTTGTGAGTTTACATTGGTAAACTAGAAAAACGTTATATCACAATGCCAGATGTAATAATATGCCTACATGCTATTATTATTACTATTTTATTTTAAAAATGGTTCCTACTTGTAGTAAGCCATAGAAAATGAGCCGGGAAGTCAGTGAATATTGATTTCTTATTAGTTCAACAATAATTCTTACCGCAAGAACAAATGGAAAACTTGGTGAATCATTTGATAGTCAACACTGTGACGAATGCGATTATTGTTTGGAAGATTCGTCAACGGTTCATTTAAAGCAGAGGTTCCCAAACTTTTTTTTTCTCGTAGACCACTTTCAAAATTTTAGTAGTCACGGTGGACGCCCTGCTGGTACATTTCTACCATATTCCCAAAACTCAAATATTGAATAGCGAGGTGTGGTCTGTCACAACGTAGTAGTACCGGATCTACAACTTTTTCAAACAGAGATAAAATGGACCAGTATTAGATGTACCAGTAATGGAGATTATATACGCCACGACGGAGGGGGCGTAATGGGATATGGGACGGGGGGTATGTTCCCACCCAGTTCACCCATATCCTATTATGCCCCCTCTTGTCTAGCTGGGCGTTTTAAGATCTCGTGCATCAACGTGCGCTGTACACCGGTCGCTCTGTTATGGAGGGGGCCTAATGGGACATGAGACGGGGGGTGGGATGGGATATGAATATGGGGCACGGGATGGGTCTCTATCGAAACCAGTGGATCCCCACTTACAAATTGTGAACCCCCATTTCTTTACCGCGCCTTACAGGAATCCCGTCGGGTCTCCGTGGACCCCCAGAGGTCCACCTGGACCACTTTGGGAATCACTGATTTAAAGTATTCCACAGATGTTTACATAATTGTTATAGTTCTCTTTACACTCTCTGCTAGATTACCAAAGGGGGCCAAAGTGCTCGCCTTGTCGTTTTTCGCGTCGCTTCATCGGCGTTCTATCCCTTGTCGATTTTTGCACCCAAATCACCAGTAGAATTACAGTAGGGGCACGGGTTAGCCAGTATACAACCAATTATTATCCATGCAACACATGCGCCATACAAGAATCTGAAGCCTCCGCATTCCAAATTCCCACCGATTGATAACATATTTCTCTTGAACACAAGTTTTTAAGTTCCTAAAAATATACATATTATTTCTGAAGATAATATCTACACATTTGTAGAGCTGACACGGTAATTATTTATACTCGTATAATATCACACGTACATGTAGGTATATTTTTTTTACATTAAATCCACACAAGAGGCACTGAGAAAATTAATTTCCCCCAGTCATCTTCGGGAATGTTGTGTGGAAGAACTTTTTAAGGAAAGCAAGGAGAGGAAGTCCTGCGAAGGAAATTGGTAAGAGGATTGGGTAGTATCCAGGTCATCCGCCGCCAGATCCAGACAAACCTCACCCCATGAACGCGGTTAACCCTGCTAAGTCACCAAACGTAGCGAACCACTCTATGTGACCTACGGCAGAGGTTAACCAATAAATGGTTCCCGGGGCGGCGGTACCCATTCCCGCCTTTCAAATTGCATATATATAAAATATATGATATTAGCTCTATAAAAAAGCAGGGCAGATTCGAAAAATTATTGAAATCCGTCAATTGTTTTTTATACGTGTTGTAGGTACGACAAAAATAACAGTGAATCTTTATATGTAAGTTCGACATTTGTCAAGAGATTTTTGCTCTATTTTAAACGAGTTGCGTTTTATTAAATATTATTAAAATTTTCGCATTTATGTTTATTATGTTTTTTTTGCGCTCCCTCATCTTCTTCTTCTTTTTGAAAGCCTACTACGGAGCCTTAACTTTACAGAGTGCAATCGGTTTCTCTCGCATCGAAGTAGTCTCTTCGAATGTAACGGAGAAACGCCTCGTCGATCAGACATTATTTGTGATGAAATTACATATTATGTAGATACAAATTATGCTCAACAGGAAAATCAGGCTCATTGAAAATAAATATTTTAACTGAATTATATTTTAAAGATTTAATTACATGCCATATATACGAATAGAACATTTCAAATACATATTATATTTCTGTGAAAGAAGACAAATAAAATCAATAGGTATGTACTGTGTGACCATCGTGAGGCTCGCCATTAATATATGCACAATAAATGTAAAATGTTTGAAATATTTGTTTTTCTTTGAAAATAAATTAAATCAATATAGTTTCGTAGTCGGGATAAGGATAAGTAGGTACTCGTGTGGGTGTCAGGCTGATCAGCCAATCAGCTATCATTTAACTAACTTTAACTAATACATGCAAGCGTAGGTTCGCCTTGAAGTTTTTGTATTAGCGATGGGCATAATCGAGATACATTTCGATATATTAATGGATCTTTAGGATCATTTATTTATCGAAACGTAATGCTAAAAATTCATTTGTATTTTAAATGATTTTTAATAATAAACGAAATTATTTCGAATGTTAAAATTAAATCGTTTCGCACGAATAAAATGATAGACATTAAAAGTACATTATTTGAAAATATTATTTTTTTATGTAAGTATTTACAACTTGTTTTGTCACATTCAAGCCGTTTACTTAAGTGAATTCTATTATTGGATTAACTTTTGAAGGTTATAACCACCAATGTAATGTTAATCATTGCAGTAGAAGATAACACTAATAAATCTAAAGAAACATTTAAAAAATATATTTAATTTCTCACAAAATTGCTACCGTCTGGAGCCAGTGCGTCTATGGTACCCCCAATTGAGGTATATTGTGAGGCTGAAAGTAATGGAGAGGGAAGAAGAATGTAGAATGTAGGGAGATGGGGAAGAGAAATATAGGGAGGTTATTCAGATCTGGTCATCAAATACGGCTAACGCCATATCAAGCACGTTTCAATTCTGAATGGTGGTCTTACAGCAGGGCGATATTGAGAGTATCTTCTACTTGGAGCGTGCCTCAAAAATGCTAAATATTATTTTAAATGAATAAAATTGTTAAATAACACAAATTAATCAAATAAATTTTATTTTCGCATGTCGGCATTTGATCCCGCGTCCTCCGGATTGCTAGTCGAGAGCCTTTCCCCTCGACCACGGAGGCTGTCAGAAACACGTGAAACAGAACAAGAATCAGAAAATAAAAGGTATCGGTCGCAACCGGGAGTCGAGCGCAGATCTTTGTCTTACCCTCAATCCACTCGCAATTGAGACCTAATTTTTTACGTAATTTATGTCGATCTCGTATTTTAAATTCTATCTTCAACAAATTTTTCCATACTTATGGCTGCTGGCTTCTTGAATGATTACAAGGATCTATCTAATTTATTTTTAAGCTGCATAGTGTCTCGGATAAAAATATGTACTTTTGTTTATTTGTAAGTCGACAGTTGTTCGATTCAACTTGCGAGCGATACATCTTATTTACTGTGGTTCGTATTTTGTTTAGATTTATCAGTATTATCTCCTTCTTCAATAACGAATACTATTACTTTTAAAAAGGTTTCTTATAGATTCATTGAGTAACGCATTAAGGTAAAGCAAAAAAAAATATAACTTCTTTAATAATAATTTATGAAACCACAAGAAGTGCTAACAATTCGTACAAGTAATTCCTTGGCATTGAGGTGTTTCTCAGAAACAATGAACTAATCATTTATGTGACAATTCAGACCTTGTGGGCTGGTACGAATAATAAACATGGCTGAATTAATCACGATGTAAAAAAAAACACACGCATAATTTACATCGCTTAGAAAAATAGCAAATCTTAAGAAAGATCAAAATATAAACATGGCGAAAATAATAAGTCAAGAATTTGTAAATAGTTAATTTCTTCAACATATAAAAAAAATCACAATCTGCATAAATATTATTTGTTTATTTTCGGAATATATATGCAAGACAAGCAACGCAGCAAAGTTTAATAGATAATAATATTATAATAACGATGATCTAGTCTTCCTCAAACAGTATCTGGTAATTTTATTAATGTAAAGTCATGTATTTTTGGATATTGACAAGCGAAACTAAAAGATTAAATAGTTCTTGTAGCTTGCAGCAAATTTTTTTCTGGTAGCATATTTTCATTTTTAAATGCTGGTAGATTACAGCATTTAAAAATGAAAAACATAATCGAGCCTTTTATTATTTAAAAAAAAAAAATTAAATTTAACATCACATATTTTCATTTATTTATGTAATACGTTCATTAAATGTTTTTATATTTACATAATTTATATAATATATACAAACAGTGCAGTAAATAAGAATGACTGATGAGTAAACATATTTAAAATTATTGTTAAAAAATAAAAATGAAAACTGAATGAGTACCAAAATAATAATTATTATCGTGATTGATTTTTGGAGCATTGTGCCGTATTGCAGTACGTCATACTTCTTTAGCCAACGTTTCGGACAGCATTGCAGTGTCCATCATCAGAGCAGATGTTTAATCAGCAAATGGCAAACAAAGCACCATCCGGCAATGGTAAACACAGCATAAAACTCCAAAAATCACGATAATACTTTTGTTCGTGAAAATTTCAAATCATGATAATTATTGTTTATAAAAAACTAGCTGGTACCCGGCATGCGTTGCAATGCAAAGAAATAAATTGTTTCTCCCCACATGTCCTATTCTATGTGTCCTAGTTCCCCTCCCGCGTCCCCATCCCCCCGCGTTCCCCTTGGGCCTTCCACGCCATCCCCTCCCTTTTTATCCCTCCCTCTAACCCCACCTCTTTCATTACCCTTCTCCTCATGCCTTCCCTCTTGCCTTATAAAATATATAAAATACACCCATTTTTATTTATGCAAATTTCATAACGCCAGAGCTTACCATTATATATTGCCTATAACCTTCGCGGGCGTGCGCACAACAAATCACCAAAGTTTCAACGCAATTGGATGAATGGTTTGGCAGCGCGTAACATACGAACAAACAAACAAACAAACAAAAATTGATTTTTATATATAAGATTAAAATCAGCTGAAATTCCTAGAAAATATGCTAAATTATAGCTCTTGATCTATCGTTTATCTCATCTCTTCGCGGAATGCTCAGCGTTTTTCAGAAGCTGTTGTACCACCAAAAAAACTGGTTTATCGACTATGATTGTTATAAATAATTCGGTAGCGTCAGGCAAAACAAATTTCGCAACCCGACCTGAATGTTATAAGACTGTGAAGTGTGAATGCCGGGCCTTGATAGTGGCCGAGTGTTTATCAGAAGTGTTTCAGTAGTCGCTCAGTCAGTGTTTCGCTAGCTCTCGTCTGCAGCGGGCGGTAAAATATCCCTATCTCGTCACCATGGCGAACTTCCTCGTGTTCTTGGCGGCAGTCGTGGCTGCCTTCCTGGTATCGTCCTCCTCGGCCGACCCCACCGCGGCTAAGGTCGTCTGCTATTACGATAGCAGGAGCTATGTCAGAGAAAGTGAGTTATTATTACGTGATTTTATTCATTCTTATTTCTCCGACCATCTTCTGTTACCCTGTTATTGCGAAAGAAGCTACGTCCTTCTCAAATACACAAAGCAAAGAACAGTCTAAGGAGGCACATCTGCAGAATTTTTATCATTTTCTAGCTAGTTACCTTTTCTTTAAAAAATGCTCGTGGATAGCATGTTGCATTTTAAATTTCTACAGGTATACACATATTTATACTGTGTAAGATTAATGCTGGTCTAAACAATAAGTTGGTTCTTCAACCGGAACGATTTTATAGAAAAAAAAAAATAACAGTTTTTGTTATTCCTTTTGATTATTCTTCCACGCTTACGTAAGGTTGACTCACAAAATTCGTCATTATCCGTATGTTGTATTATGTGTATCAAGGTTGTTTTATACAAAAGTCATTAAATCGCATAAGTGCTATTCAATGAACATAAACTAACTCGTTATATTGGATTTTATTACAAAATCTGTTTGGAGGTTCAGAAAGTTGTCTTAGTATCCATACTGTTAATTATTATTGTGATATTTAATATCATACTTACGATTTACATTCAACGTACTTTTAATATATTTTTAATTTATTTCTTGCTTTTCCGATAGACATAAGAAACTTTTTGAATGATCATGAATATATCAACAAAATCTTGCGCAAAAATAAACAAACATTCAAATAATATTTTAAAGTTCAAACAAACACGATTTAGAATAAGAACGAGTTTATCTTTCAAAATTTGCACAGAAAAAACCAATTGCAAAACTTCATATGAGTACAGCAGGTAAATTATTACATATTGTCTTTTACACGACAACTTTTTTCAACATTTATTGCTTGAATGTTTCAACCGAACAAAACAAAATTCGATATATGTAGGTACTAAATTATTGTGTTTAGATACAATTGCTATAAAAATTGCACATGTTGACTCCGACTATATCGACTTAACAAAGGATATGCGATTGAGATAATAGGAACAATGAAAATTTGCATTCGAAATTCGCGACATCTTTATTATGCGTCATCATAATTTAACATCTTAAATGGGAACCCGACGCGTACATACATACACACGAAGCAAATCCATTTTATTTCAAGCCACGTTATTAGACTAATAATTTATGGTAACCCTTCAGTACAGAAATGAAATGAAAACGTTTGTATTCAAGCCACACAATGTTTATTAAAACAATACAATTTTTTAAATTGAATTTTGCGTGAGTAACTATCACGTGGTAGGGAAGCAGTCAGTGGTAGGCAAATCGGATAGAACACCAAACATCTTGTCCTCATACACACTCCTTGTTTCTTCCGCTGGAATTCGTACTTTTATCTGCTATATTTTCGTGCATATTTTTTTCTTTTTTTTAATAAAATTTTTCGCATCGTGTATTAAATCGTGCCTCGTCTTTCTGGGATTTTTCATTATATTCTCAAGACCTATCTCTTTCTACGTTGCACATGCTCGAAAGACCTAAGCGTCCCCTTCTCAATCTTATTCATTACTCTTTAAAAGAGCTTGTATTCCTTTGGGATTTCATTTGTGTTGTTATTTTGTTACAACAAAAATGCTAGTACGATTTTAAGATTTTGTAATTCTTTTCCGAATTTAAAAACGATTTACATTCTTTCACATTTTGACGCAGATACCCCATAGCGTTTTCAAAAATGTTTCTGCTAAACTAGTCCCAGAGAGAGATCATACGTCCTAAAAGCCGTTCACAAAAATCTTCCTTCTCACACGTCTTGTATGAAAACGAAAAAGACAGAAGATACTAGAATGTCGAATGTTTTTAATCATATTCTTGTAGAAATTTTGCGGACGTATGTTTTTTTCGAATTATAGAACTATTATTGTGTTGTTGTAAAAACAAACACAACGATGATAACACAACGATTACAAAAAAAATATGCTTTATTTCATTAAACAAATAACATTAATTACATACTTATACCTTAAAAATTTTACAGTAATAATAATATTAATGTTATAAATTATAAATCAACTTGAAAAAAAAAATTCTTACCTCTTTTTTTCTTTTTGTGAAAATATTTTATAGCGAATTTTTTGTTTATTATTTGTGAAATCTAAGTAATTTTTTTTCGGTAGAATTATATTTTTTCGACTGAATGAGTAAATAAATATTTTAAATAATTACAATTCTTGTGGTCATTCGCGCTTTAATTTCATTTTCACAAATTTATGAATGTATGCTTACAAATAAAATATTATACATCAATTTAGTTACTTAGTCAATTATAGAAAAATTGTCATTGTTACCTATCAATATTATTATAAGAAGCAAGTTACCACGAACGCTCTCTGATGACGTGTACGACCTCTGCCTGGTTTTACATAATAATTCCTTCTTGCTTTTTATCTATGAAGTATCGTCAAATAATTGGCATTATTAAGATTAAATGCGTACTTGAAGTGACGATAAATCAAAACTGGCATTATTTTTCGGATTTTTTTCAAAATATAATAACATTGATTCGGGTTTTGAAAAAATACATAGAAACTTTATTTTTCCAAATAAATTCATCAAAATCTTCCTCTTCATAACACCGAGTGATAAAAGAGACAGGGGAATATTTATTTCCAAGCCTTGTTTGATTCTTGAGTAAATGTAAATTCATTATTACCTCACTGAGGTCAGTTTGATTTAAATGGGTCACACAGTTATCTCGTGGCTTGGAACGTACTCTCAATATTGTTGTATTTTGTTTACTTCGACCTCTAGATAACGCTTGACCCGATACGATTATTTCAAGAATCGATTAAATTTCCAGAAATACACGTATTTTCTTTAGTTGGAAAAATACGTTACCTAACATATGTTCTAACAATTTATATATTTAATAAAATATTTCTCTTTTTTACTTATCTACGTCACAATGGATTTAGTCGTACTCTAATAAGCAATATATCAATAAAAATATAAGTCTTGAGTTATTTTAGAATATAATTGTACCGTTTAATTTTATGTGAGGTTAATTATTATGTACTTTAAATGTTATCATTTTTATCACCCAATACAAAAAGAGGGGTGTTATAATTTTGTCTGTGTGTCCGTCTGCGGCTTCGTAGCTCCTACACGAATGGACCGATTACGATGAGTTTTTTTTGTTGTTTGAAAGCTTACGTGATCGAAATGGTTCTTAGTTACACTTTATGAAAATCTGTTTAGGCGTTTCAAGGTCAATTGAAAATTTGAATAAAAAACCACAAATTTCAAATGTGAAACAAAGCTTTCAAGTAAAATCAACATAAAAAATGAAAAATATCATATAAGACAAGCAATGATTTCATTTTTATCTAAATAGAGTTCCAATTGCTCCCTTCTGGAGCCAGTGAGACTATGGTATTTTCAATTGGGGTATGTTGTGAGGCTGAAGGTATTGGGGAGGGTAAATAGATGGGTGGTATGTAGGTGGGTAACCACCTAGCTATTGCGATCTGGCCACTAAACATGCCACAATCCATATCAAGCAACATTTAATTTTTTTAATGGTGGACTTAAATAAGACAATATTGAAAGTATATTCCTCTCTGGAACTTGTCACAAAAATACTATAAAACAAACGCACGCCGGGTTTTGAATCCGCGATCCCTACCCTTCGACTACGGAGGCCGTCACTTTATTTATTTTAAAATTGTAACAAATTATATTTACCTTCGGTTGAAATTCATTGAAGGTAAACGTAGTACCTACCTTGTTAGCGTCCCTAGCCTTGTTGCCGCTCAATGTTAAGGTCGTAATGCTCTAGTGATTTGTGTACATTATGCATTCAGGTATATTTATTTTGTTATTATGATTATAAGATTATTATAACTCTTGCCAACTTGTATTCTTTACGTTTTTTGGTAAAATTTGGATATTGGTGGCCACGGCTATTACGAATAATTTTTAGAAAAAAACTTTAGATTTGCCTTAATCACTATAAAAGGAAACTTATTGCATCACGGCTGGCGGAAAATAATGCATTTTAATTTTCAATATCGTTAAATAAAATTTCACTTCGCCAATCGATCTACGACAGCCCGCCCGCTGTCATGTCAGCCTACGCCATTTTGTCATTGTTGGTATCCCTGACCTCACAACTAAATACGATTGTAGGCAACTTCGCGTGATACATGATGGGCGCGTAATTATGAAAAATGTGTATAATAATAATTGTAATAAATATTGTGTAGCGGGCTTGTGTATGTTATCTTTACTTTAAAAAACAGCCTACGTTTTTGAATGGTTTCTTTGGCTACGCAGGGTTTGTGTTGCGGGCTTGTGTATGTTATCTTTACTTTAAAAAACAGCCTACGTTTTTTAATGGTTTGTTTGGCTACGCAGGGTTTGTGTAGCGGGCTTGTGTATGTTATCTTTACTTTAAAAAACAGCCTACGTTTTTGAATGGTTTGTTTGGCTACGCAAAGTTTGTTTCAGCGGGCTTGTGTATGTTATCTTTACTTTAAAAAACAGCCTACGTTTTTAAATGGTTTATTTGGCTACGCAGGGTTTGTGTAGCGGGCTTGTGAATATTATCTTTATTTTAAAAAACATCCCAGGATTTGAATGGTTTGTCTCCATTCCAGTACCTACGCGCTTCCAGTACCTACTCGCCTTATTATTTATCCCGCGAAGTCGACTACAATCGTTTGTGTGAAGTCAAGGATACCAACAACACAACAGTTGACAGAATGGCGAGCGGCAGCGGGCGGGCTGTCGTAGATCGATTCGCGAAGTGAAATTTTATTTAATGATATTGAAAATTAAAATGCATTATTTTCCGCCAGCCGTGATGCAATAAGTTTCCTTTTATAGTGATTAAGGCAAATCTAAAGTTTTTTTCTAAAAATTATTCGTAATAGCCGTGGCCACCAATATCCAAAAATTACCCGTTTTTTGTATATGTGTATATAAAAGCCCAATGGGCATTTAAATAAATTTTATAAATAGTTAGCGTGTTCACGATAGAATTCAAATATTCTTACCTATTGAGAAATAAAGTAATTAAATATAAATATAACGTTACGCAGATAGGTATCTCCTTATTTATCTAATATGCCTACCTACTGTACCTCCTATTAAAACATACAAAGATATGCTTCCTGGTGCGCAAAAAGAGATCCGCTCACATGTTGTTTTCACGTTAGCTCCATCCATGATCTAAGAATCCAAAATTCTTTAAATAATGAGCTCTGCCGTCATAAAGGTTGAAGCACCCTTTGTATGCCAAGATCAAAACGTCATTTAAATTACGTTTTGGAGCTTGAGCGCATGTAATAAATCATGTTGTTATTAACTTTATTTTTGACAATTTAATCATTTGAACAATTCACGGACCAAAGAGAATTTGAAAATATATAAAAGCACAGTAGTTATGTAGATATAACAATTTGATCCATTTTTTTCCCCATTTAATAAATTATTCCCTCGGAGACATTCAATATCCCTGTATTTGAGGTTTAGAAAAAACTAGTCAATGTTCCTTTATTAATCTTTTCATCTGGTTTCTTTGGTGGTACCAACGCAATTTCTTTGTGGCATGATTTTTTTAGCACTCTTAGAGTTCTTGGTACGGTGTAATATTTGCCGTTCTCAGTATTTCTGGGAAACAATAATGGATGTATGCCACTTAGCACATGCATAATAAAATAATGAGCGATTCAGACGTGTGTGTACTATGGAAACAAATCTTTTCAAGCACTCGTGAAGAACATTATAATTTATAATCCTCTAAAGTTTCCATTATCATAGAGATGCCATCATCGCTCGAGCGTTGAGGTCACTAGCCTAATTTGTTTGCCTATGGTAATGTACAAATCTCTTCAATCAGCAATGTTTATTTGGCAAGCAAACATCAGCAGGCCTGTCGGTTCGACCGCATAAAACAACCATTTAATGCGAAATCAGATGATAATGTAGTCTAGATTTGTAGGTAACTACTACAAAAGTTGTACCTACTAAAAAACTTATTAAAATTAAATAAAATACTTAGTTTTAATAAGCACGTACATTTATATACATTTTCGTGTTTTATTACTTCCAAGAGGTGGCTTTCAATGCTTACAAGAAGTTTATTTGTATTGGTTACGCCTTGTGACTTTTAGCTGTAGTCGAGGATTATGCCTGCGTGACCGGAACTGCAATATTTGCCAGTATAGTAGCCATTGCGGGGTGTTTGTGTAAATGCTTTAGATGCAAGGTACCTTTGTACAAAAACATAATAGTATATGATGCGCAATCGTCTCGTTTAAGTTATGACTAACATCACCTACCACTTCATGGACTGGGACAAGGAAATTATCGTTAATGAATGACTTCGTGCGACAAAAGCACTTGCTTTGAATACTAAATAAACGTTTTATATGTCACAGTTCCAATTACCATTCATATCTTCAATTTGCCAAGTCACTTATTATTGTAATATTAACCTCCTGTCAATCTTATTTTGAGAAGTCAGTGAGCTGTGTTATAGAAAAGCATAAGTAGATCATGATTTATTCTCAAATCGGTAGTTAACATTATGACGTATTGGCCATTAAACCAATGCAAAAGTCCGATAATAATTCTTAGTAACGGAAAAAATTGCAATAAAAAAAACGTTTTAATTTTATATTGTTATTTGTTGTACCGCCTTTTAAAACTTCTAGTAAACTACATAAAATTACAGCACCTGACCTAACATCTGTTACAGTTTTGTGAACATAACGACTATTATTATTCTTGTTTTATTGCTTAAATTCACATGGGAAAACCGGCTCAGTGGAAAGTGATTGATGCGATCCTAATAAATTTATTGATTTTTGTGGTGTCGCATTGCACGGTCACTGCAGTTACCGAAATTTCGTAAGTCATGTTGAAAATTTTGAGTGCCTGCAGCAGTGCAAGAACTATTTAAAGTTTTCATTTGAGTTAATGCTCTCAATTAGCTCTTCCTTTTTCTGTCCTATTATTCTTTTTCTTTGTGAGCCTTAAACTTTCTTATATGTCTAGTTTTGTACATAATCATGTCCCTAAATTTTCCAGTTTTGGGACTTTCCAAATCGTCAAGTCATGCGTTATAATTTAATCAAACTATTGTTTTAGCCCAAGCAAAGATGCTGCCATCTGACCTGGATCCCGCCCTAACTTTCTGCTCCCACTTGGTGTACGGCTACGCCGGTATCGCGGCTGACAGCCACAAGCTGGTTTCGCTCAACGAGAACCTGGATCTGGACAAGGGCCACGCCAACTACAGAATCATCACCCAGCTGAAGAGAAAGTTCCCAGCCCTAAAGGTTCTGCTGTCCGTGGGCGGAGACGCCGATACAACTGAAAAGGAGAAGTACATGACTTTGGTAAGACATTACTTTGAAACAATCGTTGTCCATTACTTCAAATTTGGTTAGGTTTCATGCGCGATCTACTAACTACTACATCGGTAACTACTACAGACACTTGCAAGCACTTACGTTCACATTAGGCGAGTATTTTAGTCAAGTAGCGAGTATACTAGTTACTAAACGTGTCCGAACACCACAATTTTAGTAGAGTGGGTTAGTCAGCTCTTTAGTCGATTCAATCCATTTCGGTCTATTTTTTCTAGCGAGTGCTAGTGCACCCCTTCCATGCGTCCCTGCGCACTAAGAAGATGATACTCTAAAATTATTTATTTATGCTGCTATTAATCTCTTTTCATGTCCACAGTTTATTTATTTTCATCTTACTAATTTATTCTTCAACCTCTAAAATTTCACCACTTCTAAGCATTACAATATGCTTAATTGGCGTATCAGGCCGTCATCTTGCAAGGGGCGGCGGGCAATAATGTACTCTACTTAGTAATACGAACGATTTTCGGCGAGTCAAGTAGCAAGTATAACTAGCTAATGACTTACTACTTGACCAATGCGAACAATCCTTTATGTTGTTTCTTGGTTTATGCAATATATATTTTTATTTTTCGAAGAAAACACTATGCAAGTGTGTGCACCGTTGTGTAAGTTTTCTTCATTTATTTTGATTTTTGGTGATAAGACAACTCAGTTATTAAAAATAGAAGGTTCATGGCAATAAGTACATTCACGACACAATTGAAAATATTAGAACCAGGATTTCAATCGTTCGAACTTCAAGACCTAGAACGAACTCAAGTTCTGTTTTATTTTCTAATTAAAAAGACCGTCAATAAAATGCGAACGGTTTTTAGTAACGGCATTGAATTTCCATGGCCTAGTTTCGTAGTCAATAAACATTCTTTGTACGGTTTCTCGATTGATCTCGTGTCTATTTTTCTTATTATTTGTACAATATCAATTTACTCTTTTTATCGTAAAATGTTTTGAAATCACACTTGTTTAATCAAATATATTATTTCAGGTAGAGTCTCCTGAAGCCAGAACCTCCTTCATCAACTCTGCAGTGGTGATCCTGAAGAACTACGGTTTTGATGGTCTCGATCTGGCCTGGGAATGGCCCAAGAACAAGCCAAAGAAGATCCGCGGAGCTCTAGGTAAGATAGGTAACATTGTCGGTCGAGTTTTTATCTAAAATGGTGATGGGTAATTAAAAAAAAATACAATAACAAAATTCGTCATCAATTTTAGACTGAAAAAGCGATTGACGCTGGTCTATACTGCCAATTTTATGTTTAAACAATCTCATGGACTTCTAGGACGATGATATTACATCTCTGTGGCTGATGAGTCATTTACCTGACCGCGGTGTGCAGTTTTAATTAGCATTGTTTCTCTTTTATCTTTAGCTTTGTTTATAGTCGACAAAGAATGCGGCTAAATGCATGGTAGGTAAGTATCACGATTTTTTACAGTATATTTTTCTCAACGATTTCGCAAAATATTGTGAAGTGAATCAAAAAATGATTTGTATTTTGTCTGAAGAATCTCATAATAAATAAATGCAGGTCTTTTACTTTTTGGTGTAGTACTTGGTAATATGCTTAGTAGTTTTACAACTTCCTTTAATTTAGTTGTGACACGGTCAATAAATCATGAATTTAAAGATTTTTTTTCTTGTAGGTTCATTCTGGCATGGGTTCAAGAAAGTGTTCTCCGGAGACAGCGTTGTGGATGAGAAAGCCGAAGAACACAAAGCTGGATTTGCCAAGCTTGTCCAAGAGACAAAGAATGCCCTTCGCCCCGACAATTTCCTGCTCACTGCTTCAGTCCTTCCCAATGTTAACAGCTCGCGTAAGTTATCATTTTGAAACTTATTTTAATTATTTTTAAATATGATTACCATTTTGAAGAAAGAAACATCGAATAAAACTTAAGCATCGGATTAGAGCGCCAATTTTAGTCTTTATTTATTTTTTGATTTTTCTTAAAATAACATAACGTATGGCATAATTGATATCGTCTTGCAAATTTAAACCACGGTAAATAAATAATATCTCCAATAAAAACCTTCATGCTCTGTGATCAATGTTTTGCTATTTACTTATGGTTGTAAGAAGATAATGCAAATACTTAACATTCATATCAATTATTTCTAACCCTTTATGTTTATTCTTCCTGACTTGATCGTAGCATAATTACCAATAAATAAAAATAATCCGTCTTTCTCCATAGTGTTCTTCGATACCCACGCCATCATGAACTCCTTGGACTTCGTGATCTTGGATGGGTTCGACTACCAGACCCCAGAGCGTAATCCCAAAGAAGCCGATTACACAGCTCCCCTGTACGACCTCCTCGAAAGAAACTCCCAGCACAATGTCAACTCCTTGGTCCAGTGGTGGTTGAAGAATGGACTGCCCGGACACAAGATTGTCTTGGGAATGCCCACATATGCCAGGACATGGAAGATGACCTCTGACAGCGCAATTTCCGGCGTTCCTCCACTAACAGTTGATGGACCAGCACCTGAAGGTATAACTATAATTATTCGAATCACCCTGTCTAGTCATGAAAATTTTATGAGTGTCTTGAAGTTCCAGATTTCCGACTCAAGATAAAACATCTTTGGTTTTTTTTTTTAATTTAAAGTTGTTTGGTATTTCAACAAAAATATCGTTGTTTTCATTAGGTCCTTACACCAAAGAAGCTGGCTTATTGAGCTACGCCGAAGTATGCACCAAGCTGAGCAACCCCAATAACCAGAAGGGAATCCACACCCATCTGAGGAAGGTTACTGACCCCAGCAAGAGATACGGTAATTTTTTTTCTTCGTAATTTCTGATCCTCAGTCAATACATTTAACCACTTGATGTTAAAAATAATGCACCAGTTGTGTATCCAGTAGTTCAGTTGCAATGAAATATGGGTTTTGGGTACAGCTCAGAGCGTTTCGCATTTATTGAAAAACATGGCTGAGTTTCAAACGATTCGTGTGTATGCTTATTTCAGAAGACACGTATTTTCAACACGACGATGAATTAAGCAAAAAATTCGGTACGCATACCATCTGCTTGCTTTGCACCTCAGCACTGAAATATTAAAATATGGCTTTGCTGTACTTTCTGTTGAATTTTTTTACATCTCTATATAATTAATAACCTTTACGTTTGTACAATATGTAATGTGTATTAAAACGGTGTGTTTCTGTAAAAATGTAACGTCTGAGAAAGGTATTGTAAATCTTTTAAAAATTACTAACGAATGTAGATATTATTTACTAAATTTAGTACTTTGTTGCATTGGTGTGGATATGTTGTCATTATGTCTGACTGATTGCTGATGTTCAATGAGTTTAACTTGACTTACTTGCTTTGAAAAATGATTATCACACTCTCATTCTTTTTGACCCACTTTAAATCTGGTTTTTAATTACATTCTGGACATATTGAGATAATATGTTACCAACACTTACTTTTAAAGTAAGTAAATTCATATTACTGAAATTTTACTACTTATTGACTTGACTACATATTGCCGCAGTTGAAATATGTGCATCACGAAAATGAAGCACTTCACTTAGCACTTTGATTATCATCAATTATATCATTAACAAATTTGACAAATATTAATGCACTGCCTGTGCTCGTGAATCTATTTTCCAATACGCACGAGAATAAAATTTCCATTTTATTTTCTATTATTTTTAAATGATGGGTAGGTAAATCATGAATATTTGTTTGGCTTGCAGGAACTTACGCCTTCCGCGTGCCCGATGATAACGAGGAGGGAGGCATGTGGGTTTCGTACGAAGACCCCGATACCGCAGGAAACAAGGCCGGATATATAAGGTATTTTGTACCCCAAATTTAAACTTTTACGGATTAAAGTTTTGGATCCTTTAGGGTTCGCGAGCGTTCTGGAATATGTTGGCCGTAGTCATTATTGAAATCGATAAATCAGAAACTAATTATTTAGTGTCATAAGTTGAACAGAAGCTTTATCCTGTTTTAATGGTATGGATTAATTCTGGGCTTATCAAATTTTCCCAATATAACACTTCGATTACACCTCATTTTATCTTCGTTCTTACCTTTCTCTTTCCCAATCCTTTCTTGCTTAAAAGTAGTGTAAATTTTATAAAAAACAACTGGTTTTGTAAGTTTCATTTCTAATATAAATTCTTTTAAAAATTTAGGCTAAACAAATAGCAGAAAAAATTCTCGGTTCATCATTTCATAGCTAAGATTGATTTTTAAAAGTACTTAGTACTAAGCTAAATTCAGCAATATGAATCATAAACAAATATTGAAACAGTCAAAACTTGATTTTTTAATGGTGGAATTATGTTTTGATTAGTATCTACATTATAATGGTTAAATTGTTTTAAGCAGAAGGTCCTAATTTAAATAAAATGTATCATTCTATAAAATTAATTGACACTCTCGGGGAAACTAAACGAGGGGACTCGAGCGCGATAGTGTAGTAGACGCATTCACCTCGCCTCGCGTCCAAAAGAAGCAAAATTATTTATTTTATTGAATTGATTAATGTATTTTATTTTATTTTCAGGGCCAAGGCTCTCGGCGGTATCGCCATCCACGATCTGTCCCTCGATGACTTCCGTGGCCTCTGCTCCGGGGACAAGTTCCCTCTGTTGCGCGCCGCCAAGTACAGATTGTAAATAATAATAAGATATTAAATAATAAATTATACGCCTGAGTTCAATCAGCCACATATTAAAATATCAAATAAGCCAAATATAACTTGTGTTT
This sequence comes from Glyphotaelius pellucidus, assembly GCA_936435175.1. NCBI lineage: Eukaryota > Metazoa > Arthropoda > Insecta > Trichoptera > Limnephilidae > Glyphotaelius > Glyphotaelius pellucidus. Next base: position 33,109,375 of record OW386537.1, on the reverse strand, counting down.
TCCTAACTAGCTTTGTATTTATAAGACGCACATTCCACATTGCATAATGTACTTTTACACGAAAACTGAAAAATAAAGAGTTTTAACGAAAAATATTTTATTGATTTTTTTAAACACTGAACAAAAGTATTAGATGTTACTTATAATCTTAAGCTCTATATAAAATAAAATTTTGAGGACTCCGTGGATTTATTGTAGGTACCTACATTTATAAAAAAAAATTATCGTAAAAATATTTGAAGAATTCACTTTTCATTTAGAAAGTGACTACCTGGCATATATTTCATATAAGGAATAACAATACTTCACATATTATAAAATTTTCAATAGTTTTTGATTTAAATAATAAACAACCTTGTTCTCATATTTAAACCTCTAAAATCACTCCTCAGTACAGGTATTCTAAATTACATAAATGAAACGCAACGCAACATAATGTTTTGTTTAAAACTGATTTGAAAATCTGTAAGTTTAAAAATGTATAAAGCTATATAAAACTTTAAGTATTTCATATCACTAAAAAATTATACCTATTGTCTCAGTAATGTTTTTTTAAACTCTTACAAGCCCTATGAAAACGTGTAGCTTTTCAGAAATCCAATTTCACGAAGGTAATAAGAATATGTTACATTTTATACAATATCTTTGTTGTCTTAACGATTGGTTTAAAATACTTCCGAAATGGTATGAGCCACCAAGAATTGGCAAAGGTAGAGACATATTTTAGGGGAGCCCTATGATTATGATATGATTAAATGCTGAACGCCAGATTACGAAGAGAAAGAAGAAGTAAGCAGGTAGATATATGGCTCTTATATTGAGCAGCTTTCCCGCAGCTGTGACATAACATTCATATACTGATTAATCGAAAAATTGTGCTTACTAGCAGCATAATTGTGCCAAAAATAAATAAATTTTCCTGGGGTTTGATATAACCTACCTACTAACGTATTAAATTAAGTTTTCCGTGACAAAAGTACATCAAATGCATTTTTCTGGAAGTTTCTTAAAAACTAACTGCACATGCATGCCACTGACATTAATGCATACCTACCTACATACTACAAATTATTAAGACCAATTTAACAATTGTTTATCATCAAAGAAAGCAATTTTGTTCATTTCTTAAATGTGATACGGCGCAGCAACCCTCTAACACGGAGGTCTTCAAAACTTATTCACATTTAATTTTATAAGCTGCCCTCCCATACGGAACTCCAAATGAAGTCATGGGTCAGCCTCGTTGAAGGAAACCTGTGATATCAAAATACCAAACTAAACAAGGAGCGCTTGTCCTCAAATAACAGCCTCAATAAAGGATACTCTCTTCTGTATCGGATTTCCTTGCTTCACATATTATACGTGTACCTCTCCATCCATTTTATACGTCTTTATCGAGAAAGAGGGAGAAGTGGCAACGGAGCTGCCAGTGGTAAGGCGAGGTTGCTGCCGCTTGCTGCCCTGGTGGGCGTCCTGATGTGGAGCGATAATCCTTCGTGACCACCGCCAAGTGTCAAATACTTAAATGGCTGATTTATACGGCCAGATAAATCGCGTGTGAATGATTAACTCGACCGATAAGGCCAATTAAGTGTAGTAATAAAGAAACCAGAACTGTTATTGCTGGATATTAAATAAAAATGATAACGATCCCCATATTTCACGAGCAATTTTATTTACTTGTTTCAGCAAAAATTGTTTTTTCGAAGGCAATTCATTTAACTAAAAAAACGTTTTCAGAAAATGACTCTCGTTATTGGATTTGTCGGATGGAAAGTTAATTTTAAACATGGTCTTTCAGTTTTTTTTCACATTAACTCCACACACTTTTCGTTTAGAAAGTGGCATATATGGAATAACAATACTACACATTTTATAAAATTTTCAATAGTTTTTGATTTCATTAATTATATAAGAACATTCTCATAATTAAACCTCTAAAATCGCTTCCCAGTACAGGTATTCTAAATTACATAACTGAAAAAAATACGTTTTATAAAAACTGATTAAAAATCTGTATGTTTAAATAAGTATAATATCTGTCGAAGCTGCCACAAAACTTCATACATTTAACATCGCTACACAGAAAGCTCTGAGGACAATAATTTCGCTCATGGCCTATGTCATCTTTGGGGACTCTGTGGAGGGTATTTTAAGGAAAGAAGTTCTCGGAATTAAAAGGGTATGAGGGGAGAGTAATAAACTAGGGGTTAGTGTATCCAGGATGGGTCGATGGAGTCCTACTAGAGAGATCGAAAGGTCTCCTTCAACCAGTCGCTCCCGATTCGGCTCGCCACGCAGTAGGTAGACCTAGACAACAAATCTCGCCTCATGAACTCGGGCACCCCTGCTAAGTCACCAAACTTAGCAAACTACTTAGGTGACATATGGCAGAAGTTTTATTATTAAGTAAATGGTTCCCATACCCATATTCGCCTCCCAAATTGAGAGTCCTGATTCAAACAAACTTAAAGAATATGCAGGTACCTAGTCTACTAATTTACCACACCGACTGGAGGCAGATTCATCAAAGCTAAAAATCTGTGTACGGAAGCAGCAAAAACTCTTGAACGGAGTTAAAAAAAAAATCTTTTTTCTTCCACCTTGTGTCATTCTGAAGAAAGAATGGTTGTGTTCGAAAATAATTAGCTTTTCTAAATAAATTATTGTACATAATAGGAAAACTAAACTATCCTTGAAATTAATGATATCAACTTTTTATTTTCAAATGCTGTTGTTCACATTAATTTTGAAGTAGCTCTTTAAAAATTCAATGGTTTTTTAGTTATAAGGATTAACTTATAGAAGTTAAGACATTGTAGCAATATTTTATCATTGGAAATAATAATAACAACCCTCAATGACAATACGAAGACCTTGAAAATAAAAAAAGGTAAAGGTCGGCGTTTTATCATTGAATAGTTATTATGCACATATGATGATGCCCACTTGTGTGGCTGTTCCAATTCGGGTTAACATCCTAAATAAATTTACCCATCGTTGTTGAACAAACGTCGATCAGCAAATTAAAGTAATGATTGTGGTTTCTTTTATATTGGTAAAACTGCGAGAAACTTTAAAATAAGGATTAACGAACATATGAAATCTTTAAACAATAACAGTTTTTCGGAGTTCGCCAATCATTTGTTGGAGACTAGTCACACTTTTGACTTCAGTAGTGGAATTGAATTGCTACATTCTAATTTTAATGACATTCAGTTGGATAAATTAGAATTATTAGAGATAAGAAAGAGCGTTGAATATTATCAATTAACCAAAATTGTTTTTAAATGACCCCATATTAAACCTGTTCCCTTTGTAAATTGTTCCCTATTGCTCCTCTTCCCTCTACCCATTCTCACATTTCCATTGACTATGTCTATTATTTATAATTATACTGTCTATGTCTATGACTATTGTCTCTATCTATTATTTATAATTAGTTAGTAAACCTTGAAGAAGTGAGCATAAGTCACGAAACTTGTTGGTTTTGTAAATCAAAGTGGTAAAAACTAAGTCTTTTATTAATTTTGAATTAAAGTATCCTTTTTTAAGAAATAGTATTGCTAGATTATCGTCATGCGTTACAAAATGCAAATTCTTACAATTACGAACATTCACTGGATTAGACCCTGGCCTATACATTGTAGATTCTTGTTCACACTTCGCTAGGTAATGCGTGTTGAATATTATGATAATTACCACCTCCCATAAGCGCTCTGAGCTATTGTACAAACTATTGTATAAACAAACAAACTTTCTATAAATAATCTCAAAAACGCAAAATTTTATTTATGATGCTCGGATATTTGATTAAAATACTTCATAACTACTTTCAATGATAATATTTTAAGCGTTCTGTTGTACAGGTTATACGTTATTATACGATAAAAAGGTCTCTATTACCATTAAAATAATTTACGAGTCCTCATAAGTTTACCACTCACAGCAGCTTAATACGTAATAATGTCATCTCGGGGCCCACACGTAAACATTGTTGGCGATAATCGGAGGAAACATTACGAGAAGAAAGGGAATAATGGTAACCTCTTAGGCCCACGCCAGACAGCCTCCTCTGCTCTCCGCTCTCCGCTCTTCTGGCAGATCTCGTTTATATGGGGCCTTTACGAAACAGTACGAATAAAATAAATGCACATCTGCGCCCATCCGTTCTTATGAAAGAGATGTGCATTTAAGGCTAGAGCCAAAGATTTCTTCATTATTTCATTGCTGAAAAACATTATTTTGTAGCACTGAGTTGACACATTGTATTTGACTTTCTTTTCTGGAAATACATTGGGCTTGAATTAGTAATAATAACATTTACTTGAACCTTTATTACATGGCTTTGCATTACTGTGCTCAGTGAACTAGAAAAGAGCTTTTACAAAATTCCCCGATAATTCAAAAATACGTCAAAATTACAATAGTTATAAATTATTGAATTATCCAGAATTATTGGATCATTATATAAAGACCACTATTTATGTATTTTATTCAGGTAGCTGCAAGGCACAACAGTAGTAATTTTGTAAACTAATTATTTCATAGATATGCAGAATGAAGGGTTAAGAAAATTAATCCTAAAGTTAAGCCATGGGTTTTTTTGGTGCCTAGTTATTGTTCCAATGGTTTTAAAAGCTGCGAATTGCAGGTGTATTCTTACATTGTATTAACCTTCCAGAAAAATTGTAATATTTTTTAATTCATATTATGTTTACTGATTACTTATTACATTTGCTTATTTCTTGTTAGTATTATTATTTGATGTTTTGCCATTTTTTCATACCTACTTTAGTAGTTGAAGTCCCGGGCGTTGCCCGAGTTTTAAACAGAGTCTAAATTAGATGTAGACAGCAATTATTTTATTATTTTGAACGTCAAGTATGCAAAAGTTCATTAACAAGTATCAAAATTATGGTTTAATCCGCCGCATCCCGAATTTCTACCGATTTATGACATACCTCCCTTAAAAATTTGGAGTTTTTAAGCACTTAAAAAAATATGTTATTTTTTAAGAAAAAATCTAGACATTGTCCACGCCGAAACTCAAATTACATGAAATTCTCTCGAAAGAAAAAAATCGCAAAGTTTGCTCTGAAAATTATTATAAACACGTTTTGTTCACTTATTTTAGAAGATATATCTAAGAAAAAATTCACAGTGTTCTTTTAAATGCTATTTTACATTCTTGTTCTTTTTTTAACGAGTCTTTTTTTATTAAACATTTTCACATAACAATTTTTACTCAATTTTATCGTTTTTAACATTAGCGCGCTCTCTCTAACATTCGTATTTACATATCTCTCCATCTTCTTCTTTTCGACGGGTATACGGGCGCCTTAAGGGATGGGAAAAGAGGTTTTTGTATGGTTTTCAGAAAAATCGTCTAATTAGTGACACGTTACCTGTTTTGAAGGTCAAGTGTGAATCAATTTTCAATAAAACTTCATCAATTTCGTAATAAAACTGTTAAAAAAAACTTAGTGACGTCGCCGAAGACACTCTTATTTATACGTTATATAGATAAATAATGAATGTAAATGCATATATTTTACAATTATTAATCCTTACTCTTTTCTATTTATTCATAAGATACAATTAGTATATTTTATTTTTATTCTCGTGCTCTCTGCCAACCATGACACTAATACAGGAAACATAGTTCATCTTACAATCAATTTTGAACTATAAATCCTTCTCTCTGGTTATTAAAATTATGTTTTACGTTACCTGAATTTTTTTTATTATTATACGACACTGTGAAGATTCAGTAACGTTGCGTTATAAATTTATTATTTGCGATTAATAAAGACACGCCGACTACTTTATCGATCCCACTGTGATTTGGATTGGAATGGCAAAAATAAATAATATAACACCCAAGAAGTTAAGACGCAGCGGTGGTCACGCTTATTACGAATTCATATTTGGTCTTACTGCCTAATAAGATAAATATGCAACATGGGAGGCGAAATTCGAAACCGATTCACGCGAAACTATTGAAATGAAGTCAAATAACAACGGCATATTGTGCAATGTGATACAAAGTTGCAAAGTTCCTTGGAAATGTATGAAATTTTATGTGAATCTTGGGTTTTCTTATTTATAAATTTAATATTATTTGAAGATGTTGTCGTTTCTCTAGTAGGTATCTACGCGTACGTTCGACACTCCTTCAGTTTAACATAATGTTGATTTTAGTTGCCCGTTTATATTATCAGCTTACCTGTCTATTTTATGTGTTTTAGTTCTACCACCTGCGTCGCCCGAGGTTTATAATATTTTCGAAATTTATTTTTTACTGAAAGATATTAATAGTTTGGCATATTGTCTTGTTTTTGGACAATTAACGTTGTAGATCACGTTATAATTGCATTTGCGAGCTAAAATTAATTAGGTAAACTTGGAGAAACTGTACAAATTTCATGACGCCAAATCAAAACATTCGAGAGCTTTTACTTTATGAGTAAACAGATTTTTTAGCTAGTTACAAAAGTTGATGGTGTAAATTTTATAGCAGAAGAATAAAAGAAAAACATTTGAGGCTAAACAGCAAAAAGGTGAATCGGTAAGAACATGTATGAATATTATTGTGACGAGTCAGCAATTAACTAGACCCACATTGTGTATATATGAAATTTTTCGCGATGAAATGTTAAATAATTTTTTTTTCATTATCTCCCCATACGAGACTCTATGGAAAAATAACCCCCAGGACCTACATTATCTTTAGGCATCTTATGTGGAGAGTCTTTTTATGGAAGGGAAAGAGAATAAGTTCTGGGAAGGAATAAGTTGTGAGGGGTGGGTAGGAATCTGGGGTTCAATGGGTCCAGGAATGACGGACGTATGAATCCGTCTCTCCCATTGCAGTGCAAGGTGATGGGTCGAAAGAGTCCGGGCTGGAGAGGTCAAAAGGTCTCTCTCAACCAGTCTTTCCTGATCTGGCCTGCCACGTAGTAGTTCACATCTGTCCACAAGACCTAGACAAATCTCACCCCATGAACCCGGACACCCCTGCTAAGTCAACATACGTAGCGAGCCACCTATGGCAGAGGTGCTGGTTATCCAATAAATGGTTCCTGAGGCGGCGGTACCCGTACCCGTTTCCCAAGTTGTAACTGCTTATATTCAGTAATAGTTATATTGTATTGTCACACAACTCTGCCATAGGTCACCCCAAGTTTTTCGCTACGTTTGGTGACATGAGGTGAGGTTTGTCCAGATCTTGAAGGTGGTGGGTCGGATCGAGAGAGACTGATTGAGGGAGGCTTTTGACCTTTCCAGCCGAACTCTCTCGATCCATCGCCTTGCAACGCAGTTGGAGAAATGGATTCATATGTCCATCACTCCTGGACACACTGACCCCCAGATTCACCCCTCATACTTTTTTCCTTCCCAGGATTTTCTATCCTTCCCTTCCTTAAAAATAGCCTCCAAACCCTGAGGAAAATGGTTTTCCTCAGGGCCTCCTGTTTTGAGCTAATGTTAAAAAAAAATTTCAACATGATTAATAACAATTCAGCTTCTTCTTTAGCAAGTATAATGAAATTAAACACTTAAGTGTCCACAGCAAACACGTTAAGATTGTCGCGTGATGTTCGACTTCGTTAAACATAAGTAGTAGATGACTTTATATGATTTGAATGTGAACATTACATATGGATGTATGCTGTATAAGCCGAAGTTGTAATGACCCGCAGATGAGAGAGATTGCCCCGCCCTCGCTCGCACCTGAATTTTGACAAATTATCCTAAAGGTATTTAATTTACATCCAAGAGCAGTGCGAGCACATGTTCCTCTCCTGAGTTGACATGGCAACATGATAATGAATACACAAAATTAAATTAAACCCTTCGTGTTAATGGAAATTCATTTGAACTGAGGGTGGACCACTGCGGCGATGATCGCATAGGAACCAGTGCTTGATTATATTTTGAAATTTTAGTAAAATTACTTTCTCTGCGTGAATAAACAAATTATTAATAGTTATGTGTTATAAAAATTTGGAAGATGTGTGTGGGTACCACCACCCCGCGAATCGTTTATTGGAAAACCAACTCCCCTTCCAACACCAAGTGGTTCGCTAAGTTAGGGGCCATCCATAAATTACGTCACACTTTAAGGGGGGGGGGGGGGGAGTAGAGAAGTATGACATTGTGCGACAAGGGGTATGATGGGGTCATCAGCTCTGTGACGTCACATGTAAAAAATTTAATTTTGATTATTTTTAGAAGTAGAATTGCAAAATATGTGACGTCACGCTAGGGAGGAGAGGGTCTCACAAATGTGACGATGTGTGACAGAGACGGGGGAAGGGGGTCGAAAAATCATGAAATTCGTGTGACGTAATTAATGGATGGCCCCCTAGGTAGCTTAGTAGGGGTGATGGGTTCACGGGGTGAGGTTTGTTCAGGTTTTGGCGGCCATTGCGTTTAGCAACCTACTGCGTGGCGGGACGGATCGGGACCTAACCTAACCTATATCTCTCCAGCCGGACTCTCTCTACCCATCGCCTAGGACCGTAAAAGATGGATTCGTACGTCCGTCACTCTAACGCACATCAATCCCAGATTGCCACCTACCCCGCATATATTTTTCCTTCCCAGAACTTCCTCTCCTTCCTTACTATAAAAATACCCTTCACTGCATCCCCAAAGATCACATAGGCTCTGAGGGATTTTTTTCCTCAAGGCTTCGTGGAGCTAATAAAAAAAATAATAATCTAGCGCTCCTGGAGGGCAGAATCCTTTCTAACTTTGGCAACGCCCTGTTAGATTACTGTTTAACATATTTTCAAAGGAATAGTAATTTTCAATATTTTTTAACATTCTTCCATTTAACAACATTAACACCTGTGTTCGATGCTTGAAAATTTCTTCTTCTTACTCCCACCAATATCATTCCAATCAATCCATTCCATTCAATTGTGATAACAATGACAAGCTTTTTAATAGCTGTTAACAAAGTTTCAACGTCAAACTTCTTGCTAACACGATTTAGGCAGACATGCTACAAGCGTTATTATTTTAATAGCTCACACTCAATCTAGATTTCATGATTGCAACGAACAAATTAATATGCATAATCTGATCGTTGCATTTTAAAAATGGTTGGTAAATTTCGTTGAAACAAAAATAACCAAACGCGAACTTTACACAATAAAGTTAGATTGCTACGATTTTTCATTTTATTGAAATAACTTTTTAGTGGATTTTAAAAGCTATACGCATCAATGTAATATAAATTATTAAAGAAGAAGAAAAAAATATTAAATCTAAACGAAACGAGAAATATAAAATGAAGTGGAAAGTTAATAATTGGCATAATTAACTATCTTTTAATTGAATTATTATGAAATCCCAGATTTGCAGTCAACTTTCCCTACAACAACAAAAAAAAATTTAAAAAAAAAAATAATAAAATAGGTTGTCTCAACTGGGAATTGAACCCAGGCTGTTTTGACGAGTCTTACTGAGCCATTTTTTCTCGTATTTCAAATTCAGAATTTACATTTCCCCAAATTTTTTCCCCAAATTTTTGGCAGATCTTTTAAACGATTACAAAGATCTAAATAATTAATTTGTAATCTAGATAGTGTATCGGATAAACATGTCAGATTTATGTTATTATGGTGAGACAGAGATCCCGGGTTTGATTCCCAGATGCGGCCGTTACCTTATTATTTATTCTTGCCTTGTTCGGTTTCACATATCGTTTAGATTCATGAGTACTACTTTTTCAACAATCACAAATTCACTTTATGGCGTAATTTTAATTTTACTAAAAACAAATCACTTTGTACACAACACTTATTATTTATTCAAATTTAACAATGTTGTTTTGATACCAATGGTTTCCTCGTCAGGATAAAATTAATAATTTGTTCCCGGATTTTTCATTTTATCTGACGAAAAAATCATTCGGGGTATACAGAGTGATCTTTTTTTTAAATATATAAATACCGCACAAGAGTCCCACTGCTCACGTCTGGAACCAGTGAGATTATGGCATCCCTAATTGGGGTATATTGTGAGGCTGAAGGTAGTGGGGAAGGGAAGGAAATGCGGAAGGTGAAGGTGGGAAGTATCTGGCTATTCAGATCTGGTCACCAAACACGGCTAAAGCCATTTCAAGTAACGTTTCAATTCTGAATGATGGAACGTGCCGCAAATATACTACATATTATTTTAAATGAATAAATTGTGAAATTAATTCATATTAATCAAATAAAATTTATTTGCCACGCCGGGATTCGATCCCGCGACCTTCGGAATGCGAGTCAAGAGCTGGACTACGCCGGCCGTCATGATTTATGTGTTTTATTTAATTTTAATATTGGTAAATTTAAATAAAAAAAAACAGATCATGATCATGACGGCCGAAAATTAATTTTAGTATTGTCTTCTTCTTTAATGATTAATTGCTACTTTTGACGATTTTTTACTCAAATTTTCAATCTTTATGAGTAAATGAAGATTGAAATGTTTAAATAATGTTTGGTTATCTCGCAAAACACATATTTTTCCTGGGAATACTGTGATGGGATTACTGTGATGAGATACTAATACTATTTTCCAGTGATACTAATGCTACATATGACTGTATAACAAATCATTGTATTGTGTTATCGACACTCTTCTGATAGAAATATCGAATTATTTTAATTGCATTATTTATCCCACTAGTCAATGGCATTGTTGTACACTGTGTGCAAATTCAATTAGTTTTAGTTTTAAAATAAAGAGATAATGAAATTGGAAACAATAATATAATATTTCAATTGTGCAAATAAACATCACGGCTCCAGTCAGTGCACAGTGCATTTATCGCTGCGTAATAGCGTGAATGATTTACGGATGTGATATATTATTTGGACTCAAAGCAACTGTCTTAATCTCGGTATTAAATCTTTAGGCACTTAATCACCGTGTACGGAAACGAAGTTAGCGGGTAATCATAGCGCGATGTCTCTCAGAAGTGCGCTCGGCGTAATTCATTTAGCAGGCGACAATATCGCCCATAAATATTCACGTTGCGAAAATAATTGCCGGTAAAATTATGCCGACCTACGCAGGCGGAGATCTATGGGTGAACCTTAATCTTAATGTGTGGCGGAGTTCAGTCGCCTTCACGCATTGTGGACTGTCGCCAAACCGAGCCAATGTCGCCAGTTGCCAGTCGCCAATTCGGTACCAGCCCGATATGGAATGTCATACTTTCCCCCTCAAAATTTGCAACCGCTGTCAGAGCTTTTTCCTCATTGCCACATTGAAACTTTACTATGCGTTTTTATAACGAATTTATGCTGTGAATTGTTTCTGACTGAGCGTAGCGATGTCCTGTTTTAACTCGACCATTTGGAATATCATCTGTTTGTACATTTGTTTGTTACGTTCTGGTTCTAGATGGTGGTTTTGTGGTTCCTACCATTTTATCTCGTCAGAGTTCGAGTGATCGTGATTATTACTAAGAGCCATCAAATCAGAATAATCAATATACCTATCGGCCCGAATAAAGTTTGAAAAGTTCTTGGACAATTTTTTTTATTTTTATATGAATACCGCACAAGAATCCCAAGTGCTCCCGTCTGGAGCCAGCTAGATACTTTGGCATCCCCAATTGGGGTATGTTGTGAGGCTGAAGTGGTGGGGAGGGGAAGGAGATGGGGAAGAGGAAGATGGAAAGTACCTGGCTTTTCAGATCTGGTCACCAATCACGGCTAAAGCCATTTCAAGCAACGTTTCAATTCTGAATGGTGGTCTTACACCAAGGCGATACTAAGAGTATCTTCCACTGTGGAACGTGCCGCAAATATACTATATATTATTTTTAATGAATTAATTGGAAAATAACACAAATTAATCAAATAAAATTTATTCGCCACGCCGGGATTAGATCCCGCGACCTTCGACTTCTCAAGAGCCGTACCGCTGGACGGTACGGTATTTTGGTACCGCCGGCCCTCATGTATAATTACTTATATGAAATATAATAAATGTTACGTATATTTAGGGTTTATAAGTAAATATGTAAGTATTTAAGTACCTACATAGAAATTTTATGATTTCAGATGAAATTAGGTATTATTTTATTAAATAAGAGAAAAATAGAAGTATAAATTTTAGGATGCGAGATCTACTGCTCACAGGACTATTGGTATATTTTATATAAATAAGAATAAATAAACCTTATTTACAATCAACCTTCAAGTAAGGTTTAGCATATTGAGTTACTTGAAGAGGCTGTTTATTACAATTGACCATTTCGTGTCTCTCAAACTCAACGAATATTACACAACCCAGACTGGTAGTAACTAATAACCCAGGGAAATCCAGATAAGAATATCATTTCCAGAGTTATTTTCACCTAGTGTTAGGTAACGGTGTTGTTTTTTCCACGAGGTCGAGATTATTCTTAAACAAAAATAGTGGTTGGTTTAAGGACAATCGTCTCGACACTAAAGTAATGCCCTCCAAAAAGGAGAACATCGATGGTTCTCAAGGTGATGCACCACGTCCTGTAAAATTCGGGATCAGGTCTCTAACAATAACACTCTTATGTACATAGATGGCTATAGAAAACAATGTTTATTCCCATTTCACCGGTCGCCTGTTTTGATTTATTCACGAAAAAAACATCGCCAATAAGGGAGTTTTATTTTATTTTGCGAAGCTCAGATATAAATATTTAAATATTATACGAGAGTTTTCTAAAGAATTTAATTTTCCACTTCGTACAATAAAACGATAACAGAAAAGGGGTAGATTTTGTAAGTAGTTCGTAAGTAGATTTTGAACATTAAAGCGATATATACTGATATTATATTTTTTTCAAGATTTGTAAAAAGAGTAATCAAAAAAATACTCAATTATTTCAAAGACAAATGTGTGTTCTATTCTCAATATTTAATTAAAGGATCTAAAATATTTCCAAGCGATCTACTTTTCAAACCAAAATCACATGATTTGCATTGATCAAGTGCACAGATTCAACAGTTACATATATCTTTGTCCGGACAACAAATATGATAAAATAATTATGGGGTGTTTATGTATGTACGTAGAAATGCACGATAAAAATGCACCTAGAAAAAGAAGTTTAGTACAAAAGGTGAAGAATATATAATCGTTGAAGGTTACATATAAAGTAATTCATAAATAAATTGTTTTATCACTTAATAAAAGTACTGACAGTGTTAATGTGAAACATAGGCACCGCAGATGTACAAAAATTGAAAGTACCGCGTTGAAATATAAATTACATTTATTAAATCTTGGATTTGATGGGATGGGATTTTTAGAATTTATTATTTATTCATGAATAACCTCACAACAGCGCCCCTGACTGTACACTCTGCACAGTGAACCTTCGCAAAGGTAAAGAACCGGTGAGGCTCACATCGAAATTTTAGATGCTGCAATTGGATAAAATGTTAATTGACCAGAAGAGCAAAAAGAGTTTTTTTTTTTTAAATCTTATCTCCTGTTTTAGTAGACTTATGAATTATGATTTTTTATTACACAATCAACATTGAATATATCATCAGAATACTTAACATTTTTGTAAATTTCTTAGAAGTTTATTTATTTTTATTTTTTCAGACCAAAAATCCTTTAAATTGCAGGTTGTAAAAAACACACTTATTTTCCTAGAAATATTTTTCGCAGTTCGAAAGAGAAAAAAAAAACGGTGAAAAGTGACATATTTAACTCATTTTTGGATTTTTTTTTCTCTTCAGCATTTCAAATTTCCGCTATCGACATTATCAAATAATATTGAGCAAATGGGAATATCGCAAATGAGACATGGATATAGAGGCGAACGAAAGTGATTAAATCTCCAATTCTATTTTTACTCTTTGTAAAGAGATCGATTCCTTTATAAAAATTTATTACGTAGAGTATAAAAAAAGTTTATTAATCCATTGTAAAACCTATCTGATTGATGTGGTTTCAATTGTAACATTTTGCTGCAAAAAGCATGGAACCGTCACGGGACAGTAAAGAGAGAACGCAGCTTGTTGGCACCATCATCCAACAGCAAATATTAGTATCTTATGATGATGATGTGGTCTGTGCAGGTATATATTGTCACATTACAAATTCAAACACGCATAATGTCATCTCAAAAGATCGGATATATGTATGATCATAAATAATATTATCCAGTATAAAATCTCAGATCCTCGCGCTGAGACAACAAATTTTGATAGAACGTGGGATGTCGCAAGTAAAAATTGCTGTAAATAATATTAACGACTAAAATTACACAATCACACATGTTTTGGGAAATTATTATCAGGTCACTGGATTGGTTTTAAATGACGCTAACTTTTTGGGTGGCCCTATGATAAACAATGTTCTATTTGTCGAGCATTTATCTTCAGTTCCACGTATTACATTATCTATGATTAACATATCAATTAGTCCTTCGATTATATGTAATTCCAATCACTCGGATATCTTGCGTAAGGGTGAGATGAAACACAAGCAATTAGTAAGTAACCGGTACCGACACTACATGTTCCTTGACAAAACAACTAATAAGTGTTTCGTGGCATCTGGCCTCATGCTAATATACACAAATGTGTAAATGATATAGGAAAAATTATTGCGTATAAATAATGGTCTTGATTTGTTTTGAATTCGATTTTCGTTCATTCTGATAACTTAATCCCCGGATCGAGGAATAAATTTTGATGTTTACGATTCGAAGAATATTGGTAATATTGAATTACACGTGGATAGATTTTTGTTTTAACGGGTGTTCTTATTTGTAAAACATATTGCTGAAACCTTCTCAGACCATAATCATATACTTAGTGAAATTCAATACGAAAAGCACAGATGTCTACTTTTAATATAAATATAAATCGCCTTTTGAATCTATTAATGTACTTACATACAAAATAGCAACAAAAATATCTAAAAATCAATACGATGTACCTTACACTCAAACTAATAATTGTTTGCCTTTGGGGTTTGCCTTTTGTTTGTCAGTTGGCCTTTGATTCACTACGTTTCTGGTGCAACTGTAGTCCCCATATTCTAGACACGAAAACTGTTACAAACGTACGTGATTCTGCAAGATGGACAATATTGTTTTCAAACATTTGATGCATAATCTTCTACGTGCTTTATACAGCTATGTAAAACTATGAGATTTATGGAGACATTTTTTATGAAAACGATGGTTTTAGAGTAAACGTGGGGGATAATTTACTCTGACCCCTCAAGCCTCGACGATATTTTGTCGGAGGATTAAAATATTTTCGTTTTACAATAAAATCCATGTAAATGGAAAATTTCTGAACGTATACGAAAACTAAAAACTGTTTTAGAAAGGTAATAGAATACGCTTTCAAATTTTATAAATCGAAACCAACATATAATTTTAGAAATTTAAAAATTTTGCATACAAACATAAAAAATTTAAAAGATGGCTCACCTCACGGTTTTTCGAACAAAAATTACAGATAACGAAAAAAATTAGAAGGTTTTGTTAGAAAAATGTATTACAAACGTTATTGTGACCTCACTTTTTTATCGTTCTATGTAAAAATCCCACACTTTACAATGAGATGAAGTATTTTAAAGCGCTGCCGGAAACTTTAAAGTCTGCACCGATAAGGAACCTGGGTGAAAAATATTATGGCTTTAAAAAAATAAATTTATATATGTGTAATACACATATATAAATTTATTTTTTTAAAGCTGTGGCCGATCCCGCATTACTTATTCAGCGATGAAACCGATCGTCCAAGTGATGCAGTGGGTGGGAGAGGGGTGGCTAACGTAAGAAATTACATTCATTTTGAAAGATACACATATATAAATTTATTTTTTTAATTTAATTTTTTTTTTTTATCTATACACATTGTGTATAGATAAAAAAACCTGATTCTGAACAAATAAGTTTTACTGTGTGTAGAATAAATAAATCATCATTAATTTAAAAACGATTAAAACCGTAAGAGATTTAAACTCCCTGTTATTGGTCGACAGAAATCGCTACTTCACGGGGCGGGCGACGAACGCGGACAATTTTGTGCGAAGTTGCGTTGTGTAGACGGTTTACCACTGAGGTGTACAAATTATTTCAAAAGAATTCATGTTTTTTTGGAAATCTCGTAAAATACTTAAATTGGGATTTGTTGATTTCATACCGACTCGAGTGGGATTGACCTAAATGTTAACCGTCTAACTGAGATACGTATGACGTCACGCGTACCACGTCAGATTTCATCATTTTGGCGGGCTTTTAAAAAAGCAAAAATTAATTTTACAGTTGAAAATTATTTCAACTGTAAAATCAGCATTTTTGGAAAAAAATACTGGTATTTAACTGAGAGGTGAACATTCGTATACATAAATAAACATTTATTTTTATTTTTAAAGGAATTCCTTATTGGTGGAATCAGGGTGTAATGAAGAGAAAATTCAGAGAAATTATAGCAAGTACCTACGTTGTAATTAATTAGTCATTTGTAAACTTTTATGTACAAATTACTAAAATCAAATTATTTTATTTTAAAAAATTATATAAAATTCTTATTATATAACATTATACATTATATAAAATTCGGTGGAAAATATGCAATATTTTATAAACCTTTAACGTTTTTCCTTTAAGCAGCTTCACTTTCACACTTCTCCATGATCATATTCTTGTACACAAGCGGTATTGACTGCATAATGCATTATGTAAATTGATCTTTCCAGACTGACCGCAGACTTTCCTGAGGATTCTGCTGAGAGGTTCGGAGGAAAGCATGAAATTAAAGTCCATCGCTAACACTAAAGGGAAGCAAACTCCGAATTTCTTTATTATTTTAGTAAAAAGTCACAGATTTCAAACGTATTAAAAATACACCTACATGCCGTTTGTATTTGTGTAAGAACAAACGACGCTATTTTATTTTTTATATTTCAATAATAAGGAAACATTGTCAACAAAGGTGTTTTATTTCTGTATAATAACTATTCCGAGTTTGCTAATCATTTATTAGAGACAGGCCATAGCTGCAATAAAGAAAAAACTACGTTTAAAGATTTACATGTTTTAATTTATGCATTAATATTACTACATATTTTTATTTGTAATGTACCGAATGGATGTACCGAAACCGGTAGAAAAAAATAAAATGATGTTACAAAGTTACATTGCGAATAAAATGCAAAACAAAACATTATTTTGTACAACAACTAGGTATATCAAAAACGCAACTGATATCGTTTAAAAGTAATTTATATTTGTTTCTTGAGCGCGGATAAGATGACGCTTTTTTTTGTTAATCTGTTAAGTGCCATAAAGCAGGCACTGAGAAGAAGTAGGAGTTTAATGATTATGAAGTTTTTTATCTGACTGATAACTTATTTTCACCTTCTCAATAATCCCTGTCGGGGCAGGCTTTATTTACTGTCCTTTTCCCATTGGAGCCCGCAACGCCATTCTACGTCAAATCCCAAGCTAAGTCTCTCTAAGGGGCGCTAAGGTCGAAACACACCATTCAAGATGTTTAAACTTCCTCTAGGCACTTCACACCGGCTTCTGAGATGGGTTAATAATGTGTCGGTGAGGAAAAGAATTTTTTTGCATCGTGGCCTGTACTTTCGACGGGTTTTTGAGACTTTTATCTAGAGCTTAGGAGCAACAGCTGTGGCCGATCCCGCATTACTTATTCAGCGATGAAACCGATCGTCCAAGTGATGCAGTGGGTGGGAGAGGGGTGGCTAACGTAAGAAATTACATTCATTTTGAAAGATATATATGTTTTTATTTTATGTCTTGAAGTGTGCAGCATTAAAAAGCAAGGCGTTTTTTTCTTCTTTAAAAAGTTGATCTATCTAAACTGAAAATTTAAATTATTTTCCGGCGCAGGTATGAACACGGAGCTTCGAATTCATTCTGTTCGTCTGCCAGACGAATGCAGTCTGTTCGTCTGCTAGACGAATTCAGCCTGTTCGTTTGTTAGACGACCGCACTGTTCAAAGAGCTTTTGACTTTCGACCAACTAAACATATTAATTATTATGAATACAGTCGAATCTTCTCATATTGATATTGCGTCATATCAATCGCCAAATAACTTCGTTAAAACTGTGAGTTTTGATTACTAACGCTTACATTCAATTGAGTTGTTATGAAACTCAACAAAGTGATTTAAAATTCAATCTCAATTTGGACACCGCTACCGTTTCGCCGTGCTCAATGCACAGGAAATAGTGGTGGACGTATTACAAAGGTGATGTAATAAGTGTTCTTCCTTCTGTTCTGCATGTGGACGACTTGAATTGGCGGGTAGGGGGCACCCGGTACAAGGCGTCGGGCGTCGGGACGACCCCGGCGCCGGCGTCCATCGGTCTGTTCCTCAACCTCTCCCCTGTTATTTAAAGTAATGGGTTCCACCGGTGGACTGGATAGCGCAGTCGCTAATAAATAAACGATTACCATTTTCCGCTTCCGGCTTGTATTTTGTATTTTCCGTTGCGAAATAATGTTTTCTATTCTGACGTTTTTACTTTTGCACCGGGAGGGAGTGAATTAATAAACATTATCATGGTACATAAACAGAATGGATAATTCATTTAATTTAATAATAATGGAGGGTTTAATGCCAGATATGATGGTGGAATGCATAATGTGTTCCGAAATTAATATTACATTAAGCAACACAAAAAAATTATTTTCCCATTTTTATGTACTTACTTAATAAAAAAATTAAAAAATGGTTTAATTTATTTTTCTTTTTATGGTCTTTCACACAACTTGGTTTAACAGCGCGTATTTTTAATTATCGTAAAACATTGTGTTTGCCTAATGGCTGGTACCTACCCTTTTTACTACGACCGTACGTACGAAAAAATAAAAGCCCGATTTAGAACGAAAATTTGACTATGATACATACATAATTCATATAAACATTAACTTTTTAAATTTTTTATAGAGGCCCTGAAGAAAATAATTTCCCTCGAGGCTAAGTCATCTTTGGAGATACTGTGGGGAGAGGAAGGAGTAAATAAGGCTCTTGAAGATACCCATGTTATAAAAGAGAGGAAACACAAAGGCACGAAAACCATTCCACAGCCTACTAACCTATACCTACTAACTCTGACTAACGTGTGACAAAATCATAACATACAAAAACGTTATTGTTATATATTTAAAAGATTCGCAAAAGTAGATGCTCTCATAATTTTAAAATATGATAGATCACAAAGAAATTAATAAACGGTTTAAATTTTGTTGTTAATAATAGATATTTTCGATAGACTTCAGTATTATGGTACTAACTACTAACGACCGCTTTTACCGATGACTCCGTGCGACCGCTGTGTTAAAATTTTAATAACACGCACAATTTTGATGACAAGCGCAGTCTGACATAATTTTTGTTACGTGTTGAACTGACCAAGTGATGTGTGCGTAGTTTATACAAGTCGAAACTATCAAAACAGAAAGTGATTTCTTTGTAAAACCATGAGGGAAAAGTTCGATACCTCCAGTATCTCACCCTAAGGCTCATATGACCCGCTTGTTACATAATTTAATCATCGGTATTTTGGACAACCAATTAAATATTGCGAAACCAAAAAACGTGGGGAAAATTTAAAAAGAAAGAACTCTTAGTTTCAGGAGACAGATTTATTCCAGCTGGACAGAAAGTTTCACAAAAGTGACAAGACTAACTTCTAAATTGAAGTTGAAATCTTAAAAGTACTATTTGAATGGGTCAAGAATTATACAGCTACAATGCATAATTTTAATTAAATTCATAAGATTGTTACTAATTAAGAATGATGAAATAATTTTGAAAACTTTTTGATGTTGTTTTCAAACACCAGTAAAATAAATTTTGTACAATGTTCTGCGTTTTGAAACAAATATTTAACTTTTTATTTATTGTTTTATCATTGATGGCATCTTATATTACACTTAATTAGACTAGTAACCTATCGTATAAGTGATCATATTTAAGTTTTTTTTTATTTCTAAGCAAGAGTTTGCGTGTAGGTTTTAAGATAACGGGTTATTAACTTATGTTAAATATTATTTATTTATTTATTTATAAATAAACGCCCTTTTTCGGGGCTTTTACATATATAGCATAGAAAAAACATTTTATTGTACATAACTGAACTGCCTCAATAACAATATTTTATATTTATTCAAAGATAAATTGAAGATGTCCACTGACTTGGTATAATTGTTTCCCTCCATTAGTATTCTGGGCAAAGAGGAATACATATGGTAGTTAGTCCCAGAACTTCTGCACTGAAATAAATCCTGACTTCTAGTATTACGAAGTGGAATTCGGAAGCTTATCAATTCAAGTAATACCGGACTATCAACTAAATCATTTAGAATTTTATATAAAAATACCAAGTCATTGAAAATTCTTCTGTCTGACAATTTAAGCATATTCATATCGTTTAAAATTGTGTTATAGTCTAACATGTTTGCTGGAATACCTATTTTAAAATTTAGAAAACGTAAGAATTTGTTACATGTACATGATAAAAAAAATTCCATTACCCTTATTAATAAAAGTGGATATTGTGCACGAGAAACTAGTTACAAGAAAAGTTGTATTTTTCCAAAGTTTGTGTTATTATAATATTAATTCAAAAGCGTGTCCAGGAGTGAAGGACGTATGAATCCATCCCGCCAACGGCAATGGGTCGAGAGTCCGGCTGGAATGGTCAAAAGGCCTACGTAGACCAAAAATATTGCAAAATCCATAAAAGCGTATGAAAACCAAAAATATTGCAATGAGAAAAATAAAAATGTTAAATTCAAATTTATTATTGAAAACAGAAATACTCAAAATATTTATGTTACAATTTTTCCAATATCTGAAATTTCTTAATTTTATTTTCATATTTATAATACCAAATAAAATAAATTTTTTTTTGTTGTTTAGACATCTTGGTTACTCATTGATTATTTTGTGTTAATTTATAATGGGTTTTTTTTAAATGCATAAATGCAGTTACTACCTAAACTAAAGATATTTTTAATTTTATTTGACATAATTGTTTTTTCATAATACCATTAACTAATTAATTACCACCTTGTGATATATTTTTTGTCCACAGGTTCTTCATTGTCTACATTTGTTACTTTTGTTAATTTTCATTTTATCCTAACGGAGAAACGTTCGAAATTTTTTTTCGAAACATTCTAATAATTCTTGATTAAATAAGTGGTGTACAAAGTGATTCGTTTTCGTTTAATAAAAGAAAATAATGCTGCAGAGAAAGGCTTCTCTATTGTGGCCAGAATATATCGATATTTCGGATCAGGAACTGCCATCGACATTGCTCTACCTATTGCAATACGTTGACGAACCTAATTTCACCGACTGATACATCTCGTGTTATGGACAGGAGTAAAATTCGCCGAGATCCAATAAAGAAAAATCTGCCCTTACTAGTAAGCAGTTAATAATCGATTCCTATAAATTTGATGTATTTTTCAATGGAAGTACGGAAAGAATTTTACACTTAGGGCTTGGACCGCGAAAAATAATTGTAGAATAGCACGTTTAGAACCAGATAGCGTGCACATTGGAGATGGGTGAGTTTTGCATTTTGCCGGAGGCCTCCGAGGCGTGCTTCCTTTCAAAAGTACTCGAGTTCTTTTTTTTTTACATGAGCTCCACACAGGAGGCCCTGAGGAAAATGATTTCCCTCAGGGCCTATGACATCTTTGGGGATACTGTATGGGGGGTGTTTTTAAGGAAAGGAAGGGTAGGAGAGTTCTGGGAAGGAAAGGGTTTAAGGGGTGGGTAGGAATCTGGGGTTCAGTGTGTCCTGGTCATCGGCCTCCAAGACCTAGCCAAACCTCACGCCATGAACCCGGGCACCCCTGCTAAATCACCAAAAATAAAACAAAGACAAAATAACACCTCCACCTTGCAAGATGGAAAAATAGTAGTCTGAAAAAAGTTCAATACATAGACGTATTTAGTCTCGTAGTTCTAATTTGTTGTTCTTCTTTCCGATATAAATTCTACTTTGACTTGTTTATATTTAGTGAACGATTTGTTAAATATGTCAACATCTTTAAAACGTGTTCACATCCAGCTATAAAAGATGTGGCTTGGCCTATTTCAGCATATCACTCGCCATATATTCCCACTGGGAATGTATGGCGAGCGACATGCTGAAATAGGCCAAGCTACATCTTTTATAGTTGTGTGTGAACACGTCTTATAGTCATTATACACAGTGGCGGTTTTCTATAAAGTGCATTTGTGCGGCGAACACCCGTTAAAATATGAGAAAATAAAACAAACTTGTTTTATAATCATATCAGCACATTATAGATAGCTTGCCATTAATACTCCGCCTTTAAAATCTGCGCCACCGAAAAATACGGTACTTACTCACATTTTGTGCGCGTTACAATTCGCACAAAATACCCCCTACTCTGTACAAAAAAATCTATGCAAAATTAAGGATGGGTTGTTTCAAAAAATTTGATGGATTCATCAAATATTTGAAGTTGATTTTCACGTTCTGTGTAAGTTCTTTTCAAGTTCTGTTATTATATAGTTATAGGACAGTTTTTTTTATTTTTTTTTTTATGTTAACTCCACACAGGAGGCCCTGAGGGAAATAATTTCCCTCAGGGCCTATGTCATCTTTGAAGATGCTGTGTGGAGGGTGCTGTTGAGGAGAGGAAGGAGTGAACATGGGTCTTGAAGAGACCCATATTGTAGGAGGGAGGAAACACAGAAGCCGGCAAATCGTTCCACAGCCGGGCTGTTGAACTCAAGAACGAGTCATAGAAACGACCCGTTCTCATGTGACTAATGTCAACCGTGTACAAATGTTGAGCGCGTGTTTGGCGTGTTTCCCGACTATGCACCGGTGCCGAGGGGATCAGTGACGCTAGTTCCTCGGAGCATCTTCCATTGTAATACCGGTAGAACAAGGACAGCATTCCCACCTGACGCCTGTGCTCTAAAGATTGCAGTCCATTTGTTAAGTTAGGAGAATCTATCAAACGGACCGCCCGTTTCTGCACAGAGTCGAGGGTTTTTTTCAGGTATTTTGGGACTCCAGACCAGAGGTGGCTGCCAAATTCAACCGTGGGGCGCACTTGCGATTTGTACAGGGTTAGCAGTTGTGTACTATTAAAGTATCTGCGGGCCCTGTACAGTACGCTCAGTTTCTGAGAGGCTAACTTAACTCTGGCCTCGATGGAGCCCCCGTACCTGAGCTGGTCACTTAGAGTTACACCAAGCATATCAATGGAAGGCCTGTTCGGGAGATTGCTTCCGTTGAAGGAGACTAGATTATCATTCCGATCCCTTTTAGACGTAATCAGACATGATTGGGTCTTTGAAACATTAAATTCGACGAGGTTATTCTTACCCCAAGAGAAAACACTCTCGAGGTAACCGTCCATTCTTTGTTTCAAAGCCCTCCGAGCCATTGGGATTTGTGAGCCCTTTGGAGGCTTGTCAAACAAAAAGCTATCATGGACTGTACTGTCATCCGCGTAACAATGAATCGGTGCACATGTCAAGAGGTCATTGATGTGCAACAGAAACAAAGTCGGAGACAGAACCGATCCCTGTGGGACGCCAGCATTTATCGAATGCGAGGAAGAGGTGAAACCATCAGCAACCGCCTGAATCGACCTCTCCCTCAAAAAGTCGGCAATCCACGTACACAAGGAAGCGGGAAGTCCGTAAGAAGGCAGTTTGTTGACAAGCCCTCGGTGCCAAACCCGGTCAAAGGCCTTGGAAATATCCAGTGCAACGGTTTGGGTCTCACCAAAGCGTTCCAGGCACCGCCCCCAAACATGTGTCACATACGCGAGAAGATCACCGCACGAGCGGTTCCGCCGGAATCCGTATTGACGGTCGTTAATAATTTTGTTCTTCTCGAGGTATGTGAGTAGTTTGTCGTTGACCACACGTTCCATCACTTTTGACAGAACAGATGTGATCGCTATGGGGCGGTAGTTGGCCGGGTTAGAGCGGTCACCTTTCTTTGGAATAGGGTGAATGATCGCTTTTTTCCAACCAGAGGGCACAGACCCAGACTTCAGGGACATTTTGAAAAGCTTCGTCAAAATTGGAGCTATTTCTGCAGCGCACCTCTTCAATACCAGGGCAGGTATTCCGTCAGGCCCACTAGCTTTATTAACATCAAGCCCTCGTAAGACTTGGAGTACATCCCGATGCCGAATCCTCAGCTTTTTCATACGAAAACCGCAGTGAGGAACCGACGGCGGGATAGCACCTTGGTCATCGAGGGTCGAGTTTTCCGCGAACATTTTGCCTAATAAGTTAGCCTTTTCGGCGGCGGTATTTGCTAGAGAGCCGTCAGGTCTGGTAAGAGGTGGCAGACTGGGTTTGCAGAAATTGCGACCTATAGAGCCCGCAAGCGACCAGAACGCTCTGCTACCATGCGGGCAGGCAGCCAGCTTTCTGCTGACCTGCAGGTCGTGCTCGAATTTCGACCTATTGATGATTCTCTTACTTTCCTTTGCAATTTGGTTGTATAATATTCTGTTTTCGGACGTTCGAGTTGTGTTGTAGGCTCGGTAAGCCGCGTTTTTTCGTCGCACTGCTTCAGAGCATTGTCGACTGAACCACGGCTTTGAGCCCACACCAGTTTCCTTAATAGTGGATTGGATGAAGCCATCCATCGCGGACGTGATGACTTCACCAATTTCCTGGTCACATCTTGAGGGATCCGAAGTCCGAAAACAGACAGCTGACCACGGGAAAGCATTAAAATGTGCCCGCAGACCAAACCAATCTGCAGACCTATAGTGCCACACTTTTCTTTTCAGCCTCTCGTTTGGCGGTCTGAAGGTTACGGGGATTGATAACGTCACCAGGCAGTGGTCCGACGATCCTAAAGGCGCTGTGACGTCAATCTTGTAACCGTGTGGCACAGTGGTTAAAAACAGGTCTAACAGATTAGAGCGGTGAGACTGGACATCAGGAACCCTTGTAGGCTCCTGAACCATTTGCTCCAGTCCGTGGCAAAGGGCAAAGGACTCCGCTTGTCGTCCAGCCGAGTCTGTAGATCCCGAGAACTTCAACCAAGGTTCGTTATGAACATTGAAGTCCCCCAGGACCACAAACTCTGCCGTAGGGAAGCGGGGCAAGAGGTCATCAATAGTGTTGCTTAAATGTTTGAAGAGCTCGGACGTGTCTGATTCGCTAAGGTTAGGTGAGCGGTATAAACACGCATAAAACCTTACCGTACTGGCAAGATTGACGCGCACCCACATTACGTCGAATCTGGAGATTTCCAGATTCAACAGACGCACACAGTTGACGTCAGCTCGACTGTAGAGACACAGACCTCCCTTGGATCTAAATTTGCCTACGAGGATGAAGCCCGGGCAGTCCAGATAGGAGGCGTCTGGAGGCTCGGCTATCTGCGTTTCGGAGAGGAAGAGAAGGTTAGGACGTTGGGAGAGAAGATGGTGGTGGACAGAGTTTAAGTTTTTGTGCAGGCCGCGAATGTTGGTGAAATTCACCAACAGTTTTGGCCTGCACCGGGGACTCCTGCTTCTCGCCGTTGTTGAAAAGTTATTTTTGAAAGTTTGTAAGTTCATTTTTATTTTTGTTTTTATTTTGTGTGTGTGGAGTGGAAGGTCGGGAAGGAAAGGGTATGAGGGGTGGGTAGGATGCTGGGGATCAGAATTTCCAGGAATGATGGACGTATGAATCCAACCCACCCACTGCGGTGCAAGGCGATGGGCAGGGAGAGTCCGGCTGTTGGCGAGTTGCTTCACAATACTGAAATAATCACAGAACTTGAATAGAACTTACACAAAACGTGAAAATTAACTTCAAATATTTGATGAATCCATCAAATTTTTTGAAACAACCCGTCCTAAGACACGATTGGTGCGTCGAGTCACGAAGTCATGATGTCACTTGATCTCCGAACACCGATGCCCGAGATCGTCGCAGAATGACCGTTGACCTTTGAACCATAAATATGACATGCAAAAAAAATGTTATTTTTATGTTATGTTATGGTATTTTACTTTCTTTTAAAAAGTAGTCATTTTCGTACATTTTTTATTATCTTGGTTCTGCTTTTCTCCAACTGTTTGCTAATGGCATTTGTAAATCTACCATCGAAGTAAACCGATTTTGACTTATGTTTTCGTTTTGATTTTTTTTTAGATAAGTCGTTTTGTTCCTTAATTACATTTACGAAAGTTTTGGCAAACGCCGCATTGTCTTAAGTCTCTAGTTATGTAATTTTGTGTTTAGCTTTCTCCGGTATTGTTATTGTTTCGGTTTTCAAATTGAAGGACAACAATAAATAAATTTTGATACGATATAATCTTCTCTTGAATTTCTGAACCCCCTAAAGACTACGAAAATATCTACATTAAGTAAGTGTACATAAATTCGTTTTATATCCATAATCCATACTAATAATAATAAACATATTTTTTTGTAAATTTGAAATTGGTAAAAAATGTAATTTTAATTTTAAAATTAATAATCTTTTTTTTAATTATAATTTTATAACAATTATAATTTCGATGGGCCAACTGTCGGAGAATCAACCGTTGGTCACCTGTAGATACACTTATAACCCATTTGCATAAATTGACTTTTGAGGTACGAGTTATAGGTGTATCAATGTTGTTAGTGATTGTCATTATTGTAGGACTCTTCTATTAATAAATCGTTAAAAAACTGACATTAACAACAGACATCACTTCCTCTTAAACGACAGGTGACAAATTTTGTTATTTCAGCATTTGCTATTTAAATATCTACGTACGTGGGGAACAATCACACACGTCAAATTCGTTTACTTTTCAGGGGGTAGTTTTAATGAAAAAAATATAGGTAAAGACACATAAATTAATTTATTTTTATGATTTAATCTTTCTTGGGCCGGTCTAATGAGACATCGGGTCACTGGAGCCAGGATGCGGCTAATGGCTTCAGACAATACAGAGGTGACCGCAGCGTTCCAGCACCAAATCCCACTCCTGAGTGAGCGCTGGGACCGAGCTCACCCAAGACCACGCTCTACATAGAATTGATAATTTATTTTTTTTTTTAATTTTGGTTTTTCCTATTCTATGTTCTAAAAAAAGTCTGTTGTATTAAAATATGTATAATTATAAAAATATGTACAATTATATGGGACGTGTGGGATTGCACTATCCTCCCCACATCCTGGAATAAAACTTTATTAAATCGTTCTCTAGACTTTATGTCCGGGTTAAATCTTCCCCACAGGAAAAATTTAACCCTTTCACACACTTTTCCACAAATGATCATCTAGTAAATCCACGCGATGTAATTGCATTGTATAAGTATAATAAATTCAAAACTATACAAGAACATCACGTCAACCTACCAGAGACCATATGGGAAAATACTTCACCGACTCCAGATATTTTCACATCAGAGGGTTCGGCTCGATAGAACTTCTAACTGGACCGATAAATCCTACTGATCCCTCAATATAAATATTTAAAAAATCTTTCGTAATCCTACATGTGTTTAATATGACTGATTTTTGCATCTTTATATAAAGATTCTTTGATAAATCTAATAAGCCTAAATTTTTAATTAGAGAGCTAGGTATAATGCCAGTAGCCGAAATAACAAATGGTAATATTTTTATAGTCCGAGAATGCCAAATTCTTTTAATCTCATTTCCTAAATCTGTATATTTTCTAATTTTTTCAGAAACAGATTTTTGAATATTACAGGAATTTGGAATAGCGACATCAATGATATAAGTTATTTTTTTAATTTTGTCATGTAAAACTATATCGGGTCTATTATGACGAATCGTTCTGGTTAGTATAGTTTTATCATAATATATTTTATAAAATTCATTATCTAAAAACGAATTTGGTTCGTATTCATAATATGGTACTACATTACGGCAGTCAATCAATTTATGTTTAATTACCAAACTTTGTTGAATTATTTTTAAAACCTGATTTTGTCTAAAAGTATACTCGGAAGGCGCTAATATAGAACATCCCGATATAATATGTTCTACAGTTTCCGGAAAAGCCAAACATTTTCTGCATAAATCATCAATTTGATTTGTATGTTTGATTATATACTTCCTATAATTTTTAGTATTAATGACTCTAGCCTGAATGGCAAGCATGGCCATGGATGGATTATATACTTCCTATAATTTTTAGTATTAATGACTCTAGCCTGAATGGCAAGCATGGCCATGGCAATGGCCTTCTATTTCTGCGCTCAATTCTCCAATACTCAACCATTTGTTTGACGAAAGTTTGTCAACATACGTTTGGTTGAGATAATAATTATTATTATCATTATTATATATTTTTTTTTTAAATTTTAGTGAACATTTCAAGAGATATATGACTTATGTGCTCAGGAACATTACAAATGAAGACTATTATATCCAAACACATGTTTGGATATAATATTTTAGCTACATTTTTAGCCATTCATTCACTGAAATAATGATCAAGACATAAGAAAAATAATATATATGAAGATGAAAACTTATAACTTCAGATTAAGTTAGGAATAAAATCTAAAAATACTAATCAATGTTATCTTGTTATTATATTGTTGTTCACCCCAAGCATAGATATTATCTCTTTGTAGGTCCTTCCTTGCGTGCAACCTGATGAAGCTGCAAACGAAAGAAGCACAATTATATTATTTTACGATCATGGGTGCTATAAAGAGCTTGCATACACATTAAAATCATCATCACAGCTCTCATGTTAGTTCTGTGAATGAGTCAGTAGGCGGATATGTTTATGGCGGCCAATTACTGTATTCTGTATGCCAGTGTCACAAGACATTTGCTACTTTCGGTTTTGATGACACGGCGCGCAGCTTGATGATGTATTTACGATGTTTACCGAAACTGTCTTTGAGTGCGAAAAGTCTGCGGCTTATCTTTGTACGATGATGGCGATGTTTTATTTTACAACGTTTGTCATGATGTTCGTCACAATTTTCAATAAAACTCCAACATGTTTACGCAGAAAATGTCAAGCGACACATTAATCTTAATTACACAATGTGTGTTTGGTGAAAATAAAAAAATGTCTGTGAAATTAAAGTAAATAATGGCAACCACATTTTATATTAGTAAATCATCTAGAAAAAAACCTGACATCTTTATTTATGTGACAATATCATTCATATTAATGGAAACGGATTTTAGATATGGAGGTTTACAAATTGAAATCATACGAAAATTCAAACATAAATAAGTTAATGTATCGACGACATCGACCGGTTTATTTTGTGCACTTTCAATAAATAAGAACTGTTTCCTCATTAGGAAATTCAATCACCCCCACCTTCTCGGTATTCGGCCTGATCGGATTTTTGCATCAACTACATTATAATCAGTAGTCAACAGCGGAAACATCTATAAATTGTGATAGTTGTTCGAATTATAATATTATAGACTAGCGACTTTCCAGCATGCACTGCACTGCCACTAATAAGGAAATTGTTGTGTCTTTTTCCATTCATTCACCTTCCGCCTCTCCTTCCCCCCATGTCCCCTTCCCCTCACTCGTTCCCGAATATTATTAGATTTATAAATAAAAATTAAATTCAATTCAATTCTGTCATGCGTACATACACTGAAAACAAACTGTTAATTAAAATTAATTTCTTCTTCTTTTTTCTTCTTCTTTCTTCTTCTTTGTGTGCCCTGTCAGGTCCCCCCGACGTTGGCGATCACTCTGGAAAATGTCTTTCTATTTTGTGCTGCCCGGAATAACTCCTTCGCACTTCTAACGCCGGTCCACTCTCGTATATTTCGTAGCCAAGACATTTGTCTCCTACCAGGCCCTCGGCGACCTTCTATTTTTCCTTTCAATATTAATTGGAGCAAGTGATACTTTTCCCCTCGAAGTATGTGACCCAGATATGAAATTTTCCTGACTTTTATGAATGTGAGCATGCGGGCTAGGGCAGAAAGAGATCTGCTCACATTAAAATTCATTTACTAAGGACGGGTTGTTTCAAAAAATTTGGTGGATTCATCAAATATTTGAAGTTAATTTTCACGTTTTGTGTAAGTTCTATTCAAGTTCTGTGATTATTTCAGTATTGTGAAGCAACTGCCCTATAACTATTTAATAACAGAACTTGAAAAGCACTTACACAGAACGTGAAAATCAACTTCAAATATTTGATGAATCCATCAAATTTTTTGAAACAACCCATCCTTCGTGTTTATTCGAAAATCGATCAATCAAATTTGGTACCTAACATGGGTACCAATTTAAAATATCTATAATCACAAATTGCTTTAAAAGTGAAGAATTAACTTCACCATTTGGTCTCCCAATTATGAGATTCACAATTATATAATCGAACCCATACCAAGAAAATTAACCCGTGTAATTGCTTATTGCGAAGGTTTATCAGATCAATTTGGAACGTATAACGATCAAATTCTACACTAAACTACACTCTCTGACAGCCAGACGGAAACTTTCCGATTTATTGCTTCTGTACAAAATTATACATGCATCAGTTGATACACCAAACATTTTATACCTAATTTACATCAAAACACCATCAAGAAATTCAACAAGGAGGATGCAGATATTTTCTATATATCTATCGTTCACACAAATACAGGATATTTCTCCCCTTTACCACGAACATTAAGACATTTTAACTCCGTACACTGCTCTAATAATGAAATTGACATTTTTAATGACCCATTTAAACACTTCAAAAAATATATTTTACCATCAATCATATAAAGCTGATATTGTGATGAAGCCCTTTATTCAAAGACAGGCAATATTGTATCTACTAAATCATTGTCCCATCAGCACAGGTGCCAATAATAAATGTTTGGTGATACTTTTGTATTCTACTTTTTACTCATTCTTGTTTGTCATTCACTTTTGCATATTTAGCTAATTATTTTTGTTACAATTTTTGTTATAATTTCTGTTATACACTGTATAAATCATCCGTGTATATAAATTTTTAGGCAACATACCTGTTTTATGTTCGTAAATAAAAATAATTATTGATTTGGTTCAAAGTATTAAGTTAGTACTTCAAATAAATTTATTAATCGAAAGAGTTTCGAAAATTGAAATTTGTTTTACCAATCGATGGTTTGCAAAATGTCATTCTCAAATTTTGACATTTTTGATAGTTTCGTAAGAGTTTTTGTTAAGATTAAAAAGCTTTTCAGATGTATTGTCATGTGGTTGTAATAATCCAGAAACCTTCGCGAGGGTGGGAAGAAGGTATTTTGAAAGTTTCAAACATTTCCTATGCTTAATATAGCAATGCATAGACATCTCATATACTCATATAAATTTACCCATGCAAGCATATTTTGATTTATGTATATATAGATGTAGCGTGGATATATGTTACTAAAATTGTATGGGTGAAACTAAAATTCTTTAATTTTTTCATAAAAGGTAGAACAAAAATATAACCTAAGCAAGGCCTTCCACACAAATGGAAATGTTTCATTTAGCCCAACCACCCAGCGTTCCGTCTCATTTACACTCTCATGAAATCGCAGATCTCCATCCCATTTGAATTTAGAGAATCTAGTTGTATATAGAAATGGGCCCGATTTGGGCAAATATTTAGATTACTAAACACGCCCACAAAATACTTCTTGTGTTCTTCTTTATTCTGTGGTTTATCCCGATAATAGAATCTATTACGATTATTATTGGGATACACCGTGTTCCATGCTCATACCGCGAAACTCGGGGAGGGGATTATTCATGAAAAAATTAACAAAAATAAAATTATTATTTCATGAATGCCCAATTAAAAGAAAAAATTCTTATGAATATCTTATTTTTGTGCGTTTTACAACAGGGTTCGTGTAAACACCGTTTTATAATTAATATTTCAAAGCACTAGGTCAGCTGTTTTATAACATAAAATAACATTATTTACTCGATAAATCGACCTCTCTTGTAAGATAAAAAAACCGTAAGTTAAAGTACCAAAACACCTGAACACTATTCAACCTATAATCCAGAGACGTCCGATCAATTGTGACTTAGGTGACTTAGGTGCTGACACAACGATAAAATATAAAAACAAATATCTTATTAAAATTATGTTCCTAAAATGATTTTTTATATAATTTTGGGGTTTAGTTCAAAAGCGCCTATTTTACACTTTATGGGTTATCAGGAACAATTTATTTTCTGGTTATATATTAGCCTTACGACACTCGCCTCTCTACCATACTCACCAACTTACTAAAATACTTATTATTGGAGGCAAATTTGAAAAAAAAAATTCTGAAATATACCTTTCATTTTGTTTCCAAGAGCTTGATATAAATTAGTTTATTGGTAAAATTATCTAAAGAAACTCGATCATATTCTAAGTGCCTGTTACGCTCGTAAGCATACGCGCATAGGCGAGATACTGTGCGCCAACAATTGCGTCCAGAAGCATCGCGCATGCTTAAGGCGCCGTATACCCGCTCAAAAAGAAGAAGATGGAGAAATATGTAAATACGCGCGTTAGACAGAGCGCGCTTAGGTTAAAATCGATCATATTTAAGCGAATCTTATGAAAATGTTTAATAAAACACTACTCGTTTGAAATAGAGCAAAAATCTCGTAGGCGCTGTCTAAAACAGCATTTAAAGAAACCCTGCGATTTTTTTTATACATATAACTAGTAAAATAACTGAAACAAACGCGTTTATAATAATTTTCGGAGCACACTTTGCGATTTTTTTCTATCGAGAATTTTTTATATAATTTGCGTTTTGGCCCTGGGAATGCCTACATATTATCTTCAAGAATAACATTTTTTTTAGAGTTTTAAAACTTAAAGTGTTTAAGGTAAATATGTAATAAATCGGTAGAAAAGGGGTATGCCGCGGATTAAAATACGCGCATAAGGCCTCGATTACATTGAGCGAGTTTACAAGCTACTAGCCGATAAGTTTAAAAGTGGGTGAATCGGAGAGTGAGATTGTCATGATGACCACTCGCTCTGTTGACATTTTGTAGAAAACTTGAGGTCGCAGCTAGCGCCACACGCTAGCCAGTAGCGAGAATAACGACTCCCGTGCGAACTAATTCTGACCGCCATCTTGAGGCAAACGCTAGCGAGTAGCGACCAAAGTTGACCACCTTTCTACTTTTTTCGTAGATTGTCCACAATCTGTTATTTAGCTAGTAATACGTTACACTGAGCGAGTTTACTGACAGATAGTGAATTTCCCTGCTGGTAGCTTGTAAACTCGCTCAATGTCATCGAGGCTTAACTAGCGCGTAGTACGCGCGTAGACGGAATTGTTAATATGTCCCCAAATGCTTGCTCGTTCCACTTTCCTTCTGGACGCAAACGGATGCGCGTATACGCGATATAAGACGATATATAACGATAACCGTTTCAGAACAAGGTCTAGAATGGTTAACGCGAGGAGATTAAGCAAGCGTTTTCAAGTTTTGATATAACTCGAGGATGGTCGAAACAAAATTTATATCATGGCATCACCAGAGTTGGATGTAACCGCACGCGCACGCCTCTGCTACAATCAATACCATTGTATGTAAGAACTCCTCTTTTCGTATTGAAATTTCATTCTAAACGGATACGTTTGTATTCCGGACACGAATCCTCTTAGTTCCAGCTTACAGGTATGGGGCAGCTCTTATTAAAGTTCTAATCGCGCGGGAGAATTATACCGGAGCGCACTTCTGGAAGTTCTTGCCCGAGCGAAACTCATTGCAACATTACATCAAAATTATAGGAGATAACAGCAGCTTTGCAAGGGTTCGTGGCGACTTTTTAATTAAATTACTTTTGCCTTTAAATTGTATTCACAGAGTATTAAGTCTTCATGTAGATTTTATGATAAAGCATGGTTTAATGCAGAGTTGAATAACCTAAAACAGATTTGAATGAACTGTGCTAGCTAGGATCATAAAAATTGTTCAGTTAGGTAGATATGTAAATAAAAATTAACAGTTTTTAAATTGATTTTATATATTCCTGTAACTTCGAGTCTGGACTGGACATCTGGACTTAAAATCAATGTTTTTTAAAACTTTAGATTTTACTATAGTAACTTGAAACTAATATATATTCATTGATTTATAGAAAAATTTTTGTGGTTAATATTAATTAAATGACTTAATTATGTTATTGACGACTAACTTTTGCTGATTTTTCTGTTTCAATTTTGCGATGGGGAATCGCTAACATTGTCTTCATTAACTAAGTAAAATACTATTTCATTTTTAGTTAGTAACTAAAATCGGGTGTAACTATTGGAATCCCTAATAAGATATGGATTAACCACATGGGGACATTCAACAAAAACAAATCTTCTTTTAGTGCAAAACGTACAATATTCTTTGGTAAAATTATTATTAAAAAAAACTGAATACGAACAAAGACATGATGTACCAAAATCGTTACTATACAACTCTGTAAATTTATTATCTGTTCGTGCTACATTGTGGCTTAAAATTGCGAGTCAGCATATATCTCAATCTGAGTACAATAAACTAGTGGTTCATGTTCATAATACAAGACTAACTGCAAACGACGGACTTGTAATTCCCAGATACCTAAATAAATACGGTCAAAGAACTCTAGAATACCTTGTTCCAACAATTTACAATATGTTACCCAACTCAATAAAAAGCTGTGATTTGAGTTTCAGAAGGAAATGTACGCTAAAAAAATGGTTAAGTGAATGAACTCTTTTGTACTAATGTTTTTTCCGCTTTTCGTTTTAATGTTTTTTTTTCCTTTATTATTATTCTTTTTTCTTTTCTTTTACTTCTCTCATTTTCTCTGTTCCTTATTTATTATAAATTTTATTAACAATATTTTTTTTCCCAAAAATATATTTTTTTATGTATATATATATATAATGTGTATATTTTATGAACCTGTTCAATTTAAAAAAAGTAAATGTCAAAAGAACCCGTTGACAAACTGATATCAATCAGTTTAACGGGACTTAATTGAAAACATGTAAAAAATGTAAATAAATTATAAAGGAATTTATTCCGCTTAAGAAAAAAAAAAAACAGAAACTTAACCTTGCCGGTGCGATGCTCTACCACTGTGCTAATGGATACCCTTCAGAATCGTACTTCGACTAAGAACTAGCAACATTATATTATTTTTTTTAACGCAAATTTTTATTGGCTGTTATCTTTAGGTATGGTTGCAAGATTTATTTAGAACAATTGCTAAGTCGTAGCATGATACAGTTAAATACGTCCGAATTAGCTCAATGGTAGAGCACCACCCGTGCAGGCTTATGTTCTGGGATCGATTCCTAGATGTGACATGTGATGATTTTTCTTTTTCAAATTTGCGATTGAGAGTCGCTAATATTGTTTTCATTAATTAAATATTACAGTTTGAGGTTTTACTCATTATGTTAAAATAAAAATAAATTAAATTTTACTGTTCATCAAACAGACTATAAATAAATCTGCAATCTTCTAAATGTTTCTTTGAAAGGTCATAATAAATTTCGAAAAGTCCGATACAATCGAACAATAGCGGTTTGTAACCTTCAACTCATCAAGTCTCCACCAATGGCCCAGCAGGTGGTACAATGTAATGGAGTGCATTTTTTTATTTGATACCTCACGAGAGTCTTTTAGAAACAAGTGATCTACGACGACTCCCTCCCGGAATGTTGGAAGGAAGCGGGGGTGTCGAAGAAGAATGAGAAGTGAAAAGAGAAGCGGGAAAGGATGATTTAGAAGTAACTGACTAACGCACACAACTAAAGGAAAATATTAATCAACCATTGGATTCTGAATCAGTTCATAAATTGCGCACGTCGCGTTACGAACCCGCGAAATCTCGTTCCGGACAGAAGTATATATATTATTACCGCACAGCAATCGTCCAAATGCTTAAATCTTAAAGAGGCATCTGATTTTTAGTCTCTTATTTCGTATCAGAAAATACGTATTTAATTAACGATAAAAATTATATTATCATTTAACACAGGATTATTGTGGCCCATATCCATAAATAAATTAATTATTCAGTGTTCCTTTTTTTAAATTAACATTATTTCGGTTCTATAAAAGCTGCCTTTGCTTCAAATATAAGAAGAACCGAGGAATCCTTCAGCCGAGCGAAAACAATTCTAAGGCAGGCGAGAGTGAAAATTGGCGTGACAAGACATTGTTCTCTTAATGTAACTATGTAGTAAGGCGGTGAGGACTCGCTCCTATTAGTCTTCAACTTTGTCTTTATGCAGCGGACAAAAGAATATTCATTTTGTGAAATCTAAAGAATTTGTGAGACGGAGCATTAATCTTTGAATTTGTCATCAAGGGTCGATAGTGGTTCTGTAAATCTTGACTGGGCTGTATCTTATAATGATTGTAGAAGTTAGCCATTTAAATGTTTAATATTGTTCTCTCTTCGTGTGATTATTTAATGTCCCAATTTCTCTACCAAAATATTATGGCTTATAAGTCTTTTAGAGACCTTCGATTATCAGTTAAAAGATAATCGCAAATGGTGATGAGTGGTGAATTAATGATGACTCAATTGAGTTTCTTGGAGTCGGTATCAAGAACGGTAGATATCAAGACTGAGGCAATCTGATGGATGTTACCCCTGAGCTGAAGCTCCAAAAAGCGATGCAAGACGATACATTAATAAATATCATATTTAATTCCGATCCCTTACTTGTTTCCAAAATTTTCCAATCGGGTGGCTGCACTGTTTAAAAAGCTAGTGGAGCTCTTACGAGGTATTAAATCCTTTGAAAACTAGCCCGACGTGCTCTGTTTCATATACGAAACATTCGTATCAGTAACATAAACTTTGTTGGCGAAAGAAATACAAACATAAATATTATTCTTATCTAACTCATTCGCGAAGGAAAAAACTGCACACAGTGAACAGGTCATAGACGGAATGTTTTTTTCCACTTATATCTTCTTACGACTCAATTGTCCCGTTCTACCGGGCCAGGGGGTCCCGCCCTGAATCGTACCTCCCCAAGGAGAACGAGGAACAGAATAGGAGATATATCTCACGGACTGAATGAATGTTATCCGCCGCGAAATGGGTGCACCCATTTCATGTGGAACGGTGTTAAAATAACACCCGTGGCCCGGGGTCAGAAAAAAATGCTGTTTTCTGTGAAGAAATAGAATGATCGCAATTGTTTTTATCAAGGTTGGGCAAAATAGGTACCAACTTGCTGCGGGTTTAGAACTTTCCTGCTGTTTGATAAAAATAGCTGACCATAGCCAAAGGGTCTATTTCCTGTTTTTAAGGTGAATTTGCTTTTTGGATGAACTTTATACGAAATTTAAGGACACAGAGTGGCTGAAAATATCAGATTTCTTTGATATAACATTAATCAAACGCAATTTTACTTTACATTATCATAATAATATAAAAGCCTATATAGGCGTGAATAAATAAAAAATAAAAAAATTTAAAAAAATTTAAAAAATATAAATATATATTTGAGTGATAGGAAGAAGGAGTTTGATCGAGAAATTCAGTTTTGATTTAAGTATCTATGCAAAATTACCAAATAAGGTGAAATATTTGGAATTAAAAATTACCTTAGTTAATAATATTAACTATGTACCTGATGTATTAGATGAAAGAGAGACTTTTAATGAATTAAATGATATCGTATAATACGAGCACAAAATAAAAAGGGAGAAATATTGTAAGTAAGATCGTTATAGATAATTTTTAATCCGGATTTTTCTTTCGCATATACCTACATAGATATCTAGGAAAAAAATATGGTTATTTATTGACCCTAATAAAAACAGTACGTAAATTCGGCTGTGTCTATAACTTCGATTCAGTAAAATCTTGACAAAACTCAATTTTTTTTCAATTTCAATGCACAAAATAAAAAAGGAGAAATATAGTAAGTAAGATCGTCATAGATAATTTTTAATCCGGTTTTTTCTTTCGCATATACCTACATAGATATCCAGGAAAAAATATGGTTATTTATTGACCCTAATAAAAACAACAGGTAAATTCGGCTGTGTCTATAACGTCGATTTAGTAAAATCTTGATAGAACTCAATTTTTTTTCAATTTCAATGTTATTTTCAAAATTGGTGAACAAATCCAGACTAGGGATAATATAATACAGG
Organism: Glyphotaelius pellucidus; assembly: GCA_936435175.1. NCBI lineage: Eukaryota > Metazoa > Arthropoda > Insecta > Trichoptera > Limnephilidae > Glyphotaelius > Glyphotaelius pellucidus. The sequence continues at coordinate 33,071,230 of OW386537.1, read as the reverse complement.
GACTAGCTATAATATTATTTAGGGACGTACTTGACTTAACTTAACCAGTTATTCCTGAAATTATTTGAAGTAAGTCAATTACGCCCCTTAACAAACAGCCTGCATAATATACCGACCTATAATATAATATTTTTTCAGAAAATTATTTTTAACGTCTTTTCCAAAATATTCTTCACTATGAATGTTAAAAATAATCAACGTTAAAATATGAATCAGTCAAAAGAAACAAAATACCAGAAACACAGAAATGTCGTTGTTGCGTTTATTTTTGCAGTAGCGTTAATATCATAATTATACATTAAAAAATGCAAAATAATAATAACAGTCAAAACATGAATCTGCCGACAAGAACAAAATATCAGGAGCACAGAAATGTGATTGGATATTTCCGTTTGGTTATTATAATTATAAAGACTTATCACTCAGTGACAGTATCGTTAAAAGTCACATAACAAGGAAACCATATACACTAAAAAAAATTTTTTTGAAAAAATTTCCAGTGATTTTTCACTGGACTGCGAAAGTTATAAATAAATTGAAGAAGAGTACGGTGAGTAAAATTGTCGCGATGAAACTTTTTGAAAAATATTAGGTATATTTACAATTTATAGGTAGGTATAGGAATGGACGAAACTCAGCTGATGATTGTTCCCACTGAGGAAAAAGTGACGAATCGTCTTTTTTGGCAACAAGTGCCGTTGTTTTCCATTGTTTTTCTTGAGGCAGAGATAAAGCGGAGTGAAGTTATGTCGGTAGCCCCCGATGCTGGCGCATGTCATCCTCACGGCAAATGGCGCGTGATATCCTAAAGTTGCCCCCAAGGATGGCTCGTGGAAATTAAATTTTACTGTTATATAGGATAGCAATCTTAACCGTTTCTTAGCTGCAAGCTAATATTTCGACCTAAAAATGTACGTGTACTTGTACGTCGATAGTGGGATAATTCCATGAGCCATTTAATGAAATTCATTCTGTCATGTACTTCCTCAATTCATCGGGCCCAGATAAGTATAGAAGCCTAAAAGTCACGAGTTATCAGTCACCCCCCGTCTCCAACTAAGCCAAATCGCTGGGAGTTCCACTATCAGCACCCCACCAAACCTATCTAACTTCATTAATTCTCTTCTTTTTGGAAAGTTTTCTTACCGAATCATGAACGTCACTGCTGCTACCATAACTCCACTATTCGCCAGCCACCATTTCTTCATCCAAAACCAGCAATTAAGTCACTGTGCGTGCCAGGCGCAATGCACCGATATTAAACTCTGCTTCGCAGCAAATACCGCTGAATTCCAAAGTTAGCCCTTCTGTGAAATAGATACATGGTTTCTACTTTCAATGGGTTACCGCTTGGTCAGCTCGTGCCGAACTGTCTAGATTTCAATATTTCGTCATCCGCACCTTACTTTCAAAGATACGAACTTTTGAATACGCGGTTTGATCAACTTTTGCATTTGGGCTCTTCGGCCCACCTGCCAACGAGATACAGCATATTTTCTCTCATGTATTGTGGCCTTCACAAAGGTGTTAGCGAATCTGTCACCAAGCGTCGTGATTTCACCAGTCAGTCTCATTTTATTCTGTACATAAATCACACATTTTCTTTCCAAAATGTTGGTGCAGTTGTGGAAATCTATTGATATTTTAAACCACGAATGCGGTATATTCATCAGTATGATATTTTTAATATATATAAAGATATTTCACTCCCCGCCGCTGCCGATGAAAACTTTCCAATTCACCCTTCGGTACAACACGTCACGGCTTCCCGGAACACGATGCTGTGGAATGTGCTCGCCTGAGAAAAGTCTGAGATTATTTCGTCCGTGTGAAATGGTCCGTGCCCCATTAGCCGCGAGGTGTGCGCACCCCGCACGCACTTTTTACCCACCCGGTCGTCTTCTCTTCCAACTTTTACCAATCGCCTCTTCTCAGGCACGCCACTGGAGACAGGATTTACGGGCCTAATAGTGAAGAAGGCAATTTCACTTTTCATTTACTGCGATTAATTAAGTGGGTTTTAAATGAGTTCATGGGATGTGTGTATCAAGTAGGGTGGTCTTTATTCTATTACATCTTGTATTTGTAATACATCAGTGCATGGAATAACTTTTCCGAATATTATTTGTTTGAAGAAATCGGGGTTATGATATGCAAAATATTTTAAAAGTGTGAGTAATATCCTCTATTTGTGCTCGACAAGCTTGAGATTACATTGTGAAAATCTCTGTGAAATACAGTGGAATTCAAAAGATAACAACTTGGCATAAACCAAAAGGTTTATGATAGATAGTGAATGGAGATATTAATAGATAATTGAATTGAAACGAAATGAATGGGCCGTTATTTAGTCGATTTGGCGGCGAAGGACCCTCTTTGGGCCCAACAACATCCACAATCACGCCATTTCCATCTGAAAAGTAATTAAAATTCACTGTTCCTCTTACGGGATGGGATTTCCGGTTATGGGCGGCACCATTTGCCGGAACCGGGGGCCGGCAAGAACTTCTCGAGCTTTTTCCGCTCGGACTCGACGGGATTAAAGCCTGATTAAAGCTTTTAGTTTCTGGTGGCTTGTGTATTGTCCCTTGCCCGCTTTTGGACAAAGTTATTGAATTGCGATTACTTTTGGAGATTGAATTGGTTTCATATTTGTGGGGTAGGGGGACTGACATGTTTGGAATATAGCAAAACATGATTAAATTAATTAGTACGAATATAACCTTGTTTTTAGTCAGTTTTCCACAAGGGATATATTTCATTTTCAATACCTTAATTGTAATACAGTTTATGTGATCAATAAATGAAATAGAAGAACAAATAAGAGGAAAAAAATCATGCTTACTGATTCTCACCTCGAAGTTGTGACCATACTGATTCCCTTACAGAGCCATAGAAAGGGCTGTGCCCCACGATATGGGAAGAAATGAATATATTTTTAGACGCAAGTCAAAGGTTCGTATCTTTGCTATCAAGATCGCCAACTTCAAGAGGATGGGAACCTTGATGGGAGCTTAGTATGTCAAACAGATGACTATCGGAATTCAAACATCATGTTATGGTGACCGTTGTTGGAAAAGAGAAACAGAGGTCGACAAACAACGACATGAGGACCTGACAATAAGTATACTTAATATAGTTTACAACTTAATCGTTAAAACAAAAACAAAAAAACTTTTATTTTTACTTTAAATCAGTTCTCAAAACTATGGTCACCCTAAAAGTCTACATGTTTACATTAATGTACTGCCTAGCGCCAGCAGTTTAGTAGGTACCCATAATCTCAATCTGTAAGAAATACAACAATATTGTTCTTTCAATATCTGTATAATTTTGTGTTATTTTGTTAATTTGTTGAATTGTTAACTTCAACACAGGCTTGTCCTAGTGAGGTTGCAAATTGTATTGTAAACATTTTACCTGCAATGTAAAGAAACAATAAATAAATAAATAAAAATAAATAGTTTCAGAAAAAGAATAGACAAAACTCAAGATGTCTAGAAGAAGTTTAAGTTCAAAGCCGAACCCCAGAAGGCATGTTAATACGTTGTAGAATGCAATTTGCTTGCGTGTTAATCAAATAATAATCGTGTGTGGCTTAATTTCCATGCTAGAAAAGCAATATCAAAGCGATATTAAATTTAGACAAACATTTGAAAATTCAATTAACCACGCACTAATCTTACGTGGGCTGCGGTCCCCTTTGCTATTGAATGAGCGTACGGCAGACTATTTGGATACACCCGCAATATTATGGGGATTATAAAATAATATGTCTAGTCGCTGCGCGGCGTCCCGGGGCCTGAGGCGCTACCTGCTACGGGAGTGCAGAATCGCCCGGACATTGTTTTCACCCAGACATCTGTTTACACACAGTTGGCTTTATCGTCCAGATTACCTACTTCTATGTCCATATCTCCTGTCATCGAAAGGGGGAAAGAAAACTGCCCATGAAGGAGATATGATCTATTAATCTATTCTTTTAATGAGAAAATGGTCCTTCCGAGAGTGCCAACATAATATTATTTTTATGTAACATATATTATATTTTTAATTACGTGTATAGTTTTATAAATATCGGTATTTCATCATACTTTTTTAAGAATCTTTGGTCTCATAGCGCAATTTAAAAATATAACACGTGCAGTCCTGTCTTATTTTTTAACAGTTGTTCTTTACGGGATGTTTTACCTCCGGATACGTACCTAATGATTGAAATGACAGAACGAATAAAAATAAAGCGATGTGTTGATATAGAAATTCCAGCCGGAAAATGATGTCCAATTTTTTTGGCGTATGTAATCATCGTCGAGTTTTTACTGTTTCGTAATCTTCATGTACGCAGAATTTTTGTTTTCAATTTAAGACACATAATATGAACGATATTGTAAAATCTTTGGACAAAATACAGTTCGCTCAATTCTGGAAGAAAAACAATAACCTGATCACACTAAAAACTTGAATTGCCAGCCAAATTGAGGACCACAAACACGAAGAAATCGCCAGAACATTTAGAAGAAAATTTGCAGATATTTCCGGAAACAAAGCACCGACTGCTCCTAATATAATAGAATATGATGGACAAAACATCTACCTCTCTGAAAATAATATGATGATGGCAATCAACGCTATTAAGGTCTTTCACAGATTTTAAACAGTTCGTCAAATGTCATTCAATTTTCAAGTTCTGTGAAAGATCTACTCAAGTTCTGTTATTATTCCATTATGGATCAGTTGTTTCACAGAACTGAAAAAAACACATAACTTTAATAGGACTTTAACAGAACTTGAAAATTTACCTTGAAATTTTACAAATTATTCAAATTCTGTGAAACAACCCGTCCTTGGTATTGAACTTATAAGGTACGGAAGTAGATACATACCTAAACGACTAAATATTCTGTTCAACGCAGTCCTCAAACACAACCATCTACAGAGTACAATGACGAAACCGATTATAACCCCGACCCTGAAACCTGGAGATCTCGTGCACAACTTATTCAACTCCAGCAATTACCGGCCAAAATCCTAGGCATTTATAATTGCAAGACATATCGAAAGGTTGATAATTCTCAACGGAATAAAAGATATCCTCAACTTCTACAGACAAGTGTACATCAAATGGGCTTTAAATGTAGATTATCCTCTAATATGGCATTATACTTGGCGAATAGCGTAGGGAGTGTGGCGAACCTATCGCTCAGGGAGTGGAAACACAAACCTGCAATAGCCATCCCAAGCCAAGGTGTGAGCTACCGTGCTCAGGCTGAATGTCCTGGGGAACAGTGTCAAGAACGGTGCCTCCGAGAAACAAGGTCGCATCTTGGAGTATTTAGACCTTACTCCAACATTCAGGGCTCTGCCGTAGTGGACCTTCTATTTCCCTGGTCACTCGTGGGACAAAAAAAAAATTGGACCATTCGAAAACTAGGGGCCTTTTGGGAACCTAGGAGTGCTGAGGCCATCTCTGTGGACTTTCTTCCTGGGGCCCTTAGGAGAAACCAAGAGGAGAAGCCGTGGAGAGGAGAGCTGAGGCCACATCCATGAACCCTTCCCTTGTGGGGCCTTCACGGAACCAAGGGGAAGGGCACTCTTCCGGCACGGGGCCTTTGGGGAACCAAGGAGGAGTGAAGTGGAGAGATTAGTCCTCTTCCCTCCTGGGGCCCTCGGGGAGCCAAGGTGGAGTGGACTCTTCTCTTGTGGGGCCTTTAGGGAACCAAGGGGAGGTGGACCCTCCATCGTGGAGCCTTCGGGGAACTAAGGAGTGGAGAGGAGAGACGAAGCCCTCTTCCCTCGTGGGGCCTTCAGGGAACCGCGGAGGAGTGAAGAGAAGAAATGAGACCTGGGAAGACACATTGTCGAACCAGAAGATATAGCTTCATTTCCAATGACAATCCTGGTGAACTTTGTAAAAGGGACTGGATTACTGTCAAAGGAATGAGGTAAAATGGGAGATAGCACAATGGGCCTACGGCCTAAGTGTTCACGGGAACTTTATATATGTAAACCGTCTCCGCTCTTGGAAAAAAAAAATACTTTAAAAGGCGAAGGAAATACATAAAATATTTTTTACAAGAAAAGAAAAATACTGCATACGGATGCTTCTTAGAACTAAGAAAAGCCTTTGACAAGGTTTGTCTTAAAATCTTATGGGAAAAATTAGAAATCTAGAAATATAACTAACGTTTAATATATCAACCCACTATCCCGATGGCAGTCCAAGAAGAAAAACGTTGTACCGTTGAAAATGTGGGTAAGTACTCCCAGGCGATATACTTCAGATCAGGAGTAAGGGATGATTTCCAATTTGGGAGGCGGGAATGTGTACCGCGTCGCCCCGGGAACCATTTACTGAATAACCCTGCCTGCTATAGGTCATCCCAATTGGTTTGCTACATTTGGTGACTTAGCAGGGGTGCACGGGCTCACGAGGTGAGGTTTGTCTAGGTCTTGGCGGCGGATGCTTTTGCCCACCTCTCCAGTCGGACTCTTTCGATCCATCGCCTTGCACTACAGTGGGAGCGATGGATTCATGCGTTTGTCACTCCTGAAGACATTAACCTCCACATTCCTACTCACTGCTGATATCTTTTCCTTCCCAGAACTTCCTCTCCTTCCTTTATCTAAAAGAACCTCCACACAACATCGTCAAAGATGTCATAGGCCTGAGATTTTTCTTCCTCGGGGCCTCCTATGTAGAGACAATGTAAAAAAAGGAAGGTGTATTCCCCATATTATTCAATGTATGCATGAAAGAGTTATCAAATCGCCTGGATACTAGATCGGGCTGAAGTATTCAAGTTTTTCGGACGATGATGATATAGAACGACAAAGGAGAAGTATCAGTGGGTTGTCTAATATTTCCAGAACCAGAAGATTCTTCCAATGCGGAAATAATGTAAAAGCAACATTTAATTTTTTACTAGTCTTCGTGTGAAAGACGGTGTCACTACCGAATCAGCTCGATGGAACGACTCCGGATCCGATGTAATAACGCCTGCAGAATTATATTTGGACACAGAAGGTACAACATCGCAATGGATTCGCCGGAATGAGGGCAGAATGGATTCGCCGGCCTGATGAGATATCGGGTCACTGGATGCGGCTAATGGCCTCCGGCAACACGATGGTGGAGGCAGCCTTCCAGCATCAAGCGCCCTCATGAGTGAGCGCTGGGCCCGAGTTCACTCAAAACCACGCCTTATATAATTGATTATTTATTATTGTTTATTTTTTTATTATGTTTATTTCTTTGCTTAAAATGTACTGCATTCATATATTACCCTAAAAATATGGAATGTGTATGGATTGCTGGTTCCATACCAACTCAGAATCAAGTCAACTCAACACCTTTTTGAAAATATTTCAATGTTTTATATATTCTTTCATCACTCTTAATGACTTTTCAAAAAAGGTGTTGAGTTGATTTCGTTCTGAGTTGTTCGGTCACCGGGAAGGCTATCCTCCCCACATCATCAAATAAAATATTATTATTTTTATTATTATGCTTCACGAAATGTTAAGTTATACACATGTACTTAACATTTCGTGAACTATATTTTGTTAGCAAATATACTATTTTTTGATGCATAAAATGTTGTAATAGCATAGATAAAATTAATAATCTGCCTGAAAAGAGGCATTAGCTTACATTATGGAATATTCCACAATGTTTCATTCGCAAAACGAACGCTTTTTCGTATGGGAATTATGCAAACCACTATCATCACAATCCTATATTCTTGCCCGTCCTCACTGTTATTTGAGCGGGGCTAGAAGTGATGCAAGTTTGTACTTAACAACCGTTCTTGGAATTAGATCTGGCTTCGCCATGTCCTTCGTCCTGCATCCGCCCTACCGACCGCCCTCCACCGCCGCCCTACGGAACCTCCGAAAGGCGAACCTCCGGACAAAAGATTCCACCATTATCAATCTATTTCGGATGACGGATTTGGACTCAAATAATACTGGAACATTTTAGTTTTAACGGAAATGCTTTAAAATATCCTGAAAAATGGTTGAAATAGATAGTTGTCAATTATTATCGAGACTGAAAGTTTATTCAATTAGTTAGGGTACCTACTTAAAACTTAACAAATATTTTTTATGGTTGTTTTAAAGTGATGTGCATCATGATGATTCCTGCGCTGGGAATATTTCAATCACGGTTTAAATCGCTAAAACTTTTCCAACTCTATACAAAATATACACTAATTTGATTGCAGCCTTACCTAGCGTAAAGAAGAGATTTCATCAAAGAGCTCGGAATCTCATAATAAAAATAAAAACCCCATAAATAAGACTTCTTTCATCAAACAAAAAGGCTCCATCACATTTGATGTTAGGGAATATAAAATATCAGGATGATTGTTCACTTTGTAGTGAAACGTAGTAATTTGTAAAATGATTTGGTGAATGCGCACTTGAAACGTAACGATCCCGACAGAATACCCCCAATCACATAACAAGTTGATGAATCAGCGGTAAAAAGTTGTGTTTACGTAATCAGCGATGGGCGGAGCGGCTCCATACAAGAGGAGCTGATTGCTCGCAGCTCTCAAAGCGACGTACCTTCATAAATCCATCTAAATTACATGATACCCGGACAGATATGGCGGCGGGGGTGACTGCGAGGGAATTCTCACCGCCAGGAGTCTGCACTGTAAAGTGGGGTGGCTTCAGCGACGGCTCAAAGTTTGCAGGCGAGGGCGAGGGCGCTTTGCCGACTTTTGTATGATTGTCTGTTTACTTGCCTATTTGTGAATACCATAATAGCACGATGGCGGTGACGAAATTACAGCCAAGTTATCCACTTTTATAGGTAATTTGATATGATTGCAGTCATTAATGATGCATTTGTTTTAAGTTTGCCTAGCAAATGCTTTGATAACAAGCAAACTGATATTGAGCATGTAGTAACAATACCTAACATTACATAGTATGTAGTTGCCACTGTTCCTAAAAATAATGAATAATTTGCCTCCATTAGTGGCAAGTTCATCAGTAAAAAAATCAACGAATCCCTGAGGATTGTATGTTAAATCAGATTATTTTGTGAACGATATTTACTTTTTTGATAAACCTCAATTATTCAAATCTGGAGAAAAACACATGAGAATCCAATACAACATCAAAATTCCAAAATTTTACCGTAATGGCCCGTACAGACTAGGTTAGTAGTTTAGTCAAATAGCGAGTATTTTAGTAACTAAACGTGTCCGAACACCATAAATTTAGTCGTTACTAGCAGCATTTTGGTCAGCCAAGTAGAGAGTATACTCGTTACTCGACTAACTATTAGCCAGATGCGAACAAGCTATAAGAGTAAGCAAAACGATTATATTTTCTCGGGAGTTAAGCATTTTGACAATCTGTCCACCAAAATTAATAAAATATTTAAATAACATTTAAAAATTAAAGCAAAGCTTGAAAATGTATTTTTTCTCAAACAAAGGATTATTAATTGATTTGTTATTAGAAGAAACTCTTACCAAACACACGATTGTAATATTAAATAAGTGTCGTTGGCAATTTTTTTGGTGAATTACAGCGTAAAACTATGAAACGTATTTCTATTTCATTTTGTTCCCACAAAAATATGAAAACTTTCAAATGAATAAAAAAAATTATAATTTCTATTGTTACTTAAATTAAGAATTTCCAGAAAACTACAATCACTTTATACAACTTCATTATTACTCGACATTTTAACTAACGCTTAACGATTATTTTCTTGTCTAACGACAGAGAGTAAGATAAGTTAAAATTTCTCCAAAATAGAGCAATGAGAGTAATGCTTCAAGAGTAACTAAAATGTTAAACTAGCTAAATTGTCTAACACTTGAGCGCGATGAATAATAAACAACATGTTACCTATATACTTTATATACTAAATTATACACAACAAGAACATTTACAGATATAACACAAGGACTTGAAATGACAGACTAGAGACTACCAAATAAAGACAAAGCCAAATATGCAAAATAGTTAATTTACAAAATGTAATGGATTGTGATTTATAAAAACTTAACCGTTTCCTATAAACTTAAATGCACGAATAATTTAAATAAAAATAATTTAAGAAAAATACCAATTCATCGCAGTAGGTCCTTACAACTGACTACAAAAGGCATTAGAACATAAATACATACTACCAACACGGATAAATTGGGAGAGCCTGTAGAATGATTATTTTAATATCCTTGAAAAGAGGGTTTGGAAATATTTCGGTTATTTTCATTTTCAGAGAAAATAAATTAGAAAGGGGGACTCATCACGAGCACCCTCAGTTTCTGTGGCTTTTCCCCTGTGGATAATCTGAAATTATTCCCTGAAAGTACATTTTCAGCTTTTCAAACAAATATTCTTCACGATATTTATATTCTGATTTTTTTTTACATTGAAACGATTAACAAGTGAATAGATCATTCTTCCTGAAGCTAATATGAGTCTTGCAGTTTTGTTACCGAAAAATATTTTTATCATAGTGTAATATTTTAATTAGGTGCTCAGCGTTTTACACCGCAATTATAAAAAAAATCAATTTTTTTATAAGAAAAACTATCTTTTTATAACTTTTGAAGGTTATTCCCACCAACGTTATATATCATTGAAGAAGAAGATAACACTAATAATCTGAACGAAAATATGAAAGAGAACAAGACACAGAAAAATAGAAAAAGACAATAGTTGCAACTGGGTCTCGAACTCAGACTCGAACTTGTCTTGTTCTCCTTTCATATTTTCGTTTAGATTATTACTGTTATCTTCTTCTTCATACTCAAAAAATATTCATGATTTCCTGACCTTCGAAACAAACTACAGTAATGATTCGTAAAATCTATGTACCCAATTATTCAGTAACAAGTTTTCGAAAGTGGATATCTATGTAGTAGTAGCTGAGATTTACGAAAATATATCATTATACATACTATGAGGATACCACATACATATTTGGCGTAAAATTGTAACGTATGACAGACACATGAGAGTGAAAATATTTTGTATGGCGCCCTAACGAACTACCCTTCTTGGCGCCCGACGTTAACGTAAATGTTATGGCTCATTCACAGGCTATTAAATTTTGTGCAAGTGCTGTGTCCCTTCCGCAAAACGTCCAATTCAAAACTATCTTTAATAAAATTTTATCAGAAAACCAGAAAAGTGTTTTTACGGGGAGGTTTAATATTGTTTGTCGAGTGATTTTAAATTTCACATATCAGCATGGGACCTTAGTGGAAATTATGGTGTCAGAACGCCATGTAATTTACGCGATGGATACGCGTGTTATTATCGTGTTTGGATTTGTTCATTACGTACTTGTTTGCGGTTAATCTTGCGGAAATCGGGCCCATAGAGCGGCGCTCGCAAGTCGCAAGGGGTAGGTTCAGTGGGCGCCCCGCGGAGTGATACATCCTCGATGAAAGTTTGCTGAATATTTTATGTGCGTTATTATTTATTATATATGGTGCGTCCCGCGTATCACCCGAAAGTGTGTTTGTGAATTCTTGGTCTGTAAAAGTGAAACCGTTCTCAGCTGCCAAGTTATTGCAAACCGGGGTATGAGATTATATTATTTAGCATGTCTGCTGCCCTAAGTTAAAACACTGCATAGCCATTTCATAAATATTTAGGCGGAGCAAAATTGTATTTGAAATCTGCCACCAATTACGTGCTTTTTTAGGATGTTCTTTAATATATCAGAATGATAAAATTTAAGTCCTGTAATATTCATCAGGCATATTCATAGTTGGCTTTTGATTTGGAGTTAGCGTTCTAAGTGCCATTCTATCTACTTGTTTAAGACCGTTATATTCTATCTATATCATTTGTGGGTATGTTACATATGCACACACTACTCAACCACCCAGTAATTAAATAAAATAGAGCCTACGTTTTTCAAATCCCTTACCCACCTAAAAAATATTTTAAAACAATAAGTCCCTGCAAGGTGTGTACTTTGTTATACATTAAAAAGTACATTTAATAGTTTATCAAACGTGCCATATGAAAAAAAATGTTATTAGTTATGTAAAGTTAAGTCTTAGTTAATAATATATGCTCGTTGACTGACTTTACAGAAGATATGTCCGCTTCGTTCATTAATTAGAGTATCGGAGTGTCTTGCAATATCCGTCATCAGATAATCCAAATAATCGGCAGATTAGTGACGTATAGATCCGTCATCAGTCATATGATTGTCATCAAAGCTACTGTTCCTGTGTTCCTGTCACTGCCCCTCGTGAACACGGGCCACAGCGACAATTTCTTGGAATACCTTCCAATGTCGGGTACCAAGAAGTTGTTAGTGATCCCAAAACCGCATTGTCCTTGTATATATTGATTACGTCATTTGTAATTACATGGGTTCCATTTTTATTGGGCCATCCAAGAAGGGGATACACAAGAAATGCACAGCATTTGAATAGAACACTGGATGGGTTGTTTCAACAAATTTGACGAATTCGTCAAATATTTGACGTTAATTTTCACGTTCTGTGTAAGTTCTATTCAAGTTCTGTGATGATTTCAGTTTTGTGAAGCAGCTAACCTATGATGATAAAAAAATAGAACTCGAAAAAAACTTACATAGAACCTGAAAATTAACTTCAAATATTTGATGAACTCGTCAAATTTTTTGAAACAACCCGTCCTACTCGTAGCTCATTGGGGTGAAATTATGAATGTTCGTGACTATTTTGGCGTCATACTTTATAAAGTGTCACTTTTTGTCCGTTTGGGCACAGATAACCTACGTATAAGATAACCTACCCTACCTACAGATAACCTACCCTGACGGTGAACCCTGTTAGAATGTTGAAATACCCTGATGTGATCAACAATACTCTTGACCGTGACAATATAAAATCATACCGTATCTTGAAGCTCCTCTTGCAAAATAGTGGTATTTCAGATGAAAGTACTATTCTGTAGTATAAACTAGAGAGTGATAATAGTGGTTCACGTTTTAAAAGCTTTGGTAATGGACATTACATTGAATTAAAAAAAAAACAGTTGTTGTCTTTATTGTTAGATGTGTATAAAAATAAGATGCAGATTTTATTTTATTTCTCTCTTATTTTATTTGTAAGTAAGCGTACTTGTATAGGTAGTATTCAATGGAAATGTATGTTCACATTGTTCACCCACGCAATTTTTAAAAACTTCATACAAATCTATTCACACATTTCGAAAGTCGTTAAAATCGTATGTTCAACAACACTGTATTTCTTTTCTTCCCAAACCGTAACTAACAGATGATGATGAGCGCCCATTCTGGCTAAGGTAGCGGCTGCCGTAAGCTGCGAACAAAGGAAAGATGATCTCTCCCGTTGGAAGCTGGGAGAATGGACCACTCCACCGGCAAACACGTCCTTCAACATGTCAATAGGCATTAAATGGTTTACAAATGATCCGAGAGAATTCAACAATGGAGAACCGCCGTAGTGAAAGGAAATCTCTACAACGAGAGGTTTAAATGCATCTTATACACTCCACACTGTTTTACAGCTCCGAGACTGTTTACCTTGCTCTGGGAATTCAAGAAACTACACAAAAATTCCTCTTTTATGTCGGATTTCTTTCACTGGGCTTTTATATAGTGCTTTATAATGGAGCAGATGTTTACAAGTTCATTGAATTTTAAATTTCAATGAATACCTACCTGCCTGTATTACTTTCTTATTAGGAGTACTTACAATGATATATTATTATACGTTCACCAAAACTGACTGTTTATTAGTAGCATCATAGTATGTAAGTAAACAGAACACGCATTGTGGTAAATTTACAAAATATACCCAACTAATAAATAAAATTTAATTTATTTTAAGTGCATAATGCACATTTACAATTATACATAACCAAGTATGTAGGTAAACAGAACATGCATTGTGGTAAATTTACAAAATATACCCAACTAATAACTAAAATTTATTTTATTTTAAATTCATAATGCACATTTACAGTTATACATGATCAATAATAAATATACATTTTATTTTATTAAGTAATAATTGCGTTTTTGAATTGTTGAATATTTAGTTGAAAAATATTTATATCAGGGGACAGGTAATTTAGTAACAGAATCATTTTTCCGATCGGCATTACTAAAATGGTAACTTAGTTCTTCATCGAGATGCAAAACTTTTTTTGTTCCGAGGAACAAAAAAGTTCTGTGTCTGCGCGCTCTTGTGAAGTTGTCGAGGACATAAAACTCAATTTTTTGTATTATATCGGGAATATAATACAAATTTAATAGATATATGAATATTAATAACAAAAAGCAAAATAGTGCCATCCATAAATGTAAAATGAGTTCAGATTAAAAAAAAAATTGAAATTAATCTGTGTCGATTATTTGAAATTAATTTGTATCGGTCACTGTAAGGTTTCATATCTCCACCAAAGATAAAATCATAGATTTTATACGTTATACTTATTGAACAGGAAGTTCCACTGAAATGTCTCGTCTAACAGCCTTACTAATAAACGTGGTGAACATTTTATACAATGGATAAACAACGATGTATGAAAAGACTTGAAAAATTAGATACAAAGAAAAGAAACTGACATAAAATAGTTCATGGGTAGATATGTACATTATTTATACAGCCAAAAAGGGTTGTTTATCTTTTGTATAAACTAGAAAAACTACTTCCAAGGAATTTTAAATGTGCTGTACATTTCTTCTTTTTGAATACGTCTTAACGAACCAGATAAAATTAACCTTTAGATTTTGTACTAGCAATATAATTAAATATTTATAACTTGAAATATTGTCAAGTAGGTAATTTTTTTATGAGACTGTCTCAAGTTATATTGGGGTATGTTTCATATTAAGAAGGAAAGGGAGGTTTAAAATCACTACTTACAAAAAGAATAGCTATATTTTTTGTATGAATAATTAATACCAATAATGCTTATAATTAATACCATCAATACGAGATGGATATCAATCACTAATATTTATAAATTCCTCACACAAGAGAGAGAGAGAGAGAGAGAGATCCACAGAAGAACGTTCGGCTAAAACTTCAAGATCCACGTCGTCGTCGTCCTGATTCAGGCACTCCCAGGCGCTCGCCTAAGGTGCTCTCAACAACCTCCGACTGGGAATATTGAGATACAGCTATCGTCGACTGGTTCTTCTCACTAGTCCATGCAGTAAAACAATGGAAACGTTTGACAGATGCGGTGCAGGTAGTAGGCCGTAGCTCAATGAGCCCTAGCATACGAATCTCAATCCAACCCGAGCAGCTCTTTCCATTCAACCGAGACTCCAAAACATTTCCCATCCGACAGGGAGACGGAACATCAAACATCACAAACATCACATGGCCGGCTTTTTTACTTGTCTCACGGTAGACACGTTCCCATCGAAAAAGATATCTTCCGAAAGCCTTAAGGTCGAGACCGTCAGAATGGATTCGATTCTCGCTAATACTCCATTCACAAAAATACACGCGACTTCTCATGAGCCGAAACTACGAAACCAAACTCCTTCGCATTCAAAACATTCGCACAAATTTACATATTCCGCCATCTTCCCGTTTTTTTCTCCCTTCTGCTATCCAAACCCCAGCGCTCCAACTCGCACTTTAATTATTGCAGTTAGAACAACTTGTAAATAAATAAATTCAAGTTAAAATAAATTTTAGCACTTTACTTACTTGTACGAAAAAAATAATAAATAATTATTTTTACGTTATTCTCATTTTAAATTCAACATTACAAAATTTTAAAAAAAATTCACATTTTTACTAGGATCGTCGGAAAATTGTAAAAAATATCAAATTCATTAAACACATTCCTTTTAAGTAGGGAATCTGCGAAAAAACGATCATTTCACTGTTTATCTTGTTTATACAATAATATATTAATATTTATACAATATGTTTAAACAATAACATAATAATAATAATATTTCCCAGAGAATAACCAAAAAGATTTCACATTCTGTATTCATTGTTCGCGCAATATAAACGTTAATTTCTGGGATTTATCAATTTGGGAGGCGGGAATGGGTACCGCCGCTCCGGGAACCTTTATTGGATAACCAACACCTCTGCCACAGGTTACCCCAAGTGGTTCGCTACGTTTGGTGATTTAGCAGGGGTGCCCGGGTTCATGGGGTGAGGTTTGTCTAGGTTTGGAGGCGGATGACCAGGACACACTGAACCCCAGATTCCTACCCATCCCTTAAAGCCTTTTCCTTCCCAGAACTCTCCCCCCTCCTTTCCTTAAAAACCCTCCACACAGCATCCCTAAAGATGACATAGGACCTGAGGGAAATTATTTTCCTCAGGGCCTCCTGTGTGGAGCTCATGTAAAAAAAAATATATATTTACCTACACGTGTTATTAAAAATATATTTCATAGAATTCGTATTAAATTCACGCGGCAACAGTCATTTAAAAAAATGTCAGAATAAACTGCACTTTTTCATATCCGCCAATCTGCCATAAAACAACGTTGCCAGCTGTTTCGGAGCCCAGATAAAGACATTTTTATTAGTACCAAATCGAATCTGAGCTTCTACATTCGGTACTCAATATAAGTATTGTGTACCGTCTGTTTATTCAATATGTAACTAACACATCTTCTAACGGCATAAGTGTTTTTTTTATTCGTAAGGCTGTAACTATCCAACACATTTTAAATGACATTCGCCCGGGATTAAATAAAAATATAATGTAATTTATTCTGTTTGAGTAAAATAAAGTAAACTTACAGCAGTTTATTGGATAAAGTAGCAATAAATATAAATACAACATAGGTAATGTGTATTCCTAAGCAAACTGTATCCATACATTTAAATTGACACAATACCTACGCTTGCAACATGTTCCCTTTGTTATGACAGTGCTAAAGACATGCTAAAGACAGTCAGTTGGCGAACCCTACAAAACTATTTATGTGCAAAATAACGAATTATTTCTATTAAAAAAATGTTAAATAACCCATGCATGAAGATCCCGAATAAACAAGTAATTCTGTGAATAGTTGACCATGCGTCCAAAAAAGTATGTTTCTAATTTTATCTTATTTTAATACGTCAAAACCATAATTTCCTCGGAAATCAATAGATTATTTGGAAGCAGGTATTTAAAATCTTACCTACTTAGTTATAAACCATAAATATTAAAGTTTTTTTGTTTTTTATTTCAAAAAAAGGAATTTTACAATTTTTACAAAGAAACGCCGCAATAATTCTTTTTTAAAACTTTCTTTAGGTAGGTTGCCGATTATACAATTGATTATTCCAATTTGACAGCTCGATTAATTGATTATTCCAATTAGACAGCTCGTATCAACGCTCAGGAGAACTCTGGCGAAATAAAAAGGAAGTATCCAACACGGCCACCATCCTTAACCGGAAACGGAAAACGAAAATAAATTAAAAACAGAGTTAAAATGGACTTCTCAACGCTCAGTCAATTAATAACATTATTGTGAATAAATTTGATTCAAAACATTATTATTACCATATTTTACTTAATCTGTAATAAGAACCCTTCTCAAAAATACCTACGTAATATATGGTGTTTTTTATTCTTCTCGCATGACATTTTTTCCGTTGCAACAGCTGGGGAAATATGTGTTTGCGAGTAGGGCGGCGACATCAATGCAAGAACGTGTCCTTTTATAGAAGGGTGTGTGTGGGGAGGTCCTTCACGGCCTGTGACGTTATGAAGTTAGGTACCTGCCGAGTCAATGGGTCCTCGAGAACACCTAAGAAGCCCTGGGTGTCCTGTCTACTGACCCTCTTTTCCGAGACCAGGGAAGATAAATGTACAAATTAAGTATATTCTTTTGTGGGTTTATTTGTTATTATTTGTAATATTATCTTTTACGTTTATAAGTTTATAAGTAAGTAAAAACGATTTTGTCTGTAGGATGTTTACAGTGCCGAGAAAACTATCATAAATAGTAATTTCGGGTGTGTGTCTGTTTTGGTTCAATGAACTCTGGAACAGGGATTTGCTTTGAATTTATGTGTCACCATTTTCAAAATGAAATTTTTTTGAGAATTCAGACAAGCATCCTACATACAAACTCGTATTTAAATTCTCTTTTCAAAATTGAAATTATAATAGCCCGCGATTTTTCACGGGTCTGGGCTTTTATAAACTGTGCTGTGTTCTGTAAAAATATTGTATATCAGTACAATATATATAAGTTCTCTGGTAGTTCTGGGTCGAGCTTTATAAACGAACCTACTAAATAAGTGGAGTATTACATTATTTTAACATTCTGTTTATGGTAATCGCTCTTATCATTTTATTTGTTTTATGTTTTTTATGTTTTTTATGTTTTTTATTTTTTTTTTATTAATTTTTTTTTATTTTTTTTTATTTTTATTTTTTTATATTTTTTTTATATTTTTTTTTTATTTTATTTATTTTATTTATTTTATTTATTTTATTTATTTTATTTATTTTATTTATTTTATTTATTTTATTTATTTTATTTATTTTGTTTATTTTATTTATTTTATTTATTTTATTTATTTTATTTATTTTATTTATTTTATTTATTTTATTTATTTTATTTATTTTATTTATTTTATTTATTTTATTTATTTTATTTATTTTATTTATTTTATTTATTTTATTTATTTTATTTATTTTATTTATTTTATTTATTTTATTTATTTTATTTATTTTATTTATTTTATTTATTTTATTTATTTTATTTATTTTATTTATTTTATTTATTTTATTTATTTTATTTATTTTATTTATTTTATTTATTTTATTTATTTTATTTATTTTATTTATTTTATTTATTTTATTTATTTTATTTATTTTATTTATTTTATTTATTTTATTTATTTTATTTATTTTATTTATTTTATTTATTTTATTTATTTTATTTATTTTATTTATTTTATTTATTTTATTTATTTTATTTATTTTATTTATTTTATTTATTGTATTTATTTTATTTATTTTATTTATTATTTTATTTATTATTTTATTTATTTTATTTACGCCCAGAGGTCCGTTACGTAAATATACGCAAACCGATAAATACTAATCGGCTTGCCTGGCTAGAGTAAAGTAGTGTGATGTATTGTCTCACCGGTTCCTTCTCTATTCAAGCTGTGTGATGCGTGGTTTGTGAATATGTTCACATTCAAAGATTGACCAATTAATTATCTTCGCCGATTTTCTTTTCTCTCTGTTTGGGATGTGAGATTTCGAGATACATTTTAGCCATTTTGTCAAGAATCCAGACAGCACTACTGAATTCACCAAACCTTTTCCAGAATTGGTTTGATTAGGCTGGGCCAGTATTAATTATGAGATTTCAAATTTCATTTTCCTTAGACTGGATAAGTCGTTACCTTTCAAGTAAATCGAACGAATATTAAAAAAAGTTCAAGGCGCAAAGTTACATTCTCAGCTTAAAAACAGTAGTATATGACAACATTAGTATATAATTTAGTATATTAAAAAAAAAGTATTTGACAAAAGTAATACCTGCTTCGACGGCCTCCGTGGTCCCGAGGCAAGACTCTCGACTCACAATCCGAAGGTCGCGGGTTCGAACCCGGCGTGCGCAAATAAATTTTATTTGATTAATTTGTGTTATTTCACAATTTATTCATTTAAAATAATATATAATATATTTGCGGCACGTTCCAGAGTGGAAGATACTATCAGTATCGCCCTGGTGTAAGACCACCATTCAGAATTGAAACGTTGCTTGAAATGGCTTTAGCCGTGTTTAGTGACCAGATCTGAATAGCCAGGTACTTCCCCACCTTCCTCTTCCCTATCTCCTTCCCCTCCCCACTACCTTCAGCCTCACAACATACCCCAATTGGGGATGCCATAGTCTCACTGGCTCCAGACGGGAGCAGTTGGGACTCTTGTGCGGTATTTCATATAAAAAAAAAAAAAACCTGCTATTCACGCGCCGATAATATAAAATTGCCTAAATCCTCGCGCGGTCGCCTACACGATAGTATCTCCCAAATCCGTGAGAGATGGTATTGATAGAGCAGAGTCGCGATTTATCCCGCACTCCATATCTCCTCGTATTCCTGTATTCTTGTCCCCCGGCCCTGCCATTGTGGCTCCGGCGCGGTTTTGCATTTTGTGAATGCTCCGAGGTTGTGAAGTGGTGCGAGTTATAACCTTTTCGACTTTTATGTTCGGGAAAAAATGGGAACTAGGGGACGCCTTTGATCATCAAAAGGCTTTGTCCCACTTGCCTAAAATTTGACGTCTTATTCCGATGTCAGAAAGATTAGTGCTTTGTGACGTGTGTAATAGAAAATGTAGCTTTGTCAGCTCATTTCTGACATAGGTAAAGGGCAAATCTAAAAATATTTATTTGTGGCAAAATTTGGGCTTTTCACTTATATCTTTCGTTTTATAATGTCCTTCACTATTACTTGTCCATGTGGACGTAGCTTTGCTGTTTTTGAGGATTTTTTAACACAATGTTTGTAGGTACCTATCTCAATCTCACTAAGCCAATTTAGTTTAGGTAATTAAATATAGTAGGAGAATACAGATATGTATGTTTGTCCATTTTGCTTGTCCAAAAAGGCTTTAAATGTGGGTATTCTCTTGGCTTTTTTAGTAAATAAGAAAAAAACCGTAGCTGGACTCAGTTATAGTAGTTTTTCGTAGTTCGTCGTAGAGAGACCAATTATATTACTAATCATTATTTTAATGCCAGCATACAAATACTAGTAGACCTTGTACAACAAATAATTTCAGATAGCCTCTCTGAAAATGCTTGAAAATGAAAATTAATATAGGGGCGCATGAATGCTGAGCGCTGAACGCACAGGTAGTTAAAAAGATCTCAACGCGGCTCGAACAATACATTGTAATTTGCATAATCGCTTACCCCGCAATACTTCATAGCGGAGGGCGGCGCGGTGCTTTCCACTTTCACCGCTTTCCAAATACCGAGGAAACATCTTCTCTTCTCTGGGCACAATGGATTGTTAATAAGTCCTAGTATTCCGACCCCCGGCTTCTGCCCCAGAACCTTAAGGGGGTGTAAACATACGCGCGGGACGCCACTGCTTCTGCAATTTATGAAAAACCTCATATATCAACGGTTGTAATCTTACAAAAGCACTTTCCTGCGATCCGAGAGAGCCTCCGCCGTTAAAGTTTAAGGTTGGGGAAGGACCGGTCTCGGAGCGGGGAACACGCATTATTCCTGCAAAGGAATGTCTCGGAACTCGGAACTGGCGAATATTAATGGAAGTATTATACAGCCGATATTATATTATTTCATGTTAAAACCAATTTACTTGGTTTTGATTTTTCACTAATGCATGTATTTATATTTTGATATTCGGTGAATATTTTTTCAAATAACTGATTATGCTTTTTATTTCATGTACGCCTCGGTATTTAAATATTAGAATATGATTTTCAGAAACTTATTACGAATAAGGAATTTGTGTAATAAATTACAAATTTAAAAAATGTAATGTACCTAAGAAATGAGAATCGGTCAGTAGAGTTTAGAAGTGGAAGGGGAACGGATTTTGTGTGGTCGGCAGTTGTACGGAAACTCTTTCTTGGTCAGTGTGTGAAGCCTGCGTCTCTGTGGGTCCACGCATTCGTCCAAAGTTTAATTTTAAGTAAATCAAGTTTTTTTCTTTCGGTGAAAATGCGAAAATCTCCTCTCTGAGGATCAAAGAAAGCCTTCGCCTTCAAGACTGCCACGAGTTAAAAAATTAGCTGGAAGAGAACGCACGTTTTTTTTCCATCAACTCTTCAAATTTTCTATTTACCCCATTAAAAAAAAATCGGGAACTATCTTATCTGGGCTGCGGGAGGGCCATGGGAATTCGCCTCGTCGCGATATCTATTATGATCAGCAGTATAGTCACATTGAAAGTACGTAGGTTGCCCATTTTGCAGCCCTGTTGTTTTAAGTCCAATTCAATTTTAAAAGCAAAGATGATCTGAGAATCATTAAAGCCAGGATCATCTGACATTGTCATGGCTCCTCCTACTCCACGGTCATCCTGGCGTTTTTTCTGGATTAAACCAGTCTCCTCTATCGTTTTGATAAACATTTAATGAAATAAATCTGTTCATGAGTTCACTGGGACACTAAAAATTGTGAATCAAAAATGACCATGAAATAGGCGCCGAACAATCCCATAGCAATCGTTATGTGTGTAGTGCCGTTGACCACGCGCCCCTACGTGCAAAAACTTAGGGCACACTTAAATTGTCAGAGCTTTAATTCAGTGAGAGTGCCCATGTATCCGTAATATTTAACTGTACTAGCCGATCTGCAGAAATTATGATTTTTTTTTTTAATTTCCAAGGTTCGGCACATTTTTCTGTGTTTTCGTTTTAAGTTGTAACTTATTATCGCACGGGATACTTATAAATTCTTTCAATAATGCACTTCGGTAAGTAGGTTAGTTCACCGTATGACGGAACTAACCTCAAGGAGAAAATTGAACTCAATTTTCCTCTCTATGAATAATGAATAGCATATGATGTGAGGTACGTACATCTAGTTAAGGACTCCCTTTGGCTTATGGCAGGAAGAGTTGCAGAACAATGTCTTCATTGTTTCCCGGAGTTCAGTGGAATTTTCAATAGAAAGTCAAATATTTGTCTAATATTTGATCGCAATGGCTAACAGAGAGCCAACTTAGGAATCTTTTGCTCTTTAAGTACCAACTTCCCTTTGTTTCTGTATCCTGAGCACCTATTTAAGTAATCAATGAAAATGCACTCATTACTTAATCCACATTGAACAATTTGAAGAAGTATTCTCGATTAAATATTTATAAGACTTTCATCTTAATACTGAAAAGCAAATAAATGCTTAAAAACTCCACTGTACCTTAAAGATAGTTGATTTTCAGATTAAAATATTTTTCCCAGAGTGTTCCGCGAAAATTATCCTCCATTCCAGCACATTTAACAGATATTTCTAGAAAATTAATCCAGAAATTTTCCAACGAGACGAAACATAAGCAATATTTAATTGAAACGTCTTTGAAGGAAGTCGTTAAATCCAGGTACCCTACTACCTATACCTTTATTTAATCCATCAAGTCCCACGAACTTCAGGAGTCCGTGAATAGAAAATTAGAGAGTCTGAACCCGATTAAAGGTCACCGAATAAATCTCCCCTTATAAGACAAGATAAGAGGCTTAACTAGGAACAGTAATGTTGTTAACATACTCGTACATTCCATACTATAATATAATGATGTTACTGCTCGGAACTCTCGGCAGGCTTTAAAACCAGACGAAAGAACACTGGGAATATCATTGTCTTTCTCACGATGTTCTCGTTAGTTTATAACGGCATGTTTCAGATGTTTATCAGATGTGTCATAAGGACAGCATCACAATCATTAGCGGCTTTGGAGCGGTTTCTATAAGATACGTAGATCTCCAACAGAATCCATATGTCGTGATCAGTTGTTTATTGACAGTTCACTTGCTCTTATAGACGCATGCGTCCAGATTAAATTTTTTCCATTATTATTTTCAATGCAAGGCAGATACTTGTGTAGCGGATGGCGTGTCGAAGACGGTGTTGTGGACGAGAGGCCAGATATATTATTCAGATAAAAATATATTTATGAGAATGTATTTCTTATAAACGATCAATAATTCATTGGAACAAGTGATCAGTATTTAGATGTGGTTTATTTCATAGATAATAATATCATTCATGTTTGCGTCAATAGCTCTATAATGGGTGTGATTAATGGCATGATCGGCGGAATGTTAGTAATACGGAGGTTCATATCTCGTATTACACGACTTGCTCTCTGTTATTATACGCAGTAGTCTTGAGTTTCGTAATGATTATTTTAATTGGGGATGGTTCTTGAGTTGGCAAGAGGCTGGAAATCAAGCGAGACATCTAATTTAGTATATTGGACATCTTTATTAAACAAAAATTACCTCGATTACAATCACGAGCATTTTCATTAGATATCTACTGTTTCCTGTTACAATAGAAGAATAGTTTTTGGGATACGTTTGCGTAAAATTTTATTCACGACAAACATTGAAAATCAAAATTTAAATAAAATGATTGTTGCATTTGCTCAGTATTCTCTTACTAGTTAACATCTCGTAATTTTAAAGTTTAAAATAACGTTTTCAATGATTTATTAATTTGTTAATACTCGCGCATGCAAAGTGTGGAGTAGCGTCAATATTCATCAACCTAGCAAACCCGTTGATCGGGCCAAATAAAACCATGGATATGGAATATTTTTAGGTTTGCTTTGTTGAGGACCTACATGCAACGACACTGTTAGTATCTTTACCTGTCGGTTATATTTTAATTTGGTTCATTAGTGAATTTATTTTGTAGGTAGGGTAGAGTAAAAAATGGAAATACATCACATTTCGGACAAAAAAAAATGGATAATAAATGTGGAATCTCCCTGCGAGATATTTTAAAATACCTTCCATCTTTTCTTTCACGTGGATATACTGGTACAAGGCTACACGAAGCAGATGTTCGGTGGGGAGTTTTATCAGATTTATCACCTTTTATTCCCGTTTATCTTGATAAGGGAACTTCTTAAGACCTCTCAACAAATAACACATCTATGCTTGTGGAAATAATTTAAAATTTCTTTAAAGACATGATTTCTTGAACCCCCGAAGGATCATAAACACAAATTTAATCCCACCCCTTTGTTTAAATAAATCCAATGAAATATTATATGTGTTCAGATATCATATCAGTCAGTACCTGCAGTGTAATTGGATGGAAGCATGAAAAATCGAAATGTTTCCATTTATTTACTAAAAATATTTCCACGAATTAGAAGTGTTATGTTGTGAGGCCTGCATTATTTAAATATGCTTAGGTATTTAACGAAACACCAAGCAAAAGTAGTACTGTGGTACCAATCACCAAGCAAAAGTAGAGCTTGTAGTACTGTGGCACTCTTCAATTTGGAATGAGGTTAAGTTAAAAATAATAAAAATTACCGGATATATGTATGACTTATGAGGTGTACCTGACTTATCAAGAGAAGTAGAAAAGTTAGCTGGACAGTAGGATTTTCTACTTTCCATCATTTGATTCTGAATGATCCTTCACTAGGACGATACCAAACTAATATTTTTAATGTACTTAATGATACGAACAGATTGTTATTTTTGACCTCCGGGTTAAGGCCCCGTAACCGCTCCCGAAAAGAAGAAGATGGAGAGATATGAAATTACGAATGTTGGAGAGAGCGCGCTTTTATTTAAATCGATAAAATTGAAGCGAAAATTACGAAAATGCTTAATAAAACATGACTCGTTTAAAATAGAGCAAAAATCTTATGGAACGTATCTTAAGAATCATTTAAAGAAACATTGTGAATTTTTTCACAAATATAACTTCTAAATTAATAGAAATAAACTTGTTTTAAATAATTTTTGGAGCATATTTTGCGATTTTTTTCTATCGAGGGAGTTTCATATAATTTGCGTTTCAGCGTGGAAAGTATCTAGATATTATCTTCAAAAATAACATTTTAGATAAAATCTTTAAAAATTACATATATTTTTGTAAGTGCTTAAAAACTTCAAATGTTTAAGGGAAATATGTAAGTAATCGGTCGAAATTCCAATAGCGGCGGCTTAAAAGCCGTCAGATATGGTTCGCTTTGACAATTTTTATGAATTTTCATATCTGAGGCGCTGTTTATTCAAAATTTAAATAGCGAAAATTTCTCGCTTTTTGTATCAAAACTTCATCAATTTATATCCTTGAGACTTCATTGAATTGAAGCAACATTTTTGTAAATTATTTCCGCAAAAAAATTATCTATTTACGTTGAAAGATTATTGGATGTTGAATTTCATATTTTTTTCAATCTTATACAAATTTGGTACCTAATATTATACTTGATTCAGTAACACAATACAATCACTACACATATGTGTAAGGTGCAAATTCTGAAAGGGAGGTGAATGAGGGTTGCTATTGCTGCGAAGGGTGTTCGGATTCGTGCGTTCAGGCGACCGGCTATCTAAATTAGACCCCAGGGTTGGAGTCCAACAACTCACCATTTAAATTTGAAAAAAAACATTTTTCGCCTACCTATTGCCTGTATCGTTTAAAAGTTGATTCTTTGTAATATAAAAAAATCAACCCCAAAAATACAAAGTTTCTTTTCTATTTTTATTTTTATTTTCAAATATCTTTTAAAATTTGAAAAAAGTGAGTTTAGTTCACACGTTTAGTTCAAAGCGGCCAATGCGCGCAGTAAGGTTTCATTCTATCTTATATCCCGCAGGCTAAATGCTATAGATGTATGTGTTTGTCTCTTTTTAGTGTCACTCGTTTCCGTTTCATCGAGATTCAAATCATAATGGTGCTAAAGAAGTTTCACTTCAAATAAAAAATTGTTTTGACAAAGGTTTGAACCTTCCTACCTAGTGATCGAAAACAATCGCGCTACCAACTCTATGTACAAATATCTTTTAAAACGTAATTTTTTTGGTTTGACTGAGTTTTGAAGCTTTGTACCCGGTCGCGTATTTCCAAACCCCATACCGGTTCAATCGCGGTACATTTTCAAAATCAAAATTTTAATATTAAGAAATAAAATTATTAATTTCTAATACATACATTGGAACGATTATTTTCTCTAGATTTTAGAACAATTTTTGTTTTTGCAAAGTGATAAAAAATAACCAATATAGAGGTGTATTTACAATATATGGGAAAAATATCAAAATTTAAATATTTAGAAGTAAAATTATTAATTTCTAATACAAACATTGGAGAGATTATTTTATCTTAATTTTAGAAATTTTTTTTTTGCAAAGCGATCAAAAATAACCAATACAGAGTTGTATTTAAAATGTCGCTATCGCAACTGAACCAGTATAGGGTTTGGAAATACGCCACCCGGTCATTGGAATCAACCGCACTACAAACCGGGCCAAATCTGGATCTGGTAAGGCCGGCATTTATTTCTTATTAATATTAGAAAAATATTCTGTTTTTATTATAACGCGAGTTGGGAAAGTGGTGAAAGTCAACCTCTAGTCATCTAGTGTCTAGTGTATCATCGGCCTACTGAGATAATAACTCTTTGTACTAATCCATTATTTTCTATAAAAGATTTCTTTAACTTATTTGAACACGACGTGAGTGAGTACCTACATATGTTCATAGAAATATAACATTTTTTATTCAGTTGCTTATACTAGTTGACGATTATAACAAATGCTGTTAGATAGAAATATGAAAAGCTCGAACTAGCATTCAAATGTCCTGTTTTCACACGAACAGCAACGTAGAGCCATTCTTATAAATAATTTTAGTATGAAATTCCTCATTGCGAGGCATCTGAATTCCGAGTGTTTTCAATTTAGAAATATGTCCCTGTATACATGGCTTTTAATTGTACTACCAATATCCCCCCTGTTTCCGGCACTCTCCACCCAATCTTCGCCCAGGAAATGTCTGCCATTTTATCACTTTGAGCGGTTTGATTCCGAAGGTAGGGGGGATTGACTGGTAGCACCCCCGCGATAGTCTCCTACCTGACTTATCCCTTTGACCACTCGTCCGAGTTCGATCCCCGAAGGCGTCGCTCCGCCCTCCACCCCCTCGCCCCCTTTGCGTTTGGTGACAATTAGCCAACTAATTCGATTTGTTGGTAATAGTCTTTGTCCTTCCCATAAACGGCATTTAAACGAGTTTCTACTAAAGACCGGAAGTGCCACCATTTGTTCTGCAGCCGTGTTGCGTGATTGAAATTTATTGAGGATAAACATACACGTATTTGGTGCTAATTTTGCTCCAACGTGGGGGAGTGAACGCACTACAGCGTGAATATTACTGCATTCGTCACGTCCGTGCTCGTTTCTTAACTCGGTTAAGCTCTTTGTTTACCGCTTGAAGTGGATACTCAAATCAACGATAGTTTTAAAATGAGCGACGTGTACATTTGTTAGTTTTAAATCTGCTTTCTTGTTCTTCAAGCTTTGCTTCATTACGATTTAGTGTTAAGTCAATTTATTTTACCGCTCAGCAGCTACAAACTCAGAAGCTACTGTTAATTATTTTAATGCAGACTGGAAACATTGAAGCCGACTGGTAATCATATTATTAACGTTATTGTCTTTCAAATACGTTACTATGATATTTTTTATCACTTTTATTGACTATGATTTAAAAATCTTTGGAAATATTTTACAGAAAACAGGTTTATATTAACAAGCGCATAACAAAAGGTAGGTAATTTATTTTCAATTACATTGAGAATTATCATGATGCATGAAAAGCTGGAGGTAGCAAATATTACTGAGCACCATTTTAGAACAAAAGACTTTAATCAAATCAATATCTACCCAAATTGAATGACCACAGCATACGCGTTAAATTCGACATAATCAAACACATGATCAGGAGAGCACAAGCGGAGTACAGTGCATGATTGGTTTGGCGACGGATGCTGTGAATGGACCGCAGGGTTGCTGCCGTGCGCCCCTGGCAGACACGTGGCCGGCACGTGTCTGCCTTTTCATCACAGGCCTACGCCTTTCACATGATTTACTTTACACTTGAGTCGATCCAAAGTTACAACACTGATTGGATTTTTCCACACTTGGCTTCATTTGTATTTATCACGCGTAGTTTTGAATAAAGTTTACACATTAATTAGATGTTCCCCATGTACCTACTTAGGGATACAAACCAAAACTTGTTTATGCAGTATATGTTTTCTATTTTAAGTAACCATTTAACCTAGTAGTACAGCCTCTTATGAGGAAGTCTTTTAAAGACAGTAAAGCTCAATTCTGATTCCACAAATGTTGGACGTTGAAGTAGTTATCTTTTTCCATTTATGTTAGTTTGTCTTTTTCCATTTTTGCCTTTTTATTTGTATTCTGTTGACTTCATTCCTTTTCTAAGTATTGAGCTTTATATATTTTTTATAATCCCCAGTTACGTCTACTTGTCGCACTTCACTCTTAGGTGTTGCAGTTCCAATGATTTTTATAGACGTCTCCTGAGAGACCTATTTCCAGTTTCAAAATTAACAGATTACTTAATTTTAACCACGTTTAGACAATGCTTACTTCATCAAGGTTATTTTAAAACTATTTTTAAATAAGCATGATGAAGTAAGCATTGCTTACGAAACATGTTGGTTTTTTTTAACAATCAACGTAGTTAAACCTAAGTCATTTTTTAAAATTTAAAATTTAAATGGTGCCACAAAATAAGTTTGCTGTGTTTGAAGAAATTTCTAGTTTGTTAATTTGTTTAAAGGCTTTCTAATTATGTGTCCGGCATGTCCAGCATGATTAATTGCTTTTATGTATTGACTTTTGCAAGCACATAATAATGTTTTAGGTTGTGCAGGGCATCGAAACTTTTGGGGGAGTGGCCTGTACCACGATTGACTGTACGAATAATAACATTTAATACTACAGTAGTAACGTAGTGACAACGTTTTAATACAGATTTTTCTTTTTGCAAGGAGAGTTTTAAGCCACAAATTGATCGTAACCGCACTCCCCTGTATATGGAACTACACAAAGATACTATTAGAAATAGTTAGAATCCAATTTTAAATTAGACTTAAAAAACATAATATACTTGTCATGTAAGGTGAAATTATTTAATAAATGGTGCACCAATCGTGCTCCGGAGACCCCTTTTAAAGGCTGAACTTACCGACGGTGCTCCGGAGATCCATTCGAATTTTTTTGCGATTCTATTTTAACTATTTATGCTTGTAAAGGAAAATATCAGAATCGCTTCGGCTAATAGCACTGTCGATTCTGCTTTTTTATTTCACGAATGTAACCTCTATGACAGCTCACTGCAACCCACCAAATAAATTGTCTTTGAATGTCAAATTCATTTTCGGAAAACGGTGTTGCAAAAATGAAAATATTTGGGTTTTCAAAATAGTATAACGGTAATTATTTCTTTGAACACACCTTTTGTTTGATGTTTTTAGGAAAAAGTATGTAAGTATTCAGGTCTTATATATTCATTTAAATATTTTTTGTCAGTTGTAACCCAGATTGCAAATTTTTATTTTTTTTAGATTAAGTTAGCTATTCTGGGGAAACGTATTACGATATGAACAGAAGGTATTTTTGAATAATAAGAAATAAGAAATCTGATAACAGAAAACTATTTTTAAAAAAATTGTAGTTTTTAAACCGATTTTTCAGCAAAATTCGCCACGGAAATTTTTGCGCGACTCCGCGTATTTTCGTATACGGCACTCGAGATATGCTGAAGATTTTTTTTTCCGGCTTTACTGGTGAAAAAATATTGGCAATATTAAGTTTCCTAAAAAACTTTATTTGGTAATAATTAGAAATATTAATACCAATGTATGTAAAAACACTAAAAGCTTATTACCGAATCTTTAAATAATATAATTTAAAAAAATTCAAAAGTAAAAATTGGTCGTGGGCACGTACGCTGGGAGTGGCGGAAGTCTCATAAACTTCTTCATTGTTTAAGAAATGAAACCTTATATCCGCGAAGCTTTTCATGAGATTGAATGCTTTTATTTGCCCAAAGCCATAAAATGAAAGGCTTTTCATTTGCTTTTTACGAACAATAATACCTACTCATACTTACATGTAAAACGTATTGAAAAGTTATGGAAGTAATATTTAATCGCTTTTGTGTGATGAAAAAATTCTTTTGCACAATGACTTAAGAAAACGGCTTTAAAATACTAAATTATAAAGGAAGCTTGTAAAATGTACCAAAAAACTGAATCTGCAGATATTGAGCGCTTTCTAGAAGATTTATATTGGAAGGTATTATTTAAGCTGACTCACTAACTAACCATCACGCCGTTTCCCCGCAGTCAGAGGCAGAGAGGACGGACCGCCAAACAGCTCGGTCTTGGCACACACTCTTTGCCTCACTCACATTCAAACAATGTCTCTTACATTCTCTTTTATTATTCTGACTTTTGACAAGGTCCGACTCAAGAATCTGATTTACTTGATCGTGCCATGTCTCTCTCGGGCGTCCCCGACTTTGTCTACCATTCACATTTGCGTCATATTTTCTTTTTACACTGAATTTCTTCGTTCATTCGCTCTACATGCCCAAACCATCTGAGAGTCCCTTTCTTAACCTTACTTACGATGCTTACATCAGCCTTACAGTCTTTGCAGATATCTACATTTCTCACACGATCGTACATGGTTTTACCCCACGTACGCCTTGGGGATCTCATTTCAACAGCGTTCAGTTTACTTTCATCCTTTCTCTGCCAGTTCCATGCCTTACTGCCATACATCAGGACTCCACTGTGGACTGCTAGCTTCGCTTCTTTTGATAGTTTTTTATTAACGCCAACGGCACGTATTTTGAATCTCTTAGATATAAATTTCATAAAAATGCATTATATTATTCATCTCCATTGATTTTTCCAAAGTAAAGTCATGTGATAAAAATACTACGAGTATTTTAATGATATCATTTAGCACTATGTTTGTATTTCGTCCTTTCCAGAAACAAATTGTGAGCCCAGCCGTGTTGGTTGGAAAACACCACCGCGCCATTGATGCAAGTACTAACATAAATAAAGTATTCAGAAAACTGTTTTACATCCTAAAACCGACTGCAGACATTTTAATATTTTTGTAAGCGCTTGTGCGAACAAATTTTTAACGGAAAAACACATATTCTCATTCAGTCTACTTGAGATGCATTGAATTCCTTTTTGAAAATACGTAAAACAATACGCCGTAACAAATAAAGCGTTTAATGTTCTTAGAATAATACACATCCTTTGTCAGCGGCTGTGCCCATAGCCTGCGGCACCCTAAGAAGGTAACAAGTATTTCTCTATTCAATTTCGTTCATGCAAAAAGAAGATTAAAGGAGGAAAGGAAAATGTAGGCGATTTGACGACATCGATACCTTGTGGCTTTTGGAAATTTACACCCTTTTACGGGCCGAATAAACAAAAGAAGCGACAAAATAAATTCTAGGGAAAGTGAAACCTTTGTAAAGTAAATATGTCTCACTGCCATTAAAATTAATTTTCCATTGCTCGAGGAGAGGGATCCGACTCAAAGGATATTCTGCAAAAAATGGGCTTTGTGAAAATAACAATTATTGTACATTAAATAAAAAAAAATTTCCTCGTTTAAATCATCTGCTGGGCTCCGGTGAATTATTAACTTAACCTTTGAATTTAACTAAATAGGCACAAGAAAGATTAAGCGATTGCGTGACGAAGTTGTAAAAGATTCATTTAGTATTGCCAGGAATAAAACTTCAAAAAATCTTCAAAAAATCTTTTAAAAAAGTCGATTGACTATTTTATCAAATCATGTCTACTATATAGTATTTTTTACAAAAGATGTTTCTTTCTATAATCTTTGAAGTACAGTGGAATCCATTTATAATGACATCGAAGGGAAATGACAAACACGTGACAACTAAGCGGACGTCATACAAAGCATTTTGTAGAAAATAAACAACCTCCTGTTTTTGTTAGGTATAAATGTATGTATTTATTTTAATAAAGAGAAACACAGCATATTAAGACCCGTACCGTGAGAAAAGAGCATATTAAGACTCGTGACGAGAGAAACACAGCATATTAACGACGACGGGCGTCACGTGACCCTGCCGAACACTGGCCGAAGGAAGCATGTCGGTCACTATAACCGACATAATTTTTCATAAAATTAGGACATAATTTATTAAAAATGGGTCATAATAAGCGACATATCACTATAAGCGAAGTCATTGTATCCGACTTTGTTATAAAGAATTTTATATAAAAATCAAACTTCGCTGTGTAATTACGTCATATTAAGCGGTTAGTCAATATAGGCGGAGTCATAATAAACGGATTCTACTGTATTTACCTTGCAATATTTCGAAATTCGAAACATTCAATTTACCCATGTGAACATATTGGCCTAAGCACCAATTTATTGAATATGTGCGTTCCGTAATCGCGCTAGATTTTCACCTCAATAGAGATAGTTTGCGATATTGTTAACAGTTCGACCTATATATTTTACCTGAACGCACCGGCTGGGAAGTAATACATAGCGATTATTTTCGCGGTTACCGAGCGGAAGTGTGAGTTTTTGATTTATACGAGAACTTTCCCCCGACCATTTTACTAATAATACTGTCTCGCGTGCGGACGGTAGGTCTCTTTGATTCTGCTCCCGGGGTAGCTGTAACAATATTCAACACCTAGGGGAAAACACCTCCTACCCGCCTACACCTACTACCTGTGCACTGGGGACTGGGAACTGCTAACCGGTTATATTACCACCAAATAAATCTTCAGGGGCATTCAAAGGGAACTTCTTAAGCACCCACAAATATTAAACATCGGAACAGTAATTATTATTTTCGCCTCCGTGTTTCTCTCGCTGTGATGATGTCTTTTAGAAATATGAAGTGAAATATTATTATTAAAATTAAACGCTAAATAAAGCTTGCAAGAGCAACCGCTGACACAATCAAGCACGTACAAAGTTTCTCAAAGTGCCTACCCTATTGTGAAATAGGTAGTCTTATTGGTAAAGGGAGCATTTAAAAAAATTTTTTAAGCACCGTTGTGATTTGAAACTCGATGAAGCGAAAACTGGCGACACTAAAAAGAAACAAACACATCTATAGGATTAAGTCTGCGAGATAATGAAATGGCAATAAAATATTTATTTAATTCACGGGAACTCGGTTCCAATATAAAACGATGAATCCACGGTCCCACGCAAGTCTCCTTTGATGTAGTGATAAATTCTCTGCAGCCATTCAGCGGTCCAAGGATCAAATCTTACGAAATAAAAAAAAATTTAAAAAAAATGTAAATCAATTTCAAACCACTCCAAAATGAACAGGCAAAATAAAACACAAAATAAAGCGACATCTAGAGACTCCGAAGAAGAAAACACAAATACTAATAAGATGAACAAATGTGTAGGAAAAGGTGTACTGGAATTCAACGACAAAAATATGGAAAAAAATCATCCTTCACATTGATAAAAAAGTGCTTCGTAGTCTCCCCACTCTTGTCCCACTTTAGTTTTCTGGAGGTTTCACTTCTACCGCGAATTATACACTCTTATTTTTTTTTTCAGATAAATTTATATAGTAAAAAGATACTCAGTGCGAAGTACTAATACATTTTTTTGTTAAAACAGAGCAATCATAGAATGCACTTTCATATTCTGAAATTATTTGTAAGTAGGTAGGTACTACATATCTATCGTCTCATATATTATACCGTCTAAAATATTTTTTGGTACAGATTTAGAGACTTTTTCGAGCGGGCGGCTGAAAGGGGAGCCGACGAACGAGAAAATATGTTTTTGTTGCTCATTTTCCAAAACACCGTACATTAGCGATACCCCGACTATTCATTCGTTCATTCATATCAGATGTGGTGCAGGGCTGGGACAAAGGCGGCACAACCGGGACATCAGCCCCAGGCCAAGGCCTTGGTATTTGAAAGGCATGCAAAAGTATAAACAGACGAAAGTGAAAAAAATGTTTAATGAGAACAATATTACAATAAAATATTTACAAAAAATGAAAACCGATATAGTTGTTTTGTTTTGGAAGAAGGAACTTCATAAAATAATAAGGCCGCTTCAGGAAACTTTCAAAGGACTCGTGACATTTTATTTTGCTTTATTCCCAATTACATTGTGAATAATTCCGGAGACCCAAACTACCCAAGACAGACCAAGGATTTTACTGTTACTTATTAAGAAGTTAGGATGGTGAAAAGAGAGAGAAGGAAAAAACCTAAACACAGGCCTTTTATATCGGTCTTGTCTGAAGAGAGTTTGCATCTCCTGACATCTATGGATAGTTTCATTTGTTAATTAATTGACTTTAAACAAACCAACAAATCGAAATGTCTGGAGAGGTGTGAGCCTTAGCTAATTTAAATTAAACATATTCCCGCCCAAAAAACGGTAAAGGCCAGAGTTTTTTTTACACAAATAGAATATAATAATTAAAATATCTCACTTATACTACTAAAGATAACTCAAACAACTTTAACTGCTTCACACCAGATTAAATTAACTAACCATTTCATATTTTACATGCTCCAGTTAAACATTAAAGCTAAAGATTAAGTTAACGATTAACATTAAAAATCAATAAGTTCTACAATTATTAAACATTTAATTTTAGGACAAACACAATGCCATGCGGATTGGACCAGGTCTTCCTTCCAGGACAGCTAATTTTATTATATACATTTAAATGGGCACTTGCAGTGTTCTTTCATTTTCCTTTGGCTAGATTATGACCTTTAATTTTCATATGAGTTTTCACAAGAGGTCACGACCTCCACCATCTTTATTTATTTTGCACCTTTTTTTTAATTGTTTTTTCCACTTTTCTACAAGCGAATTTATTATTGCTTTTCACTTTTATTCACACAAGCGAATTTATTATTACTTTTCACTTTTATTCACACAAGCGAATTTATTATTAAAGTCTGATTATAAAAACAAACACCCAGCTTCATCCATATATTTCCTTTGCTTGTGGGCGCCGCACTGTGCACAGGCGCTGCCGGGTCGCTTCTTATACTCCTTGGTCCATCTCGGGTAGATGGTCTCCGCATTTGTTGTCCTCAATTGGCAGCAGGCATAGTTTTGATATTGCCCTCTGAACCGTTCCCTGTCCTGTGATGATGGTAGCTACTCGTACTCTTCCATCGGGCCCCGGGTGTACAGCGTGCACTCGTCCTAGCCTCCAAAAGCAAGGAGGCTCATTATCTTCCTTCAAAATGACCATTTGGCCTGGTTGCAGCTGCCTTTGGTGGTTGCCAGTCCATTTCGTCCGGGTCTGCAGCTCAGCCAAGTACTCCTTGCGCCACCTCGACCAAAACGACTGTATTAGTTGATTTAATTTTTGGTAATGATTCAATCTATTGACTGCCACATTCTGCAAATTCTGCTCCGGGATCGCTGCTAAACTCGTTCCAATGAGAAAGTGACCAGGAGTCAGAGGATTTAGGTCTTGGGGGTCATTGGACAGCGGACAGAGAGGACGGGAGTTCAAGCATGATTCAATTTGACATAACACAGTGCTGAATTCCTCATATGTTAGTAGTGAAGCATTTGCCACCCTCTTCAAGTGGTATTTTACTGATTTGACCCCTGCTTCCCACAGTCCCCCAAAGTGCGGAGCCCTTGCGGGTATAAAATGCCACCGAATGGATAAATTGGCTAAGTATTTATCGATTTTTTCATTTGAATTCTTCAAAAATTCATAGATTTCCCTCAATTCGTTATTCGCGCCCCGAAAGTTCGTGGCGTTATCTGAAAACATTTTACTGGGTTTCCCTCTTCGCGAGATGAAACGCTTAAACGCATTTAGGAAGCTATCAGTGCTTAAAGACATTACTACTTCTAGATGTATAGCTTTGGTTACCATACATATAAATAGACATATATAAGATTTTACGCTGTGAGTCTTACGGCTGACACCTGATTTAATCATAATGGGTCCGCAGTAGTCCACGCCGGATAATTGAAACGGGCGACCTTCCGTTATTCTTTCGGTCGGTAAGTCCGCCATCAGCTGTTGCTCTGTTTTCGGGTTACACCTAAAACATACAATACAGTATTTCAGAACCTTTTTAATTAAGTTTTTACCCATAATTGGCCAGTATTTCATTCTTATTAACGCTAACAATGCCTGCGTTCCTGCATGTAAATATGAGTAATGGTAGTGCCTGACAATAAGTTCACTTAGTTTATGATGTGAAGGTAGTACTATGGGGTGTTGTTGACTTTCCGATATCATTTTTCCGTTGGACAACCTACCCCCCACCCGGATTAAATCCTTAAACAAATAAGGATTTAATGACTTTAATCTACTACAATTTCTCACATTTACCCCGGTTTTCAATGCCCTCGTCTCCTCCGGGAATGCAAAACATTGTGCGCGAGATATTAATATGTGAAGTGAATTCTCCAATTCGTAAACAGTTAACGCTCCGTCACGCCTTGACAAAGGATTTCTTTCTGTATGCTTCCTGATTTTCCGTTCCTAACTGCTCCAAGCATCTGGTAGCCAGAAAGGATGATGGTCCCAAACCGTAGGTGACAGTATTGAGTTGGTAGTGTCGGATTTCTTCTTCCGGAGAGTCCCTCCAGACTATGCGCTGCAAATCTCTATCCTCAGGTTGCACCAATATTTGACGATACATCTTCTCGATGTCGGCGGTTAATGCATACTGGTGCTTTCTGAAAAATAACAGTTGTGCACATAAATCCTTTTGTAAAACTGGCCCTACCATGAGGGCGTCGTTTAATGATATACCGGTTGATGACTTGGCTGATCCGTCAAACACGACCCTGGTTTTGGTTGTCGTGCTAGACTCCTTCATCACTGCATGGTGTGGCAAATAATAACAAATTTTATCTTTTGGTGGTGCTTCGCACAGCGTCATGTGCCCCAATTCCTGATACTCTTTCATGAATTTTTTATAATCTAGCATCAGGTCTTGATTGGCAAGGAATTTCTTCTCCATATTATAGAATCTTTTTTCAGCCACCTTTAGGGTTTCACCCATTTGATTAATATTAGGCCGCAGCGGTAATCTTACCGCAAAACGTCCTTTCTCATCTCTTTTGTGCGTGTGTAAGAAGCTCTCTTCACATGCTCTTTCTTCGTGGCTTCTATGTTTTACAGGAGCTAGTTCCTCTATTTTCCAAAAGTTTTCTAATTGCTTATGCAATAAATTTAAAGATAAATGACAGGAATTTACTGGCCTTTTTGGTTTCGGAGTGGAGATAGGCCCGGATACAAGCCATCCTAGCTCGGTCCTTTGCAGCGTGAGTCCCGCATCTCCAATCCTCATTCGATCGTTATGCAAGACTTCCCAAAATACCTCCGCTCCTAGTAGTAGATCTATCGGGCTGGTAATGTTGAAGTTTGGATCTGCTAATTGGAGACCGCTGGGGATCTCCGCTTCTTTTCTCTGAAAGGAAATTTGGGGCAGATTACTGGTCACCTCAGGTATAATCAGGCATTCTATCTTCTTTTCGTACTCAGAGTAGCCTGAAGTTATATTTAATCCCACTTTAGATCTTATATTTAAAATTTTATTGTGGATTCCCGTGACAGGAATGTTGACTTTTTTCGTTTTTGAATTTAATTTCTTGACGAATGCCTTACTTATGAAATTCGTTTGAGCTCCAGAATCTAATAGAGCTCTTGCTTGAATTGAGTTTCCTGCATCATCCTTTATGTTGATGATGGCAGTTGACAATAACACGAAATTTTGTTCTACCTTCGCGGCATGATTTGATACTAAAGGCGCTTCCTTCGCGGAAGATGTTGATGCCCTTTCGTGTTTTGATTCCTCCTCCTTCTTAACATGAAGTAAAGTATTATGATTTTCACCATCGCATTTACGGCAATTGAATTTAGACCTGCAATCCTTCAATTTATGACCGGGGTTTAAACATTTTAAACAAGCGCCTAATTTGTGTATTTTATCAATTCGTTCTTTCGGTTTTAATTCCAAAAATTTGCGGCAATAATAAATTTTATGATTATCGTTGCAATGTAAACATTTTAAATTTTGTGCGGACAACGACACCAAAACTTCCTTTTTATAATTATGCGGATTCGTTTTTCCCGGATTAATTCTTTTTTCGTTATTTGCCGAGGC
This sequence comes from Glyphotaelius pellucidus, assembly GCA_936435175.1. NCBI lineage: Eukaryota > Metazoa > Arthropoda > Insecta > Trichoptera > Limnephilidae > Glyphotaelius > Glyphotaelius pellucidus. The sequence goes on along the minus strand of OW386537.1, from coordinate 33,032,559 downwards.
TTCTAGTACTTGGGCCCTTGTATACAAACAACTAATAAATTCTTCGTAGGTAGGTAAATTATTCTTTGTTGGGTATTGTTCCCAATGAGCCCTTGTATTTGAATCTAATTTGCTTGATAACAAATAAATTAATATTACATCCCAATTTTTCGTAGCTATATTTAAGTTATTTAGTGATTTTAAATGTAATTGCGCCTCGTCCAATAGATTCCTTATTGCGACGTGATTTTCTGCCTTTACGTCCGGTAATTTAAACAATGCGTTTACATGATTATTTATAATTATTTTTGAGTTTTCGTATCTATCCGTAAGCATCTCCCAAGCCGTAACGTAGTTATCCGCGTATATCGGTAACGCTGTTATGAGTTTAAACGCTTCCCCTTTCAGACAAGACCGCAGATAATAAAATTTTTGAACGGCATCCAGGTTATGATTGCTGTCTACTAAAGATATGAACGCATCCCGGAACTGCATCCATTCGCAGTAATCCCCTTTAAATTTCGGTAATTCAATTATCGGTAATTTAATATTGTTATTCGCCGTGATTGCAGAATCCTTTTTAGCTAACCTCTCTTTTGCGCTGGCCAATATACAAAAATAATCATTTTCAAAGCTCGCTCGGTCGCCTTCAACATCGTCTGGAGATAATGCCTCTATTCTATCTTGAATTTCTTCAAAATTATCTAGCAAAGGTTCGAAACGCTTTATACGCAATTCTAGTTCGCTTTGCGTCAGTGAATCTTTGTTTAAAAATTCTCTGAACCTTGTCATCTTGCCTTTACAAACGCCCCGTTGAGCGATCAGCGTTTTTAAATCCATTTTGATTAATCAGATGTGTACTTACAATTTACAGAGTTATCCAATTATTTTATCGCAATCACCGTTTAATCACTATTAATCATATAATATACGCACTGATAACTTCCCAAATTTTAGTTATTTACCTCACGAACTGTCACGACACAACAATAACAATAATTTATCAACGTCGTTAATCATAGATGAATCCCGTTGATTTTTATTCAATCGCCCATAGAGCATTTCCAACAAAAACTGCTTTATTGACTTCGCGGCTAATTTAAAATAAAAATTTCAAACAAACTTTATAAATCTCGAAATTTAAAATATTGCTGTAGTTTTTGTCAATAATCAATAATTTTGTCAATAATTTTGTCATACCGGCTTGCAACAATTTTTTTTTTGAGTAATGCACAATATTGATGTCATTGATTTTTTTGCTTTTAAGGATTTTAATGGTAAGGTAGATAGTATGGATATGGATTGGTCACTTGCCCTTTTTTATCGCTGATGGCCTCTGCTGCTTGCTGGATGCTGGAAACTGCATGTTGGCTGTTCCTTTTTTCAGTGCTGGTTCTTCTTTACTAATTTAATCACTCGCGTTAAATTATCCGACTCGTAGGATCATATGTTTTGTTTTGGAAGAAGGAACTTCATAAAATAATAAGGCCGCTTCAGGAAACTTTCAAAGGACTCGTGACATTTTATTTTGCTTTATTCCCAATTACATTGTGAATAATTCCGGAGACCCAAACTACCCAAGACAGACCAAGGATTTTACTGTTACTTATTAAGAAGTTAGGATGGTGAAAAGAGAGAGAAGGAAAAAACCTAAACACAGGCCTTTTATATCGGTCTTGTCTGAAGAGAGTTTGCATCTCCTGACATCTATGGATAGTTTCATTTGTTAATTAATTGACTTTAAACAAACCAACAAATCGAAATGTCTGGAGAGGTGTGAGCCTTAGCTAATTTAAATTAAACAATAGTAATAGGTTAAATAATGTATTTGAAGTTCTATTGTGTAAAACTAGGCTTGCGAAAAGACATGCGTATTTTATAAAACTAACTAACTAACTAACCATCGCGCCGTTTCTCCGAAAGGGTAGGCAGAGAGGACGGAACGTCAAACAACTCAATCTTGGCATTCACTCCTTGCCTCGTTCACATTCATACATCGTCTCATACATGCTCTTCTATTATTCTGACTCTTGACATCGCCCGGTTCAAGTATCTGATTCAATTGGTCGTGCCATGTCTTCCTCGGGCGTCCCCGACTTCGTCTACGCCAAAAAATGTTCTCTTTAAGACTACAGAAATTGAATGTAAAAATATATCCTCCTACAGCAAATATAAAAATGTAATAAAAGTCTTGGATAAATCCCACTGATGCAAACATTTACTGATTTTATTTTTAGTTTATTTAATTTTATTTTTTAATCTTATACAAAAAAATGGATGTATATGAGTAAAATTTTAACTGTTTTAAAAACACACAAGTATACCCACAAACTGACGATGCCTGAGTGGATTTTTTTTTTTGGTTAATCTATTAATTGTATTAATCTTTACTTTTTAACTGTTTATATAAAAAAAAAACTTGTGTTGTGAAATTATACCAATGTGTGTACCAATTTTTTTTTTATGTTAATAAAAAAAGAAATCGTAATATCGTTACATTCAAGGCTAGGAAATATCGTTAGACGCCACCACAATTCTTAGAACTTTGTTACGACCTTCCTTTTTACATAGAAAAAAATTATAAACCAACAAAAATTGATGTGAGTAATGTTGGATAGGACACGATTTCAGAATGAGTTTGCTTGAGGTACTCAAATATTGAAATGAGATGTTGAGGTGTTCAACCTCAAATGAGGTGAGGTCTGATGGTGAGTTTTAAAGAGTGAGGTATGAGGTAAGAAGTGTTAAAAAGGACAGGCTAGAGAATTTCACAAACAAAAAAAAATACAAGAATGTCTACGCGAAATGTATATATTAAAACATCTCATCATCTCAGACGGAAAAGGTATGGATTATTTTTTACATGGTTTTCAAATTTATGTTTCAGGCGCTTAAATAACTCGTCCCGACTCTTTGGTGCTTCATAACATGAATACATCTAATACAAATATAAACATGAAATAACGCGAATGAAGTTTCCTTACAACTGTGAGAGGTGATACGTAAAAAGCTTTTCACAAGAAACTTAAAAATAAGAGAGTTTCTGAAACTTAGTATTCTAAAAAAGTACTTAATAAGTAAAACTTTTCACTTTTCACCCTTCCCAGAAATGAACAGTCCCAACAACTACCCCCTCCCCACTGAGTGAATATTAACGGCTTTTCAGCTTCTCAAGTCTCCCCCACTCTCCTTCAACCCGACACCCGCAACCAACTCTTGATAACAAACATTTCGTGAGAGCCTTCCATCGCCGCTTCTTCAACTCTCGTGAACTTTTCAGCTGATGTCGATGTTTTCATAGAAAACACACCGAGGTTTGGGACGCAAATGTGACCGTGTTTGTAGCGAATGGGTGAGCCCGCTTAAAGGTCCTTCTCAGTCCCTCAACCTTTGCCAGTGAGCAAGAAGGGGCTATTTCATAAAAAGGTACAAAACACCTGGATGGCACTTATACATTAAGTGAATTATAATGTTACCAGTTTCTCTCGAGAGCTTTATTTTACTGGGTTTCCATGGCCGGGTAAGCGTTGAGTGAGTTACTCAGAACTCAACTTTTTGATCCCTACTTAGTGGGGCATATTTAACTTGAAGGAGATAACACAAGGAAAACAAAAACGGGAGTTGTTAACGTCAAAGTGGGGACTAAGTGAGTGCCAATGTAGGAATTAAAAGCTTCAGCTGGGAGATTAATAACGATTACAGCACACCTGAGAAGTTTAAATCTAAATAAGCCGCTGTGAGTTGACGAGTGACTTTGTCGTAGCTACCCACTTGCTGTACGTCGCGTCGCGTGCCATGTGGATATTTAAATTAAATTATAACTTTTCTCTTGTGTAATGCGTACCCATGTTATCTAAATCCCACACTTCTCTTTTTTTACGGATTCTTAGACAGTCGAATATTTCTAAAATGCTATACCGATTGACTTTTTTATGTGAATACCGCAGTCTTGAGTTTTAAGTCTTAAGAAGAATATAAAAGCTAAAAATATTTCGATTCTCGTGCCTTCAAAATTTAAAATTGAGCGTCTTATTTGCACGAGGCAAGTAAGCGAAAAAGGGGTTTTTATTTATTTTTTTGCATTATTTTATAATGAAAAAGTTAGAATAAACAAAACCTCGAAAATAGTCTTAGCCATAGCGGGGTTAAAAAAAAATGTTTCTTATATTACTTCATTGTTAAGTCGTGCAAAAACATTTTTTTTAGTTGTTTATGCTTATATTTTTTGCTATGTAAATAATAATTTTATTGTAATTTCAATACATAGAAAAGCTAGTAAAAGCTTCAATTTATCCGTAGCATATTTTTTGATATTCATAATGTAAACCAGTTCGTCGTAAAGATTTATCTAAATAGGATTTCACGTAAAGTTTCATCTTAACTGAAGGTAGTGAGGAGGGAAAGGAGATAGGAAAGAGTGAGGTGGGGGAGTACCTGGCTATTCAGACGACATTCTTTGACGTGCTTCAAATATATTTCATATTAATTTAATTCAATCAATCGAGATGTAACACAAATTAATCAAATAAAATGTTCTTGGGCCGGGGCGTAAACCCGCGACCTCCGGATTGCGAGTCGAGGCTCTTACCCATCAATCACGGAGGCCGTCATGATGTTCCGAATCTAAACTATTTCGTCCAATGAAGTTTTTAGTCGCATTATACAAAAGACATCTTATTATTCACAAAATTGTGTTTGGATGATCCTCCAAAGTTTACCTCACTTTTTTATATCTAGCGAACCTACTTTGGATACCTGTAAAATTAAAATGATTTAAAGGAATGTAATAGTGTGATGAGTTGATTGATAAATAAATCAAATTAAATAGTCATTGTCTTTACTAATTATTATTCTGCTATTTGACTGCATTGAGATCAGCTGGCAGCTATTCAGTGTGTGTAGTTTGCATTATTAACCGTCCGTATTGTTCGTCAGACAATGGATCGCGCTGGCGCCAGAGTAGCATCTGATGCAGGGATTAGTAGGATTTCTGCTCTGCTGCAGCACAGGATATGGGGTGGGGGAGTCAAGATGAAGAGGGACTGCCGAATGTAGCAAATTGAAGTAGTATATTTTACTTTGATATTATGAGAACAGTGTGAGAACATCGTGAGAATATTGTGAGAACAATGGAATCCATAGGTAACATTTTTAGGTAACTTGCTAACCAGAAAAAAAAAACAATAGAAAAATGTAATTATCATAAGTAAATAATAAAACTGTGTAGTTAAATTTTTTTTTCACGTAAGTTACAGTGTTCTGTTTAGGGAAGTGTATATAGTGTTTAGTGTGTTTATAAGTGTTTATAAGCGCCTATTCTTCCACCTCTGAGCAACTGTTGAATAACTACTCGCCGCTGCGACCAGCACTGCTAGTCACCGCGTCGCCCTTGACAACTGATCTTTAACAAGTAGCCTGTGTGCGGACCGCCAATGAAATTCACTTGTTCCTTTCCCGTGGATAGCAATTGAGTCGCCAACTGTTTTTTTTTGCAGTTTGTCCGTGAGTGGATGGCCCTACTTGGAGGCAAAACGGACATTTGTGGTGAAACAAATAATAAGCTACTCGTCGACCAGCACCACTCGACAGTTTTCTCCGAGTTTAGGTCAAAACTGTATAGATATAGCGTTTGTTTTCACATTTTAAATAGATATAGTGTTTATTTTTTAGCTTTGTACTGAATTCTCTGGTGTACACTAATTATCTCATCGCGCAAGGTGCCTCTCGGAAGGCAGAAGTGATTTGGTGTTAATGGTAACTTATCTGGATAAAGTCGAAAGCCAGAGCGCTACCTCTGTGAACCCGGGTCTTACTTTGGGAGACATCGCCTCCAGTATTAGGTGCATAAGTACCTACGCATCTTGTTCGATGTTACAAATTTGATATCATTCATTTAAAAAATATATTACTTACTTGATTGGTGGCCATCTTGGCTGTGAATTTGGTGAGAGAAAGGTTTTATTGCGTTCGAGCCGAACCATATATACCTCAATTTGGGAAGCTGGTGGGGTACCGCCACCCCGGACACCATATTTTGGATAACCCCGCCTTAGGTCTCCCCAAGTGATTCGCTGCGTTTGGTGACTTAGCAGGGGTGCCCGAGTTCATGGGGTAAGGTTTGTCACTGGTTGCCTTGCACGGCAGTGGGAGAGGTGGTTTACTCCCCAAGATTCCTTCCTACCCCTCATGCCTTTCCCCTACACACAGCATCCTGTAAGACGACATAGGCTTTCGGAGAATTTTAGTTCCCGTGCGAAGCTAAGGTAAAAAAAATCTGTCTACGACTCTGAAGGATCTTTGTGGAACTGTACCAAAACACAGTTAAAGTGTGAGAACTGATTCCGATCAGTCTTGAAGAAATCCCTTAAATGGGTAGGAACACCAAAAACTAAATAAAAGCGTCAGTTCAATTTGTTGACAATGCTCCTGAAAAAAAATTGGCTAAAAGCCAAATAAAATAAAAAAATACGAGTGTGCTTTAGTAAAACTGCACGTGCACTGCTCTCTCTTGCTCCTACAGTGTGATACAAACAATAGGCCTGCACTGTGTCTTAGATATACGAAACGTAATTGGCTATGAGAGAAAGATAGAAAGAAAATGTGTGCTCGCACCTCTCTCTCTTGCCCCTACAGCATACTTGCCCATACGAAACGTAACTCTTTCTCTTTCTATCTTTACTAACTTACATCTCCCTCTCAACTTCCGTTCGCCTCGTCCGACACTTTTCGTAACGCTCTTGTCAAGCATTCACCAACTTACTCCCCAAGTCAAGCGTGCGTAAAGAAGTTTTACTTCAATAATATATTATGCGTAAATTAAATGTAGCTACATTTTATCACCTTAACCCAAATTCATTGAAATACTATTCATTTTAAAACGGTGATCATAGTTTCTCGATGCTACCCATAAAGGCTGGCGTGACATTTAACAGTGAACGTTTCAATTTTATCGCGCGATTAAGGTGAAACATGAACTTAAAATGTTACTCTTTGCATAAACCTGGAATCGCACGGCGCACGGCGTATGGCGCGCAGCACTCGCTCGTAGCTACCCGTGGCGGAGGCAGCGTGTTACATCAAAGATCCACGATAAAAAGGCAGTCCGGGAAGCATCGTAGCCATGTGAAAGCATAAAACTCACATTACCGGAACTGAAAGGGCGTCCAATGGACTACTACTTACTATTGGATGGAGAGCCAGCCATCAAATGCGTTCTGAATTTTATAATTCAAGAATTTCAGGAATATTTAAATTTTCTAATTTTTTACTTTCTTTATGAGTAAAACCTCAAATTGTAATTTTTAATTAAATCAAGATAATATAAGCGAAACTCAATCGAAAATCTGGAAACAGAAAAATCAGAAAAAGATATTGGCACCTCTAAGACTCGAACTCAGGACCTTTACAGATACAGTTAAAAATGACCGAATCGGATATCCACACCTTGGCGCAGTGGTTAGCGCATTTTCCCGGAAAGCAAAAGGTCCTGGGTTTGAGTCTCAGAGGTGCCAATATTTTTTTGTTGATTTTTTGTTTCCAGATTTTTGATTGAGTTTCGCTTATATTGCCTTCATTTAATTAAATATTTAAATTATTTACTTATGCTCTTAGTCTTACTTAAATTTCATTAGTGCTGTAAAATTTACATACCTCTAATATAATATAACAAGGTTATGTTAAATAATTTGTTACTTTACCTTCCCTGAGTGTTTTCTGTGATGACAGAAAAAACATTAATATATTTTTTAGTACGGTTTCATTGAAAATAATCCAGATTTTTGTCGTAAATGTATCAAAGTGAGAGGTATTCAAACACTGATGATTAATCGTAACCGAGGATCGCATGTCTTAAAAACAATTTTATGCTTTATTCTTACCAGAATTGAACAGGAAGAAATACAACAATAAAAAATGTGTTCTTATTTTAATACTTAAGAATTCATCACATTTATATAAATTTAGAAGAAGTAACGGAAATGCTAGATCTTGGCGAAAAGAGAAACTAGACTTCACGGTAAACACTCAACAAACTGTAAATAAGCGTATGAAAACATTAGGGTTTATATTAAAAACAATTAAAAACTTTGAATCGTTACAAATCATTAAACTATTGTACACATCCCTTGTTAGAAGCCTAATAGAACATAACTCTATAGTTTGGTCGTCCTTCTACAAAATTCATATTCATAATTTTGGAAGAATTCGAAGAAAATTTCTAGGTTTCTTAAATTTTAAACTTAATATCCCTTTAGAGAACATAAATTACCCGTCGTTAATGAATATTTTAAATATTCCAACTTTAGAAAACAGACGAAAAATTAGCGACTTAACCTTTTTATTAAAATTATTAAATTCTAAATTCGACTAGTGTGAACTCCTGCATTTAATACATCTACGTGGACCTACACGAACAACTAGACAAACATCAATATTTTATATACATGCATCTCACTCTAACTATAATTCGCATTCTCCAATACAACGTTTACATTAGTCTTGGTAACAAATACTTAGGCAATATGGATGTATTCGACAATAATTTGAACTTAACAAACTTCAAACGCCATATGTGCCAACTATGTATTTCTACCTGAACAACAATTTTAAAAATTACCTTCTTTGTGTCAACTCCTATATTTTTTGCAACCTATATTTTGTTTATTATTTTTTATGTAACCTATATATTGTTTTTAACAAATACAAAAATTATTAAAATATTACGTTGGGTACCAATATTTTCAATTTCTATAGAAAACACGTTTCTCAGTCATAGAAGAGAAAAAAAACAAAAATACAAAAAATATTTTTTTTATTTTTATTTATTTTACACACTTTACAAATATAAGACAAAAAAGTCCCGATAAACTACTTTTTAGTAGTTTGTCTAACGGGTTCTTTATATTAAAAGTCTTATCACAGTGAGTTAATAATTATATTTTTACAATTATAAAAAATAAAAAAAATTACAGAAATATAGAGAAAAGAAAAATTATGACAACATAAATAACAAATTTAAAGTCGTTAGAATAATATGTCATTGTAGGTTAATAAAATTAATTCTTTCAGTAAGCCAAATCTTCAGTAAATTCACCAATTGTTTGTTTTGGGCACAGTTTTTAATTTCAGTAGGTAACATATTTAAACAATTGGGAATCATGTAATTTAACGTTCTTTGTCAATATTTATTTATTTGCTTAGGAACAATTAGTCCTTCATTAAAGTTAAAACTAGTATTATGGTTGTGTTCCAGCCTGTTTATATATAAAGGGTTATTTATGTGCTGAAATATAATTTTGTACCACACAATTGCTCTCACTTAAAGAATTTTGAGACTGATAAAGTATGGATTTCCTTTCTTTGTATAAATTTTTTCAGCTAATAATTAAGTTACATTATTTGTTTTGCTTGTATATGTGAAAGCAGTATTATTTCAATCTGCGTGGTCTCTGAGTTCGTCTCTGAAAGTCTGATGTCGTTTGTAAAGGGAGCTTCATTGCTGACCTCTTTTGTTTTTGAACCAAGGGTTGATCGCACAATAAGACGGAGGTTGGATTTGAAATGATACTCTTATGTTCATTTACGTGAATATTGTGATTGCATATAACAATTCAGATAAACTAGCGATAGCGTGAAATAAATTGTGATGCTGCATGAAAGGCTTTAAGAAATGGAATGGATGAGTTTTAGAAATAGCTTGATAACAACTTGACGGCCGGCGTGCTCTTGGGATAAGGCTCTTGACTCGCAATCCGAAGGTCGTGGGATCTAATCCCGGCGTTGGCAAATAAATATTATTTGATTAATTTGTGTTATTTCACAATTAATTCATTCAAAATAATATATAATACATTTGCGGCACTTTTCAGAGTGAAAGATACTCTCAGTATTGATCTGGTACCACTCAGAATTGAAACATTGCTTGAAATGACTTTAGTCGTGTTTGGTGACCAGATTTGAACAGCCAGGTATTTCCCTACCTTCCTCTTCCTCTACTCCTCTCCACTACCTTCAGCCTCATAACTTACCCCAATTGGGGATGCCATAGTCTCACTGGCTCCAGATGGGAGCAGCTGAGTTATTTTTGAGGTATTCGTATAAAAAAAAAAGATTTAAGAATGAGTTGACGTTTTTCTCTCTAATAAAATCACGGACAAAACTATACAAAGAAAAAATTGTTATAAAAGAGTGAGATGAAATGCAACGCAGACGTAAAATTAAAGCAAAAGAATCAGAAATGGAGACAGAAATGAAATAAAATTAATTTAAATATAAATGAGAGACAGAAAATAAAGGTATTTCAAAATAAGACGAAACAACGCTAAACACAATCCACAACAAAGATAAGAACATGCATTGAAAGTATTCGGCTCCTTTCTCATTCTTCCACATTCTTTCGCCGGTTTCATTGGTACGTTCTTTATCGTCAATCTTTCTTATTAGGGGCTAAAGGGTGAATGTAGTGGATTTTTTCGCAGAAGGTTTCGAGGGCTCAGGTGTGCCCGCGTCGCTAATGTTAGTCTAACTACATCTTCCCATACTTCCTCCTGGTTCCCTAGGAGCGGAACTCACCCGCCTCACACGGAACCATTATCTCAATTCCACGACATTTTGCTGAACTATTCCTTTAAATGAAGATTTATAAAGGAAACCCTTCGCCAAACTCTGTTTTTTTAAACCATTAACATTTCTTTACTACAACTTCAACTTAATTCCTGGTTTTATATCATCAGATAATTCTCAAACTCATTTAACTATTGAGAGTCATTCATTACAATAAACGTGTTTAATGTTGATGCGGATCGAGAGCTTTTATGTCGATGAAGCTATTAAAGTCATGTTATATAAAATCTGTTAATTTTATGTCTACCTTATTAAATTAGTCTTGCTTCAGAAAAGAAGTATATTATTAACTTTTTAAAAATAAAACAAAAACATCCCTAAACATTATTGAATGATTTGTCTAGTGTATATACCTACATCCGGTGGCATACAGCTTTTTATGAGGGTTGGAGGCTCTCATATTATACATTTCACGACTGCCTCCGTGGTCCCAAGGTAAGACTCTCGACTCACAATCCGATGGTCGCGGGTTCGAACCCAGCATGCGGAAAAAAAATTTATTAGATTAATTTGTGTTATTTCACAATAAATTAATTTAAAAATAATGTTTAGTATATTTGCGGAAAGTTCCAGAGTGGAACATACTCTCAGTATCGCTCTGGTGTAAGACCACCATTCAGAATTGAAACGTTGCTTGAAATGGAGTTAGCCGTGTTTGGTGACCAGATCTGAATAGCTAGGTACTTCCCCAACTTCCTCCCCCATCTCCTTCCTCTTCCCACTACCTTCAGCCTCACAACATACCCCAATTGGGGATGCTATAATCTCACTGGCTCCAGACGGGAGCAACTCTTGTGGTACTCTCATATATAAAAAAAATTCATGTGCAAGAATCGCACAAATTCTCACAAAATAATTGTATTTCTTTTAACTTTCCGGCAACCCGTACAAAAACAATATTTTTCAACACCCGAAACAGAGTGATGTACGTAGGAAGTGTTCAGGCTTCGTGAATCGCCCTCGTCCCGCGTCCCCGGGCCGGCCGCTCGTTTGTTATGCTAATTGTGGTTTGCGTACCTTCCCTTAGTTTCCTACCCCTGTGTTTGTTACTTCCTGCCTGCCAGCTACACCATAAACCTTACCCCTAACATTCCAAGCAACAATAATTATAGCAAATTTCCCTCTAGTAGAACGGTGCAAAGTTGGTCCTTCGTGTAACGTCTGACACATGGTCTGATCGGCAGACTTCGTAAGAAGACCGTTGTTTTAGTTGTGTCAACTATTCCAAGTTGGGATAAGGTTAAAGTGTAAACCGTGTTGAGGTAAACCTTAAGCCGCATATACTCTTATTGCCCTCTTCTCTGTAACCAAATCACTCCGAGGATGATTCTGAAGCAACCAAACTTATATTAAACCATAATATCTGACGTCGTAGGTGACGTTTATATTATACCATAATAACTTAGGCGTCGTAGGTATCAGGTACATATTTCCTTATTTTACATTTTGGAAGCTTGTTAGGAAATATATTCACAACAATAATGAATACTTGAAAAGCATTGTTTCTTGAAATATTAAAAATATATAAATTAATAAAAATCGGACCTTTTATTTCCATGTTTTCAATTTTTCCTTTGTTAACCTTCATAATCAAGTGGAATTTATAATATGAGCCGTAAGCCAAAAAATAATAAAGGTTTTCATTTCATTGCATTTTTAAATAACTCGATATGATGAAAATAATAAATATGATGATACGAAACCCCTTTCAATTCTGCGTAATACCGGGTAAAAATATTTTCAAATATCATGAATTTAAATGGAACAGACTTTTTGTCCAATTGTAAATTACAAAGTTATAAAAAAAAATAAACGAAATACAGGAAATTCAGAACAAACGAGCGATCCGGTGCTTTATTACCAGTAATATAAGCTGATTATCGAATAAAAATGGAGTAGACATTCTTCGTATTGCACCTAAAATTAAGGCACAACATTATTATTAATAGAGATGATGTTGTCCATACTCTCGGAGTGGAATGTACCTGTACAGGGTGTATCATGTATTAGCGATTACCCGACAAACTTTGGCCAGTGTGATTCCTGACGTTAACCCTCACTCAAATCGCCTCCGCTCCTACCCTACCTGTCCAATACCTATTGTTTATGTTTTAGGCGAAAACAGAAAAAAGTCATCGTCAGTCAAAAAGAGGCCAAAATACCGTCCACATTATTTTTTCTCTAAATATTTTCAGGAATCACCGGTTAAAATTTGTCGGATTCGGGCACTCGATACACCCTGTATAGAGCAAGGGATGGTGGATGGTGAACTCGGCGGTGATAATTTGAGCTGACAAAAATGCACCCCGCTGGTAAATTTATGGCGTGTCGATTGCACTCGCTTTCAATGTGGAGTTTTAACGAGCCGTACCGAAGCTTTAGAACAAGATTTAGTAAAAAATTATCACTTTAAAAACAAAATATTACTCACCCAATAGGAGGTGTCTACGTTCCGCCTATCATCGGTCTCTTTCTGGATGAAAGCCTCTTTCTGATCTCCGATGCCTCATTTATGTATCTAACTGGACCATCTCATCGATTAAGCGGAGTTTGGGTCTTTGTGTACAGGGCGTTAAGGGACTTGACTTACTTTAAACAGTGATTCCTGACATTATTCGGAGTAAAAAAATAAATGGTATTTTAGTCTCCGGTGACTTTTAGACTTTTTTTATTTTCATTTTTTTTTCTAATCCAAACAACCTTCCACGTCTCATCACTGGTAACTCAGTCGAGTAATCGTCTAACCCCTCACCCCGGCCATAACTGTCTAATACCTACTGATTTTTTTAAATATTTAAAGTTCATAAAAATAAACACATGAAAAATGTCAACGGAGGTCAAAATTTACAATCACTAGTTAAAGTAAGTCAAGTTCGTCCCTTAACACCATGCATATGAATGCCACACATTGACAGTCACAACGGTTGTCCATATTTTTGAAACAAAGCTTTTTACATGGTTGCTAGGTTTGTCCTTAATAAAATTACTTAAATATTTTTTATTATTTCTTTCATGAATGTGTTCAATATCATAATTTAATTTATGAAAACAGTTCAATATAATCAAGTTATGCTGTGTAATTGCAACTGTTTCGCCTTTTGAAGGTATCGTGAAACTGTGGTTAGGCCATTATAGTCGATATTATTATAAATTGAATTCTACAATTTAAACATCATAACAATAAATAAATGACATAAAACCTTTCTGTTATAAAACTTATTAAAAAGACATAACATCCTTTATAAGAGAACCCTCTGGTAATTTTTGACTGCCATTGGATGACAAGATATATATTCATATATGTTCTAAACGATTTGTCCAACAAATACTTAAGAAATCGATGAAAAGATATTTCTAAAATGACTAAACACGCTTCTAAACTAATTTTACTAAGCTTATTAGCAGGTTCGAATCGGCTTCGTAATACCTACTACTAACTGGCGGCAGTCACTATAAGACTTGTGAGTACTGGCGAATTCAAAGTCCCAATCTATCATGATAATGGATGCCCGATGTGATATACTGTCCCGCCCATAGAGATGATTAATTTGATTGATTCTTGCAGTCCAGTGCGAATATACACTAGGAATTACACATTGGAACCTGCAAACCAGTTTTCCTATATTTTAGGAATACTAAAGAATGTAATACAATACAAAATAATTAAATAGATTTTTCATTGAGTACTTGAGCAAGTCGAAATACTGCTCGTAATGTTGAATTTATCTGTTCTTATTTCGTACTATCTGTTCGAAACTGCTGTAAATTAATACATTGTCAAACTGGGATGATGAACTTTAAAGTAATTTTTTATTGGTTTAAGTTCTCTTTAGAGAACAGTTATTATCCACTGGAACATTTTGAGCCACTTTTTGGTCTATTTGCAAACACCATTGTGCGTTCGCTGGCCAAAAAGTGGCAATTTTGGCCATTATTTAAAAACATTTATTGGAATTATTTAAAAAGTTTCCCACGCGTTGTATATTTTTATTAATCATAAATATACTTACTTTTTCACTTTTTAACAAGAGATGTCTCGCTCTTCTCAATTCTTTATTATTAATATTTTGCGAACCGAAATTATTGAAATAATTTTTCGCACAAATCACTGATCATGAGTGCTTCATATTTCAAAAGAATGTTCGTATTTAAATTTATATCTGCGATTATCAACTAGGCTATAGACAACATAAAGATGTCATAATATTTAATATTCTCCAAATAGTTATGTACGCCAATTTTATAGTAAATAATACTCAAAATTTATGCATTCATAAATTTAACGATTTTTTATATACTTTTTTGGAATCCTTAAAATATGGGACAAACGGTTAAAATGAATGCATTCAATGGATCTCTAACACTATAAGCAGTTAATATATAACCATATTAAAATTCGGACGTATGATTTTTTGAAAGAGAACGAGAAATTTCCAAACTGAAGGGTTAAAAATTCCTGAGCGCTCAATATTGAAATCGATTATACAGCGGAACGCTCCGGTGGTTATTCATACAATATGCAATTCACAGTCAAAATCTTGATTCGTATTTATATTATAAATTTATGTGCAAAAACTATGAATAACTTCGAAGTGCATTTACTTAGTTTAACATATTTTGACTGACGGCACTTTTGAAACGGGGTGCAATGTTATTGTATCAACAACAATTATGATGCCAACTGTGATCTCAGAGTGTTTATGTACCTGGTACCTAATAACCTAATGGTTGTAGGGCTGATGATCACCTACGTATGTGTCAATTATTGATCAATCGCAGAAGCCTCTTGTGAAACTCCCCTGATTGTCAATTAAGACTGAGGTGTTTAATATTGCAATAGGCACCTCGCTAGACCAAACGGGTGTGACTGTGCTTCCTCTTCAATTATATGACGCTCAAATAGCTTTCAGCAGTAAACACGAAGTAAGGGATTGAATACCTTATAATTAATTCAGCCTCATAAATTGTAGAAAATCCGTCTGCTTTTACTTGTTAATTTTAATTTAAATAGTGAATTATTCCTAAGTAATAAATTCAAATTTTAAATTTGCCTAGTACTGACGATAACTCGTATAGAACACTCGTGACGATAACAAATATAGAATTATTAATTAAATAAAAATATATATATTTTTTAATTAATAATTCTATATTTGAAATGCGTTTTCCTTTATTTAAAATTTTGACGAATGGATTTTCAAGTTTACTAACGGTATTCGTTCGGAAGGTAAATTTCTGATATATCTCTAATTTGACAAAAAAAAATGTTATGAAGAAAATTGGCACTATTTGTTAATTTGATGCCAATGTGATCCTGGGGCAAATACTTTCAGCTTCACTTGTCCTACAATTAATTTTTGTAATTATTCACGGGTCTGCTCTTGTAGATATAGTAGATAACGTGTACTTAGTGTACGTTAAGCATTTAAATATGTATGTGTGCCTGTAAAAAACACGCTTTTTCGCGATGTTTTTTTTTCTTGGGGAAATCATAAGTGGCAGCTGGAGTTTAGGGGAAATTTAGACCTTATCGCCATCTACGTAAGGATTGTTATTATTAGCGGCTCGATTCCAAATGTTGCACGGCGTATTGCTTCGCCGCAAAACAGAGATGGATGTGTCGATGACCTTTGCAAAAAAAAAAACTATAATTTATGCCATCTCTATTTGGATAGTAACATTAACTTGATTTATTATCGCACTATTTTATTATTACCGTGACAATCCACGATTGCGGTACCGTGGCGGCTAAAAAAGCAAAAAAGGAACGTTCTTTATTCTAAAACTAATAATGCTGCAACTCTTTCATTTGCAAATAACGGTGAAACAAATGTTGAGAAACACACACAATATACGTAAGTCTGTTTCCTCCAAACCGCTATTTTTTTCCTTTGAAGAAAACAGATATTTCTTATAACGGCTCAGCTATGGCGACGCCAATTGCGTTTCGTTTTCTTTATACGAGTGAGGGAGATGTATGAAAATGATTGTTTGGTTCTTTTGGGGGGGGGGGGTGCAGACATACGTTTACCATTTATCTCATTTTCGGCTGTTGTTATTTAGTGTATAAGAAAAAGCTGCAGGATTATATGTTTAAGAACAAAAGAAAAACTATCAGCGCACTGAAGTTTGATGTTTTAAATTTTTTTGGGATTCACTCATACTTCAATATTACCCTTGTAACTATATTCCATTCTTTCAAAATTATCTTAGTATTGTAGAGGTCTACAGAGACGTCACGGTGCGGTGTGTGAGAGAGATGCAAGAATATGATTCCTTTTTTTCTTTGCTCAATTTTTTTTATATGAATACCGCACAAGAGTCCCAACTGCTCCGTCTGGAGCCAGTGAGACTATGGCATCCCCAATTGGGGTATGTTGTGAGGCTGAAGGTAGTGGGGAGGGGAAAGAGATGGGGAAGAGGAAGATGAGAAGTACCTGGCTATTAAGATCTGGTCGCCAAACAAGGCTTAAGCCATTTCAAGCAACGTTTCAATTCTGAATGGTGGTCTTACACGAGGGCGTTACTGAGAGTATCTTCCACTCTGGAACGTGCCGCAAATATACCATATATTATTTTAAATGAATAAGTTGCGAAATAACACAAATTAATCAAATAAAATTTATTTGCCACACCGGGATTCGATCCCGCGACCAACGGAATGCAAGTCAAGAGCCTTACCTCTGGACTACGCCGGCCGTCGCCTTCTTTGGAGGAAAGAGACCTACGTAAATTGTATATTTCATCTTTTGAAAGATCTGATTATTGTGATAAGGAACGTATGTTTAGTGCTTTTTTGTGCCGTCACGGTACAGTAATCGTGGATCGTCACGGTAAAAATAAATGCGCTCAATGGCGATAGTAAAGTTCTACGGATGAAACATCAAGGGGGCTTTTTTGACGTGACCCTAAAACGATAACCTCGGATTTTTTGGAAAAGGCCGTTCAAACATTGATTGTGAATTTTTTTCAATTTAAACTTAAATTTAAAGCATTGCAAAGAAATCTGTTACCCTAGACCACTTTCTTCGTGAATCGGCTCTGGAGAAAAAAATAAGTAAACACAAATTCACACAACGAAATAATCGCGCTGCTCCGCAATACACCGCACACCGGTTGTATATTGTACGGTGTATATCCAGTATCAGCGGGTGAATGAATTGTAATGATTATTGACATATCATGATAGCCGGCCATTCAAACCCCACGACATCTGTCAAATCGGAAACAATGGCACCGCACAGGCACTGGGCGGGACACCTCCTGGGAACGTAATAAACCGAATCCAATTTGACAACCGTGAAACCGTGCAGCCCGCAGAATAATTGATTAATTCGATGGTGAGACGATCTTTGTTTGTTTGGTTTGCCGATTTGGTGGAAGTTCTGCTGCGGACTTCTTGGTTCGCATTCTGCATCTTCAGCGTTATTCGCTTGGGAGGAAGGTACGAGAAACGGCTAAGTGATCATCCGAATTATTCTGTCGATTCTCAATGAAGTCAATATAATTATTGCAACAATGAGTTACTTACCTGCTTTCAGTAGCGCGTCAAAATCCTTCTTTTTATTTTCGAAGTTTTTCAGAATTGATTGATGTTGTATGGTGTTTATGTCACATCACAAAGTTTATTTTATTTAATTCAATGAAAACAAATAACTTTGTGTACACCACTAATTATTAATTATTAATTTTATTTCATTTCATTGTATTCATTCCGAAAGGATTTTTTTTTCAGGAAAAAAGCTAGATATTAAAGAAATACCCTTTGGCTGAGACTACTATAAAAAACTGTTACGTTTTGACAATCGAGAAAATTGGAAAAATGCCGCTGCTGTCACCAGAAGGGTACTTTTTCAAATTCAAATAAAGTCAAAGGCCAGGGTTTTTCTGTATATCCTTGTCGATCTTTACTTTTCTAAAAGCTTTTATAAAACTGTGATGATAATGATAAATATGTAGGGAATTGGCACATATGTTTTTCTACATTCGCTATCATACATCACCGTCTGCCATATGATACTTAATACGACGTGATTCAAGTAAATGAAATAATAATAGTTTATTCCAGAATGTATGCAGGGGTAGTGCAATGCAATACATTCCATATTTTGAAATAACAAAAGAAATTAGACAAATAATAGGTTAAGGTTAAAAGTAAATACAATAAACACACAGATAAAATAAATAAAAAAAAAATAAAAAAACGAAAAAGCATGTATAACATGAGAAATGAAACTGAAGAAATAATAAATACTAAAATGAATTCCTGCATCAATTTACGGAGGGTATTTCATCGTCTCCCGTCTCCAGAGGGCCATCCAGGCAGTCATGGCGGTGATGATCGCATTCTTCGATTGGCCCAGTCTACGCCATAAACTTCCCATGCGGTGGCGGAGAAGTGCTCGGAAAGTGTGTACTCGTCCCTCTAGGAACATTTCCGTAGCACTGCAGTATCTCGGTAGGCGAAAAAGTTGGCGATTAGCGTTATTATAAGCAACCTTTAATTTATGCCATTGGGATGTAGTGTAGTCGATCCACAGCTCTAATGTGTACAGCGAGGTACAGAAAGCGTTGAACAGTATTCTTATTCCTTTTGGACTGCAAAATAATTCCTTCTTCTTTATCCATCCACTTGCTTTGTATATTCATGTGACATACCTTTTTACCTCCAATCGCCTCACATATTTAATTTGTTTGCTTCTTTGGCAACTATTTTTATTTCTGTTATAAGTTAATTAAATTTGCTGCACTCAGTCTTATGTCCTTATCAAATTTCCCCTCGCTGCTGAAAATACTTTCTATACACACAAACTCATCCACTTGTTCCAGGGATTTACAGTTCACAACTATTTTATAATTTTCGTTTCCTCTCTTTCGAATTCCATAACTTGACTAGAAAACTTATATGCTCCCGCTCTCTGGACTCTTCTGGGACCTTTTGACATTGTTTTCTTGGAAGTGACTAGTCATTTTTATTACCTCTTTCTCCTCCAGACGTTTCTTTCGTTCTTTCACTCCAACTCTTACACTTCCTACAACCTTTACCTACAATGTATACTTATTTTGCTCGGTCTCTTTCGTCACTAGAAATACTGCCATTCGCTAACAAAATTAACTAAACTTTCTTCTGCTGTGTACCTAGAAATGAAATGCTTTTATTTGATGACAAGCTTTCGGGCAGCATCACATAGAAAATAGGAACCAAAAAATGTCTTTAATTATTTTCGGGTGGTGTTTTCTTTGTTCCTTTGAAAGCATTTTATTGGAAAATGTAGTAAAAATGGTTAGAAGGCACCTACTCGCTTCATTTAATATACCCATGTATGTGTGCATGTAACCGACCGCTACGGTAGGTAGGTACTACACTCAAGGGAGCGTGTTTATAGGGGAGGCTGAATTAATTGAATCAAACGCCACCGCGGGTTGATACATTGTTGATGTCCCACCCCTTCTACCCTTATTTGTTTCTCTTATCTACTGCGCCATGGCGGAGAAGATGAAAATTCCGTGGAAATTATATTTTGTTCAATCGATCTGTCATGGTTAGCGAAAGCAAGGTAGCAAAAGGCTTTATTTGGATGTTAAATTGCCAAGACATTCGCACTAGGGTTAAACATTGCATGAAGGAAGTCAGTACTTTATAATAATCTGATTACGTCCTATTTATTGACACTTGAAAAAAATCTTGATTGCATCCAAATGCTGGGTTAAAAACTGGTCCTTCGATTTTAGGAATGGTAATTAAAACAAGGAAAACACTTTATAATATTATTTTTATCCTATTTTGATGTGTTTTATCTGAAAATTGCGTTGAAATATTCTATATTCTCATGCATCGCAAAGCCCGCTGATAAACTGTTGTTTATTGTGGTTGGTTTAAAGTGTGACTCGGACGCATCCCACGTCACTGTGTTACCAGGCGTTTCCTCTACCGCTCGAACAATGGAACTAAACAAATAGCCTCCAGTGCTCCTCCCCCACCCCCCTTCTCCCCATCCTCCGCACATCCCACCCCCTAAACCCTCTCCCCACACACGGGAACACTGCTGCACTTGATTAAACCAAATATCCCATCTGAAGCATATTCCAGCCGCCAAATCAAAAGATATTCCTTTCCAAGTCAATTATGAACGATTGAAATAATTAAATAGGTTTGCCGCGGGAATAGCGTAACGTGTGCAGAGCTGTGAGAAATCTGAATATAATTCTGATTGCACTTATACTAAATATCTACCTTATAATAATAGTAGCCATTGAATCAGAATCGATAGCACAAAACTCCGCTACGCAAGTGTTAAATTATAATTATTATCAATTGATTTAATAAAATTATGTTGGTACCTATTATGACTAGCCAATAAGTAAACTAGCTTTCGATGATTACTGCGAAAGAACTTTACATTTAAAGTTCATATTGTGTTTTGTTCCAGTGCTGCATGAAATCGGCGAAAATTCTTGTTAATTATAGCTTTCCATTTCACAAATAACCTTTCATAATGCTCTCAGATAATTGATGCATTCTGAATATAACGTTCATAAAATACTTATTAAGAGTACTTAAATACTTAATATTATTTTGATTGGTATTTAAATTTTAAAACTCGGATTTCCCTAGAATTTTATTTCAATTAACTTTTCCCCGAATCAAGTGGAATAAAACAGAGATTGTTGATTGCCCAACAATAGCACTAACGATTCGAGTGAATCTGATTAGTATCTGCTGAACCCATAAATCGGGCAGGAAAACCAATTAAAAGGAACGCCATCCTCACGCAACACGCTTCAGCAGATTAAATATTTCGATAAAGACAGGCTCTGATCGATATGGCTCGAAACCTCATTATTGATGGCCCGAGTTACAGTGGAAATGCTTTTCATTCGAGATTTCTGGACAGAAGGTAACTATTAACCTATAGTTGATTCTATAATAATAAAGCCTTGCTTCTGTCCGGTCGTATGTTCCTTGTCCACAAATTACTAGGGTAGAGAGAGAGCAATATTCTACTCGAGTTGGGAACAATTTGAACCATTGGTTGCTGAACTCAGAAAGAACTGTGATAATATAGGCCGTATTTTTTACATTTGTACAAGTAACTATTTAGAGCCTAATTTATTATTGTTTTTGAATTTTTTATTTATTGCTGAAAAGTGTTATTGTAGAACCCCATTTTGATTTTTATTTCTTTTATATATTCAATAATACTATCATTCAATTTATAAAAACAGTTTATTTATTAGCAAGTTCTGCTATGTAATTATTATTACGAGTGATAATAACCTTGGGAAAAAAATGGGTTGTCTTCCAGCTGATTTTTCAATTCGTGGCAGGCTTGAAGGCTAAGGCTCTCTTTGATTCTCAGAGAGGAGATTTTCCCATTTTCGCCGAAAGAAGAAATCTTAATTTACTTAAAATTAAACTTTGTGCGAACGCCTGGACCCACTGCGAAGCGGCTTCGCACACTGACCGAGAAAGAGTTTCCGTACAACAGCCGACCACACAAAAGCCGTTCCCCTTCCACTTCTCCCCTCTACCGCCCGATTCTCATTACTTTTAGGTCCCTCCACGTGCACATATTCTAAAACTTTCCTTCTATGGATAGGGACCCAAAAAGTTTTACTTATACATTCTTACATTGATAGTGCCTTTATGAAAATTTGTCACAAAATGGACGTGTGTGTTTCATTTACCTTAAACATATAATCTTCTACGCCTTGTCAAGAAAAATCTAGGTCGTGAAAACAAGGATAAATTAGGCTCAGAATTTGCTCTGAAAACATTTTTATAATTGTTCTACACTGACTTGCCTTCGGATTACTGCGAGGAGTATGAGGGTAACGTCACAAGAACACGCAAGGGTGGATTGTGGTTCGGAGACTATCACCATAATCGTCCATCTTACAAGGAATTCAATTTGGACCAAAATCGGTCTTCAGCTACCATATCTCTCTTTTTTTTCATTATTTGCAATCATTGAAAGCATATTTTTTTTTTGTAAGTACTGCATTGCGTCTGAGTATTTCATAAAGGTAGGGAGGCACCCACTCTCTTGGAAGAAGTCGATAATTTTCTAAATATTTTAAAATATACAGAAAATCATCACAACGTTGTATAATATTGAATTCAATTTATTCATTTTAAAAACATTACAAAATTAACATTTCAAAACCGTTCATAAAAGGGAGAGAATATTTAAGGTTATATAAGCAGATTTAAACTAACAGCAACAAGTTTGCCGTCTAAATTGTGCTTCATTGATATTAAAAATATGAGTATTCGAGGTGATTCTATTGAAGACGCTCTCCCGACTGGCATGACCATTGGTAAGTTAGTAGTTCTGCAAGACAGAGGGAAGATAAAAGGGAGACAAAACAGTTTATGCTGTCGGTGACGGAGATAACCATTGGGAACATAGAAATTAATGCTCTCCATGATAGTTGAGTTTTCGAACCATCTACGAATCAGTGTAAATATAATTATTTATTATTTATTATTTATTTATTCATACACGCCTTGAAGGCTTTTACAGAATCACATTATTCAAGTTACACATGTTATTCAGGAGTATAATTGTAAGATTGAAGTATATAACATTATAAACTGTACTTTAAGGATACAAACAGGTTTAATATGTAAATAGGTATGTAGTTTCGTTATAATTAAAATTTTACAAAGGAGTTAAAAAGTTTACATAGTGTAATAATGGTAAAACAGAAGAGTGCTTAAGATACTTAAAAGTAGTTATTGAGGAACGTGTAGGTATTTACTATGTTGATTTTATTATTAACTTGATCATGAATAAATTGTTCGAAAGCAAATTTTTCAAGAATTCAGCAAAATTAACGCAGCGATAAATAGTACCTACACATAGAAGAAAATAAATAAAAAATACATGAGTTGTAATATCTTGAAAAGTTATACAGATGAGTTCAACAAGTGTATAGTGTGATAGTAAAAAAGTAAAAAATAGTACAAATTATGGTACAAAAAGTACAAGATAATATTAATACAAAAGAGAGAGGATAAAAAGGTAAGTACTAAGGTAATCTTTGTATACATAAGTATTAAATTTTGTTTTTATTGTGAACATGAAGAGACCATCGATTTTAATTTAATCATTAATATATTATTATTGCTAGGGCACCAAGATTTAAATAGAAATTTAAGTCAATGTGAGTTAGTTATTATATTTATAACAATAAATACGAGAGGATTGTTGTTAATTGTGTTCTTATTTGGCTACCTTTATTATTCACATATTTCATGTTTTGCGATAATTAATAATTTGATAAAGGTGCAATTGATTGATATTTATGGCTTTATTTTAAATATTCTAATATACTGAGTTTGAATTTAGACACAGATTGGTGACGATAAATGTCGATTGAGTTGTATTTATTTCCGAGTAAATGGAGTCTTTGGATGGGAGAGTTTATAAAATAATTATTAGCGGAATTGGTAACAGAATACAATGCATTCGACCGAGTTTCGCGAGTAGGTACTCGCAAATTAATAAAATTTGTCAAATCGAGGGCGTCCAGTCTGCCATTCGAAATTTTGAAAAGACAAACTAAATCACTTTTTATGCGCCTTGATGTCAAATCGGTTATGTTAAGTAATTCCATTAGGTATATATAATTAAGTTCTTCAATCGGTATACCCAGGTTGTAGTTAATAAATCTTAAAAACTTATGCTGAACTCTTTAAATTTTTTGTTGGTGGGTTTTATATAATGGAGCCCAGATAGAAGAATTATATTCTAAGTTGCTTCTCACCAACCCAGTGTACAACAATTTAAAGGAATTAATTGATTGAAATTCTTTAACTGTTCTCAGAATAAACCCCAGACATTTCATGGCCTTATTGGTTATTTCATTTATATGAGGAACAAACGTTAATTTATTGTCAAAAATAATACCGAGGTCTTTAATTTGTTCTACTCTTTTAAGAAAAATGTTGTTGATGCTATAATTAAATTTAATGGGATTTTTTATTCGGGCAAAAGTAATTGTTTGACATTTTTCAATATTGAGAAACAGTTCATTTAGGGTGCACCACTCTTGTAGCCTCACAAGATTTGATTTTAATATACAACAGTCATTCGGATTAGTTATTGTTTTATAAATTTTAAGGTCGTCTGCAAATAATAGAATCATAACTCCATCGAATATGGTGGTTATGTCGTTGATAAATGATGAAAACAACACTGGACCCAGATGTGACCCCTGTGGAACACCGGTGTATACTTCAAACTGGTGTGAAAAGTGCGAATTGAGTTTAACTGATATTTTTCTTTTACGTAAATAACTTTCAAACCATCTCAAAATATGCCCCGTTATTCCAAATGATCTTAGTTTATGAATAAGGATTTTGTGTGAGACTTTGTCGAAAGCTTTATTAAAGTCTGTGTATACAGCATATATAAAGATAATATTTCAAAAATTATTAAAAATAGAAACCAACCAAATTTTGTCGCTCTTTCATCTCCAATGAAAAAGGTCTATTAGATTAATTATTTTTAAAAGCACATTTCATTAGCTTTATAAATTGAAATAATTTTTAAAGCGTAAGCTTTAGCGAGCAAAATTGACATAACTTAATATATTTTGTATCAATTTTGTTGGCAAATATTAATAAAACACCAATACTCAAATAAATGATATATTTATTTTTTCTGGATCTAAGCAAAGCTTTTGATACGGTGTCTCATAAAATCCTCCTTAAAAAAACTAGAAAACATAGGTATCAAAATTTCTGCGTATGACTGGTTCAAATCATATATAATTGACCACAGCTACTCACTAAAAGGCAGCGTAACAACATAAACAGACACTTCCCCAAGGAAGTGTTTTTATTAGGACCCATCTGTTTTTGCTAAATATAAATTCTTTGTGTCAGCTAGACATTAGCGGAGATGTCATATGCTTTGCGTATGACACTGTTCTTATTTTTACTTTTGACTTTTGAACAAGTGTTTATAAGAAAGCTACAGAAGGAATCAACAGGATCAAATATTGGTAAACTAGATCAAAAAATCAGCTGGATCAAATAACAACCTACTGACACTAAATACTGACTGGATCCCAGACGACAATCGAGAATTGATGAAAGCTTGACCATACATGATTGCTGTCTATGCATCTATGCATAGATAGTTCACTAACCCGGACTCAGGTAATCAAGTGCTTAGGCATTTATATTGACAACTATTTTAGATGGACAGAACAAATAAATAAAACAGCGGATAAGGTTAGAAAACTAATATATGTTTTTTAAAAACATACGAAACATAATGCCAATAAAAACTCTAAAAACGATATACTACGCACTAGCCAAATCAATTATTCATCACGGTATGATTGGTTGGGGAGGTGCTGCTAAAACTAATATGGACCCTCTCGACAAAGCGCTAAAAGCCTTACTTAAATTTATTACAAAAAAAACCTTATAGATTCTCGACAATACAGTTATTTAAGAACTTTGCTGTATTGAACAAACAGCAACTGTATATCAAAATTATATATATCCATTACCAAAAAGACAAATTAAACCATCATACTGCAGATAGATAAATATTCAGTATCTACTTGAGGATCAAAGTAAAATGAACGTTGTGAAATAAAACAATTTGAATGAATACAACGAATTTCATGTCAAACTAAAGTGTTAAAGCCACTGTTTGTTGGTATGTTATGTTAGGTATGTAACTAATAATAATAAAAGTTTAATAAATATTACACAGACCACTCTGAAAAATGAAAACGTCAACAGGAAAAAGGAATGGGTGAAAATATCATTTGCATGCAGACAAAAGGGAAATATGAAATCTAAAATGATGAATTACGCAACACGATCCGAATATATTTATCATAAGTTATGCCATAGAAAAATTTCTCACGCACTGTAGAGGAATTGCTATTTTAAGCCTAGATATTACTCATAAACAAGTAGAAGAATAATTTGGAAAATGATTTTTATTTGGCTTTAGCACCCATTCCGGGCTGCAGTGTCAATGGTTCGGGTGTCGATGATTATACTATTAAGCAGACTTCGATAGGAGTGAAATTTTGACGCGGAGTTGTTTTATTTTATCTACATTACGTTTTTATGATATCTCGAAAATTGATATTATCTCACTGTAATCAGTTTAGAGAACACTTATTGGTTAAAAATAATGATAAGCGTTTGTTGGGGAATATATAATCTATATTAGTGTCTAATGTTGACGCAGGCCCAAACCCCTAGTTGGTAGAAACAGGGTTAGCTAATCGAGGGCGTAGAGTGGCATAGGCTAGAAAGTTTTGACGTACCTTGAAGCTCATCCTCAACCGGAAGATTATTGCAATAAAAAGGGCATCAAGCGACTCTGAATGATTTTGCAAATTAGATATTTAAATTATTTTACTAATTATTATATTAAAACTAAGGTTCGGAAGGAAAGAGAAAAACTACAAAAGTATTTGCATTGTTACTTTTACATTGATGATGTAGAAATGAGATTATTAGCACCTTGTTATATTACCTTCGTAGACTTTAAAATTTTCAAATTGAAAGTCTTACTTAGCAAACTATCATAATAATTCTACTACAGGAAAAGTGTTATGAATAATTTTATTAATACAAAGAGGGTGGTAGATACTTTCAGTATCACCCAGGTCAGGGGTCGGAATTTGCGGCTCGCGAGCCGCACGCGGCTCTTTGCATAGGCGTCTGCGGCTCTTCGGCTTCACAGACATCAATTGCAATTTCTTCTCTACTCAAGCAACCTTATGAGACGGAGCCGCCGAACGATTATTTTTTGCATTCCGAACACAAAACTGGTTTTAATTTAATAAGAAATCTATGCGCGAGTCTATTTATAGAAACATTTAAACGAAAGTAAAAGTGTGACATTACAGTTAGAATGTAGATAACATAAAGCAAATCGTAATTATCGTTCCACCACATTTTAACCACAGTACGATTACAAACTCCCCGTCAAAATATGGCTCTGATACATTTGTTTTTCTGTTGCTTTTAGAAATTGGCTCTTGACGAACTGCCGACCCCTGGCCTAGGTAAAAGTTGTAATTCACTTTTCGGAATCGAAAAGTTGTTTGAAATGGCTTTAGCCGTATTTGGTAAACATATGTAAATAGCCAGATAATTTTCTGTTCACCATTTTTTTCCCATACCAAAATAATCAAAACTCTTTCCATTACAGCAAGGTGGAATAATACAATTTATTTATAATATAACATAATTATACAAAAATTAGCCAAATTTTAACATGATTGCAAGTTTTTTTTACATTGACTGTGTACAGAGGCCCCAAGAAAAATAATTTTCCGCAGTTTCTTGGAAAAGACTCACGACTTATGAAAAGACTTAACACGAGATAAATAATGTAAACGTAATGTAAATGTTGGGCGTGTTTGGCGTGTTCCCGAATATCTACCAAAGCTATAAATCACACAAGTACCTCGGAGCATCTTCCATTGAAATAACGGTAAAACAAGGACAGTTTCCCCACCCGATACCCAAAGAAGACAGGGGAATCTATCAAAAGAACCGCCTAAGTTATTTCTTACAATCATCTCACCCTTTCATCAGGTGAATTCATAATTCATTTGTACTGACCCATAAATTTTATCCTAATATTTCGCCATTGAACGAAAGCACTTACTTGAAATAGCGTTATAAATATATTTTATTAATACTTCGGGTCATTCGTCAAAATCAATCCCATTAATAATCTAATCTGAGTGTATTTTGATTACGTGCTCAAATAAAAACACATTTAAGTACATTATTTATGTACGCGTAGACAAGGCCCAAACCAAATAAATCATCTCTGGTAAACATCATTAAATGTCTCTTGGTCTATTTTGTCACAGTTAGGGGAAACCATTTGATAGCCCATAAAAAATCCCTCTCAAGTAGATAAGTTAATTTGGTGCCGAACGAAATAGTAAGCGTTCTAGTACTGATAAACCCTTATTGATTACATACGTGATGACTTTTATGGATGATGTATTGTGACCTCAATCCCCATTGAAGAGGATCAAATAAATAATATGGGTTATATTCATGATCGTGATACCGAATAGAAAACACCACCCATTTTAGGAGACGATAATAAATAGCATTTCATAAAATCAATGTTAATATTGTTGATTTTATTAAATTTGTAATTATTTATTGTACATTTCTTCCCAAAATGTTTTAATCGCTGAGACCTTACATTGTTGACATTTTCTGATATAGAGAAATAACAAGAACGAAACGAATTCTGTGTACATTTTAAGACCGTTCTTACAAACGCAAGCATTTCAGCCAAACAAATAAAAATACGTATTTGTACGCGTTTCAATTAAGAGTCGTGTAATATTTATGGGACTTTTTGGGTTCACATAGGTATTACGCAGAATTGTGTGCAAATGTTTCTACGTACGGCCCCTCACGAAAATCTTATGAAAAATAAATCAAGGCATGCTTCAGTATGCCACCAGGGAAACGTAAAAAGACACGAACACATCACGGATATTTGATTTCATGACCTGTAAATTTCTCAAAGGACAGTAATACTCGCCACAGTATCAGAAGGACAAAGCAATTTAATATGGTAAATAAAAATAAAATCAATATACAAAACATTTCATATAGTTATATGTAAACTGCCTTATCTTTAATGAGCTTTCGCATTCTATTTTAGGAAACCACTAAGAAAAAAAGATCAATGCTCTTACTTGAAATTGAAATTACAGAAAACATCTCTTTTCCCTTTTTGTTTATTACCTACTCTTTCTTGCCTATGTTTCGTACATTAGATAGACCCACGCACAAACCATATACATATTTAATGCACTTCCGTAGTCCTTTGGTATTCTGTTATTTTATTATTAAAAACAACTTGAAATGAAATTGCTTCGGTGAGAGCTTTTTATTACGATGCTGCGCTGTACAATAATTATTACATCCGTATTGTTTTCAGTGCAAAGGCTCGTTGGGTTCCGGTGGATCTTTGAAGAAGTGATTCTGCTAGACAGTGATGTTTCATTCCGTATTTAAGAGTCGAGTAGTTGGATATCTGGAATGATTACGAGTTCCACCGTATAATTATTTAATCAGTGATCAGACCGAAGTTCATGTTCTGCATGGTCCACGGCAGCTAGGTTTAGAATTTGGTCAGAATTATCTGGACTTGGCCAACTTTTAAAAACTTTTGGCATGAACCAAGTTGCGCAAAGAATAAAATTGACAGCCGTAGCCATAAATGATTCTAAAAATTTTGCAACTCGTAACTATCCGTAACTCTCAGCTGAACCTATATTCAGGTGACAAAAAGATTGTCAAAATCATTAAGTCTGAGATGGATTGTATATGCTCCACAATCACCAGGATTCACTGGTATTAGGTTTTCACGGACAAAAGTTTTTTTGTTATTTATTTTTGGGGTGTTACGCCGTGTTGCGCTACCTCCTTCTTTAGCCAACGTTTTGGACAGCATTACAGTGTCAATTCAACAGAATGCGATTTTCTAGACAATATACATTAACAGTGAGTCCAGGTTTTTTGTTGTTCTTTATTTTTGGGGTGTTATACCGTGTTGTGCTACCTCCTTCTTTAGCCAACGTTTCGGACAGTGTTGCAGCGTCCATCATCTAGACAGATGTGTGAACCAATGATGTGTGTTTAACCAAAAACTTAATATTTCGCTGGGCCTAATCGAGATACGTACGAGTACCTATCCAATTTGAATAGTAGTTTGCAAATCAATGTAAAAAAGAAGTAGAACCAGTGTCTAATGAAACAAGGGACTAATAACTCAGTCCCCACGATAAATAGTTAAGTAAAATTCTAAATTTAAGACGACGTCGTCGTGTTATATCTAGGATACGTTAGTGCTGTATTTTTTTTATGAAATAGCGTCCAAAGGTTCTTTAATTGAATTTATTCATATTGTACGTAGAAAATACATAGTAAAACAAATTGTATAATTTTTAAAAATAAATTTTAATATTAGAATAAAATGATTGCAGTAATCAAATATTAAAACGCGTCACTCTGTTAGAACAAAAGAACATGACAATGCCTTCCATGTAAAATATGGATCAGCGATTTCAAAGAAGTTCTGCCAATTCATTGTAGGTACATACTTTATTATGATCGGGGAATTGGAGACAAAAGAAGGCTCGTGTAAATCTCTTGTCGAATAAAAAACCCATTTGCAAAATTAAAAGGAGTGGTGCTCTTCACGCTCATTTTGAAACCTGTTATTGGTGAAAATCGAAGTGTGAAAGGATTTGGAACATTTATGATGAATTGATGCTAGAATTAACTTCTAAATTTAACTATTCCAATTTTTTAATTCTTTTTTGGTAGGTTCACTTGATTAACAAAAGAAAGCTAGCTGAAAAATTGTTACATTGGGGTAACATTACATATTTTTCTAAGCATTTACAGAGTGCACACTTTGCTGAACAATGGTATTTAATAGGTACGGAGAAAATCTATCACACTTACAGCATAATACAGTTTTAATAAAGTTCCTTGGAAAAAGTATCATAATACAGTTGCATAATAAAGTTGTAATAAGGTTCCTTGGAATGATGGCCGCGTAGTCCAGCGGTAAGGCTCTTGACTCGCATCCCGAAGGTCGCGGGATCGAATCCCGGCATGGCAAATAAATTTTATTTATTAATTTGAAATAATATATAACACTCAGTATCGCCCTGGTGTAAGACCACTATTCAGAATTGAAACGTTGCTTGAAATTGCTTTAGCCGTGTTTGGTGATCAGATCAGAATAGCCAGGTACTTTCCACCTTCCTTTTCCCCGTCTCCTTTCCCTCCCCATTACTTTCAGCCTCACAACATACCCCAATCGGGGATGCCGTAGTCTCACTGGCTCCAGACGGGAGAAGTTGGGACTCTTGTGCGTTATTCATTTAAAAAAAATTAATAAAATAAATTATGATTTATAAGGCGTTTTTTGGGTTTGTGAGTCGGGCTCAAAAAAATATAATTTTCAAATAAAGTTTTAGCTAAAATAAGGATCGTTTAAAAATACACAAGATACTTGTAACATACCGCATACCCCATCAACTCTCCTCGGACCCTGTATAGATGTAGGTTTTCTTCAAAAGTTTTGAAATTACACAAGAGACTATGGGATTTGTTTGGATTAAGGTCTTTGGTCTAAGATCGATAAAAATATCCTAATACGTACACAAGTCACAAAACCGAGCTGATACTTCAAAGAAGATACCAAATCATCAGACCATGTGATTTAAAGGGGTTCCGAGATCCAACCGCGGGATGAATATGGGATTTCGAGAATTACTTTTGTAAAACTTATCAACTGCGGTTATCTAATAAACTTCATGCTTTCATCTTAAACTAAGAAGTGGTTTAATAGTACTATGAATTCATTGAATGTTGTTAAGAAACTTCGCTCTTACAAATTCAAAAAATGAGGTGTATTTGATTATTAAAAAAAATTGTACACTTTCTTAATTGAAGGTGCCTGTTTTTAAGTACTGTAGTTTGTGGCTAAAAAAACTAATCTTTTATTTAACTTACTTATTATTAGCGATTATAAAATGAATGAGCTTCGTGCTTTCATTAATGGAAATAATATTTAAAACTTAATATTATTATTCCATAGTTCTTGTTACACTCGTAGGTAATTATTTCCCCAAAACAATTAAGTGGGGAAGTTGTATAAATTCGGTTAATATTTCCAAAAAACTTGATTTCTCAGAAACCGAAAAAGATACGTGTTAATTTTCAACCATTTAGCACGAGTTTCTTGTATAATTTTAAGGATGCTAATTTGAAAATTACTCAAAACGCCGTTCAACTGAAGGAAATTGATTAATGTTCCTCAGAAATGCAAAGATCCCGTAAAAACCGCGTATATAGTATTGCAGCAGAACGCCTTTACGGAATAGCCGTACAGTATTCCATATAACAGTACACCTCAGGGGTTAATTCTCATAATTCATTCAAATCAACCCTTTCTAATTTCCGTTGTGATTTTTCATTCCTGAATGTTTTATGCCGGCATTCAATATAGGGGTTTCGGAAAACACTTGGATTTAAATGATACCACGCTTTAAATTACAAAATTCCATTTGGTGTGGCGGTTAGGTGCTCTGTCGTCAGTTCCGAAGGCGAGTTGTACTCTTGTTGAATTTCGAAAATACGTATATTATTATTGTTACAGAACTTTGCCCGTTCGTCAACTTAAACGTGAAGTATTTAAATGCGGCTTGTTTTCTTACAAGTACAAATGGCGCTTTTTTTTTAATTTTTCAATTAATTATTTGTCTATGAAGCGGAAAGTAAGACAAAACATTATTTTTTTTTTTAAGAAAGACAAACATTTCCGGGTTACGATTAACCCAACAATGTTTGAAAATCTCCTACTATCACCACAGAAAGCCGAAAATGTTGCTTGCGTTGTGATGGAGGACTTAGCCAGCCGAGGAATCGAACACGGAACGCCCGGGTGGAACCCAAACGCGATGCCCACTCAATCACTGACCTGTCGAATATCTATTACATATGTTTCGTACATACAAGAGTTGTATTGAATGAACACTATTTTTGACCACTATTAGGTGAAATTATGAAAAAAAAATAAGGACTGACAATTTTTTTCCTAGATGTAGTATTGAAATGCTTGTAAGATCTCAATTACGTGGAGTAATCTATTAGGGTACTTAATGGGTAGTTAAAAGAAATGCAGGACTGTAACTGCATCGATTGATTCAGTTTGTTTTGGCAGAACCTTGAATAATCTTTTAGTTGGTTAAAATCAAAATAGAGAACCAGTTGACCATCGGAGTGTTCTGCAATATTATCAATTTCAGTCTCGAGCACTATATAATATTCATGGCAAAACCCTGACTTTGCATACCTATATTAAATCCGAAATTAACGATAATGTTATCTACAAATTAAGCCAATAACCCCAGTCAAAATCTAAGGGTCATTTATTATTGATACGATCATAATATTATTTCTTCTTTTGTTGGTACGTATATGAAAATACAGTCTCAGGTTTGTGCATCTGCAACATCGATACGTTGGTACCGCCGCGTCGCGCTCCGCTCCTGGACCAGAATTGGCAATACAATCTGCATATCAGCCTCCGATGGGGCTTCCAAATTGAAATGCACAATAGCGGCTGAAATGTATCAGTACACAGTGGTCGTGAAATGTCTATCTTGGTTCTGCTTGATTAGAAGCTATGTTTTTCTCACATTTCTATAATCGATGAATGTCAAGTTTATAAAAAGTAACCAATTAAAGAGAAAAAGTATAACCTCGAACTAAAATAAATGAGTGCAATGTTTTTGTGTCGTGGTAAAATTCAACCTCCCAACTACTCGACTAAAATGATCTAGACTTTATCATTGAGTTGCGAATAAATAAAAACAATTTTTTATTTGTATTGCTGTATACGTAACTACACAATTCAACCAGAAACAGTACATTTTTGCCTGAACTATACGAAATGAATGGTAGTATGTACGTCGATCACATCTAGGGAATGTTTTGAGGCTGAAAATTGGCCATTCATATCCAGATCAGGGGTACTAGCGATAAGAATTGATAACTTTCGGTAAGGTCTCATCGTTCCATAGGACAACTGCAGATCGCTAACTTACAAATAACAGTTGACGTAGAATATGTTAATAACCCTTAGTTATTATGAACTAATACTTATTCTTTGACGATCTGCGGTCATACTAGGGAACGATGATAAAATGTTAACCTATCAACCCTTATCGATCGACTGTGGTAGTGCTGTGCCCCCTAGCCTGGTCACTAAACATAACATTACATAAAACAGGTTGGGCCGACGCTCTGCAGGGAACCCACTTTGCACAGCACACTATGAAACCATACATATTTAGACTGGTCAGTGGTTGAGTGGGCATCGTGTTTGGGTCCCACCCGGGCGTCCCGTGTTCGATTCCACGACTGGCTAAGTGGTGATAGTAGGAGATTTTCAAACATTGTTGGGTTATTCGTAAACCGGGAATGTTTGTCTTTCTTTTAAAAAAAAAAAATACATGATTTTACTTCAATGGCAAGCCAGAGATAACCTTTTTACGGTAATGCTTAGTTTCTGGATTCTGACAATTTGGGAGGCGGGAATGGGTACCGCCGCCCCGAGAATTATTTATTGCATAATCAAAACCTCTGCCATAGGCTACTGTAAATGATTCGCCACGTTTGGTGACTTAGCAGGGGTGCCCGGGTTCATGGGATAAGGTTTGTCTGGATCTGGTGGCGGATGGCTTGGACACACTAGACCTTAGATTGCTACCCACCCCTCTTACCTTTTTTCTTACCAGAACTTTCTCTTCTTCCTTTCCTTAAAAAGAAATTACACAGAACATTTCCAAAGATGATTTAGTCCCTGAGGGAAATTATTCTTCTCAGGGACTTCTGCGTGGAGCTAAAATATATTAAAAAATATATATATTAAAAAAAATCTAACCAGAATGATACTGAAGGAATCTTCCAAAATACACTAAAATTACAAATTACAAAAAATATATCCTTGGGAGGTTATGAATACACCCACCGTGCTTTTCAGTTGATATGATTCTGTTATGCAAGGCGTTGCTTCCTGCACATACCGAGTGCTGTTCGCTGTAATACCGAGTGGTTAGGTACGTAGGGGTGTGCTTGTGTGCGTACCACCCTGTGGACTACATAATTACATAGACCAATTTGAGGGTAGTTAACTTGTGGTTTCCTAGTATAATGGCTGCTGAGAATTGTCGATGAATTGGACCAGGAAGTCTTGCTTACAAAATCTTTTGGTTTTCTTCTTTCATGAGTTTTTGTAATATTTTAGATTTTTTACGAACGCCAACCGATGGTAACAGTGCAAGGTCATCTCGTTTCTATTTTCTTCTTTTATGGGAACCTATACCTACCAATAAAAGATTCTGATACGATTTAAGTACGATATTAGGAAACGTTCATTTATTGCAGTTTTTTTCAAAATTACTACATATATTATTATTTGAAATTTAAAGAAATAAAAACCTACTGGGTTTTTTTAACAGTTTTTACTGTCTTTTGTCTCCTCGTGTAAAATGTTAATTTCGCTACGTTCAACCGGTCAAAAGCAACAATTTAATCTTAACTAACTAACTAACCACCACGCTGTTCTTCAGCAGGGGTAGGCAGAGAGGACGGACTGCCAAACAACTCCTTGGCGCACACTCCTTGCTTCAAATTCATACATCGTCTCATACATGCTCTTCTATTATTCTGACTCTTGGCATCGCCCGATTCAAGTATCTGATTGTATGTATCATGTTTTCCTCGTCATATATTCTCCTTTCCTCGTTCATTCGCTCTACATGCCCAAATAATCTGAGCGTCCCTTTCTAAATCTTACTCATTACGCCTTGCATTCTTTGCGAATCTCCACATTTCTCACACGATCATACGTGGTTTTACTACACATACGCCTCAGGGATCTCATTTCTACAGCATTCAGTTATTAAAAAAAATCTTAACAACTGTTGTATACGCTGTATTCTTCAATATAGTATCTCTAAATCAAGCTTAAGGTCAGAATTTACTACTTTATACCAAAGTGGTTAAAATGATAATTGAAATCTTAGTTTCCCTCTGTACGAAGTCAGCTTACACAGTAGTACAGAATGCTAAATGTCGTATAGCAAAGCACAAGTAGAACACACCACCAAACGCCCTAACCTCAATGTGACCAGATTAATAGCGCCTGTATTTAAGTGGGTAGATATTATGGATACAGTCATGGCTGAGCGTTTCTCGTTGCTCCAAGGAAGTAACTGCTGCTGCGGGGAGGTCTGGAAGCGGTGCTTTGTTTCCCAGGGAACAAATGACGTAAAACCATTACTGTTCCACTATTATTACCAACCAAACAATACCTATACTGCTTTCAAATTATGAATGATGCGAAGCGCCGTGATTGTGAAGAAAACATTGTTCAATTCGTGAAATGAAGATCTCTCGTGACTGCGCATAAATCATTCGTGAAACACAAAAGGAAATAATTATTATTGTTAAAGCACACATTAGGTAACGTATGAACGTATGTGCATGTGCAGGTTGATTTACGACTGCGGTGAGAGGTTTAACCACTCGCATACATGTTTCTCGTCGTAAATCATCTATTTCACCGTAGATATAAATTACTCAAGACGTCTACGCATCTACGACTTTCATAACGTTTGCAGTTTGATCTTTGAACTCTTGAGGAACTAGCGAATGTGTCCATAGGAAGCTAAATAAATAACGATATATGTACTTCAATCTTTTCACTTGTTTCTAACAATCGGATTAAATGAAAGAATCCAATATTACATTACTTACTTAACTTATGTTTAACTACGTTTTACGCTACGTTTGGGGACGCAGGGGTGCCCGGTTCATGGGGTGAGGTTTGTTTAGGTCTTGGCGGTAGATGCGTTTGCCTACCAAAAGCACGGTGGGCCAAATCGAGAGGAGCTTGTTGAGGGAGTTCTTTTGACCTCTCCATCCGGACTCTCTCGATCCATCACCTTACACCGCAGTGAGAGGAATGGATACATACGTTCGTCACTCCTGGACACATTGACCCTCAGATTCCTAACTATAAATTCCTAACATTCCTAACATTACCCCTCATTCTTTTTTCCCAAAAATTCCTCTTCTTCCTTTCCCTTAAAAGGGATTTTTTTCTCAGGGCCTCCTGTGTGGAGTTAATGTAAAAAATAAAAATTTCATCACAAAAACATCGAAAAGAAAAAGACTCCTATAATATTGCTAATTTTAGATTGTTCATGCAATTGTGTTTTATTATTTTTTCGCAGCTTTACACAGAGTTTTTCGAAATCAGAAGACGTAGAAAATTTTATTTTTTATTTTTAACGTCAAGTGTGCAAAACTTCAGCAAGTATCAAAATTTTGCGCTAATGGAGGGGAAAAGGGCATGCTGGTAGTTTTAGAAATGGCGTGTAAACAGTTATCTGTCGCTTGCTTTTAAAAGTAAAGTGTGAAAATTTTTATCAATCCCGCAATAAAACTATAGATTTTTTTTAAAAAAGCCACCCACAGATATTCTTCCATCATATATTTTATAAAGATAGATAGATAAAGACGTGGTGCCAATTTGGTGGCCGATCATAACAACTTGCAACTCATGTTATAGCAACAAGTTTTATAGTATTATGAGGCACTATGCGTACCTAAACCTGGCTCACTGCTTCATAGTCCCCCAGGGGACAGGGTTATGCACATAAACTACAAATAATACAATTAAAACTGGGGGGAAGTAGGTACCATATCTTTATGGACGATTATTTCAGGGAGGAAGCTTAGGATCGCCATAATCTTAGAATGGACCAAACTGTTAGATCCTTAAAGTGTAATATCTGATTTAATCGATGCTTGAGGGGTGGGAATTGGAAATTTAGTGGTTTATCTGAAATCTAGTAAGGCTAAACGAAGCCCAGAGATTTTGAACTTGATTTCTAAACACATTATATAACCACTAAATCTTCCACATAAAACAGTTTTTTTTATGTACGGAGAACATAAACAAGAAATGACTTTAAAAGATATTTTCTAACCTGGTTTGGATTCTCGGAGAGTATTTTATTGCTGAAAAAATTACAAAAATAATGTTATTTTTTTATTTTCATTTATATTGATAAGTATTTTCGTATATTTTTTATTTTGACAAATTAATTTCCACGACTATTTATTTAACGACAGTTCTTGTGTAGCATTTAGTAAACTGCGTAGGGGGAACCTACGTCATAACGCCGTCGATACCAGGTCGATAGATGGTTTTAAAAAATATAATTATTAATGAAAATTGCACCATTTAATGCAAATTTGTCAAATTACCCTTTCGGAACATAGTAATTTTAAATTGACAGATCGCTTCAAGATTTCTAATTTTCATTTCTGGAACAATTAATTTACTAATCACATAGAAAATGTGCGAGTCGACCCTGAATTCAATGTTAGCTCCTTCAAGTTGGCTCGCAATCGCATTCTCGTCCTGGTAATAATACTGGCCAGGAAACGTCGGACAGCCATTGTTTTATTGTTAGAGTACGTGACTGCAAAATGCGGACTAAGCTTTGTACTCCAATCTGTAATCTTTCGTAGGCAAACTTTACGCTATTGAAGATTAGCCGATAATTCCGGTTGAAATGTGGGCGCTGAAAAAAGTTAAGTAAAGTGTCGTTTCATATTAAAAGCACGTTCTGTGTTAAGTGGTCATCACACATAAAATACCGTGTTTCTGTTTTGTGCTTTTTTAATATTTTATACGCTTTTTTTGTTTCTGACGCGCTACGTGCTTGTTTATAAATCAACAGTTATTATTAGTACATCGAAATTCAAATTGAATTTTATCATGATCATAATGAATAACGTTGATTCCACTTTCAAAAACAAATATTTTACTTTTTTTTCACATGTAGCAAACACATTGTGGGAAAACATAATTATAATAAACACGATGGTATAACTTTGTTTAATTCCACTTTTTATTTTCTTATCCTACAGTATATTTTTATTCTTCCCTGAAGAAGGTTCAGGTTGAACCGAAACTAGTTGGATAAGAAAATAAAAAGTGGAATTAAACAAAGTTATACCATCGTGTTTATTATAAATATTTTACTATTCTTTTTGTAAGAAAAATGCACGCAAACCATTTTTACGCAATCAAAAGATTTATTTTTAAGTCATTACGAAATTTTAAAATCTTTCCATTCTTTCGCTATGAAATTATTGTCTCCCGGCAGGTCTAATTTCTGTGCTAGTAATGTACCAACATACATCATACTTTGCATGTTTTTTCTGGTACAGAGATTTCCAAACTTACCCTCTCCCCCTACCCCTGAACTTTCTCCTGGTAAACTATGGTGGTATCTTTTTTATATTTATATTTTTGCTACTGACAATTCATGGTGGAATTCCACTTTGATAATATAATAAACACATGAAACTTAGTTCCACTTAATTTTTTTGTGACCATACCGGTTTCAACCTGTTTCAACCATCTTCAGACTGGTACAAATGTTTCTTAATCTACAGTTTATATACATGACATATAGGGGAGAGGGAGGGGGTCGACAAGGATTTTATAAAATTTATAAGGTTTTCCATATTTGTTGCCATGTCGTCTTTGACGATTGGATTTCTAGTTATTTGGTTATTAGCAGTAGACATAATATTATCATATATTATTATATTATCAATGTATCAACTAGTAACTAGCAACAGAATCTTGTAATCCCTACTACAACACCCCTCTGAAACAATCCAACGCCGCCCCCAGGGGGCGATATCGCTCACTATTGACCCTTTAGTATTTAAACCTAACCTAACCTAACCTGACCCAATCTTCTGTCGTAAACTCTATCGCTTTGTCAACAATACGTTGACTGCAACTACGCCGTGCAACAGAACTCGTATGACAACAACTCCACCGCCCCTCTGGATCTTCCTAAGCCCCGGGAGGCGAAATCACCTACTTTGGGAATCATTCACCCTGTAGCATTGATGAACGAAAGCCAGCGAGATCAGCCAAGGCCTTCTTTTGGCAATATGCATAATTGGGCGGGTTGCGTGAAGTAGATAGGAGATCTTTAATTTGGCGATTTCCGTGATTTAATGATCAAGCTATTTTTCTAGACACCAATATAATACATATATCTTGTGTTTCCATGCCAACTGAGAATAAAAT
This sequence comes from Glyphotaelius pellucidus, assembly GCA_936435175.1. NCBI lineage: Eukaryota > Metazoa > Arthropoda > Insecta > Trichoptera > Limnephilidae > Glyphotaelius > Glyphotaelius pellucidus. The sequence goes on along the minus strand of OW386537.1, from coordinate 32,992,216 downwards.
CAACTCAACACCTCTTTAAAGAGTCATTAAAAGCTGTGAAAATAATAATTTTAAATTAGCCGATAACCCTAACCTAACGTAACCTATATAACCAATTTTTAATATATTTTTTTTATCACTCTAAATGACTTATCTGAGATGGTTCTGAGTTGGTTTCATTCCGAGTTGTCCGGTCACCGTATGTTGTGAGGTGGTAGGAGCCTACCCGAAGAAAAAATAATTTATCTATTTAAAGAGGAAAATTGAGATAAATCCAAAACAATAAGCTTGCATCAAACAGCCACGAATATTTCATTCAATGAATAAAAACAATCATGCATCTTATTTTTATTTTATAGTTCTAAATTTCTACAATTTTTCTAAGATTTTTGTATTAATTGAATTCATGTCATTACATTTTTTTTTTTTTTTTTTTTTTTTATTATTTCTAACAAAAACATACTTAACAAATACAGATAGAATTGGCAATTTAAATAGGTAATCCCGCGAAGCTGCCACATGGCTGCTTGTCTGCAGGTTCTACCTCAATATACATCCATTACCATTTGAAATAAATAAAAAACATATTTATAAAATTTAAAATTGTAAAAAAGAAAGCAAATAGAGACAATCAAATCCTAATGAACTGGTTGGTGCAACCTACTTTACAGTTAATGAAAATAAATAAAGTAAAAAAAAAAAAACAACATTTTATGTTTACAAAGGCATACAATATTTAACAGATTTTGTATCTATCATTCAAGAAAAAGGTAATATATTCTTAATAATTAGAAACCATTACATCATCAATCTTTCTTTTTCATCTTTGAACATTTTTTTTTACAGATATACTGATTTTTCACTCATAATCCACATCTTCACAATTTTTATATTTATACTCTCATTTTCCTCAATGACAAATCTATTTTTGATTTTATTAAAAATCACCGGTACACAGTACTGCAGCGTTCGGCTTCCATACTTATTTGATATTTTAGGTATATTTAGGCCTTTTTTTTCTGTGAGTCGTGTGCTGTGACTATGTACCAGTGGTTTTTTATAAGTACTATCTCCCCAGTTATCCTTAATGGTAAGTAACCAGAATATACCTTATATACATAAAGTTCAATTATAATTTTCTGCTGATTTGCTGTTCAGTGGAAGACATAATGTTAATTTTTGTATAAAAACACGATTAATTTTCCAGGGAAAAAATACAACAACAACTATATATATATATATATATTTTTTTTTTTAAAACCTCTCCATCGCTATTGACGCCATAATAATTGAGTAGATAATTTTTCCAGCATCCGTCCGTGTCCCTTGGAAATTGAAAGCAATATCGCAAAGCGACGGGCTGTAAACCCGCTGACAACCCAAACAATATGCAAATTTACGTTTATGTATTTTCCAGGGATCTGTAGGACACTTTTTAATTTAGTATTGTTAGCCCAACACAATATTTGTATAAAAAGTATTCAAACAGAAATTCTTTATTAATATTCCAATTTTTTTACTTGAGCGTTATGAATATATTTTTTGCGAAAATTATTTTCGTATTATATTTTTTATTTATTCTGCGTTCCGCGAGTAAATTGTTATTTACTTTTGTCTTTGACTGTTCTTTGAATGTTCATTTATTTTTGTTTGGAAAAAACTGTGAGACGCTGCTTGTAACTTGATGCTGGAGACAGAATTTAGTGTTAGCCTTTCCATTGCTAGGAAATATTTTGTATTACAATATGAACGAAGTAACGATTTTTTAAATTCTTTGAAATATATTTTCTCATCAAAATTTCAGAACTGATATTAGAAAAATTTACTACATCTAGCATTTCATCTTCTGACTTGGTAAACGAACCTGCTGAAAATCACCGTAAATAACCATTATTATAAGGTAAGACCCACCAATATTAATTGATTTGCATCAACAGAAATGTAACACAACCTTCACCATTTTTTTAAAAATTTAATTTATTGAATTAATAAGGTCTGCAAGTATAAGTTTTTTGTTGTTGTGACAACTGTTTCGGCTTACAAGGCCATTTTCTAACTGTGGTTAGATCACTTCAAGACGGCTAACTTAAATGATTCTTAATTTCAATTTTTAAGATGCCTAAATTGATTTATTACCGGTTTAACCGATTTATTGAGAAAATAATTGTGACGAGGTTTCTTTGAAATCTGTTTTTCCCACGTTAAATGTCAATGTATTTTTTATTATTTAATAATGATATGACTGTTTTTGACTTCTTTAAATGGGTTATATTATTTAGGTGTTATAAACATACTAAGAAGTGGGGAATAAATAATTTTCCTTACTTTATTAATTAGTGTTACATTAGGGTCATTCGTTGGTTTGTTGATTTCTATTTGTTTAAGTAAATTTAATCTAAGACCCTTTTTTTGTATATGCAGGTTTTCTTTCTTGGTTTAGGCTTGTTGTTGTTAAAATGAACTTGATTATTCACTAACAGATGTTCTGATAATTTCTAAAAAATACTTTTATTATTATAACATCGTTTATGTTCATTGAATGTAGTTGAGAATGCTCTTTTCGTCTGTAAGTAGCGTTACAGACGGCGTGGTCACATTTTATTTCGTATTACTATTAAGTTTAGGATTTTTTCTTTTTAAATGTTTAACGTTTGTCCCAATATTATTATTAGTGCTTAAAAACTATATTTAAACTGCATTTTAATTGGTTTTGCAATTTTTATCTTATACTGTTGCAATTCACATTCTAATGTACTTAACGCAAATTTTGAAAGTAGTGTAATAGGTATTTTAAGGATTTAACAATCTTCAACGGCTTACTGGATTCCAATTATTATGAATTATTTAAAAAAATTATTTTTCATTATACATTTTTAAAAACAGATTTAAGGTAATGTGATTCTCTATTATTATTATTTGTTTATCATCTTAAACACACAAGAATATTTATAATAAAAAACTGTCAAAGGAGCGAAACTAGCAGTCCACAATGGAGTCCTGGTACCTACCCTGATGTATGGCAGTGAGGCATGGAACTGGCAGAGGAAGGATGAAAGTAAACTGAATGCTGTAGAAATGAGATCCCTGAGGCGTATGTGTGGTAAAACCATGTATGATCGTGTGAGAAATGTGGAGATCTGCAAAGAATGTAAGGCTGATGTAAGCATAATGAGTAAGATTAAGAAAGGGACCCTCAGATGGTTTGGGCATGTAGAGTGAATGAACGAAGAAAGTAGTGTAAGAAGAATATATGACGCAAATGTGAATGGTAGAAGAAATCGGGGACGCCCGAGGAAGACATGGCACGATCAAGTGAATCAGATACTTGAGTCGGGCCATGTCAAAAGCCAGAATAATAGAAGAGTATGTATGAGACGATGTATGAATGTGAGTGAAGCAAAGAGTGTGCCAGGACCGAGTTGTTTGGCGGTCCGTCCTCTCTGCCTACCCCTGCGGGGAAACGGCGTGATGGTTAGTTAGTTAGTTCAGTTTCAAAATAACAATAAGTTAACGTCAGACGAATATCGCAATATATGACGTTTTAAGTGTTAAGTTTTCTTTAACACTGACATTTAATTAATTATTATTTGCGGAACTATTTTTTTCTTTTATGTTTTCATTAATATTATTATTTAATTTGCGTAGGTCAAAGACTTTTGAATATTCTAAAAAACATCTACATCAGCGAACCTGACATGGAAACAGAAAATTATTACCTATAATCACAAGATGATATTCCATCTCCAGCTTTATCACTGTCAAATAGCACTCGACAAGACTAATTACTACGCTCTATAACACCCACGACAAAATACATGTTCTCGCCCGCGTGGACAACTCGGACCTCCCTTACACTACACATAATAACCTATGTACACATATCCCCTTTTAATAATGTACCCTAGTAAATTAATAAGATCGGCTCAGTTCCCATTATTAATGATTTTTTACGACAACCTTTTTTGTTGTTGTTTTTAATTTACACATTTACACGAGTTAGTGCGTTTTTATGTCAGGGAAAGTCGTATAAACAAAGGTTACTTATATTGTTTTTTCTAGGTCATTTTCAGCATACGCAGGGTGGGTCCCGATAACTTCGTTTGTTTCGGAAGTTTTTACGATCAGGGCGGCTCTTAAACTCTTAACCCATTTCATATTGGAGAGTTTTCCTTGACAAGGGGAGGAACTCATTCTGTATGTGAATCCTTAAGCTGTCCTGGTAGGCCCGCTTCAACTTTGAGTATGATATTTCTCAGTTTAATTCTAAATGATGAATTTTCATATGATAAATGTTAGTATTGCGGTTTCTAGGCAATAAAAAGCAAACTCATCGATTTAATTATTCATGTTCTCATAACGATTTTTAAAAAATCTCGATTAATCTAATCTGTGATTAGCTTAAACTAGAGACGATTTTCCACAAATTCATTGACTGTTTTAACTCAAGCGCTGTGCATTTTATCCGTCTGTAAATTTGTTTAAGTGTTCTGTGTCCGGTAACCGTGTCAAGGTGGTAATAGTGTTTGTTAGTAACATCAACTCCGCCAGAGTATGTATGAGCATTAAGAGCTGTCATATCAGAATAATCTCCATGACGCTAGTTCTACTACCTACTACTACTATTCACAGAACTACCCGTAATTATCATTACTATTAATCCTTAGAAAGGGCTGGGGTTATTGGTTTGCTGGGGAAGATAGTTTCTTCTTCACGACTGTTCCTGGTGTCCTATTTAAGACACATTTCTCATTCGCTTGTTTACGAATTATTCATATTTTGAAATGCCATCTTACTTATTACTACTGATTTCAATATTAATGGGAGTATGTTTATAAATCTTTTGAGTAGGTATGTACAATTATTAATCAATGAAGTCATTTCCCAGAAGGGATGAGCCATTATAAATTCAAACATCATTCAAAAATAAATATATCATTAGGTCAGACTGCTTGACGCAAATAAGTCTTAGCTCTGAGCTCCATTCTCAAAGGGCACATTTAGTACTATTTGTTACACTCATTATAATATTGTGAAGAAGCCACGTGCGCTCTCAAAACATTAATCGCCAACCATTATTATAAAATCAACAATTTTTATTTTCATTTTGTTTGGTTTGGTGCCTACTAAAAATCTTAGCAAAAAGATATTCAATACGGTTAAGCAGTAATCGCCAACCTTTTATCTAAAATTAACAATAAATTGGTACAGTATTTATTTTTCTTTTAGATTAGTTTATAATTACAGACATTAGATATTACGAAAGTCTGAAAATTTATTTACCCCACTAGGACGCCTGAAGTATCTACCTAAACAATTTAACTGCTAAATGGAGAGCTATTTTTGAACGCCCTCTTTGCTTACTACTAGCCCAGTCCATCTAGACAAAAAACCGAGCCGAATTGAAACAAATTAGGGGAAAGCTAAATTTTTGCAGATGAATAGTACCTATCACAGGGAGTATTTTCAGAAGAGTTCCCACTCTTCCTACACTTGCTCCCCCTTCCCCCCCTCTATACCACTCTAAACATTTAAATTGAAGGTTCTACTAAAGCCATTATATTTTCTTAACAAATACTAGCAAAAACAACAGGGTGTGCAATTTACACGTGGTAAAGGTGAAACCTTCAGAAAACTAAAGTAGACAAGATTGGGGAGACTTCGAAGCACTTTTTCATCGTGTGAAGGAAGGATGATTATTTCTGTATTTTTGACGTTGAATTCCTGGGCACCTTTTCTCATACAGTTGATATTTGTGTTTTCGTCTTCGGAGTCGCTAGACGTCACTTTCTTTTCTTTTGCCTGTTTATTTTGAAGTGGTTTGAAAATTTGATTTTGATTTTACAGAATATATTTTTTTTGGATTTCGTAAGATTCGACCCTTGGTTCGCTCGATGTCTAGCCGCTGAATTTTGTCAGGCGTTTTACACCGCTACACTGTTGGAGGCTGGAACCGTGGATTTATCGTATCAGAACCGAGTGAAATGTTAAATTTTATTATCGCTCGCTTCTGTTTTCATCGAGTTTCAAATCATAACGGTGCTAAAGAAATTTCACTTCAAAAAATTCTATCGCTGAACTTCTTATAAAACTACCTAAAAATGAATATTGTTTAAACTGCAATGTACAAACTGTATGATGCGAAATGCATACATATTTAAAATGCATAGTGTAAGTTGACTTCTGATCCTCCTATCTCCTCTCTGAAGGAAATAGGCAATTTGGTAATTACATTCCGCGAGAGAAATGAACACCGCATCACTTTATGAAACATCGTATAATATGATGTATTTTTAGTTGGTGACTCCTGTTGAAGCAAAATGAGTGTTGGTTGCGTGTGGTGTGCATGTGCTACAACAATAATTATATTTGTCACCGGGGCAAAAGCCGCGGAGCCAAGCAGCTTTCGCTAATTGGTAGGGGCGGCGACTATTAGACTGAATTCACTGACATTTTTCATGCCGCGTCTCGGCCCTGATTCGCAACATTTGTTTGGCGTATTTGCGGCACTTTGAAGCTGTGTTTAGGGCGCCCGGACGCTCAGAACCCAGATTCTACATATTATATACACGGTGTTCAGTATTAACTGTACATACGCCAGAAATAATTGCCTGGAAATTGGTTTCACTATCACACCGTGTCAATTGTGACTGTCTGGGATAGAATTCTAGACAGACCCAATTATTTTCATCCTGAGAGAAATAACAAAAAATCTGTATTACAGTTTTTGCAACTTTTTTTGATTCGAGGAAAAGCTCATTAATCTGTCTAAATTAAATTTGATCCTTTTTGATGTTTCTTTTTAAGTTTATGACAGTTTCTGATCCGCCTGCGCTGTCGCGTCGAGACAACTTTTGATTTTCAAGTCTGTAACAGAAAATACGGCCGTAATTCGCGTTGAAAACTCGCAAACGGTCAACTGAATTCGTCAAAAATAAGACGTTTTGCAATATTTTTTATTTCTGAAACAAAAGTGCATCAAATTTTAAAAAAATACAAATAAATACAGTTCACGGTGGAAGTGAAATCGTAGATCTTAAAGGCTGTTAGTGTCGCTCGTTTCTGTTTCATCGATTTTCAAATCACAACGGTGCTAAGAAAGTTTTCAAAAGAGTTGTTTCGCCTTATAAGTTTCCTATTAAGGCCCCGTACCCGAGCACGAAAAGAAAAATATGGAGAAATATGTAATTACGAATGTTGGAGAGAGCGCGCTAATACTTCAGACGATAAGATTGAAGCGAAAATTGTGAAAATGTTTAATAAAACACGACTCGTTTAGAATAGAGCAAAAATCTCGTGGGGGTTGTCTAAAACAACGTTCAAAAAAACACTGTGAACTTTTTCATACATATAATTTGTTAAATAATAGAGACAGGCTTGAAAATAAAAAATTTCGGAGCATACTTTGCGATTTTTTTCTATCGAGGGAATTTCATATAATTTGCGTTTCGGCATGGGGATTGTATAGATATTATCTTCAAAAATAACATTTATTTTTTAAGGAAATCCGGCGCAACGAAGTGAACAACCTTTTCAGACGATGGCGTTTCTGGTTGAAAATGGCAATTTAAACATTATTGCTACAGAAAGATACTGCATATGTCAATGAGTAAGCGCCAATTAGTTCTATTCCTTCTATTTCAGTTCAGTCAGACGCTGCGTTTTAATAAAAAGAATATCTTAGACTTTCTTAGGAGCATTAAATCTTCAAACAGCGAGCTCGGGAGCTGATCAGCTGGAGTGTTATTGGCCGTTAATTCAAATGGTGTTGTTAATTTAACGTGACTCCGAACGACTATTTATACAGCCTCACACAAAGGATTTAATTAACAAAACGATAGAGACCGCAATAAAATAATTTATTAACGTCGCGAACTTGTTAATAAACCATTTACAAAATTAACGACAGTGTCAAAATAAGCTGTTAACGACGTAAAGCGACAAAACGACATGAAAAAATAGCAAAAATATAAATCCACTGAAAAAATTAAATTTTGATGTAATTTTTAAATTTCTATTCTGTTTATAGTAGGTACAAAGCAAATTAGCACGTACTTACCAGTCGGCTCGTAATAATAATTATCAAAGTACTTAAAAGCACATAGTATTGCCACACTTAATAACTAATTAAGGTTAAATTTTTTTTTTTTTTTTTTATTTATTAGGGAGAAAACACAGATACAGATGTTAATTGACAAGAATTTTCTCAAGACGACAACTAGAGAACTCACCTGCATCCAAACTATTTCTCACGAATTGACATTAACAGCATATAAAAACATGTACAAATATTTTAACATATAAATAGGGAAAAACATAAGAATATTATTTTACAAAAATAAAGATGAGAGAAATGCGCAATATCTCTACAAAAGTTTAAAAACTATATTTGCAGAAATTGAGATGGAAAGACAGCAAGAAAAAAATAATAACAAAATACATAAATAGATAAAAAATAATGTTATATAGAATTTAAAAGAAAAAAGTACTTAAAATCATGAACGAAGTATGTCTAAAAGAAAATAACTTAGAATTATAAACGAAGTATGATGTCTAACTTGTTGTACTTTGTAGGAAAACATCCTTCAATTTTCTACTAAAAGTACAGTTTGTATCAAAAAATATGTCGGAATCCTTGAGGTTTTGATTTTGATTAAACGATTCGCATTTGGTAAAACAATACTGAGTTGGTAAGAGTGGCACTTGATGTTGTTGACATATTTTAAACAATTTTAATGATTTTCGGAACAAATATCGCTTGATATTATGGTGGACGTAAAAAATTATTTTCACGGAAATTGTCAGAAAATCACCTTTTTACAATTTTTTGTAAATGGTTGCATTTTAAAAAGATATGTTCAACGCAGACCATTAGTGGGATATAAAACATATTTAAACTCCCTTCAAAATTTCGGCGTATTTTTCAGATGGTCAAAATATTTCCGCTTTACAATGAAATGCAAATAAGTGGAATATTTCTGATGATATTCCAAAATTAAAAACTGTTTTCAAAAGGTGATATAATACGCTTTCAAATTTGATAATTTAAAATAAAAATATTTTTTTTTAAATATTAAAATTTTGCGTGCAAACATAAAAAGTTTTAAAAATGGCTAACCTCACGTTTTTTCTAACTTAAATTACTGGTAACGAAAAAAAAATAACAACATCTAAATATTTTATTAGACAAATGTATTTTAAATATTGTTGTCACCTCACTTTTTTGTCTTTTCATATAAAAATAATTATCAAAATATTATCATAGTTTCATTTTTTTTTTCAAATTGCGATTCAAAACTTTGGTTTTATAAAGGTGTACATTTCGCTTATAGTTGTTATTTTTTAGATTAGACTAAAAAGCGTGGTGTTTTGCCTTTCCAACACAGTTTAAAACATAATTCTCACTTTGATAACAAGGGAGTTACGACGATTTATATGTGACGTATGTGAGCTGGAACAAATATGGTCTCCTGCCATTCAAGGGGTTAACTCATACCTGCATATATAAACCCGTCAAAAATCACACGAGAGATAGCATAATAGTAAAAAATATAGAAAGTTGTTTCAAAATTGCGCACCCTACTTGCAATTCCTAAACTCCTCCGGTTCCGGAGAGCAGTCCTGACTATTTGAAATATTCAGAAAACAGGTGGAAAATCGTGTCCCAATTGGCTAACTCGAGCATTATCCATCCCGTGCCTGACCCCACCGAGATACATCTTGACTCTCAATGTCACGTAAACTTTGGTCCTGCAACAATAGAATTGGATACTTGCGCAGCCATTACGCGCAGTAATGGTGTGATTGCAGTACGGTGCATCCAGCAAAAATGCGATTGCAGTCAACTTAACTCAGTCCGTAGTAAAACCGATGAGATCCGTAGGGGCCCTTAACTGCCTGAAGAAACTTGACATTCAACTATCCGTTTCTTCCTATACGAAAGGTGACGTACCTGTGATTAATAATTCAAATGTGTTTTAAAATCGGTAGGTGTAAGTAAATTAATTACGCATGAAAATTTATTTGCAAAAAATTAAAAGATATTATCGTAGTTTTGCTAAAAAGTTTCAACCCTTTGAATAGCAGCAGACCATATTTGTCTCAGCTCTCACGCGTCTTGTATAAATCGCTGTAACTCCATTACTATTATAGTGAGAATTATGTTCTAAACAGTGTAAAAAAGGCAAAATACCACGCTTTGTAGTCTTAACTAAAAAATAACGTCAAACAAGTAAAATGTACATCTTTATGATACCAAAGTTTTGAATCGCAGTTTGAAAAAAAAATTGAAACTTTGAGAATTTTTTATTAATTATTTTTAAATCAAAAGACAAAAAGTGAGGTCACAGTAACGTTTATGATACATTACTTTTATAAAATATGTATGTGTTTTTATTTTTTTTTCGTTATTAGTAATTTTATTTAGAAAAAGCGTGAGGTGAGCCATTTTTTAAAAATTTTATGTTTGCATGCAAAAAAAAAATTTATTTGAAAAATTACATGTTTATTTTGAATTATAAAATTTGAAAGCGAATTTTATCACCTTTCAAAAACAGTTTTTAGTTTTGGGATATGTACAGAATAATTCCATTTATTTGCATTTTATCGAAAAGCGAAAATATTTTGACCATCTGAAAAATACGCCAAGATTCTGAAGGGTGCGTTAACACAAACCAAGATATTTTTATTTGAAAACTTAATTACTTTGTTCCAATTTTATTGACAACTTTCGAAATCGATTCCAAAGAAGTCGAATACATTCTTTCATATTGAATCATGAAGAAGTTCAACATCGAATTAACCATTTCTGAAATAGAAATATTCGATTTTTCTGTAGCTCTCTCCGGTTGCTTTTTATGGGAAAATGACAGAAAGAGTTTTCCTACTTTTCGACACTTGATATAAATCACACTTAATTTTGTCGTTGTTCCCCACAAACCCAATTCCTGGAGATGACAATTTAATGAGAGCAATAAAGAATTGCCGGTTTAAGGGCTCGCCACCAGGGGCGCATTTAAGCAATGGAAGTCCGTCTTAATTACAAACCAACGGTTCATTTGTGGTCATACTTCTATTAATAGAGCTTATTCGGGAAACAGTGCCTTAATGCTTGTACTATTTGTACTTCATATAATAATTATTAACCAAGATAGTATTATCTTAATTAATTTTTAGGATATTATGCTGTATTGCGCTTCCTCTTTGTTTAGTCAGCATAGCGATAGCGTTAAAATATCCACATTCGTCATCATCAATTGTGCCCCGATGATAGAAAAAACCCAAAAATTGAACACAATAATACTTTATGGCCGTGAAAATCCTCACATGTGTCTAATAGACGGCCGGCGTAGTCCAGCAGTAAGACTCTTGACTTGCAATCCGACGGTCGCGGGATCGAATCCCTGCGTGGCAAATAAAATTTGATTGATTTATTTGTGTTATTTCACAATTTATTCATTAAAAATAATATATAGTGTATTTGCTGCACGTTCCAGAGTGGAAGATACTATCAGTATCGCTCTGGTGTAAGACCACCATTCAGAATTGAAACGTTGCTTAAAATGGCTTTAACCGTGCTTAGTGACCAGATCTGAATAGCCAGGTACTTCCCAACCGTTTTCTTTCCTATCTCCTCCCCCTCCCCACTACTTTCAGCCACAAAACATACTCCAATTGAAGATGCCATAGTCTCACTGGCTCCAGACGGGAGCAGTTGGGACTCTTGTGCGGTATTCATATAAAAAAAGAAAAATTGAAGGTAGTATTTTAAAGATAAGTTGAAAGCGCGATGACAACTTTTTCATTTGTGAAAATGAATACAATATTAATTTATTTATAGTATTAGATAACGCCTTTCGGCTTATACATAATATAACATAGTATCAGGTACAACTACAACAAGAAGGCAGCTCTAGTGAGCTTTTAAAACAACAAGAAATAGAAAATAGAAGTTTAGAATGACATGTGCACATTACAAATCAAACAATAAATACTGCAGTTTGTACATTCTACAATATTGCAACAATGAAAAAATATATTTAGATAATATATATGTAAATAACTTAATATAAAGATGAGGCACGTTGAAAATGTTTATTGCTAGGTAAATAATAATTAAAATACATTTCAAGTAGAAAAGATGTCTACAAATTGCAGAAAATAAACCACCAATGAAACAATAAAATCAAGAAAATCTGCGAATAATATGTTTTCTTAAAATTTTTTCGAATCTTAAAAAAAAAACGTTCCAAAGAAATTTATTTAATTCATACTTGACTAATATTACCTACATTATTTTAGAAGAAGTAAAAAATTTCCTCAGGGCCTCGTGTGTGGGTCTAATATAAAATAATATTTACTTTTTAAAGTACCTAGGTATTATTGTAATAGCACATACCACAAAATTATAAATACGACAAGAAATAATTAATTCTTATTCGATTGAGTCAAGTAGTAAATTGTTAGGTTGGGTTGGGTTATAATACACTTATGATTTTAAAAATTTTCAAGCAAACAAAATCGATCAACATTAGTTTTAAGTTTTACTTACTTTTATTTAATTAATTTAATATATTAATTATTTAAATCACAATGTAATAAAATTTGTAATTTTTGTGAACGAAATTAAAATTTTCGATTGATTGATTTGGAATTATTTTTTTTGCCAAAATGACGGTTGAGTTGTCACGCGTGCCATTAAAATCAATATTATCCTAAAGCTTTCTATAAAATCAGAGCAGGTGGATGATTTCATGTTAACATTTTATCGACGATGCGCAAGTTTTACGGAAATAAATTAATATCAACCTTATTTTGTTACAATGAAAGCGTCAAACGCAATGATATGCATCACACTCTGAAAGCCCTGTGAACCGCCGAAAGCTATATGAAAGTGTAAAATGTGATGATGTGTGCTTTTAATTTGCCTCGTTAGTTCCAATCAATGTGACAATAAATGATTCTGATTCCAGACACGTCAGGGGCAGTTTTGTATCACGCGACGATTTTATCATTGCAATATGCTCAATTACAAATGTAATTTTTACTTGAATTGTTGACACATCGCAAACGTTATTTATTGATTCATCGCCCCATCAACGTGGATATTAAATCTGAAATGTAATGGAAAATGTTGTATTATTTACATTTATCACAATTTCGCGAGATATTTAACAAAAATAAATAAAACCTTAATAAAATTTGTTTATTTTATTGTATATAAAAGCCGTGCAGTGATGTAGCTATCTAAATTATTGTTACTATAGTGAAGTTGTTTTTGAAGCCATTTTATCGACGTGTGTGCCTGGCTCGTCTGGTGATTGTCAGATCATCAAAAAAAAAATTTTTAATTTCAACGAAGCAAAAAATTATCTTCAATATGAAGATTTACTAAAGATGAAACATTCGAAAAAAGTATAAGAGAGTTAATAGGTATTGAAAAATGTGCAACTGCAAAATTTATTTTTAGTTTCTTGCGCATACGATTTTGAAACAATATTCCAAGCTTTGCGTAAAATTATTTCAATTACAGATAAATAACCAAATTCCAAACCGATGAGCTTTTAATATTAAAATGCTCAATTTATCGATAATTCACTGTAGAATTGATGAAATATTGTCGTCAAAACACTTATGTATTAAGAAGATAGAATTTAATGATTTACGAATGGGGATGATAAAATAATACTGTCCGATAAAACAAAGCGTCAGAGGGTGCAGACGAGACGTAAAGTACGGAGAATGCTTCCGAAACAAAAAAGTTTCTTTTGAGATTTACAAATCAGCAAAACTTTCTTCCCTCCCTCATAACTATAACACACTTTTGGAGAGTTGACAAAAGTTTTCCTTTTGCGAAGAACTTACATATATCCGCTTAATTTCTTTGTTTCGTCGTACAATCGGTCGGGCGCCTTTAGCTAATAATCCCCTCTCCGCCCCCTGTTGGCGCGGCAGGGAGGATGGAGCGGGTTGGGTTGGGGGGGAGGGGGGGGGATAGTGAGGGAGGGTATCATGTCCGCAATCCGATTACTGTCGTATCAGCTGAACAAATACAAAGTGAAATAACCTTCTACATTTTTACTCACTGCTGCTAACAAGAGTACCGACACGCGTGTTAAAACTATTGAACAATTTATTAGACAGGTTATCTTAAAGATTTGTAAAATACTTTGTCAGCACTTGAAGCCGGAAAGAGAGGCAGTGAGTCAAGTTCTGGCTTTAAAACACCCTGTTTATCGAATTTCTGAAACAATTATTAATTTCATATATTGGTAAAAAGTTCTTAATAAAACATTTTACCTTTCTTTTGTATGAAGAATTTTTGTCATTAAATCGGAAAGACATTTCTGTCTGAAATATTTAGATAAAAGTAACTATTTTTAATCAACAACGTTATTTCCCTCAAAACTTTTTTTTATTTTTTTTTATTAATATTGGTTTCATTTACATTTTCATAATGTAACATAATATAGCTTACATATTTTATACACTCTCCTAAGAAAGCAGATGCTTGTGTTTAGGAGAGGACAACTTGTTAATAACTTAAGAATTATTTAAAAAAAAAAGATCCTTATCACAAACTAAAGAGTTTAACTTGTAAAGACATTTAGACATAACATATTTTAAAAGTTCATAAGAGTAATTAAACAAGAAATGTATATAGGATGTACATAAAACATTAGGAATAACAAACAGTCAAAAATATATCTAGGAGAAAATTAAAATATGGTGGTACTACCAAAATAAGATTTAATTTTTTTTTTAAATTTGTTGTAATTTTTTTCTGTTCGTATATCAGCGGGTAATTGATTATATAATTTTATTCCTTTATATACATAGTGATTCTGTGCAGTTGTGGTTCGAACGGGAGGTACAGTTAGTCCACCAATAGAAGTATTCCTTACGCTAATATTTTGCATTGGGGTAATATTTTTATTAAAGATATCTTTGTGTAGCTGAAGTAGTAATATTTTTTCGTAAAGTTTTGTAAGTGGGGGAACAGGGAATTCTTGGAATACGTTTATTGTTCTTACTTTATACTTTTACTTAATATGTATCATGTCAAAAAAATCGAATTCTTCGATTGGTAACGTCTTTACAAAGAAATTTATAAAAAAAGGTTAACATCCACCCGTCAAAAATAAGATAAGACGTGGAGTAACTAAATAATTTTTAAACTTATAACCCTTACTCATAATCGCATAATAAGATAGTAGCACCGTAATACGAACGGGTTAGGTGAAATGTGGACGACAATTTTAATATATTATAATGTGTCAAGAAAGAAAATCAATATTAGATAGCCTCTTGTCCGAAAATGTTCCCACTATAATAGCTGGGGACATGAACGCCAAACACGAATCGTGGCATTCCAAACAAAGTAACACAAAAGGAAACATACTTGCAAAGTACGCGAGTACCAACCCTATCGTAGTCGATGCCCCAGATAGACCAACGATTCATCATCATAACGGTAATCCGGACGTGATTGACATCGTTTTACTTAAAAATACTAGCCACTTACACTCCCTCAGAGTACTCAACGTACTTACTTCAGACCACGATCCAGTTCTTCTAACCCTAACAGGAGGCTCTAACCCTCTGGTCCCCGATAATCCTCCGCGCACTAAAATCAAATGGAAAAAATTAACCGAGCTGCTAAATAAAAACATAGTAATACCCACATCAATTCCTGACGAAGCTACTCTAAACGCTGCCACCTCCAACTTTATTCAGTCAATAAAATCTTGCATCAACGAGGCGTCCGATAAAATTCCTGACGTCACAACACGTCACGGAATTCCCGAAGAGATCAAAGATCTTATTAGGGAAAAAAATCTAGTTAGAAAAGAGTGGCAAAGATCTTGCAATCCGATAGTTAAACAACACCTTAATCGACTAAACAGAGAAGTGCGTGACGCCCTCAGCGAATTTCGCAACGAGCGTTGGCACGAGTTCATCTCAACCCTAGAAGACGATAGAGCAGCTTACTGGAAGCTCTCCAAAGCACTCAGACGCCCAAAAACAAAAATTTCTCCGATTCAAGGCCTCAACGGAAAAGTATACTCCGCTGCAGACAAGGCTGAAGCCTTTGCAGATAGCCTTGAAAGTCAATTCACACCAAACACCGACCACGACGACCCTGCCTTCGTAGCAAAGGTGGATTCAAAAGTAGAATCAATCTTAAGTCTAGACCCTGAAGATCCCTCAATCAGGTGCGCAACTCCTAAAGAAATAATTAACATAATTAAGAAATTAAAAAAGAAAAAAGCCGCTGGTCCTGACGGCATTTCAAACAAAATCTTAAAACATCTGTCAACCAAAGGCATCTGTGCCATGACAGCCATCTGCAACGCGTCACTTCGACTACGTTGCTTTCCTAAGGATTTTAAAGAAGCTGACGTAATTTTAATCCCCAAACCAGGCAAGGACCCATTATTAACGGAGAATCATCGGCCAATTAGCCTCCTCCCATGCCTAGGTAAAATCCTGGAAAAAATAATACTAGCACGATTAAATTCTTTCACTCAGGACAGTAAATTCTTGCCAGACTTTCAACATGGTTTTAGAGCAGGTCATTCCACCTCTCACCAACTCCTGCGTGTTGTAGAACACATCACGGAGGGATTCAACATCAAGAAAAAAACAGTTATTCTTTCACTCGACGTAAGTAAAGCTTTCGATAAAGTCTGGCATAACGGCCTCTTATATAAAATGAACTCTCTTGGTTATCCATTAAGACTTACGCAACTAATAGCCAGCTACCTAAGAGATAGATTCTTCAAAGTTAAAATAGACAACGTATTCTCCACAACCCGCCCCATATCAGCTGGGGTTCCACAAGGCAGTCAACTCTCTCCATCCTTATATAACATCTATTGTAGCGACATTCCTAAACCCGTGGATCATAATGTTAAAATCACTCAATTTGCGGATGACACTAACATCATTTCTAGCTCTAACGTCGAGAGCATCGCCACAAAGCGTGTTCAGAGACAAACCACTTTAACTGAAAAGTGGTGTAAAAAGTGGAGAATATCAATAAATCCAACTAAAAGTGCCGCGACCGTTTTCTCAAAGACACGGCCGAAACGGCCTCCATTCATCAAACTGTTTGGGGAAAATGTTCCATGGGAAAAGTCAATTAAGTACCTAGGTGTAACGCTCGACTCCAAGCTCACCTGGAAGAAACACATAACTGGAAAAATTAAAGCAGCAAATAAAAGTTTAGCATCACTTTATCCGATGATGGGAAAAAAAAGTCGTTTATCAACGGACAACAAATTATTACTGTACAAAACAACCATAAGGCCAGGTTTCACCTATGCATGCCCCATTTGGGGGCACGCTGCGCCCAGTCTCTTAAATAAAATTCAAATCTTTCAAAACAAAGCCATTAGACTTGCGTTAAATGCACCAAAATGGAGTAGAATTTGCACTCTCCATAATGACTCCAACATTCCGTTGATAAGGGACTTCATTTTCTCACAAGCAACTAAATTTTACGCCGGCTTACGGGGCCACACTAATCCTACCATAAACACTCTTGCCAAATACAGCGAAAATGATAATTTCAAATATAAAAAACCAAAGATTGTCCTCCGGAAGGAATAAAAAAAAAACCTGCATACAGCCGCAGTATAGTTGTAACTCTCACTCAATCCAACCTTAATAATAAATAAAAGTAAAGTATCTATAGATAATCAATATATAATTATGCTAGAGTCAGTAAACTCATGTTTAGGAACTCTGTAAATAAATCAATCAAAAGTCAAAAAAAGAAAATCAATAGCTCATCGGACAAGGGCGAGTTGGTACAATATATTAGTAGCGAGTTTCCGCCTTCATTATACCCGAATAATATCTGTTCTAATATCAACAAATAGAATAATCCAGCACAGTGTATGGCAATCAGGCCACTGCCGGTCCGTTGCACTCGATGTTCCCAACAGGAACGAGGGTTGAGGAGGTCCTTAATTTGGATATATTTTGCGGTGGCGTAATATTCATAAGACGCGGACCTACCCTACCCACTTGCTACCCCCTCGTCCTTCCTGAAGGACTGATTGTAGGGGGACTCTAGGGTCGCAACGGAGAACAACTCCCTAGCCATCCATCCACGCAAAGGACTATCGCGATCCCATTAAACAACAGGGTTAACGGAAAATACCGTCATTTCATGTGAAGTTATTTTGATACACACAATGCACAATTTGAATTGTGGAAATGAGTCTTTTATGATTGAACATTACATGAACGCTGTTTAGCTTAACGTTTTTTTTCCGTAGATCACCTTAAGGGCCGTCTGTTTCAACGCTCGCTAGAGTAAAAGTAAAACAAAAAGCAGTTACTTAAGTTAAATTTCACCAAAATGCGTTTTTCAATCAATTTGACTACTTGTTTTACGTTACTTTTAACTTTTGTATTTACTTTCCGAAAACCGATAGTTACTCTAGAGTTACTCCGCCATATTGGCATATTTGACAGTTCTGTTCGAGGGAAGCTACGAAATTGCGCGCTTCAACATTCAGTAATCATGATAAATATTGTAAAAGACGATGTTAGTGACGTGACGATGAATTTCCCATTCAATATGTCTTGCAGCGAAAACCAAAAACATTTCGACCCTGCGTCAATAATATGGTCATTTGGGACGATCCGGAATTTTTGGCGCGGTATAGGATGTCGAAAAATCTCGTCAAATTTGTTACGCATTAAATACAAGGACACATTACAACTACTGGAAGATAAATTCGCCACCAATTCATTCAACTTCGAGATTTCTTTGGCCAAGAAATTGCTGGCCTTGACTCTGTAATAATAAAATGTAATCATATTAACAGAACGTATATTAAAGCCATGTCATTAAACAAGTAAAACAACATAGTTGTACTTATTTACATATTTTGCCATATTTATAGTTGAGTTAACGAAGAACGGGAAACAAAATGCGGCCGGATGTTTTGACACTACCTCTGATAGTTTATGGTGTGGCCGCACCAAAAAATAATGCGGTGCATTTTTTCACGTAATTCCGGGGAATATTGTGCTTTTTAGACTGGCCACACTGACAACTATAACTTTACACTTGAAACAGCGCGCGGTCCAATTTAACGTCCTCGTTACTTTAAAAGACAGTTAAAATTTAACTTTAGGACACGATTTAACTTCCTGTTGAAACAGGCGGCCCTTGATGTACGTTTACGCTAACGGGTGTAACCACATCTGGCAATTGTTCTTGTTAGTATGTAAAAATTGCATTTTTTATTATAAATATGTAGCAATCAGTGGCGGCTCGTAGCTTTTGGATGTACTAGAGTGCTGATATTAAAAAATTACATTATTGGTGTTGTTGTAGCTGAAAACTTATTCTTTTTTTAATTTATTTTTCGTATGAAGATTTTCTGGAAATCCGCTGTACGCCAAACTGAAATATCCTGAAATTTATTTTGAAGCCGAAAAACCGATTTTAGAAAAAAAAACTTTTTGTCTGCCGCAATATCGATAATGCTTTTTTTTTTAATATTAGGTCTCTGGCACACCCAAAAGTAATGAACCGCTACTGGTAGGATGTATATTTTTTTGTAATGCGAATATCTCACAATATTTCCAGCTCTCGGGTCTGGAGTCAGTGAGACCTTGGCATCCCCAATTGGGGTATGTTGTGAGGTTGAAGGTAGTGGGGAGGAAAAGGAGATGAAGAGGAGGAAAGTGAGGAAGTACCCACATGGCTATTCAGATCTGGTCACCAAACACGGCTAAAGCCATTGCAAGCAACATTTCAATTCTGAATGCTGGTCTTACACCAGGACGAAACTGAGAATAACGTGTCGCAAATATACTATATATTATTTTAATGAATTAACTGTGAAATAACACAAATTAATCAAATAAAAATTTATTTCGCACGCTGGGATTTGATCCCGCGACCTTCGGATTACGATTCACGATTACCTTACTTTGAATTACCTCAGAAAACAAGGTTGTACCGAAACTGGTTGGTGTGTTTGTTATGATGTTAACAAATGTAGCTGCCACAATTTACCAGTAAAATGACGTTATTTCAATTTTTTTTTTAAATCTTATAACAGTAATACAATTTTAAGAAAACATACTTTTGTAAATGTTCATTTTTTCAACCGTATTAATTTCTTATTTAAAATCTTATCTCCTTTTTCCTAATTTACATACATATAAAAATATTTTTCAACTTCAAAAACTAAGGAATTCATGAACATGAACTACAGAAATTCCTTTTTCTTTTCCAAGCAAATCAGCGAATCAGTTAAATTCCGAAAAAATGCGTTACACTTGGCTCAGAAACATAGGACTTCTTTGATGAAGTAAAGGTACTAAGGTACCTTTTTGCCTGGACAAATAGAAATTGCATATTTCATGACGCCACAGCTCACTCTTCGGGTGTTTTTTCTGCTTCAGTACCTATACAGATTTTCTACCTACTTAAAAAGTTACGATCATAATACATGGGCACATTAATTTACAAATATTTTTCAGATAACTATTATGATTAAAATTGTTTTCTAATCGCACTACGCTTCGGATAGATAAAGTATAATAAAAAGTTTTATCCTGGCCAACGCGTGCCCACATGGGCTCCCGAGGGCGGGGGCCCCATGGGATTTCCTAATTCGTATGGGGCCCTCGGGAGGAGATAACTACAGCCCTAATTGAGTTTGCATATAAATAAAGTTGCAATGCATTGATTTTTTGCGACATGGATTTTCGCAAAAGTGAAGTGGAAATATTTCGGAAATATTTCCTAATAAAGTCGGACGTATACTATATAATTTCATTCGCGTTTACGCATTCGTGGACGCGAACGAAATTAATGATTTATTTTGAAGAATATCTTTTGGTATGTGGACTCACTTCATTAAAATAAACCGTCTGCTTCAATTTTATCATTTTATAGAATAATATTCACTTGAAACTGTTAGCCACACACTTTTTATGTAAGAAAGAAAATAAAAAAACATGGGGAGTGGAGGGTTGCTAGAGAATTTTTAAGATCACAAATAATATATAAACAAATATTTGTATATTTTTAAAAATAAATATTGCAAATGGAAACGGTTCCAAAAATAATCGGTTTTTCAGAGAAATTATATTGACTGTTCCAGTAACAGCAAAGGAACTAGTTTCAAGTAACCGGGCAGGAATATCGACCATATTTAATATAATTAGAGTAAATTTTGCATTACACTATATTCCTAAGCAACCTTATGATGCGTGGAGCTATGTAAAAAACAATATTTTTCTTTTTTTTTACATGAGCTCCACACAGGAGGCCCTTAGGAAAATAATTTCCCTCAAGGGCCTATGTCATCTTTAGGGATGCTGTGTGGAGGGTTTTTTAACGAAAGTAAGGAGAGGAGAGTTCTGGGAAGGAAAAGGGTTTAGGGGTGGATAGGGAATCTGTTTTTTCTGGGGTTCAGTGTGTCCTTGTCATCCCCTTCCAAAACCTAGACAAACCTCACCCCATGAACCCGGGCACCCCTGCTAAATCACCAAACGTAGCGAACTACTTAGGGTGACCTATGGCAGAGGTGTTGGTTATCCAATAAAGGTTCCTAGGGCGGCGGTACCCATTCACGCCTCCCTCTTTGTGTTCTAATGAAAAAATGATTTGGAACCACATGAATAACCAACGTCGATATTTATCATACATTTGAAGAAGGCATCTACAATAAGAAATTAGATAAACAATTGATATGGGTTGGAATCTATTCAGTTTTTATTATTCTTCTCACTATTTATCCTTATTTATTCCATTACAAACAACATTGAGCGTTCAGTTTCAAATATTCTCATCAAATTTATATACGATTGAAACAATTCGTAGAATTTTAAACAGAGAACAAAAATGTCTTTACTCTTAGCAAAAGCTACATTTATTCCACATTCTATTCAAATTGCATTTTTTCTTTGTCTCCAGGTACTTTTTCGTCAACTTAAGTATGTAATTTGTAACGTACAATCCAATCCATTCAATTAAAATAATTGTGTATTAATGAAATTCTCCATACCAAATACAATGTAAAAGACTTGCAAAGTAATTGCGAAGTAGAGGAAATACCCTGGCCCTACCCTTTGCGCCTTCTTTTCTTCTTTGAGTATTCGTACTGATACTGCACGTCTTATGTCCGAAGCCCTAAAATTAAACGTACTTTCTCCGCCCTGCAAGTGGCCGCCTTGGCCAATGGCTCCCACCTCCCATATCAAGGCAGATGTGAATAGTGAAAAGAGTGGGAGTACGCCAGGCTTTCACTCAGACTATTGCCAATAAAACCAGGAAATTGCTGAAGCCATCCACTTCTTCCCGTCTAAGCAATAGAAAGAGGCCCCTTTTATGTGGAAATTATTCTTCAAATTCTTAAGATTTGAAGGTGATTTTCTAATTATGCAAACGGAGAAAACCATAAATGATTCATTCCTTGCATCACACATTTTAAATCTCCCATTCACATAATGGAATGGAGAATTTTTTTTTTTTAAATATGATCCAAATTTTTTGAAATAAGTAGGAACTCAATGGAAATCTTTACTTATAAAAATCTCGCGTCACGATGTTTGTTTGAGATAAACTCTGAAACTACTTAACCGATTTTGATAAAATTTGGCTTACTGTGTGTAATTTGGTTGAACTTAAAAGATAGGATAGTTTTTATCTCCATTATATGCATAATCAATATTTATTATTCCAAATTAAATGTTCATCAAATGTTTGTTATAGGACAATGCTTTGTAATTATTTGTAATTTTCATAAGTTTCTAACAGATGGCGGTGTGAGTTGATTTATCGACACAACACTTGGTTATCTAGGTTAGGTAACCATCCTGTAGTTGTGTTTCGATTTTACGTCGCAGCAACGCGTTGCCGGGTCAGCTAGTATATTATATGGAGTGGACTACATTAGTATCAATATGTGATTAGTTAAAAACAATCCGATCGATGATTTTATTACTAAAATTTGTTTTCTGTGAGCGTATCTGGCTTCCAAATAAAGTAACCAAAGTTTGGGCGGTCTTCTTAAGATGTTTTCCGCTTTTCTAACTTTTACCGGTAAGGTGGTCGTGATGTTTGAATAGACGTGTTTGAATCTTTTTACCATGGCCTTAAATTCAAAGTCTATGGAAGGAGAGTGCACAATGTGACAAGATGGATGATTTAAATAATTTAAAGTTACATATTCTTCAGTTCAACATTGTTAGACCAAGAAAGAGAAACATGTAATGTGACGTCAGTTCACGGATGGTGAAAGGAGTGTCTGACAAATGCGTGAAAGAAGATAAAGAAGTCGGGGACTCCCCAATACATGTCCATATTACGTGATAAACTGAATCTAATATGTAATTAAGAGCCGTTAACCGGCGGCCGAGAATCAAAAGTTTGTCGAATTATGATCTTGCGATCGCACCCTTTCAATTGTACAGGGCGGTTCCGATGAGAGAGATTAATTATTCTCCATACCAGCATAGTATCGTTATAACTCAATATTGATTTTATTTTATTCAATATTTGCTTTGATAAATACCTACATTCAAAAATGCTCAAACTCTTGATGATAAAACGATGATAAAACTATTAAAATTATGTACTTTTTTGTATTTATTTTTTGAGCATAAGTATTTATAATTTTTCAAAAATGTCTAAGCAACATAAAAATGTTATTTTTTTAAATATATTAGTCTGTAAGACCGTAAATAAATAAACAAACTGAAGTATTTTCATCAAGAAACATGGGCGCGGATTTTTTTAAATAATTTTCTTTGAACTTAAATTAAAATTCTGAAAAGCAGCTTTCCCAAATAATTTATTGATTTATTTTACTGCATGATTATATGATTTGAAATGTATGTTGTATAATACAAGTCTGCCAACGACCTACGGTAAAACCTTATTGTACTAAAAATAAACATATTTACTCAAAATTAAAAAAGAAGTTTCATTAGATAAAAAAAAACAGTCTTTCGAAATCAATTTATAATTTTTTGTGGAAAAGAGTCAATACGTCTAAAATTTGATTAAAAAATGACGTAGTTCCGGTTTTGTCTGGTTATTCCCTCTTGAGTCAGGTCAAGTAAATGGTGATCAGTAATCAATGTAGAATTAGTAAAAGAAATGCAAGAATTTAAATTAAATAAGTGTTTTTCATAACAGAGTATAGTACCCCTCTTGTCTAGCTATCTGCGGGTAATTGACGTAATGATTAGTTGTTAATTTTCAACGCGATAGCAAGTCGGACTTTAAGGTGAGGTCAGATCAGATTAAACTTAACTATTTTTTTTACTTAACCTATGATTCAAAACATCAACGTAAAAAAATACAATTGCCTATTGTTAGTCAAATTACATTGTATTCCAATGGCCATTTGTCTTGTTGTCTGCGTGTTGCGTGCTCTGATAATTTACTGTCTAGTTTCGTTCAGGTATAGTTTGCATCGCAAAGTGAGTCAGTTTTTTGGTGAATATTTTGCGAAACGTCACGCACACGTGTCCCTAGCGCACAAAAGCGCACACATTTTATTTATTATGCTAATGACACCCCGATATTTTACGGACCTCCGAGTGCAACCGACAACCCTTGAGGAAGCCACATTGCAATTTGTTCTTTATTTTAAAATCCACCCCATTTCGTGGCCACACGAATGCGCTCAATTATTAAAATGAGATTTTTTTGAGTCAGTTTTTTGTGAATGCCCAGATTGCCCAGATTCTTATTTTTAAGCCAGAGAAGAAGCTTGATTATCTCAAACTGTTGAGTGGATTTTCTTCAAACGAAGAATTTCATTCCATAGTGCATTTGAAATTAAAGAAATATTGTTTAAAAAAATAAATCTAATCTCAATAAATCAGCATAATGCAGGTAAATGTTTGAATAATCAACAAAGAGAAAATTGACATTTTGCTTTTAAAAAATCACCTTGAATAAGGAACGTTTGCAAAAAAAATCCAACTAAAGTAGGTACCCACTATGAATGCTTCTAAATTGTCCAACTATAGTTTGCTTTGCTATATATTTTTTGGTATAGGTAATAACTACAATCAATAAAAAATTTTGGTCCACTTAATATGGTAATATTTGCATAGAGCGAGTCTGCCATGTTAAAATAACTTCAAGAATATTATTAATTAAAATTTGTTCTTTACCAATAACACGTTGGTAAACGCTGTCATGTATCACAAGCAACGTGAACAACTTTTAAATGGCTTTTATATTGACAAATTAATATTTTCATTAATATGTATAGTGTAATTACTATTGTTTCTATCTACAATGTTTCAAATCGAAAGGTAACATAAAATCACTTTTAATAGTGTAATATTGTGCCATCACTCAAACCAAGTAATTTAAATCACTGTCACTCACACGCAATAACCCGTGAAACAATTTGCGCGATTTATTCGGCCATTGCATTTCCGGGCTTGCAAGTTGTATGGAGTGCTACGCCAGCGTAGGCAGGGTTGGCGAGCGCCGCTGTAGCGAGGCGGGCGGGCTACGAGCTACGGGATATAGCTACCGCTTCGGCTAGATACTACACCTGTCCCTGATTTGCAGCGGTGGCCAGTGGCGGAAGGCGGCAGCAGGCGGCGGGCAGGGGCGGGCTGCCAAGAGTGGCACGTGTTCTAGGACAAGGCCGCTTCTGTATGCAACACCGGTCCCCCCGGGATACTGTGGACTCTTTACCAATCTGTTGGAGCAGGGATCGGCCATCTTTTTAGACAAATGTCTTTCGTAACTTCACACAATAACAGACGAGAAAGTACAACCCTCCTCTGTGCTGAACAAGCAATATCCTAATAAATTTTTAGTTACAAAATAGTGCAATATTTTGGTTGTTGTAATAAATTTAAAATGCATTTCAAACTATTACTAATTTTTGGTATCAAAGAACTTTTTTTCTTCTTCTTCTTATTCAAGTGATACATAATATAGTGGTTAAAAGGAGGGAATCGGTATTTTAATAATAACGAAAATAAAATAGTTAAAAAATATTTAAATAATATTCTAGGTTTATATAAGACCTGATATGAAACAATATGATATATGTGTGATAAAAGCTAGTAAATAGGTGTGTGATACAAATATGTGTTACAACTAAAAAAAAATAATGTGAAATCTTAAGGAATATAATGTTGTAACGTGTTAAAATAACAGAACATTATGTTTACGCAGAATAAAAATATGTAAAAAAGGTGACTTGTTAGTAAG
Source organism: Glyphotaelius pellucidus (assembly GCA_936435175.1). Classification (NCBI taxonomy): domain Eukaryota; kingdom Metazoa; phylum Arthropoda; class Insecta; order Trichoptera; family Limnephilidae; genus Glyphotaelius; species Glyphotaelius pellucidus. Next base: position 32,966,007 of record OW386537.1, on the reverse strand, counting down.
TAAAATCGAAGAATCGAGCAAAGTTAAGTAAACCTATGCATACATTTACATTTATCTGCAAATCTAGAAATTGGTTATAAATAGAGTAATTTAGTATGTATTTTATTGTTACATTAAAAGTTAACTTTGCTTGGAATGACTGGGCAGGTAGAATCAGCAAATAAGCTGTGTTATTTTAGGACTGTCAGTTGGAGATTAAATAATAATCATGTATTAAAAAAATAACTTTTAATAGAATAGTGCATTTATTAGCTATGAATTCTCTGTTTGATGGTTAAGATTTGCTTAACAAATTTCCTTTCTGTTTTGGTCTCTTATATCAGACAGACCCTAAGTTTTCTCCGATCAAAGTGAGCGAAAACTTCTGCCTAAAATGAGCATTTGTTTCAAATGTACAATAATCGTGGCAAATATTTGACCGAGCAAATTATCTCTTAGCGATTCAATAATATTAAATTCAATCTATTCACTTCTAATAATTTTTGAAGGTCTAACAGATTAATTTGTTCATATCTTGTCGTCCTCGAAAATTTATGTCGCAATTTCCGCTTAAGTATTAATGGTTGCGGATCTCACCCAGAATTTGGAAGCTTCACAATTTACAACAGATTTAACTTAAAAGCAAGCGTGATTTACAACTTGTGTTCAAACCAAAGATTGGATTGGTACATTACCAGATAGTTCATTTTATCACAGATTCTCGACAACGTGATTATTTTATCGAATGAACCTTTTTCTTGAACTCGGCGTTTTAATCCTAACTGGATTTACAGAGTTTAATTTGAACATAATGATCAAAAGAGGGACATTAAAAAGTGAGAAAAGGGTGAATATTCAATCCGCATTACTTGGAGATGATATTGCTAAAAATCTAATTCCGAAAAATAATTTTATGTATTGGATAAATAACTGAAAACCGTCCTTAGAATGAGTATTTAAATATAAATGATGAAATCATTAAGTTAAATTTTAAATAACTTTAAAAATTGGCGAACCTAATAAAAAGGAAAAGTAGGTATTAACACAAATAATAGAACTCCCATCCATCTCTTTGACGTTTGATGACATTAAAATAAATGTAAAATGTGTTCGTGATTTAAGCTTTATTCTTCGCTATTAATTTTATTTAAATTTAACCAATTTTCAATTTGGGAGGTGGGTATAGGTACCGCCGCCCGGACCATTTATTGGATAACCAACACCTCTGCTGTGGGTCACTCCAAGTGGTTCGCTGAGTTTGGCGACTTAGCAGGGATGTCCGGGTTCATCGGGTGAGTTGTGTTTAGGTCTTGGCCTCGGATGCTCCTGCTCACCGCTTGGCGGGCCGGATTGGAAGAGGTTCGGAGAGTTTTGAGTTACCCTTTGACCACTCCAGCTGCTCTCTCTCGACTCGAGGGATGGAATAATACATACAAACACTGCTGAATACAGTAACCACAGATTCGTACTCGTCCCTCATACCTTTTTCCTTTCCAGAATACTTTCTGCTTCCATTCCTTGAAAAGACCCTCCACACAGCATCCTCTAAGTTGACAAAGGCCTCGAGGAAAAATTTTTGCCTCGGGGTCTCCTGTGTGCAGCTAATGTAAAAAAAACTATTTGGGACTCATCGCTATAAGGCCTTTTGAGTAAATGTTATTAAGGGCTAGTAGCAGGTACGTTCATCACTCCTTGGCACACTGAACCCCCGATCCTACCAACCCCTCACATTTTTTTCTTTCCCAGAACTTTCTCTCCATTAATTTCTTAAAAATACCTTCCACACAGCACCCCCAAATATGACATAGGCCCTGAAGGAAATTATTTTCCTCAGGGTCTCTTGTGTGGAGGTAGTTTAAAAGAAAAGTTAAACCTTCTGCTTTTTATTTTAAATACATGGTAAAAATTTCCGTTTTGGCATTATTCAATATTTTGGGTACTAACAATATTATATTACCAGTTGGAAAACAATAATTTTTCTTGTGATTTCCTCTACAGGATTCATAATAATTGAACAGGCACGTGGAAGACCAAAGTGTGAAAATTTTGTTATAAATTTCCAAACAACTGTTGATTTTCTTGTTGATAATACGTCTCAAGAAATAATGCCATTTAAATGGCATATTGAGATCACCGTTGTTGACGTTGAAACGCGCAGTAGTCGACAGTCACTTGACATTTCACATCAAAATATTTTCGCGGGACAACAAAACGTCAACCCATTCCATTATCAGAAGCGTTCGTGTGAAACATCAACAAAATTAACTGCGACAAAACGGAGATGAAAATTTCCGAGGAGTTGGTTATGTTATTTCATGAGAATTCGTGATCAAACTCCAAAGTAGGTAATTCCCTACAAATATTCAAAGAACATTTTGACCCGCAGCGTTTTTCCCATTTCGGGCGATCTAATTTTCTTTTCGCCCAGTAAATATAATCAAAACCTATCTTCACACGACCGTCATATACCAACTTTGTAAATACGCAAATAAATTAAAAACAATTTTTTTTCAAAATATAATATTATTAAAAAATTGCAATATCATATTATTATTATTTTTCAGTTAATTTGTATTAGGAATAGATCACGTTGAAAGAGAGTTAGTTAATTACCGCTGTGGATTTCTAGCTCAACCCAACTGACCGCTTATTTTATTTATTGAGTTTTATTAGTAATTAGCAAGGAAATTATCATATTACATCCATATTTAAAAAAAGGATCACCATATAAACGTTTCAGGGCCACTTTCCAACGCAACTAAAAAACCTAAAAGTTGAAAAACCTAAACGGACAATTGCTTAGCCATCGTAAAATATTTTATAAATGAGAAGTTATTCACATTACCGCGATTTATTGTTATTATCTAAACATCAAGAATGACTAAAAATATTTGCAGACTATATTTTGCAGACTTAAAAATTCTACAATTGTTATTTACAATCAACATTAATCCTGTCGTTAAATAGTGATAAAACATGTGTCATCGCTTTCAAAATTAACACAAACAATATACCTCCAAATCTTCAAATAATCTCTCGCTCAACACGACACTAATCACTGTCGACAAAAATGTTCACTTCTGAAAATAGCGGATAAAATTACATATCTTGGAATAATCGTAGATAAAAACCTCAAATAGAAAGATCACATCGGCCGTACAATAAAAAGAATTAGGAAATTAATTTATATATTCTTATGAATTAGATATTTCTTATCAACGAAAAATGTATACTCAATATACTACGCATTAGTACAGTCTATTATTCATTATGCCGTTCGTTATCAGTTGTGGAGCAGCTTACAAAACTAGTCTGACCCCCATAGAAATTGTTCAAAAACTCATAATAAAAATTATTCTAAAAAAACCTCCAGACTTCTCTACTGAACAAATATTCGAAGAATTTAAAGTCCCAACATTCAAAAACCTATTTTAAAAAAATTCAATTTTACAAATTGTAAAAGAAAAAGAAAAACAGTCATTCGTAACTAAAAATCGTACCAGACTCAAACATGTATTTGTATGCCCGAAACTAAACACTTTTTTTGCCCAACATCATTTCACATACCAAGGAAAATACTTCTTTAATAACCTACCAATAGAAATCAGAATTATTAATGACAAAATACAATTATCGAACTCTATCAAAAATCATTTTAAAGAAATCATCAACGGGAAGACTGCTTCCCCTATTTCCACATGAATGTAACACTAAAAATTATACGTGTTTTTACTCTTACGGAATACATGGATGTCTTTTAGTTAAAGGGTATTGATTGCGATATGTTTGTTTTAACTGTACTAATTATATATGTGAAACACGTGACTGTTTAAATGTATAAATAAAATGTAAACTCTTCTTCCATCCACAAGCAAATGCTTTTAATGGAAGATCAGTACTACTATAATATGTACCATTTTTAAGATAAATAAATTTAAAAACAAAAAAAAAATATTTAACACGCTAGTGTCGAAAGTAGTCAACATGATAATTAAAACATTAACTTATTGTTTTTTTTTTAATGGTTTTCAGAGACGGCCATTCTCGTCTCCAAATTGAATTCTTCCTATCTAAAGGCAACAATAAGTACCTTCTTTTAAAAATAATTTGTGACACTGCACGTTTATTGATTTTATTGTTGGTTCTTATTTATTTTTTTTTATTTTTACAGCCAGTGTTTGCGTGTAATAAATGCCAAAGTTAAACCACGCTTTCCTAAACTTTGACTATCATTGATTAAATCTCACTTGCTCCGTTACTCCCTGCAATATTCAGAGGTTTGCCAGCAAGGCCAACTGCTAATTGAATGAATTTAACTGCCGCAATAGGCAAAATTATTTGGCATGAATATATTTGTAGGAAAAAATGTTTTTTTCTCTTTTTATAACTTTTGAAGGTTATTATCATCAATGTAGTATATCATTAAAAAAATATAACACTAACAATCTAACGAAAATAAGAAACATAAAAAGTACAGAAAAATATCATAACTGAGACTCAAACCCAGAACTTCTTGTCTTACCGAGACAAATGCTTTACCACTTCGGCTACTGAGGCCTCTAATTTAAACGTCATTTTTGTCAATCCCATATTTCAAAATATGTTTAGACATACTTTAAACCTTTACCACAAGGACAATAGGTATTCCATATAAATAAAATCGGATATATTCAACTGAGACACTATCTAGGTTACAAACCAGTTCATAGAACACTTATTTCTAATGAAAAAGGTAGCTGCCAATAATTCGAAAAAAATAAGTCCAAGATAATATTGTTAATTCTGAAATTTGAAATGTGAGGTTGACAAAAATGAAATTTAAATAAGAGGTATCAGTAGCCAAATTGGTAAGGCGTTTGTCCCGGTGAAACTGAGATTCTGGATTCGAGTCCCATTTGCTTCCGTTATCTTTATATTTATCTGTGTTTTGTTCTATTTCATATTTTCGTTTAGATCATTAGTGTTATCTTATTTTTCAATGAAATATGTTTTAAAGTTTTTGATTATTATTTCAACTTCGTAAGGACTATATAAACATTTTTTGAAATGTTAACACGGCCTTGCCAGGAGAGCAAGGGTATTTTCCCTTGAGTTAATTTATTTATTGAATTTAACTATTTGTTACGGATAATTTTACACCCGATCTTATGCAAACTTCATCGACATCATTTGCCTAGAATACCAAAATAAAATAAAACATAAATATCTAGGAATAAAAAAAAATACTTAAGCAACCTAAATTGTCCAGGAAATATTTCATGCACATTTTTTATAAAGTGGTTTTTTTATTTTTTATTTATCTATATAAAGTATGTTGACATTGGGTTTTTTCGAGATATACCTGTGTCGAGACAGGCTTAGAGGAACATAAATATTTAGTTGGATTACGTAAACAATATTTGATAAAATATTATGCTTGAAAATGAATCTAAGTTTTTCGTTAAAAATATCATTTTACTGTGTTGTTAAATTTCACCAAGTATGCAGGTTATCGGTTAATTTATTTTCTCTCAAATTCACAGTCGCTAACAAACAGAATTTAGCTCCCATTTTGACTTCTGAGTTCTGCTCCTGAATGATAAAGATGATTTTCGACGACAAAGCTATAAAAAAGGCTGAAGGTTTTTCAAAGATATTGTTGGAAATATTAGGTTTTCGATAGATCTACTAACACTTTTATCATGTGGATTACTTTGAACTTATAGATTCGTGTTTTCTTTTGAATATAATTTTTTTTTAAATACACTCATGACAAGTCAAACGAATTTTTCAATTGATTTAAAATACCGTAGTGTAGTGTAGTGTAGAATAATGTTATTGTCACAGAATTTGAACATTTCATAAAATTTCAAAACCATATTTCAAGTTCTGTTATAATTTCACTATGGGCCAGTTGTTTCTCAGAACTAAAATTAAAACAGAAGTTGAATAGTAGGTACTTTGACAGAACTAGAAAATTAACTTGGAAACCTGATGAATCGTTCAAATTCTGTAAAACAACCCGTCCTTAGTCAATGGAAATAAATGTCGATTACATTTGGTGTTTCACAAGCCAGATTTAGTACCAGACTACTTTGCGAGTAAAAAAAAATGGTTCCTGCAGTGCGGTTGGAAAGCTCGATCAATTAGTCCAGTGGAAAGTGTAAATTAAAACCACCCATAGAATTGAGGAGCATTACCTAAATGTTTGTCGACCTTCATTCAATTAATTCCGTCTACCCGCTTTGTGTGTGCTTTATGTAAATGTTCTGTATGCAAATGATTTGATGGCGGCAGAGCAGCTGGAATGGGAGACGGGACTGCCACGGATGCGCGCCGGGCGGCTGTAGGCTGTAGTCTGTAGTCTGCAGGCACTGCGAGTGCGCAGCGCATACTACACACTACACAACGAACAGTGGCGGATTCCGATTGTTGGCGCAGATCTTGTTGTTTTCTATTCTATTTTTTTATACTCTTTTATTAAAAAATGTTTTTAACAAAGTAAATTCAGGACTAGCAAATTAATATCCCTGGTACAAATATTTTTTTTTTATAATAGGAAACAACGGTGTGAAATTTAAATTGATAATTTATAAGAAGATAAGGTAAGTTTTTATGAAAAAGTCATTGTTTTTGGTAATTTTTTTATAATTTTTTATTGATTGTACACTACGCATATGAGTGCAGATAAGTTAAAAAAACGACAAATGCACCCCATGTGGATTTAAAAAAGATTTAAAAAACATTTCTCCTAATGTTCGATAGGCCTCATAAATATAATATCACAGACGTATTGTAGATACTTGGACGACTATTCTACAACCACCAAAAAGTAATATTCCCTTGGAGAGTTTCACCAAACCGCAGTCTATACAGGGTGTTAAGGGACGTACTGGACTTACTTTAACCAGTGATTCCTGACATTATTTGGAGTAAATAATGTAAATGAAATTTTGGTCTCCGGTGACTTTTTTGGTGACTATTTTTTTTTTTCAAAAATTTATCTTCAAAATCAAACAAATTTTTTTTTTCCGCATGTCGTCACTGGTCGCTCCGCCGAGTAGCCGACCCACTCGTTACCCCGCCTCCAACTGTCCAACACATACCATTTGGTTGCGCAAATCAATTCGTTCGTAGGCGGGTGCGGTGTGATTCTGAAACAACAATCACTGGAAAACTACTCAAAGGAAAAGGAAAAGGATAGGTATTGCCAAAACTCACCGAGTTCACTCGACATTTGCCGCTGGTTCTGTGGTCCTTTTAATTCTCCCTTGTCTTTATAATAGTTCACTTGTACACATATATACGTAAACACGGTTACTTCTGCAACCGCGGCGGCGTGTCAATAAGTTCGCAAATTAAACTTACGGCGTTACTTTTCAATTAAGTAAAATGCACAAATTTCTCCGAACTCGAGACGGGTGCGTTTTTCCACAAGTCAAATAAAAAACAAGTGAATGAAACAATCGAACGTTTTATTGGGTTTTGTCTTGGCGTGGGATGGGTAGGTACTTGGATAGAGGAACTGGGCAGGTACTTGGGTAAAGCAGTTTTCCAGTAGGTACTAAATCAAACAAAAGAACATTGATTGGCGCAAACATCCCCCTCGCCTTGAAAGGGTGAGAAATCCCCCTTTCTAAACCGCATTGTGATAGCATTATCGCACAAATAAACAAATAAAACCAAATACTTATCCTAAATTCCTAAACTACATTTTTAACTAAATCTATTGGTAATATCCCATTATTGAGTCGGCAAAGGGTAAAGCTTCACTACCGGACGAATGTATGTTCCCGACGCCGTTTTAACGCGAGCAACACGAATTACTTCGTCCTTTGCGGGGAAAACCTCGACAATTACTCCTAGCGGCCAATGCAATGGAGGAGCGTTTTCTGTCCCCACAATTACTACTAAACCGACCTTGACTGGGTTAGCGGGAGTATTCCATTTTGGACGTACTTGCAAGGTATGCAAATAATCTAACCTCCAACGTTTCCAAAAAGATTGAATCAATTTATCGAGCAAATCATGACGCGATAGAAGGTTCAAATTATCCTCCTCGATGGTCATGGCGGGCAGGTGTTTCAATGGAGTAGTCATTAAGAAATGAGCGGGGGTTAACGCAAGAGGTTCCGATGGATCTGAAGAGAGCGTCCTACATAATGGCTTTGTATTCAGAATGTTTTCTACCTGTGCGAGCACTGTAGTTGTCTCTTCGAAAGACAGAATCTGATCTCCTATTACGCGAAAAAGATGAGTCTTCATACTTTTGATATTTGATTCCCAATTTCCACCAAAATGTGGTGCTGTTGGCGCATTTAGATGCCAGTTTATTCTATTATTGGCCAAAACACTTGCGAATTCTTCACCAAAATGTGAAGATGTTGAAAATGCGTGCAATTCATTCAATTTTCTCTTGGCTCCTACAAAGTTAGTTCCATTGTCCGAATATAAATTTGACACGGGACCACGGCGGGAGAGAAAGCGCTTGAATGCATTCAGGAAGCATTCGGTACTTAGACTTGATGCTAGTTCAAGGTGTATCGCTCTCGTAGTTAAACACACAAATAAGCAAATATATGCCTTTTGGGAACGAATTCCACGTCCACGTGATGTGTTTACTTTTAAAGGCCCGGCAAAGTCTATGCCGACGTGCGTAAATGGCTTTACAGATGAAGTAACACGGCGATCCTTGTGATCGGCCATTAAAGGTGCGATTGTTTTAGGGTGTAGCCGAAAACATGAATTGCACTTATGTACTCGATTTCGAATCAAACTACGGGCTGATAATATCCAATATTTCTGCCTCAAAATAGACATTAATAATGCGGGACCCGAGTGGCAATGAATTTGATGATAATGATCAACCAATAAATTCAAGATGTGATCCTTTCGTGGAAGGACTATGGGGTGTTTTTGATCATAATTTAAATCCGAATTAACTAATCGACCCCCCAATCTTATTAGTCCGTTGTGCAAAAACGGCCTCAAACGTTGAAACACGGGTTTACACGTTTTTCTTTGTTGAAGATTGATAAACTCACAGGGAAAATAAGCCAATTGTATTTCGCGAAACACTCTGAGTTCTACGAACTCCAAGTCCGATCCGCTTATGTGTCTTCGATATGGCAACACTTTAAGAAATCGAAATACATGAACCAAACAACGTAATAATTTATTCCACGAAGAAAATCGTTTTGACAAAGTGAGTATTTCATACTCCTCCGAACTAGAAGTTACTAGCAACGACATAGTCTTCTGTTCGGGTGGTTGCGTCACCATGGTGACGTCAAAGCGGTAATAGGCCACTGCTCTGGCCTTAATTTCAGCCATGGTGGGCCATGAAACCATAGCGGGTGATCCAAAATCTGATTGGGGGTAAGCCCACGCGACAGACAATCAGCGGGATTTTCTGTGCCTGCAATATGAAAAAAACTGTTGGCCGATAATTCTGCTTGAATTTTAGTTACTCTATTGGCCACGAATGTTCCCCATCTATGAGGAGACGATTGAATCCAACAAAGTGCCACAGTGGAATCAGTAAATGCGCATATTTTATCAATTTTCAAGCGTTTTTCCAAGGTTTCTACTACCTTATGCATTAATTTTGCAAGTATTAATGCAGCACAAAGTTCTAATCGTGCGAGAGAAACGATTTTCACTGGAGACACCTTTGATTTTGCACAAGCAATATGTACTGAATTGGCACCTTCATTTTGTATATGAAAATAAATTACGCCACCGTAAGCCTTTTCACTAGCATCTGCGAAACCCACAATGGTTACAATGGTTCTGGATGTGATTCCAGCATGGCGCGAAAATTTTATTTTATTTAGTGACGATAGTTCCTCACAGAATTGCGTCCACATCCTCACAATATCTGCGGGAGGCTCATCATCCAAATCACATTGACATATCCATAATTGCTTTATTAAGAGCTTAGCGTATGGTACGACAGGTGCGATGTAGCCCATAATGTCCCATATTTTGGCGACACAATACAATTTATTTCTCTTCCTATAAATCGATTTAGGTGCAGAAGTGACAAACGAGAAAAAATCGGAATTTGGTGACCAGCATAATCCTAATACTTTATGCATGGACACTTCATCAAATTCCTTTATCGCTGACAAGCGATGCGAATCTGGAATGGATTCCAGAACCTCTTGCGAATTTCTGGTCCACTTGACTAGATCAAACTGGCCAGTCTTCAATAATGCGATTAACTGGGAGGACGTTTCCTTTGCATTCTCTGCAGTTTCCATACTAAATACAAAATCATCCATGTATAAAAATTCTCCAATGATTTTCTTTGCTTCAGTAAAAGCTTCTCCTTCATCAGTGGCCAATTTTATGATCGTGCTTAAATCTTGAAATGGGATGGATTTAAGTCCAAAACAAACGCGGTTAAACTGGTAGGCATTAATATCCTCGTTTGGCGAGAAGCGATACAAAATTCGTTGATATCTTCTATCACTTTCCTGCACTCCTATGCACAAAAACATTTTGCGTATATCAGCCGAGAGTGCTATTGGAAATACACTAAAATTCTTTATTACATTAAATAAATTCCCCTGTAAATATTCTCCACTATAAAAATTATTATTCAATGATACCGAAGTGCTTGTTTTTGCACTTGCGTCCAGGACTATCCTCAAACTCATGGTGATTTTATCCTCTCGTACAACTTCATGGTGCGGTATTATATAAGATGGCTCTTCATCCTCCCTATTTGGAGTGACAGAAGACAAATAATCCTTCTCTAAATATTCACTAATAATATTATTATGAGCTTCTCTCAATTTAGGAGAGGCTTCCAATTTGCGTTCGAGGCATGAAAAACGTTTATTTTCTAATGCGAACGAATCCCCAAGTGCTGAAGCATCTTGCTTAAATGGTAAGGCTACAATATACCTTCCATTTAGAGGATCTCTTGACGTAGTTTTTTGATTCATTTCCTCACTCTCACGATCTTCAGGACCTTTAATTGGCGGTACATTTACTTCTTCTCTTTCCCGAAATCTTTTAATTTGTGAATCTAATGGCGGTTTCTTCTCTTGAATCAAAAAAAGTGTACGCTTGATTTTGCAATACATGTCTTCAAAATTCATCCAACTTTCAAAATCCGGATTATAATTGAAATCGATATCCAAATTAATTGAATTTATTTGCTGGTGTATATCTTTGTATTCAATTCTAGTTGAATCTACCGTTTCTATTAACGATAAAAATTCCTCTTGAATATTAGCGTCAGAAATCCCATTTGAAAGATCGAATAGTTTTTTAATGCGTCTCTTGCACGCATCACATTGCGACGTCAACAATTTCAATTTATTTTCTTTATTTGTAGCCATGATGACAAAACAATAATTCAATAAAATAATAATGAGATAACTCTCTTGCGTTTCTACGATTTAAACTATCCGGAAGGCGTGGGGTTAAAACACCTAAACGGCAATCGAAAGGTTAACAAACTATCAAACAGAGCGATACGTCTGGCGTTTGGACTTATCTGTGGTTAAATAACAAATTTTGAATCTTTCACTATGAATGTAGATTCATCTATTTGACAATGCTATCACAATATTATATACGAACGAATTTAACGTATCCGGCGTCGATTAGGACCAAATGATGGTTGCGCAAATCAATTCGTTCGTAGGCGGGTGCGGTGTGATTCTGAAACAACAATCACTGGAAAACTACTCAAAGGAAAAGGAAAAGGATAGGTATTGCCAAAACTCACCGAGTTCACTCGACATTTGCCGCTGGTTCTGTGGTCCTTTTAATTCTCCCTTGTCTTTATAATAGTTCACTTGTACACATATATACGTAAACACGGTTACTTCTGCAACCGCGGCGGCGTGTCAATAAGTTCGCAAATTAAACTTACGGCGTTACTTTTCAATTAAGTAAAATGCACAAATTTCTCCGAACTCGAGACGGGTGCGTTTTTCCACAAGTCAAATAAAAAACAAGTGAATGAAACAATCGAACGTTTTATTGGGTTTTGTCTTGGCGTGGGATGGGTAGGTACTTGGATAGAGGAACTGGGCAGGTACTTGGGTAAAGCAGTTTTCCAGTAGGTACTAAATCAAACAAAAGAACATTGATTGGCGCAAACACCATTTTTTATGTTTTTGTAGAAAAAATAAAAAAAAAAACTTCAAAATGTCACCGGAGACCAAAATTTTATTTACATTTTTTACTCCAAATAATGTCAGGAATCACTGGTTAAAGTAAGTCAAGTACGTCCCTTAACACCCTGTATACTTGTAGTCCTCTCGTGAATTCCTTCAGTCCCTTTATTCAATCATTCATCGTTCATTCATTATTTCATTAACTCATTCATTCACTCATTCATTCATTATTTCATTCATTCATTCATTCATTCATTCGATCAATCAATCATTCATTCATCATTCATTCATCATTCATTCATCATTCATTCATCATTCATTCATCATTCATCATTCATTCATCATTCATTCATCATTCATTCATCATTCATTCATCATTCATTCATCATTCATTCATCATTCATTCATCATTCATTCATCATTCATTCATCATTCATTCATCATTCATTCATCATTCATTCATCATTCATTCATCATTCATTCATCATTCATTCATCATTCATTCATCATTCATTCATCATTCATTCATCATTCATTCATCATTCATTCATCATTCATTCATCATTCATTCATCATTCATTCATCATTCATTCATCATTCATTCATCATTCGTTCATCATTCGTTCATCATTCGTTCATCATTCGTTCATCATTCGTTCATCATTCATTCATCATTCATTCATCATTCATTCATCATTCATTCATCATTCATTCATTATTTATTCATCATTCATCTTTCATTCATCTTTCATTCATCATTCATTCATCATTCATTCACCATTCATTCATCATTCATTCATCATTCATTCATCATTCATTCATCATTCATTCATCATGCATTCATTCATACATTCATTCATTCATTCATTCACTATTTCATTCATTATTTTAGTCATTTATTCATTGATTCATTAATTAATTCATTAATTCATACATTCATTAAATCATTCCGTGCAGTATGCTAACCGGAAAATAATTTTATCAATCGCTTTTACGTTCTATGAAACAATTTTTATTATTAGATTATCCACTCACTTTTCCAGAGTATCCTTCCTTTCCTCACTTCCTAACAAATATAATTCGAACCAGATAATTGCACACACTTTTACTGGCGTTGTTTTACATTGTAGGGTAATTCGGCGATAGCTAATATCTAGTAACATTTTGAGAATGACGGTGACCATTGGGAATTCATTAAATCGGAATGAAATTTTATTTTTGCGTGTGGTAAGTGTGGTAAGCGAAAAGGGATCGCGATGGCTGCATTGATCCCAAATCAGCCACCTTGGCACGGGGCTTCTAATTGGTAAATATCAATATTTTTGGAGTTGCATTTAAATATATTATTTTGTTCTTGCACTAAATTCGGATATTTTTTTAGAGAGACCCCATAGAGTTTTCGAATATGTTTTCTTATGATCCTCTTTGTGATACTTTGATTTTAGCAAGAGTTGTGCCTACAACTGGCAATACGATTAACGTTCAAAATTGTGATATCTTTTTCGTTTTCATACAAGACGAGTCGCAATTAAAATTTTCAGTCAACAATTTAGGACGATCGACCATGAAATACGATCTCTGCCTGGGACTGCTACACGAAGGATATTCCTGACCAATCGGCTGATAATCGGATCGGATTTATAATTCAGCCCTCATTCGAAAAAACCATGATAATAAAATTGTTGATGATATCTGACAGAATAAAAAATACTCCGTGAATCTGTATCAGATCGGTGAATGTAAGATCAAATCCACATCAAAGGTGAATATGAAATCATATAATTTTAAAATACAAATGAATCGATGCTTATTTTCGTCAAACAATAACGAATCTGTTATACTTGAATATGATGAACCTATCCTAACCTAACATTTATTTATTTTGAAAAAAAAAACTTGTTAAAAAAATCGCATAAAATTTATAAATGTCTTAATCGTTTTATGAACTCTTAGATATGTAATACGATCCGAGATACATATTTTCATTTTCACAGTTTAGGTTCTCAATATTGGGTGTTTTCATTTGGTTTCAGCCCGGAGTGGTATTTACGTGAAATGTCTGATACGGGATTATTGGCTCTGCTGGTGAATCAATTATTTGAACCTCGATACCTAACGTTTACGTGGCAGCTCCGTAGACATTCCTTCCTTAGGCCTTACATTGGTCCAATAATAGGAGGTTAAAGGGGAAAAGACTTTTGAATTTTTAAAGCTTCGACCAAACACACTTCAAAAATATAGGGAACATTTGACATCGCCCAAGATCCAAACCGCCTGGAGCCAGTGAGACTATGGCATCTCCAATTGGGGTAAGTTGGGATATGTGAAGCTGAAGGTAAGTAAAAAAAGGGTGAAGATGAGAAGGAGGAAGGTAGGGAAGTATTGGCTACTGTCTATTCAGATCTAGTCACTAAACACGGTTAAAGCCATTTCAAGAAACGTTTCAATTTTGAATGGTGGACTTTCACTAGGGCGATACTGAGAATTTTTTCTCTCTTCACGTTTCAAATATTTGCACGATGGTTAACAACACCCTTGAAGAGTGGAAGCAAAATGCAATTAAAGAACAATGGGTTCTTAGCATAATGAGCCGGAGGACAAAGTTAACATTAACGTATTCAATATACAATAATTAAAAATATTTAACATAACCATTCACTGGTAAGCAAGTAATAATCATCTGGAAAGACATCCTCGAAGTCACCTTCATGAGATGAGGCATAGTAGTCAACACGTTTAACCCAAGTTCTAAGGATCGGGTTGGTTCTTAAATGTAGTCTTTCAGTACTACATTGAGGATAAAGAGCTACGAACAGTCGCGTGAAGGCTTGCTGCATATTGCAGAATTATAAATCAATAGTCGTAGATTGATAATCCCAGGATTATAAATCAATAGTCAGAATCGGAATGACTACTAAGTTGAAGCAAAAAGCAATTTTTAATATTATCATTGCCAATGGTCACTCAGAGCTTTTTAAAAATTTGATTTTCAAGTTTTTTTTCTAAATTATTTATTTAACTTACAATGGATACACAAAAGTCATAAAAATAAATAGAAATAAAACGATTTTCGTTGCAGTTTTCTTCTTAATCAAAATCTTGTAATCAACTTATTCCAAATCACCATATAATGACGTAAAACAATAAAAGTAACACATAAACCTTAGAACAGGAATAATGCTTTATGAGGTCTACGAATTAAAAAAAATATTAGCCACTCTTTTTCAAAGTCATAATTAATATTAAAAAAACTAAAATATTTTTTCGAAATGTTAATCATTATAAGCATTTTAAATAGATGCAGAATATAATTAAAACCAAAATATTTATAAAGGCAGTCGAAAAAATTGGCGAACTCAGTCTTTTTATTGGATTGGATAGATAGTCAATTTTATTGGAACAAGTTTTTTAAAAACTTTTGATGGTTATACCCATCAATATAATATGAAATCGACAAAAATGACATAAAATTATTAGGTCCTAATGGTTGAGTTCGTTGGGGCGTTGTCTCCGTAAAACAGAAATACAGAGATCGATTCCCAGTTTTCACTGTTACCTTTTTATTTTTCTCCGTCTAGTTCTATTTCATGTTTCGTTGAGATTTATTGGTGTTATCTTTTTCTTCATTAATATCCTAGATAGTCTGTCAATTTTCTTTTCGCGGAAATCATTATTAAAGACACTATGAGTTTGTGTCCCATTCTATTTTCATTGAGCATGTACGAAAAAGTTCAATACAAATTTTGTTAAGTGCTTTAAAAACTTTAGCCGCAGTAGTTTCTATATATCTACGGCGGTTTCCCGAGCTTCAAGAGTGAAACCATTGCTTTTAGGTCTGCGTTAAAGGCTTAGAACATATAGCCATTTTACCGTGACAAGGCTTGAAATTTAAATGAGCCGTATAAAATGTAAGTTTCCTTGTTCCATTCCGTTGTTTCGTCTTCTTGCTCCCTTATATGAACATCGCATCATCATCCCCTGCGCGCCGGCGAGGTGAGGGCGGGGGCGGTGGCGGGGGCTGCAAAGCCGGAGTAATCTCCCGCAACTCTTGTAGGGGCGAGTGTTTATTCCGAGAGCGGCACAGAAATATGGAATACTTCAAGTAGCAGCGTACGTGCAAGCAAATACTCTCGGTTAACACTGCTTCTACCTACTGCCTTTCTCCCTGGTTGTCAAATGTCACCGAACAAGGAGTTGCAAGAATTATTATGTGTTTTGCACTTGGCAGGCGATAAATAACGTTTGAATTGTAAAAAATATTATGTTCTGAACGATGTGAATTTTAAAAGCAAACTTTAACGTTCATTTTTATTTTGAACTCAATCATCATTTGTAAGTACTCAAATACATTGTCATTGGATTAATTCAAAACAAAGAAATAATACTTAACACTATTAAAGACGAAGAAAATCACACACAAATATGTTCTTAATATTCTTTACCTCTACGTAATATCAAACAAATGTCATTTTTTTTAGTAAAATAAATTATGATTTTATAAGAAAAGCTCAAAAATGTACTTCAAATTTATAATTTTCTTAAACTTTTCAAAGCATATTTGAGAGATTTCTCTTGTATCTAGATTGTCAGTTTAAAGTTAAGTAATAATTTTTATTACGATTGGGAACCAATTCCAAAATATTATATCGGTACATTACTTAACATATCACGGTGGAGTGTATCGTCTACCATTTGACATGGAAAGGGATGTATTTTGAATTGAATAAATCAATCAATCAATCCATCAGAAACGTCAAGCGCGTTCTCTCACTTTCCCTTCCGAGCAAACAGTAAACATAAGCCGGGCTTGAAGGCTGTAGTCTGAAGGCTCGAAGCTCGGAGGCGCAGGGAGCACGCAAGGCTCGCGTTACTGTGCCGCGTCGAGCTTTAGCGCGCAACTTTCCAAGGGCGCACTTTGCTTGAAGAGCGTACTTGAAAAGTTATTAACAATCCATTGTACTTTCCACAAAGCGAGGCATCGCAGGAGATGTTACATTTTGTACTAGGGAGGGCGGCGGGGTGGGGTTCTCTTGATCCGTGGGGGTGACGAATCCCGAAAAATTAATGCGACGCGTGTGAACGGGGTAAACAATCTTACCTCGCTCGAGAAGACGCGGTCGGGAGACTCTTCAAGATCTAATTTGCAGATTTACCCCATACTTGAATAAAGATTCACAGTTAGATTATTTGAAATATTTTTTTCTGCAAACATGCTTTAAAAGGCAGGCACGTTAACATTATTACCATGCTTTATGCCGCTTTTCACGCTCATAGCACGAAACTTTAACGATTTTGTATAATAATTAAAATCAAAACGCTTATTTTTCAATCAAAGCCATAACTCTATTTAATGTTTTATTTGTTTATTGTTTATTTAACTTACCAAGGTTCCGTGCAATAATCGTATTAACAGTAAAAAAAGTGTTCGTATAGCCTCAATTACATTAAGCTAGTTTACAAGCTACTAGCCGGAAAGTTTAAAAGCGGGTGAATCGGCGAGTGAGATTATCATGATGACTTACAAAACTGTCCACTCGCTTAGTAGCAACACTAGCAGCTGAAATAATGACCCCCGCGCCATGCAAATCTGTCGAAACCAATAACGGCTTCCACCCGAACTAATTCTGACGGACGAAATCAGCTGTTAGTGGGTCGCCATCTTTATGCAAACATCAGCGAGTAACGAGTAAAGTTGACCATCTTTCAACATTTTTCGTAGATTGTCCACAATCTGCTAATTAGCAAGTAATACGATCTGAGCGAGTTTACTAACCGATACTTTCCCATATAGTAGCTTGTAAACTCGCTCAATGTCATCGAGGCTTAAATCATCTGGAAGGTGTGAGTAGATATCAGGAGAGTGGAAAAATAGCCCTAAGGGCTTGCGCAGGAATACAAAAATTTTATCAACCGGACGTACCTACTCGTACTAAGCTTGTAAAAATGTTGTATCTTTTTATTTAGGCTAGAAATTTTAAAGTTTTCTTTTTCATTTTAAGATTGTCATTAATCACCTTCTGAAATTTCGCGGTACGAGCTCAAAAACGGTGTGTAATCTCCGTTTTAATCTGAAAGCAGGAAAATTAATTTGTTCGCAGGTAAGTAACAGGCAGTCGATTTTGTGGTTGCTTTTGTGTCGCACACAAAGAATACCACACCTGTGTGAATATTTGGTTTGTGATAATAGGGTGTAAAGCCGCGTACGCCACATCTGTTGCATTTGCAAATTAAGGCGCCTAACTTCTTCAAACACTTTTTGCTCGCATTCGTTATCATAAAATAAACATCGTTTTGTCGGTGGCCAGAGTCTTCGCACCTTCACGGAATGTATTCACGAATGTACTCTTAGAGAAATTATACAATGGGAATCTACTTCAGTGAAACAAATAAATATAAAAGTAAGTAGAAAGCAATATATTTTTTTTAACTATACCAATATTTTCAAAAATTGTTGTCCATTGTCCAATCATCAAAAATATAAATAATAAGATGGTAGGTACATTGACATATATTTATTATAATATCAACAATATCGGAAGTTTTTTTTTCAATAAATTTTGAGTTTTTATTTAGATATGAGGGTGAAAGTTTTGCTAGGTGTATTTATTTATAGATTTTACATAAGACTGGTATATTGCCTATCTAAAGAATGCCACGCTGTGATTGTTAACATTGCTATTATAGTAATTGTTATTTTTATCGTAAATATTATCAAATATTTCAAAGCTTTATTAGAAGATACTTTTTTAAAAGTCAAACCTTTCTTATATTATACAAGGTGTATCCGGACGTATTCGACAAACTTTTCAGGGTTTTTATTAACTAAACTTCGTTTAAATAAACTTCGGCGGGAAAAACAACTGAAGGTATATTATTTTCGATTATATTGAAAATCTTTTGTTTTAACAGAAAGCTAAATCGTGAACTAAATTTTAATTTTAACCACAGTCAAGGTTGTTAAATAGGACCACGCGCTGTTTCAAGCGTGCCTTTGCTAAAGTAATACGTGTTAGTATGGCCAGTCTAAAAATCAGAATATTCCTTGAAATTGCGACGACACCATAAATTAAATTTAAAATTAAAACAATTGTCAAAATTTCCGGCTGTATTTTCGCGTCGTCGCAGGGTCTGTTAGCTTTGTTCCTATCATATAATAGGTCGTAATATATCATATATATATAACATATTACACGATTTTTTTTTACTTTCCAGTAGTTGTAATACCTCCTTGAATGTGATGTATCTCAAAATTTATGAGATCTTTTGACATGCGACGCTGCGCCAAAAATTCGGGATCGTCCCAAATAACCATAATATTAACAAGGGGTCGAAATGTTTTTGGCTTCCGCTGCAGGACGTATTGATTAAGAAATTCATCGCCACTATCATCATCTTCTATAATATTAATCATGATGTTTATTGGCTTGCCAACAGAATAAATCACATTATAATTATTACGTTAGTTTACAATTTGAATTTAACTTCAGTGACGATTTCAATTAAATGTGAGCACACCATTCATCTCAACATTTTTAGTATATTGTAATAAATAATAATAAATTATATTACATGTGGGTACATAAAACTGTACAAAATGTTTATAAGGCAGTTGAATCTTATTTATAATGCTTTTAAAGTTATTAATGAAATATATTATTCCCGAGATCTGATCCAGGAAAGTATTGATTATTGCGTATATTAAAGGTACCTTCGGTGTTTTTTTTTAGTACGATATAATCTTTATTTGGAAATCTTTATCTATTTTTGGAATTATTAATCAAAATATATGTATCCATGTAATAGTATTTCTTTTTTCGTCAATTCGAAGATTTTTTTTCAATTTTCCTCATATATCGAAAAATATTTTTTTTATTAGCCTTGAATATGTTTAATCATTTCAGAATAACAGAATTATCTTTAAATGGAAGCTTTAAAAAATTGGATGTTTTCACCAAATTACTAATTTTAGAACCATGTGTAATGTAGTGAATTCTATGTGATATTAATTTGCTTTCAGAAAAGACCTGCAAAATTGTTGAATCAAAATAATTTATTAGATTTCACGCAGACGATAGGTTACCCATGAGGATATTTAAATTTCGCGGTATAAATAAACGTATCCGCATTGTTAACACATGTTTTTTTAAAACAATAAGCACTTTGCATTCATTCTAAACTGTAGTGTGCAGTTTGATACTCCAAATATAATAAAAAAGTGTGAGACAATGGTAAAATTTAAAAATGGAATGAGAATAGTTTCTATGAATGCTATTTAAATTGAAATGTATTACCAATTGGCACAGTAAACAAAAAGCTCCCCTATTATGGCACGTGCCGGCGAGTTAGTAGGAGCCTAAAACTTGTAGTAGTAGGTAGGTACCCACCCGGTATTATAGCGGTAGGTACCTAACAGAGCTGCCCTCCACTCGGCCATCTGCCGCGTGGAGAGGCCTACCGAACTGATAAATTCGGATTATTTGATACCTAGCATTTAATACGTCGGAAAATGTAATCATTATATTTATTATATCCAAAATATCTACTTTGTAATGGAAATTGTGAAGTGCGGACTTATCCCCCATATTACACGTTACTTGAGTGTTTGCAAGTCTGTGGTTTTGCAAGGCATTATTAAAGATGTAATGCGTGCCCAGAGTGTGTTACTAAATCGAGGGTAATGCCAGTAAATTTGATATCTAAAGATCAAGGGCTTTTGAGACTTGTAATTTTGGCAAGAACCCCAGCACCTACCTAACACAAAGTATAGTTGATTTCAGTAAGTTGTATAAAAATTATGTTCAAATGAAATAACTATTTTATTTTCTAACTAGCTGGATTACCAGGCTTCGCTAAGAACAACATGTGGAACATTCCATTGTGGAAAGTTCCACAATGATGTTTCCGATTCCCTATTCCCGATTCCCTATTCCCGATTCCCTATTCCCGATTCCCTATTCCCGATTCCCTATTCCCGAATGTTCCACGACATACTCCGCCACTCATTCCAGAACTTTCTACAGTTCTTATGGAACCATCAAGATTTTTAATTTTCCTAGAAATTTCAAGAGGGCGAAACATCCAGCCCTTAAACCTCCAAAAGCACGCCCTTTAGGTAAAAACGGGAACCTTCATCCTGGAGGGCGGTTAGAGATCTACCACACCATATAACTCCCTTGATCATACCGGGACTCGTTTCTGAGTTTTTTCGGTCCGCACATTTTTTCGGACCTTCTTTTATAATTTATATTGATTATTATGATGGAAATTTGCTATTCCCAAAAAATGGGAATAGCAAATTTTGAGGCTGAAGGAATCGGGGAAAAGAAGAAGACGATGATGAGACGATTAATGCCAATATATTCGGAAATCTGACAAGTAACTTCTCTATTCAAAGTATTTAACTACGGAATTCTCCTGTGTATTTTTAGCCTAGTGTCCGTAGAGTGAAAACAATATTTTTACGAGTCGCTTTAAATATTATCATAAAACTAACACAATTTAACACTGAAGGGTAGGTAAAAAGACCCGGCGAACAAATGTATACAAATTCTCCCTCCCGAGTGGTATTTATCTTTCCTACATATCTACGGCTCGCAAATCGTACGGATACACTGAAAGTTTCCTGCACAGAAAGTGTCGTAAAGAGTCTGTGATAAATAAACAAACACAGCCGCTGCGTAGCGCCAGGAAGTATTTTTTACGTCTTTTTTATTACCATGGCGCCTTTACCACCAACAAAAAACTCTTAAAAAAACACACTCAAACCCGAGAGCAAAGCCCTAAATGCTCGCCTGTATTATAACTATTACGGAAACTTTACAGCGCAACGATTAAATGCACCAAAAATATTACACTTAGCCACCCAGCGACGGTTCATCATCAAGAAAGTGCCACGGGTAGGTATCAAAATCTAATATAATTAATTAAGAGGATGAACTATCAGCATTTTTCCTCTACATGGGGACTCTAGGGAGAAACTCGACGGTCAATGGTGATTATTGCGAATCACACGTATACAGTTGTTGTCAGCAGTAATTTATTTATTTATTTATTTAAAATTTACGGCAGAAAGTGCCATTTACAAGCTTGTGTATATTTTATTACAGTCATAGTACATTATACAGGCATTAAAAATAAACAATAATATCAAAAAATCATTATGTAGTGACCTCGTTAACGTATAATTGGCTGAAATGTTCGATCAGTACAACCTTATATTTCAGTATGGAAATATTAAAAATATCAGCCACATTGGCATAAAAATTTCCAATGGTGTGTAATCTATTTACAACTGAATTGGAGCCTGATACCGACATATAGTTGTCACAGTAAAACAAACTAGGGAACCTTGATCTTATTGTAGGTATATGAAAGTTAATATATCAGGGCTATCGAACTGATAGTTAACGATTTTATACAAAAATATCAGATCAAAAATTTTTCTTCTGTCACTTAATTTCAACAATTTTAATGAGTGCAACAAAAAATCATAATTTATTGATTCTAAGGGAATTCCAAGTCTAAAATTAATACACCTCAAAAATTTGTGTTGTTAATATTTAGCTGAAGTTTATTATTGTTTATTGTTTATTGATTGAAAAATAAAGTATTACATAGAAATATAAGCTGCACATCTCACTAGGGTATTCCTGTATCGAGATGTGCAGCTTTTACAAAAATAGTATTAAAAAAAAACATTTAAACTTTAAAAAATATATAATAATCCTACAAAAAGATAAATACAATTATCAGTAAATAATAACAATTATGTTGTTATAGTAAGTAAATAATAATACGAAAGTTAAGTAAACAAATTTTATAAAAAGCAGTTTTTATAAACAGTAAATTTAAAGTAAGGTAATAATAGTTAGGTAATAAAATTATGTATATAAAAAATAAAAATATAGTTAAACATAAAAAAAAACTATATAATTTAACAATATGCATAACGTATATATCTTAAGTAATAAAATTATACATACAAAATTAAAATGTAGCTAAACATAAAAAAACTGTATATGCATAACGTATATATTTTAACACTATATATAACAAAAAATCCCACACAGGCATAGGCAGTGCGTGGGTATACTTGAGATTTTTAAATGCATTTGAAATCAAGTTTAAAGTTTTTACGTGAGGCTTTTTCACAACAATAAAAGTGCCTAGGTGTAGAGAATACCAATATTTACGTGGTATAGGTATAGGTATGTATATATGCATTCTTAGGTTAACCTTCATCTTGGGTTGGAAAGCAAATTTTTGATACTGTGAAAAACATGAATTGAAAAATTAATTTACAAACTAAAATAATATAAAGCATAATTTTGACAGATTAAAGAGCTAGAAACAGTTTTAAAAGGGGGAAAAATAGAGTCCTTATCGACCATACTTTATAACAAACCGAATACTTGAAATACTCGTATTCAAATTAATAATAATAAATAAAGTATCCCCGACATTTAGAAAAAATGGAAACTTTTCGGTAAATATTTTAATAAACAAAGATTAAAATATTTATTTGATTATCGTTGTTCTGTGTGGTTACATATTTACAGCAGTGGTATATCGTTTTTATCTTGTATGCGAATTATTGGAGAATCGTCGCTTTTCCTTAGTAACACGTGCCCATTTTTGGTCCAAATGTATTTATATCCAATAGATTTAGTAAATTTAGCTAGCCAGAGAAGTTCCTTATTTGATGGTGTTAGTTTTTCATTTATGTAAATATTCTCTGTGGAGTCCGAATACTTTATTTCTTTTGGGCTTAATACTCCTTTAGTTTTTTTTTTATTAATAACCCTGTCCTTTGATTCTTTTGAATTGAATTGTATACTTATTATATTTTTAGCTGGGTTGTTGTAATAATTCACTATGGAGTTGTTTTTTACTAGGTCACTGCAGTCTAATGTCTTTAACAAAAGTTCTATAGGATTTTTAATGTCTTCATTTTTCTTCACGGTAATTCCTTGGATTTCAATAGATGTCTCTAGCGTGCGCTGTTGAATGTTGTTGACAGATGATTTAAGATATTTAATTTCTTGTTGCATTTCTTCTATTTTTGTATCATTATTTTTAAGATAATCTTTAGTTTGTTTTAGTTCGCTTTCAAAATCTTCGATTTTATTTGAGCAGGATTCCACATTCTTGACCAGATCTCTAATTTCTTTCATGATGTCCGAAAAAATTTTATTAAAATCACTTGTTAGAAATTTTTTTAGTTGAGTATCTATTCTTTCACTCATTGTTTGAAGTAACTGTTCTTTGAAATGATCAAATTTTTGTTCGATTAAATTATCACTTTTATCCATTTTTGGACGCATTTTTATTATTTAAAAAAAGATTTAATTATGATTTTTATTTGAACAGAGGTGACATCTATCGACGAAATCTTCTTTAGAAATAACTGTGCTCGGTAGGCAACTGCTGAAATGTTCCTGTAAGTCGCTAGTTGTGGAAAAACTTGAAATTATTGATTTTATTTTATTAAAAGCATCGTATTAAAAAGGCACCAACGAATTGAGCACTCGAAAATGATTTGAATATCACTTTAAATCACTTTACACTTAATTTGAAGCACTGACGGTTTTGTCAAAAAACCAATTGAGGTCGGGCAGAAAAAAATGATGTTTTGTTGAAGAACTACGTTTTAACAGCAAAACAACATGAAGATGCACTAGCGATTCATCCTGGGAATAAGCCTTCCTGAAGTTACTGCTTTATGTCATCCCATAACTCATAAAACTTTATAAAAATAACAGAGATGTTTTGACAGCTGTTCACTGCTCTAGTAGGTATTATCTGAACACCATTTGAAAAAGTTATTAAGGTTTTCTTGCAAGATTAAGCAATCGTGCACATCATTTATGACTTTAAACAGCTTCATGTCATCAGCAAAGAGTAAGACTTCAACACTATGGAAAATGCTTGTGACATCATTGATGAATAGGATAAATAATAAAGGTCCTAGGTGCGAACCTTGCGGGACGCCGCTGGTGGCAATAAATTGGTGGGATAGACAGTCATTGATCTTTACAAAGAGTAATCTATCAGATAAGTAGCTGATCAACCAAGCCAAGAAATTGCCACTTAATCGTAATTTTTTTAGTTTATTTATTAGTATTTTGTGGCAGACCTTATCAAAAGCCTTGGAGAAATCTGTAAATGGAAGGATAATGGGTTGTTTTCTTCAGCTCATTTTTTTTTAAGTTAAACTTCTATAGCACGGCTGTGATTTGGATTTTGGATGAAACAAAAATGACGATACTGCACCTGCGACGCATCAACTGCGCTCATCGGCCGTTTTGATAATGATGTCACTTATAAAGGATCTCTTATTGGTTGAGATATGAAACGAAAATTACGTGAGGTCTGCGCTCATTTGTCGCTTTTGATTGATTATGACCTCACTTTTTAAGTATTGTTTTGGTAAAGTTTCGCTTCTGCCGCGTGTAAACAGCACTCCAATTTTTTTTTTATATGAATACCGCACAAGAATCCCAACTGCTTCCGTCTGGAGCCAGTGAGACTATGGCATCCCCAATTGGGGTATGTTGTAAGGCTGAAAGTAGTGGGGAGGGGAAGGAAATGGGTAAGAGGAAGGTGGAAAGTACCTGGCTATTCAGATCTGGTCACCAAACACGGCTAAAGCCATTTCAAGCTACGTTTCAATTCTGAATGGTGGTCTTACACCAGGATGATACTGAGAGGATCTTCCATTCTGGAACGTGCCGCAAATATACTACATATTATTTTAAATATATTAATTAATCAAATAAAATTTAATTAAATGAAGACATTATGAGCGAAACTCAATCGAAAATCTGGAAACAGAAAAATCAGAAAAAGATATTGGCACCTCTGGGACTCGAACCCAGGACCTCCCTACTTTCCGGGTTGGGCGCTCTTATCCACTGAGCTAAGGTGTCGATATCCAATTCGGTCACTTTTAACTGTACCATACTTCGACTAAGAACCACCCATATTATCTTCATTTTTCTTAACGCATATTTTTATTGGCTGCCATCTAATATGGGTGGTTCTTAGTCGAAGTATGGTACAGTTAAAAGTGACCGAATTGGATATCGACACCTTAGCTCAGTGGATAAGAGCGCCCAACCCGGAAAGTAGGGAGGTCCTGGGTTCGAGTCCCAGAGGTGCCAATATCTTTTTCTGATTTTTCTGTTTCCAGATTTTCGATTGAGTTTCGCTCATAATGTCTTCATTTAATTAAATATTACAGTTTGAGGTTTTACTCATAAAGTTAAAATAATAAATAACAAATAAAATTTATTTGCTCCACCGGGATTCGATTTCGCGACCTTCGGAATGCGAATCTTGTATTAAACGATAAGTAGGTGCATAAAACATGCAACGAGCTATACCGTCACTTCATTTGGATTGGACTCTAACTTCACTTCACCTTGTTCTGAGATATAAGGTGACAAAGTTTGCAACGACGATTTCTCATTATCTATTTACCATTTTCCGATTTTGAGGTTGAATCTTGTGTAAAGTATTTTAATTGAACATTTAAAGGAAAGTATTGAAATCGGTCGTACCCTTTTAGAAAATACCTAAACATGCAAAGGGGCCATCCATAAATTACGTCACACCTTAAGGAGGGGGGGAGTAGAGAAGTGTGACATTGTGTGACAAGGGGTATGTGGGGGTCATCAGCTCTGTTACGTCACATGTAAAAATCTAAATTATTAAAACGCAAAAAATGTTTAGATGTAAAATTGCAAAATATATGACGTCACACTAGGGGGAGAGGGGGTCTCACAAATGTGACGGTAGGGGGGTCAAAAAATCATGAAATTCGTGTGAAATTTATGGATGGCCCCAAATAGAACCATGTGCAACCAGCTAGGGCATAATAATTCATTGCGCAAGGTTCTAATTACTTTTCCTTTATGCAATTCCAAGCTAGGACCACGTCCCATTTAAATATTTTCCATTCAAATATGATAAACTAATAACTTTATCTGAATTTGTTAAGTGGATTTCAAAAATTCGTCTTTGGAAACTTAGAAACCTTAGAAAATGGTAAGGCGTAGTTAAAACCCTATCCAAAGATAATGACGAAGCGACAAACCATAATGCGCCTCAATTACGATCAACTGTCAGATACAAACAAAATAGAGAGTGTAAGTGATGTTAGAATCTTGTAAAATGAATGATTATTGAAAATGCTTGATGTTAGAACTTTGTCATACATATATCAATGAAAATACAACATAGATGGTTCTGAAAATTATTTTGAGTATAGAACTGAGCAAAAGAAATGCTTTGGCATTCAAATGATATTTTTGAAAAAAATGTCAGCTATAACCCTATCCAATTAAGGTGACGATACGCTTCCGTTTTTTCTGCTACATTTAATTCGGGCCACTTTCAATGCTCGTAATCAAATCCCTTCTTACAGCCACTTTCTTAACCCGCCTCACTACTTCGTTCAACTAAATGGTGATTTATTTCCTTTGCTTATATAGTACGCACAGAGAGGGGTGATCTTGGGAAACATAAAAAATATATTATCCTAGTAAGATCCTGTTTTTTCATCGCATAGGTTAATCGTTGTAATTTTGTAAATTCATCTTCTTTCTGAGGAAACAATAATATTCATTTATGTTGATACTTTATATTATGTGTGTTATGTCAATGATAAAATGATATTATTGTAGTTTGAAATATATTATTGAAAATATAGTATTGAGAAAATCTTCAGATAAACCCAACAATAGTAAGATATTTTATAGGTGAAACGACGAAGAATTTCTATATTGCAAATCAAACAATAATATCAATAAAAACTACCTCTGCACTCATCCGTCGGACTTAAGTTCCCCTGTTACACGACGCTTTCACTCATCACCGAGTAATATATTCAATTGGATTTCTTTCAACTATCTTAGACTAACTCTTATTTTTACTTACTCCGACTTATCTTTTGTTTTTTTTTTGTTATATTACAATAGATCGACAGTGTTCCGAAATGTTATCAGCCGCTCTTATTTTCGTAGGAAATAAATCCCCAATGGAAGGTCTTTTTAGGGAAAGGAAGGAGAGGAAGCTCTTGCAAGGAAAAAAGTATGAGGGGTGGGTAGGAATCTGGGGTTCAATATGACCAAGAGGACAGACCTATGAATTCATCCCTCCCACTACGAAGGCGATTGGTGGAGAGAGTCCGGCTGGAGAGGTCTAGATTAGGTCTCTATCAACCAGTCTCTGCCGATCGGGTGTGCCACGCAAACGTCTGACGAACCTAACCCCATGATATCGGGCACCCCTGCCAAATCACTCCCGGTTTTTCCTGCCACGCAGTAAGTGGGCAAACGCATTCGTCACCAACACCTAGACAAACTTCCAACACCACCTGGTGTGACCTACGACAGTAGAGTTGGTTCTCCAATAAATGGTTCCCGGGGTGGAGGTAGCCATACCCGTCATCCAAATTGGTGTACCTGATATTGGAAATATATATTTTTTTAAATTAATGAATCAAGGTACATACCTAATTGTTGTTTTCAATACTTTTACACCGTTTGAAAATGTACCATTTAATTGCATAAAATGTAATCATTATGTACCTGCTGACAAACTACATACGTAGTTTAGCAGGTTTAAATGTTATTAAATAAAAAATAATTATTTAAAAAATTTGGAAACTTCAAGGAATCGTAGCTTGAGATGGAAATAAATCGTGTTGGAGATGCATTGGCCTTATTGCTTATAGCCTAGGACAGACCATACGAGTATAATATGCAAATAAATACATAAATATGAAGGACATAGTGTAAATTGAGTTCTGACTATATTAAAAACAATATTCCTAGATTGAAAGGGCCTTGGAGGTGATATTTCACCAAAAACTCGTGTAGATATTATCAAAGTTCTATAAAATAATTATTACATGGTTCATAGACGGTTCACTGTTAAGTATCAAGGGTCCAAGATCGACATTTCTCAAACGCCTAAATCCGTACAGGCGTACAGTCCACCGAGTGGCCCGACCACCCTCGACCTGAGGTCCAAATTTTTCCTGAGGTCAGTTAGCAGGTAGGGTCGACCCATATCAAGTAAAGCGGAATTTACTGCCTCGGAACACGGACCGAGAGGAATTTTAAATATGCCAGATAGGCGCGCTTTATAGTTACCACTTTCAACTCTGAGGGTCGTTGGTACGCTCCTTCAAGTTAATTTGTTTGGTCATAAACAGGCAAACACCGAGTTGTTGAAGACGCGTATAAACTTCAATTTACTTTGTACTACGTGGTATTTAACTAAGACTGTAAAGAACGTGTTTTGTGTCTGTGATGGAAATAAAACACAATAAGGACAAGGTTTTTTTTTCTGTGTGATACCGCACGGGGTTCAATTTGTCGGGATTTTTTTTTTTTTTTTGGTAATGTTGTGAAACCGAAAAAAAGCTGTGGATTTAAAGAAAACGATGAGAATAATATTGGGAGATCCTGGATCAAATTCATATTCAGACCCAGTTAATAAGCATTTTAAGCCATTTCAATCAACTCTAGGCGGGACGATAGGCAACGAGCGCATCTTTCAAAACCGAACAATCAACATTTAAATTAAATATAAGCTGGTATCCGAACTGAACTCCATTCAGACCTTTTTCGTTACTTGTTTTTGGGGTGTTATGCCGTGTTGCGCTATCTCCTTCTTTAGCCAACGTTTTGGACACTGTAGCGCTGTCCAAACGTTGGCTAAAGAAAAAGGTAGCGCAACACGGCGTAACATCCAAAAAACAAATAATGAAAATACTTTTGGCCGTGAAAATCTAAAAACGGATCTCTGTATAGTCCGTTCCTTAATCATTTGAGATTATTAATATTCTTCTTCAATCTTTGCAAATTCACTTTGTGAAGTAATTTTTAATTCAATGAAAATAAATAATTTTGTAAAACCATCACTATTTAAAATTATTAACATGTTTCGAAACCAAATGTTTTTTCGTTAGGAAATGATGTTAATAAAGATAACAAAAGACAAACAAGTATATTCAAATTAGAACGAAAAATATTGATTTTAACATTTTTGTCCATAGTTCTTATTAGACAAAAAGTAATAATTTTAACTATATAGACGACTATATAAAATATTAACTATATATATAAATAAACTTTACAAATGTTAACTATATACACAAATAAAAACTGAGATATTGAAATTGATATTAATATTTTTGTCTATAGTTCTTAGTTGTCTATACTATTTTTTTTTTATATTTGTATTAATATTATTATCCTGACGAAGAAACCTTCGGTTTCAAAATATATTGATAATTTTAATTAAATAATAGTGTTTTTACAAAGTTGTTTTCATTTAATTAAGAATATTCGTTTAGAGTCGAATTAGGAGCCGCGGAACTGATACTTTTATCCGATGAGAGTATCGTTTAATATAGATGGGTCATAAATTTGACCACTCAGTGGCAGAAATTTCCTAAAACTTGTCACGTTTTTCTTCATCAAACCCTCTACAATGTGGTTAAAGCCACTAATTAATCTACGCAACCATCAACATACATTAAAAAAGATACTGATATACAACGCAGTTTCTATATTATTATCTAAATGGAAACACGTAAACGTAAATTTCGTAATAAAAGAAAAACATATTTCAATTTTTTTACATTAACTCCACACAGTAGGCCCTGAGGAAAAAAATCTCGCTCAGAGCCTGTGTCATCTGAGATGCTGTCTTGAGGGTCTTTTTGAGGAGAGGAAGGAGTGATCATTGGTCTTGAAGAGACCCATGTTGTAGGAAAGAAGCCGTCAAATCGTTGAACCCAAGAACTAGTCGAAGAAGCGACCCGTTTTCGTGTGACAAATATCATCCGTGTACATATGTTGGGCGCGCGTTTGGCGTGTTTCCCGACTATGCACCGATTCCGAGGAGTCAATGACGCTAGTTCCTCGAAGCACCTTCCATTGAAATACTGTTAGAACAAGGATAGCATTCCCACTCGACACCTGTGCTCTAAAGATTGCATTCCGTTTATTAAGATGGAAGAATCTTCTCAAGAGAAATCTGAATTGAAGTTTCCAATTTTTCAAAAATCCGTCCCATTTTTTAAAAATAATTTTGGCCGTAATATATTTTTATGAAATTATATTTCTCATATTTTTTTCTAAATAAAGTAAGGGATGTCAACAGTTCGTTTAAAAAAATTATAATATTGATTAAAATTAGCAAGAAAACCTCAGTTTCTACAAAAAATCTATGATGTCTCCAAAACTTACAAAATTACATTCCGGAATTCCGGAAATTACACAATTTGAGTTTACGTGAAGCCAGAGAAAATTATATTCGTCTGATAATATAACGCCTTTTAAGTTTTTAAAACGCCCTGTAACTGTAAATAAATATATCGACTAACTAATATTTCTTATCACAACTTAACATTTTTATTAAATATAAATGAAAAATATATATATTTTCTCTAACAAGTTATGTATTTTTTATATTATGTTATAATTTTTTTAATTAACATTTGGTGATTAATGGTATCTTTTGGTTAATATATTTTTTAATATGATTTCAACCTTTTCACTCCTCTGCACTGGTCAAAAAAGCATAGAAATACAAAAAAATGTGTGTTCCAAAATCCTCGGTATTTGACTTGATGAGTTCCAAAACCCTCCGTAATTGAAAGTGAGTTCCAAAATCCGCCCTAATGAAAATAAAAACACGTTTTTCTAATATATATTACACACTTGAATAGAAAATAATATTTGTGTCTGGTTATTACACGATCGTGCTAAAGTGTAAAAAATAAATTAACTTGAATACTGAAAACTCATCAGCCTACACTTTTTTCTTGATTTACTCGAAAGTAAGAAAATTCATTAGAGAGGGTATTGGAACTCAACGATTCAATTACTGTGTCAAATTTGAAACCTGTTAACACCTGATTGTAACAACAACTGACACGACAATATTATCTCCGTAACCGGTAACTTTGTATTTAGACGGAACTATGTAGGTTCTGCTGCTGTTCTCCTTTGAAATGAATTTGAACAAACATTTCTTGGAACAAACTTTTACGTGTTGTAATGTAACTCGGCTAGAACTGAGCAAGCACAAACTAATTAAATTGTAGACGGAGGGCATTGACGGTCATTGTAATATTTAAGAACACTGAGAGCATTTAATATAACGAACCACCTTCTTAGTAAATTTGAAAACTTCACTAACGATACCACAAATACGCCATAGAATAAATAAAAGAGCTTATTGTGATTCCTCTGAAAAGTTCTCCGTATTATTTGTTCAAGATTACTTTGGAAGAAAACGAACCTATTTATCAAAATCTAGTCAAGTATAAATTTCTGCTGGAAAACTTTTAAACTGCCAAGTTTATTGTCAAGTTGCAGTTTAAGAAGTATTTAAACAAGTAAGCGTTTGCAACTTTTATAAACCCGTGGAAGAATAATATAAAAATGGGAGTGTTGTTTGCTGGCAACGCCTCTTCCTCATAATTGGCACCTAGAAGTTTTCAAAGTTGTAAGTGATAGATAATCAGTATAAAATTATGCTTTTACTTAAACTAATAATACACGGGTGCTAATTCTAAGTACCAACAATGTACAGACGTACCTATAATAATGTCAGTGTTTTTGTTAATAAGTTGGTGTACCTAATGATTTTTTACAATTAAGTGGATTATTTTATTATTATAACTATGAGTCAAAGGTAAATCATTTTATAGAGACCTTTGATTGTATGGTGGTGGATGGATAAATAAATAATTTAATTTAACCCTGGAGCACTCACGTCTAACTTTGAAACACGAGCACTACTAGCGTAGGGTAAAAAAGACCCAAGATTAAAATATATACCAAAAAATAATGTTAATAATAAGAAATTGACGAGAAAAAATAGTTTAAATTTATGTAAAAAAATCCTTTGTTGGCTTTGTAAAATACATAAGCATTGATGCAAGCTATGTTCAATATTCCAAAAAATATAGTGAGTGGCCAGTCTTCTGGAATCTGAACATGTATCACACATTTCATCAAAAATGTTTACTGCGTCTCTAAAACAGTTACAGTCACTCTGTCAGTGATCATTTTAGGATTCTTCTATTCTCCCGTCTTACTTGGTATTTTGTAATTTTTGCAACTCAGTGCATTTAATTGTATGCAGAATGATTTTATCTTTTTGGGTCATAAAAACCAATATGGTTTCCTTTTTGAAACCAAAATGGGACTTGTATCGATCTTGGCATGTAATTTTTTATTACATAAACACTAGCGCCGGGTAAAAAAGACTCGCGAGCTCTTCACAAATGCACAGTCCACACTAGCCAAACTTGCAGCATCTGAACGGAAATGAAAGAGCTTGCTTGTTACACATTCGTTTGAAGGTACTGAGACTATCAACTATAAAATAATCTTAGTTATGGTGATTTAAATTTGACCTTGGGAGTTTTCACTCATCACGAGTGCTGACGAGTTGATAATGATTTTTTTTTGTTAGGAAGCTGGAGAAAGAAAAAAAATAACATTTTCGAATTGAATCGCGCGTCTAAATTTAAAAGAAATTGCTAAACGTCGCTAAGAACCAACAGTATCTCTAGACATTTGCATACATATTGGCGAGTGTTCCAAACTAATTCGATAACTCTTTTATTACTTTCTATATGCTCATGCCGGTTTGCACAAATATATTCAAATCGGTCTCTTTAAAATGATATGCCTGAAGGCCTAGAATTATATTAATTTTTTTATTATAATACCGAAAAATGATTTTAATGGTTAAAAAGATTTTTTTCTTTTAACATGTGTTTGTAGGTAGTGTTTTTATTAGGTAAGAGTGTAGTTAAATTAACACCACCTTTTATTTATATTTTATATGCTAACTAGATTTACTTAGACAAGATAAATATTATTTACGATATCATACGACGCAGTGTTGGATTTCCATGTTAATTTTACGGTAAGATTTTACGGTACCTAACTCAATGGATTCTTAAAAATAAAACGATATAATTTTAATGTTTAAATTTGTAGGAAACTCCACGCAGAGTGAAGAGTGTGGACACAGTACGTCGGGGTCCTTGGAGAAGAATATTCTGAATAGACTTTTTTGAGTTCTCGCGACGAAAGCGGAAAATGCTTAAGAAAACGTCAGCATTACGTAAGTAGTATTTTTTCGTTAAAAGCTTCGGGATGGGAAGCAAGGGAACATCGTGCTCGTGACAGATGCGTACATGAGACCCATTCTACTGTCACCTGCACAACTCAGCTCCGAGCAACTTCTGGCGTAAATACACACAGAGAATTTATCGTCATTTTTTCTCCGCATTGTACTGCTTGAAAAATGTTTATAGTTTTCTCCTAGACGTAGGTAATAGGTACCTTTGTGTCGAGTTTTGTGCTGTTTGCTTACCGGGCTCTACGGCTGCAAATATAAGCAAAACGATATTTCTTTGAGAATTGTGGGGCTTGCACTAGTGGCGTAGCGACAAACTCCCGCGCCCGGGGCAACTTCTGCGTTACTTTTGCAACGATTGCAAAGCAGAAAAGACTTCTCAGAATCTCTATAAACGTGATCATTGCATTATTGCAATCAGAATTATAACTGCACGGCAATCAAATGCTTTAATTTTATTTTCCAGGAATTTTTGGATCCTTTAATAATTAGTCTGCTTGGCTTCTAGAACCGTTTAAATCGAGCCAAATAACGTATGTGAGATACCTTATAATATATATATCAATGTATAATGAAATTAAATATATTGTCCCAGACCCCACCAACCGAGTCCCTTTGCTGTTATTATTGCATGAACTTTAAAATCATTTCTAGAATATTTAAGATTTAGATTTTACAAACGGCAAGACAATGCTTTAAAGTAAACCAAAAGTAAAATACGATATCCCTATATATTTAAATAAAAGGTTAGTTTGGCTGTAAGAAGGTCGACTAAAAGTATGTAATTAATTTCTTAGAAGTTTATTAATCTCACTAAAGACCAAAGGTATACTCATACTCGTGTAATTCAAGATATATCTACACTTTGTCCCACAATGTTCAATTCATTTCTCTATTCAATAGCGAAACGACAAGTTGACGTTTGCAGTAGCTTGATCCGAATGATTCCCATTCAACCTTTCACCTCTTGACACCCCAACCCCGATCTTTTCGATTGATAGTATATGCGAGTAGGTTGCAAGATGACTTGATGGATAGTGCTTTACCAGAATTTTCCTCCTTCCTTCACCATTGCTTTCCCCTTGGAAAACTTTCAACTTGCAAACCAGATGCAACGCACTCAGCTGGAGTTTACCTTCTCATAAAATAGGGATAAAATCCTTGTCATGTGCATACACAGTAATAAGGAAAAGGGTGCAATCTAATGAAGCGCAATGATGAGTCCCTCTGATAAGCTGCCAGGGCAAATTAAATTTTGTTGAAAAGGCTTTAGACTTCAGATAGTAGGGAGTTTATAATAACATGTAGGTACCGCAACTACCCACAATTTCGGATGAAAACATTTAAATATTGATATAAAGAACGCATTTAGTCTAGAACCTTAGATTTGCAAAAAGTATAAAATTGTGTAACAATTTTTTCCACGCAATAAATATTTTAAATCTCAATTTAATTAACATAAATTGTTAATTTTCATAATTTTATAAAATGGGAAGGAAATTAATGAGCATGGGTGGAAGCTGAGAATTAAGCTGGTAGGAACAGAAAGTGCCTTTTAAATTTACCTTTATTTCTAAATTTAAAGGGGTAGGTAACTCATTTTAAAGGTGATTCTGTTGGTGACCAGACAACTCGGAATAAAACCAATTCAGAAATATCTCAGATAAGTCATTTAGAGTGATAATAAAAGTATATAAAAAAATTGGTTAAATGCGTTACATTAGTTTAGGGTTATCGGGTAATTTAAATTTTTTTTTCATAGCTTTTAATGACTTTTCAAGGAGGTGGTGAGTTGACTTTATTCTCATTTGGCATGGAACCGATTATGTTACGATTTCTAAAATACTGTTACTTATAACAGTCAAAACTCATAAGGTTATTATTCATAATATGAAAGTTATGATTTTAATTGACGACGTTCTGAAAATTTTTGTTTCAATTTGAACGGTTTCTGTGTAATATACAATGAAAGTTTTCTTCATAATTTATTTATTTAATAAAAAAATAATATAATACATAAAAAAATAAGCAGCATATCTCACTAGGACATTTCTGTATCGAAATATGCAGATTTAGAATTGTGGAATTTGTGTGATTGTGAATTGTGGAATAATAATAATATTCACAAAAATAAACCTACAAAGAAGAACTAAGTATAGTAATTCTAACATTAATTACAGTTAGGCAATACGTTTCTAGTTGGCAACAATAATGTTCTACCTTAAACTAAATATGTACAAGGTACCTGTGGTAGCTTAGCACATAATCAGATGCATTCATAGGATGACCATACCGACGGTGACAAAAAGGATAGTATGAATAATAAATTATTAACTTTAAAATAAATAAGTAAAAACTAAATTAAAATGAAGATAGATAAAAAATAACACGTAAGTAATAATAAGTAAGTACATAAATATAAATAAATTTAGTAGAAAGTACGTAATATAATTATAAGTAAATAATAATAAACAATTTGGTGAAAGTAAGTAAATAAACATAAGTAAAACAAGTACATAATATTTATGCGTAAATAATAATAAACAATTATGTGGTATGGTAAATTATAATACGAAAGTTCATTTAATTATTCCTGAACGTTTATATACTTTTGGTATCATATCATTAAGACATTATCCTCCCCACATCTTGGAAAACAACATTATTATTATTATAAAGTCGATAAAATTTAACAATATATTAAAAAGTATCCTTTTTTATATGAATACCGCACAAGAGTCCCAACTGCTTCCGTCTGGATCCGGTGAGACTATGGCATCCCCGATTGGGGTATGTTGTGAGGCTGAAGGTAGTGGGGAGGGGAAGGAGATGGGGAAGAGGAAGGTGGGAAGTATCTGGCTATTCAGATCTGGTCACCAAACACGGCCAAAGCCATTTCAAGCAACTTTTCAATTCTGAATGGTGGTCTTACACCAGGGCGATACTGATAGTATCTTCCACTCTGGAACGTGCCGCAAATATACTATAT
Source organism: Glyphotaelius pellucidus (assembly GCA_936435175.1). Classification (NCBI taxonomy): domain Eukaryota; kingdom Metazoa; phylum Arthropoda; class Insecta; order Trichoptera; family Limnephilidae; genus Glyphotaelius; species Glyphotaelius pellucidus. The sequence goes on along the minus strand of OW386537.1, from coordinate 32,928,741 downwards.
ATTATTTTAAATGAATAAATTGTGAAACAACACAAATTAATCAAATAAAATTTATTTGCCACGCCGGGATTCGATCCTGCGACCTTCGGAATGCTAGTCAAGAGCCTTACCGCTGGACTACGCCGGCCGTCAAAATGCTTGCTAAATAATACTGATTGGAAGGAATCCTTTTAGCTTCAAATGCAAAAAATTATCCATTTTATGTTTTGCGCCATTGATTAGCTATTTAAACAATTCGGGTTGTTGGTACGGCTCGTTTGAGTACCTAAATAGGTATGTTATGTATCTACACGATAATAAATTCGCTTTATCAATACTCCTTCCTTACTACGACAATGTTTTCACTATTATGGTTTACGGGCTTTCAACTCATAAACCTTCCCGGCAACACAGTCTGCCTTCTCCACAAATTCGGAGAAGATTTCTGCTTGACGTAGACAATAGAATTTGAAAGTAAGGCATACCTGCTTGAAAGAATGACAGAATTTTCCTCGATTTTCTTTCATCGGGCATCAATGTATTTGCTTTACATACGTTTAATAGAAAATGCATCGGAAATAAATTCAATCCCATGCATCGCGTATTCCGTCCAGGATTGCATGTTAACACCTCTGGGAATTCGAGCGGTTCCAATCCCTACACCGTTCGTGCAACGGGCAACTGTGCTATTTTACGATAAACACATTTATAACGTGAAAATCGTGATATTTTCATATCTAATTAACCTCAATTCAAACTTTTTACTGATTTTTTTACTCAATTACCGTTACTCAAAATGTGGGCCGAAATTATTAAATTAAAAGCTGGTACCCGATATGCGTTGCTATGCCATTTAATAAAGAAATTGTTTCTCCCTGTGTGTCCTTTCCAATTCGTCCCGTTCCCCTTCCGCCTCCCCTTCCTCTCCCGCATCCCCTTCCCCTCTCGTGTTCCCACTCCACTCCCCCCTTCCCCCGTCCCGCAAACCCCCCTCCCGAGTTTCCCTCCCCCCTACCAGGTTTCCCTCCTCAGTCCCTGATTCTTCTCCCCTCCCCTTTCCACGAACCCTTTACCCAAGTTCCCCTCTCGCCTTCTCCCTCCGCTTTCCATACATTCAGTTTTCAAAACATCTCGCGTGCCACCTATTGCAAATTTCATAATACCATAGCTCACCATTAGTTTTATACAAAATAACGAACACAAAAATAAATAATTATTCAATTTTGTGCAGTCGTTCGGAAGTTATACGCGTACATACATTTCAGAGAGTTAATTTTTACAGATAAATATTAACTTTTACGCCTGAAATAAAATTTCCCGCAAATACATCAACATCGTTTCCACGGTAACGATTTCTTTTGCTTGGCAATACCTCGCTTTTCTTAGGGACAGAAAACGTAAAACAAATAGAACATATTAATATATATAATTTCATAACGCCAGAGCTTACCATTAAATACAGCCTATATATAGTACTCGCATATAATTTATCTTTCTATTGGTGAAAGAATTTTTAAAATCGTTTTATGGTTTTATGCGTGAAAGTTTCGCATTTATAATATTAGTATAGTTTTAAAGGAAAGAGTATCTCTTGTATGGAAAAAAGTATGGAGCTCAGTAACATAAGTGTAAAATGAATAACCTAATTAAAAAACAAACGAAGAAAGAATCGTTTTTTCGAGGTTTTTCGATTTTCGAATCGTTTTTTATTGCGAATTTGGATGGTTACATTCAATCCCTTTGAATGCCGGAAATTAATTGCCATAATTTAGACATTCACCGTTCTTTAATGTTTAAAAAAATAAAAATTCAAGATTTCTCAACTAAGTAATATTGCATGCATTCACGATCGCATTTAAAATGCGATCGTGAATGAAACAACCTGCAAGTTTGTTGTTTCATGCATAGAACGGTAGAATTGGTAAGGAGTCATGTGAAAAGAAAGAAGTCGGTGAAACACAATAGATCGCGCTATAGGATATCAGGCACTTGAATGGGCAACCCACTGTGAATATCGCGGTTTAAATCTAAAATCTCATTGTGTTGGAAAAGGTTCCTAATTTATTGAGTTTTCCTCTCGAGATGAGGTTTATACGAAACACCGCCGCAACTTAAATAACGTAGGAAGGTGGGTACTTTCATTGATTGTATTAAGTAAGCGATTTATGCAATTGAAATGCGCAATCTTAAAGCGTGGTTTCAAATATTTATTTATTTATTCAAATATTTGAAGACTTCTTTGCAAGTTCTTCAAGAAAACGTTTCTTAAACTTTTTGTTTGAGAAGCACTATTCTAAATCTCCAAACTAGTAAGAGAATTTTATTTGCAATTGTCTTATTTTATGTTATCTACTACGCTGATTCTATAATTGCAGCATTGATTACGTTGCGCGCACAACCCCAACATTTAAATACCATAAAAAATATTATTTTTATCTGTTTTAGAACAGATTCGTAGGATGTGTGGATTGTTGACATAAGAATATCAACATTCCATAGTTACTAACACTTACGCGATTCCTGACGAGATAAAAGGTTAAAGAACACAGTAAAGGAGCCGTCCATAAATTACGTCACACCTTAAGGGGGGAGAGGGGGTGTGGAGAAGTGTGACATAGTGTGACAAGGGGTTTGGGGGGGTCATCAGCTCTGTGACGTCACATGTAAAAATCTAAATTATTAAAACGCAAAACTTAAAGTCAACAAAAAAATGTAAAATTGCAAAATAAGTGACGTCACACTAGGGGGAGGGGCTCTCACATTCGTGACAATTTGTGACAGGGACGGGGGGGGGGGGGGGTAAAAAAATCATGAAATTCGTGTGACGTAATTTATGGATGGCCCCAAAAGGCTTACTTCAGCTTTTTTCCTCAATGGCGGGGTCAATCCTTATCGCATCGGTACCTGAAGTCAGCGAGTTACGATATTTTTCGTATACAATATATATAAGTGTCAGTCAAACGACAGGAATGCTCGGGTCACTGCCGGGACAAACGCGGGGACCCCGCGCAGCGCCAGAACCCCAGACCAAGGTCGGGAGGTCCAAAGTCGGGAGGTCCAAACGGCGCGGAAGCATTGAACGGCCTGATGGCTGTGCTGCAGTTGGGTGGATGGAGCCGGGCCATAATTTTTCAAAATATTACTTCTCTTAGTTGTCTGATACCCTGATACTATGATTAACAATAATACAACGGAAAAGTAGACGTTCCTGCGCCGATGGCCTTGATAAAATATCTGGAGATAATGAAAAACGACGACTGACCGCGGAGACATCGGCCGAGGCACCCACTACTGATCAAAGAATCTTCATTGAAACCCTGCCTCCAACCCAGTTAGTCAGTTTAACCAACTGAGACAGAGCTATAGTAAAGTGCGAACTTAGAAAACACGAAATATCATTTCACTCATGGGGCCTTGTTATATCCTTTGCTAAACGCAATTATAATCGTAACAATATAATGCACAAATAAAATACGTTTGTAATATTCATTACTTGTCTCTGCACTCCCCTCACTCTTCCCAAAAATATAAACAAATTAAAAAAAGTATAAATAGGCTATTTGAAATTATAACTAAACCTAAAACCCAAACTCGGAAAGCTAGTACGAAGCGCAAAATTCACGTAAGAATATGCTCGGCGGACAAACCGGTGACAGGACTGCTCGGCGAGCCGATCCGCCGAGCAAATCCATTTCTGAATTCTTCGCTTTACATAAAGCAGAAAACCTGTAGAAACATGATACGGGTAGGGGAAATATTCAATTTTCAGCTACTGTTTGGACTAAAATTAACACCTTTCCTGGAAATAACACTTCCCCGTGCTAGTTGAAAGTGTTTCCGCGCGTATAAGGGTGAGGCAGAAAGGCAGCGGGTAGCGGTCCATACTTGCGCATTAGCATATTACATGACATCCATCAAGCCTCTAATAGTCTAGTACAGAAAATGGCTTCGCAGGTGTTGATCACCTGATATAAAATTTCACGATGATTAAAAATAACACTTCCCCGGACTTACTCGCTTTATATTGACCTAAAAACACACACTTTCAGATTTTTTACAAGGTGCTTCAATAAATCTACCGTAAGAGCTTTAACAAGATGACAATTGAACAACCAATACCTATCACTAAATAACTATAAATTTGGACAAAAATGGGCAATACTTAAACTAAACTTGCAATAACACTATAAATTTGGACAAAAATGGGCAATACTGCAACTAAACTTGAAATAACACTTGCTTTTACGGCTCTGTCCGAAAATCAACGCTTTTCTTAAATACATTATCAATTCAGCGCCTTTATAAATTAGCCAAATATTATTATCATTATCCCGCCACATCTTGGAAGTGGATTTAACCCCCTTCTCGATGTCCGATGAAGCTAAATCATAGAAGATAGGATCGTTATCGATGACAATACATTATATTAACTTTTTATGCCATTTATGCAAACACACACGCACACTCATTTCTCTGAACTTGGCTTCTAGCGGTCCAGGAGATGGCGCAACAAGATCGTATAAACATATTAAGAAAATAGTAAATAGATGTATTAATGTAGAAAAAAAAATTGTTTTTGTTAGCGCCAGTTATTATGGGCTGCGCTGATTTTGTGTTTATTGGGAATTAAAATTCTTTCCATTGGCAATTATTGTTGGCCCTCCCTCTCTTTTCCCCCGCTCCCGTTCTCGCCTGCGAGTAGTTGACAATAATCCGGTCAAGTGTAACGACGCAGTGAAAGTAATACGCATGTTTTTTGTTATTACTACGCACAATATATTAATCGCATCATAAAAGTGTTGCAATTTGATTATAATACAAACTATCAGTGACCCGCAAGAAGAGGCGCACCTTCATCCCTTCCAACTGTATCCTGTAAGTACCTTGAAATCAATAAAATAATTGCCATTTTAAAACAATAGAAATAGTCAAAATTATTAACCCTCTGGCTGAAATATTATGGTCCAATCTAGCCTGGATGTTTAATTTAAGGAACCAGCGCGCATTTTTACATTACCATTTACGCACGCGTTTCATTGCTCAAGTTATCGTGCGTCGTTTGAGAGAAATTGTAGGTAGTTCGTACGTGGGTCATCTACAAAAATTAATAATATTCTTCGTTCCATCATAATTAACAAACACACTGTCAACATGCCGGATGAATCGACGGTCACCGAAATTGAACGCGAGATTAAATTATTAGAAGCGAGGCAGAATTCACATTTTGCAAGGATTCAGAGAATATATGATAGTATAAAAGGTTTGAAATCATCTAATTCAAAAACATATTTTGTGCTGACGCAGCTTTACTATTAGAGACCAGAAAGGAGTTAATTCAATTAGTAAATAAAATTAATGATTTGAAACTTCAAATAAATTCAGAATTTGTTCCAAACTTTCAAATGGAGCAATCCTTTGACGATTTATATTCTATAATCCAGTTGACTGCAAAACAAACAGGTGACAATACAATTGAGTTAGCTGACACGCATTCAAAATTAGATAAACCGAATCGCAATGTGAAGTTACCGAAATTAACTTTGCCTTCATTTGATGGAGATATAATGGATGGAGAATTTTTTATGATACCTTTAAGAAGGTTATTCACGAAAACAAAGAACTTTGTGATGCGGAAAAAATTCAGTATTTAATAAGTACTTTGTCGGGAAGGGCGTTAAATATTTGTGCTGGAATTCCAACCACAGCAGAAAATTACGAAGTTATATGGGATGCCTTAATATAAAAATACAAGGATACCCGGGCGAACACGATTTATTATTTTGATAAAATTTTGAACATAAAACCAATAACAGTACCAACTGCATTTAATTTAGAAGATTTCGTAGACCAATTCCATTAATTGATTTCAGCATTGCAACAATTACAAATTCCAAATTTATTACAATGTTTCTTCCTTCATATAGGGACCCAAAAACTAGACAAAGAAACAGCTGTAGCATTTAAATCGTCGGTCAGAAAATTGGAGACACCTACATACCACGAATTCATAACATTCTTGCGGGAACAAACCAAGATACTACATAGAACTTCTACATTACCAGATTGGAAATCGCAAGAACACGTGAAGAAAAATTTACACCAAAAACAATATAGCCACGCATTTCTCAGTTTAACGAGTAACATAATAAAACAGTCTAACTGCGTTGTATGTAATCTTTCGGACCACACATTGATTTATAAATGCCCAACATTTTTAAAAGCGTCTCCTAAAGGTAGGTTTGAAATATCGAAAAAACAAAAACTCTGTCGAAATTGTCTAAGTACAATACACTCTTCCAACACATGTAAATCGGAAAATCGGTGCAGATATTGTAATCAAAACCATAACTCTTTATTGCATTTTGATGACACTTCACCCAATTTTTCTCATAATGTTGAGCGTGATTTAAATCCCGAACGCAAACCTGAAAATCAGTCAGATGATGTAACATTAAGTACTTTCAATAATGTCGATGCAAACGTTTTTTCTCCAAATCAAAACGTATTATTAGGTACTGCATCTATTAGTGTTCTTGATTCCAGGAATAATTATCAGAAAATACGCGTTTTAGTCGATGGTGCATCACAAAATGATTTTATGATAACCGAGTGTTGCAAACGCCTTGCAACACTCGGTAGGAAACTACCTACTCTCACTACTAGTAGGAAACGCACCTACTCTCAAGATAAAAAATGTAACTCATAATAGCTTCTCTCAATCAAAGTAATGCAGCTCGCAACTAAAACAAGGTTTCTCGTAAACTGAGTTTACACAGGCATTTTTAATATCATTTTTCCTGCAACTTAAGTTTATTCTTATAGTACTTAATGATTATTGAGTTAAGTTTAATTAAACATACATCTACCTATTATTGCTATCGTTCTCATCGATTTTAATTTATTATTTTCTTTTCATAATACTTGCAATGGTGATACGCATTAAAGTGATGAGCAATGAACCCTGATGACGTAAATGTTCTTAACGCATCTATTTTTATTTTTATTATTATTATTTACTATTTTTACTTTCTTTTTTCCTTCCGTTGCTATTCGCATTGTTGTTTTGTTTTGACCATTCTGTCAAGGGCGGGGGTATGTTAGCGCCAGTTATTATGGGCTGCGCTGATTTTGTGTTTATTGGGAATTAAAATTCTTTCCAATGGCAATTATTGTTGGCCCTCCCTCTCTTTCCCCCCGCTCCCGTTCCCATCTGCGAGTAGTTGACAATAATCCGGTCAAGTGCAATTAATCGCATCATAAAAGTGTTGCAATTTGATTATAATACAAACTATCAAGGACCCGCAAGAAGAGGCGCACCTTCATCCCTTCCAACTGTATCCTGTAAGTACCTACCTTGAAATCAATAAAATAATTGCCATTTTAAAACAATAGAAATAATCAAAATTATTAACCCTGTGGCTGAAACAAGTGTCTTAACTCGTGTTGAAAATGACGTTGTGAACTGAAAATAAAAATATGTACAATTTTCATGATACCAGAGCTCATCATTGGGAAGTTTTTTCAACATCGGAAAACGTATTTTCCACTTATTGTGAGTTTCACTATTGTTATCATCGATATGTGTCTATCGATTGCCGAATGAATGCATTCCGAATGAAGGTTATCAAGAGGATGGGCTGCGCTGCCCTTTCGTACAAAACTTAATTTTGGATTTTAGGCTAAAATACCAGACTAAATTGAAAATTTATGTTTTTAATCAAAAGTATAGTACACATCTGATAGGGATATGTGCTACCTACATTATTTTTTTAGATTTTAAAATTATGAAATATAAGCCATTAACCGGTAAAGCGCGTTTTCATCCCGCGACAAAATATCTCCGATAAAATATCCTCCGACAAAATATCATATGGATAAAACTTCCCCAACAAAATATCCACTAAAACTTAAACTATCCTATCTAACATAATTTTACCTAACCTTACAAAAATAATGCAGACATCCTGTAAAGACGATAAATTATTGTTATCTGTATTATTTTACAGGATTTGATTATTTTTGTCAAATTTTGAGGTTAGATTAGGTAAAGTTTTAGTCGATATTTTGTTGGAGGATGGTTTGTCCGTAGGATATTTAATCGAAGGAGAAGATATTTTGTCTGGGATATTTGGTCGCAGGATGAAAAGTCGCGGAACTGTTTGACCGTCCATTTCCCTTTGTCACATTATTTATTCCCTCTATTTATATGTGGCAGGCATCATCTTGCAAAAGGATTATCAAAATAGCAATCTATTCAACGCATTGATTAAACATTTCCTAATAATGGTAGCGTGGCGTACTTCTTTTCTCAAACTTATCTCATTCACACTAACGTGCATACAACTACATGCCGTACTATTTCTATTATCAAATGTAACGGAAAGCTGCAAGTAGTCAAATAAATTCGCGTGCATTTAAAGACACTCCAGATTCGCCGGAGTGAATTACGGTAACGCGTTTCGCGAAGGAAACCGAGCTAAACTAATGGCAGCTCCACAATTACACCTGAAGAGCGGCGCCCATTAGACGGGGGAAGGGGGAGGAATATGGGAGCAGAATCATCAACACTTGCACTTGTGTACCGCCACTACGGGTTTGTTTGAGTTTCTATGCGGTTCCATTAGGGGTGTGCTTATGGTGGTGGCGGAAAATGCAAAGGGAAAACTGATCAAGAGATTATTTCAAATATCCAGATGAAAAACTTAAATAATTTTATTTCCTAGTGCTGACATTAGCTCCAATTTTGAAAGTAAAAATTTTTAAAAAAATCTCTCTTCTGAATAACACATTATAGAGAGTTTGACCGCTTGTTTGAAATCTTAATACGATCAATCCAATTTTGAAAATGACATAAAATAAAAAATAAAATTAGTTCATTTAACCAGAGTGACACTGACATACACAAACGAAATGTGTATTTTGGATGATATATTTTATATATTGCTGATTGAAAAACCGCAATAGTACATTACCAATTTTATGTCTGTTTAGTAGATAAATTATTTCACTTATAACAATAAATATGCACAACAATAGTGTAAAGTATGAATTATGGGTACTGTAAATGATTTGCGTAGGTTATTATAGTGTTCACTAGGAGAACCTGTGCTGAGGTGTTAACGTGAATTTGGTGTTCACATGAATACAATGTTTACATGAATATACAAAAAATATCTTTAACTAGCCCCCGTCTAACATCTGTTATAACCCTTTGTATGAAATATTAGGATTATATCGAACTGCAAGAGCTTACTAATAAACGTGGTGAATATTTTATACAATTATTGATAAAACATTATTTGAGCAGCTAAAGGGTGAACTGACAATACATTGTTTGAGCATCTAAAGAGTGTTTATATATGTTGTATAAGCTGAAAATAAAAATAATTTCTCACCAAATTTCGGATTTTTTCCAAGATATTTAAAATGTCGTATATATTTCTTCTTTATGTCGTAAAAAATGTTTTTTTAGAAACTAGATAAAATTACCTTTTAGATGATTGTATTTGAAATATACTTTAAAATTTATAAATTGCAATATTTTAATGTGATACATTAAAAAAATAAAAAAAACTCATAAGGAATTTGCAAGAAAACTGACACATTACTTTTAATACATTATGGTTCATTCATTATGATGATCTTTAAAAATGTTTTTTTTAAATAAGTTTCTTTTATATCCCATATATATTATAACAAAAACAAACTGAAATTATTAACGCATTTTTGGCACATCTCAAAACGTTCATTTCTTAGATACCTGTTTACCAACACATGCATTAGGCATTTATGTTATAAAAAAACATCAGTTTAAGCTCCGGCAACGCAGACGTTTATTTTGTTTCCATTCATGTAAATAGTTTTCTTTTACCCACCTCACTAGACAAAGTCTTTTCCGAGGAACACTGCTACATTTATGAAATTCTTACAAAATTTAGACCTTAAAGTTCAATTCCAATATTCTATGCCATTTTTTTTTTTTTCAAGAACGGAGACGGTTTACATAAATAATGTTCCCGTGAGCACTTAGGCCGAGGCCCATTGTGCTATCTCCCATTTTACCTCATTCCTTTGACAGTAATCCAGTCCCTTTTACAAAGTTCACCAGGATTGTCATTGGAAATGAAGTTGAAATGTCTTCTGGTTCGACAATGTGTCTTCCCAGGTCTCATTTCTCCCCTTCACTCCTCCGCGGTTCCCTGAAGGCCCCACGAGGGAAGAGGGCTTCATCTCTCCTCCACTCCTTAGTTCCATGAAGGCTCCACAATGGAGAGTTCACCTCCCTTTGGTTCCCTAAAGGCCCCACAAGAGAAGAGCCCCACTCCACCTTGGCTCCCCGGGGGCCCCAGGAGGGAAGAGGACTTATCTCTCCTCTTCACTCCTCCTTGGTTTCCTAAAGGCCCCATAAGAAAGAGTTCACGGAGATGGCCTCATTTCTCCTCTTCACTCCTACATGGTTCCCTGAAGGCCCCACATGGGAAGAGGACATCATCTCTCCACTTCACTCCTCTTTGGTTCCCCAAAGACCCCGTGCCGGAGGAGTGCCCTTCCCCTTGGTTCCGTGTAGGCCCCACAAGGGAAGGGTTCATGGAGGTGGCCTCAGCTCTCCTTTCCACGGCTTCTCTTCTTGGTTCCTCCTAAGGGCCCTAGGAAGAAAGTCCAGGGAGGTGGCCTCAGCACTCCTAGGTTCCAAAAAGGCCTCTAGTTTTCGAATGGTCCAATTTTTTTTGTCCCAGAGTGACCAGGGAAATAGAAGGTCCACTCCAACAGAGCCCCGAATGTTGGAGTAAGGTCTAAATACTCCGAGATGCGACCTTGTTTCTCGGAGGCACCGTTCTTGACACTGTTCCCCAGGACATTCAGCCTGAGCACGGTAGCTCACACCTTGGCTTGGGATGGCTATTGCAGGTTTGTGTTTCCACTCCCTGAGCGATGGGTTCGCCACACTCCCTACGCTAATTCTATGCCATTGGTATAACCCCAATTTTTTAAATAAAAAAAAAAATTTACAACAAGCTATTATTTTACAATTATTTTACTAAAACTGATGAAAGATAACAGAAGTAAGTGGTAAATATATTTAATTATGCAAATATAAGAGTAATTGACCATTTTTTTTATGAACAAAAACACGCTTTATGAAGATATTACAGAAGACAGAAAATTTGTTACCCTCAATATTGCACAACGCATTTTGGGGGAAAAAACATACACAAATGCGCTTGCGTGAAATCGATGTCAGATGTCAAATGCAATATTCCCGGATTTATAAAAATGAGTTAAAGATTTTTTTAATTAGCATTAAATCGAATCGGAGTACGTACAATCTTTATTCAATTTGTAACTCACTTCGTCTAATGGTTGGGAAGTGAAGCTGGATATAATTATAATGTCTTTGTTTTTTCATTCACTGTAAAGTACCCTTTGGTTATATTTAACAAATGCTCAACCGTACTTACAAGAAGGTACCTCACAATTTTGGCACAAATAAATTAAATTAAATAATTTATATATTTGTAAAAAGCATTAACTTTGTGGCTCGCCATAATTTACAATAAAAACACATGTAACTAACTAATTATCATTAGTTACAATATTCTCCTGACGAAGGAAGGGCCTTCCGAAACCGGTAGAGTGTAATAAAATAAAAGTGGCCTACAACAATTTTATGTGTTTTTATTGTAAATAATTTATGTTTAAGAAAAAGAGGATATTTAATTAACTCTATTTCTCTCCAAGAGATATATATATATCAAATATTATCATTTGTCCCCCGTGCAATTCGGAACTAAAACCATATAACCGTTTAAATTAATTCAGCTACGCGCACCGAGTGTAGCAAGTAGTTGCTGTGTTACAAGTACATTGCTGCCGCTACGAAGTCTCTGTGCTCTTACAATAGTATGTAGTACATACTGATACCCCGTTCCGTTCCTTTTAGCCTGGTACTGGTATGGGTCTAGATTCGGTGGCTAAACATTACTGCAGTGGGCGGGGAGGCTATCATAGCAGGAAATTGAGTGATTAAAATTTTTCCGATTACACTAAATGCTCAGCAATTCGTATCCCAGTAAATACTGAGAACGTTAAATTTCCACAATTCACTTAATTTTGGGTTTCCCGGCCAACACGCGTTCCAGGAAACTTGTTAAATAAAGTTTTTATTTTGCTTTTATGGCTGTCAGTATAAATTGTTATTACTCTGGTAATGCGACACAATTTCATACACGTGGTATCATCAGTGAAGACATTATGGAAGTAACTACTTAAATTAATAAAGTTTTTGATATGTTAGAGGTCTGATTAATTACATCACAATATTTTAAAGCAGATTTCCACTTGAGAAGTTTTTGTTTTATATTTGAAATATCTTTTCGAGGCATTTTAAGTTGACATTGAAAAGGTGCTTCGGCAATAAGTTTGCTGCAATCACAAAATACAAATAGTCAGTATCTATCAAAGATATTTGATCATATTTCAATATCTTTGGTATATAGATTCATTTTTGTAATGATAACTTAATCGTGAATGAAAGAAAACATTATGTTGTTGAAGAAAACTGTTCTTATTCTGTGGTGGAGGCTTTTTTTAGGATGATGTTCTTTTTACAAATTATTGTAACCCGACAACTTGGAAGGAACTCAACTTAACATCTTCTTTGAAAGTCATTAAAAGTTATGAAAAAACCTATAACGTTAGGTTAGGTTACGTGCTATTTTTCAATTATTTTTTTCAAAGCTTATAAGAGATTTTTAAGATTGAAGAAGAAGATAACGGGCTATACATAAATTACGTCACACGAATTTCATGACTTTTTGACCCCCCCCCCCCCCCTGTCACATTTGTGAGACCCCCTACCCCCTAGAATTTCATGATTTTTTTATCCCCCCATACCCCTTGTCACACGTCTCTACACCCCCCCCCCCCCTCCATTAAGGTGTGACTTAATTAATGGTTGGCCCCTAACACTTATAATCTAAATGAAAATATGAAAGAGAACAAGACACAGAAAAATAAAAAAAGACAATGGTCGCAACTGGGACTCGAACCCAGACCTCTCGTCTAACCGGGACGTGCGCGTTAACCAATTTCGCTATTGCCACCTTCTGTCAAAACGTCATATTTGTCAATCTCATATTTCAAATATTTAGAATCAACAATATTATCTTCAACTAGTTCTATTTACCATATAATTTAATTTATTAATATATTATTAATTTCCTTTTAATGTCTTCTCAAAGAGTTGTTGAGTTGCGTTGATTCCGAGATGGAATGGAACCACAAATAACATCAATGTTCCTACACTGGTGGTAAAATAAATTACTTACATGCTTTTGTTTACCTCAAAATCGCGTCGCCCTCTATCGACCTATCGGGGTATCCAAGTTAAAGCACAATTACAGGTTTTACAAAGATATAAAAATTATCTATAAAAAATAAATAATTTGGGTATGTTTTTAGGTTTTCACCGCCAAAAAGTATTTTTGTTATTGTTTTTGGGGTGTTATGCCGTGTTTCGCTACCTCCTTCTTTAGCCAACGTTTCGGACAGCGTTACAGTGTCCATCATCAGGGCAGATGACCATATGGTCACTGTAACGCTGTCCGAAACGTTGGCTAAAGAAGGAGGTAGCGAAACACGGCATAACACCCCAAAAACAATGACAAAAATAAATAATTTGTTAATTTTTGAAAACTGTTTCTTCTAAAAAAAGAATAACCTATGTGATAAATTGTTTTCATAACCACCTTTTAAAAACTGAGAAAATAACAGAACTTTAATTAATAAATTTATTCGGAAACAACATCGTTTTCGCAGAAAGTTAATAAATAACTTCTCGTTCCAGAGGAGTAATATTCATTATAAGACATTCAATTATACCCTGGGCTAGTTTATCGAAGCACCTTCATCGGCCGCTTTAGTCTACCGCCTCCGCATAATAGTTGAGTTATAAATGTAATTAATATAATCTTAACAAACGCCGCAAGAAAAGCCGCAGTGATTCCCCTTTACTTCGTTGAACAAATCATTTCTAGGGCTTTCATTTGTATTCAACAATGCAAGATGGATGGCCTTTATTTTGAGGGAATTAGGTATACATTGCAGCGAATTTACATGTACGAGTATTAGCTGCTAGAGGTAATACCTACTGTACAAGTCATATTTTGTACTAATGTACATACATTTTTGTATCTAAGTACCTATGTAAAGTTTTATAGAATATGGTTCATTTTGTTTTTTGAAGAGTGTAATTTTTTAAATGTACATTTGTTACTCAAATTTAATTTTTCCGCGACCGGTTTTGATACAACCGTATCATTCACGAAAACATTCCTTTAAAAATATTCCGTTTATTACCAGATCATATTTCTACAGCTTTCTATACTAATTCGAAAAAAAAAAAAAAAAATTGATAAATAATAAGGATGTTTCTAATAAATTTGAAAAAAAAACGGGATATACACTTTAGAATGTAACGATTGTGACGCAAGGTATGTAGGTATGACAACTAGAACTTTCAAAACTAGAATCAGGGAACATGAACTTTGTTTATGAAATAATAATTACTCCGAATTTGCTAATCATTTAATAGAGTCAGGCCATAGGTTCAACAAAGAAAAAACAAAAATTAAACATTACTGTATAAATTCATATTTTAATCTGTGCGCTTTGGAAACCATCGAAATAAACAAAAAAATTAAATCTTAAATTTAATTTAGTGAATAAAATAATAGCGCTTGCAAATCTCCTTTATTAACCGTGCTTCCGTGTAATATTGACTCCTCCCACCGCTTTTCCCTCCCCCAAAATCATCCCTCCCACTACTCCCACCTAATTAATCTTTGGTACTTGCATTTAATTTTTAAGTTAATTTTAATCCTGCTCGTGAATGATAAGTAACAAATGTACATTTAAAAAATAAAACTCTTCAAAAACCAAATGTCTAGAAATTGTTACATAGTTTATGCCCAAGAAATACAAAGAATATGGTTCAGATTAAATGAATAAGTAAAGTCGAATATGGACTGCTCATTCCACGAAGGAGCGGTTTTACAAAATAATTAATTGGCTTAATACTGCCTACTATAGTTGTGAACCGGTGACTTTGTTATTTTTTTGTAGAGTACCGCACAAGAGTCGCAATTGCTTCAAACCTCCTGGAGCCACTAGTAAAAACATTAGACTCGAATCGATAAAGAGTTTCGAATCTAGAATCTAGCCTGGATTAGCTTATCTTAGACCTTAGAAAATAATAACAAATTGTACGAAATTACTAGAAGGTTATCCTTAAAATATATATTCTTGTTAAATAAACCAAATCCAAGGTTGTTTACGAAGTTTGTACGTAATGTTATTACGAGAAAACACTTTTTTTTATTTTTTGCCCCAAGAAACGTAATAAATAAAAAAGATCGTTACAATTTTCAGATTAATGACGAAAAAACTCCGCAAGATTAATAAATTGCCTCAAGATTTTCCCGTAAGCACTTTTCACGACTTTCTGTTTAAAAATAAATTAACGATTAAAGGGGTAGTAAAAACGCTTTCCTCGGCTTAGCCAAGAAAATTGGATGGGTTGAGCAAGAAGTTGATAAATGCTTCTTTAATTATCTCATTAAGGGTTTTTAGCTAAACACTGGAGTGAAACACAGAGCCAGCAATAAAAACCTCCCTCCCCACTTTCTTAAATTACCCTAACCACGATCCGGAGTATCTTGTATAGATTACGGTTAAACATAATATACCACATTATACTCCAAAATACATGAATGAAAATTAATTTTAGTTTTTAAAACTTTATAAAATGTACTTAAAGCTAAAAAATAGAAAAGCTTTTAATAATTAGTAATCAGAAAATGGAATTTTAAAAAGAACAAGTAATCTATATATACTCGTATATAAATCAAAACGTGTTTGGGGATTAGTAAGATGTCTATGTATTGCTATATTATTAAACATGGGAATGTTTGAAACTTTCAAAATACCTTCTTTAAACCCCCGCGAGGGTTTCTGGATTATTACAACCACATGACAATACATCTGAAAAGCTTTTTAATCATCACGAAAATTCTTGCGAAACTGTCAAAAATTTGAGAATAACATTTTCCAAAACAAAGAATGTTAAATCAAATTTCTATTTTCAAAACTCTTTAAATCAATAAATAAATTGGAAGTACTTACATAATAATTTGAATCAAATCAAGAATTATAGATATTTTATATATTATTTGATTGTTCTTGTAGTAGTACACAGAAATGAATTTTAGCATTTACTTATAATATGCATAAATGCATACATATAATATGAAAAATGAAAATCTGAATTAAAAAAATTGTGATAGTGACTGAATATTTCGAATTAGATAGACAAACTGAAGTATTTTCGTCACAAAACCAGGGCTCGGATCTTTTTTTATGATTTTATTTAAACTAAAATTAAAATTCTGAAAAGTAGCTTTCCCAAACAATTAATTGATTTATTTTTCTGCATGATTATATAATTTGAAATGTATGTTGCATGATACAAAATTTTGTTTGAAAATTTAACAAATCTGTCAACGACCTACGGTAAAACATTATTGTACTAAAAATAAGTTATACCTTATTGTACCAAAAATACATATTTTCGCACAAATTTAAAACATAGCTTTACTAGGTAAAATAAGAGTCTTTCGAAATCAATTTATAATTTTTTTGTGGAAAAGAGTCAATACGTCTAAAATTTGATTTAAAAATGATATATTTCCGGTTTTGTCTGGTTATTCAATGAATCTACCTACACCTAGATTTCACCGTATTACCATATTTTTAGGATAAAAAAAATAAAATCGTTAAATTTATAATTCATAAAAATCACCAAAATAACTTTGTGTATCTACTCTGGTGGTAGCCAGAAGCAACACAGTTTTACAAAAAATTATAAACAGAGTATTAAAAAGATTATAACAGAAATTGCGAACACGCTTGTAGGTGCCTACTGACTTAATTACAACATTATGTATCTCAAAAAATCTTAAATTTATCTGCTGAAAAATTGTTTATAAATAATATATGAACCTAACACACTTTTTCACTTTTTAGCTGAGAGAATGTAGCAGTGTCTCCGAGAGCGACCCAGCATTATCCGTGCTGTGATACACTACACACTAGTACACACCCAACAATGTACAGTAGAGCAAGTAGGAAACTGCATTCTAGACGGGGTCCTAATTGCATTCCCGGTGAGCGCCTAGCATACACAATCTGACACCAAACATCGGAAACTTGCTGCGAAATCAATTGCTATTAATTTTAGGTGCTCCCTTGACAATGGAGTCTCATAGTAATAAAAAAAAAAAAACAAATCCAATTACACGTAAATCAAATAACAGAGGCCTTAGTTGAATCATATAATGGTCAGGACTCAAAACAATAATCTTCAAGTGCCATTTTGTGTTTTTTTTCAACCACTAAATGATAAAGATCTATTTTTGTTCTTAGCTGTAAGAATGTGTATATTAACAATGAGTCCAAAATTCATTATATTAAGATAAAAAGAGTGCCGTATAAAAAAAGGTTTTCTTCAATAGAGAGTAAAGTATAAAAAAAAAGTTTCTTCAATAATTGCAAAATAGAGTTGTATAAAAAGTGATAGAAAGATGATAAAGTAAAGAAGATGGACTGATGAATTACTCATTGTTTTGAAGATAAATAAAATGATCAAGCAATGAAAAGGGATAATAAATTGACGAATGCTTTGGGAAGGAATTTCGATTTTCAGCCTATTATTGTGTTCGCGTATCAAAAATCTGAAACCAGCGAACATAATATCAGCCTTTACAAAATTTATAATTTGATACTTATGCTGCTGATTTTTTGATAGTGCTGATTACTAACAGAAAAGTTAAAATGTGTGTTAACAGACAGATTGCAATCTTTAGAGCACAGACGTTGGGTGGGAATGCTATCCTTGTTCTACCGGTATTTCAATGGAAGATGCTCCGAGGAACTAGCGTCATTGATCCCTTCGGCACCGGTGCGTAGTGTACGCGTGCCTAACATATGACACGATTGACTTTTGTCACACGATATGGGTCGCTTTTTCGACTCGTTCTTGTGTTCAATAAATAGCTCGGCTGTGGAACGATTTGCCGGCCGTTGTTTTTCCTCCTTCCTACAACGTATGGTATCTTCAAAACCAAATTTCATTTCTTCCTCTCCTCAAAAAGACCCTCCACACAGCATCTCAGATTATGTAGGCCCTGAGAGAAATTATTTTCCTCAGGGCCTCCTACATGGAGTTAATGTAAAAAAAATATGTCTCTGAAGATGCGTTAATGATTTTATTAATTAACTCAACGTGTTTTTTTATATGAACACCGCACAAGAGTTCCCAACTGCTCCCGTCTGGAGCCAGTGAGACCATCGTACCAACAGCTCAACCACGGCTCCGCTACTGACTACAAGCTCCACGACATCTTCAATCCAGGGAGTAGCACCGCTTCAGGCTACCGAGTATATTATTACCAATATTCATCATCACCTCATGATTCCTGCCCCGCAGATGGCTTAATCCACCGAGTCACCGCTGCCACCTCCGCCACGGAGTCAAGCGGCGGCCTGGACGATCAGGTCATTCTCCACCGTCACGGTGTTGAGCAACGTGCTGGCGACCTGCAGACCGTGGTCTTCACCGCCACAGCATCACCGACCTTCATCATTCAACATCACCACCGTGCATCAGCAACATCTTCATCTACGGCCCTGCTGTCTACTGCCTGTTGCCTCTTCTTTGACCTTCGCTACGTAGCCTCAATAAACGACTCGAATCACAATACTAATCGCTTGCCTCCACTCTCCCGTCCCTGCCGACACCGGAGTCCGTTCCCTCAAATTAATTGTGAAATACCACAAATTACTCAAATATTAAATTTGTTCGTTCGGGTTCGAACCCGCGACCTTTGGATTGTGAGTCGAGAGTCTTTTCTCGAGACCACGGAAAGAGAAAGTACAAAAAAGCGTGCGATATGGTGGTAAATTATAATTTCTTGGAGAGGGTGGATGAGTTAGTGTGTTTCTGAAATAGATTCACGAGAGTTAAAAAGGCTCATAGGGATGTTGGAATATCTATTATACCTGTACTAATATTATAAATGCGAAACTGCGTGTGTTTGTTTGTTACGCTTTCACGCTTAAACCAATAAACCGATTTAAAAAAATTCTTTCACCAAAAGAAAGCTAGATTATATGCGAGTAATATAGGATAAATATAATGGTAAGCTCTGGCGTTATGAAATTATAAATATTGTTATATTATATTTATTATTTGTTTTCTGTCGCTAACAAAGCGAGTTATTGCTAATGTCAGAAAACAAATCGTTGCCGTGGAAACGATGTTGATATATTGCGAGAAATCGTAGGTAAAATATGTAACGTCTATATAAACAAAAATGAATCTCCGAAATGTTTGTACGCGCATAACTTCCGAACAACTGCACTCAATTGTATAATACTTTTTTTTTCAATACTGGTGAGCTCTGGCATTATGAACTTTAGGTGACACGCGAGCTGTTATGCCAAAATTTAAAATCTAATAGGCGAAAGCATTTCATGCCTCACGTTAATTTGGCATTTTGATTTGCTGGGAATAAACTCACATTCTTCTGTGCGGTTAGAGGCATTCATTACTCACTAAATTGGTTGGGTTTTATTCCATATTACATGAAAATTAATAATTTGATTTCAGACAACATATTTATCAGATATGTCATTGCACGGTTTTCACATTATGTGGTGAGAATGGTATTTATGTTTTTAAGAGAAATTCACCAGACAAACATGAGTATATTCTTAGTGAGACTTATATCGCCACAAATATAGATAACATGCATAAAAATCGTATCGAAACGCTCGATTTCAAGCGCAAAAGTGGATTTTGTTTATTTTGTGAATAATTTTATAACAAAATAAGAAGTTAATCATGTGAAACTGTCACAAATAACCGTACCGTAATGTTGCATTTATTTAAGTTGTCACCTATATGAGTTACATTTCTAATGAAATTTTTTTATATTTAGTAGTTAACGTTTATAATTTTTTATAAGGTAATGAATAAAATTTATTTTAATTCTACTTTTAAGGAAAACGGTAGGAAGAGCTTCAATTTATCGACAGCATATTTCGTAGTATTCATCGTATAAACCGATTCATAAATTAGTATAGATTAGTCGAAATAAGTCTTATCTTCTCTAAGCATAAACTTTCTAATAAAGTGTGTTTATCGGAAGTGACGTGCCAGGTAAGTATCTTTCTGTATCTATTTGTAAATAATAAAATTAGACAGAGTCTAAAGGTGAACGTCCACTGGTCCGCACCGGCCGCAAACCACGCACGACACGCAACGGTTTTTTTTATATCTTTATATGAATTAGAAGCACTGCTTCCACTATCGGTACCGCCCGCATCGACCGCCGGCATTTATGAGCAAAAAATGCGTTTCGTGCCGGTGACGTCACACTGATTAGTTCGCAGCGTGCGTCGCTCACTGCCTGAAAGTAAATATAAAATCCGGATACAGTGGACGCATGCCATCGGCAAATCCGTTCAATCCGTTGCGTGCCGTGCGTGTGTTGTGGCCGGTGCGGACTAATGGACGTTCACTTTAAGAAGTTATAATAGATAGTAAAGCGCTTTTGAGGGGATTTTTCACAAAAAGGGCGCTCTAAAAATTATCCAATTATTTTTATTATTAACATTAGACTTCGCCTTTATAAGATACATGAAATTTTTTTATCCACTGGTAATATGATGAGGACGATAAAACATGTCGAAGGTTGGAAACCCGGCCTGCGAAAATTTATTGATTTTTACCTATCGTTATTCCATATTACCAGTGTATTTATTAAATTGAATACAATCTAGTACATGGTTTAAATGTCCATCTTTCACAAGTAGGAGATATACTCAATTTTGTATTTAACTTGGTATCATTTAAAAGAGAAAAAACGCTTTGAAGTAGCTGCATTTTTCAATCGCTCTTCCCCGCTTCCTCGACCTCACTGGATTATCCAAATGGGAACCCAAAGTTCCTATAGTTTCGGTTACTTCTTACTCTTTATGCGGTGTCAATACAATGATAACATAATTTTTAGAAAAAGATCTGGTTGGATTGAGTTGAAACCTACGAACTTCGAAGCTCTTGCAAACACACGTAATTATCACAATATATCAAACACCTCGCAGTTACAACATAAAATGCAAGCAACCTTTCCTGGCAAACCTGACTAAGTTGTGAACAGTATGCTGCCATACTCTGCGGTCGAGCAGCTGAGCGTAGTCTGTGAAAACCATGCAGTGTGCAGAATGCAGTGTGCAGTCTGCACCGTCTCAGGTAGTGGGAGAGGCCAACTGCACCGTCATAAGTGTTTATGGCGGGTAATTTAAATGCACTTTATGTTCTCCAGTGGGACGGGACAAGTCGGAGGTGACCAATAAATCGCATCAAATCGCCAATAATATAAAATGCACCGCACCAGGTAATGTCGCGTTCAATTCCGAAACCCTGATGAACGAAAGACTCAATCCGGAGAATTCGATAAAACAAAACATAAAATATCAAAAGATCTTACTCGATCTTTTACAATTACTTTCCTGTATGTTTTGTGTTTGCCTCTTTCTACTATACGCCTAGAAAGAGAGCATTTGCATCGCCAATTTCAGCCGCAGGGGCCACAATCAGAATACCTCCGGTAAGTAGGCTCTGTATTTTAAATTGCCGGCCACTCTAACAACGGTCTATAAAAGCAGTTGTTTGGTTGTCGTCGGGAAGATTTATACCGTATCCGCGTAGCGGACTAGTTTCATTCATACCTTTTACTGGTGCTCCGTGACACATTTAGGGTAGGTAATGCTAATATCACCTATCATCCTGATATACGACTTAAGTAGGAACTGTCTGTTCTCAATATTTAATATGAAAACTGGATTTCAAGCACATTATTAAACTTTTTTTATTGACTGATCGAAGCGAGGTACGAAGTGTACTTGACCATTTAGAATTTGATTTGTCTGTAAATTTGTTGGTACGTTGCGTTTACGGTTTAGAATATCTGCTGCATCCACTTTATTATTCAAGCAACCCTTACTTTGTATAATTATTTACTTGAAATTTTTAAAAATGTTACCTACATAAAATACATGGTTTGTAATTAAGTAGATAGGTATTAAAATACCTACTTACAAATCTTATGATTTCACAGAAAATGTTGGTCTCGATTTAAGGCCCTGTATCCACGCTCGTAAAAAAGAAGATGGAGAGATATGTAATTACGAATTTTGAAGAAAGCGCGCTAATATTTAAAACGATAAAATTGAAGCGAAAATTGTGAAATTTTTTAATAAAGCACGACTCATTTAGAATAGAGCAAAAATCTTGAAGGGGTTGTCTAAAACAACGTTCAAAGAAACACTGTGAATTTTTTCATACATATTACTTGTTAAATAATATAGACAGGCGTGAAAATAAAAAATTTCGGAACATACTTTGTGATTGTTTCTTTCGAGGGAATTTCATATAATTTGAGTTTCGGCGTAGTGAATGTATAGATGTTATTTTCAATATAAGCCCGTGGACATCTTTAGTTTATCTTTAAACAAATATAAAATATTGTTACTGAAACAGTTCAGTTATGTACAATAAATATTGTATTTATTACCATTAATATGTAAAAGCCCTGAAAAAGGGCGTTGATCAATAAATAAATAAATAAATAAATAATAACATATATTTTTTACGAGCTTAAAAACTTCAAATGTTCAAGGGAGAATTGCAAAACATCGGCAGAAATTCGAATAGCGGCGGCTTAATACATGAGAAAATTAGAAATATACTTTTTTGACGCGAGATCTACGATTTACAGAATTAATATACTAGTCCCAACGCGAACTCGTACGGACGTCATCGACGATCGTCCTCTTCCATCTCACTCGTCAAAAACGAAAAATATAGAAGATGCTAGATTGCTGATGTCACGTTCCATCTCTCGCTGAGCCTAATATGGTTACTTCGTCACGTCTTTCATAGTTATCATCACATAATTTTACATCAGTTTCTTTTTTTTTCAATTGGCTTCTTCAACACACATTCCTATATTGTTAATTTAAATAGAATCATTTTCATCGACTTGATCACCGTACTTTTTCATAAAAAAGTAACTACTCGACTTGTGTGTATATGTGTGTATTAGTTTCAGGCATTTTGTTACGTCCTTAGATACAAATGGTCACTTATAAAATGATTATTATAAATCGCACTAGTTGAAACTTTCCCAACCGTTATTTGGCGATAAATTTAACTCGCAAATGCCCATAAAACTATATTTGTGGAAGGGTCATTTTTATTATTGCAATATAAAATAAATTTTATTTCCTCACATTTGATGTATGATTTAGGGATATTCCGGAAGTGGACTAGAAACCGGTGGCGCTCACCCTTAACTCTCCCTGCGAAAGTTGACCAATAAAAAAGAGAACAAGTTAGAAAAGTTTATACATTATTAATGTTGAAATCCGATGTTCGTGAAATGTTTGGAGCTTTTGGTGAGGGTGCCAAGATGCTGGTAGTAGGGGTGCGAACGCGCGAACTTTGGGACTTGCTCGACGGAGAATGTATGGGAAATAAGGAGCAATAATTCACGTTTTATGTGTCGTTGCGGGACCGCGAAGCTCGGCGTAAATCAAATCATCCTGAAACCGGACGGGAGTCGCACAACGCTGGGATTTCTTCAGACGCAGACACTGCTCGCAGCTCACCTGGAGAGGTGGAAATATTTCCCTCACTCCGAGAGAAGACTTCACGCTGTATGAATATCATAGTTAACATCATATTGGATACGATTTGAGATTATCACGGCCAAAAGTATTATCTTGATTTCTTTTTGAGATGTTTTAATGCCTACTAGTGTTGCGCTACTCTGACGGCCTCCGTGGTCGAGGGGTAAGGTTCTTGACTCGCAATCTGCAGGTAGCGGGATCGAATCTCGGCATGCGCAAAAAAATTAAATTTGATTCTTTTGTGTTTTTTCACTATTAATTCACTTAAAATAAAATATAATAAATTGGCGCACGTTCCAGAGTGAAGGGTACTCTCAGTATTGCCCTGGTACCACCACTCAGAATTGAAACGTCGCTTGAAATGGCTTTAGCGATGTTTGGTGACAAGCTCTGAATATCCAGGTACTTCTCCACCTTCCTCTTCCCCATCTCCTTCCCTTCATACTACCCTTAGCCTTACAACGCACCACAATTGGGTATGCCATAGTCTCACTGGTTCCAGACGGGAGAAGCTAGGACCCTTGTGAGGTATTCACATTTAAAAAAAAAATTGAAAAGCTCCTTTTTTAAACAAAGTTTCGGACAGCCTTACAGTTTTTTTTTACATTAGCTCAGTAAAATACTTCCCGGGGCCTGTGTCATCTTTGAGGATGCTGTATGGGGCGGGGGTTGGGTATTTAGATAAGGAAGGAAAGGAAGTTCTGGGAAGGAAAAAGGTATCAGGAGCCGGTAGAAATCTGGAGTCAGTGCGTCCAGTGGTGACGAAGTATAAATCCAACCCCTTATTGCAGCTCAAGGCGATGTTCCCAAGAGTCCAGCTGGAGAGCTAAAAATATCTCCTTCAACCTCAGTCTCTCCCGATTCGGCGTGCCTCGCAGTTAGTGGAAGGACTCATTAAGGACAAGATCCGGACAAACCTCACCTAATGAACCCGGGCACCCCTGCTAAGTCATCTAAAGTAGCAAACCACTCGGGCAATCTATGGTAGAGGTGTTACTAATCAAATAAATGGTTCTCCTCCTACACATCCGCTTCGGTTATTGGCAATGTAACGCCGTCCGAAACGTTGCCTAAGAAGGACGCAGCGGTGCACAGCATAAGACCCTAAAAATAAATCATGATAAAACATTATAATGGTTTAAATGTTTTATTGGAGGGACAGATGGGATCTGTTACAACTTCTACTGATATCCTGCCCACCCACCTTTCCCTGTATAACATAGGCAATTAAAACTCAATTTAAAACTGCTCAAGAAAGCTAGATAATTGTGAAAGTCAACAATACAGTTATCTCAGGGACATTTTCCATCAACTGTCAACGCATACAGTTTAGAACCAACGATTCTTCGTCTGGTGAAATTGATTAAAAATATATATTTTATAAACTACTGTCATGTATAATATTTATACAATATTTTAAAATTTATTTTTATGCTATTTGCCCTGATGATAGTAGACTAGTAAGGGTTTACATTTGCCTAATAATTGGTTGAAAACATGAAAAGTACCTAATCTACATACACAGAGTAATTGGCACGTAGTTGGGTTTTAAATAAACTTCATCATAGTTTGGATATCGGCACTTCACTATACTATGAAGAATATTTCCTTACAAAATTAGCTACGAAGAAGTCTTTACTTGAGGTTTATGCGATGGACAAAAAAATTATTCGAATAAGGATGCCCGCGGACGAAAGATTTTAGTTGCAGAAACAGTTGGAAAACTATTCCAAATTTAAAAAAAACGTCTCCCAATTTAAAACCTCTCGTGTGCGCACTTTAAAAGCCGTAATAGATTTTTATAATGTACTAACACACTCTATTGACTGGATGGTTACCCAACCTAGATAACCAATTATGTTGTCGATACACCGCCATCTCTTAGAAACTTATGGAACTTACAGATAATTATAAAGCATTGTCCTATAACAAAAATTTAATTCGTAATAATAAATATTGATGTCAAAAATCGAGATAAAAACTATTATTTATTTTGTTTTGTTAAGTTTTGTTAAGTTGGACTAAATAACACACAGTAAGCGAAATTTCATCGAAATCGGTTAAGTATTTTCGGAGTTTTTCGCGAACAAACATCGTGACGCGAGATTTTTATATTTAAAGATATTATAAAAATCTAATTTTATAACAGAATATAGTTTGTCCGCAACTGTTGCAACGCAACTATCTCAGCAACTAAAGTCTCTTGCCTGTGAGCTTCCTAAAAAGTACCAATGTTAAAAATTATATTTCTTTTGTACCTGCTTATAATACATGTTTTAAAACAGCGTTCTGCTTATTTCTTAATATATTTCTGAAAGCATATTATTCTACTTCCTTCTTGCATACCATCTTTTGTATTTTGTTTGTAATTAATCGTCGGTATTTAGTAATTACCAGAAGAAAAACTTGCCAAGAAACCGTCTTTATTAAAAAAGGCCGTGTTTGTAAATGGCGCTCTCCCTGTGGTCATAAAAGTATGTCAACGTTAACGACTCTATAGAAAGCAAGGCAAGAAATAATATCAAACAAACATAAATACGGTATGACAATGAAATATACTTGCGCGAATATGAGGGAATAAATTCTACAACTTCGCTGTCGGGGAGAGGTAAGTACAGTGGGATATGTCTGCTTTACATAAGAGCAGATTACTCACAGTTATTTACAGCCTCTTCCTCAGGTGAATCTCAAATACACTGCTGTTCAACACCCGCATCTTCTCGGCTTGAGAATAATTACACTTACTGAAGTTGAGGCACGATTTGATATAAGTGAAGCGTAAATATCATTCAAGCTGTAAATAAATTGAAGATTTGTTTTTTTTTCCTGAAACCTACAAACAATTGCTGACTCATTCTCCGTTGGGTATTTAAACGTTGTCCGATTGTGAAAGAATTGTGAATTTATATACTTTGGTAGTGTAGAAAGCAAATATTTGACATATTGATAGATACATAATAGTTTACTCCGATTATCAACCGCAGTAATTGCTATCATTTGACGCACGAATTTGAGAATTTCAGACAAATCAAAAAAAGCACGGAAGCTTTTTTGCACTTTAATAAATTAACATCAATTCAAAATTCACCGAAGGGATTAGTGAAGTCTCGCAATCACTACTTATGTATTTTTGTTGAAATAATAATGTAACTATTGGGGCGAGTGACTCATCGCCGTTTGCTTCGTGATTTTCTTCATGAATACAAATTAACTAGTCTTGCTTTTACGTGAATCATTCATGTTTTCTCTGGGAACAATGTAATTCGGCAAACATTAAATAGTTTCTGAGAAAAATAGCGTCACCGGCTCGGAAAAAGTCGTTAATCTTAAGCACGTAAATAAATGGACTGAGAAAATTGGATATCAGATAAGCACAAAAATATGGTATACATGGGAGAAGAATAATAATCTTTTTGTGAATTGCTCCCACTGAAATCTTTATAAAAAAAGTTTAAGGGAAGATTGGATGCGTCAAATAGAAACAAAAAAAATAAATAAGAAGAAACAGAAAGATCCTTTTCGACCATTGAAAAATGAAGAAATTGTAGCACAAACCAAAGCGAGCAGTTTATCAAGGCGATTAATTGTTTTGGCGCCAGATTTACTGACAAAGACAGTGGCCATAAATAAATGTATTTCATTGTTGCGGTCTTTGTTGGGAAATCTTCATTAGGTACGTGGGCACCCATAAAAAGAAAATATAAATGTTCCTCGCTACATTGTTCGGTGGCTCCGGCGAGTGGTGGGCTCACTGACCGTATATTATGGGCCACCCTTCAATGGGCCTGAAAGGGCAAATCGTCCCATAATCGAGCCTAATGGGGCAGAGTTTGTACCGTGACATCAGACCACGCTACCCAGTACCAGTACCTACCCGCATAACTACTAGCTCTGTACTTGTTCCGCCAAAAGAGCTAGGGGAGTTAAAGTTCAGATTTGTCGTTCATTGAATGTCTTGTGACTCATGAATATCGATTTCCTTTCTCGGAAAATTTACAAGCTTAAGCCATAAATCATAACTACTTACTCTTTATCTTTCTTGTAGAATATCGATAATTCTGTCGTGTTCCCAAGATAAATTTAAAAATAAACTAAGAGTATAAATTTTATGTAACCGATATTTGAATGAATAAATTAGGTTAACTTTTCTTTCAGAGGCTTAAGTTCTACCCACCTATATGGTCTAACTGGCAACAAGCTGAGCTTATAATTTGTCTCGCAATAAAAGTTTTGTATTCGTAATTGTCAAAGTCGCAAAGCCTTTGGAAGTTTCAGCTGAGACACGCACACTGAATCAAAGTTTCTACCTCCAAAATCCGGGTGTTTTTCCTTCAAAAGCTTCGAAACTTCGCCGGTAAACAGAAGGGTAGACCCGCAAAACTCACCAGCCTGTTAACTGGCAACGCAAATGAGGTGTGGGAATGTTGTACACGACTTGCAACCAAGAATTAGGTTGCCGATGTCCGAAGGAGGTTAACTGACACCCCTCAACTATCGTGTTAGCGGTTTAGCGCTTTAGCGGTTACCAGAGTCTTGAAACCGTCCGAACATGATTAATAGAACACCTACATTATGGTTGGCTCGACACGTTTTTGCAATAAGCATTCTTTTTTGTTTATTACGTGTAAATTACTGAAGCGAACTTAAGTGTCAATTTTTTTTCTTCTACTAGTAGATCAACAGAAATTGAACCCCAACCGATATAATTCAAATAAAAAGGACAGTTATTCAATATGTAAACTTTTTAATTTATTTTATTACCATCGCGCCGTTTCTCCAAGGGTAGGAGGAGAGGATGAACCCCAAACAACTCGGTTTGGCACACACTCCATGCCTCATTCACATTCATATCTAAATCACTTGATTGTGCCATGTCTTTCTCGGGCGTCACAGACACAGTCATCTTGGGAGGCGGGTATGGGTACCGTCGCCCCGGGAATTTTTTTTTTTTGGATAACAAACACCTTTGCCGTAGATCACCCCAAGTGGCAGCCGAGGTGTCTGCCCACCTGCTACGTGGCGGGCCGGATCGAGGGAGACTGGCTGGCTCTCTAGCCAGAATCCTTCGACCCATCGCCTTGCACCGCAGTTGGAGGAATGGATTCATATGTCCGTCACTCCTGGACATGCTGACCCCAGATTTCTACCCATCCCTCATACCTATTTTCTTCCCAGAACTTCCTATCCTTCCTTTTCATAAAAAATACTCCCCTGTGAAATACCTGTGGAACGATTTCCTCCTTCCTACAACATGGGTCTCTTCAAGACCAATGTTCACTCCTTCCTCTCCTCAAAAAGACCCTCCAAACAGCATCTCAGATGACGTAGGCCCTGAAGGAAATTATTTTTCTCAGGATCTTCTGTAAGGATCTAATGTAAAAAAATATATAAAAAAGACTCTTTTGCTATTCACATTTGCGTCTTACATTCTTCTTACACTCCTTTCTTCTTTCATTCGCTCTGCATACCCAAACCATTTGAGTATTCCTTTCTTAATCTTACTAATTACACTTACATCAGTGTTGCTTTCTTTGCGGATCTCCACATTCCTCGTACGACCACACTTGATTTTACATACACACGCCTCAGGGATCTCACTATGGCATTCAATAATTAAAAAGAGATGAAATAAAAAAAAATGTCTTGGTTCTCTTCATACTAAGAGAAACTCACAAACACATGAGGTAAAAAAACATTATTTAAATGTATATATTTAGTTCCATTCTTATAATTTCATTTTAAGTTGAATCCCATAAAAAAATCTATGATTTTGACTGCATACAGCGGGTGTTATTAATGTAGTTATTAGGATTTTTTTTCACCATTCATTTTTTACAAATATGTAATTAATAAATATACATGAATAATTATTTTACACTCTTAATTTTAGCATTTATATTCACTTCTTAATTCACATGTTATAAAAAAGAGCAGCGGAATCCGCCAAAAAAATCATTAAAATAAGGGAAAAATACCACATTATTTATTATCTTAAATAATATATTTGTTTCACTCCAGCTTTTACGGTAAATACTTGGTAAAGGTTATATCTAAACCTGTTTCTAAATACCAAATCGTGACATTTATAAATTCTCACGAGATTTGAATACTGTCAAGAAATGTTTGAATGTCATCCGTTTGTGAGCGTAGTTAAAGTATAGAAGGAAAAATCTACTGAGAATACGCTTGCTCTGCTGACAAATAAAATTCCAAATAAAAACCAACGACTAAATTAGGAATTAAAAAAAGGAGTTCTATTTGTTCAGTTAGTTTTTGAGAATAAAACAGAAGCAAATTAAAACAGATAGATATAATAAATTTCCTGGTCATTAGTTTCTGCTAAGCAACTTAATTAGTTTAAAAATAAAATAAAAACATCTATAGTAATACTGAATCAATCGCAGGACCTCTTATTTTATCAAACGCCTTATCAAACTCAGCCATTTGGATCTCTTTCTTAATTTTAAATCTTTTTTGGCAATCTTATATTTAGTAATTTTTGTCGGTTTTTTTATATTAAAATATAACTATATTCTTCGATTGATTTTTCTCAAAATTTTTTGACTGCTACCTTTTTTAAATGATCACAAATTTCTATAGAATTTTTTTGTAACTTAGATGGTGCCTCGGATAAACATATCGGATTTATTTAAATGGAACGCCTATTAACATTTTATTAACTAACTCTTGTTTTTGAAACATTGAAGAGAAGTTAGTACTAATAAATCTAAACGAAAATATGAAAAAAAAGACCCAGAAAAATATAAAGGTAACGGTAAGGCGGAGACCCTAGGTTTGAGTCCCAGTTGCGACTGTTACCTTCTTTATTTTCCTTTGTCTTTTCTTGTTCATATTTTCGTTTAGTAAATCCTCTTCAAAGAAATAAGTTTGTTTTTTTATTATTATTATGGTGCTGTTGATCCTTTTTTCGAAAATATTATTTGAAAAGCTTTTGATAATGTTTCATAAAATCTACTTATCTAAAACGAGTGATGCAGGTCGGTGATACTGTGGTGGAGCAGGCCACGGGCCTGCAGGTCACCAGAGTGTTGCTCGACGCTCGTTGCGGAGAGGACCTGATCGTCCAGGCCGTTGCTCGACGCTCGTTGCGGAGATGAACGGCGGTGACTCAGTGAGTGGAGTCACCGGCAGGTACTCCTTGTGATGTCCACGAAGGAAGCTGCCCTGGAGTGATGAACGGCGGTGACTCGGTGAGTGGAGCCACCAGCGTGATGCTCGACCTTTCGTGAAGGTGGCGAAATTATTATTTATCGGGCAGCCGGCCTAGCGAGTACATTTCCGGCCGATACGTGCATAAGTAGGTAGACGGTACTTAGCCGGCTCTGCGCAAAACGTAAACAAATACGTAGCGTCTTGCAGATCTTTCTCGTATGTTCTTGGAGTGGCGGAATAATAATGTATGAACGCCACAAATACTTCGCTGGAATAGATACCGATATTATGACATATCTGATAGAAAGAGTGTTAACGTTGAACCACGTCAAAATTCTTTCTTGTGACTAGGTAGTTGTGTATAACAAGATGGTCAACTCGGTCCGATTTTGTTCCTCATAATTCCTCATATACTAACATAGTTTTGGAAGAAACTGCTTGTTTTTCACTGCTGGTTTGTTTATAAACTCCGTCACAAAATAAGTATGCTCCATTGCAGTTTGTATTTTTATGTTTCACTGTAATTGTAACGTAATGCTTTGCGGACGTACATTATAACAAAAATAAATGATTATGCGGTTGAAAATGCGTAATTCAGCGCTCGCATTCTTACTGTTTTACCGTCAATAAATTTGATAAACACTCGCATTAAAATAAACAATGCAGTTTTAATTCAGTGCGTGGACCAGTCCCATGCCAGAAGCATAAAGAGAAAAGTCTGTACACGTAGTATACGTGCGGAGTGTGTGCGGGACAAAAGGGACGTTTAATTTTTAAATTATGATTTCCTGTTGTGGGGAATCGTGCGACTAAATTAAAAGCAACGTACCATGTGAAGGCAATGGATTTAATAGCTCCGAATAGGATCATTTTCCCCTTTTGTTTTATGAATATTTTTCGCGGACAATTTTTGCCCCGGAATAAAGGTAGGACGCTTAACATCCGAAATGGGAATTCACAAACACAATACACGTGACCAGGAATATTAATATTCCCTTTTAAAATATTTTTTCGCAAAGTAAAACAGTTCGTGTTTGGACCGTAGGTATAGTGGGAGTGCTAAATGTTTGTTTATGATCGAAATAAAGTTGAAGCGTCGAAAGCATTGAATGGGTATTTGTCTATGTACAGCGGAAATAGGGTGGTTATGAAATGAATTTTACATAAATGCATATTAATGACAATTACAGTAGTTAGTCATGGATCCGTGACGCATGGTAGGCTGAAGGTGGTAGAATGTTTCTGATACTTTTGTGGCTAAATTAAAAATCTCTATATGCCCTCTTGGATTTTATAATATTTTTTTTTTATTTAAGCGACTATATAAAATAATTGTATTTACAAAATAGAATGGTATATATTAAGTATATATATATTGCATTTCTTAGTCCTCCTCACTAGGGGATCCTGTGCCGAAGTTTATTTGTCTTCTACGTCGTTTTTAAAAAAAAAAATTAATGAAGACACAATTTTATTATATTACCACCATAATTTCATTTTTGATTCGTATTCAATAGAATTTTTTATTATTTTTATGTCTTGGGAAAAGATGTTTTGGAGTTTGTTGCAAGGTATGTGTAGTTTCTTTGTCCGAAAGTGGTTTTATAACTTGGAATATTTTATTTATCATTTTTATTCGATCTAGTAGAGGATTCAGTATTTTTGAAAAGCTTCAATAATATATTTTTACTCTTTATTATTAAATACTCTTATTAGTACTCTTTATTATTAAATACTCTTACGAAAAAAATTATTTGCTGCAGATTAGAGCAAAAAAATTCAACTATTGAAAATTCATGACCAGACTGATCTGATGGGTTTCAGGTTTCAAACCCAATTAACCTATCACGTAGGTAGTCAAATCTATGTTATTTTTTAATTTTATTTATCTACCTATATAAAGTTTATTTACACGTGGTTTTTTATGCCTGCCTCACTACGATATACCTTTGTCGAGAGATATACTTTTTTTACTATTTGGAGTAAAATATAATAAAATTGGACCTAGGTAGCTATTACAAAATACGAGTAGTGATATACTTAGGTGACTACGTGTTATTTATTGGTGCAATCCTTTACTGGGAGAATAAAAAAGAAGTGTGTTCTATCTCAAATTGATCTGGAATATTACTTGGCGTTCAATTAAACATTCCCGCGTGCAGGAAATTGGATATCACTCAGAATCCCATATATTCTCCCTTACCTCTATCATACCCTGGAATATTTTTCGCGAAACCGGGCCAAAATATTTCAATTGAGATATTTTAAAGAATACCGTAAAACAATTTGCTTTTCATTTTATAAATACATTTAACTTTCTTCGTATTTAGTTCATGCGTAAAGAGATTACGTTTCGCTTATTGATCGAATAGTGCGTAATGTAACTGTGTTTAATAGCTCAAATAATAATCAGTAATCCTCAAATTACGATATTTTAAACCAACTGAAAAATATAACATTGTATTTCATCTGAATTGTGTACTTAAAACTGTAAACATTTTTTTTATTGTAGAATAAATAAAATGAGTTACATTTTATTGGTTATATATTACAATATTTTATATTTAGGGTCATCATTGGTCATGTATTCCTTAAAAGAAAAGAGGAGCTCTTGTGCCTGATAAGTGAGCCACGTTTCTTACTTAGGTTGTACCAAATGTTTTGTATGAAATATTTACTTTTTAATATAAGATTTTTTTGAAAAAAAAAATTATTTCATTTATTTGTTCTGATTGGTTAATGATACAGCTCAAGAACAGAAGGGAGGTTATTGTAGTTTTTTATGGCTTGGTAAATATAATGGTTTTGCATTTGAGTTGTTTTTAATCTAGGTGTAATAATAAATTGGTTTAAATTTCTCATTTGTTTGTAAAATTTTCGATATTCTTTGTAATTTTTTTCTTTACACATCAATGAAAAAAATAACAAGGAATTTCAATAAATATTATTATTTATTACATATAAAATAGCAATATTTTAAGTCACCATTTTTTTTTTAATAATAAAGTGCACTTCTGGGGTAATTAAGCAATGACAACCGAAATTAAAAAGAGCAAATGTTTGATACTGATCTTTTGATAAAGAGATAAAAGAATTTTTTTTTTTCTTATTATGACCAATATTCCAATAAGATTTTCTTCAGTGCGTCGCGTTGCCTCTATGAGTTACCACGATAGCAAGCATTTTTTCAGTTAGCAATGGCTTTCTCGGAAAAAAGCTGAATAGATGGAAACACGTACCTATTACATAATTTAATACATATCCTTTATACCCCGTTGAAATTGGAAATATATTTTTCCAGTTACATTTTGCGTGGAAAAAAACTGACAACTCAAAATATTGATTTTGAAGATGAACGTTTTCTGCCCAATCAAGCTAAAGGGTTGTTATAATCCTCAGAAGATAATTTGTGTAGTAAGTGCCCTCCTAATAACATGCAAATATTGACACATTTCTTTCGATGCCTTAATTCGGGTATGGTCGGGGGTCGGGGGTTGGGGGTGGGTGAGCGTAGCAGTGTTTAATGTTGTCAAGAGCATGTGCGGGCGATCCTGGGACTGCGCACGGCCGGGGCCCTTTATAATCCTGCGAGGCACAGAAACCCTTTGTTTGCCTCGCCAGCAATGATTGGTTAATGGATTTGAGCGCGGGCGCTTCATGGTAATTACGTCGTATATACGGGCGGATGTATGGAACTCGCGTCTACGTCAGAAGTAGGCAACCTTTTTTCTGGATAAAACAATATTCTTACCAAATACTTTTGGAAAGCAGAATCGCAAACATGTGACATGGAACAAATTGTTCAGGAGAAATAAATTTACCGGTAGTGTGGACACGCGAAATCACGTCTTTTAGGTACCTTCTATATAATTTTACGTAATTTATTATTGCAAAAATAATAACATAAATAAATCTGTGCGTAAAGGGTACAACGGAGAGAGTCAATATTTAGTGTATGCAGATTTTGTCCCAAGATGCCTATCTAAGGACCAAATATGCATACACTGATTATTGACTCATTCCGTTGTTTCTTTCGTATTCAGAAATATTCGGTATTCTGATGATGAAAGTGTTGAAGAAAATGATAACAAATCGAAAGACATTTAAATTGTATTTTTTGAAAAATTATCACTTTCGTGGTATTGCAAAGATCAGACCAAATGTTCATCAAAAGTTAGTATTCTCATTCATAACACACATAATTTTAATGTGCACAACCTAATTTTATTACAACGGAACTTTATTATATATTATGAGCCCAACAAATTGGGCTGAACTCATTCCAGAAAAAACAATTTATTTATTTTCGGCATTCTAAATTGAAGAAACAGGAAGAGCTTATGTGAATCGCACCCTGTCTTCTAGTTAGCTGATTTCTTAAATTCGTATTTCAAAAGTATAGCTACATGTAAAAAAATGAACAAAGATTTTTTTTTTTTTGAGTTATAAAACCGTTATATTCCATTTTTTATTTACTATTTTGTACACATCAAGCTTTTAAAATAAAGTTAACATTTTTTTACACAAAAATGAGAGGTTGCCAAAAATAATTTTTTACAGAGGTTTACAATTGAATAAATTTGAAAAAGAAAATAATGATAATAAACTAAAATTTTCAGACATAATTTGTACACATAAAATTGTTCATTAATGTTTAAAACATAAAAATTATTACTTTATAAAAATCGATTTGTACATTTGTTTGCTTTTTTTTTTTACAGTTAATACCGCACAAGAGTCTCAACTGCTCCCGTCTGGAGCCAGTGAGACTATGGCATCCCCAATCGGGGTATGTTGTGAGGCTGAAGGTAGTGGGGAGGGGAAGGAGATAGGAAAGAGGAAGGTAGGGAAGTACCTGGCTATTCAGATCTGGTCACTAAATACGGCTAAAGCCATTTTCAAGCAACGTTTCAATTCTGAATGGTGGTCTTACACCAGGGCGATACTGATAGTATCTTCCACTCTGATGTTGCTAAACTATATAAGAGAGGAATTGGCGAGTTTGCTACATAATTTGTTTTTGCATGGTGACATTAAAATAGTTTCTTATGCCCAGTAAGTCAAGCAGGTGCTCTTAAATGATTACACTCAAGAGTTCGCATTGGTCGAGTTTCGAAATTACAATTTTAAAAAAGAAACTTAGTTTGCTTGTCCTTCACCGGTCTTCAAGGGTATGTATTTAATAAAAACACCACCGTAAATTTCATGTTCTAAGGGGATATTTAACTTTTATTTAACTTAAAATTAATAAATTGTAGAAACTTCTTTCGACATTTTTTATCTGAATTTTATGGTGAGGATACCAAATAACGGAATTATACTGTAATTGGCTACGAACTAACGAGAAAAATAAAATTTTCATGACAGGAATTGAATTAAAGTTTTTAATGGTTCTCTGTAAAGCCTGGTGATTTCATACTATTGTAATGCGATTCATGTGATGTACAAATTCCAGTTTTATAACATATTTAACCTAAACGAGTAATATTTTTTTTCACAGATTCACTTATGAAACTCATATAGTTATGCTTTTTCTAAGCTAGCGAATATATCTGAGGGAGTTACAGTGGTTGCGTTACAACTAAAACTTCATCCTTCTCGTGTCAGTCCTGCTCGGAATATGTGACACTTGGAAATAATTGTGCCGCAAACAATATGTGAGCCATTTAAATACCCTGACATCAAGAACAAAAAAAATATTGTAATTTCATATCACGAGCCGCGGGTTGCCGACCCAACATGAACGCCTACGGATGCAGCGAAATGTAGTGCTTATTTTTTTCATTATTCATCGAATCAAACCGTGGTTTTGGCAATCACCATTGTTGACGGTTTTTGCAAGGTGACACAATGGGTATTACTTGAACACACACCATAATATTATATGGACCGCTAGTATCCAAGACGCTGAAGGTGAAATCTCCACCCAGTCCACAACGATTCTGTTTCTTGGAAATTATTTAAACGCTTAGGCATATATACGTATATAATAATATAAATTACTAAACGCAACTATTTATAAATGTTCAGTAATTTATCCAGTAAAAAAAAACCATATCAACATGTGTTACTAGCCCACATATTCGAATAATAGGCCCCGCTTTGCATATATGATAATGCAACGTTTTTAATTTTTGTATTCACTTTCCTAGTTACTGTGTACATATAATATGTAAATTTGATCGCAGAAAATCGCTACATATTACTGCATACCGAGCGAGCATACCAAACATTGTAAAACGAGATTCTTTTTTTTTTCGGAAAAATAAAAAGACCAAAAGTCGAAATGAAATATTTTTCCACTACATTCTGTTTTAGATGTTTTTTCCCTTCCCGGAAAATATTGCACCTGCTTTGTGTTTGATTTCCAGAATTGAAAATAGCAATGTCCGTAAGCGCATTGCCTATCATGCATATTCTGCACTTGTCATCTGCATACACTTCTCAGTAGGTGGCATTGTGTGTTTGATAGTTCCTCATGGATACCTGTCACATCTAGGTAGATCCTAAAGCATATAAAGCAACGCTTCAACAATCTTCCATTCATCGCTTGAAAGGCGCAACGCACGAGGTATTCACCCTCAGCATGCATTAAAACGCAATCCATGCATAATATTTTGAAATGTTTGTTTTTCAACACTTTCGGTCAGTGTACTGGGTGAGCAAGGGTTGAGAAGACCAAACAAGCTGAGAACAACTTGGGGCGAAAATTTATATGTCAGTCGCACTTCTGTTTGCTATCTGAATCAGCTGGTTCTGTAAGCAGGTAGGTACTTAAATATTCTAAGCAGGCGAGAAATTGTTTGTTAGCACAATGCTTCAGAGCAGTCGCTCATCATGTTAAGGAAATGTCCCTGACAATATATATACACTACTTCTGCCTCGCTTATAATAATAGCAGCCTTTTCTGGTTGTGATTTTTAACACGAGGCGTGGAAATATGTACCTGCAATGAAGGGATAATAAAACTAGCAATAATGCTTGTATAAAATCGTTTTAAAAACATATATCTACGGTTATTAGTTTCCAGAAATATTTCATTATTTTAATTTTATTAGTTATTCTTTTTGAGGGAGGGCCCCCAGCTTATTATCCGAAGTGTAAATAGTAAAGATGAACCATTTAAAAAATAAAGCCTTTCTCGCGAGGCTTTCATCGACTTAAGAAAGTTAAAAGCATGAAGAAAAACAAGAGTAGACGGTAGGTAGGTACATAATAAAAAATAAGTATGAAAAATATTTGTACAAAGGGATTTTATTTTCCATCTGTTTCGCGCGAAGCAACGTGGAAAGTTATCACAAGAAATACTAACAAGTCTCTTGAAAGGTGGGTATTTTCAGAGCCAAAAATGTTGACGTGGAGATTTGAAGGAGAGCAGGTACATAAATATGTTTTTTTTAATTCCCGCAATTTTCTTTAATATTTCATGAAAAAATTGGATGGCTCCGCAAAACGTGAGACCCCACTGTTTACAAGCAAGAGTATCATTTGTGATACACAGTTTTAATTTTCCTCTGTTTCAGTAAAGCATTGCACTGCATTTTAATTCTCCTGTTTTAGTCACTCGCCTCCACTCGAAACTAAAAGATTTTCACAATTCCTGAAAAACTTCTATTATTTTTAATTTGGTATGCTTTACTTCCACTAAGTAAGAAAATCGGAATTCTTTCACTGCGCCGCTCGCTTGTGTGTTTTATCTATTTACGGGTTCAGTGAGATTATCTAGAATCTTTATTCTTTATATTTATTTTTAATGACAATACACACTATTTTATTTTTCATGGCTTGACCGGTTTTTTAACAATTGTGAAATTAATGTGTTTTCTGTACTTAAAACAAGTTTTTTATTATAATTTAAAACTATGACTATAACAGGCAGACCTTATTGAATCGTCGTAAATCAAGTGAGCTAAATCTGTCAATTTGACAGATGATAGTCCTAAGACGGGAAACCTTCCAAATTGAAGAATCAAAGCTTCTTTTTAATGTATACATATTTTTGTTACAAATAAATAAATAAATATAATATGCATAAATAAATTTATCCCGAAAGCAGTTCAAATTTAAAAAATATTTTTGATTGCCTTTTCCAAAGATTTTACATCATTATTTGATGTTCATACTACTACCATATACCAATATAATGATTTAAATAAAAATATAATATAATTTGCTCATTTGCGAAAAAAAATGCATTCAAAAATATTGTTAAGCAATTTAGTTTTAAAAAAAAGCTTAGAAAAATAAAAGTGCCTACTTAACATAAATTAATAAATACGTTAATAACATATCTATAAAACAAGTTGTTTTTAATTACAAGTTGCTTTATTTTAATATCCCTTATTAAGTAAAACTTTATTATAAATAATATAACTTTATAATCATCGTTATAATAAATATATAGCCATTGTATAATAAATATTTTAATAACTTCTGTGTGCGAGTTGTAAACTCTAAAGTGATTTCTATCCACCCCGCTAAAACGTATCTAATACAGTATTTATTTTATGTTTATTTATATTATTATTTATTTTATTTACTTATACAGTCACGTCAGAAAATAATTTCATACTTTTCCATTCTTCTGGTATTTTTCTTATCACCAACCTACCCAATTTCATCATAAAGCCTTAAAACTTGTCTAAAGTTGACTTAGAGGACCAAGAGAATCTAGGAAAGTAAGCTCGGAGTGAGGCTCTCGTCCGGCACTGTGGGGTAAAGCGGATTATTGGGGAGATTGGGGCTAGTTTTCCCGAGACGTTATTTTGCTGACCAATATTAGTTCCTCTAAGCGGATTTAAATTGGAATTGTATTAATGTGACCGGCCAGCTTATCTCGAACTTTTCTCAAAAAGGCTGTATTGAATTGTGTAATATTGCTACTAAACCTTCCTTAACTCGACTTAACAGACCTTCATTCTTAGACGTATGTGCCTCAACGGTAGAGAGATAATGTGCATTACTCTGATTCCAAATGTTATGGGTTCAAAAACCCGATAATTTTCAAATTGAAAATACTTTTTCCGAATTAAATTGAAAAAGCAAATTTTAAGCAATATATTTGAGTTGGCATTCGTTCCAAAGGGGATATGGGCAGATAATAACAACTGACAATTACAAACGTCCTTTCATCTTAAACCGTGTGGAACTAAGTCAAAAATCTTACATTTGAGAAAACAACTGTTTTGCGTATGATTGTGTTGTATAAAAATCACCATTACTATGGAACTAAACTGTGACATACATTCAAGATAAAGGTTTAGATTGAGCTTTGAACATATATTTATACTCCAGCATATTTCACAGACCAATTAAAACATATTTTGAAAAGTTTGATACTGACGTCGGATACTGAGTAAGTTTAGAGTGGCTAGAGAACTTAATTTAAGAATACTTGTCTCTGATTGGTTCACGGTGCTGAAAAACTCTCTTCGATTCGTCAAGCAATTTGTCAGAATTATGATTTGGAGCCCTCATTTCAAGCTCTAACTCAGAAAATACAAAAGTTAGTTAGTTCACTATGGTTTAAGACGATCCAATTGTAACGTAGCGAACTTCAAATTTAAACTGGTAAAATCAGTATTTTAATACGTGAAGTAAAAACTTTGTACCCCTTTTTACGAAAATTGCGCGGACGGATCAGTATGAAATTTTGCACACTTATAATTTATATAGAGGAGTGCAGAATACTAATATTTTTTTAAATTATGCATAAAAAATACATTAAATCAATTAAAAAAACATTACAATTATGGTCGAATTTCGACCATTGGGCGACCACTAGTAATAATAATTACTTATCCAATATTTTTATTACATAATATTCAATATTTAAATTAAAATTCTAAGTGCGCTACTCCTCATTTCAAATACAAAAATAGATTAAACAATGAGATGGGTAGTTTTTACAGATTTGTGAATTGTTTTCTTTTGTTAACGTTTCAATAATATTATCATTTATTTTATTAAAACAGCAACAGAAGGCGAAACAGCTGTCACGATTAATAATAATTACATTTCAGAATTTGTTTATAATTTAAATAATAATATTATTGAACAAATAAAAGAAAAAAAAATAAAATGGGGTTCTACAAATTAAACTTGATGACAATAAAAAAATTATAAAAAAGAGATGCGTAGTATTGTCAAAAATAACTTATGAAAAACCTTGAACTATTGTGTGTTTTTAAAATAAAATAGATTAATAATATTTAGGAGGCGGGAATAGGTACCGCCGCCCCGGGACCTTTATTGGATAACCAACATCTCTGCCATAGGTCACCCCAAGTGGTTCGCTACGTTTGAGGATTTAGCAGTGGTGCCCGGGTTCATGGGGTAAGGTTTGTCTAGGTCTTGGAGGCGGATGACCAGGACACACTTAACCCCAGATTCCTACCCACCCCTTAAACCCTTTTCCTTTCCAGAACTCTCCTCTCCTCTTTTTTCCTTAAAAACATCCTCCATAGACATGATCAAGATGACATAGGCTCTGAGGGAAATTATTTTCCTCAGGGCCTCCTGGGTAGAGCTCTCGTAAAAATTTTTAATGATTTGCTTAGCGCCGTTTTATTATAAAAAATCGCCTTAACGGCACAGTATCTACAAATATTTATGCTAAAGCTTAGCTTCTTAATATGAATAGCCAGGTACTTCTAGAAGAACTTCCATCCCTTTCCAGATTATTTTATATCATCATCACTCGGCTCCGAGTTCCAACTGGCTTTGGGGAATTGGATACTTTAGCTGTTTACACAAAAAAATATATTTAAAACATTGACTGGTGAAAGGCAGTAGGGGTCGCAATTGAAATAGTTTTATGTGGACATGTAATTTTTTCCTTTTATAGTCTAATAATGAGCAATGTGTATGACGAAATCGACCATAACCACAGAAAGCCCTTGGCAGAACATTGCGTCCATAAATGAATACAATGGAACAACATGAGGGCAACCCATTGTCATTAAATAATGTATTCAAACTTCGTATTATGTATTTTCATTTATATAGATGTACGAGTATCAAATGCTTGTCACTCACAATCATAAAGTAAAGAATATTCTCAGAGGATCAAATATTTGTGATTGTATGGTAAGGGGAAGGAGACAACAGGAGAAAACCGAGGGGTAGAACTATACGATTATTGGTCTAAATATGAAACTGATAGTTTTAATAAAACAAATATTATACAGTAGAACAGTAATCACTCCTCAATACAATTTCCAAATCAACGACACGTACCTTTTAATTCAATTTTGACGCCCAAGGTTTCCCAAACCAGACAGTTTTAATAGTTAAGTATAATTTTTTGTGAAAAAGGGTGAGCGCTGCGATTATCCCGCGTATATATTTCAATTTGGGGGCGGGTTTGGGTACCGCCGCCCCGGGAGCCATTTTTGGATAATATCTGTCAGAGGTCACTCCAAGTGGTTCACTACGTTTGGTGACTTAGCAGGAATGCCCGGGTTCATGGGGTGAGGTCTTTTCTGGGTCTTGGCGACGGATGCGTCTAACCTCCAGCTGAGGATGGCAGGGATACCCGGGTTAACGGGGTTAGGTTTGTCTAGGACTTGGCGACGGATGTGTTTGCCCATCTATTTCGTGGTAGGCAGGCTCAGGAGAGACTGGTTGAGGGAAACCTTTTGACTTCTCCAGCCGAACTTTCTCGACCCATCACCTTGCACCGCAGTTGGAGGGATGGATTCGCACGTCCGTCGTTCCTGGACACATTGAACCTCAGATTCCTACCCACCCCTCATACCTTATTCCTTCCCAGAACGTCTCTTCTCCTTTCTTTACATAAAAAGACCCTCCACACAGCATCCTCAAAGATGACATAGGCCCTGAGGGATTTTTTTTCGTTTGGGCCTCCTGTGTGAAGTGTGAAGCCAAAAAAAAAATCTACTAACATCAATTACCTCAAAGAAAGTAATATAATGTTTTATAAATAGTAACAGGTTGTTTATATCTATTATCCTTGTTTACATAGGTAATAAGTTCCAGTAATACAAAAATGTTTATAATTACTTGCGTAAATTGATAGGTTAGTACATCTCACTAGGTGAACCTGTGTTGAGGTATTCGCATGCTTATGTAAAGTATTCTGCCGTCATAAATAAAAATACTGTATCCTCCTTGAGACTCTCGAGAAGGACACAGTGGTTCTAGTGTACATCATTTGAACAATGGTTTTGCAGCATGGATATTGGAAAAAACAAGTTCCTTCCTAATAAATCATTGAAGAAGCTATAATATTATGCTAATAAATATATACTAAATATGATACAGAAGTAGATGACACGGGACTCGAACTCGAACCCAGGATGTTTTGTCCCACCGGGACACAGCCCATTAACCAACTCGGCCATTGGGACCTATAT
Organism: Glyphotaelius pellucidus; assembly: GCA_936435175.1. Classification (NCBI taxonomy): domain Eukaryota; kingdom Metazoa; phylum Arthropoda; class Insecta; order Trichoptera; family Limnephilidae; genus Glyphotaelius; species Glyphotaelius pellucidus. Next base: position 32,885,401 of record OW386537.1, on the reverse strand, counting down.
TTTTCTTTTGTCCGTCTCATCAATTTTGTCGATCTCATATTTCAAATTCAGAATTAGCAATTTTATTCTCAATTAATTCGCCTCTTATTTTTGGCAGCTATGTTATTGAATAATTACAGAGTTCTTTGGCGAATTTATATGTAACCTAGATAGTGTCTCGGATAAACTTTTCTTTTTATTTGGGACGCCTGTTGACTTTTTCTAAAAGCTTAAATTAATATTCAATAATTTTTTAAAGTATCGTACAATGTATAGTTTTTAGTTTTCTGTGATACATTACGTTTATTGGTATAACCTTTAAAAGTTCTTCCAATAAAAATGGTCGCTATTTTATAAAACTATTTTCTTACGTTATTGATAATCCAATTAATATTTTCTTTTGCGAAGTATTTCTGGAAATGGTAAACCCGTGATTCACCGAAAAAACCACTTTCTTAGTAAAGTATCCCAACAACGACGTTTTAATGGAATCGTGTGAGAAATAATAATAATTAAGACCCAGTAAGTAAGAAGAAGAATTTAATTTTCAAGTCAAAACACACTTAATGGAATCGTTCCAAATACCACGATTTTAATTTGAGAGTTTTCTGCAAAGTTCACCTCGTAGCTTATTTCGCTGCTCATTTTAAGCCGAGCCATTAAAACTTTTCATTTTCTTTGTGCCATTTTATTGGCGCTGCGACTCGCCCCGCGGAATGCTGCCCATTCTCATTCCCATTCCCATCTGCCGGCGACACCTGTCAACTGAAAACTTGCGAAACCTGATAGTCGTTTTACACATTTAGAAGAAAAAACATTCCGTCACTATTGGGAGGGAGGAAAATTCACTCCGACCGTACAGGAATTTCGGAAAATGTCGTTTTTCTAACTCGAACAATTTAAAAACTTCTAATCCTTCCAACCTTCAGTGAATTTGGAATTTTGGGAGTAGGTAACCACAAAATTCCTTTAATTGAAACCATCACCACTGATGTAGGTTTTTGGACCGCAGGCTTAGCGCAGTGGTAATTTAATTCAACGAAATTAAAGTTTCATTTTAACTAAATACAATACTTCGGTGTACCCAGTATGTCGATTGTAGATGCTTCAATACGATACAAGAAATAACGCAATGAATGAACAAAAAAAGATAATAATAATAATTCAATGTCCCAATAAATTGTAAATCTGTATTTCAACATGTTTACAGTGAACATCTTTTTTACATTCTCCCACACGAATTAATTTTCTTCACAAGCCGTTACGGTTCACGTTAGAAAGAAATTATTACTCGGTTGTTTCTTGTCCCTCTGGCTACGTTTAATAATTCATATGTAAAATTTGAATAAAGCACTTTTTTATTTACTTATGGGGAAATTCGTGACCCGTGACATTATATGGCCGTGTCTCGCCCACGCGTGGTCCGCCCCTAAGTATGGGTCTGCGTTAATACCAAGTGATATCAGATTCATTACGGAGATGCGCACTATAATCACACGTCGTTGGATATCTGAAACTAAAGAATAGAAAAAAAACTTCACGGTAGATTTTAGTACTTATTATGGGTTCCTAAATAATTAAATTTCCTGTATATTGACCTTAGGAAAGATCAAAAGGTCTTAAAGTTACTAATTTAACAATAATTACGTTGTAAATTCAGTTGTAGGCTCATTCACGATGCAACAAGTATATATTTTTATTCCTTATGTATTCATATTATTTTTGACAAAAGTTGTACATACAAACATAAAATTTTTAATAAAAAAAGCTTTGTCCAAAATTACTAATGAATCTATCATAATTTACACGGTAAAAGTTTTTCCTAACAAAGGAGGAAGGAATGCTTTTATTTGTCGGGTTAAGCTTGTTGAATATTGAATGTTAATTATATAAAAAATATCAACCAAAGGACAAAGTAGGTTCGTCAATGAAAAGCCTTACAACTTGTAATAACCCGTATGTATTTACAGAAATGTTTGAAAAATCTGATTACATCATGTAATTTCTTAATAGATACTATCTAGACAATAATTTCAAAAGTTAAAACCAAAATGTTGTTGTTCAAGTGGTTCCTAAAAATGCTATATAATTTGAAGAGGAGCGCCACCTAATTAATATGCGACTGCTCGGGCGCATGCTTTTACATATTATATTCTAAGCAATTAATTTACAAAGAAATCCGCTTAAACTGAGCTCCATAACTTCATATTTACTAACATCAGCATTAAATTAATAGATGCTCTTCATAAATAAGTATCGTTTAATTAAACATAGTTTCCAAAACCACCTCAGACACAAATCAGTATTTGAATTGTGAATTTTGTCCTCTACCTTCGAATAGTTTCTATTTAAAGGAGCATTAGAAATCAATTAATTACTGGTTTGATGAAGAAGAATCATCAATTAAAAGTTGTATAAGTCTCGACCGAGGCTCTCCGCCGGGCTAATAAATAATTAAAACCCACACCGACACAAGTCGTTAGTTTTAACAAACGCGCAATCTGAAATGTCCGACTATTACCATCGATCAAATATTATCTCTGATCGAAACTACAGCATCCCACTCTCCAGTCTCCTCCCACACCTCCGCAAGGGACCGAGAAGACCTTACCTGCCTTTCAAATTAAATACCTTTAAATTTTAAAGAACATGTTTACATGTGTTTAATAATACCCGTTTCTTGTCAATGGTATCGAGTATCGAGATAAATAAACAGTAGAGGGAGTGAAAGTAGGTGAACTTTGTAATGAATATCAATTTACATGGGTGCCTGTTCATAATTACTTTTTGAAACTTCGGTGGATTAAAAATCTGGTCCGAAGTAACGAAGCGGAGTGTCAATGATGTCACAATAGTGTCACAATAAGAGATACCTGCAGATGGTTTTGGATATCGATCGCTGGTCAATTAGTTCCACAAATATCAGCCTGTAAATACATCAGATGTAAATCTTCCTTTGTAACTTAAATGAATAAAAAAAAATTTCTTTCGCCATTTAAAAGGAGTTTTGAGTGGAAGCATTAATTTACGATTTGATTTCTGACTGAATTAAGTAATTTCTACTGGAAAATTGATAGGTATTACTCGTAATGTGATCTGGAAACGTGATTCAATATCTCACACGGCATACTATGCAGCGATGCTGTTGAATTCACAGGATAGTTATTTATTGTCCACTATAATTCTAATTTGTTATTGTTTTTGTCCTAAAAAAGGTCCTAATTCAGCGGATTTTAGCTCACAAAATAGACTCTACATAGTTTAAAACACTTTGAAAAAAAAATAAAACCGCGTGGCATCTTTTAATATGTATGGTATTGGTACCTACTTAATATTCTCAATACATACAAAATTTACGAAGACAAAAATCACATTATCGAAAGACAATCTGTTAATGTGACAGGAATTATTGCTTCTCTTAAGGTCAATTAAATAAAATAATCCATGTCACGACCTGAGCATCCTAAATGCTCACATAATATTATTATAATTGAGCAGATGAAAATATTTCTATCATTCGTGGTGAAATGACGAAGAATACGATAACTAAGAATAAATTTGGATGAAAACCCGCAAATTGTTTGAATTATTTTTTTTGTACCTACAAATGGACTGAAATACCCTGGAAACTGGACTGAAATTCTCCCAATATTTCCCAGAGAATAGATGTCACGTGGAACGGGATCTAAGCGTTAAATCATTTTTCACAGCGGTTAGTTATGCGATTCGGGATAATGCACATTCTGTGTACCAACTCAACTACTTTATTCATTTGGCACGATGAATTGTGGCGCTTAACTCTATCATAACTTTTTAAAATTAATCTTTTACTCCTGAAAAATATACCAGAAAATATTATATTTTTCATTGAATTTGTTTACGTTTGTTTTTACGAAAGCACTTTTGATTATAGAAAACTAAGCCAACACTTAGTAGTTTTCCAATATACATAAATAAATATAAGGTAATTCAGTTAGAAATTTTATTTATTTTGGATACTATGCAAACGTTGATTTCGGTTGTTCCCAACCTTTACACAAATTCACCCACTTGGAAAAAGTACAAAGGAAGTTTCTTCGATATATTCAAGTTGAGATAACCTACAGTAATAGAAAACTGCTACAAAACATTGATGTCTGATCTAAAACTACCGCTACTTTCTGGAGAAAAATTAATCACATACTTACACTTTTATTACTGAATAACTTCTTATTAACCTAAAATATCAAGTGTAAATATCCGTGTCCCTGTTTACTCTACTCGACTCCATCTTTACCACTGTGACAAGCACTAACTATTCATATCACTCACCACCAGCGCGATTTCACCATTCAGCCAATATGTAATACACAGACTTTTTCGATATATTCAAAACGTCTCTGTCCTGCATCAAAACAATTAGTTGTGAAAGTAACTGATTTGCCAAGTCTCCACTTTTCTGTCTATTGTAATTTTCATAATACTTTCGAAATTAAATTATGTATTTAGTTAATATAATGACCATTCCTACTCCAATGTGAACATGTATCCATTCAAGAAGCAATAAAAAAATCCCGTGCATCATAAATATAGTAAAGATTTGACAATAAAATGAAGTCATTAATAATTCATATTACTTGTAAGGTTTTTCCCTGAACAATATTGAAGTGAGCTACAAGCCCATGGTAATTAGCTTGCTGGAATTTCCAAAATATTTAGAATTTCAACATTCAAAAACGACTTAGTAATAAATGTAACTAATATAATTGATTAAAATCCTTTGGACCACCCCGCTTCCCCTCCCTCATATGTTATGTATATAAACCGTAGACTAATAATAATTTGTACCAGTCTGAAGATGGCTCTAGCGAGCTGAAACCGGTTACGGTCAATAAAATTAAAGTGGAAAAAGTTTTATAATTGTTTTATTATAATATATTAACTGATACGTATTTTTGAACTATGTTTTGTTAAATTTCGATATGTATGATGTTATACGTTTGTATATTTTTTTATTTTATTTTTTTTTATTTGTTTATCTCAAAAATGGTACATATAAAGTAGTTCTGGTCTTCCATTAAAAGCATTTGCTTGTGGATGGAAGAAGAGTTTACATTCTATATATATTTATACATTTAAACAGTCACGTGCGTTACATAATTAATTAGTGCAGTTAATACAAACACATCGCAATTTTTAACTAAAAGACATCCATGCATTCCATAAGAGTAAAAACAAGTATATTTTTTAGTGTTACATTCATGTGGAAATAGGGGAAGCAGTCTTCCCGTTGCTGATTTCTTTAAAATGATTTTTGATAGAGTTCGATAATTTTATTTTGTTATTAATGATTCTGATTTCTATGGGTAGGTTGTTAAAAAAGTATTTTCCTTGGTATGAAAAATGATGTTGAGCAAAAGAAGTTTTTAGTTTCGGGCATACAAATACATGTTTGAGTCTGGTTTTTCCGGTGAATATGTATTACACTTTCCTATTACGCACATCAATAAAAAAATTTAAAAAATGTTCTTGAAAGGAACCTAAATAAACATCCACAGCAACAAATCTATATCCAAAATAACTATGAGTATAAAAATACGACCGTGATTTACATTTGGAATTTTTTGAAACTCGGCATCGGATCAGGTCCTCTCGCCCTACGTATCTGTCGAGAAAAGAAGGAAAAAAAAACTACGAATCGACGAGTTTTCATATAGCATCGCATTCGCTTCAAAGCCCGTGTACAGTGTACGTATTCATATATTGGTGTATCGTGTTATATGTGATATGTAAATGTTTGTGTTGAATGTGGGAAATGAAATCTCGGTATCTGAAGATGGATAGTTCCCTCGGGAGGAAATCATCATCCATCACTATTAACATGGCTGGCAAGGAACACGGTTGGACCTACTTCTTCTCCTTCTTCTCTCGTGCGGTGGAACGCGAGGTGACACTAGCGGAATACTCTGGTTGGAATCCTAAACTGAAAACTATGAAGTTTGCCTTTTCGTGACCGAGAGAGCTATCAGTTTTCGATCCTTCAAGTAGTGACATTTATTCGTGATAGACGATTTGACCCAAAACAACTAAACCTGCAATTTAAAATTTAATAATACAAAGTGATTCGAATATAATTTTTCACCGGTGAAATTAAATTTGTCACTATTTTTCTCTTTTTTCTCAAAATGAGAACTTAAATAATAAATGTAATGTCAACAGTAATGGGGGTTGCAAATGTGAAATCATGCAATGTCAGTGTTTTAAATGTAGTGCCCCCGCGTGCAAAATCGTATCTTCCCCAAGCATAAACTTTCTGATAAAAGTGTATTTATGGGAAGTGACCTGTCAGGTAGGCATGTTTTCTGTATCTGTTTTTAAATAATAATATTAGATTCCAAAGAAATTGTAATAAATTGTATTGCGGCCTTGAGGTAATTTTTTTACAAAAACGGTGTTCTAAAAATCATCCAATTATTATTTTTATTAAGGGTTAAGTTCATGGTACGGTAGGTTCCTATTTTGACGATTCTGCTAGGTACCTATTTTGGTGCATGGTGGCGGAATTTTTTTTAATATTTTTTTAATTTTTTTAAGTAAAAACTTCAATGAGAAAAAATTAGGTGTGGGTCGACTAAGGGGTCTACGTTTGCTTTTATCGTTGATGCGGGAGAGATGTAGTAAATTCTTTAATTATTACCTGTTTCAGTTATGGCATCTTAATTTGCATACCTACTAATGGCTGTCAAGAGACGCTTTGAAAGTCTGCGCATTTCACGAATTCTATCTTCTTAAAAATAATTGGAACTATCGAAATTTTACGTAGATATTGCAATCTATACACTTATTGAGATTTATCACTTATAAGACATTAGCACTCCCCACAGGCACATTTCGGAGCGACCGAGTCCCACACCACTTCAGGCCGCCGCGCCGCGAAGAAAAGTAAAGACCGATAGTAAGATATCGGTTTACGGCGCATTTCGCTGTGAGACTTTTTTGCGCGGCGGCCTGAAGTGGCGCGGGACTCAGTCGCTCCGAAGCGTGCATGTGGAGGGAGCTATTGACTGCGTGTGTGGGCCATATTTGAATAGACAGGCGAGGCAATAGGAACAAGCTTAAAAAATAGGGTGCCTCTATAACTTAATTTATTTTTCCTGTTACCATAATTTTTTGTTGATTTTTTTTATGTGAAAACCGCACAGAAGTCTCAACTGCTCAAAATCGCCTGAAATCAGAGAGACTATGGCATACCCTATTGGGGTATGTTGTGAGGCCGAAGGTAAGTGGGGAGGGGAAGGAGACGGGTAGGAGGAAGGTACGGAAGTATTTAGCTATTCAGATCTATAATAGGTTAAAATTATTTCAAGTTATTAACGTTTCAAATCCGAATACAGGTTTCACATAATGGCAATACTTAGAGTATATTTCATTTTGAAACATGCTACAAATATATCTTATATTATTTTATATGATTAAGTTGTGAAAGAACACAATTAAATCAAGTTAAATTTATTTACGTATGCTGGGATTTGAACCCGCCACCGGATTGCCAGTCGAGAGCACCTCTCGAGCGCAGAGGCCGTGATTCGAGATTCTCACGGTCAAAACTATTATTGCGATTAATTTTTCAGTTATTACGCCGTGTTGCGCTTCCTCCTTCTTTATCTAAAATTTCGGATAGCTTTACAGTGTCCATCATGATCAGATGTCTGACATCTGCTCTGATGATGAACCCTGTAATACTGACCGAAACGTCGGTGAAAGAAGGAGAAAGCGAAACACGTAAAAATAACCGAAAATCAATCATTATAAAAGTAACATGTTACGACACAATTCAAATGTCTAGAAGAGTGGTCCCCAACCTTTTCATCGCCGCCGACCGGTCAACGTTTGATAATTTAACCGTGGCCCCCGGGGGAGAGGGGGGGTTTTTCATAAAATCTACAACTAGAAATTTTTAATTGCACTCATTAAGATTCCACAAGCTAAAAGAATAGTTACACACAAGAACCATGTAAAGGATTTTCCTCCGAATTTTGCAGCATGTGGTGTGCACCTCGAATTTATACCTTGAAACTGGTTTTAATTTTGGTCAATGGTCAATTTGTATGTAGGAAGTCGTTTTTCTGCACCCAGAATATAAAAACTGCAACTATTCATGTTCTCGGAAGAAATATTTAAAAGTCCACAAGCCGGACACAGTAAAGAAAAACCTTTTGTGTGTTCCAATTGCAATTATTTATGTGCTAGTAGGGAGACTTTAAAAAACCCACAAGTGTACTCGTAGTGGAGAAAAACGATTTTCATATTCCGACTGCAACTATTCATGTTTCAAAAGAAACATTTAAAAGTCCACAAGCCGCCACATGGTGGAGAAAAACCTTTTCATGTTCCGATTTCAACTATTCGTGTTCTCGAAAGTAACAATTTAAAATCCACTTTCTGACTCACTGTGGAGAAAAACCATTTTTATGTTCTGACTGTAACTGTTGATGTTCTCAAAATGAATATTTAAAAGTCCACAAGCCGTCTCACAGTGGAGAAAAACCTTTTTCATCTTCCGAGTGCAACTATTCATATTCTCGAAAGCGACAATTTAAAACCCACATGCTGACTCACTGTGGAGAAAAACCTTTTCCATGTTCCGAAATTTTACAAATAAGGAAGAAATTTACAAATAATGTCTGAACACAAATTTTGAGAAATGTATGACCACATGCGATACTAACGTGCTAGCGAAATGAGTTCTAACCAGATTGATGAACTGGCGAGAAAGTCCCGGCTCACAAGTGAGAGACGTGAAGATGGGACTTCTCCTTGCGTTAAGCGAAATATCGCTCGATATGCGAAAAGTCACTAGTTAAGGGAGCGTTTTTTTTTTCATAATCTGTTTTGCTCGTTATGCGAATTACTCGTTATGGGAGGTGCTCACGGTATTTCGTTTTTTTAATTAATTTTGATTTTTAAGCAGGGCCTTGGACGGCCCTGTACCATTTGATCCACGGACCGGTACCGGTCCGCCCTACCATAGGTTGGGGACCACTGGTCTAGAACACTACCCTGGAAAGCTCTCAATTATTTTATTTAATTATTAATTAAACTTATTTATTATTAGTTGAAAAAATATTACCATTTTTTTCATTATACCATAAATGCAACCAATTATAGATTTCCTCCTTGTGTTAAAAAATTAGCAGTATTTACAATAGTTGTATAAAACAAAAACAATCAAAAAAACATAATTTTATAATATAATAAAAAGGGAGTTTTTCTCATTAAACAATTGAATATTCATTTAGACTTTTATAAAACGTTTCGTATAAAATAAAATCGGATACATTTATTTAGAAGCTAATTAGGTTACAAACCGGCTTTTAGAACGATTGTTTCCAATAAAAGGATAGTTGCCTATAATATGACAATTAGATTATTAGAGTTATCTTCTTCTTCAATGAAATATAAATAATTATTATATGAAATAACAACATCGTTTTTATAAAACAACAACATTGGCGTACATAAAACAATAAATACGCGTGTTTTACATCACTGATCGACGATCAACTTAGTATTAACTGATTAGATATTCGTATTCAACTCCAATCATAATTATCCGGTATTCAACGCATTCAACGAAAAACGTGCCTCGATAAACGACAGGCACGAGTAGTCCCTCGCGGGAGCGGGTAAAACACCTGAAACTTTGATAACCCCGACTCGAGCTAAGTGCAGAATAAAGATAAGGTGGAGTTTGATGAATGGGTGAAGTTTCCCCAGGGCGTTATTGGAACGGTAAGTCAGACTCTATTCGCGCTACTCCACTGCGCTGAACTGCATTAACACTTACACTCGTACTGCATTCGCGGTGCTAACTTCGGAATACTATTATCTTAAACTAGTAAACTAGAGGCATTTCGTGAAATATACTGAACAATTATCCGTGTAGCTTGCTAATTAATTTAGTCATACTTCTGGTGTCTTATGATCTTCTGAATTAGTTTTCGTGGAAACGAATTTGTGAAAATGAGTTTGTGGAAACGAGTTTCCGTTCGTAAACTAACTCCTTTACACTAATTAAAATTCACATAAATTAATTAAAAACATTTTTTCACAAATATTTAACGTCACAAACGAAAACATTTTGTCCGTTAATGCGAATGCGTTCTTTATTCTTGTAATCCGTAAGACTCTTACCAAATTCCACTAGTTTCATAGATTGTAACGATTGATTAATTATTTTATTTATTTAATACCAGCTTTTACCCGCGGCTTCGTTCGCATGGTATTAGGGGAAATTACCCCTCCCCCCTCTCCGCCCCCCTCTCACTACCACCCTCCCGCATTCCATACATTCATTCCCGGTACATTCAGTTTTCAAACAGCTCGCGTGCCACCTAAATTTCATAATGCCAGAGCTCACCATTAGTAAAAAAAAGAATTATCGAATTTGGTGCAGTCGTTTTGGATATTCATTTTTATTTAAATAGCATTTCGGAGATTCATTTTTATTTATATAGATATATAGATATGAACTACCATTTCCCGCAAATATATCAACATCGTTTCAACGGCAACGATTTGATTTCTGACGTTAGCAATAATTCGCTTTTGTTAGCGACAGAAAACGTATGATAAATATAGTATATTAATATTTATAATTTCATAACGCCAGAGCTTACCATCATATACAGCTTATATTACTCGCATATTGGTGAAAGAATTTTTTTTAAATCGGTTTATTGGTTTATGCGTGAAAGCGTAACAAACAAACCCATGAAGTTTCGCATTTATAATATTAGCATAGATTTAGTCCAACAGGAATGGGTGGATGGTGCTAATCCAATCTAATCTTATGATATCTACAGTAGGAATAAATATGAGATTAAGAGGAAATATCAAAATCAGGATGGTCAGTTTGATTAATCATTAGTTAAACATTTTTATCGGAAAAGCATATCGTTTGCTTTGCTAGAAATTCATTTCAGACAATAAAAAAAGATTGTTAGGCAATAAAATAACTTTAAAAAGCTTTTCCAAATTGTAGCATAAACTATATTTTAATACAAAACTTGTTTGTAACAAACATCTTTCCAAGAAAGTCCGGTTCAAGTGTAGGCGATAATTTAGCTTCTGAAACAAACCGATGACGAAGTTCGGTCTATCCACCTTGGACTTTTCCCGTCGATAGTGTTTTTATCTCAGTTGAAGCACAGTTGGCAGTTGGCGGACCTCCTTCACTCCTTTACTATTAGCCGATAATCTCAGCGGGCAAACCGGTCCATTGTGCTCCGGCTTAATTGTGACTCTAACTTCCTTGGAGAGGTAGCATAATAGCTGGAGAAAATTGAATTCCTGATTGCTTTTGACGAAATCGACGGATCCATTCAGCGCAACTATTATTACACTTTGCCAGATGATGAAGAAAAATGGGAGAATCAAACTAATTTACGGAGCGGAGGTATCAGCCCTGAAAGGGGGGATTATCCTTCCTTAGATTTTCTTCGCCTCATAATGTATTATTGGGAGTGTGAAGTTTGATTACATACACAGTGTGGCCCAAAATCTTATTCAGTTACTTTGTCGCAGTAGGTATCTTCTAGTGCGGGAAGAGAAGTGTCCACTATTCATACACTTCATGCTGAAATCGTGGTATTATTTGATCAGACAGTGGCCGAGTTGGCGTTGCGTTTGAATACAACTCAGACTTTGATCAATTCCTCGGGCGGACCTCCCTCACGACTCGAGCAACATTTTCAGCTTACTGTGGTAGAAGTGGGAAATTTTCAAATATTGTCAGAAAAAGGTATCACCCAATCTAGAATCAAAAAAGCGCTTTCAAAAAATGACCACAAAATATTACATTATTATCTTCAAGGCATTGTAAGACGGCTGTCGAGGACGAGGAACAATTTTACGCGAGATCCGGCAACACTGGTTTATAGCCTAGTTTCCCTACGCCGAATCCTCACCACGCTGCACCCTCTGCGACACTTAGTCTCAGCGTGGCAGCCGTTCGCGATGGAGCTTACACTTGCCGCACCCGCCAGGTGTGAATTACGCTCTATAATTATTTTTTTACAAAACCCCGGTAGACATTCATTCTCAGAAGCTTGAAGTGTACGGAAAACAGTGTATAAGTGCGAAAGACGTACGGAAATGGTGCAGAGAATTTAAAAGCGTACCGAAAGGCCATCGGCTTCAGACGAAACAATTGCCAAAGTGGAAAAGGCAATGATTGCAGATCGACGGGTGACAGTTTGGGAGTTATGCGACATGATCCTTGATGTCAGTAAGACCACTATGTTGACAAGATTTTGATAGAATTTGGGAGACCACAAGGTCTGCCCAATTTGGGTCCCAAAATGCTCACCGAAGATCACAAACCACAACGGGTTGAAGCAGCCCGCGAACTCCTTGAGGGCTACGACATCGATGGCGAAGAATTCTTTGACTCAATTGTGACTGGAGACGAAACCTGGTTACACTACATGACAACAAAGGTCAAGGAACAATCCCGTGAGTGGCGTCACTCAATTTCGCTGAAGCAAAGTTTAAAAATGAATTTCAGAACGTAACTCACACCTGGTGGGTGCTGCGATGGGAAGCTCCATCGCGAACGGCTGCCAGGCCGAGACTAAGAGTCGAGCCGAGTCACAGAAGGTGCATCATGGTAGGGATCTGGCAAGGAGAAACCACAGAACCTTGGAGACCTTATTTTAGGGACAGCCCTCATACCTAGAACGTACCGTTAACACCAAAAACCACTTGGTTTTTTTTTATTTTTATCGATGTGATTTCAACTTTATAAAGTTTTCTGAAGAAGACGACAGTTGCCTCGCAGCATAAAAAAAAAACAATTCAAATAATTTTCTCATACTAACTTTTAATATAAATATATACTATGTCGTAAAATCTTATTTCGTAGAAGATATAAGATTTGTATAGTAATAGATTCATTACGAAGAAATAGCGGTTTGATTTTTTTTAATAATAAATTAAAAATTTACAATTAAATTTAAAACTAGCAATCTATGACTTAATTTTTTGATGCATTTAAATTATTTATTCTTCTCAAAAACCTAATACGGTTTAAATGGACCACCGTATAGATTTGATTAGAAGTGAACCGTAGAGTGTAGGCAAAATAGATTCTCGTTTTTCTCGAGTTCTCGATACTCGTTTTTGAAAATAATTTTGAATTTTGGCTAAAGTACCGCACTCATAGTGGTAATTTATGGCAAATTTAGTATTTCAAATAAACAACATGAAGCATTCAACGATTATACCTTAAGATATTTATAGTACATAACTTTTCACTAACGTTTATCCAATAACTACCAGTGAAGCGCTGTCTAATGGGCTATCGACCACGCACATATCAATTAAGGTATATATTAACGTAATCATATATTATAACAGCGGTTTGAGACTGATTTAAGTGCTGAATATTGTCACTTAACATGTTGCTTTAGTTATGGATCCCATAGAAAGCTGTTGAAAGAATACATAACAAATTCTTACGTTTTCTAAATTTTAAAATGGGTATTCCAGCAAATATGTTAAACTACAAAACAACTTTAAACGATATGAATATGCTTAAATTGTCAGACAGAAGAATTTTCACTGACTTGGTATTTTTATATAAAATTCTAAATGATTTAGTTGATAGTCCGGTATTACTTGAATTGATAAGCTTCCGAATTCCACTTCGTAATACTAGAAGTCAGGATTTATTTCAGTGCAGAAATTCTGGGACTAACTACCATATGTATTCCTCTTTGCCCAGAATACTAATTGAGGGAAACAATTATACCAAGTCAGTGGACATCTTCAATTTATCTTTGAATAAATATAAAATATTGTTATTGAGGCAGTTCAGTTATGTACAATAAAATGTTTTTTCTATGCTATATATGTAAAAGCCCCTAAAAAGGAAATAAATAAATAATGTAAATGTCATTTTTTTACCGATTGGAGTTAGTGGCATCCCGATTGGGGTATGTTGTGAGGCTGAAGGTAGTGGGGAGGGGAAGCAAGGTGAGAAAATACTTGGATATTCAGATCTGGTCACCACCATTTCTTATACCAGGGCGGTACTGAAAGAATTTTCCACTCTAGAATGTGCCGCAAATATACTGTATATTATTTTTAATTTACTTAATTGTAAATTTAAATGAAATAATACAAAATAATCAAATAAAATTTATTTGCACACGCTGAGATTCGATCCCGCGACCTTCGTATTATGAGTCAAAAGCCTTGCCCCTAGACCACGATGGCCGACACATTAGTCCTTTAAAAGCCAATAAGAAACCCCAGTCCATTTTTAAATAGTGACATTCTAACTTATGTCAGCATACTTATATTTATTATAATTAAACAACAGTGTATTTATTGTATTCATTTTATAGTTTTAATATTTAAAATAATAAGCAAAGTTTTAATTTTTCAACGGCTACTATTTTTTTTTTATAAAAGGCGGAGACGGTTTACAAGTATATGTTCCCGTGAGCACTTAGGCCATAGGCCCATTGTGCTATCTCCCATTTTACCTCAATCATTTAGTAACAACCCAGTCCCTTTAATAAAGTTCACCAGGGTTGTCACCGGATATGTGGCTATGTCTTCTGGTTCTACTGTTCCTAAAATATGGAGCATTGTGACTTCACAGGAAGCTTACAGCTGAGATGCACTCGTAGTGGTTTTATTTCATTTTTGTATTACGATGAGATATATGATTTAAGAGAAATAGATAACATTATTTTTATTATTATTTATTAATTAAGCTAACCATATGCTTTCAAATAATTTTAATATATTCCAAAAAGTCGTCGGCCGTAATATTTTTAAAATTTGCAAAAGACTTGTCAAATTTTGTAAATTTTTTTGAATTATTTTTATATGAAACAAAAAAAATTAAGTGAAAATTTTTCTTCCGCGGTTAACACTCGTCAGCCGAGTAATTGCCAAACAATTACAATACATTTACATTTACAATATATTTACATTTAAATTTTTTACTCCAAATAATGTCAGGAATCACTGGTTAAAGTAAGTCGAGTGCGTCTCTTAACACCCTACATATATGTATTAATTTGTATTTTTTTTTCAAGTTATAAAAATCATTTGAAAATACATTTAAAAGACAATTTTTTTACGGGTTGAGTTTTTTAAATAATGAAAAACAATTACTTTGTGTAACAACCACTATTTAATTAACAATATCAACATGTTTCGAAAACTATGTTTTCTTCGTCAGGATAATAAGTTAAATTAACTTATAGTTAGATTAACTTATTATCCTGACGAAGAAAACATAGTTTTCGAAACATGTTGATATTGTTAATTAAATAGTGGTTGTTACACAAAGTAATTGTTTTTCATTATTAAATGATGACGCCACAAAGTAAATTTGCCTATTTTGAAGAAATAATTATTTATTAATTTTACGTAAATTAAATATATGTAAGAAAACTTATATATTCAGAATCGGCTAGTTGAACTGTAATTTTTTTCTGTATTATCATTCAAACCCGTTAAACTACTCAACAGGTACATAGACATTGTAGTTTGTCCACAGGTGCACATATACAACATGGTAATAAAACATTGTAAAAACAGGGCTAAATTAACAGAATAGTATAAATACATAAATAGCAGTATAAACAAGTGCAAATGAACAGACACATTAAATGTATATATATATAGGTAGGTACACGAAGTATCATAAAATTATAAGACCTAATGTGAATTCTAATTAGCAATACAAAGGCTTTAGTGGAGTAAAATACAAATCATCTATACCTATTAGCCATTTTCATAGATTACATTTGAGTGCTCACTCCAAACCACGCCCTACATAATTGATTATTTATTTTTTACTTATTAGTTTTCTCCATTTTTTTTTAAAGAAAGACAAATCACATTTAGAAGATGAAATCCTTGTACTACTGTACCGCCCACTATAAAATATTGCTTTTGATTTCCAAAATACACTCATTAAAGAATGTATTTTATACTAATATTAAAATATATTTCAGAATTAAATACACGTAACAAGTGTTCACAATAATGTCCTCTGCGTGCAAACTCTATCTAACTTTCTTAATAGACAATAATAATAATAATAATTGGACAATTTGTAGAGCGCCGTTTTTGTGAAAAATCACCTCAAGGGTGCAATAAACAAGTGTTAATTTCAAGCGACCTCCCAGGTAAGTATGGTGCTGTATGCATGTTTAAAAATCATCGCGTTCATTGTTCGAGACATTGTACATATATTTGAGTATGAACCGGTGGATGCAATTTTTAGTAATAAGTTGTTTTTAATTGTTTGTCTAGTTTGTAGTTTTCTAGATTTATGAAATATATTTTAAGTTTGTACAGCGCCCTTGAGGTGATTTTTCACAAAAACGGCGCTATATAAATCATCCAAATATTATTATTATTATTATTAAACATTCCCGGATAACGATTAACCTGGCCATATTTGACTCTTACTCTCCTACCACCACGATAGGCGGAAAATGTTATTTGTTTCGTGATGAAAGGCTTAGCCAGCCGATTCGCCATATTATATTCGTCATTTTTAGGTAATATTCCATGTAGATGTTTCATTACTTAAAATTTAAATTAATATATAATGCACAAAAAATTATAATTATGATTATAATGTTATTATAATTTTGGGGTTCCAACTGCCGAGGGATCGGGGTCGGGTCGGGTCACCTCCAAAAACAGGTGATTAATTTCAATCAGTTACATTATTATTTTCCAGTATTGTGAACCATTTTCCACCTTAAATTCAAATGATTTAGTTTTATGAAATTTCCGTGATTGGCATTTCGGCCAACGTTTATTGTGGTCATATTCCCACTCATCGCTGGTACATAGCACCACTCGATAATAGTGAGACCGTCACCGCGTCATGGGAATATCATCACTTTATGTTAAAATCACCACTTTATGGCTAATATCACCACTCTAGGGCAATACTTTGTCAAACATCCCACCATCATCAATAACTAATTCCATTGTTTGTTTGCCCGCCGAATAACCGCGCGGTTTACTATACTGTGCATTCCAATTGGGATAAAGTTATCTCCATCGAAGCCTGTTTTATTCCTGTTTACCTGCGGTTGGAAATGATTTTTGAAATCCTGTTTGGACCAGTTAATTTAATTTTCATTTTCATATTACACTTCTCTGGAATTCTTCTGACTATTCATAGCAAAGCAAGGGAAACTATATCACCCTCTTTAGTTTATTTATAGGACGGCAAGCTTTTCCGGGTAATGAATAACCTGACAATAAGCGGAAAATGTGCAATGATGAAGAACTTAGCTAGCAAAGGATTGAAACCGCGACGCTTGGGTCCGAACCCGATGCTTTGTACCATTCGACCACTAACTGTTCTTGGTGATTTAGAAAAGTATGTATTATGTAGGTCTTAATGAATTAAATGGAGGAAATAATGGTGATCCCGGTAGCTTCTTTTACATGCGCGTTGCATTACAACCAACCCGTAAAAAAGTAAGATTGTTTTTTTTTCAATTTTTGACCTAGTTGGCCATATCTTAGGCCGACTTCCAGCCAATTTCAATGATTTGAAAGTTTTTTTTTGGTTTGTCTGAAGATTGAACCTTCCTCCCCAGGGAATGAAATCATAATACTTGGTACCAAAACCGCTAACAACTGGGCCAAATCCCAATTGTATTTATAGGACTGACATTTATTTCGTACATTAACTGCTATAATGTCATCCCATTTCAGAGATATGCGCCACCAAAATGCAGAAGGATGCATTGTCATCGACAACGGGTCTATCTGCCGAGTTTGAACTAGAACGCATGTCAGACAGTAGGTTATTTTCCACTTCCAAGATTCCACTTCATTCATTCTTCAATTCAATCAAGAAAACAAAAGCCAAATTTAAATGGATGACGGCCTCCGTGGTCCCGAGGCAAGACTCTCGACTCACAATCCGAAGGTCGCGGGTTCGAACCCGGCGTGCACAAATAAATTTTATTTGATTAATTTGTGTTATTTCACAATTTATTCATTTAAAATAATATATAGTATATTTGCGGCACGTTCCAGAATGGAAGATACTATCAGTATCGCCCTGGTGTAAGACCACCATTCAGAATTGAAACGTTGCTTGAAATGGCTTTAGCCGTGTTTAGTGACCAGACCTGAATAGCCAGGTACTTCCCCACCCTCCTCTTCCCTATCTCCTTCCCCTCCCCACTACCTGCAGCCTCACAACATACCCCAATTGGGGATGCCATAGTCTCACTGGCTCCAGACGGGAGCAATTGGGACTCTTGTGCGGTATTTCATAAAAAAATGGATGTATATAAAAACAGAAACGATTCGTTTTCGCGCTGCCGACATAGGGTGGGAAATATTGTAGCGCCCTCCTCTGCCAATTTTCAGTACATTTTGCTAGTTCCCTCGATTATTGATATTTAATACAGACTCATCATGTCCAAGTTTCGTGCGTACATTAGAGTTGGAAATCGAACTGAAGAACAGATTGTTATACCGTTAAATATATTTTTCATTTTCCGTCGAATCTTATTATCATACCGTGTTCGTGTTCCAACCTCAATCCATCCCTTAAATTATGACATGCCGGGTCAATACTCTGGTCTGTTCGACCAGAACACGCCAGGTTTTCCTCGGCCAGACTATATTTTATAAACTGGAAGTTAAACTGAAACCACTATCTAATTAACATGAATCTATAACAGGTATAAACATAACAGGTATACATATAAATTTGATCGCTTTCTAACAATACAATAAAATATTTTAATTCGTCAGTAGTAATAATATGTTATAATGTATGTTTTTTTTCAAAAGAAGTAAATACTATGTGACTTGACATTTTAAAAATAACAGAAAATACTTGGACAGACTTGAATTAGAAAAAAATCGGTAAATTCAAAGGTTGAAATCGTTAATAATCAATTAAATTTAACTTTTAGCTCTATTTTAAGTATGTTCCCCGTTACTTCACTTACCCCACACTCCTCTTCCCCACTTCCCTCCCACTACTGACAACGCGCTCCAGTGTACTGTCTCTTACTTTCTTATCAATATGTATGTGTACTTCTGTATATGATAGTATTTTTATGACAGTCCTGGTGATGGTACGGAGGTACCGAAACCGGTAGACTAAACAATATTTCAATAAAGTCACTTAAAACCAAGTATTTGCTTTTTATTTTAATTTATGTTTAATTGGAGTATCACTGTTTTAGAAATATAACGCATTCTACGAGAAAAAAATTCAAATTTACATTTTTCATTTAAATCTTTTTAATACATAAAAGAATTGAGTAACCATCGAACATGGAAAAAATATATGCTAATGGAAAGTACATACAGGGTGTTAGGAGACATATCTGACTTAATTTAACATTTACCCAGTAGCGATTTCTGCACTTCTTTGGATTCAAAAATGCAGAAGATATTTTAGTTTCTGACAACTTTTTTTTCACAAAAACCTGAAAAAATATTATGGTTTTGGACGGTTGGGGTGGCGCTGAGTGGCTAGTGACGACTTATGAAAGATTTTTTTGTTTATAAGTTGTTGTTTTGTATGTAAATTAAATTTAATAAAATTCTTATATTAAAATTTAATAAATTAAATATAATTCTGTTTTAAAGATTTCCAATGAAAATAAGCTTTGATTAATTGTCGTAAGTAAATGAAATTAATAAATACTCTCTGGTGAGAAAGTATTTTATTTTTCTATTGTTATTTTTCAATGCGGGAGACGGTGTTAGGCATTTTTTAATATTATATCTCTTTGCATTTACAAATACTTAATGGATATTAACATTTATAATAAACGACAAATTTTATCAGAATCAATAAGAATAGCAAAAAATCTTTCCCTTCTGAAAAACCCATAAAATGAATAATAAGACAAGGAATGCCTCGATGCTTAAATTTCCAAACAAATCTGTATTTACGAAATTCAAATGGAATGGAGATCTACGATTTCAGGAGAGTGTAAGTGAGATGGAGCGCTGACCAGTTGGGCTGAATGGAACATTTGTTTCCCTTCAAATTTGTATGAAAAGCACTTCTGGAGTTATTGTTCATAGTATAGAAAATCCTGGCGGTTTAGGTGGCAGATAAAGGAAGGAGATTGACAGCGGGACCTGCCTATGGGGAATACATTTCGTAGTCTTATACGCCTTCATAGTTTATTGTTCCTCACACTCAGAAATTTGTACAAAAAAGGTTTTTATTAATTATAATTAATTTTGAGCAATACTTTGAGTGTTATTTAGGACGTACTAATTAGTTAGTTTAAATTATAAATCTTATTTGTTATTTTATTTGCTAAATGATTGCAGGAAAAAATGTTTTTGTTTACATTAGCTCTACACAGGAGGCCCTGACAAAGAGGATCAAGAGTGACGGACGAATCTATTCCTCCCAATGCAGTGCAATGCAGTGCAATGCAGTGCAATGTTCCAGGTGAGTCCTGCTGGAGAGGTCAAAAGGTCTCCTTTCACCAGTCTGATACTTCCCGATCCGGCCTGCCACGCATTTGGTGAACAGACGCATCCGCCACCAAGATCAGAACAAACCTCACCCCATGAATCAGGGCACCCCTGCTATGTCACCATAAGTAGCGAACCACTTGGGTTGACCTATGGCAGAGGTTTGTTGGTTTTCCAACAAATGATTCCCGGGGTGGCGGTACCCAAAAGCGCCTCCCAAAGTGATGAGAGGGAAATCTAAAAAAAATCCTTTCCCAGCTCACTTATCGTACAAATATAACTACTATTTCGTACTTTTACCCTCCTCCTAATCATTTAAAATAATGTTAAATAAATTATAAATTGGTAATGCACGAACATTATCAATATTGCTTATATTATTTCATTTTGTATAAAAAATACTGTCTTAAATAAAAAAAGTAAAAGCCTGGAATAAGAAGAAGTCAGAAAAGCGAGAAAATTAATATCATGACCTTAGCTGAAAACCATCGAAATGCGATAAGTTTCACAATGTGAAGGTTCAAAAAAGGCTTCGTCACACAAGACAGACGGGATGAAAGAAATATCTGACGTGATTTATGGATCATTTGTGATAAATATATTACGAGTTTTATATTACAAGAAAACTTGTCGCTTTTGTCCGTATTTTCTCGGTGTGTATCCCCTTTTCTATTATCACCGTGTCTCCACCCAGACCTACCAGCACCACCATCCACCACCCACTCTTTTCTTCCGCTTGCCATCAGAGTTGACAGGTTTGTTTATACGGAATGAGATAATGAAAATGAAACCAATAATATGTTTGTAAATATGAAAATATCGTTGTATTTGTGAGGCAACAAGCGAGATGGTTTTTCTGCTCCTTTGAGTACATTTCACAATGCTTTGAAATAAATAATAGAGGTCTAATTTTAAATCTAATTAAAGCTGATTTTTTTAAATTGATTTATATTTACTAACGCCCTTGTGGGATTTTATATTAAAGTTTTACAATTAATTTCAATATTTAAATATAAAATAATATGGTTGTAAGAAAACAACATATGTGTATGTAATAAAATTAAATGTATTGTAAATTAGTAAAATTAAACAATAAAGTAAATAAATTTAAATTTAAGTGAAATAATATGTCAAAAAAAGTATAAGAAAGAAAAGCAAGTGCGTACGCTTACAATATTAATTATGTGTGTTACAAATCAAAAAAACAGAATAAATAAGAAAGTAATTTTCTTGGAAGGTATCGAATATAATAACGGAGATTTAGAAAAAAAAATTACTAACTGATCCGGCCTCGCGTTGCTCTGACGTGCAATCGAAATAAAACGCCATCTACTGGATGGTTACCCAACCTAGATAACCAAGTGTTGTGTCGATAAATTAATTCACATCGCCATCTGTTAGAAACTTGTAAAACTTACAAATAATTAGAAAGCGTTCTCCTATAACAAACATTAAATGTACATTTATTTGCAATAATAAATATTGAGGTCAATAATCCAAATAAAAAATATCCCGTATTTTAAGTTGGACCAAATTACATAAAGTAAGCCAAATTTAATCAAAATCGGTTAAGCAGTTTCGGAGTTTATCTCGAACAAACATCGTGATGCGAGATTTTTATATATAATAAAGATAAAGATAAAAGTTGTATCAATAAAAAACCTGATACAATTTAGATAATAAGACCCGACATAAAATGAAGTTTAAGAATAAAAGCTGGAGTGTAGGTAAATGTTTACTATGATTTATGTATGTCACAACCAATAAAACAAATAATTATGATATGGTGTACTCGGAACGTATCGAATTATACATATTTTGTTCCAAAATATAAATTAAAGTACAAGTTTTGCAAATTTTTGATGCTGATTTTTTAAATTTTTAAACTATTTAAAAAATTGATTAATACTGTTTCTGTGGGACATGTTTTAGGTGTTGGCAGAAACTAGTGGGTAAACGAATGTTTTAATTTATTCCATGAAAATGTAATTTATCTGAACTCTTTCCACGTGTCGGCGAACAAATATTTATTTTTATCAAAAAAAAATTTTCGTCTCTTTTTCCCCGGACCCAATTTAAATTTTTTTTTAAATCAATTCATTTGGTTGTTGCCTGCTTTTGGCACATTTATCGGAAATATTTTTCATTTTGTAAAATCTATTTGAGAGAGAAATTCAGCAGGCACCATTTTCCACACAAACAACACTGTACAAATCTGGTTACGAAATTGTAAAAAAGATTTTTTTTCGTTCGCAGAAAAGTTTTTCAATTTGTCCATTTACAAAGTTTTAGTGTAAGTACGTTTCAATAACAGAGGCGATTATTTTCTTATTCCGACGCCGGACCATACATATTAACCAATCCCAATGTATAAAATGATTTTTTCTTCAAAGAAAATACAATGCTTGGCTTACACATATTTGTCTGTACAAAAAAAAAATAACCGTACCGTTTACCGTTTTGACGTGATAACGTCTTATAAATCTATGAACGCCGGCTGCACGCACGAAAAAGCATGACTCATTGTCACTTCCGCCTGAATGAGTCGAGCGTGCAAGCAAGAGCACGGAACAAGCGATAGAGAAGCACGATCGGCCTAAGCGTTCGGCTTGTGACGCATCTATCTCTCTTCCACTCCATCGTTATTATATGACTTTATCACGTAAAATTATCGTCCGTAAACCGACTTTACAGATAACCAAAGTTTTGTGATAGATTATGCGTCTCTGCTAATTGGTCTCTGTCTATCAACTGATATAATTGCAATATTTTTGTTTGTATACATTTTGATTTACTCTCTAAACAAAGTAGGTAGGTAGACATTTAATTTATGATTTTTTTTTACATTAGCTCCGCGTAGGAGGCCTTTTAGGCAAAATTTTCCTCACATCCTCTGTCATCTTTTGGGATGCTGTGTGGAGGGAATTTTTGAGACAGGAAAGAGAGGAAGTTCTGGGAAGGTAAATAATATGAACGGTAGGAATTTGGGGTTAATGTGATCAGGAGACGACCGGCGTGGTCTAGGGGTAAGGCTCTTGCGCGGGATCGAGTCCCGGCGTGGGCAAATTTTATTTGATTAATTTGTGTTATTTCACAATTAATTCATTTAATAATATATATAGTATATTTGTTGCACCGCAGTAGGTCAGGAGAGTCTTACTAGAGAGGTCAAAAGGGTCTCCCTCAACCAGTCTCTCCCAATCCAGCCCGCCACGCTGAAGACAGGCAAACGCATCCGTAGACCTTGACAAACCTCACCAAATGAATCCGGGTACTCCTGCTAGTCACCAAAACCCGCCTCTCAGATTGAAATAAATTAATCGGTTTGAGTACAATAATATCAAACATGTTAGATAAAATCAATATTTATTTCATTGTTATCCTTCTTGAGAAGGAACAATTGGAGCCGAAACCAGTTGGCCTTGCGAAATAAATTAGTATATTGCAAGATGTACTGACATTTAGCTGAAATTATACGTGTTTTTTAAAGTGGCCTTGTTTTTTTGGTACCCACTTCTCGTTGCTGCATTCGTGTTAAATTAGTCAACTTCTGAAACGCATAAACATGTAAAAATATTTTAATGCGCAGGCAGAGACAATAAGTCGTTTGTCAAAGACGCTATTCCAATAATTCAGTCCTCCATAACAACATACAACACAGCGTACAACACCAAACCACAGCCCGGCTGGCGACTCTACCCAGACCAGCCGCAACGAATACATCATTGTAACTCTGCAAGACAGATGGGATGTGCGAAGCTACAGTGATAAAAGTCACAACTTTACATTAGTCTCGACAGGGAGAGGTACCACCTCAGCACTCCATTCTATTGTTAATAGATACAGCTTATTATAGCCGCACAACGTGCCAAGGAAGTGTGAGCAGAATCAAGAATCATGTGCAAGTATTTACTAATTGTACAAGTATTGTCTACCTGCACAATTACATGACGTCTGATTATTGAACTACAATGAAGTTGACCGCAACATTCCAGACTTCATTCGTACGATGAAACTCAAACATTGATCATGATTCAATGCGTATTGTACAGGGTGGGGCAGAGCAACTTGCTTATTTGAATTTGGTGCCCTAAAGCGATAATTGCTGCGGGGAGGGTGGGGAGGAGACACATTCGTGAGGGCGGGGCTTAAAGTTTTAGCTTCGCTTGGATCGCTGAAGAAAATAAGTGTGTCGTAAGAAGCATCTCACAAGCATATTCGAGCAACAAAATAGCGTGAATTAGGTTTTTGCATCACATCTTAATTGGAGGGATGAAATTTTAGTTATTCGTAAAGGTTTCGCTTCAAAGAAAGAACAGACAACTCAACAGCAGCTGCATGTTTGCGGGCAGAGCGCTGAGGGAATCGCTAAACAGAAAGCTTTACTATGTCAAGGTTAACACCTTGACCTTGCTGTTGGTGGAAGCCCAGTTTTTTTCTTCACATCTCCGCTTTTGTGAGGCGATGATTAAGCGACCGTTGGAAAAGTACGCCTCAGCTTCGAACACGCGCTCCACCTTTGTCCACTCCATGATGAACTAATCAAGCGGTGCTACAACTTTACGCCTCTCGAGCGTGGATAAGCTTTCGGATTCCACTATGTAATACTAGTAGTCGGGATTTATTTCCGTGCACTGCCCATATGCTCCTCATTGCCCAGAAAAAATAAAGGATTGTAACCGATTGACACCGAGTCAGTGGACACCTTCAATTATTTATCACTAAACAGATACAAAAGTCTGTAACTGAGGTAGTTCAGGCACGTAAAATAAATACTATATAATTTTTACTATTCACTTAAAAAATCACTTAAAAAGGGCATTAATAAATAAAGTATCGCCAATTTCCATTTATTTTTCATAAGCTCCATACGGCCCTGAGGAAAAAAATTCCCTCAGAGCCTATGTCATCTTTGAAAATGCTGTGTGGAGGGTTTTTTGGGGGAAAGGAAGTAGAGGAAGTTCTTGGAAAGAAAAAGGTATGAGGGGTGGGTAGGAATCCGCAAGGCGATGGTTCGAGAGAGACCGGCTTGAAAGTTCAAAATCAAACAGTCTCTCCCGATTCAGCTCGCCACGCAATATGTGGGCAAACGAATCCGCCGCCAAGATTTAGACGAAGACCTAGACGCGCCTTACCCCAAGAACCCGGGCACTTTTGCTAAGTCACTAAACCTAGCAAACCACGGGGTGATTTATGGCAGGGGTGTTGGTTATCCAATAAATGATTCCCGGGGTGTCGTTACCCTTACCCGCCTCCCAATATGTTCTGGGCAGTTGCACTTCTTCTGCGATGTCACAAAAACAATATTCATTACTTCTTCCTCAATCCGTACTCAACTAATTACGTATATTATTCACCATTGTCCAGGATGTCAATTCAAGACAAATTTCAAAAGAATTTATTTTTTTGGTATTTGGCTTGACTTGTCACTTCTATTTTCTTGCGTTTATTTCTGTCTTTAATTGTATTCGTTTAATATATAAACCGTACTTACAATTAATATTCTTCATCTATCGCGATAACAATTTTGTTAATTGAACGTAAGTCCGCTAATAAATAAATATCAATATACGTGGGGGTAGTCCATTGATCAAATCGTGAACCAACCAAATTTTGTTTTGGAACATCGGACTCAAAGTTCATCCTTTGTCAACTAATTGGAGATGCAAATCGCATTTCCTATGTTTTTACAATCAACTTGCCAGTTAATTTATCGCTTGATTTTTCAATAAATTATAAAAAGCCGATACTGGTGTAAACAGTTAAACATCGCCCCACCAATGGTCGTCTGTTGGACTGGTTGGTTGGTTGGTGTCACGGGTGACCGATGTCACTTCCGCTCCGACATTTGACACGGAACATATCGTTGTCCGGTCGTGACTCGTGAATCTACGTCATTTAACT
Organism: Glyphotaelius pellucidus; assembly: GCA_936435175.1. Classification (NCBI taxonomy): domain Eukaryota; kingdom Metazoa; phylum Arthropoda; class Insecta; order Trichoptera; family Limnephilidae; genus Glyphotaelius; species Glyphotaelius pellucidus. Next base: position 32,859,013 of record OW386537.1, on the reverse strand, counting down.
CCGAATTGTCCAAATGAATTTCAATGACCACTGATGCAAGACAAACGGAATTCACTATTTACCTCAAATATCAGATAATTGATGTAAAACGTCGCGCGTCGCGTCTCGTCGCGTGTCGAGTCGTGCCGACAGTTTCCGGTTGGTAAAAAAGATCGAAGAGTTCGATTATAGTCAACGGGCTGTTGTGCAACTAAATTGATGCTAACGAAATGAATCCTTTTTAAAAATAATGTGTTTGTTATTTGATGATTTTTTTTGGTTAAAATAATAAAACCAAAAAAATCAATTTGTGCAATTGTGTATTACACCACTAGCTGATACCAGGCATGCGTAGCAATGCCGTATTTAAAGAAATAAATTGTTTTTCCCTGTATGTCCTTTCTCGTGCGTCCCCGTTCCCATCCCGCGTCCCTTTCCCCTCCCGCGTTCCCCTTCAACCTACCCCGCCTTCCCACTCCCTCGTCACCCACCCATCTTTTTCGTTACCCTCCCCTTCCTGCCTCCCTTCTCTGCCGCTTAAATACATACAATACCCACATTTTCATTTTAACAAATTTTGTAACGCCAGAGCTTACAATTTTATATATAAAAACACTCTTATGCTAAAATGCAATGTTCTGTAAAAATTTTGAGTAAATCCATTGATTATTTTCCGAGATTTGCGGACACAAACATACGTAACTGATTTTTTTATAAATATTGATAGATAAATTTGGATGTAATGTACGAACATTCTAAAATTTAAAAAACACGCTAATCTTGTAATTTAAAACAAATATTATAATTTCAATTACGAAAAAAAATTTTAATATTTTTTTCTTATATTTATTTTTAAAATATTACGTATAATTGGTAGGTACCTACTGTATCACTTGTCTTTATATATCTATAAGCAGTACTTGTTTTGAAAACGACAATTAAATTCAAATCAAATTTGTTCATTACCAGATTTAACCTTTCTCGAAGGAATATTTCACAGGAATAAACAACCATGCAAATATAGCAGAAATTAGAATGTTTGAATCTGAATTAATGCTGCCGTTCTTACAGTAGTTAGTGGTGTAAATATCAGCATACTTGCCTTCTAAGCAGTTGATTAGGTTACGAATCTCGGCCTTGACAATTTATTTTTATTTTTTTATTCAGGTAGGTAGAAAATTTATATTCATTTATTTTTTTTTTATAAAAAAACAAACATTCCTGGTTTACGAATAACCTGACAACATTTGAAAATCTCCTACTACTACCACACTAAGCGGAAAATGGTCATGATGGAGGACTGGACAAGCTAGCTGAGGAATCGACACACGTGGGACCCAAAAGCGATGCCAACTCAGCCACTTATTGCTAATTCCACATGAAGAGGTAGGCATTTTGCGGTATTTTTAGGTTTATATTACAAATATACAATGCATCAGCGGCAAACACAAAAAAAACTATTTCATGCGAGGGTTATCTATTTATTAGCATGCTTTATAGGGTAATTAAAGTGTCAGAACTGTTTTGCATAAAGCGCCACAAGGCTGAAATGCTAAACAACGACTTAAGCCAACTTCCTCCAAATAACGAATCGCACATCCGAACACTTCCTCCTTTGTGCGCAACCCGTCCACAGACTGACGCCGAAAGGGAATAATAAAAGTTCCGAATTCATGGACATTATCAAGTTCTTCGAATAGCCTTTTTACCGTTCGCTTCTCCCTCAGGCAGGAGCAGAATTCATTGGTTTAAGAAACAGGGTTGTGCTTGGTGTTTCCGGATCCGGTTTCCTCAAGTTGGGGCAGGTGTGTTGCGGCCCTTTCGGCTACAGAAACGCGTCACTTATTCAGTTATTTCTGTTTCCTTACTTAATATTATTTACGGTAAGTGTGTGAGAATAAAGAAGGTTCCTGATTATTATCGTTTTTCAGTATTCGTTGAATGAATATGTATCACGCCACAAACACTGTTATTTGGCCTTGTAACGTCCTAAAAAGTTCTATTAAAAACCTAATTTCCGAGCTGGTAACCTTGTCTTTTTTATTCTTTTACGTTTTTCCCACATATTTCTATATATGAAAGCTTCATATTATAATACAAATATTATTAACGATCATCTCTGTCAATTATTTTGAACTACTAGTAATTTTAACCTACCTCAAATACCCACGCACTGGCTTTGCCTTTTTGGGGTTTTTAATAAATTATCATATTATGTTATATATTATATTTACTTGTTTTATATTATTTCGTTTTCTTTTGCTTTCGGTTTAAAAACAATTGTTTTGTAATTTACCCACTTATCCACAAAATATTTAAATAATGCATGGGAGGCGGTTATGGGCACCGTTGCCCCTGGAACCATTTGTTGGTTAACCAACACCTTTGCTATAGATCACCCCAATTTGGTGATTTAGCAGGGGTGCCCGTGTTAAGGTCTTGGCGGCGAAAGCGCTTGATTATCAGCTGCCTGAGGGGCCGGATCGGGAGAGGCCAGTTTAGAAAGTACATTTGATCTCTATTGCTGGTCTCTCTCGACACTTCGTATTGCACCGCAGCGAGATGGATGGATTGATCCGTCCGTCACTCCTCATACCTTTTACCTCCCCAGAACTTTATTTCTCTTAAAAGACTCTCAGTACAGCACCCCCAAAGACGACATAGGCCCTGAAGGAAATTATTTTCTTCAGTGCTTCCTACGTTTGTGTAAAAAAAAAACAAAAAATATCAAAAACTAACTAGAATTACTTATATTGTAGAATATATCGAACATAATAAAATTCCAAGTTTAAAAAATGGTACATTATTAATTTCTTTGTTAAGCGCCCTAAAGCTGATATTTCGCAAAAATTGCGTTTGTTACATTTAATCTAATTACCATTCTAATTAATATTATTTACCGAAAATTGAGTAAAAATAACTTTGTATTGCCTTTTTATTTAAGTGATAATATTTAATGAAATAGTTGGAAAGATTTTTACTCCACCCATGGCATTTGTGATTCTCAACTAATTGATTCTTTCAAACAACGAAACTAATATACGACTCCGTTTCGATGTATCCTGTCAAACATCATGCTTTAAAACTTTTCAATTGCGCTCATAAATATTTTTCGTTTATTGTTTGTACATTCTTATGGACGACTCAAAGATATCATTTTATGTGAATACCGATAGTTTATTTATTACATCGTAAATATTTCTGCGCATTTCTGATTCAAGTATTGTCATTCAAAACAATGAATGGTGACAAGCAATGGAATTTATCTCCATTGTTAACCTACCTCAGTGTTAGAAGCTCTTAAAAGTGAGAAGTGAAATTTTGGGAGGTACTAAAAAAAATACCAACGAATTAAACACCTACAGATTGATTTCAATTACTAGAACCACATGTTGATATGGGAGAAATTTCATCAAACATTTTTTACTCTACGGAATGTTGCTTATTCAAACAGTTAGATTTAGTTATTATTACGAAAAGTGGTATTCAAAATAAACAGGCAAAAAATTTAATTTTGTTGAAATTAATTCACCTACGCGATATATGAACTGTATGTACTACGACATATTAACATTTATAGGCCGGCGTGGTTTAGCGGTAAGGTTCTTGATCCGAAGGACGCGGGATCGAATCCCCGCGTGGCAAATTAATTTAATTTGTGTTATTTCACAATTAATTCATTAAAAATTATATATAGTATTTTTGCGGCACGTTCCAGAGTAGAAGATACTCTAAATATCGCCCTTGTATAAGACCACCATTCAGAATTGAAACTTTGCTTGAAATGGCTTTAGCCGTGTTTGGTGGCCATATCTGAATAGCCAGGTACTTCCCCATCTTTCTCTCCCCATCTCCTCCCCTTTACAACTACCTTCAGCCTCACAACATACCCCAATTGGGGAAGGCATAATCTTACTGGAAAGGTATATCTAATGACCCCCTCAAAAGTTAGCAGTGCATATAAACCATATGATGATGACTAGCAGCTTCCGCAGCTTAAATCTCAACCTAGTACCAGTAGTACCGGGAATAATTTGAATTACGTACGTTTGTTTTTATTTTGACAAGAATTTATTTTACAAGTTGGTACTTCCGACAAATGTCACATTTGATTGTCTATTAATTAAAAAATGAATATTCTGTATCATCCGTGGATCGAACTTGGACAAAGAATATTTCGTATAATCCGTGAAGCGGACTTAACTTTACCAAAATTTCAATTGGTACAAATCTCGATTTTATTTAACACGTTTTTTTTATTGGGTAATCCATTATCAATAAATAATTCATTGAGTTCGCCTACTTCGTCGATTCCTCGCGAGCTTAACGAATATTAATGACGATTTTTGATACGCGATACGACATAATTAATACGTCACTTCTACCATATTGAAGGAAATGTAATGAAATTGACACCTATTATGTGCTTATCAAGGATGTCAACGGTGGATTTCAATTGAACCAAATTTGATTAATGAACTTTGCGATCCTGATTCCTGATTCATTTATCAATACAATACGGGCCTTCTCCGATTTCAGTTACAAGGAAGTCTTTGGGGCGATTACAATCATTGATATTATTTATTTGATCACAAAAACAATAGGTTGGTATTCGGTTACCGACCTGTATTAAACCTGGGTATCGTATTTGATGAAAAATTAACATTTGTTCCACACATTAATGAAGTTATTAATAAGGCTATGAAACGTTTGGGATTTATTTTAAGAACAGTTAAAGATTTTACGTCACTTTATTCATTTAAAATTCTCTTCACTGCCTTAGTTAGAAGTAATTTGGAATACAATTCAACTATTTGGTCCCCATACTATAAAACACATCAATTAAAAATTGAGAGAGTTCAACATAAATTTTTAAGATTCATTAATTTCAAACTCTCTATACCCATTGAACAAATTAATTATTATAATTTATTGAAACTACTTAATTTAACTGACTTATCGTGTAGAAGAACAAAGAGCGATCTAGTACTTTTATTCAAATTAGTTAATGGATCACTTGACGCACCTGACTTAACAAAACTAATAACATTCCGAGTACCAAATCGTGACACGAGACTTCCAGAACTATTCTTTGTTTATCCGCCAAAAACTAACTTTTTCATTAACTCCCCAATCCAAAGACTACATAGGCTTGGTAATAAATTCAGTTCCGTTGATATTTTCATTTATTCTTTACCAAAATTTATGTCAGAAATTTTTTAAATTCTGACATAAATTTTAAAATTGTTATGCTAATATTTTCATTTCTTTTTAATTCTACTAATAATTTTTAATACAATGTTAAATAACTTATGTAATTATAATAACTTATGTAACTATAAAACATGTCAAAGCCTCCAAGGCGTGAATAAATAAATAAAAACTTTTGTTGATCGAAGTGGAGTTAAATAATAATAATTTACGTGGGAAAATATTGTAAGGGTTTTTGTGACGTTCAAATACTTATATTAATATACTAGCTGAAGTCTCCGACGTCCCAGGATAACACGCTGAGTTTTTTAAAATCAGAAGTAGACAATATTTATCCTCTTATTTTGAACGTCAAGTATGCAAAATTTCATCAAGAATGGTCAGAATACTACTTTAAGGGTTTATAAAACATGAAAGGGTGGTTATCGGAAATTTCTTTGTTTTCTAATTAGCAGGAGGCCCTGAGGGAAAAAATGTCCAGAAGTGACGGACATATAAATCTATCCCTCCCGCTGCAGTAAGGCAATGTTCCGAGAGAGTCTTGCTGGAGATTTCAAAAGATCTCCCTCAACCAGTCTCTCCCGATCCGGCCTACCACGCAGTTGGTGGGCAAACGCATCCGCGCCAAGATACGAACAAATCTCACCCCATAAACCCGGGCACCCTTGCTAAGTTACCAAACGTAGCGAACCACTTGTTGTGACCTATGGCAGAGGTGTTGGATATCCAATAAATGGCGGTAAGATTACCCGCCTCTCAATTTAATAATCTTGTAGACAATCACCTTTCTCTCTTGTTGAAGTCAAGTATGCAAAGTTTCATATCGGAATAAAACTGTATAAAGCCCGCCACAGACAATCTTCTTTATATAGATAGATTGTGTAAATGCGATTATAAGGATATACTTGCGCAAATGAAGTAAAGGCTATGGGACCAGTACAATCACAATCTACTACAATTAGGGAGGCGGGTAAGGGTACCGCCGCACCGGGAACCATTTATTGGAAAATCAGCACACCTGCCGTAGGTCACCTCAAATGGTTCGCTACGTTTGATAACTTAGCAGAGATGCCAGGGTTCATGGGGTGAGGTTTGCCTAGGTCTTGGCGATGGATGCGGGCCGGATCGGATGAGACTAGTTGAGGGAGACCTTTTGATTTCTCTGGACTCTCTTGACCCATCGCCTTGCACCGCAGTGAAAGGAATGAGTTCATACGTCCGTCACTCCTGGTCTTATCGACCCCCAGATTCCTACCCCTCTTACCGTTTTCGTTCCCAGAACTTCCTCTCCTTCCTTTCTCTTAAAAGACCCTCCACATAGCATCTTCAAAGATGACATAGGCTCCAAGGGAAATTGTTTTCCTTAGGGCCTATTGTGTGGAGTTTTAAAAAAAATATATCTCTAATAACTGAAGAAACTCGATCAAGGAGATTGCACTACGACCCGCATAGGAAACCGAATGGTATAACATAGAGATTGCTTGCAATTTGAGAATAAATTGATTGAATTAGTTAAGAATATGAATACCGTGTCTAAAATTTTACTCAAAGGAAATGAATATAGGAACCGCAACATGTAGAAGTGGTTATCGCACCTACTAAAGACCAATAATGTGAAACGTTTTAGGTGCACTTGGATTGACTTTTTTCCGTCCTCGGGGGAGAAATGGATAAATCCGGTTTGAAAGCGGATTAAAGGGAGAAACCAGGAAGGCATAGGGCAGAAGGGTAGGGTGACGGGAGGTGGGGATGTCAGGACAGGAATGTGCACTTTTATCCAATAAATCAACGAAAAAAGTACTTATAAGCAGCCCAGTGATGTGACAGGCTTTATTGCAGCATACCTACGTTTAACTGATTGACGAAATTAAAAAATGCGCGTGTGTAGTTTTGGATTTAAAACCCGTGATGTTGTAATTGAATTTTTAAATATCTGACAAATTATGTCTGTATGGTATCTACATACTTTGAAAACCTTTAATTAAAAATCGGAACATAAAAGAACAAAGGAATCAAGATGAAAATTTATTAATAATCATTTAACCGACATTGAAAATTAACCAACTTATCAACGTTGCAATATCCATGGCAGAAGGCACTAAAAATTGTTATGGTTAGAAATAAAGGAATATTTACCAACTTAAGTTAGGAAATATTTTTTGTTAACAAAATAAATTTGCTGATAACCATCAAGATTTACGATTAAAATAGTTTTTAGATCAATGTAATTTTATTTTTATAATGCCCAAACAACTCAGTAGGACTACAGTTCCTCAATTTCATGAAAGTTACTATACAATGCTCTATAACTACTTTCATAATACCTACTAGTACTTATTTTGAAATCTTAATTTATTTTATTTTTATTGAACTCCTTTGTAGAACTTCATTTACAATGTGGCTCAAGGATATTTTCTCATCAACTTTCTTAATCAGTGACACAATCTTTCTTTGGTACTCCCTTAAGTTTTTTAAATCTTTCTTAATGTTATTATGATATATTTTTCAAATAACTGTGTTAAGTCTCTCTATCTCTAGTCTGTTTCAAATCTATGTACACTCTTGATTGAACTCCCTTTTAAATTCTTACTCTTATGTAAAAATAATTTTCTTATAATTGGATGATGTTGTCTTTCTCGAAATCAGTTTTATTAAACTCAGTGTAATTAATATCTTGTAAATATTATTGTTATTATTTTGTTATTTATTATCACTTAAAAAAAACAGGGTAATGAAACTACATGCCTGCTTGTTTTGTACCTGCTTATATCTTTCAGTTTCAGTTTTTATGTTTTGTGCTACGCACTTATTATTTTACTCCTGAATAACATACCTATTATAATAAATGCATGTGAAACCTCCAAGGAGTAAATAAATAAATAAATATAAATGTTGAAACTGCTCAAAAATTCACTTTCAGAGATTTCTTGCTGTTTTCCTTTTATGGCCCTCATTTCTAATAAATTTGCTGTATGATTAATTAATTCTCTGTCAAAATCTTTTTTCCAAAAATTCGTTATTGATCGTAGGTTCGCACTCTAATTGCTAAGCCTTTATGGAAAGGTTATGATAGCTAACAAGTTATGACACTATGAATCATCAATATAGTAATTATTGTTTCTGGAACAGGCACGCAACGCTCTCAAAATACATTCCCATAAATCTGTTGTAGGTCGGTTCTCCTCCTCCTTCTACTTCTGTAAGGCGAAAGGTCACCCTTGGAGCACATGCGGCCTGCCATGTGCGAAGGGAATCCAATATCTCCCTTCCGACTTACATAATCCGATGGTAAACTGTTACATAATGAAATATTATACATATCGTCTCAATATCCCGAGCCTCCGCAATTAGAAATGGGATACTTTACAAGATACCGATATTTTTCGGGGTAAAGCGTAAGGATTTAATTAAAATGTACCTTCCTACTTCTGAATGTTCTATGTTATTATATTAATTGTTGAAAAATATTAAAGACAACTTACGTGGAATTGTAGTTCAATATTTTTAGGGTGGTTGTTTATACACGATCGAAGATTGATATTACGCTGCTTGTTATTCAAAGAAATATTTAACGAATTTTAATTATTTTCCAATAATATTGTAATGACAAGATAATCATTAGTTTTTTGATCATTGCAGATAGTATTAACAATTCGAATCTTGCAATTATGTATTCAGAAAGCAGACAAAAATAAAGAAAATAAAGATTTTGTAGTTCTTAGTCGAAATATGATATAGGTGCACATGTCCGATATAAGTTGGTGCAGCAAAGCCACGGCAAGGTTGAGGTCCTGGGTTCAATTCTTTTTCTGATTTATCTGTTTGGAGAGTTGTTCATATTTTTTTCAATTTGAAGTTTTTCTCAATAAGTTATTCCACCATAAAAATATTGACTTTTATTTACTCTCTCAAACCCAATGAATTGCAGTGCGGTATGAAACCGGTAGAGGAAGGACGGAGTTGATTGAATGCAGTAGAAATGAGGTCCCTAAGGCATACGTTAGGTTCCTAAGGTAGTGGATATAAGGCCGGTGTAAGCATAGTGAACAATGAAATGAACGTACGGATATTTTGAACAAGAAGGGCGGATCGACGGGAAAATAGGTTTCAGGTGTATTATGACGCGCACATGGATAAAAGAAGAAATAGACGCTCCTGAAAGGTACACAATTATCAAATAAGTCAAATACTGGAGACTGTGTAATAAACGAGTTAGAATGGGATGATGAGTTTGAGTGCGAATGAATCCAAAAGTGCTTGCAAAGGCACAGATTTTGTTTGGTGTTTCATTCTCTTTGGCTATCCATGCGGTTGTATGGTATATGGTTGGTAGTTAACTGGCCATTCAACCTTTCCATTTAATAAAACTTGTAAGCAAAGCTCAACATTTTGAAGCTCATAATGAATATTAGATATAATAATATACAGATTATTCGATATCCACGAAATCCGCGTATTTCCCGATTACCATTTTATCCGGTGGGTAATCCGGATGAGCTACGTAGGATACATAATATTATACCTGCACAATGTGATTAGCGGTAGACATCTCTTGCTGAAGTAGCCATGGCGACAGTGGGAGATTTCTTTTAGCCCTCGTGTAATACCACCCCAGCCTCTCTCAGCACTCTAAGAACGTCTAAGAGGGGAAAACCATTGTTCCTTTTCTTTCTACGTACTGCCTGATGTTCATTATATTGATTTTAGAATTTATCGCTTTTAGACTAAGATTCAGTTAGACTTATTTTCGTCAACTGGAAACAATTAAATTTTTGTGACGTAAAATATAAATATTCAATTATTAATTGTTTTCGCGTTTAATTTGTAGAACTCCATTTAATTATTTTTTTAAATATTTAATTAAAATTAAATTTGATAGTTTTATTATCAAGTTTTGCAAATATTTTAGTATGTATTTTTGTAACAGCTTTTTCGTTTATAATCCTAATAAGCCTAAACCATTACATATAGAAAGGAAGGGTCTTAGATTAAATTTGCTTGAACAATTAGAAATCAATAAACGAACGAATGACCTCAATGTAACGCTAATTAATAAAGTAAGGAAAAATATTTATTCCCCACTACTTAGTTTATTTACAAAACCTAAAAATATAACACACTTAAATGGGTGATAGAAATAACGTCATTATAAAACAATTAAGAAAACCTTAACATCTAGTTGGGGAAACAGATTTCGAATCCCCTACACAATACACTCTCAATTAGTGTATCAACAATTTGGTTTAACCGGTAATAAATCAATACAGACACCTTCGAAAATTGACATTCAAAATCTTATAAATAAGTATATAATCCACTGTTATTTATAAGTAATCTTAAAAATAACAGTGGATTAAACACAGTTTGAAAATGGTCTTGTAAACCGAAACAGCTGTAACAAAAATACATACTAAAATACTTGCAGAACTTGATAATAAAACTATCAAACTTAATTTTAATTAAATATAAAAAAGTAAAATTAGATAAATATTCAAGCTTGAAAAAAATTAAGAATTTTATGAAAGGAGGTGATTTTCAGATTCTTAGCTTAGCCGTGTAACCCTAATAATATCAATACTTCTCGAACTAAATCTGACCTGATCCAAATCGAAATGAATATAATTATGAATGAATATAATCTCTCGGAGAGATTGTTATGTTATAGCGAACGATTAGAACTTTGATTTACTGGTATTTCAGAGTAAGATGCTTGGACATGGAACGAGGTTTGTGTATTCATGTTTTTATAGTATTGACTAAACCGAGGTTCAGTACGTTTTCTACATAAAAAAGACCTTATAGACAGCTTCCCTAGAGACGACATAGATACATGACTCCAGTGCAGAGTAAATATTTAAAATGTCTGCTATTGTGGGAAAATTTATTTTTGTCCAAGACCATTAAGAAAAAATATTTTTCTTCACCCTTGTGAGTTTTATTTTTCCTAATGTAAAAGCAAACCAGTCGTTTTTTAAAAGTCAAACCATAAAACCTTTTCATGTCAGAAAAACTGTTAAAAAAACATTTATTTAATTCATGCAATTGTTCTGCACTCGCTGGGTCGTGGATCTATAAAAGTCCCTGTATAAGCTCCAGTTAACATAAAAGTCATATTCCCCTGACAGATAACTTCACTTCCATAAAATGTATTTTGAATATCAAATCGGCTCAAGTTTCGGTGCTCCATAGAAGTCCAAGTGAATCTAGCTTCCAAAAAACTGGACGACTTGTATAATGCTAACAGATTCTTCAAAGTGGCCAGCTGCTAACCCTTTACAAATTTCAGGTACACCGGACAATTGAATTTGGGAGCCACCTCTGGGCTGGAGCCCCTTAATGCTTGATAAACTTACTTGATTCTGTGCAAATGAGGGCGGTACGTCTGATTAACAAGCAGTTGATAACAGACCGATTGCCATCAGTAATGCGCAGACGCAATGTGGGCATATTGAGTCTGTTCCACAGGTATTTTTATGGAGCCTACTTTAAGGAGCTAGCGGATCCCCGGTGCGACGGTGTACGTTCACGAAACTCGAACGGAACATCCATTTATAGTTGATGTTGGCTTCATGAGAACGGGTCGTTTCTTCGTCGTAAGTCGGCCCGTACAGGAACGAGCTTCCGGCTTCTGTCTTTCCTGCTTCATATAATTCGGGCATCTTCAAGTTCTGTATTAATAAATCCCTCCCTTCAACCCTCTATTAACCCGCCTCACAACACTGGCCAACTGGATGGCGACATAGTTCCCCTTTCTTTAGGCCGTTTGGACAGAGGTCCTCAAAGTGAGGTATCACGCAAAAAAAAATTACATACGCTAAGTTGAGAAAAAATCGCTCTAAATAAACTGTTATCAATATTGTATCTCCATGATATCAATGTTCAGTCTTTAAAGCCAATACAATATTTTATTTTGAATGTATACATTACAGCCAATTTTCAACAACGGCAACTTACTTCTGGTATATCTGATATTAAACCAGAGGCGTGGGAGGTACTTGCCCACCAATAATATTACAAACTTAATGCTTTGAAGGCAATGAAAATGTCAAATGCCAAGAGTTAGGAAACTCGGGTACTTGTGATTCAATTGTGTGTAAATTGATTAATGATTCTTCTTTTAAATTTAATTCTAACGAATCACCGATGGCAAAAAAATGCCATTTTAAGAGGAAAGGATTTGAGATTTCCTTCAAAACACTTTTCACAATAGACCAGAAACACAAAAGATATTTTTAACCATGACATGAAAATAATTACTTAGATTATAATGAAATGGTCATTATTTCCGTGTTTTTATCATTAATTTTCTAGAACGAAGCGAAGGAAAAAAACCGCTTTGAAATAGGAGCGGGTACAACATTTTGCCTAATATTCTTAGTTGGAAAAAAAATGTTTGGTTAGGAAAACACGATAATAATATTGCATTGTGAATTTTGTTGTTCCCGATACACTGCCTTCAAAATAAATGCGGCGGGAGAGTACCTATGTATGTAAGACAACTGTTGGCGTTCATGGTTGGCAAGTAATATTTTATAATAACTTCGCCACGTTTCGCCGAGTTTCAACACTATTTTCAATTGTAAATAAAACTATGTAAATTAAAATATTAAAAAAGTACCGTCGGCGTGGTTTACTTTAGCCCTGGAACCTGGAAGGTAACGTAAGCCCAAATCGGAAAATCACAACCACTTTAGTGAGTGTTGTGGTTCTAGCCTAAACGAGAGATGACTTTGCGAACATGAATGCATGTCGCTCAATCTTTTTACAATTATTAAACTGCTCATATTCATGCTTGTAATGATGTGTAACTGTGATTTTTGGTAAATTTGTAACTATATTCTTGTCGATAGACATGTATTTAATGATAGATATTGTAAATTATAATATTTTATATAAGTTTAGTTGCCTAAATTTAGAAAACAAAATATCGGTATAATATGACCCACTTTTTGGTGGGTCTTTCATGTCTGAAAAATAGTAGAAATTTGGATACAACCTTCTTCCCATATAAACAGAAGAGTGCTATCAGAATGCTTGCCTCCTAATACACTTCATAATATCCTCCAGCCTCTAGATTTTGCTTACTTTCGGCGATTCTTAAATGCAAGTGGAGGAAAACATTACCAGACTGGAAAAACAGCCGAATTGGAAGGAAACTGCCAAGGACACAAACAGAACAGTTTCCTTGTTGTTTTCGTGTTGAAAAAGCTCTGAAAACTGGAAGAAAACTGAAAGTTCGTCTTTTGATACTACAATATATTTAAAGTTTGTTATAATGTTGTTTCCATTTTATTATTAGATACTTATGGTTAAAATTTTATTTTATTTTGTAATTTCACTTAAATTAATCAATAATTTTTTAACAACTACTTTTTAACCTCTTATGGGGATATATCTACCTCTAATGGGTCGATGACAGTTATCAATACATTTTTTACGTAAATCAAAAATAACCTTCTACCAAGACGAACATTGGCCCAAATCAAAAAAAATATTATATAACTAGAACAAATTTGTTTCAACTTGCGAATGGTAACTTGTCAAACATACCTCTGAGTTGATACCAACGTTATTGTTACATAACAAAGGAAACCACGGAGAGATTCATGAAAAATGGCCATATTTTTAAACAAAATAATCTTCATCGATGGTATTGCATTTTTTTTCATAAAATTGAAAGTGACTAAGATTTTTCAACCTGAGTTTATGATGGAAAAGGTTTCTAGCTAAAAAGAAATAAACACTCTTGTTTCTTTAAAATTTCAAACAATGTTTATTTTTTTTGATGAATAACACCTAATATCAATAATTCGAAGTGTTCCTAAGGCGTAGATAACGAGTGAACTTTTCTAAGCTGTATTATGTACTCAGATTTATCTTTTAACCATCAATTTAGTTACTTTTGTAGGTTATTTTCATAAGAGTAATTTTGAATTTGTTTTGGCCAATAGATTCAAAGCGAACATATTTTTTTATCAAATATCGTTTCAATATTAACGTTTTGTATATCCGCCGTGCTTTCGTACCTATTGTGAAAAGACTATATTAAATTCGTAATCCGGCTTTGGAAGGATAATCCGACTGCCGCAACTCCAATTTTACAGCGGTCCCTACAGAATGTTTCCGTTTCAACCCCAATCAAATATTTCATATCTGACGTAGGTATACGTACTCGCCGCAGGATTATGTTTGAGATGTAATAAAAAAATGAGAATAATTCATAGATGCGGTTTACCAATATCAGTGGATTTAGGAAAACCGATAAAATGAATTTAATGGGTTTTTCGGGAGATTTTTTTCATAAGCGACCCACTTTCGAGAAAAGACTCTCTCCGGTCACATTATTTTGTGTTGATTGAGGATTTGGCGACGTTAATGGGAAGGAAAGAAGAAAGGCAAAAAAATTAATAAAGTTCATCGGAACCAAACTTTTCATATTTTGTATAATCATTTTCATGAGCCTTCTGGAGACAAATTTTGAACTTGGATATAGGCCTCCTTCAAATGTCTCCAGAATTTCAGTAAATTGATGGCTTTCACCTATCTCATCTGTATTCTGTACGTAACCCCTGTTTATTTTTCTTCACTAAGAACGCTATCCGCTGATATTGAAATTTTAACGATCGTACGTTAGTCGTGCTACATGGTCATCATGGTCTCACTCAAGCGTAAAGATTGTGACAGTAAAGTCGGCATCCTTTGACTTTCTCCTAATTCAAACATTAGTATTTATATCTGCCTAGCTCGGCTCTTTCTACGGCTCTTAATGTGATTGCCATTTTTGTCAAACATGGTAAGAGTTCACGCTTAAAGCATAAGTAGATACTGGTAGCTTTTATTAAATACCCATCCATGTTCGGAGATGTTGTGATAACATTTATCTTCTTATTTTTGAAGATATGGAAAGCCGCTAAAGGGGCCTATCCAAATCTGCTCCTTTTAACTTTTACTTGTTTGGGTTTTAACTTAACTAATTGATTAAGTCAAATAGGTATTAAAAAAATAACCATGGTTTTACAAATAGTTATTTTAAATCTTAAGATTACATCTACTCTCTTACGTTAGAATTTTATTTTGGATAGAAGAAGAGTGAATAAGACATTATAGTTAACATTTTTTGCATAATTTCATATAAATGGCACATGCATAATAAATTATGTAAAGTATTGTAGGTTAAAGTTGGAGAAACATATGTATCATAGAGTTAATGAGGGGCCATCCATAAATTACGTCACACCATAAGGGGGAGGGTAAATAAGTGTGACAAGGGGTATGGGGGGGTCAACAGGTCTGTGACATCACATGTAAAAATCTAAATTATTAAGACCCAAAAAAATTTTTGATGTAAAATTGCAAAATATGTGATGTCACACTAGGGGGGAGGCGGTCTCGCAAATGTGACGATGTGTGACAGGGACGGGGGGGGGGGGGTCAAAAAATCATGAAATTTCTGTGACGTAATTTATGGATGGCCCCTGAGGTACAAATACTCGTTCACAGGGTATATTATATTGGAACCGAGTACCCGTGAATAAAATAAATATTTTATTGCTCATTTCATATATCTCATTCTCTCGCAGGCTAAATCCTATAGATGCGTGTGTTTGTCTTTTTAGTGTCGCTCGTTTCCGTTTCAAATCACAACGGTGCTAAAGAAGTTTTCACTTCAAAAAATGTTGTCTTGAAGAAAGGTTTTTGAAAACAAAAGACTTCTAAAAAGTCACCGGAGATCTAAAACTTACATTTTTTACTCAAAATGATGTCAGTAATTGGTTAAATTAAGAGAATTACACCCCTTAACATCGTGTTTATTTAGTTTAAGGAGTATTTACATCGTAATCAAGTAATTAATTTGAAAGACATGCATATTTATGTATACAAAAAAAAAGAAAAACATTTTTTTTTTTTTTTTACTGTTAATACCGCAGAAGAGTCCCAAGTCCCAACTGCTCCCGTCTGGAGCCAGTGCGACTATGGCATCCCCAATCGGGGTATGTTGTGAGGCTGAAGGTAGTGGGGAGGGGAAGGAGATAGGGAAGAGAAAGGTTGGGAAGTACCTGGCTATTCAGATCTGGTCACTAAACAAGGCTAAAGCCATTTCAAGCAACGTTTCAATTCTGAATGGTGGTCTTACACCAGGGCGATACTGATAGTATCTTCCACTCAGGAACGTGCCGCAAATATACTATATATTATTTTAAATGAATAAATTGTGAAATAACACAAATTAATCAAATAAAATTTATTTGCGCACGCCGGGTTCGAACCCGCGACCTTCGGATTGTGAGTCGAATGGAGGATATTATGGAGGATAAATAAAATATTATAAAATTATTTATATGTAAGTGAAAATTGTGTAAACAGTTATTTTTTTGGTAATGATGTCTTTAAAATAACTACATTACCCAAAGGATCACCCAAGGATAAAGCACGCCGCCGTTTTTGACCAGATGACCTGGGAAGGATTTCAATGGACAATAAATCATGATAATCCTTATTATTATAATTTCATAATTAAATATCGCCATGTGTGACTGCCATGGCAATGATTTAACACTTCCCCACTTATCTTGCCATCAATCTGTGTATTGTTTGTTTTCTTGTATCCGACATCCGATCCGCGGCGGACCCACCCGAATCTCTTTGCTCCTGCCGGGTGGCGGCTCCTGTCGCGATGACGTCATTAACAGAGAGAAACAATGTTTTATTTTTTTGTTTTATATTAATTTGTACCCATGAATCTTTCTCAAAAAATTGCCTCTTATTATATGGAAAATTTTGTGCAAAGCCAGCCTAAGTTCATGAAGCCTAGATGAAAAGATATTTGCATATCTAGGTATTTGTTTTTGTTTGTTAGAATCTGTTCTAGACCAACACGGCAATGGTAGATATTTCACTTGCTGAGGATTGGTTTGTAGTAGTAGTGTAGAGTCCACAAAAACTCAGATTGAAAAATAAAATTTTTGAAGTTTCAAAAAATTATATTTTTGTTTCCTTTATTTCAAACTAATTGTTATAAATATTTTCAAAAAAACAAGGGTTAATCTGTCTATAAGGAAAAGAACAACATGTTTGGTTGAATTTTGAATAAACTAACATATACTTCAATTCACAGCTTAAAAAAAACTAAAAATACAGGAGTACAAACAAATTCTCAGCAAGCGATTTTTCAAGACTTAATTGGCGTTTCCACTCTGAATATATGAACACGGCAATACTACTATGTTGATAATTTAAGAGATTAATCTTTAACAGTATATAATATGTATTTTTTATGTTTATATAAACATATAATGTAAACAGTCATTATTTTTCAATTAGTGCTAAATTTACTCATATAATATTATAAATAAAAGGTACGCCCTGTTTAGTGGACCCAAATGGAAACACTGGTTGTTTTTTTTATTCATCCTTTCAACCCTAGGCAAACTCGAAGAAAGTCCAAAAGAAATCGATCAACCATCGCACTCTCGTGCAACAAATAAAGGCTATCTGTTGCATTGTAATACTTACAAAATATTGCTGGTATCGGCACCTAATTGAAAAGCAAATTGATGCGTGCAAGAAAAGAAAATAATTACTTATAACCAAAATATCGAAAAAGTTTTGATGAAAAAATTGACGCTGGCGAAAAAGTCACACCCGAGACATCAGATCACGCGGATTGAATGCCAAGTGGCAAGGGTGTCTAAAGCAATTCACCAAAGCGAAAGCAGCCGCATCAAGTACCAACATGGCCAACAACAGAACGTCCCAAACGGCGGATTAAAGCGGTGATGACAGAATGGGCTTTACGATGTGTCAAATTAGTCAACGGATTTTGTTTATTCAATATCCACAATCCACATGAATGGTTTTTTGCCGCTGTTTGTTGTGTCAAATGATTGTAGGTGTGGCAATATTATGAAGACGGTCGGATGAAAAGCTTTTGACTTTTATACGCGAAGATTTGATCTCGAAATGCTACCCTACAATGATCAATAAAAAAGATAACTACTGCACAATTGCTTAAAAATTTTAGGATGCTATATTATAAGATTTTGGTTTTTCGTACTGTTTTTGTTAGAAACAAGGCATTTTATTATTTTATTGGCGATTGATTTATTTTCATAAAATAAGAGAAAGGCCTACTTGCGAAATCGAGATTTCATCTCTCGTCCAATGTTGTGCATTATTTCTGTATACATTATTTGTGGTAAATAGATAATAAGATCGAGAAGAAAAATCCATGAAGGACTCGATTCTATGCCGCTTATTGTGTTTCTTTCCGACCCAACGCTTTAGTAGGCCTTACGGTATCCATTGTCAGGGCAGATTTGATGTGATCGTGAATATATATATATATATATATATATATATATATATATATATATATATATATGTTACAGTTAAAATCCGTTCTAGTTACAACGCGTTTTCTCTACTATAAACTAGTTTTCGCTAAATGCCTTTGTTACAACTAGAATTAACTTCAAAAATTAATATCAGACAAAACGCGTTTTCTCGAAATGATTCAGTTAAAACTTTTGAAACAAGATTGGAACAAATTATGGAATCCTCGACAAATTGTACATTAGATATTTTGAGTGAATCTGAATTGTTTTTTTATGAAATAAATTATCGCTATATGGTCAGCTAATTTAATGTGCAGGTCAGAATTCAACAAGTCCCAAGAAAAATTCTTGCAAGTGGATAAAGTACCAAGGACAAATTTACCTTTGAGAACTGTTGCTAATGAAGCAGCCATAGGAACAGTCCAAAGATTTATTCGCTGCATTTGTAAGAAGGGTGTTTAACAAAAATATGTCTTTGTAAGAAAACAGCCAACCTTTGTAACTCAAAACGCCACGATACTCGTAGTTTGTCATGTAATAACAAGTAAGCAGATATTTACTTACTTGTCATTACATGACAAACTATCGTTCATTATTTACTTCTTTAACTTTATTCATTTAATTTTATATTTGTTTTTATTAAGCTGTTTTTAATTAACAGTTATTAAATATTTTAATAAACTGTATTTGTATTTTCAATCCCCAACAAGTTTCTCTAATACTAGTTTTAACCAAGGTTCAATGTTAGAACAAGTTTTATCTAAAATTAAAAATTAAAAGTGGTAAATTCTAGTTATTACTAGGAAATTTTAGTTTCAACAAAGGCAGTTAGTAAAAACTAGTTTTAACTAGAGAAAACGGGTTATAACTAAAAACGGGTTTAAACTGTAACATATATAATGATTAATAGGATAAGAAGGTAGCACAACATGGCTAAACATCCCAAAATCAACCTAAATAATAATCGAGGTGGAATCTGTTATCATAATAACAGGTGATGATACTGATAATTCTTACATAGACGAAGCGTGTCTGATTTTTATTTTATGTTGAAGAACCAACAGATTTAAGCTAGCAGGTAGTATATAATGAATTCATTTTCTCCAATCTTTTCACACACTGTGTGTATTTAATCAAGAGAATATTTAGATAGTTGATCATTGATCACGATTTTTCCTCCTTGAAATGGACAGTCACATTTCAATATTCTTTTAGGTTGTATGTTAATATAGTATCCTCCACGATTTATATTAGTAATTCAAATTATGAGGTGTGCGGAATACGAATTGCCTGATTTTTGTTAATGCTAAATATCTAGTGAAGAAATTTATTTTCATTTTAAACCAACAGCTATTTATTTATAGATTTTCTCAGAAGTGTGCCCACGCTGTAAACAATTCTGAGGAATATATCCCAAAGGTAATGTTTTTTAATCAACATCATTAAAAAATAATTGAATTCGTACCGTCTAATATAAAGATATTAAATATTAAAATTTATTGGAACGTTGTGATACACCCATATTTATGATGTTTATAGTTTGCATGACAAATTGAAACACGGGATTTGTTAACGATAGATTTTTTTTTTTGCAAGAAAATTCTTTATCGTTCGATTATTTCTTCACCTGCCAGACAAAACAAGTTATTACAAAAGAAATTTCGTTGAATCTTATCAAATATGTATGAAAGGTTATTTAAGTTGTTAATAAAAGTATAGAAACTTCCATATCTTAATACGAAATGAATGTTTCTTTGTTTGTCCCTTGTGCGTTCCTAAACCATTCATCCGATTGCGATGAAACTTTGGAGATTTGTTGTGCGCATGCCCGCAAAAGTTTCTGCATGTATAAAGTTGAACTCTGGCGTTAAGAGCCTTGTATAAAAATGTATAATAGGTGGCGCTTTATTTGTTTCAACAATTTGTGTATAGAATAGTTTAGAAGTATGGAAAGAAGACGGAGGGGTATGGAATCTGAGAAGGGGAGGGGAACGAAGAAGCGGAGGGATTGCGGGAGGGGGAACGAGGGAGAGGTAAGGCAGGGAAGGTGGAAGGGGAATGCGGGAGAAGAAGGGGACGCGAAAGGAGAACGGGGGCGGGAAAGGGGGCGGGAACGGGGGCGGGAACGGGGAAGCATGGTAAAGGACACGCAGGGGAGCATAACGGAGGGGTGGAGGATGAAGGAGGGATAGAAGGAGGGATTTCATAGGAGACCTAGTAGCAGAAGGGGAAAGCAAGAGGGGAAATTTGAAAAACCCAAAATGCTCAAACATGCTGCTCAAGCTGAAAGTTCTCCGAAAGCACTTTAATAAACAGAATTAAAACACTTTCTTTCATTGGGTGGCATTGCAATCATTGCCGAGTATTTGCAAGTTAATATAATAAATTAAAATAAAGACTTTAGTATATTTGTTTATTATCTAAAATACAGCGCTAAATGTAAATTGTGATTGCTTTCAAACAACCGCCGATGTCAGATAAAAAGTAGAAAGAATTTCAGCAAAATTTTAACGTTTCATTTATGTCACATGACACTTTAGGTTCATTATTTAGTGGCAGTATAAAAAATAATGTCATATTATATCTATATCAATTTCCTCTCCTTACCCTTTTAGGGCTTTTTTTCATAATTAAGTTCCGCTCCGGACGCGGAGGTCGGGGTGAAATGGTACCCTTACGAGTGCGGTAATTGCGAACCGTACGTGTAAATATGCGTCTTCGATTACATCGTCGTAAAACTTTACGGCTTCGGGCTCTTAATTGCTGCTTGAAACGCTCGCAGAGTGGCCTACTCTGCCCCAACCACCCCGGTCTCATTTCCTTTTTTTGCTAAATATATATTTACGCTTTTGGCGGGAATGGCAAATAATTATTTGGTGAGTCATTAGTTTTACGATGATAAAATCGTTCAATTTTCGTTTCATTTTCTCCCAGTTTTACTATAATAACACTTCGAGTTTTTTCAAATCATACAATGAGTGCAATAATATCGTAACAGCTAAGAGTAAACGATTAATTTATTACTAAGCTACTATATTCGACAAGTTCTCGATTGTTTCCAAATAAAAGAACACATAAATTTTTGGTAACTTTAATCAATGTTGAAAATATTATTTTACTTTTCACAAAGTTGTTTTACTTTCAGATCGGATCTTTTTTTAATTTGGGAGGCGGGTATGGGTGCCGCCGCCCCGGAACCATTGATAATCAACCAACATCTCTGCTGTAGGTCAACCCAAGTGTTTCGCTACGTTTGGTGACTTAGCAGGGGTTCCCGGGTTCATTGGGTGAGGTTTGTTCGGGTCTTGGCGGTGGGTGCGTCTGCCCACCAGCCGTGGGAGCGAAAGGAGTCCCTTTGACTTCTCTACCCTGTTCTCTCGAAATATCGATGGATTCATATGTTCGTCACTCCTGGACACATTGACCCTCAGATTCCTACCCACTCCTCATATCCTTTTCCTTCCCGGAACTTCCTCTCCTTCTTTTCCTGAAAAGACCCTCCACACAGCATCACCAAAGATGACAAGAACCTGAGAAGAATTATTTTTCTCAGGTCCCCAGTGTTTACATTAACACAAAAGGCCCTGAGGAAAATAATTTCCCTCAGGCCCTATCTTATCTTTGAAGATGCTGTGTGGAGGGTGTTTTTGAGGAGAGGAAGGAGTGAACATGGGTCTTGAAGAGACCCATGTTGTAGGAGGGAGGAAACAAAAAGGCCGGCAAATTATTCCACAGCCGAGATGTTGAACTCAAGAACGAGTCGTAGAAACGACCCGTTCTCATGTGACTAATGTCAACAGTGTACAAATGTTGGAGCTAATGTAAAAAAAAATATATGTGTATATATTATGATTCTAAATTTTTAAAAATCGTTTAAAAAATCATCACTTTAAATGTCACATTTACTCTGAGATATAATGGACTACCCTGCACTGACGTGTGACACTTTTACGAATTAATTCACGAAAAAATCCCTTCCTGTCTTTTCGACTAACGAATTCAACGGCCGTTCCTCCAATCGCATATAATAATCACAACACTCAGAATTGCTATGTGTGCTTATATTATGGATTCTTTGTTCGCTTATAAAGCAGCAATCGTCTCTCGTGGCTGCCAGCCAAGGAAGGAGTCTACTCCATCGTAAGAATAACAAATAAAGAAAGATGTTATCTCGGCGAGTTAACACGCCCCGAGTACCCGAGTACTAGCCGGGTATAGCCGGGGCCTGCCGTACCTCAGACTTGGGAAATTTAACGCCAAGTCCGTATGTTTTTCGCGATTAGCACTATTCGTTTTCGCAGTGCGATAGCCCATTATTTCGCAAACTCGAGATTTAAATCATAATTCCGTTTCGCTTTGCTTGCGGGAAGGGCGTTTATTTTCATAAGGGATTTAATAAAGATATCCAGTTTCCTTTACCTCGTAATTAATTTCTGTTATTAATTTATTTAAAACTACATTTTTTTTCATAAATTTTATTTGAAAAACTAGAGGCCTAAGTGTTTAGCTGAGTTTTATTAAACATCAATTCAATCAACTTAACACATTTGGCTCTGAAAAATCGTTAAGACCGAAAAATATGTCTATAACTTTGGACTACCTAATAAAAAGCTTAACACATTTGGCTCTGAAAAATCGTTAAGATCGAAAAATATGTCTATAACTTTGGACTACCTAATAAAAAGCTTAACACATTTGGCTCTGAAAAATCGTTAAGACCGAAAAATATGTCTATAACTTTGGACTACCTAATAAAAAGCTTAACACATTTGGCTCTGAAAAATCGTTAAGACCGAAAAATATGTCTATAACTTTGGACTGCCTAATAAAAAGCTTAACATATTTGGCTCTGAAAAATCGTTAAGACCGAAAAATATGTCTATAACTTTGGACTACCGAATAAAAAAAACCAACACCGACTTTTTTCTTACATTGTTTTTTTTTTTTTTACATTAACTCCACACAGGAAGCCCTGAGGAAAATAATTTACCTCGGGGCCCATGTCATCTTTGTAGATGCTGTGTGGAGGGTCGTTTAGAGGAGAGGAATGAGTGAACATGGGTCTTGAAGAGAACCATGTTGAAGGAGGGAAAAAATACGGAGGCAGAAACGACCAGTTGACAAATGTTAGATGTGTACATATGTTTATTTATTTATTTATAAATAAACGCCCTTTTTAGGGGCTTTAACATATATAGCATAGAAAAAACATTTTATTGTACATAACTGAACTGCCTCAATAACAATATTTTATATTTATTCAAAGATAAATTGAAGATGTCCACTGACTTGGTATAATGTTGGGCGCGTGTTTGACGTGTTTCCTGACTGTGCGGTGCGGAGGAGATCAAGAGAGGTTCCCAAGTGCACCTTCCATTGAAAAATTAATTAAATACATAAAAACTTCGTCCTAGAATAATATATTTTTCATTAGTTGGGGTTCATCCGCATATAATTTTAATTTTCTTTAATTTAAACTTTAAATAAAGTGAATCGGATGAAAATTCGGTTAACTTCGATTCCAGCCAACTTCAAAATGTGGTTTTGAAAAAAACGCTTTTAAAGTTCTCGCTTATAACCGGGCCGTTCCGTTTTCCGGTTTACCTGCTTGGCGCGCACCGATCCAAACTATATTTACAGATCTAATTTAATGCTATAACTTTGGAATCTTGGTCTTCACATGTATGAAAAGATTTTTAGAAAACAAAAAAAAAGATTTTTGGATCGTCTGCACCAGACCACACGGACCACTCCTCTTAATAAAAATATCAAAAATATATAAGACAACTGGTAAACAACTATTAATGGATAGTAAATGGTAATTTATCAGAAGGGTAAAATTAAAAACATGTTTATTAGTTAGGAAGTAAGTCTGCGGAGTCCGGTAGCAAACTTTGTTTCTCATAGTTGGCGTTCTAGAAGGAAAACATTCAAAATACTCAATCGTAATCTTTCACTTACTTAAATATGTTTTTTTGATACATAACGAGTTGTTTGTTATACATTATCAGACCATGAGAATTTTCTTATAATGCAAAAAACAAACACAATAATATTATCTTTTTTAATTAAATAAAGGCAATATTAGTGAAACTCAATCTAAAATCTGGAAACAGAAAAAGATACGAACATTTTTAGGACTCGAGCCCAGGACCTTCGGCTTTCCGGGCCGCAACTCTAGCAACTGAGCTAATGTCCCAGTCCGATTCGGTCATTTAAAACTGTATCATACTTCGACTAAGATCATTATTAAAAATATCCCTGTCCGATTCGGTCATTTTTAACTGTATCATACTTCGATTAAGAATATTATCTTCATTTTATTGGCTGCTATCTTTATGTATGATCGTGAGATTCAAACCCGAACTAAATGCTATCTAGATGGTGTCTTGGATAAATTTTTCTTTTAAATATGCGACGTCTATTGACTTTTCTGCAAGTCTTGGAGAAATATTTTTTTTAACTAAGTCAATGACACATTAAGGATGGAAATAGGTATAGAGGCTAAAAAAAAAAATTTCTTTCATAAATCGACAGTAGTACTATTCAAAAATATATTTTGAAAATTTTAAACCAAAATTCCACGCCGTTTAAAAGTTATAAGCGTTTGAGTGAGTGTCCCTCGGTCGAACTACTACCACTTTACTGCCACTCTTAGGACGGGTTGTTTCAAAAAATTTGATGGATTCGTCAAATATTTGAAGTTAATTTTTACGTTCCGCGTAAGTTCTATTCAAGTTCTCTTATTACATCATTATAGGCCAGTTGATTCACAAAACTGAAATCATAACAGAACTTGAATAGAACTTACCCAGAACGTGAAAATAAGCTTCAAATATTTGATGAATCCGTCAAATTTTTTGAAACAACCCGTCCTTATTTTCAAATGCGTTTTTCTCAAAACTACTCTTTTCAAATTTATGTAACCTATAGCTCCTACATTTTTGATCAATCGTTATCAAACTCAGCACATAGTTTCTTTATGCGCTCTATTTGAACCTCAATCCTAAACAGTGAGTTTAAGTTAACTATTTTTTTATTGCAAAAAATGTACAAAATAACGGTAAAAAAAATCATAAGTACTAAATTTTCACAATCCTCAAAAAAATATTAATTTTCGATTTTTTATGATTGAGGTTCAAATAGAAGAAACACTTCTAAAATAGGTCATTTTTTTTTGAAAAATTAATTTTGAGTGTAATTAACCCCAAATTATAAATAAAATATTTATATATTTCCTAAGTGTTAAAAAATTCTTGAAAATCACTAAAAATACGCCGCCCTTCACCTATTTCCCCCTTGTTAAAAATAAAAATAAATATTATCTTATATCTTAATCTTCATCGTGTCATAATATTAATTGACCGTGCTATATCAAAAATATAAAGTACTTCAACACGCATTTATTCTCGTTACTAAAACAATGATGACCGATCTTCCGCGATCGTTAGTGGGATATAAATTTGGGTGCGCATTTTACGCTGTTATCAAAACACCATTAAATCCCGGCTGAATACGATTGTTGTTTGGAGTACCCGAGCAGTGCATAAATTAAAATGCGTTTTAATTGTGCTTTTCAGTCGGGCACTGGAAACTTTTCCGCGAAAGATGCATCTCGCGGTGTTTTTGTTGTCAACCGAGAGTAAACTACATGTTGCAAACAGGTGTGATGAGAAAATTTCGCGGTAATCCGATGTTTTCTTTATTTACTGTGTTAGTAAAATACGAATTGATGGCTTAATCTGTAACCTCGCTGACTGCATGTGTTAAATTTTGAGTTAAAAATTAACAATTTAGAATCCATAACTTGAAAATTCCGCTAAACTAATGCCTACCTACCTAAGATGCACATTATTTTTCATGATGTCAATAATGCACTTTATATGGTTGTCATCATTGCACTTATGTTATGAAATTAACAGAATGAAATGAAGATGAAAAATTTCTTTGTATTAATTTGAACGAAATTGGTATTTAAATGAATCATTTTCAATTTTCGGTAAATGTAATAATGTTTTCTTATACTTAAACAAAGATAACTTGTAACCAAGTATGGTTTTTGGTAATTGTAATTGTAATCACGTTTTCAGAGTGAGTCTATACGTATGAATTTAATTAACTCCGCATAGGAGGCTCTGTGTCGTCTTTGGGGATGCTGTGTAAAGGGTCTTTCTACGGAATGGAAGAAGTGAATCAGGGTCTTGAAGAGACCCATGTTGTAGGAGGTGGAACCATAGAGGCTGGCATATCGTTCCACAGGCGAGCTGTAGAATTCAAGAAATAGTCGTGGAAGCGACCCGTCCTCATGTGACAAATGTCAACCGTATACAAATGTGAATCAATGACGCTAGTTGCTCGGAGCATCTTCCATTGAAATACTGGTAGGACAAGGAAGCATTCCCACCCGACGCCTGTGTTTTATAGGTTGCAATTCATCTGTTAAGATAAGATAATCTATCAAACGGGGGGCGCCCGTTTCTACATGGAGCCGAGGGTTCTTTTCAGATATTTTGGGCTCCAGACTAAGGGTGGCTGCGAAATTCTACCGTGGGGCGCAATTGCGATTTGTACAGGGTTAGCAATTCTGAACAATATATGCGGGTCCTGTACGGTACGTCTAGTTTCTGAGAGGCTAACTTAGCTCAGGCTTCGATGGAGCCCTAATACCTGAGCTAGGCACTTAGATTTTTCCCATCGCCGCTCCGCCAGTTTCGGCTCGTTTCATACAAATCTTAATTTTGGATTTATGATCAAAATACCCAGCCAAACCAAAAAAAATATTTTTGTAATCAAGAGGTTTATTAATTATCTAGTATGGATGTGAGAGACTTTATTTATTTTTGCTTTAAATTAAGATTGTAATGCTTCATGATTTTTTTTTAAATAATAAAATTGTAAACACAAAAAAAAATTTAAAATCATGAAAATATAATAAAATTAATAATTACGCAATTTAAAAAAATATATATTTAAACCAAGGTAAAAGGCAAATCAGTTTAAAGAAGATTCGTTTGAATGTATTTGTGAACACCTATTGTATCAAAGGTTTCAAAATTGTTTTTTCGAACGTGTTTCGAATTTCTGCACTCTTTTTCGAAAATCCGGGCGGTCGGTCAATGATCAAAGTATTCCATCTCATAAAACTATGTTCAGCAGTGACAAACTACTGGAGGAGCGGAGTGTCCTGGATTGATGGAAGTATGAATCTATCCCTCCCATTGCGGTGCAAGGCAATGGGTCCATGATGGGATCATAAAGACCCACTGGAGAGGTCAAAGGGCCTCAACTGGCCTCCCCCAAATCCGGCCCGTCACGCAGCTGGTGGACCATAACCTGGACAAACACCAACCCATGAATCCCGGCACCCTGCTAAGTCACAAAATGTATCAAACCATCAGGGGTGACCTTTGGCAGAGGTGTTGGTTATCCAATAAATGGTTCCAAGGGAGGCGGTACCCATACCCAATTCCTAAAATCTGATGAAACCAAAACTTTGAATTAATAAGAGCTTTTTTAATTTTATTGGAATTGTCTTTTCCGAATTCGAAAAACAACTTTGAAATATGCTGAGTGCAAGTAATGCTTCTGTGTAAGTACTGTGTTTATCTAAACATTCAATAAGATACCTAGAACATCCGCGAATAAACCCGTGAATCTAGGGATACTTTTATTTCAAATGAGATCGAGTAGGACCTTCCACAAAATATAAATGGAAGTTATTATCAAATGGGATTTTCAGAACTCGTAAACCTGACGTTAGACGAGGTTCTTTAGACGGCTGCCTTGGTTCTGGACGTTCGCTTTGTGCTCATTACTTGTAGCGTGAGTGCGAGATGTCACATTACTTGTGTGACAATCGTTTTGTCAGACGGTGAACCGACAAAATTACCAGGATTTTAGCACGTCCGCATATTGACAAGACCTACTAATGTACGTACCTATTGTCTACGGTAGACACTCAAGTGCGTAACTGTACCTATAATACTATAATCTATTAAAATCTACTGAAATCAGTATTTCTGTATTTTCATTTATTCCGACATACCTCTGAGAAAATCTTTGCCTGGTTTTCTCTACAAAGGTTGCTTTGTGGAAGGTCTAAATGTTTGAAGGTGTACGGTTCCTTAGGTAGGTAGGTTTAGGAGGTCTGGACTTTGGAGTCGGGAGTAAATCGAGCTCCAAAGTGGACTTCTTTCGTTTTCCAAGGAAGGGGGTTATCGCACAGATTTTTGGAGGTTATTCTCGAATAATAAAACAATAAATTGTATTAAATTACTTGTTTATTAACGAATTGCATATAATTAGTTCAAATGAACTAGCAATAAAGACGGGATAATTTTAGATGCTGACTGTAAGGCTTATAACAAAGAAAAGATTGAATTTTAGCTGGGAATTAATCACAATAGGTTTCATGACTTTTGTTTCTCGTGAAAGCATAGACAAAATGATGCAAAGACAATTTTGTTTTATAAAAACGAAGATAAAATTTGAAATAGACGTGAATTTGAAAATAAAAGAGTCCATAGACGAAAATGAAGCAAGATTGAATAAAAAGACAGGTAAAAAATGAAGTTCAATATTTCAAATAGGACAACACAATACTCAACATACTCCCGGCATTGACAAACCTAGTTAGTTAATAATAATAAGAAAGATGAATGATTGTTCATGTTTGCATAAGTTGATGATGAATGTCACTCGATGAAGCACTGAGTTTTGATAATGAGAATGTCAGTTGTCAACAAATTGTCAAAATTTTAAACAATTATAATACAAAATCAATTTGGTCATTTCACATCATTGATTAAGAATAGTTAAGTCTTAGAAATACAGTGTGAGATATATTCTATTTATTTTTTTCAATCATCGATATAATAACTATTGGTCTACGCTTTCAAAATAACTTTTATCTTTGGTTCTGAAAACAGCAAAAAATCAATGTTAACGTTCTCACAGATAACCATTTACTTAATTAGGATTTCAAGAAATATTTATTTCATCGTGGTGTACCTTGGAATGTGTTTTCTTTCAATATATCTTACAAATTTTGGCATTAGTAATTGGTAAATGACAATGCCGAATTGAGTGGATTAGAATAATATACCTACTCTGGAATAAGTATAAAGACCATTTTCTAATAAAAATGTACTCACATACTAGTTTTTTCTTGTAATTTTTTTTACAAATGTTTTTGTATTATTTTTTAGATTAGTTTTCCCATGAATTTCACGAACAGCTTTGTTTTCGGTAAATGGATTGAAATTTCAGATTTTTTATTTCCTTTTTTTTTCACCATTGTTTTAAACAAAGAACCCATGGAACATTAAAAAAAGGCGATTAACAAGACAAATGCCAATAGTAAACACGTAACCATTAAAACTACCCTTATTTCGGAGTTATTACGCAAAGTTACGGAGAAAGGCGTAAAATAAAAAATAAAAATTAATTACACGCAGTTCCGCTCGTATGACGTAGCCCGGTTTCTTTGTTAAATTTTACATTTATTTGCTTCTATGGAATTTTTATGAGCGATATCCGAAATACATACGGCTTTGGAGAATGAATCGTCATTTTTATTATCTAGCATAAATATAAGCACATGTCGTAATAAACATTGAATACGGAAAAGAGTTTTTTTTTTTAATAGTTATCACAATTTGTATAAAAAAATTCCCTCGTGTTTTACGAATAATACAACGTAACCAGATTATATAAAATCGGACAGGCCCGCGCCTATTTGCTGAGTAACGTGAGCCCTGCACCCGGGCGGCCGATGGAAGTGGCGGCCATTGACATTGATGTAAACTATATTAAATTATTTTTATTTAATTTATCAAACATACCTAAAAAGAAAAGATAAATATAAATATGTGGTAAAATATATATGTATAAGACTAAAGCCGATATTAATGTAGATTTGTTTCCTAAAATTAATTCATAGAGATGTAATCCAATACTAATATTCACCCGTATAATTTACATATGTATACACACGCACGAAATTTTATTAAATTATGATTTAATTGCGCCATTATTTAAAAAAAAACTGCAGTTATCAAGTTGGGTCAAGAAAAAGAAGCTTTTCAAAGTGAAAATATTAATAATTTATATCTAAATATAAATAATAATAATAATATATCTTTTGAAGGAAATTTGCAAGATTATAAATAAAAAAGTGCATATTCAGTGTTAATGTTTACAGAGGTTTATAAGTTAGACAAGTAAAAAAGGTTAACAACAGAAAATAATATAAATATGAAATATATGAACTTGAAGAATAGAAAATAGTTATAAATTTAGGTTTCTCATAATCCGCTTTATTAGGCTAACCTGTGTTGAGGCAGTTATTTTGTCATATATAATACTTATAAACATACCTACACTTATATTAAAATATAATCACACAATAGACGAATGTACGAACTGGAAGAATGTTGTAAAGTCTTGTTGCGAGGTATCTGAAGTTTCGTTGACCAAAAGTAGTATCCATGCGTTGCGAGAATTTGTAGTAAGTCTTTATCATTGTTTCGAGTACAGCGAGTATTTTAAT
The DNA here is from genome assembly GCA_936435175.1 of Glyphotaelius pellucidus. Lineage (NCBI taxonomy): Eukaryota > Metazoa > Arthropoda > Insecta > Trichoptera > Limnephilidae > Glyphotaelius > Glyphotaelius pellucidus. Next base: position 32,827,939 of record OW386537.1, on the reverse strand, counting down.
CTTTGTTCATATTATCTGTGTGTATATGCAGTGGCGTGCACAGAGTTTTTGATCAGGGTAGGCAGTAGGAAAACCTATGATAAAAGTACCGAGAAAACCATTGTTTTTTAAGTTACATAAACACACATTATTTCCTTCACTACAACAAGTTTCACAGGTTAAAATTTCAATATTTTAACAGATAATTCCCAATTAAAGTACGACAAACGTTTTTGAAGAGACAATTTGCATTTACGAAATACAACTATAAGATAGAAATAGATAACAACAGATGTCAATGTCGTCACTGATTGCCATTTGGTAATTTTGTTCCAGAAAGCACTGCTCAATACTAACAAAAAAAATTCATAGAAGCAAATTCAAAACGACCGTTCTAATCTATGCTCTGTGCATTTCGTAAACGATATTATATCTTGTATGAAGTTAGCTCTACGCAGAAATAATTCCTGCTTAGGCCGCATTTTAGTGAGGCAGTCGGATGGCGCGCGTGAAGCAGTTTATGCCATGTTTTTGATATGTCGTTTGATGTGGCGCTCGCGTTGTTTCGGTTGCTCAGCATCTTGAATGTATTTTTTTTAGCAATAATTTAATAAATTATAATATTATTTACGTGCTTATGTTTTACAAATACGGTAGGGTAGGCAGTGCTTATGTGCCTATATGGAGTGCACGCCCCTGTATATATGTGTGTATAGATGATTTTGGATTGTTTTTGCGTAACGTCAAACATATTTACAATATTAAATATTAAGTTCGAGTCTGTAAATATCTAACACATTGTACTAAACACAAGAACTACTCAGTATTTTTCATTCTTCTTTTAAAATGTTTATTTTATTAATTGTTTAACAGACAATTGTTCATTTGCAATATAGAATCACGTTTGATTGGAAATTAAAAACATATATGACGGGCAAAATCTGAAATAGTTTAAAATATGTACAAAATGATGTACATAATGTCGAGTCATAGCTTGCACAAATATTCGATTAAGTCCAAAATTGGTTGTGTTTTGGTAAAAAATAAAATTAAATATTGGAGCTATTTGAGTAGAACAATTTGTCATTACAAATTTAAAAATCAAACATCACCTACCGTTGTCGGTGTTTTATCGTATGCTGGCAATCAACTGCCTGGGCACGTCCCTGAAGTTATGGAATATTGTAGGTCTAGCTTTAGGCGATGGACGCCACGCGCCAGCAAATTGAATCATTTTTATCACCCATTTTTTATCACGTTTGAAATATCACTGATACTTTGCCATCGGCACCAATAAGGTGCGAAAAAAGAATGCCACGTTATTTATCTAGTCGGTATTGATATTTCGCTCTCACCGCGTGTACCTATCCCAAATCAGTGGATTGAAATTAGGTTGCTCTTTAAGAACTTAATGCTAGTCTCCCACGAGCGCCATGCTTTCATTGTATAAATGTGGGCTAGGCCTGTTTCTCGCCATACATTTCAATGGGTATGTATGGCGAGCGATACGGTGAAATAGGTTAAGCTCACATTTATTATGAGAGGATAGCGCTTGTGTGAGACTATCACAATGCTCAGGTATGACGTCAGTAATTGAAACAAGATTAGTTTTATTCCAAGTTTTAATTTATTAATATGGCAGAAAGAACACAGCAAATTCGTACTACTAGAATTGGCTCTGGTCTGAACTTTGTTGCAATTCAAACTAAAACTTCTTTTGGCCAAAGAAATTATTTTTATCAGGCTCCGCTCATTTTTAACAGCCTTCCAGAAAATATCAAGTCATCTAATTCCTTGAGCACTTTTAAAAAGATTGTCAAATTATTTATGTTAGCCGAGGATTGCCAATTGATTTTTTCAACTTTGTCCTTTCTAAATTATTAGCTAAATGATTATGTTTATAGTAATAATAAGCCAAATTAGTATTAGCATTCTTCTGCCAAATTTAAAGCATATTATATTATATACATATATTTATTATTTACAACTTAATCGTTAAAACAAAAAAAAAACAAAAAATATTTCTTACTTTAAATCAGTCCTCAAAACAATGGTCACCCTACAAAAGTCTACATGTTTACATGAATGTACTACCTAGCGCCAGCAGTTTAGTAATAATCTCAACCTGTAAGAAATGCAACAATATTGTTCTTTCAATATCTGTATAATTTTGTGTTATTTTGTTAATTGTAGAATTGTTAACCTCAACACAGGCTTGTCCTAGTGAGGTTGCAAATTGTTTTGTAAACATTTTTACCTGCAATGTAAAGATACAATAAATAAATAAATTGTTGTTTGAATCTTATTTATATTGTTTCAATAATTAGCCTCCGAAATAATTAAGTCAGCTAAGTTTACAGATTAGAATCAATATAATATATTATGCTCTATGGCAGAGATGGGCAAACTTTTTAACGAAAGGGCCAGATAAATTCAAAAATTATCTAGGCGGGCCGGAAAAAAATTGAATAAAATATTTTTTTAAAAGTGATAAACTTTATTTTTTAATTTTTACATCAAACATAATATTAAGTTTATTATAAATATGCTACAATAGTAAAAAAGTAACAAAAATTGATTATTATTTAGAAGAGTAAGAAGGCGTATGTGACAGATGAAAATATGACTGAGATTCTAAAAGTTTTTCATAATCTGGTAGAAACTGGGATGAGCTGATTCGCAGTAGTGAAGCTAAAAGGTGGTGAGTCAATCGGTTTCTAACGCTGTTTTTGCGAAGCTTATAATAATTTTTGGATGATTTCTATAGCGCCATTTTTGTGAGAAAATCACCTCAAGGGCGCAAGCTTCATAGTAGAAAACACCTGTTCACAGATGTAAGAAGATGCAAACATCGCAATTATCTTCTGAGTGTGAGATTTCAGGTTTGGGAAACTTGATTTTGACAGGGCCTTATAGAACTCAATTTTGGAAACTGAGAAATTGAGAAGCAGTTGCTTCAATTCAGTGTAACATTGCAACTCAATCAGTTCGAGCTGCAATTCTGGTTTGACTGATTCACAATCCATATTAAATGGCATGCTAAAAATGTCCAGGTCCTGTTCTAAACATTTTGTTCAATTGGTAAATTGTAGTAGGGTTATTCAAAACAATGTCGCGGGCCGGATTGACTAGCCTGAAGGGCCGGACTTGGCCCGCGGGCCGTACTTTGCCCATGACTGCTCTATGGTAATAGTAAAAAGATTACGTGTACACTTAAGTTATGAATATTTTGTATCGTAATTAAATCAGGAAACGGCGGCCTAATTAAACCAGGAAACTGACGGCCTCCGTGGTCGAGGATTAAGGCTTTCGACTCGCAATCCGAAGGTTGCGGGATCGAATCCCGTCGAATGCAAATAAATTTCATTTCAATAATTTGCGTTATTTCACCCATGCGTTTCAATAAATTCATTTAAAATAATATAAAGTATATTTGCGGCACTTTCCAGAGTGGAGGATACTCTCAGCATCGCCCTAGTGTAAGACCAAGATTCAGAAATGAAACGCTGCTTGAAACGGCTTTAGCCGTGTTTGGTGACCAGATCTGAATAGCCAGGTACTACCCCACCTACCTCTTCCCCACCTCCTTCCCCTCCCAACACACCCCAATTGGAGATCCTATAGTCTCGCTGGCTCCAGACCCCAGAGCAGCTGGGACTTCTAGTGTGGTATTCATAAAAAAAAGGATAATTGGATAGGGAATGTGGGAAATGTATGAAGGTAGATTAGGTGGTTAGCTTTTAAAATGTATGCGTATTACGAAAATGATTGAAATGAATTGCAGATATGAGGGTCTATAGAGTTTAATTTTTTTTTTCAAATTAGGAAGTTGGGATTCGGTTTTTAGGTTATCAGGGAGAAGGTTTAAGATTTTAGGAAATAGGTAGATGAATTACAGTATGTACTTAAGGTGCATTGTAGTGTACATTGTATATTATGTATGTACCTAACACAACTATATTGCATATTTACTTTTGTTGTAAAAGCCCTCTAGGGCGTAAATAAATAAATAAAAATATTGGTTCATGTTTCTAGCGGTGCGCTTGTATTGCGATTTTTTTGTGTTTGTACCTACAGGAAATTTGTAAGAGTTGACGTAAATACGCGATGAAGGGCTGAATAGAGGAGTATCTTGTCGATGTAGAGGATCAATAATGGTAATGGCAATGACAATAGTTCCGAAGATAGACGCCGACAAAATGTTGATATTTGCTGCCGGACGAAAAGATTGTGACATCAAGGTAGACGTACGGCGATACTGCAGCACTGCCGTTCAAATTTTAAATTATATTCAATCGTGTTTCGTGTGACGTCGCGAGAAACCATTTAACTCCTTACGATTGAAGTAATATATGTTTTCTGTCACACTCATAAAAGCTAAACGGTAGCATTATGAATATAATTACCGAAATGAATGGAACAGTTTTAATTTATTAGTAACTCTTAGTAGCACTAAATGGGGTCAAATTGATTTCATAATAACAAAAGAGGGCTTTTAGATAACCTTGATTTTTACAGCGCGTAAGTTTCATTAGACTATTGTAATATTTTTTTGGTCTGCAAACTTAATATTTTTTTCTAGACTAAAATCAATAAACATGAAATTTTTCCGGGTGGTGAACGCTTTTTAAGCTTTATTGCTTAAAAAGCGTTTTTAGCTTTAGAAGCTGGTCACGGGGCCCAAAGTTTGTCACAAGGCCCCGTTGAGTACATCCTTACTAAAGCTCCATCTCCAAGCAATCTCTTAAACGAGCTTTCAGTGCGATATGGAATGAGTTTGCTCAAGAGAGCATATCCTAAGTGGGTCCATATTAATCAATCCGTTTTATGAACACAGGACACGGTACACAATAGACAAACTACACACTTCCTATGATCCCATGGACATAATACTTGTCCAGTACAAACACGGGTAACGAAGGCTTGAGCAAGGTTGTATCAACACTCTCGTGGTTGACGTGGTTCATACGCAACGTGCAAACAATTTCATCTCAGCTTCTCTCTTTACTCCAAGAATATTGCTTCGTAAAACATGACAAGAGAATTTATGAAGATGTTCTGATCTACTTGTAAATACCTTTTATACTTGCTTTTTCTAATTAAGTTCTCATCCCAATGCTCTTGTTTTACTGGTAGGTATATTTATTAATAGACCACCCTAAATAAGAAAGAACTACATACATTTTTCAAACCTTTGATTAACGACGGAATATTAAAATAAAATATGAAATAAGTTTCGTTAAAAACAAAAATTCTGAAATTCAAGAAAAATATTGCAAGTGGAGAATACAGAGAAATATTAATGTTCCAACACTGATTTTATTTAAGTATTCTTACATAGACATATACATATAAGACATCAATGTATACCTCTGTGAAATTCCGCCAATTACACTAATATAGGCCTTCTGTGTCAGATTTAGTTATTAAAAATTTAAAATACTTCTGTCGGCAAAATAAAAAGCCATTCTTTTAGTTTTCGAAGAAACGGCGATAGGCCTAGTATATTATTTATTGAGAGAAATATTGGAAGGGAAGTTTTCCGTGTTAGTAAGAGGATAACAGCTGCAAGAACTCTCGCATTATTTATTCAGATTTAAATGGCTCTTTCTACATTCGAACATCGCGTGTCACTCATTCTCCTAAAGAAGTGTCACTCCCTTTGTGTTTCATTGTGTCATAAATATTACATAAACATAATTTCTATTGAAGCTTTTGATTCCGGGCTCGGGGAGCTTAAGAGGCAATTTTACGCTGCGGTATTCCGAATCGAAGGAAATTTGATTATACCAATCCAAAAGAAATGGTGGCAACGGCACGGGTGATTTACCTCTCGCTAGCGTTTGGTTTGTCCGCAGCGATTATGTTTCTATCTTCGTGCAAATAATTATACGTAAGGTGTTCTTTTGAGTACAAGTACTCTTACGATAATAAATAAGCAGACACAAAAATAATAATACAGCCACCATCGCGGTTTCCTGAAATGTTTCGCTGAAAAGAATTTCACCGTCTACGGCTTTTGAAAAAATGATTGGTTATTTAGGTTGATATCTACATGGCAAGTATGTGGAATGAACGGTATGTAGCAGGTACCTCCTCTATGGTCATACATTTTGTCGAAAATGGAAATTTGGGTGGATTGTTTACTTGATTATCTTGGTGTTTACTAAAACAGCAAATTAATTTTTGATTGGAACATCGAACAAATTATATCAAAATCCTACTATATGCTAGGTTTCTTATGAAGAACATGTAAAGTTTTCAAATGTACTAAGACTCTAGAAATGTTGTTTTGTTCATTGGTCAGGAGTCCACTGGAGTATGCATAATATGGAATCCTCTATATAAGATATTCATAGATTCAGTAGAAAGTATCAATATATTAATACGTGAAGCCAAAACTTTGTACCCCTTTTTACGAAAACTGTGCGGACGGAGGAGTATGAAATTTCGCACACTTATAGTTTATATGGAGGAGGAGTGCAGAATGCTAATATTTTTTAAAAATTATGCATAAAAATAGATTAAATCAATAACAAAAACATTACACACACTACCATGTATTTGACACACACACTCGCGTCTTTACTCTATTGTTTATTGAGTCTATGGTCAAATTGAGAATAGATTAATATTGTTTGTCTTTAATATTATTTGTCTATGGTCTTACTGAATGTCAAACATAAAAAAAACCATTACAATTATGGTCGAATTTCGACCAATGGGCGACCACTAGTACAGAATAAATCTTCGAAATATTTACTCAAGAAATACAACAAAAGTATAAATAATAAAATGTTAAATTTACAAAAAAGACGCACCTTTTCAGATCTATTGTTTCTACATATTACATAATAAAATAGACAGTCCCGAATTGCGTCATTGGTTTAAATGTTCCAATGAGGCGTACCTCGCTTTTTCAAGTCACACTAATGCAGCAAAAACTCGCAAGTTACTAGCGCAATCACAACTTGAACCCATTACCCATTAGAAAATTAATTCACTTTGACATTTTTCATGATTCCGCGCATACAAAACTAATTTATAAATTTTTTTAGCGTGATATAAATTATTTTAAAACTACTTACACTTCATTTTTTGTTAACAGTCAATAACAATTCGTTAGCATATAATTCTTGATTTCAGAATTTTTATTTATCTCTCCACACTCTTCCTTTTTATTATTAATACTTGTACATTCCTAAGTCAAGTTATAAAAACCGTACACATCTCAGGCGAAATTACCTACTGATATTCTATAGACTTATGTAATAGAAACCATAATCATGTAATAATTTTATTTAATATGCCGATAATTTGTATCATAATGTACTGTATTAAACAAAAAAATATATGCAAATTAAAAGAGATCTGTATGTAAAAATAATACTGAATTCTTGAAAAACAATATCAAGGCACAACCTTCGTCACATCTTTTTGACAAATCGACATTTTTTGTTCTAGACTTATTTTTAGATACATTACTCATAATAGATTCGTCACTGACTGAAAAATTATCGGATCTGAGATGTTACCTAAGACTGCAGTTTTCAATAAAATGTCTTCTAAATGTTTTAAAAACGTATCGATGAATGTAGTCTGTTTCTAGCATATGATGTTTTGTTTGTTTAAACCAGATAATAATTATACTTTCAGTTTTTAACTTTCCAATAAGGAATAATGATCGTAAACTGACTTATTTTTATCAATTGGTTTATTTATAGATTCATTTTTTTAAACTTGGGTAAAACTGATGACTTAAATAATGTTAATAATTCCGATGTCATTTTAAATGAAAAGCTCTGCGCCTATTCAGATGTATTTAAATATTTTCTGTAAGAATACAGTAAGAAAATAAATCGTGTTTAGCGTTGACGCTCGAACCAGAGGTCAACCAAATATTTGTGGAAGAATCCCGATACAAATATAGTTCTTTCCCTAACCGTGGATTTATTTCGGTCCACACTTCCACACTTGTTCGACGGGACCGGGAGAGAACTCAGACGAAGTGAAGAGACTCGGAGTGATACTCGCCGGATGCGACTGCAGTGGAGCATTCCACTCAACCATCAACGATCAACCGGGCAACCATCAACCATGAACCGGGCAACCGTCAACCGTCAACCTGGAATCAGTCACCTACCAAGCCACGAGCATTAATTAAAGTAAATGAATGCGTGTGATTTGTCTCCTAACTAAAGAAGTCTGACCACGCGCGTGGCAGGAGCGCTTGAAATAAAAGGATTATCGCGGACGCACCATCAACTGACCGTAAAAACCGGATATTGCGCTTTTGCGGGACATATTTTAAGCTCCATTTTTGGAGGTTCTTTTATAAACGTAACGAGCCCAACTGTTACAACGAATATTCATGTTTTATTCCCTAATAAATGCATCGCATTAATCAGTGCATACTGAGGACATAACTTTAATTTTTTTGGAAAATACCCAATAGTACCGAAGACATCAAAGCCAAAATACCCCATAGCATCAAAGCCATCAAAATGTTGATATTTGCGGCTTGTGACATCACGGAACATGCGCAGCCATACCGCAGCACTAACTTTCAAATTATGAATTGTACTGAATCGTGTTTTGTATGACGTCACGAGACGCCATTGCATACGTTTTACCCAAGTTCACTATGAAATCTCATAACTGCTGTCAGTAATAACACTTCAAAGACAGTATAAAAATTAGGAAAAGACCTTATTTTAAATACCTATTATTAAACAAACAAACTAATTTCGGTTATCTGTGATGTGCAAAGTGTTTTTGCGTTTTCAAATTCGCTTTGAATTTAGGTGTCATTTTCAAAATTATAACTTCTTCTGTGAAGAATAATTCGAAGAATAATAGATATAATTCAGAAATACTGGAGTTTAACTTGAATCAAATTATTTATGGTCCTACTGCTGAGAGCTACGCTTTCTTCGCTTTCTTTTACATGCGTCATTTATGAAAAATTACGACGGGGTATTATATTGGTACTCTTGTTTGATGTACCAATGAATATGAATTGGTCTTCTGTAAGGTGTCGGTGTACTGCAGTAACATTTTTATTTTAAATTATTTTTTAACCTGTATTTGTGTAGGTATATAAGATATTATATACCTACACAAATACATTTTTTTATATAAGCCGCCTCACTGAGCCCTTCCGAGGTGGCAGGAATTTAATCTTATTTTAATACACTAAAGGAAATGAGATAATAAAAACTTAAATAGATAAATACAAATAAAAAAAAAGAAATGAGAGAAATAGGAAAGAAATGGAAAAGAAATTTAAGAAAGAAGTTAATTAATTACAAAAAATATAGGCGTGGAGTGTTTGTTAAAATAGTGTAGAAGTTGTGTTTTAGATTAACTTTTTTTTTAATTTTGAGTTCTAGATTAACATTTTTTGTTAGATGAGAATGTCTTTATTGTCTTTTTCAATAAGATTAAAAAAAAATTGGCGCCAGATTGTAGTAATGTCTTTGTCCATTGGTGGTATTTATGTTCTGAGTCATGTGATGATATCTATTTCGTCTTTCTTAATTCGTTAGATGAGAGTGAAAATGTTCTATCTGAACTAATCACAGTTCTGAGATGTGAAAACTCAAATTTCTGATTCATTTATTTTATAATTTTTACAAATCTTCTGTGTAGTTTGCTATTACAAAAATTAAGTAATTAATTTATTTTTGTATTAAGCAACTACAACTCTTAATATAATATAGATAACCATTTATTTGCTGTATCTAAAAAAACAGTTAGAACTTTTCTACAACGAAACTTTAAAACACAGGGAGTTCGGAAAGGTTCTTTTTTTTATTTATTTGAATATAACCTTTTTTATAATTACGGGTTAATTTAGATCAATATTTTAGTACTTTATAATTACTGCTCAATTAATTTAAAAAATTAAACTGATTACTAGCTCTAAACTTTCGAAATCACCAAATAAAAATATCATTACCAGCTTCCATTGCGGTGTTATGAATATTACATGAATAATAAAAGAATGATAATTAATACGAAAGAAATACTCTTGCCCGTGTCATGTAAATATGATAAAATATAAAATAAATAAAAAAAACAAAACGGCGTACAGGAAGGGTTCTTTTGGGTCGAAATTAAAATTTTATGTGACAAATTTGTGTTTGAATGTATGTCGGTCGTCCGTAAATTAAATTTAAGCTACGCAAAATGATTTTTCAACACGTTTTATTTAATATTTTTATAGCAGGACAAAATAATTTATTTATAAATAATTACCATTAACTTACAAATAATTGACGCAGTTCCTTCTAAAATTTGGATAAAGGGAAATCTTTAAAGTATCATTGAAGAAGAAGATAAAAATAATAATTTAAACGAAAATATGAAAGAGATCAAGGCACAAAAACATAGATAAAGATAATGGTCGCAACTGGGACTCAAACCCAGAACCTCTCGTCTAATCTCGTCTCTTTAGACGAGATTAGACGAGACGGGCTCAGTGAGGCGGTTTATATAAAAAATGTATTTGTGTAGGTATAAAATATCTTGGTTAAAAAATAATTTTAAAAAAAGTTTTACTTATAAAAAGTTTTTCTTATAAAAAATTAACGTCTTTAATGACCTATATTTCATAATTTAAAACAAAAAGATGCAAAATTGCTTGAAAGACGTGATAGAAAAATAAATGTTCTTATGATTTTAAGAAAAATCATTGATTTTGTTTGCATATTTTGGTATCAAATCCAAAATTAGGTTTTGATTGAGGTTAGTTGGAACCTTATCGAACTAAGATTTCGGCTATCTGAAATGATATGAAATGTTCCAAATGATGGTTCCAACTACAGTTGAACCCTTTTCACCCCAAACATAAACTAAATTTAGGAGCAAGTGAAACCTTATAACTTTTAAAAACTCGGTTTGTCTGGCGCTGAATTTTTTTGTTTCGTAATTGTTTATTCGAAAATAAACCACCCGACGACGAAATTTCAATTTTCTCAAAAAAACCAGTTGGAACCTTTTCACTCTCACCTAACTAATTGTGTTGTTGCAGTTATTAATCGGCGTTATGCTTTTCTTGATTTTCGGTAACTTCTGATGCTTCTGATGCTTCTGATGCTTCTGATGCTTCTGATGCTTCTGATGCTTCTGATGCTTCTGATGCTTCTGATGCTTCTGATGCTTCTGATGCTTCTGATGCTTCTGATGCTTCTGATGCTTCTGATGCTTCTGATGCTTCTGATGCTTCTGATGCTTCTGATGCTTCTGATGCTTCTGATGCTTCTGATGCTTCTGATGCTTCTGATGCTTCTGATGCTTCTGATGCTTCTGATGCTTCTGATGCTTCTGATGCTTCTGATGCTTCTGATGCTTCTGATGCTTCTGATGCTTCTGATGCTTCTGATGCTTCTGATGCTTCGTAACATAAAAACTCTTGCCATTAATCCCAATCAAACGAGGCTCAGAACTTAAAGCTCTTAAAACACCGTAAACTAAAGTCACTTTATTTATCAGCAATCTTCACAATAAAATAAACATTCCGTCCTGGAGAAAAACAAGTTATTTAATATAGGCTTAATACAAAGTCGGTTATTTATGTAACGTCCCATTCTTTCCGCATTAAAATCCGCATTTTTCATTTGAAAGCCCACCCAATTAATTTCAATACGGGGCAATACAGAGTGCCACAAATCTGCGTCTCCTCCTTTTAGCCCAGCTGTTTGTCATAAGGCGGGCGAACTGTGGGGCCGAAGACGGATACGCACTCATAAAGTGTGACACGGCCCCTGCAATAATGCAAAACGGCTGCTGACACTCGGTCCACCCGGTACTAACTGTTGCTCGCCTGTGAAAACTTCAAACATTAATACCTCGGTACTAAAAGTTACCTACTTATTTGAGTTTTATTCATTAAATGTGACTTGTTGATGAAAATAGAACACAGGAAAATGACGAAAGATGACAATGAAAAATAAGTGAGGAATTCATAGTTTTTACCTACTTATTTATAGATCACACACTGCTGATGATTCATTACTCGCATCTCGGTTTTAAAAGCAATACTTTGTATTCACAAATCTTTATTCAACAATAATGTCACAGGTAAAATCATAATGGTTCTAATTTTGGCCATGATTTTGCCATCGAAAAACTTCTCGACTGGAAACCTGAAAAACACCGCACGCCTCTGCAATTTCAAACTTAAAACATTTTTTAATTAATTGATTCGTAGAAAATAATTCCTTAGAATATGTAAATTGTAAATTTTCATAAATTTGTAATTAGATGGCTCAATAGGTAGTTATCTGAAAAGAAACACAATTTTTTCAGGAGATTCATTTTATTATATTTACTCGTTTCATAATATACGTAAAAATAACTCCGTTCTTAATTATAAATGGGAAAATATTCCCGAAAGAGAGACTAAATTTTCCGAAAAAACAAACAAATCTCAAATATTGCGGGATAAGTGTGTCCCAAACGCGGATAAATTATTGTACGGCTGGACGCAAAGTCGATCGGCAACAATTTATGGGATACATCTAGAAATTTCAGTAGCGATTAGTTTTCACATTACGTTCCCTTTTGGACTTGGTTGATATTTATTCTGAATCAGTCTGACAAGAGTTTTATATAGGAGTATGTGGTCTGCTTGTCGCCTTGTCGCTTGTCGCTTGTCGCTTGTCGCCTCCCGGTCCTGTGACAAGCGACAGCAGCGGACCGCGCGCACTTTATTAAGACATTGCGATCGTGGGCTGGGCATGCAACGGAAGTATGTAGGTGCGATGTTTTATTTTGCCACCTGAACTTTATAAATGCTATAAATACATCAATTTTCACAAAAAATTATCCGGTTTGGATTATTTCGAAGAAGGCACATGTAGATATTATAATACATGTATCAATATTTTAACATCACATTTAATTCGTGATTTTACTTCGTGATTTTCTATACGGGTGTTCTACAAAAATAATTCTTGTTATTTTTTTAAGTGAATACCATACGAGAGTTCCAACTGCTCACGTCTGGAGCCGGTGAGACTATGGCATCCCCAATTGAGGGACCTTGTAATGCTGAGGGTTTGAGAGGGGCGATGGGGGAGAGGAAGGCGGGGAAGTACCTGGCTATTTAGATCTGGTCATCAGACCCGGCTAAAGCCATTTCAAGCAGCAATCAAAAAGTTCATTTCCGAATGGTGATTATACCAGGTGGTTATACCAGGGCGATAGTGAGAGTATATGCCGCAAAAATAGTGAGAGTATATAAATGTTAAAGTTTTTACATAATGTATGTTTCTTCAATTTGTAAGTGAGGTAGGAATGTGGTTTGCAATAATGTCTAATGTCTGAGATAAACGAAACTTTCCACTACTTCTGGTATGAAAACATTTTCACAAAACTATTAGTTTTCAACGATGGTAGAGAAACAGAAATATGGAAAGAAGGATTGCAGAGTTAGAGTAAAACCGTTTCTCTAAGGTGATATGGGAGGCCATCGTACATATCTGCTCTCATTCATTCGAGTACATTTATATCATTGTTCTGTTCACAGCATTTATCCTAAAGTAATTTAAAAAAAAAAAACTTATAATCAAGAAGCGACTAAAATCTCCTTTGAAGTCTTCTTCCTCTTGCTCGTGAGGCTCTTGATGTTAACACGTAATATTTTTTATTCAAACAGTACTATTTAGCTTTATTATAACGCAAAGTGAGTATTTATGTCGTGGCGGATGAAAAAACATGCAATAAATATGCATGTTACATTCATAATAATTGTTAAAATTCAAATTCATTCATAATTGTTAAAATTAACTCACCCACGCGGTATACGAACTTCGCCACGCCATTTTTATATTTATCATTTTTATATTACATTTCGTAGACAATAAATCATCAATCAATACTGCCGATCATAGAAAAAATATTATTGCCCTATATACTACCATGACACTTCGTGGAACCGTTATGTAGCTGCTATATTGTCATACCCTTTCTTTCTTTTTTCTCTTTCTCTGCAGGTTGTATATTATATTTGACACTTCTATGTTTTATATTTCAGTTTGATTATCATTATTTCTGTTATATCTACAAGCATTTCTGTCTAGTAACAACTAAACATTGACTAATCATGCTGTGAACATTTCTAATTGGAGTGTTAATATCTATCAACATCCCAACGGCAATTCTATTTTTGTAATAAATGTTAACACTCTGTAAATTGTCAAACAATAAATTAAACAATAATTTGTTCATGTTATGGAGTGAATGAACGAAGAATGAAGAAGAACATGTAAAGAAAGGTATTAGAAAAATTACACCAACCCGTTAGACAAAACCTGCTTGCCAAACAAACCATTTAAAACCTGGGATGTATTTCTTATTAATGGATGACATGCAGCTTTCGCAGCTTGAACCCCAACCCAGTAATCTAGAATTCGAAGTAGGTACTTTTTTGTTTTTATTTTGACTAGAATTTATTTTACAAGGTTGGTACTTCCGACAAATGTCATATTTGTTTAAAATTTGATTAAAATTTAATTACAAAGGGAATATTCCGTATTATCCGTGTATCAAACATCGACAAGAAACATTCCGTATTATCCGTGAGGTGGGCTTATACATTTTTACCAAACATAAAATCATATTTTGCTAACTGTATATAAATTGCCACAGTTTAAAATCATTCAATAAAAACAACACAACAGCAACCCGACGGAATTCTTGTAAAACATATAAATTGGTATCACTTACAAGAAAATCTACACCAAAAGAACGGCTGGTGGCACTCTTGCATTCTGACTACCGTTGATTTGACAGCATTTAGATTTGTTACCTTTTGTGTCCCAGTCTGGCCGACTCTGCCAACTCCGCCTGCTGCCATACATCAACCGCGTTATGTCTGACGCCCCTTGTAAATACTCTCATTATCGTAGACAATTTGTTCCCGGACAGTTGGGATGCCTTCGCAATTACTTAAGTACAAGAACAATGCATGTGACCGGTGACCGGTGGTGGCGGTATTTTAACGTAATTAAATCGGTCTCGACTGCTGTTGATTTGCATTAAGATAATAATACGTTATCTTGGCGCGGTGCGAGGATGGAATACCTCCGGAAAGGATGTACCGGGAATTTAAAGTAATTCATTCATAGTACTTTTTTTTTTTCATTTGTTGTGTGCCCAATGAGATCCTAATTATAAGTGTGGATCGGTTTATTGAAATGAGTTGTACGTTTATTATATTAAAAGAGATGCTTAAAATTTTTCTCAAATTTTATACTTTCTTTGAAGATTTGAATTTAATTTTTTTTAAATCTATGACAAAATCATGTTCATTTTCACTATTAACTTAGATGTTTTGTTAAAAACTAACTTTGGAGCAACTTTCAACTCATTGTTGCTCCGAATAATAACACAATAACACACATAATAAACAAATGGGCTTCATTTTACGTATCCCAAAACCATTCACTAAACCTTTTACACTTGAACTACTTTATATGGCATATGTAAGATTTCATCTTGAATTTGCATCTGTCATTTGGAATCCTTAATACCAAACTTTATTAACTAGTACAACTTATGTTATTGCTCTTTATAAACGGACAAATTTTTTTGACGTACTGTTTCTGTACAAGATTTTGAACTGTCTTGTTGACTCACCAACCTTGAAAGAAAGGATTGCATTTCCTAGATGGAATTCCTTATTTTATATGCAACATTTAAAATCGAAATACGCATAAAACTCTTTGCTCGGGCGTATCTGCAAATCTTACAATGCCCTAAGAGATATTGAATTTTTTTTCCTGGAACCTTGAAACCTATAAAATCAAATTGACCTTGGAATGTACTTAAATCAAAACTATATTTCTATATTGTTTATTTTTTCTTTTTATTCATTCTTCGCGTGTACTATGCACTATTATAACATTTAATATCTACTTGCTTCCTAATCTGTAACCATACAAAAATATTATGAATGGAACTTAAACTGTTTTATATTGTACTAGCTAGCGTTCCCGGCATGCGTTGCTATGCCACATAATAAGAAATGGTTTCTCCATTCGTCCCGTTCCCCTTCCGCCTCCCATTCTTCGTCCCGCGAAGTCCCCTCCCGAGTTCCTCCCCCACCTCCCCAGTTCCCCTCCCCCCTCCCGGATTCATCTCCCCCCTCCCTTGAATCCCCCTTCCGAGTTCCCCTCCCCCTCTAGAGTTCCCCTCCCCGCTCCCGGGTTCCCCTCCCCCCACTAGCATTCCATACATTCATTCCCGGTAATTTCAGTTTTCAAACAGCTCGTGAGCCACCTACTGCATTTTTTTATAAAATTTTATAATGCCAGAGGTCACCAGAATATATAGAAACCATCGCTGACAGGCACGCATCAAATCCCCAAAGTTTCATCGCAATCGGATGAACTGTTACCAACGCATAATTTCATCATGCCAGAACTCACTACTGTATGTAGTAAGAATCGGTGGGCATGCGCACATCAAATCCCAAAAGTTTCATCACAATCGAATGAATGGTTTAGCAACACGTAGCATACATACATATATACATAGAAGCAATCATATTTTCATTTTTATATAGATTCGCCATTAAACGTAAAATGATTTTGTGCACAACTATATGTTTCCTAAATAAACTTTAATAAAAATATATGTAATCATGTGTTTCAAGCATTTCCATCGTGCTTAATAAATAAGTTAATCCTCTGATTATTTAAATTAGTGTTTAATAACTATAGTGAGATGATTCGAATACGGGCCTAAGTACCACAAAGCATACTTATCTGTACAACAATTGTTTTAAAAAGAGTGATAATCATTTGTGATTATCTTGCCCGTTCCTGTCCCAATAGATAGCTGGGTGGCTACGGTTATGATATTTTATATGATGGATGTATCAATCACGATGTAAACATTTGAATCAAGGCGAACTTCAAAGTGCAAGTTTTGAAGTATCAAAGGAAACGTGAGATGTATGTAAACGGAAGACGGAACCCAAACGAGTCTTACCAGATGGAAGTACTTGTATCCAGTCCGATTGAATAAGATAATTTGGCTTCTAGGCAAGTATAATTCTCAGAAGGGGGATGATTAAGCCATATCTAAATATAAACAGATTCTCAATGATGAAAGCGGTTCAGGAATAACAAGTTTACCGCAAGTAAAATTAAGACAGTACATTTGTACAACATCAGAGGGTCAGTCAAAAAGTAATGCCTCCTATTTTTTTCTCCTTTAATTGTCAAGAAATAATAATAATAATAATAATAATAATAATGTTTTTATTCCAAGACGTGGGGAGGATAGTGCAATCCCACACGTCCCATATAATTGTACATATTTATATAATTATACATATTTTAAAACAAGACATTTTTTTAAATAATAACGAATTAGGTACTTAGAATAGGAAAAAAAATAATAATAAAAAATTAAAAGATAAATAAATAATCCATTGTATGTAGGGCGTGGTCTGGGATGAGCTCGGGCCCAGCGCTCACTCAGGAGTGAAGTTTGGTGGGGTTAAAAGATGGATCAAAACTTTAAAAATGGACGAAGATTATATTGAAAAATGACAAATTAATCTTCAATAATAATCAATGCGATTAATCTTCGATAATGACAAATTAATCTTCAATGCAATTACATAAGTCAAAAACCGCACTATTGAAGATTAATTTTAAAGATTAATTAATTATTGAAGATTAATTTTCATCCATTTTTAAAGTTTTGGTCCATCTTTTAACAAAGACACGTATCCCAGAGTGGTAAAAAGCACAGGCCTGCTTCCTAAGGCCATCCGCCGTAGCTTTTGTTAGCTGAAAAACGTGCTTTAAGATTTTTAAGGATTATGACGTATTGTGCATCCTTGCTCCAAAAAATCAATCATAATCAAACCCTCTGCATTCCTGAACATTATCGCCATAACTTTCCCTGCCGATCGCACAGTTTTGATTTTTTTTGTCCTCGGTGAGTTTGTGTGATGCCATTCCATTGATTGCCTCTTTGATTCAGGTTTCATGAAACCCATGATTTGTCTCCGGTCACAATTTTTATGCAGTTGCATCACCGTACAATTTTTTCAGAGTTTCATGAATGCGATAGGTATTTCACCTTCTGCATTCAAGAATTCAATCACAGAACGCTGACTAATACGAACATTGATATCGGCCATTTTGCAAGCGACTACAGTGCTATATATAATACAAATAATATATAAAGAGAGAATACATACATATCTCCCCTTCCGTTGATGCAGAGAAGCTGCTATAGCAGTAGATTGTAGTTTAAGGTTTGAGGAATAGCGCCAAATTCGTTTTATTCATTAAACTAACTTTATTTAATTAAAATAAAATAGAAGGCATTAGTTTTTGACTGACCCTAGCATATACCTTCACGCACTTGCAAAAGATTAATAGAAACTTCAGCGAAGGGTTTCCGTTTAATGTTATGATTTCTTGCATCCTAATTCCGCAGTACGAATATTCAACGTCGACTAGTTTAAATGCATAGTTTTATTTATATTAATGTCAATTAAAAATAAACGTAGGTTGGGGACATATTTCGTCGACATACCGGCAGTATCTACATACTTACAGTGCAGTACAGAAATTTGTGTATATATTTACGTGTAATCATGAATAATTAATAGTAACATGAAGTACAGCTACATGCAATAGATGGCACCTGCCATCTAGTACGGTCGACCGATAAGGATTGATAGGATAACTTTCGGTAACTTCTTATCGTTTTCTAGGACTACTGCAGATCGCTAACGTACAAACAACAGTTGACACTGTTACAACATTGTAAACTGTTACTTATTCGTTGGCGATCTGCAGTCATGCTAGGGAACGATGAGAAGTTATCCAAAGTCATCCTTTCAATCCTTATCGATCGATTGTGCTAGGGGGCCACAGTTCTATTTTTGACGTCTGCTGTAAAATGAAAAATTACCTTCGATATTTTTCACGTAAACCCATGAGGGAAATGAGGTGACCGGACAACTCAGAATGAAATCAACTCAGAACCACATCAAAAAAGTCATTCAGAGTGATGATAAAAAATTTAAAAAATTGGTTAAATAGGTTACTTTATTTAGGCAAGGGTAAAGGGCTATTTTATTTAATAGCTTTTAATAACTTTTCAAAGAGGCGTTGAGTTACTTTATTGTGAGTTGACATCCAACCGGGAAATGTGTAAATAAATGTATATACCGCTGCTAATATTTTGCAAACTGTTTTAGAATAATATATGGAGGTGCCACTCCATTTCATACGAAAAACTGTTTTTTTTTTTTTTTTTTTTAAATGGTACATATTAAAGTAGTACTGGTCTTCCATTAAAAGCATTTGCTTGTGGATGGTTTTATCTACATGACTATCAAACCACAACAAATTTGACTTCGCCAAACAATAACACTGAAAGTGGAATCTTTTGAGCCATGTACGAATATCCATTGCTTACTTTTGACAACTACCTTCAAAGTAGATCATTTTTTTTCTAAAAGGGCTGCGGGAACTTTTTCCACTTGACATGGAACTCAGCCAGACTCGAACGAACGGTTAACTGTTGACCCGAGTGACTAGGGCAAGACTTGAATCGAATACAAACGTTTCGGTGAAGTATTTCCACATTATCGGTGCACTTCCGCGCCACTAACAGCCACCCCTGGCAATCCTGGTTGGGGCGAACTGGTTTACTACTAAAATCGCTATTCTATTATTTTCTACGGGACAATCCAATCAGTAGACAAAAAAAGTTTATACAAATAAATAAATTCTAGGAAGTAAACGGCATGAGCCGCTGGTAAGTTATTTTGAAATACATTTAATTAACCACTATGTAATCGATTTCAGCCTTGAGGGCTCGGAAATTTTGAAGCGTTCGGTTTGGAAATTTAACATGGAGACATATAAAGTACTTATAGCGTTGGAGAGCCAATGAATGCATCTGTATTTTACCATTTATCCCGTATAAAGATTGCAATCCCGCA
The DNA here is from genome assembly GCA_936435175.1 of Glyphotaelius pellucidus. Classification (NCBI taxonomy): domain Eukaryota; kingdom Metazoa; phylum Arthropoda; class Insecta; order Trichoptera; family Limnephilidae; genus Glyphotaelius; species Glyphotaelius pellucidus. The sequence goes on along the minus strand of OW386537.1, from coordinate 32,807,973 downwards.
GCTCATTCAATCCTGCAGGATTGATATGCGGGATTACTCAATCCCGCGCGGGATCACTCGGGATCCCGCATCTTTGAAATTATGTTATAAAATCAAATTGAAGCTACAGACTTTTGTGTCAAAATCAACTTTTATTAAACATTTCTTAGATTAAGCAACAGAAATTATTTCTTTTCTATTAATTAATTACAAATCTGTAATTATAAATCTGTTTCCTTAGATTCATCTTTAAATGTTTCGCATAGTTTAAAAGTTTTGTTTAATTTTTTCCTTACTCCTAACAACAATTTTTTATTTTTAATTCAGTCTTATTTATATATCAAAATCACAACTTTCTCTTAGATGCTATTACTATGAAATTAACCTATGGTGATAACTTTTGAAAATACGCTCTTAAGAAGCAAATGGCATTTATTGTTTGAGCATTTACTATCGAGCCTGCTTCTGAGTGAACTGCAAATATATCCTGATGCTGAAAACGCTCTCTCGGCTTCTACGCTAGTAGGCTGAACCGTCAGGATATATTCAGAGACGAGCGTCAGGTACTCTCCTCTGATACCATCGGACTCAAAGAACGTCATTTCTTTCTTAAAATTTTTAATTTGCGGGATCCGCGGATCCGCGGATTGAAGGTGCGGGATCCAGCAGATTAATGAAAGCAGCGGGATCCCGCGGGAATGCGTGATTCCGTTTTGCGGGATTGCAATCCCTAATCCCATGTTTGTTGGATTCTTAAAAAAATCGGTAAATTTATGTGTATTATTCATTTTAAACTTGCCGTTCGTGGTACCTACTTGAAACAATATGAATTATTGTATATTCTGTGGATTGTGTATGATTTAGTTGATAATCAAAGATGTAAATTAAAATTCGAAGATGCATTTTTTAATATGTAAATACATGATCAATGATTAGCAAGAAAAATATATTTTAATAATTTTGATCCGCGGAATGTCAATAAAAAATAATTTGAAAGAGGTGCGAGACATCTCTTATTAAACTGTGAAACTAATAAATTAGCTTTGTGATTAATCAAAGATTCCAACGCGCGGGAAGTGTTGAAATAATTCCAATAAATTAAAATATCTCTTCAAATTGGTCATATTTTGGCCAGCGGGCGAGGAGGGTGTTTGAAAATTGGCCAAAATGTGTCAAAAAATGCTGCACTGGTTAAAATTCTATTGGTATCATTATCGGCTATCTTTTTAATGTTATAGGTGCATATGAATGACATAATAATGGAACCTACAAAAGTTTGGTTAGAGTTAATTTATTTTATCGTATCTTATTAAAATGGCAAACATTATTAGGTACGTGGTATCAGGAAAGGCCATATTCTTACTAACTCTAAGCCATATTATATACTTAATTAAATCTGTAAAGATATGCTAAAGATTGCTTGAAAAAATTCCTTCTGTTTTAATAAGGATTTGTAAAATACCCGTTAAACAATCTCTATGGCGTTTTAGTGGCACTGCCGTATCCGAAGTTATATGAGCTTGGTAATAATGATTTTATGACACGTCTAATTAAATGCCTTTGCTACTGAAGTTTGAGTAAAATGCCGTTCACAATTGTTTCATGTTTTGTAGAATTTGCTGTACAGAAGTTTCCTTATATCAATATATGAGACGTAAACGTAGGGATTATTTATTTATTTATTTATAAATAAACGCCCTTTTTCGGGGCTTTTACATATATAGCATAGAAAAAACATTTTGTTGTACATAACTGAACTGCCTCAATAACAATATTTTATATTTATTCAAAGATAAATTGAAGATGTCCACTGACTTGGTATAATTGTTTCCCTCCATTAGTATTCTGGGCAAAGAGGAATACATATGGTAGTTAGTCCCAGAATTTCTGCACTGAAATAAATCCTGACTTCTAGTATTACGAAAAATTAAAAAAATTATGTAGGATATAAATTATGTAGTTATATTAAATTATCTAGGATTATGTAAAAAAATATTCATAAATTTTGATAATGATGGTCTATTTATATATAAACGATATATATTGATAGTGTAGTAGAGGATAGATATTCAATTACTATAAAAAAATATTCATAGAGTTTGATAATGTTAGGCAATTTAAATACATCCATCTCGCATTAGCAAAAAACGTCATTTAAACATAAAAATTTCCCAAAGATAATGGAGCGTCGCAAAACATGTCACCCCCGCATTCCGAATTTCGGATTTCGGATATTCCGAGTTTCAGTAAAATTATTTTTATAATGTTTTTCATTTGCTCACAATAATTGCCCAAGTTGCCTCTAAAAAATCATGAAGCACTAAAATCTTTAATGGCCTTTATCTTTTAATTTAAATCAAAAATAAATAAAGTAGCTCACATCCGTACTAGATATTTGATAGACCTTTTGATTACAAAAATATTTTTTCAGTTTGGTTGGGTAATTTGATCTCAAATCCAAATTTAAGATTTGTATGAAACTGGCCGAAATGGGCCGCGCATACGTTCCTCTTAATACACATAACACGCGTGCATTCATCGTGCATGTATCTATTACATCATGTATCTATTATTCTACTTCATAGGTTTGTCAACGTATTAACCGATTTCTTCATCCATTCTCTACTAACGCTTAAGTTGTCTTTGTTCTATGTTACGCAAATTAGATTTTGTTTTTACTTCATAATAATATATTGTATAACATTTACCTCAAAATGCGATATTAGTTCAAGTTACAATATTTCTGTGAAAAACTGTGTGGAGTTATCTTCCATATTTTACATCCACGTTACACAATTTTGAAATTAATTTATTTTTAGCTAAAAACATTTACATATAGCTGCTCTTTATTAGAAAACTCGCGAAAAACAGTAAATAAAATAATTCTCCTTCCCCCCTCCCTTGATCGAATGCATTAGCGATTCTGTATGACAGAACACGGAATATTCATTAGATTTTTCCCGATTAATAAAGCCGATCAACGATGAAAATCCCAATTATTTTCACTTAGGGTGCATGTAGCTTTCAGCCCACCGGGCCAGTCCGCCCCTGTAACTGCTTCCGGCTAGCGACCAGCTTCCTTCTATGTGCAGAGTTAGTCAGTTGAGAGCCATCACACATAGTCAAGTGCCAGAATACAATGTGTCTTTGTGCTGGAACTAAAAAGCTGCAGCAGGAAGTGATCCGCCTGATATATAGATGCATTAGCCGAGAGTATTTTTAAACAATGCGAGAGCTTTGGGGTTTTATCAAAGGTTAAAAACTCGGAATAAATATTGTCGCTTTTCTGTGGTACGTATTGTCTTAACTGAAGATAAATTTTACTTGTTTACTCCAAATTTCAGCATTGTCTTGGCTTTTGACCACAAATACTGTGAATTCTGTCAAGAGTAGAAATTATTCTTAATTAACTTACAATATTTCAGTCTGTAAATGAAGTGGAAATAATTACGTGTGTGCTAGTGTAGCTAAGTAGTTCTACCAAAAGTTTTTTTTTTTAAATATGTTTATTCAGTTTTAATTTTACAATATTTTATTTTACAAATCTTACGAAACTGATCAATCAGTTTGATTGTAAGAAATCTCTCATTTTTATCTAATTATTTAATACAGTATACTTTTCAGTTTTACATAGTATATACTAAATATAATACTTAATATTAAAATACTAATTATTACGACAAACTAATTATCTCAATGTTTTAATGTTTATGAATTGCGTTGTAGTAAAAATATTTTACACAGTACAAACATACGGTGAAAAAATAAATAGATAGGAACTATTTTATTTGATTTCATGTTCTTCGGAGGTAGAAAGATTTAACTTTTGTTTTGATTTTTGAATAAGATGTCTCATTTTTGATATTTTCAGGTAATGCGTTAAATATTTCCGGAATTTTATGACTTTTTGAAGTGAATGATGAATATAATAACTAACGTTCCTACGAATAGTTTTAACAATATTATAATTTCCCGTTGAACGTTCTTTCAGGAAAAAACTTGTTTTATCATTCGTGTGAATGTTAAGCGAGAATCATATATTTTTTTGTTTTTTGTTCCACTATAAACTCCGTCATAACCTCTACGAGCATTAGATTCACTCGATAGAATTGTGTATGTCAGCAACGTTATTTCCATCAAAGGTTGTAGAGTTTGGAAATTAACTTTTAAAAAATTTTATTGTTAAATGTAAAATAATTGTTAAAATAATAATTGTTAATTGTTAAAATACTATTAAATTTATCTTTTAATAGTATTTTCAATTTTTCAATGCGGAAAAAAATTAACACGGGCGACAGCAGGTAGTAACTTCTGGTGAATAATTAAAAGAAACCTTTATAATTAAATAGAATTAAAAGCAAATAGCAGCAAAAATAATTATCGTCGCCTAACTAGCCTAGGAGGTATAAAGGACCAACAAATTTTTGTGCTCTAGCGTAAAGTTGACTTTATTTTTTCATCCAAATAAATTACGAGAAATTTCTGAAAAGGAATTCGTATTTTTTTCCACAAAAACCTGCGCCAAACCATTAATATGAACTAAACTTAATTAAATACCTACACAACAAAATATAAATACAGGAAATAAATTTGTTGTTTGTTCAACCTTTCGTTTATTTCGCATGACTCTGTCAAATATCCTCTTGTGATTGAGATATAAATTAAGCTCTAATAGGCGGTGTAGAAATTATTTGTTCCTTTGTGTTAGTTTTTCACTTGTGATTTCCACATAACGCCGAGACAAGAAAACGGCATAAATTTGTTTGATTAGATCTGTTTGGTAGCTTTGTAGAATTTTCAATTGCAGTGTAGCGTGTGAATGTCTAGTGAAGAAATGTGCGAGTTACAGCAATACTTTAAGGCCTCCTACCTACAGTTCCTGCTTCCTCTGGAATTTCAAATTTATTAAAAAGTTTGAAAAATAGTCTGCGTAAGAATGTCTCCTGTTGTAAAGAAAATATTCCAAGTAAGTTATACCCAATTAGCAATTCTACAACCTACACCTTGGACGTTGCTAAAACTGCAAATCTAGTTTTAATGCCTATCATGAAATAATTTTATGAGAATTACGATAAGTTTTCTTTCATCTACTAATTAACCTAGTATGTAAGTATATTTAATAGAACGCCGTAAATGCCGGCCTTCGCTGATAGCCCTTCTTTGACCTTCTGACAAACGTTGTAGAATTATGCTAGGAAATATATTCTACGATTAAGTAGTAGGTACATATACTCACCTTAGATGGACGAAACAGACGTCATGTGGAAATATCTTTTTTTTTCTCCTTATTATGAGATATATGAGTATTACAAACAAAGTTGATTCTCTCAATGCATCAGTGTGAGATCATTTTTCAGAATAGAAACGCATTGATTGAAATTAAAACTCTGTTTAGTAAACAAAGGCGGGTTTTCCTATTCTTCTTCTTTTGTAAATCCAACTCCTCCCTACTTCTTTCAGCCGCACAATTCTCCACTCATTTTTGGTGTCGTAGTTCCACTGGCTCCGGGTGGTTGGGACTCCCGTACGGTGTCACAAAAACATTTCATTTAACTCAGTTACACCGTAAACTCTAAGGCTGTAGAAATGTAGAATGTTTCGTACGGTGAAGTCATCACAAGTAGGGAAAGTACGGGTAAGTGGCCTCAAAGGTAGTTGCATGTAGTACCTACGTCACTACGTAGAGGGAGAGGGTAGGCAATAGGCAAGACACAGGGGTAAAAGAAAGCAGGGCCTATAGCATACAGCCTTCATGCCGGAAGTGCTGAATTGTTTGAAACAATGGAAAAACAACAGGAGGTTAGTAACAACTGGGTCACGTGGACTGCCTTCTCCCAGAGGGAAAATTCATTTCGAAATCGCATTGCGCGGAAACGGAAGGTGGAACGTAATACAATGATACAACATACGGGTACGTGAAATAAAGTCTCTGTAATATTCCCATTCTTGGGAAAAGATGTCGTCTAAATAACTGAATCAGAAATTTCAATACATCGGTTCTTCCGGGTAAGAAACTTTTCAATCGAAGCTTAAATCGATTGTTTTTAATATTATGTTGTAAAATTCAAACGCACCGTTATATCAACAACCCTTAATTCTAACATTTTGACATGGTATTCAACAGTTATAAATAGGAGGCGCAATGCGGAGGCAAAACGAAAATTCCAGAGCCGCTAATTATTAAAGGCAAAACAATTAAACTATCATTATTTGACGTTTTTAACTTGTTTTATAGGACCTAATCAACTAATTTGTTTTAAAGATAAAAGATCATTTGGTTTTGGCCTATTTCAGCATATCGCTCGCCATACCAATATTCCCAATGTTTTAGCCTCCACCTGCCGCCTACTAGTAATAATTATATGATTTGTGATACTGAAAGCTTTTATAAAATACTTCTCTCAGGATTCAAGATCAAATATTGTCAATTTTTTTTTCTTATATTCTGATATTTTTGTTGGCAAATCAGGGTGACGTGAAAAATTTACCTGTCCGATGAACACTTTGGACGGGATGTTTCACAGAATTTCAACAATCCATCAAATTTGAAAGTAAATTTTCTAGGACTGAAATAACAAAAAAATGTAAACTGACCCCGCAAAACTGAAATTGTAACAGAACTTGAAAATTGAAAAATGGAATTTTCACAGAACTTGAAATGAAAATTAACTTTGAAATTTGATGAACTGTTCAAACTCTGTGAAAAAACTGGCCCTTAATTTACTTGAAAATTCATTTGTCAGAAATCAAAAAAACATTAGTTTTCTGATTATAGGTAAGCACCTACATACTGTATCGCTTGTCTGAATTCACACAATGATCAGCTACAATTTTGAAAAGGTATTGAAAATTTAGATCATAATGCAGGAATATTTCGCACCACGCACAGACAACTGAAATAAGGTTTGATGAGTGATGTTGAAAGTATGAATATCAGCAATATATTTACATAACAACTCGGTCTACCCCAGAACATTAACATTTTTAAGGGCATTTGAATTCTCAAGTACTTATTTTTAAAGTAATTTTCGGTTATCAAAAAAGTCACAATCATTTAGTGTGAATTTTTCAAAGCTTTTATTTTAGTAGATTTTATATTACAATACATTACAGACTGAATACCCAAAAAACCAACTTTTATAATAATTATAATATATGCTGTGGCAGATGAATTCAACATAAAACAGAATCCATAGTCAAGGTATTCAAATGTTAAATATGAATGGGAACAAAACACGGGTGAAGCCGGATTCAAAGGCTAATACACACGACATAAACGATACCTACTAAAATACATATATGTAGTTATAATAAGGTAAGGGCTGTGGTTTAAATACATCTTCGTCTAACTCCGGCATACTTCCACCTTCCGCTCCCACCCTTCAAGGGGTGACCATTTCCATAATAGTAAAACTGCTTGCATAGTTTATAAGCACCCAAACTTGGGGCAAACAAGTTTTCTTGGGTAAAGCCATAAGGAAAAGGATCGAGGGGATAAGTGCCAATTTCTGCGGTGGACTTTGCTAAAATGTCTTTGGTTTTCCTTGGTCTCCACCTGACGAGATATTACCTACTTACTGGTCAGTGGTTAGGTGTACTAATACCTACTAATTTCTAAGGGCTGTAGTCTTTTTCTCTTTCAGGTAACACGTAAAATATAATCAACAAAACTGGACATATGCAATAGGCAGGTACGAGCCTATCTACCCACAGGTAACTGGACAAATCAGAACGCTTTCGAAAATTAATATAAGTCACAAAAAATAAAATAAATCCACAAAACAACTAAGTTAAAATTTTAGGTTAGATTTTTTCCACCTTTTTTGGTGATTTTATATTATCTTTAAAAAGTGTTCTGAGGTGTCATAGAATCCTACCTGTACGTTTCAATTTTTGTTTTAGTCATGAAAAGTGCACTGCCTTTTCTTACATAGATTTCTAGATCTACCAAGTAATTAAATCAGTGATTTCTCCATCTTTACCCAACGTTTCGGTCAGCGATACAGGGTTCATCACCAGGGTAGATATCAGACATCTGATCATGGTGGACATTGTAAAGCTGTCCAAAACTTTGGCTAAAGAAGGACACGCAACACGGCATAAAAACTCAAAAATGAATCACAATAATGTATTTGGCCGTGAAAATCTCAAATCATATTGACGGCCTCACAACGCACCCCAATTGGGGATGCCATGGTCTCACTTGCTCCAGGCGCTTAAGGGCATATGGGACTCTTGTGCGGTATTCGCATAAAAAACTAAGTTCTCAATTATTTCGCTCGCTTCATTTTCATCTCAGATATGAAACAATTCGATTACACTTTCAAAAAATAAGAAAAAATGCGATATTATTTTTGTTGTTTATTTTTGGGGTGTTATGCCGTGTTGCGCTACCTCCTTATTTAGCCAACGTTTCGGTCAGCGTTACAGTGTCCGTCATCAGGGCAGATGAGCTGGGCAGATGAAGGACACTGTAACGCTCTCCGAAACTTTGGCTAAAGGAGGTAGCGCAACACGGCATAACACCCCAAAAATAAACAAAAAAAATACTTTTGGCAGTAAAAAACTAAAATCATACCTAAAATCATACCTAAAAAACTAAAAAATAAACAAAAAAAATACTTTTGGCAGTAAAAAACTAAAATCATACCTGCGATATTATTTTTCCAATTTTTAACAATAATTCTATTTGCGAAAAGTGTTTTGAATTTTTCGTAGTAGGTAGATTGTTTTAATTTGTTAATGCATAAATTTGTCAGCTAATTTCGGAGAAAGTTTACGAAAAAAATGTTTAGAATATGTAAAATCTACATAGCAGTATTTGGCTTTTATGTAGCTCCGTTTTTGTTAAAAATCACCTCAAGGGCGCTGCATGCACTTAATGTTGTAAAATGTCCTATTAGAATCTGCGTATGTATTTGTCTTGGCTATGAATGATAAATATATTCCTTTCTACGTCACTTCAGAAATTTTGACACAGAAAATATCGTTACACATCAGCCAGCCTTTTCGTATCTTCTGAGACATACCCGTCATGAAAGTTTTATGGACATGATATTAAATTCTCTCATTATTGATGTTTGTTTGTGTGCGGTAATTTAAGATTCTTCTCTAGATTAAAGGATGATAGTTAATATCCGAGATACCATTCTGGTTAAGCATGGAGCTAACTTCTACTTGTACGTTGTATGGCTAACTCGAGGTAAAGTTTGCCTTTATGTTGCATTTACGATGCTCTCTTGAATAATGTTTTCCAACACATTTGCATATTCCTTATTAAACCCACCGGTTGTAGATAATAAGAACAAAACTGATAGTAAACTTGTCTCACGCCTGTTATCATGAAGCCAATAAATCAATGACTCATAAATGCGTTCAGTTTAAAGACTTATGAATAAAATAGGAATCAATCTTTTCTTGGTTTTTAATAGCTTTTTAAGCGTGATTATTGTAGATTGGCTAAACATTAATTTCAAAATCATTGCCATCGTTCGAAATGCGGCGTGTTATAAATTTTATTTCATTTGTAAATGAGTTCTTTCTCAAATTACAATCTTAACATAAAATATACACTTAACAAAAAATCATCCCAAAATCACGGAATAGTCTAATGCCTGGATTACACGCACCGAGTAGATGGGCGAGACAGTGCTCTCGGCCGAGTGCTCTGCCTACATGTAAAACACGTACCGAGCACTCGACCGCGAGTACTGTCTCGCCCATTTACTCGGTACGTGTGATCCACGCATTATGAACATGAAACTTAAATTCAAAACGAATTTGAGTTCAATTAAATTAGAGTTACATAGGACGCACTGAAAACTTAAATTAGTATTTTTGATGATGATATGATTAGCGGCAAGTTCCTCTCCGCAATCACCCTGGTGATGCCCATTCAGAATCGAATTGTTGCTTGAAATGGCTTTTGCCGCGTTCGGTGACCATATGTAAAGAGCCAGTTACATTATAACCTTCTTCCTCCCTATCTCCTTTCCCTCCCCACTATCTTCAGTCAGCAACAACCCATTTGGGCACGATCCACCGACTCCGAGTGGTTAAGAATCCACCCCCTGTGGGAATTTCGGGAAATTTAATTAGAACTTCTAGTTATTTTGTAGCTTTATAAAGCGTCCTTGAAATGAGTCCTTGGCCAAGCTTAATAATAATATATCTTAAAGATTTTACATAAAAGTAAAAAATATATATAAATATCAATGTACTAATTTCTTAGTAAATACTCACATACCTTTAGATTACTGAAATGGTATTCAGGCTTGCATTTCATTTTACGATAGGGACGTATTAAAACATGGAAAGAAATATTATTTTCATCTGATTGAATATTACAGGAAGAAAATGGGAGACCAAAAATAAATTATTAAGTCAGATTTATTTGAAAACGCTGTTTTATTTATTTGGGTTTACAACTTACAAATCTTACATCATTAAGTTTTTATATCACAGATAAATATTTAATTTAAAAGATATCGTAGTAAAGTTTTAATCACATTCATATATTAATTGTTTACTTTGTTAAAAGCAAATTAAAACAAACAATTGGTAATTCGTTATAGTTTCTGATTGACATACGTATTTACACAAAATTCTCAGAGAACAGAAAGCTTTAGGCCATTGATTGAAGTGAATGTAACTTACAATAATTGTGCCTAAGCAAACTAGGCACGCCATTGCTCTTAAGCAATCAGTTTAGGATATTCAAAGAAGCATAGCTTTCATTTTTTCAAATATGTTAGCCAAACGTACTTTCATTTACTTTGATGAAGAATCAAAAACTTATTTTGACAACTTATTTGGCACCGTAGTTTTTTTTTAATACAGACAAAAAGATTTAAGTAGTTTATTATTTTTACATTGATAATAGGATAGATGTCAGGGGATATACGATACTTAGGTTTATTAGAAATATCTACCCACCAATCTCAAATAAATAATCTACCGTAGTTATATTAATGAAATTCTCATTTTCTTGTCAATTATTGGCTTTGAAATGCGCAGCTTTTTTATAAATATTTTATACCAATTAAAAATCACGTATATATTTTAACGAAACACCGCCACATTTAGGATTCCCCCTCTTTATACAAATTAATGGCACTACAAAATTCTATCTATGTTTTTATATAAGAGAAATAAGGCATTTACTTGTCATTAAATTAACACTAGACATAATATGTATAAAAATCTACAAAAAATAATATTCGTATGAGTAACATACTTCTCTATATATATCGTAGCTAAATGTTAGGTTTTTTTAATATTTAAATACAATTCTTTTTGAAAGAATTGTTTAATATTTTTTTATAAAACTTTAGGGTTTGGGACAAACAAGAACAAAAATTAAAATAACAATTCGTCGCAAAATCAAAAGCCTAAATTATTATTATTCTATTAACTACAAAAATATACACTAATTAAAAAAAACTGCACCAAAAATATAGCATCTACTATAAACAGCGAATATAAGTTTATTTTTAAATTAAGAAAATGCAAGTCCATTACAACGGTAGATTGATGCTCAGTGTGCATAATAATTACATATTGCAAATCGTTTTCATTTCTGTAATTTCAGAAAAGATACAAAATGGTCCCTACACAAACATTAAATCAACAAAACACCCATCATTCCTTAACAAAATAACGTCAGTTCTACGGTGTGAAATGTATGTACATCAAAAATATTAAATTACATTATTAAATAATTTAAGCGTCTATTATGCACTTATAGTTTATAGCCAACTCGGTCCTAGACAACTTTCAATTATTCTCAGTGCGTCAGTCCGCCCCATAATCCTAAAGATAGTAGCCAAGTCGGCCACGGCGCTGGTGTTCCTGTGCCGACACTCCCACAAGTCCAATATAGCTTCGGTGGGAGAGCTTTTGGTAGCGAAGAAGTTGATATACCTGTCAACATTCAGTTTCTGAGCCAAAAGTCTCCAGTCATTACCCCTCGAATTTGGGGGGTCTAAGCAGCCGCATAACTGCTTCTTCACATTCTTCGGTAATCTGAACGGTGTCGAACTATCAATCGTGCAGGCGTTTATTCCCTTGTCATTTACTGTTAAGCTTTTTTGTCGCGCGGACGATTCATTATATTCGTCGATTACTCCGAGAGATCTCCCCGGTAATGTTTTACATTCCACGGCGTTCTCGGTTATGATCATGTTCAAATCACTATTCATGTACGTTCTTCTATTCTGACGAATCGGTGAATTACAGGACGTGTAATCTTCCGCTGAAGATATATTGAACGTCTGTTTGAATGACGGATTGAGTTTTTGACACGCTATCACATTAAACTCTAAAACATTTATGGAATCCGTTTGCTCTAGAACGAATCCGCAATGCAGCGAATTCGAAGAGGAGTTCCAGAGATGAGGAAATGGTATTTCTTGATAAAAACTAGACTTTGTTTTCCAGCCAAGTCCAACATCTTCGACACTCAGACACAAGTTGGATCCGCCGTCTTGAAACAACAATGTTTTAGGTTTATCCATTAGCACGCCGCCCAAGCGAGCTTCTTGGTCCGAACAATAATACAACGCGGCCGGGGTGTCCTCGAATACATACACTCTAATATTAAAGTCTTTTGTAGGTCTAGAGTTAATCAGCGGTCCGAACACAGCGAGTTTTAACTTTTTCACAGATTTTCCGTTTAGACTTTCACCGACTAGAACGAAACTCCCTAAAGTTTCCGTCACTAAAAACACACTGTCAGCATCCAGTTGAGTGAAGACGGGAGTATTGATCGTTTCTTCTCCAAGGCTGACGATCTTTCTCCAAGATGGTTGGCCCTTGTGGTGCACGTCTCTCTCGAGAGTGAGAAGAGAGAGGTTCCAAAAACCGTGTCGAAGACTGGCGCAGTGAGGGATTTGTACGATGACAGCTTTTCCAAGTTGCACAGATGAAGGACCCACTCGAATGATAGGACTTACCTGCGTGGCACCTGAGAAAGAGCAAATAACATGAACATTAAATTGTGTACAAAAGAAAAAAAAATGGTACTTTTCGATCTGGCTTAGATGCAATTACAAAAAAAACTCTTATTGTCTTACCTTCTGGAAGTTTCGGTCTGAATCTATCCTCTTTGACTAGAGAAATTGTCATACTATCTTTAGTAGTTCTTATGACCGCCCCTTCCGGCACTGAGATGGCCGCCCCCGCCCCCTCCAGTGCAAGCCGTCCCCCGGTGAGACCGACCACTTGACTGACGCTGCACGTCGAAGGAACGAGATCCCCGAAAATTCCTTGGATAGCCGGAGAGCCTCCAGACATTGTAGTTAGGGTTACTTTGTCGGCGGCTGCGTCGTATGTTGAATCAGCTGTCGAGAGAAATAACTCATTAATGGTATGTGATATCAGTTACGGCAGAACTATGGTAACATAATAAATATGCTTGTAAAATAATGACATACGATTTTATATTAATTTTACTCACAGCTCGTACAGCAACTTGCTGAGGACTGCTCTGAATCGCTGTAGGGTTTCTTGTCGTAATTGTCACTCTCGTTGGAAGAATTCACAATTTGCATATCTATTGGTGTTGCGTAACTGAAACAAAACAAACCATTAGAGGTTTTCTTTAGGCATACCTATATTCGAACCATCAAATAAATTATTATTATAAAATGCTCACCTGTTACTCAAATGTGGAACATCGTAATGATGCTCAGTCACACAGTTGGACAATGCTGCATTTGGTTGTTTAGACAAAAACGGTGGATATTCGTAACAAGGTGGACCGTCTGAATGTTGCATCAAATCTGGCTGAAGGACTTTCTTATCCAAATCTTGAAAAAACTGCGGCCGAGCATCTGCAATATCAAAAAAATAATTATAAGTTGACTGGTGTGGTTCCATACTTCTTGCACTAAACATTATTGATAGTTGTTTTCTTTACCTGTTCTGGGATGATTGTAGAAAGATCGATCGCGGCCTTTCCTCTTGAGGTACCTGAACACCAGGAAGGCAAACATGGCAAACACAACAACAGCGACTGCAAGGCCTATGGAGAGTGGTGTGATGTTCGAGACGGCTGCAACTGTTGACAATACAAACACACGTAAGTTCAAAGAGATGAAAGGAGTCTAAAACCCAATCAATCAAAATCAAGTACTCGTAGAGAAAGGAGGGTACTACTTGGTAATCAATAAACATTACGTCACGTGTTTTCTGTTACGCGGACTCCCTCAGCGGTCGGTAAGGAATCGTCATAAACCGTATGTGGTACGAAAGCGTGATACCGAGAGCGATCCGTTCCGTATATTTCTATTGGCGCCCGTAGACGAATCGGTGCGGCACGGGAGCGTGAGTTGTGTAATTCCATTGAAGGCGGTATAATACCCTAATATTGGGGATTTGCTCAAGAGTCATATTTCAATAAATTCCGACGAATTCGTAAATATTTTTTTTTCAAACCGCTACCCGGGGATGTAGGTTATTTATATTTAAAATTAATAAAAACAATACCTCACCATTAATATATTTTACGTAAAACGATTTGAAATTGTTTTACCCGTAAATAACCATAAATTTAGCGGTGAGCATCGGGTTTTATTTTTCTAGACGATGAATTAATAACTTCTGGAGGGATTCGTTTAGAAATATCTTAAATTTAGTAACACGTTCTTCAGAATTAATTAAAATAGACCAGGCATAAAGGTCAAATCTCCAGGCCTGCTAGGGCGAATTCGACCGTACGTCCGTCCAAAACGGCGTGCCGCGGGCTTATATTTGTTTACACGCTTTCTTCACTTACGACGTTAAGATTCCCATAATATTTTTCTTCTTCTTCTTTTCGACAGTAGGTTCGTCGAATACACAGGTCGCGAGTCGCAATTTGTATACACGGCTTATTTACTTACGTTGTTAAGATTCTGAATATATTTTAGAGTGTGATGATTTATGTCGATTCCTTACGGATACGTGAGGGTGTGGGGTAAGTTAGCACGTGTGTCAACGTTTTAAGCTTATCAACTGTCATAGCTTTCAATTCGACCATCCGAGGGGTGACGTAGAATTAGAAAGCAGATTTGGATCGACGGTGATGAAATTGAGTGACTTCCGGGAGCTCGTCACTCCTTCCGGAATTTTCGGGAGAGAATTTGGAATTTTATCTTTCACTAGACTGGTATCATTCCACTGACCCAAGATACCCCACTGCATTCCTGGCGTTTATGGGCAACCCGTTCCTGTAGGTAGATAGAAGATATCCACCTGGGTAAGCACGTACCTAGAGCTGTTTAATATACAGTAGGGTGAGTCGATTTTGTGGGTTGTACGATATTTTGTGCTTTAAAAAACGTCCAGTGCAGAATTGGTCATACATATCAAATTAGTAAGTATAGTTTATCTGCTTCCCCAAAATGCTCTTCGAGAATAAAATTCATATCAAGTTTTTCTTTTTAGTTGAACATTTTATAAAGTATAACCCAGTTTTTTTTAAGTATGCCATTGTATGATTTCTTACTCGAAACGAAACTTTTGGTTTGTAATAAGCAAGTGATTCTCTTCTATTTGCAGTGTGGTCGAGAATTGTTTTCAATAACTTAATACCTATTTGCGGCTCGCGCGAATTTACAATTAGAAACCACTGGATCATGCCGCATATTGGTTTCGCAATAAGCAATTCTTTGTAGACGTGTATTCATGCTCGCGTCCACAATCTCGGTGCTTAGCATCTTTCTTAAGTGGCTCGCATATGGACCTGACACAATGTGTAGGGTAGGTACATGTTCCGTGCGATAACACGAAGTGACATGTCACACAGACATATGGTGCGGCGTGTTGCGGAAAATTTATGGTATCATTCCAAGTTTCCCACCCGCATGTCCAACACATGTAGTATTGTATCGAATATTGGCTGATCCGCAGTCTGCAATATTATAATGGGTGCTTCTCTATAGCCTCAATAATACGTCTTCTCGCAACAGATGCGAAATGGATTCAATTTCGTCTTTCAATCCTCCCGCCTGCGGGAAAAAGTTATTGGAGTTTCCGAGATTGAGAATTTTGCGGAAATATCGTCAAGAGTTGTACAACATTTACAATTGCGGAAATGATGAAGAGACCTCCCAGACATATTGCTATATTTTAATACTGTCTACTACCAACCGACTGCGACTGCTTAAAGTACCTACGTAGGCTGAATCGATTATTTCCAAATGGGTAACGATTAATCGACTTTAATGAAAGCTGTTTCCACTTTGTGATAATATTGCAGACTATATCTAACCTGTAACCAATAACTTAGTAGGTACTAACTCGAAAAGCTGGTATCCAAATAGCGTTTATTAATTTCACAGGGTGCTGGGTGACATATCTTACAACTAACTTTAAAAAGTATATTATAAAGACCTGAAATACTCGTTTGTTATCGATCTGTATCGCAAACTCCAAATCCGGTTGAATACAAGCAATGAACAATACAAGCAATGTTACTAATTTTTACAATAAAGACAATAACATAATATTATATTGCCACGACAAGTGAATTTTAGATAACGCATCTCTAGCTGCCAAGTATGTTTGTTTGTTAGAATGTGCAACTGTAATTGAGGGCTAACCAAGGGGTAGGTGTCTCGGTTACTAGTAGCTACTTATAGTTCGGGGTGTCCGTAACCGGGGCGATAACTTTGGCCATATTTGACCGTTGCGAACTGTTTAATATGCGCGCCGTACGTGCGGAGGAGTGCACGAGACACCGACATATTACTCGGAATCTGGGGGTGGTATTTTGAATAATTAATGAAGAGTATGAAAGATAAATGATAGGGGACCGGACATGGCCTCACAGAGAGGGAAACCATGATACAAGAGTTTTGAGTAAACACCAAAACCTGCCGGCTGCCAATAAACGGCTTTGCATGAAAACATTACCCCTCTGTTTGCATAAGTCTGGGTAGCTGAAACACTAATAGCATTACAGCATAATTACAATGGAATTCCTTAATAATAATTGATATTTTCTTCTACGACTCAAACAACTGACAATATTTATTGAACTCTTGGAAATGTGTTTTAACTGGAAATGTAAATGTACTTCCACTGTATGCATTCTGATTCGCCGCCTAGTTAATTTGTTCGATAGTTTAAAATAATAACGCAGTGCCCGCATAATTTAATGCATTATGTAATCGATAGAACATTAATGGAATGGCTGCTGTATAAAAGACTTTTATCAGATTCGCTGTACGTGGCTTAATCCCCGATGACTAATAGGAGGGACATTTGTTATGATTGCATATCGCGTATTCATTAGTTCGCAAGCAAACAGTGGTAATCAGAATGTCAAGTTAAAATATGAGCGTTGTATTGATAAATAATCATGCAATCAGAAATAGTCCAGTAGCGAGTAGAACTGGTGCAGTGGATATACATTAAGTCAACTTTGTTTGCGTGATTTTCTATCTGGGATTCGATTTGTTTTCAATTTTCACCGTGACTAGTTATAACTTATAATTGATTAATTTAATTTATGCAATTCTGCATGAAATGTTATTGCTCTCTCTTTATTTAAGCTTTTTCTAAGAATTCAAATGATTTAAAAAATATTAAATTCCTCCTGACTTGAATACCGATGAGTGATAGAAATTATAATTCTCAACGAGGTTTCAACCGAAGAACCTATTTTTAGATTGATGACTTCAAACTCAAGAGATATTCCGAATTTAATAGCTTCTGCTAACATCAATTCTATATCCAGAGTCATAAAATAGAGATGAATATATCAGCTATACAATAGTTTAAATTGCTCGAGCCTAAAATGGCACTATTTTTATATAAATCAGGAATCTAGATCGTAAAAATATTTGAAAAATTAATAAGAAAACGATGCTTATCATTATCTTTACCGAGATTATTAAAATATTCACCGTAATAATCCCTAAATTCCTCGACACACAAGTACCTTTTACGCATAAATAAATCGTTAAAATATGAATAAAAGCTTACGCGCGTTCATTATTCACGTAACAAATGTATGCCTGGAGGCTGTATATTGTATTGATTACTCGCTTTAACGGTAGCTTCCGAAGATACGGGCAAGTGGCCGCCAGCTATAAGTAAGCAGGTAGAGGCAGATAAGTATTGTGTTGAAGCTGGCCATGGGAGTAGGAGGGCTCGGAGCTGGATGGTTGGTCCCGGCTATCGCCCCTACGACTTTTGTAGATTATTGTAATCACGCGACGTCATAAATCGTCATTATCTCCATTCTACATACACGTATTAATTACATACGCGGAATTGCCGATGATGAATTCTCGGGGTAGGCGCGAGAGTAATGAGAACCCGCAGTTTGCAGGCTGCAGTCTGCACGCAGTGGACCGAGGACAGAACGTTATTGATTATTCATTGCAGACTGATCGAGATAATCATTCGAGGACTTCCATTCAATCATTCGTATTGAAAAAAGCTTTCGATTCGTATTATTCGTATATTTATAATCCCTTAATTTTCAACATTATCTATTCAGAAGTGAAACACTACGACATTCTTCCACGTATATCTAAATAAAAATATATCGTAACACATATTTATGAAATGCGGCAATAAAATTATATACCTAAAGTTCAATAATCTGGAGCTTTCACGGCCAAGCCGTTTTCTTAACTAATTTCAGATGATAGTACTTCAACACACCCATATTATTTGATTTTCTTCGATAACTTTTTTCAATCAAACAACTCAGTCGAGCTTCTCAAAAAATCTTATGACACTTTATTATTATTGGAAAGGTTGTTCTGATCTAAAGGATCATGAAATAATGGTATTTTCTCATCTTGAACTTTTCAACTTTTGATACATGTCTGTCGAGTTCCTGAAGCCTGAAACCGCAAATGTCACGTGTCTAACTTCGCAAATTATTATGAACAGAAATCTTTTCGATGGAATTTTATTGGCATCAGATTTATTCGTTTCAATTCTGATTGTACTGAAATTGAACATTCCACAAAAAACTTTTTGACGTTGGCTAAGTATATTTAAAATTAAAATTATTGATAAGAAAACGTTTTCAAAGTTGACTCTTTGGTATTACCCACGTACAACTTACTTTCTTGGATTCTATGAATTCAATAATAAATAGAAATCGAATACTGAAACAAATAAACAAAACATTTTACCTTCAGATTCGACGACGGGTGTCAAGTTTCCCCGATCGGGAGACAACGAGGGTAAGACTATAAATAAACGAAAAACAAAGCGACGAAAGTACCTTCCGTGCCTCGGCACTAATTATTATACGTGAACAATATTTGTTGACATTAGTCGATGATGTAAATATGGCTCGAGCGGTAACATTATTCTACTAGCGCTTCCAAATCGAGTCTAATTAAAACGGTATCACCACACTCATGCTCCCGGACACCTTGGTGTTGATACATTTACATGAGACATCCTCGTGTCCCAAACACTCAACCACCTCGGATCCTTGCCCAACTTACTAACGCTATTATTGAGCCTAATAAATTGCCCCGTAATTTGACCGGGTAGGTACTGTGTTCTTCGTTGTCACGAATTTGATTGAAGCGGATAAATGAAAAAAATACACGACTGTGGCATCCCCAAATATCTCCAAATACGTGTTTGTCGTGTTCCTATTTATAGAGGAGTCAAGTTGAGCCGTCTGTTTATTTGACAGAGAAAGTGGCGCTTTCCGTTATACGAAAATCGAATTATTTTAACCTGCATGGAAAATTGAGTTAGGAAATTGTGCCGCCGAGGAAACTACGGAATAAGGGGAAGTCTGTTGAACACATTGTTACATATTATGTGAGGCGAATAAGATATCTTCAAGGACACAAACATTTTATTATATTATGTATTTAGAAATACTCGTAGGTTTATGCAATACGAATAAAGTATGAAATACGAATGAAAGTAACCAAAATTTATGATTCCATTGAGACTTTTTTTATTATTTTATTAGTTCAATGGCTAAGTTTGTATATGATGTAATATAAAGTATAATTTTAATATTTCACAGTCCTCCTCACTAAGGTTTCCTGTTTTGATGCGACCTATAGTTTTTTAAATTTTTGTATTTCGTTTCAAGTTGACTTTATATCGTCTTCAGAATGTTTGCAAGTTGATCACTTTGTTCTCTCAGTTATTTTTTTTTTGTTTTAAATATATTAATTTCCGTTATATTTTTGTTTGATTTGATAGAGTATTTTAAAGTTTCGTAGCATAGAATTTAATATTGCTCTTTCCAAAAGATGTGTTCAAACTGAAAGTAACCAGTATATTATGGCTTATGCCCTGGTTAAGTATTTATGTTGGGCAGTTCAGTATTCTATGTTTTTTTTTTGGTTTATACAAAATATTTTTTAAATAAAATTTCTCTACATTATATGCTTGAAAGTTTTAAAATATTTTTTCTGCCAGAGTTCTAACCGGAACTTTAAGTATAGTCTTTAGTACTCCTTTTTGGTTTACGTTGAGCCACTCTATGTGAGTGCTCAAAGCAGACCCCCATCCAGTTATCCCGTACTTCATTTGTGATGGACACAAAGCGTACTATGTTTTTTATTTTGTTTATGTAGAGAACATTACGGATATTTCTAAAGACAATAGCTAATTGATGTTTCTTACCCTTTGCAAGGTTAATTAAAACCGTTTTCAATTTATGGCCTATCGACTACAATATACATAATCCGTCTTAAATCTTCTCTTGCTTGCGTCTTAATGGAGCCAGCTGCTCAGAAGAGAGTACCGGTACCCATCTGGGTTCAAGGGGACGCTCAATATTTTAAATAGCGCAGTAAATCAAGTCATCGCATGACGCCCCAGTACTCCCGCTCGACTTCTCTCGCCTGACAACTTTACTGCTACTAATTATACCGCGTGACCTATCTGCATACGTTTAAGGCCTACGCCGACTCGGATTTACACTGAGAAAACATTGCAAATGCGCACTTAAACAATATTTATTGTCGCCCCAATTAAAAGGGAACATTCTTGCGCCGACAAACAAAGATAGATGGAAGACTTTGAGCGGGCGTGGTACGAGCTACTATCGCCATACCGGTAGTTAGTTGGTACCTACTTACTGTAGCAGGGATGCTCATTTGCATGCACCTATAAGCCGTACTGCGGTGAATGTTTATGTATGAATAAACATCGTCATTGATGGCCTCTGTAGTCAAGGGGTAAGGCTCTAGCAATCCGAAGGTCGCGGGTTCTAATCTCGGCGTACGCAAGTAAATTTTATTTGATTGAATTGTGTTAATTCACAATTTAATCATTTAAAACGATTTAAGGTATATATAATTGGGGCATGTTCCAGGGTGGAAGATACTCTCAGTATCGCCCGGTGCAAGACCGCCATTTCTTTTAGCTCTGTTTGGTGACCAGATCTGAATAACCAGGTATTTCTCCCCATTCCTTCTTACCAGCCTCCATCCCCTCCCCTCTACCTTCAGCCTCACAACATACCCCAATTGGGAATACCATAGTCTCACTGGATGCAGGCGCACTGGTTGGGACTCCCTCGTGCTTAGAAAAAAGAATTACAGTGGCAGCTATATTTTAATAGATGCCTTACGTTAGTTGGTCAAAAACTCATGCTCTTCCGAAAAATGCAAGTATATCTAACCGTTCTCGGTTCCCATAAACGGTGTAAAAAATCGCTGGTGTAGCAAATTTAGATTAGATTTTTTTATGAAATTCCATAACATTTTGTTGTTATCGTTCATAGAAATTTATAAAACACAAACCATCAAATCCATCTTGTAAAGATGAATGAACCCTAAACACACGAAGACTTGTATTTGATGAAAATCATGGATGTCAAAATTAGCGTCGGATGTCTATGAGGTAAAAAAAAATCGGACAGAATATGAAAACAATTGAAACAAGCGACCCCTAGGACGAGAAGGGGTAGCTGTCTAGCGTCACTACCAGTCACAATCACGCTTGTGATCATAATGGATCAAGAACAAAACAATATGTCACACAACACCCTCCTGCTTCCTGTGCCCCTGTCTCCTATAGCGCATGTTGCAGCCATGGGAGCCTCGTAGACGTCAGAAGGGATGAAGAGACATCAAAAGGCTACCAGCATCGTCCATTGTATCCATCCATAAAGGAAGAATTGAAGAAATGTTTACTAGGGAATGAAACATGATAGTAAAAACATAAAGAACACCGTCTGGGGATAACAGAGCAATCTTTCAGAAAATCTCGTCAACAATAAAAAAATATTATATAAATCGTATCTCATATCTCAGCGGAACATAAGCGAAACAAAAGCTTCTAGACATACCTACAGCGTGACTGTCGGGACTATGTAATATTCAGAAAAGGTGATTTAGATAAAATATAGAACCGTATCCCAAGACGAAGCTTATTAAAATTATCTGTTTATTTGTCCCATCGAAAGATTAAGTTTTCCCTTTACATACATTCTTTCAACAAAACATAACATTTCTAACCGTTTGGACGAACTTCAAATTAAATAGCTCTTTAACTTGTGATGTATTACACGTTTTTAACCTTAGGTTTGTGTTTTTCAAGAAAAATGCCCAAAGAAAAGTGCTCAGGCAACGCCTGGCTCGCAGACCTAGATGTCCCTCTCTGACCCCCAACCATACGAAAGAAGAAGAAAGAAAAGTGATCACATGCAAAAACAATTATTATTGATAAAAATTATTAAACGATAATCCAAAAAATTGAGAGAAATATTTTCAAATACAGTGAAAGGCTTTTGCACAGTAACGCGATGCGTGTTTTCTTTCCGTCTGAAATGATTAATTGCCTCGGCAGCAAAAGAAAGGGGTAATCCAGATCTTTATATCCCGACAAAAAGCCATCGGACAAAGAACGCCAATATCTCGTGTGAGTGAGTGTATGGATGTTTGTTAGATGTATGTTGGATTGCCGTATGATATTTCCTGGCTGCCAGAATCCGCCCAATCCGTGTACAGGGAGAGGGATGGCGGGGGACATGACAATGACACAAGCGGGTACAGGACATCACGTCACCCGCTAACAAGGCAGGGGTACTGGGTCCTAGCAAGTTTCAAAAAAAGAAAAAATTCGGGTCATCTTCGGGGATATTGTGTGGAGTGACTTTTTGCGGAAAGGAAAATGTGAACCTGGATTTTAAAAATATCTTTTTTATGAGACAGGAAAAAAAAAGTCAGCAATTCTACACACTATCGAGCTTTTCAGATATAGCATTGGACGACGGAGGTAGCTACTGCATTTCTCAATTGCAAAAGCAACAACTTGATTATCAATAAAATTATGGATGATCTTGCCAACCTTGACGGCTTTACTAATAGTTTTTTCGGAATGTTAACTTATCTGTTGATTTACGGTTATAGAAACCTGACCAAACTTTCCCAGTTTTCTCAATTTTCACATAAGGGGTAGGTGATAATTGTAAAAACAAAACCTTTTAAAATACAGGAAATATTTTAGCCTTTCCCAAGTGTTCAAAAATACATTAGTTCTTTTGCGAATGGGTGGGGCTAGTGACATCAAAATTACCCATTCAACCCTCTTGCGTGATATCAAGCATTGTAATGTACGTATCTAATTTTTGCTTTTGAATGTAAACCAAAGCACTTGGACCTGACTTATTAGTCAGGTCCAAGTTATTATACGACAAATATAGAAAAATGTCTCTACCTCGTTGTGATCTTTATCGATAAACTTATTTAATTGCTGTTTTCTACCGAAAAATCATCGTTTTCCATCATCGCGATATTTTTATCTTCTTTGTATTGTGGAAGTTGAATTTCTTTACGTTATATCTGATTTGTATAATTTTTTTATACAGATAGCCGACCTTGATGCCAACACATTGATGAGGAGTGAATTCATTTATCAATTTATTGTGGTGCCTCCTTAGCTATTTGTGGTTGGAATAAAATGACGAGTAATGTTGACTTGCAGTATTAAAAGATTTTTTATTCAGTGCTCTTGATTTTGGCAAAATAGGCGCTTCAAGAAAATCAAAATGTAATAAAAATTTACCCCCACAATAGATATGTAAGGTTCAATTTATGAAAAATCATAATAAATATGTTAAAATTATAATAAAGTTCTGGGATTTCCAGGACACTTTTTTTGGAGTGGATTAAACCATAATGGTTTTGTTTTCGGTTATGTAAATTTGTTGAAAAGTAAAATTCAAAGTTTCTTCGATTTTATAAAATAAAACGTGTAATTTGAAGAGGAGTTTATACCTACAACCATAATTTAATTATTGTTATAAATATTGACTATTTTTGATGCGAAGAAATTATTTCAATATGAGAATCACTTCAATCAAATCAAAGATCTTTATCCCAATAAATAATTCCAGATATTAAGATTTTCGAGATAGTACATTTTTGGAATCTTGATTTAGGAATTTTACATAAGAAACGTGCCAGGTGAATTTCCCGTGAGATTATTTTAAGAAAAATAACAAAAAAAATTATATCTTTATCATGGACAAAAATAATAATCTATTTCAATGTTATTTTTTTTTTTTTTTTACAGTTAATACCGCACAAGAGTCCCAACTGCTCCCGTCTGGAGCCAGTGAGACTATGGCATCCCCAATTGGGGTATGTTGTGAGGTTGGAGGTAGTGGGGAGAGAAAGGAGATAGGGAAGAGGAAGGTGGGGAAGTACCTGGCTATTCAGATCTGGTCACTAAACACGGCTAAAGCCATTTTCAAGCAACGTTTCAATTCTGAATGGTGGTCTTACACCAGGGCGATACTGAGAGTATCTTCCACTCTGGAACGTGCCGCAAATATACTATATATTATTTTAAATAAATAAATTGTGAAATAACACAAATATCAAATAAAATTTATTTGCGCACGCCGGGTTCGAACCCGCGACCTTCGGATTGTGAGTCCAGAGTCTTACCTCGGGACCACGGAGGCCGTCAATCCGGCAATCGTAATTGGGCTTAATAATATCATGTCTCCAAATAACAAGCAGGAATAAGGTCGAATAAATAATTTCATCAAAAATAAACTAGTCTGCTTTCGTGGAAAAGTTAACGATTTTCAGAAAATTTGGATATTCGGACTACCTACCGTTTTTTTCTCTCTTTGATACATGTTGAAAATCCCTGACGCCGGCACATTTTTTCTCCCATATCGAATCACACAATGTCCATTTTTATTGCGAATTTTTGCCATACCGAAAACGTGCAAAATTCTAGTATTGGAAATGACGAATAGTTTTTTGACAAATTTGTATACGGTGACAAAGAACTTCTGTAGTAGATTGAAAACGAAATAATTTTAAAAATATTTCAAATCGGCTTTCAACTTTTTCTGCAAATCTCGCGAGCTATTATTGGGGTAGACTGTTTTCAACAATAAATGAAGATATGGAAGGAACTAACAGATTCATTAGATTTTCACCTATTTATTAGCCCCTTAACAGGGTTTCAGAAGAGTTATCCACTATATTTACTGTAGGTATGAAAGCAGAATTTAAAATTCAGGAGTTTAGTCCAAAATTATTTTAGTTCATGTTATTTGTCTGAATCTCAGCACGTTCAAAGGTTTGTCGCACTTTTTATAATAGCCGTTTTATAATCGACTAACAATATCTATATTTATTTTTGTTTCCTGTTAGTGCATAACAAGTTTACAAAACTACTGATTTTTATTTGCAAAATGTTATATTTTAGCTTTAATTAATGTAATATTATGAATGTAATAATTGGTGTAGTTCCGACAGTGGGCCCCCCGGCGTACCTATATACAATGTGTAGTCGCTTTATGGAAATTATGGTATACCTCATTACATAAAATATAACTATCTCGAGTACTACTAAGTAATCTCGAAGGGATGTGCAGAGAGGATTTACAGCCGAATAACAAAAGTATAAACCATATTTTCATTCAAATGCATCAAGGAAAAATCTGCTTCTTTATATACTATGTATACCAGCGCGTAAGTACAAATAATTGACGCTGTACATAAATTCGTTTGATCTTTATACCAACTTATAATTAATGGTATTTTTACTTTTGAAAATGGTAAACAATACAACACAAAAAATTATAATTTTATAGTAAATATCATTTCGTGGAGCCAACTGTCGGCGGATCCGTCGGGTCACATTCTCATTACTCTATTTTGGAGAATTTGCAACTTATTTTACTTTCTATAAATCGATGCTTGCGTATCTTGGTCAAATAAATGTATACCTATTTGTTATTATGAAAATAATGCATGAAATGAATATGCATGTTCATCGAGCACTACGCATAAAAGTGAATTGACGACTTTTTTTTTAAATTAAATGAAAAAAAATCATTTTGTATACAAAATTAATCAAATTTATCGACATGTTTCGAAACCAATGTTTCTTTGTCGGGATAAAATGAAAATTAACAAAAATAAGTACGGAAAAACAAGTATAGACAAATATATACACATACTATAAAAAATAAATTGTTAGGTGCTACACATATAAATACTATACCTTTTTTTTTAAAGAAAGACAAACATTCCCTGGTTACGAATAACCCAACAATGTTTGAAAATGTCTTACTACTACCACAGTAAGCCAAAAATGTAGCTTGTCGTGATGGAGGACTTAGCGACGCCCGAGTGGGACCTAAACGCGATGCCCACTCAACCACTAACCGGCCTGTTATTGTCAATTGTTATTTTTCATATCATCCTGACAAAGAACCCATTGGTATTGAAACTTGTTGATAATTTTGATTAAATAAGGGAATACACAAAGTAATTTGTTTTCATATGGTTAAAATGACGCCACAATGTGAATTTGCGATTATTGGAGAAGTTTTTCTCTTAATATCTGATAATGTTGAATTTTAGGAGATATTGAAGGATTTACAAAATTTCAGCAGAATAAATGGTCTTAAAGGTTAGCCAGCTTTGAAATGTGATTTTTTTTCTTCATTATTATCAACAGGCCTTATTTTTCTGGTATCTACCTTCAATCAGAAATAAAACGAAAAATCATTTTTCACATTTGGCTTTGACATCTTTCGGGGATCGGGCTGCAAAAAACCAACGATAATTATTTTCGTCGGGATAAACCGTCTCTGATCACCAAGGATCTTGATTGCTCCAATCACTAATGACATTCAATGACTCGGTCCGTGAGGAAGGGGGTGGGGATCAGGAAACGGACAGATGAGACGCGGATAGAATGCGAGACATGTTCCGCGCTGGTGCATGGCTTGGCAAAGGGAGGAGGGATGGGGTAAAGGAGGGAGGGTCGTCATGGCTTTGTTCTTTGTTTTAATAACGGATGCTGCAGTGTGATTGATCGATCACGAGACCCACACCAGCAAAAACCACCGCATATGATTTGTAAGCAGGGACCGTGACATGTGACAGGCTTTTTGCCAAACATCCCTTCGATGAAAATATAATGGATTTTTTACCCTATATTACACGGCTCACACAAAATATTCCCGCGTGAGAACAACACTGATAATAACGGCAGGACCCAACAACCCACCCTTTTATAAAAAATAACAATATCAGCAAATACCCTAAACCTGTCATAAAAACGGACGATTCTGTTCATTTTTAACGCCATTTTTTAGGTGACACTAGGACTATGTAACTATGTCACCTTCTATTGGTACGTTGCGTGGTAGACGGAAATACAGGAGGTGAGGAAAGAGGATGGCTAGAAGTTTTTTTTATCGATGTAGACCAGTTCAGATAATTATTATTCCCGTTAACACGCACATCGCGCGAATTTACAAACCGCAAATTGAAGTTGGTAATAGTTTCTGCGGTGGTGATTGGGGAAACAAAATCAATTTATAGGCCAACATTATTAAACGGATAACGATGCTAATCTAATGGTATACAAACGTGCATTACTGAACACACAAACCGATGTTTTACTAAACTAAAGATATTTTAAAAAAAGCTTTTGAAATAAATTCACTTATTAAAAAAAAAATGCAATTGATGTTCAGTAATAATTCATAAGCCGGTATTTAACATTTGATTCTTACATTTATTTTATTTATTTAAACGCCCATAGGGCTTTTACATATAGTGCAGTACATGTTTTTGACAAAATATAGGAAATAACATAAAGTATAAGAAACAAAATATAGATAACATAAAATATAATAGTTGACCCAAAGTAGATAACATAGAATATAAGTTACTTTTTTTTTAAATTAATACTATTCTAACAACTATGCTAAAAAAATAACAGTTACTGTGTTTTAAACTTTCTAACTATATTTTTTTATTATTTCTCTTCTTTTTATTTCCTCGATTTTCCCTCTTTTTTGTACAAATCATGTTCCATATGTTCACACTAATCCTAATTTGACTATTCTAAAACGGGAATCATCCTAGTTGGACAGTCAAAACATTTCATAAATAATGTATTTAAATGTAAAACATCTTACTAAATAAAAATAAATAAATAAAGTTAGTAAAAATAGAGATAAAGATAGTTTATGAAGTAGGAAGAAATAGTTGGCACATACGCCGTTTGAAGTTTGAAAAAATTCGAATTATTATCAAATACATCCATATGTTTAAATAATTGTTGCCAAGACTATGTAAACGCTGTATTGGAGAATGCAAATTATAGTTGGAATGAGATATTTATATAAAAAATGTTAATATTTGTCTAGTCGTTCGTGTAGGTATTTGAAGATTAATTAATTGCAAAAGTTCGCAACAACTGAATTTAGAATTTAATAATTTTAATAAAAAGGTTAGGTCGTTTATTTTTTGTCTGTTTTCTAGAGTTGGAATATTTAGAATATTCATTAAGAAAGGGTAATTTATATGATCTAAAGGGATATTATGTTTGAAATTTACGAAACGTAGAAATTTTCTTTGAATTCTTTCAACATTATGAATATGAATTTTGTAGAAGGGCGACCAGACTATGGAGTTATATTCCATTAGGCTTCTAACAAGGATTATGTACTGTACTACTATGTATTATACTACTGTATCCATATTTTAAAAAAGTTGTAACCATTCATACATACTTCATTGGTCGATGAAAGAATCTTATCTTTTCCGGTGATTTATTAAAGAATCTTATGCGTAGGTATTTGGATTTCTGATTTTTTTGTTGCATATCGGAATCGGTAAGATGCATTTTTGTATTGGGAATTTTGTTTTTGGAAATTATTAATAAACTACAAAAACCAAAATAGTGATGTAAAAAAATTACTCCAACTCAAAGCCAGTTAAGAAGAAGCTATACGCAAAATTCTATTTAGATTAATCTTTACGACGAATCAGTTTACATTATGAATATCAAAAAATATGCAACGGATAAATTGAAGCTTTTCTTTGTATTGGAATTACAATAAAATTATTAATTACCATAACAAAAAATATAAGCGTAAACCACTAAAAAAAATGTTTTTGCATGACTTAACTATGAAGTAATATAAGAAACAATTTTTTTAAATACCCCTTTATGGCTAAGACTATTTTTGAGGTTTCGTATGTTCTAACTTTTTTCATTCTTATAAAATTATGCACAAAATAAATAAACACCACTTTTTCGCTTACTTGCCTCGTGCAAATAAGACGCTCTTATTTTAAAATTTGAAGGCATGAGAATCGAAATATTTCTAGCGTTTATATTCCTCTTAATAACTTAATATCTTGGCGCTCATCTATTTTGGTGAAGAAACTAATTATTTTAGAAAAACAAAAATAATACATAATTAAATGAAGACATTATGAGCGAAACTCAATCGAAAATCTGGAAACAGAAAAATCAGAAAAAGATATTGGCACCTCTGGGACTCGAACCCAGGACCTCCCTATTTTCCGGGTTGGGCGCTCTTATCCACTGAGCTAAGGTGTCGATATCCAATTCGGTCACTTTTAACTGTACCATACTTCGACTAAGAACCACCTATATTATCTTCATTTTTCTTAACGCATATTTTTATTGGCTGCCATCTTTATGAATGATTGCAAGATTCAACTCGAACTAAATGCAATCTAGATGGTGTCTGGATAAATTATTATCCATTTTATTTAATGTGCGACATCTATTGACTCTTCTGCAAGTCGGGGATGAATATTATTATTTATTATTTTAACTTTATGAGTAAAACCTCAAACTGTAATATTTAATTAAATGAAGACATTATGAGCGAAACTCAATCGAAAATCTGGAAACAGAAAAATCAGAAAAAGATATTGGCACCTCTGGGACTCGAAGTTCTCCTGGGTTCGAGTCCCAGAGGTGCCAATATCTTTTTCTGATTTTTCTGTTTCCAGATTTTCGATTGAGTTTCGCTCATAATGTCTTCATTTAGTTAAATATTACAGTTTGAGGTTTTACTCATAAAGTTAAAATAATAAATAATAATAAAAATAATACAGTAACAATAGTGTTTTGACGAGAGGTTATTAAAGGCTTGGATTATGCCAAACAAACAACAAAATGAAACAAAATAATTCAAACAATCGATGTGTGTTTTGTGTTACACGCTAAGAAGAATTAAATAAAGTGGCATGATTGAATGTCCGGCCGTAACTCCAATAAATTAATGGAATGATTGATGTCCTTTTCACTAATGGGAATGTTTAACCCTTATGTATCTTATCAAACAACGATAAATGGGTTTATTAACAACTGATAGTAACCAAACCGAATAGTAAAATGTGCGTTCTATGGTCTATAAGTAGCGGCTCGATTATCATTATGCATAATGATAGCATAACTGACACGATATTTTATATGAAAGTGGTTATAATATGTAGAAACGCCGAAAACACATTTCGAGCGAAATGAGCGAAATACATTTCGATAAATAACATTTTGTTCCCATAATATCCATATTATATTGATACGACACATGCCAACTAACAAAAGCGTGATAGATTTCTTCTGATGATATCGAACTTTTTTTTTTAATTTAAACTTCTTTAAATAATGTAAAATTTTATAACACAAAGCACAAAGCGAAACTTCTTCCATTTACAATAAACATGAAACATTATCAATCAGGGAACTTATTTAACTGGGAAACCAGATTCCTTTTATCTTTTTGCTTTTCAGAATTCCCTCTCCTCTCCTTCCTTAAAAATACCCTCCACAAAGCATCCCCTAAGATGACATAGGCCCTGAGGGAAATTATTTTATTTCAGGGCCTTCTGTGTGGAGCTAATGTAAAAAAAAAGAGAAACTCTATTGGATGTACAGAAAAATACGTGTAATTTAACCATTGATCTAATTTTCGTTATTTTGGTATTTTAGGGTGTTGCGTGTTGCATGCCGTATTGCGCTACCTCTCATAAGACCTCAAAAATAAATAAAGAAAATACTTTTAGCCGTGAAAATCTAAAATCATACCAAATGATCTAATTGTTATTTTGTCATCTTCATTATTATACTCATATAAACCGTTTGTAAATGTACCAAGTTATTATATAAAATAACCTTTGCCTGTAGTAAAAATTGCCTGCTATGTATTACTCGTACGTAAGTAGTTTAGAAGGTTTGAATGATAATAAAAAATAAATCATGTTTCCGTTCAGGTGTACCACAAGGATTAATTTTAGGACCGACGTTGGCCTCGCAATTTTAGATATCGCTAATTATTAAAAATATTAACCTCCATTGTTCAACATTGTAAACCTTATACTAATGCAATTATACTAATGCATTTAAAGTCATTACCGGAATAATTTTTTAAAATAATGATAAAAACATAACAAAAAATTTAGCTCGTGTACGATCTCCACTTTTCGGGTTAGGCTTACGTAAACTCACATTCTTTCAATTTAATTATTATATATGTATAATATGGAACTCGTGGGACTGCACCACCCTCCCCGAGATCTGGAATAAATGATAAAAAAAAAAAAAAAAAATTTTCATTCACCCAACGGCATTTCACAACCCTGTGCATGCAGCACTATTGAACCAGTAAAATATGAACTAGTAGAATTATTTTGTGGATCTGGGTGTGACAGTTGAGTGTTATATGAAATGGGATGTACCCAAAACGATCATTCGAAAGCGCCTCCGGGCGATCGTGGGTCAAATCTATAAAAGCCGAATATAGCATGCTTAGCAGTACTTAAAAAATAAATTTCTCTATTGTTCTCCTACCATTAAAACAATAAATCTGCGTTATTATTGAATCCTTCTTAAACATTATAATAATACTTTCCTAACTTGTACAGCGCAATTTTATTGAGGATCACCTCGGGCATTTTTAACAAAGCCATAAATAAAAAAAAGTTTTTTCCATTATTAAAACAATATATTTATTTATTTTATTATGTACCACTCCTTTTAAACCAGTGTAATCTTGTACCTGTTGTCAAAATATAACATCGTTTGGCTGTTTTTTTATTTTTTTATCAGTAATGAGAATTAATCAAATGAAAAAATATAATAAATAAGCCCTGACGGAGTTTGAGCCAAGCAAAACCCGGTAAAAAGGTGGTGTACTACAAAGTGTATTTTTAATTTAATATATAATGTATTTGCTTCCTTTTGATAAAATAAGAAATAATCATTTGAAAATTTATCGTGGGATATAATATTCTCGTCGGTCGCACTTCTAAAATTGAATTTTGCAAGTTCGCACCACCTCACCAAGTTTGGCAAGATAACAACGTGAAAAACAACAAGTTAATTAACTTCTTGAATTGGATCGGTTCCGCTCTTCAAAGATTTTTTTTATCTTTTGGATATTTGGGTGACATAGACGGATGAAGGCGTAGCTTCTGAAACAAATGATTGGTTTTTCGATTGACGCAATCGTTATACCTTAATAAAATTAAAAATAATCAGATTTTTGATAGTCAGGTATTTTTCTTCTTCATTTAGTTTTATTAGTTTAGGTGTAGCGGTGAACAGATTAGGTACCTAAGTATGTAAAAAACAAACAAACAAAAAAAACAATTCAGGTAAATTAAATCGAAACGATATGACCGTCTTAATACTATGAACTTCCTAGTCTAAAATTATTGATCTAAATTAGAAAGAAAAAAATATATATATTTGGTACAATTATTTGAATGTGATATTTCATTAAGCTGACATCTGAATGTTATTTATTTGGTAGAGGGATTTTATAAAAGTGGCTTTAACTTTGTACTTCTTTTTAATAAATAAATTGGAGCTCCCCTTCTTTTCTGCCTATCTTACTGACCTTCTACGTTGATAATACGACAAGTAGGTACTATAAATATATAGGTAATAGGTATGCCTAATACCTACCTACGGTTGTGCTGTGGTGCAAAAATGATTTTGGATTAAATAGTTATGGGTTGGGTTGTTTCAAATATGTCATTGGTTGACGACCAGCAAATAGATAAACAGCGCGATTTTAAAAAATATACATTTGAACGGTCCTCGGTAAACGCCGATTCTCAGTCCGATTCCGCTGTCAAGGATAATAGTAATTTATTGTGCTTCTCAGTTGATGACAATTTGAACAAAAACTGAAACGGACCAAAATTCGTCGTTTAGCAAAGACAATTCAAATGTGTAAAAATTATTTTCAAATATTAGTCAAGCACTGCTTACCCTATCAAGGACATTGCTTATGAATTTAAAAAAATTGATAGAAAACGTTTTGCAATACATCTTATTATCCACCCACTAAATATAAGCGCGACTTCCACCAGTCATGTCAAAACTAAATATTCGCCGTTCAGAAACAAATTTTGAATGCACAAACTACAAAACTGTCGGAAAAATTTGGTTAAACTTCCTTTGAAATACTGTGCTGATCAGGTCTGCCGCATCCATCCAGGACATAGAGTGTCAAACTAAATTCCTCTCCGGACGAAAGTTACGAAACAGACAGATGGGTAAATTGAAAAAGAGCGTTTTCAATCCGTCGAAACGTTGTTCCAAAAGCGATTTAAATTAAAAGCATTTTTTCCGAGATACAAAACGAAACTTAAATACATAAATCTATGTCATTCGAAATTAAGTTGTTAATGGGATCCAAATAAAACCTACTTAAATAAAATTTGTACCCACATTATACAATAAGGTACAAAAACTGTGCACGTAAGTTAAAGAAGGTGATTTCCACATATGAATGAAGAATATAAATATCAGATAAAGCAGTAAACATTTTCAATCGATAAGCTCTAGCGTCATGATTTTTTTTCAGTTTTATCTGATTGAAATTTTGTAGGCCAGTCGCTCCGCTTTTACAACGTGTATTAACTGACAAGAAAGTTACTAGTATCAAGGCTCTTACAAGGAATCAATATTTTTTTTTAATCGAGGACGCTAGATCCTTTTAGAGAGTATCCCTGACGTTAGTATGAAGTATGCTTATGAATGACGGGTTAATATGAGCAAGGCGAAGAATCTTAGTGAAGCAAAATTTTAAGAAAAGCGCAAATAATAAGACACGAATGATTGTCATTATTCAAAAAACGAGAGAAGGCGCAATAGAAAGAAAATCACCTTAATGCGCCAGCTCAAAAAGGAGAATTTGGATAGATATGTAAATACGCACGATAGACAGAGCGCGCTTTAAAATCGATAATATTTTAGCGAAAATTGCGAAAATGTTTAATAAAACACGATTCGACGAAAATAGAGCAAAAATCTGGCGGCCGTTGTCTAAAACAGCATTTAAAGACACCCTGTGAATTTTTTCATATGTATAACTTGTTAAAAAATTTCGGAGCATACAGATTTTTTTCCATCGAGTTTCTAATGAATTTTATATAATTTGCGTTTCGGCCCGGGACTGTCTACATATTATTTTCAAGAATAACTTCTTCTTTAAGAGCTTTAAAACTTAAAGTGTTTAAGGTATATATGCAATAAATATATGTAAAATTATGTGGAGCAGCAACAAAGATTGTATCCTTCGCCTTATATTATTTTATAGGATAATGCAATTTACACGTGTATAAAGCTTTCAAATATGACTTTTTCAAAAAAATATGGAGAAAGCTGCACGTTGTTTGTTTTATACAAATTATTTATTTGTTCAAAGAAAACAGGATGTTGATACTCGAGTGAAGCATAATAGTTAACTTCCAGAATTAACATAAAAAAATATTGTTGCTTGCTCTTTGCAAAACTGAAATTTTATTCTAAGAGTGGGTAATCTATTTAAACCAAAAACAGATACAAAAACATATTCGTGCTTTGTTATGTCTGACGCCGTTTTAAAATGAAACATCGCTGCACCTTATATGAGTTTATCGTCGCGTCGTGCTAATTTGTTTAATCATTTAATTCAATACAGGCTGATCTAATTGAGATAAGCACTTCATTTGCATAATTGGGTTTCCCGTTTAAAATAGCGTGGGGAGCCATTGCCGTATTCGGCCATCCGGACTAACTCTGCCAACTGTCTTCCCTATACTTGGTCCAATGGTTAATTTGTTTCTTCAAATGTCGCAACATCTTCATCACGTTTCACGTAATGTAAATAATTATTACTTAATTTATTTCATTACTGAAACTCTGTTTGGGGTCTTGCTTTATTTTTTGGAAAACAAATGATACATCAAAGTTTCTTAACTCACGGTGGAAATAACGAGTCGAGCTGATTTTTTTTTTTTTTTTTTTTAAATAAAACATACAACGAAGTTGCATTCCCATGAGTTATCAAAACTCATTAAGGGATCGCCAATTGGTACATTTGAAAAGATAAACCCAACCCAACCCAATCCATGATGACATTTTATATTATATTCCAGACAAAAATTGATTTCTAAACTTCGAGAGTTTTTAATGGGACACACAAATAAATTTTCCGTTAATATATTTTGTAATTTATTAAATAATACTTTTCAGAAACTAGTAAAATTGATAAACGATTTCACTGCTCAATAGGAAAGAGGTTTCGAAGGCAGATTGTGGAAAAACAGCGATACCCTAAAAGAAAAAAAATCACTGAAATGGTGAAGGAACTGAAATAAGCTCTCAATTCAAATCATGGCAGCATATTATAACAGATCTTGTGAAGTCTGGGAAACGCTGAATACGGAAAATTTTAAAAACAAAAAACAGAATATATATTACTGTCTATGTAACTCAATCATTACCTAAGGTAGCATTGGGTGGGGTTACAGGAAGAACGATATTAAACCCGTTATTGAAGGCGCAGGAATCTATTTTACGTGTTATTATGAATAAACGTTTCAGATATTCGAGCGACGCTCTCTGCTGGGAATTTAATGTACTTTGGTGTTCGACAGTGTTATATAAAAAGATAATAATCTACGTTCATAAGCGCAAAAACGAATTGAAAATACCCTTGAATACATTATTTGGCCTAGTACTGTAACCTATAAATTTCAATATCATTTCTATATAATTTCAATAAATTTACAATTAAAAGCAATGTGAATAAATATAACGTTACTACATTTCTTCGGCTTCCTAAATTGTTATTCCTTTAGCTTTTCAAAATATCCATGTGAAAGCGTTCCATCTCCGAAAACTCTCGAAATTAATGGAAGCTCAAAAACAAAATCTGGAACAAAACAAAGCCCTTCATTCACGAGGATACGCAGAACCCAGGACCCAGTACCCCTGAAGTGTAAAATGCTTATATTGAGAAGCACAGACCTTGAAAGTCCAAAGAGTGAACGTTAATGAGATAATTACCGGAACATTAATCAGTCCCGCCCTCTCGCAGACTCCGGGAGGTTCCTACCGCCCTTCCCACTCCTACTACCTATAGACCTAGCCATCCAAATATCTGTCTCTTTTATCCTTTAAACTCCTCAGACCCTCTATGCCTACACATTTAAATTATCCAGCAGACTCGACACAAGAGAGAACTTATTCAAACGAGCAAATTAGCGTAACGAATCCTTATAGAATCTTTGTGAATTTACAGACGGATGTCGAATTAGAGATGTGTTTTACATTTTACACGTTCTCGTAGGCCTAAATTAGTTGTTCAAGCAAATGGTACGACCCGATATTTTATACTCGTATAGCAAAAATATTTATGAATTAGACTCCTGGAGCAAACATTTTTTTTTCAAAAACAACCTTTAGAATTACCACCATTATAATATTTAACTTGAATTCTACGTCTAAATTCCAACTACCTAAATGGACAACGCTTCTAAAATTTGTCCATTGATAAGGGCTACTTTTACATTAACTTAACATATTTTTTTTTTACATGAACTCCACACAGGAGGCCCTGAGGAAAATAATTTCCCTCAGGGCCTATGTCATCTTTGGGGATGCTGTGTAGGGGTTTTTTTTTAGGAAAGGAAGGAGAGGAGAGTTTTGGGAAGGAAAAGGGTTTAAGGGGTGGGTAGGAATCTGGGGTTCGGTGTGTCCTGATCATCCACCTCCAAACCTAGACAAACCTCACCCCATGAACCCGGGCACCCCTGCTAAATCACCAAACGTAGCGAACCACTTGGGGTGACCTATGGCAGAAGTGTTGGTTATCCAATAAAGGTTCCCGGGGCGGCGGTACCCATTCCCGCCTCCATAATATATTATATTCGGGATTTAACATCAAAAAGGCAAAGTTCATCCATGTTTGGGTAACCTACATTAAGTTACTGCAATATAAAGAATCGTTTTTAAGGACTAATTAATTCAGCCTAATCAAGATGTATAGACCATAACGATGTTAAATAGTGGAGAAGTTTGAAGAGAAAATTTCAATTTTAAAGATAGTTTTGGTGTTAACTTTAACGACTATTTAAAAAAAAGTTCTAAAATAACGAAATTTTATTTTATACCACTGTCACAACAGTTTCATTTCACTGAATGTTATTTAGAGGGTAAAGGTGTTAAGTGTTTGTTCGGTTCCTACCTTCGTGATCCGTGAGAATATCGTCCCTGCAGCCGCCCCCGGTGCAGGGCGCCACCTGCGAGTCTCGCCCCGGGCAGCCCTCGGCACCCGCCCCCGCCCCCGCCTCGCCGCCCACGCACTGCCGCCTGCGCGACTGCCGGCAGTCCCGCCCGCAGCGCGACCACTCGGACCAGGGACCCCATCTTCCGCCCACACCTGCACAATATGGAATTATCACACATTGACCTCACTTTACGCTTGCTTTTTACCTTACAATGTGTGGAAATCCTACCACTGAGAGCTCCGCCATAACCCATCTGTCGTTACATTTTCATAAGGAAATGGAGACATCACCATTGATCTAATAATGGTGTGTCTTTAGGATAGTACACGAGAGAAAAAGATAAATGAACATTGCGAAGTTATCATTTCCATCTTCACGGCCAAAAGTACTCATTTATTTCACCGTGTGGTATTGGAGTATTGTTGCAGTTCATCAAACGTCATTGAAGTAGATTTGATGATGCAAACTAAAAAAGCTTTCAAACTTTGACAAAATAAGATTAAGGAAGCAGGACAAGATTAAATATCCCAAAAGTAAACAATATACGAATTGTGGCTCAATGAGGAATAACAAAATCCTCAATTCTTAAAATGAATCAAAAATGCTCGTCGATTTTGAATGAAAATTACGTACTCACCTAACAATGATTCGGTTTTGTCGAATGTATTAAAGTACAATCCAGCTATTATTCCAATGAAAGCAAGAAAGGAAAACAACAATTGTAAATAAACAACTAAAGTAATGGATATGACAATAAAATATGTAGTCGTCTAATGCCAGTCTAATATTGTTGCTTACCGTTGTGGCATGGAAGGCAATCTTGTGAGCGTTGTATAGCAGGCCCGCTGCAGGGCTGCCCACCATTGAGGGCGTGCGGGTTATTACAGACCCTTGTCCTCCTCTGACCCTCAGCTGCCTGCCCTGGACAGCGGCACTCAGACCACTGAGACCAGGAACTCCAGCCTCCATTTACTAAAATCATTCCACATTTGTAAGTAACTGATAGATTTAGGATATTTAATCCAATCCAAGAAAATATGGGTAATCTAGATAAGTATTTCAATGAAGGTCACTTACCATAAACGGTGAGCATGGCTTGTTCAGCTATTCGTTTTCCTGCAACATTTTCAGCCACACATGTGTAGTTTGCCATGTCCTAAAATAAGATCTCGTTGTAATTTTGGACGTATTATTTCCATTATTAGTTCCATTATTTCCATTTATTAACGAAACCTTCATTAAAAAATATGACGTATGATTTTGAAATGCTTAAAAATATTTTTATTTCTGAAAACATTGGCCACGGGCAGTTTCAGTGTAACCTCTCCCACTTTCTCATTTACGAGACATACAAGAAAAAGGAAGGTCTCAGCGGAAAACCATAGTATATACTGCTAAAAAATCTGTCTGATCAAGCAAGCAATTTTGTCTTAGAAAGACTGTATTTTGATTTTCATAGATCTTTACCACAAAATGACCTCTCCATCGTTCTTAAAAACGAGTCATATAATATGAAAATATTTTGCAACGAACTTCTTAGCAGAATTAGGTACTTTACTGTAAAAAAAAAACAATCTAACTGATCTAAACGTTTCGTCACATAAAACATATTTTAGTTCGTTTGATGTTCATCGGTTTGAAATATTTTGGCCAAAGAGAAAACATCGTTAATGATTGTGTTATTCATTGTTTTGAATTTTTACCTGCAGTGTGGCCTGTGTGACCAGCAGGTGCCCCTCGGCGGAGATGAGCACGGTGGACTGGGTCTCGGGGGTCATGAGGGCCCCATTTTTTAGCCAGTGCAGCTGGGCGGGCGGAGCCCCGGCGGGCGGCAAACACCGCATGGCGGCCTGCCCGTAAAGCTCAACGCTCGTCGATTCCGGGGGTGAGATGAACTGCTTTCGAAGATCTGCCAAGAAAAAGAATTTATGAATTCCAAACTAACTTAAACTAATGCTACTGGTTATTGAATGGGTGGAATTCTACACAACTCGGTTTTGGCACACCGTCCTTACTTTATTACGACTTCTCGATTCTAATCACATGTTTATCTAATTGTGGAAGATACACATTAACAACGTAGTGAGGGACCACGATTGCTGTGGAAACATTGCTCGGCTTGGCTTTAGCCTTTTTTGTGGTTGGATTTGAAAGGCCAGGTTCTCCTTATCATCCAATTAGCAAACTTTTCTCCTTCCCGGTTTCATGAGCCTCACTACAACCCCTAATAACTGGGAATACTACGGCATTTTAGATTTCCTTTCAGCAAGTAATACAAATTTTCGCTCCTATTTTGGCCTGCACAAATAAGTTCGTAACTCTGTGTTCACGTTTAACATTAAAACGGTTGAGTTTCAAACAATTGATTTTAACATCCTCCTTTCGATAGATTCTCATTAAATCAAATTGCAGCATAATAGTAGGTATCTACATTCCATTCAAAACAGACTCGTTCCGGCCTAACCCTAATCGTGTTACCCTTTCAAACTGAAATTCTAATGTTTGCGTATTCTAAACAACTAGGAACTAGGCATTCCCCGATTATGCAATGTTTCAGCGCTTAGTGAATCCCATATTCATAATAATGCGGACATAATGTTCTCGAATTTGGCTCCTTTTCTCGACTGCGGGCCGCTTTGAATGAACCGTTTAGCGGAACCGCACAGAATTCGAACAAACACCATTCAAGAACTTAAGTTTGCTTGTTCAATAGGATGAAAGTTACCGAAGCGCGTATTTTGGACTTGGTAAATACTTCGGGTATAATTATGGAAATGCTATCGGTTTGGCCGCAACCGCGAGCCCAGCCAGGTAAGGATTTCGCTTATCTGTTACGCTAATGAAAAGATATTTATTTTTCTGGCCTAGATTTTGTATTACGTCGCTTTAAATAAACCGATAATTTCTCACGGTAACAGCTGTGAAGGAAGCAAAGCCCTGATTACTCGGAAGACGTTACTATTTATAATATACAATTCTCGCAAAAATCCTTCTCATATTTTGTCAAGTAATAATGTGAGAACCGAAATGGAAGAGATACTCAGAATAATATATTATGGGTACGTACCGTACTACGGGTTCGGCAAAATGATCAGAATAATTCCGTAATTCGTATGAGATAAACTGAGTTTCATTTCGGTTTCAAGAGTGGAGCTAGTCGGTAAAGTAGTTTATTCAAGTCAATAAAGTCTATATTTACATAACTTAGGTATATTTAAGCAGATCTAAGAGTGTCTGGGATCGGGTTAGGATTTGGCGTAAGCTCGGAATCTCTTGTAATCTTAGCCCCTGAAACAGTAAGTTTGACGGTGTTGTTTACCAGAACGGAAGCTTTAGATGTTCGCGGGGGGTGGCGGGACAAATCTGACTAAGTATTGCCCGTCCGGAAGGAATTAGGGTTAGTCTGTGAGCGAGACAAATAAGCCCCACTAATAATTATTATTGACGAAGAGAATTAACAGATAAAATTAATGTAAAATAAGAAATAGTGTTGATAAAGCATCCAACAGAAATCATCCTCATCACTGCAAGTAATTGTTATTTTATTATTTTAACGTTTATGAGTAAAACCTCAAATTGTAATATTTAATTAAATGAAGACATTATGAGCGAAACTCAATCGAAAATCTGGAAACAGAAAAATCAGAAAAAGATATCTACACTTCTGGGACTCGAACCCTGGACCTCCCTACTTTCCGGGTCGGTGCTCTTGTCCACTGAGCTAAGGTGTCAGCATACATCTCAATCGGAATATAATAAACTAGTGGTTCATGTTCATAATACAGGACTAACTGCAAATGACGGACTTATAATTCCCAAATACCTAAATAAATACGGTCAAAGAACTCTAGAATACCTTGTTCCAATAATTTACAATATGTTACCCAACTCAATAAAAAGCTGTGATTTGAGTTTCAGAAGGAAATGTACGCTAAAAAATGGTTAAGTGAAAGAACTTTTTTGAACTAATCTCTGTTTTTTCCGCTTTTCGTTTTAATGTTTTTCCAATATTATTATTTTTTCTTTTCTTATATTTCTTTCATTTTCCCTGTTCTTTATTTCTTTTAAATTTTATTAACAATATTGTAATGTAATAATGTGTATATTTTATGAACCTGTCTCAATTTAAAAAAAAAGAAATGTCAAAAGAACCCGTAGCAAACTGATATCAATCAGTTTAACGGGACTTAATTGAAAATATGTAAAAAATGTAAATAAATAATAAAGGAATTTATTAATAAAATGAAAAATAAATTTTTTAAAAAAGTAATATGCGTTCTACTAGAGCGCGATCTAAATATAGCTTTAAAAAAATTAAGCAACACCATCACGTTTGATCAAATTTATGATAGAGAAGGGGATTTTTTTCATTTTAAAACAATCCAGAAGACAAGAAAAAATATGCCGTAAAACGGCGAAGTACCTAATCCCCTCTCGTGGAGCACGTCCTCTACGTTTCTCGGCCGTGCTAATGATGCGTCTTGCAGATTCGCACCCCTTGAGCCGCCTTGCACAATGGCGGGCTGATAATTGCGGGGACTTATGACTAATGACCGCATTCAGCGGGTAGGTGAACCGCCGCGGCCGGGACTAGCAGACTCCGTACTCGGTACTCTGTAGTCTGTAGACGCCGCGGCACTCCACAGCCGCCCATTAGGGCATGCTGCACGATTTCAATTTCACTCTTCACGAGCTCATCACCGACATAGTCGGGTATGACCGGCTACTCTCGGGTACGACCGGGTACACCCGGGTGAGCCCTGGCCCGGTACCGCCCGCTCCGGGACGGAGAGCGCCCGATGCCATATTCCCACTAGTCTTGGGTAACTGGCCAGAAATTCAATAACATAACCAACTGGTTATTAGTATGTAGATAACTGGTTATAAAACGGTTATTTGGTTATCTCAGTTATTGCCGGTTACAGTTGATGCTCGCTAGTTGTCTAGGTAATGGAGGCATTTGGATTTGTCCGTGGGTATTGGGTATCGGGTGAGTTTTTGACCCACGAAAAGGGACAACGCTGTGCGAACTATCTAATATTACCGTTCCACCTCACCAAAGAAAAATAAAGACAAAACATGTGACCCGTATGGCGCTGTCGATTTTTAACGAATATAATCACCAGTTACAAGCAGGGCAGCAATCAGAAATTTTTTAGAAGGGAATAAAATAAGTTAAATTAAATTTTAAATAAATACCTCCAATGGAAAATATATTATAAGCTTGTAAAAATGTAAATTTATTGCAATGCCTGATAAATCGAATGTAGTGAAATTTCACACGACTGCTATACACAACAAAGATTACAATAAATAAGAACTGAAAATTTCTCGAAAGAAATACATGTAAATGAAGCTTGTTGCCATTATTACATAGTTATTACTTTCAGAAATATTTTATTTACGGCATCACTCTATTATTATAACGGACCATTATTTTTTCTTTCAATGTGAAACAAACCTGCATATATCAACTACAAATATTTTTACAAAACAATATTATATTTATGTACGTTATTTCCCAAGCGCAACAAGTAAATAGATTGTTAATATTTTGGCAAAAAGTTATTATTATGAACAATATTCCGGCCAGAGTAATTATCAAATTACTGGAAATCGAGGAGTTAAAATACTTTAGCAATTAGGATGGGAAATTCCGACAATAAACACACTTTCTTCCACCAAGCAAAAAGGCTGGAAACTATCGGTGAGCAAACCCATGTCGATTATTCCCTTTTGCTGTGTGTTCTTCTTTTT
This sequence comes from Glyphotaelius pellucidus, assembly GCA_936435175.1. Lineage (NCBI taxonomy): Eukaryota > Metazoa > Arthropoda > Insecta > Trichoptera > Limnephilidae > Glyphotaelius > Glyphotaelius pellucidus. Next base: position 32,764,426 of record OW386537.1, on the reverse strand, counting down.
TGGTTTATATGCATCCATTTACCTTTGGGTTTTGGTGGTCCTGATGAAGTAGATGGAGCATCATAAAGTGAAACGCTTTGGGCGCTTTAATAATGGCGTTCGGCACTGTAGCACTTTTGATTTCAGTTGGTGAAAACGCATTTAATTCAGCAAATGCAGAAATATGTGTTGTTTTTAGATGGGAAGTTTAATTTCCCGTTGAATTTTTATAACTCAGAACAAGTTTACACAATTTACACGGCGCTTTTTTATCCACGTTATGTTTGTCAAATCGGCCCAAATATTGCCTGCAATATTTACAATGTCACAAATTTTTAACAAAACTTTCACAAATTATAAACAAAATGTTTTAAACTTTTACACTTATGTAAAAATACCTAAATATACTAATAATATTCTAAGCGAAGCAATAAACTAAAATAATTAAACACTATTTTTTACTTCTAAAAAATTCCGCAATCGTAAGATTTTTCGAAAGAAATTCAGTATAGTATAATATTACAAGAATATAGCTCCGCACGCCACGCCGGCTCGTGAAGCTACAACTGATGGCTTAGGGTGCCAGTTGCCAGTTGCCAACTACTGGTTATGTATGACGTATGAGGTTGTGATAGTTATCTAGTTTTCTAGTTATCAGTGGTTATCATGGTTGTGTAGGTTTTGGTTTTTTCAGTGGTGGGAATGGGTATTGGGTATCAGGTAGTTTTTGACCAACCGCCAACAACCAACAACCCCCACAACCGCCACAACCAAATAACCAAATACCCGAGCTGCCGCTAGCGTAGTTGTGGGTATTTTTAAATAACCGTTATATAGTTGGTTATGTTATGCAGCTACCAAGACTAATTCCCACGGACTCGGACGGGATTCGCTTGTCTTTACACGGACACAAGTCGATTTGTCACCGGTGATTCATGATCTTTCAAGGCGATTAAACAAATCGTATTCCGAAATAGTGATGTCGAGCGGGTATTTTGGCAAATCTAGCAATTGAATATTTAAATAAGTTGACCACGTTTGATACTTGATAAATCAACACTATCTAAACAACAATAACAAATAAATTAGATGTATATTCATGCACTCTACAATAATCTTTACGTAGTTTAAAATGAAGTCGCTCCCGCTGTTTGTACGCGTAGATCTTTTAAACTACGCAACGGATTTTTATGCGAATTTCACCAATAGATAGAGTGATTCATGAGGAAGGTATATAATTTGTCAAGGTGTTGTGTAAATTGGTTGAAATATATAAATGAAGAGAACAGGCTGACAAGCGGGCAGCGGGCAGCGGGCTGGCAAGCGGGCGGTGTGGATTTGATATGTTTGCAAATTAACAAATGGCGTTTGTTATAAAGTTTGAGTAATGGCGTTGTGTTTCGTCAGCCAGAGCAACGTGTGGCCGGGTCTGCTAGATTAAATATAAAATACTTTATGTAAACAATGATGACTGACATCATGACATATTATTCCGAACCCCGAAGTGTTGTGAATTTTTGGAAATAAAGTTTCGTGAGGACATGTAAATAGAAATCAAAATACCTCGAAAATCAACGAATATGGACATACAATACTAAGATGAATTTATAAAGGTAATTAAATTTTAGAATCTGCATAAACGAATGAGTTATTCGACACAAGTCCTAATTCAACTCCAATTATAATGAAATTGTGTTCGAAGTAAATCCCGTATAAAGTTGTCGGCAACAAAAACCACACACGTACTACACAACAACTCGTTTATCCCAATTCGGAGGAGCATTACAAATAAATTCATACAATTTGAATTATAGCCGTAACTTTGCAGACGATTTAAAGTTGTACCAGAGCAAGTCGGGAGAGTACATTTCGCATAGCCAAGAGCGATCCCCACTTCTTGTTTCGGTGAGCGCGAGCTCAACTCCATTTGGAATACTAAAATACGTACCTACACGAGCCGAACAAGTTTTAATTTAATTTGTCATAATTAGCAAAGGAAGTTTATATAACGTAACGCTTCAACTGCGATAACATACGCCGCAAAATGGGTTCATTAAAATTGTTTCCCAAGTATTCCATCTTCACTGTCGAATTCGTAACTTGGATGTTCTGTTCCTGTGGATGAGAACATTTAATTGATTCACGTTTTCCAACAATCAGTTGTACGAATACGTATCTACTGATTGTTGGAAAGCTTTTCGTTGCATTGATTGCGTACGTGATCACCGAAAATAATGAATTCCTCGAAATATGTTATTGAGGAAAGTCACTGGATTATTTATTTATTTCATTATTTTAATAATACATTTGGTTATAATAATGACGTACTGTCCATCTCACTAGGTGTGAAACGCCTGTGTTGAGATGGCAATTTACAGAGTGGTGGTTGTTATCTATGTTTTATAAAAAGATATTATGAAAATGACAGCTTGATATAAAATCAGTATTTTTTTTTAAATATAAAATTCAGGTATGTAATAAATATATAGAAGATTGCTGTACATGATATACATATACATATACACACAGTAGGCATAAATATAAATTTGTTATGAATTACTCCTAATGGATACGTTTATTTGAGGTGATCAATGATTTTATTTTTAAATGAACTTTTGAATTGCGTATTTTTTTTATACGAATACCGCACAAGAGTCCCAACTGCTCCCGTCTGGAGCCAGTAAAACTATGGCATACCCGATCGGGGTATGTTGTGAGGCTAAAGATAGTGGGGAGAGGAATGAGATGAGGGAGAGGAAGGTGGGATGTACCTGGCTATTCAGATCTAGTCACCAAACGCGGCTAAAGTCATTTCAAGCAACGTTTCAATTCTGAATGGTGGTCTTACACCAGGGCAATACTGAGAGTATCTTCCACTCTGGAAAGTGCCGCAAATATACTTTATATTATTTTTAATGAATAAATTGTGAAAGAACACAAATTAATAAAAATAAAATTTATTTGCCACGCCGGGATTCGATCCCGCGATCTTCGGAATGCGAGTCAAGAGCCTTACCGCTGGACTACGCCGGCTGTCTAATGACAGTAAGTAGAGAACTTAATAACTTTGTAGCATTATATTTAAAACTTCTTTGTCCATAAGAGGTTTGAAAAACTGGGATGTTAAAAGATTTTACAAGTGGCTCTCTTAATGCTCCGGTGCTTATTCATTTTTCGTGTATTTTTAAATTGATGAAGCAGGATATTTTTTAATACAATTTTTTCAAGTTAGGAACATTTAGTGTCTTAAAAATAAATCAGTGATCTTCCTCAACGGGACTTTAAGAATAACCTTCAGTATACTACTAACCATTTCTTTAACTAAAGTAGCCACGGAGTGCGAAAAGAGAAGGCTCTCACTTCGTAAAAGCAAAATATTAGAAGGAGTCATTAAATTGATTACTGTATTTATCCGAGTAAACTCGGCTGGACTGAGAACAGAAGCTGCAATCAACAAAGCGACGGATGTGCACAATAACGTTAAACTATGGAAATGAACGTACTTCCGCTGAACGCCACTAATTTGGGTCTATAAATCATCCATCTTTAGAACCACGCATTAATATCACTAATTATTCATTCTCATAAGCTATGGACATACACAGTTAGACCATGTCGTTATCGACAATTATAAAATCAAGTGTGTATCGGAATATAGTTTTCGGTTCGGTATTTGCATTATTAATATCTACATAATGGATAATGGTGGTGAGTGCTTAAAAATAATAGTTCCGAATGCTCACGCTTTACGATCGACATTAAACGAAAATGGTTTTGTGACAAAGTTTAAGTACCACTATTTGGTGGTTTAGTGACAAGTTTGCCGCCAGAGAGCGCCACGATATACCAAAGATTGCAGGTTAAATGGCGTATACATCATTAAACGTGAAACGGAGAAATCAAACTTTAAAGTTACACTCGAGATAGCTAGGGTTTTCCGCGCCAACGGAATTATAAATATACAAGTTATATATCATCCATTTGTAATTTCCAAATGAACGAGTTGACTGAATAATTATTAAGGAAAATTAATCTACCGACGAGTTTTAGGGAAGAGCGTACCGATGGAGATATTTTTAAAGTTTTCATTTTACGACCATAAATTTTGCGGTCTGGCACATAAATTTGAGAAGGGCGAACTGTTGAAATTTTAATATTTAGGTACCTATATTAATATTTTATAAGTGTGTCCAAGTTTAAACGTTAAAAGTGTCAAACTCCTTCAAAATGGTTTGTTAATTTATTTTAATGTGTTTTTCAATGATATTATCTTTTTGCAACAAAAAAAGAATGTCTCGTTAATTTGTAAGGGTGGTATATTTTGTATGCTCATACTTAATTTGTATCCCATTCAAAATCTTCCTTCACGTGAGAAAATCGTTGTAACGAAAAAAAGTAGCGGCGTTATTAGGCTAATGGAAAATGGTTGAATTCGCCCTCATACGCTGCTTGTGTAACGTACATAAAGGATTCGTAATAAATTAGAAAAAGCTACAACCTTTGGTTATTTCATTTACGTCTCTGGCTTATTATTATTACCTGTACAGGGAATAATTATCGTGTGACTTTTAATTAGAAGCCGAAACTAATGATTACTTATAGTCGGAAATAATAATTCGATAGCTAAGGCTAAATAATAGGGCTGTGTAGCATGATGAGGTCAATAATTAAGTATGAAAAGAAAACGGTCCCATAGTTATGGTATTCCATTTTGTTGTAATCGAGGCAATTTCAGATGACGACTAAAGAACAAATGTGGAAGAAGGTATTTATCTCGAAAGTTTTAGTCTTTTCACCGCATCTGGTTCTAGACCGGGAGGAAAGAAAGATATAAAAAATGTATTTCATACAGCAAAACCGTATTGATTTTTTCTTCAAAATTCGCAAATTCACTTTGTGGCGTCATTATTAATTTAGTGAAAAACAAATATCTTTGTGTACACCACTATTTAATTAACAATATCAACATGTTCCGAAAACTATTTCCAAAATATTTTTTATATTTTATTTTATATTATTGTTTTTTATGATATTTTAAGCAATTAATCACCTCTCCTTTCTAATATTTTGTCTATGTTCTAATTAGTCTATACTTGTTTGTCTTTTGTTATTTTTTTATTAACTTATTATCCTGACGAAGAAAACATAGTTTTCGAAACATGTTGATATTGTTAATTAAATAGTAGTGTACACAAAGTTATTTGTTTTTCATTAAAAAAAACAGTATTCATTTCTTCATTTCTTCATTCTTCATTTGCTATGATTTTCAAAGTTGATGTAGGGGTAGTACTCACATGCAACTTCCACGAAGGCAGGTTGACTCTTGATCTGACCGCGGCCGGTCCAGGCGATGCAGTCGCAGCGAAAGGCCTCTTTGCCAAAGTATTCCTCCACCTGATTCCTGGTCACATTGCACTCGGCCTCCACAATCCTCATCCCTGACTGAGGATCCACAAACTCCTGTTGGGATGACCCCACCCACCTCACTCCGTTACACCTGAAGTACAGCTGTAGAAGAATCAATGCATTAGTGACTTTTGAAAAGTTTATGAAGTTATTAGAGTGTATCATGAGATTAACAATTACAATTTTTTAATTGACATCGATAAAATTTGGTTACCTGAAGTGCGTTAGCGGCTCTGCATTGTAGGGTGGCAGGTTTGTTTTTGATCACATAAGCGTTTTTTGGCTCAAGAAGAAAGACTGGTAGGTTATCTGAATTTGGTTGGAACAGGTGATCATTTCCTGCAGGCGCCAGCAAATGATGCTCATCTTCCTCCACCACATCTCTTTCACGGCCTTCGTTCCCTCGAGGAATCAGCGATTCTTTCACGTCGTAGTTCTCGTAATCCAGCTCATCTTCGCCACCGTGTCTGCTCTCTTCGACATGGAACTTGTGTGCAGGGTTGTAAGGATCATATGGCTCAGGGCTCAACTCTGGAGCATGGTTGGGTTCTTTGATTTTATCTGTCCGTGGCGCTGGAGTGGATGTTTTATTTCGGGAGTCCAAAAAATCGTCAAGAAGCTTTAAATTATTATCACCTAGTGAAACAGACAAAATGATAATAATATTGAATTACACTAGTAGCAGGGGTAGTACAGATCAATACCCTCCGCATATGGGTGAGGAAAAACTCCTGACAACGAAAAATATGTACAAACAGAGTAAAGCATCCATTTAATAGATTAATTAATGGGGAGTGTTTGGTGATCTCCTAGCTTCAGATAAATTTGGTACTGCGCCATAAAATAAATTGATCGATTGATTGAGTTTCTATTGCGTGTCAAAATTGCAACAAACGTTTTATCCCGTCGTTAAAGGGAGGTATTGATTCAACTTTTGGTATGAATCATTGGTGGGTTTTCATTTGATACGGAAACTTTTTCGGACAAATGTTCTGGTGAAGTTTTTTTTTTCAAATGTGATTAATGAAAAAGCGGGAAAAGTGATAAAACAACAATTAAATGGACTTTATCCTGCGGCGTATCCAGCACTTTCCCCGAATCCGTCGCGCAGCTTGATGCGGCTATTTATCATGGGGTGATGGTTTAGGTGGCCGGTCCCGGGTCCCGGGCCTCTGATAAATTGACTGCGCTCTTTGTACAACTACGGACACACGAATGCCAAACAACATCCACTGTATGCTTTTAATCGGTTCGCCAAACCTTTTTTACTTTACACGTATACTTTTAGGATTTGATGAAAAAGCGTTAAAAATTATTTTTTATGCATGATTAATGATATATTGTTTTGAAAACAAACAACATAAATCGATTAATAATAGTTCATCGGTATGCTCAGGGCCGGCCCTGAGCCAAAAGGCGCCTGGCGCTAGTAAAAACATTTGTCGATGTATCAGGTGTTGGGTATTATCAACGCCTTGGCGAATTGGCAAGTCGGCGTCCGGAGCGGACTGCTCCAATTGCGCCTGCACAGGGTCGGCCCTGGGTTTGCCAAAACTTTAATTAAGCATTTCATGAAAACTAATTAAAAATTTGTTTTATTCATTTTCGTCATTACCTTGATTATATTTTTAAAAGCATGATTTTAGTTTAAGCGGTGCCTGTCTCGATAGGAAGAGTTCTCGCGTCGAGATAGATGTGGAATATAACTACTTTCGTAGCTAAATACATCCTAATTATTTCTGTTAACTCTCTAAACTAAAGTATAGTGTTTTAATAGTTATTAGTCTAGTTAGTTGACTGGTTTATGGGTAATCAGTTAATAACCTGTGCTCTTAATAACATAATAATGGCAAGCTTACAATAATTTAATGGATTTTAGTGGTTATAATATATAACGGTAATAAAACGATTTACGGTCTGAACTGTTGGTTCAATAATTGATTCCACAACCTGTGCGCAGCGCAAATTTATATCAGTTTCAACCGAACAGTAAACCGATACTCCCCAGTAATAAAAAAGTGCTAATATCGTCAAATAACTCTTCCTCGTTGCTTTTCATTATTCAGGCTGAATTACAGGTGGTACTAAATGAATTGATATCGTATTACAATATGGAAGTCATTAATTAATGAATTGCGTGTTTATTAGCATACTAGTAAAGTCACCTTGGGCGGGCAGTTCCGGTGCGGCGGCCACGAAGCTCGCTAGCATCACTAGTGCCAGTGCCGCCCTCTGCATGGTGCCTATTCCCTTCATGGTGCTGCCCATATGCAGGCTGCAGCACTCCTCGTGCTATAGTTCTTCTTCTCCGCGAGGTAGATGTCCCGGCACTCACCCGGTGTCATTAGAGCGACGTGACATGCGACACTCCACTCGACGATTTAACCAGAGGCATTTAGTACGAACTGAGATTTAACTTGCACTATAAATAATAAATTGTCACTGTTATTCGATTCACAACAAGCGCCTTCAATTCCCCACTTGCTGTTTAGTATGTATGCACTTAAACTTAAAGCCTTCGTAATTATATTAGTTTAATTCACTCGTTGTTTATTTTGTAACAGATTGTTCAAAGCGCTCCTGTTATCCACCTGTAACCAAAATACCATCATAAATACTCAATTCAAAGTCATGTTTAAAACAATCGATTAACCATAAAGTATCAAAAAAATCTGTATGATGAATTTATGTGGTCGATTATCCAGTCGTGTACATATATTTATAGTGCCAAAGGAACGAAAAAAGTAGAAACTTTCATAGGTTTGAGTGTAAAATGGCTTTTATAAAGAAAAGATGAATAAATGATTGAATAAAATACATATTTTCCTTTTCAAAAATAACTTTTCGTATAAATAAACCCCAAAATCTTGGCGCCAAAGCCCAATGCCATTTAAGAGTCGTAAAAAGGAACTTCGGCATCTGTTATGTTTTAAGATATTGTACGGAACCTAAAATGTTCAAAATTCAAGATACATTATTTTACCATCCGTTCTACGAATTTATAACTTTGAAACAGTCATCTATGCTAATTAACAACAACCAACGCAGACACATTACCGTATTAAGAGTAGAGAGTCATATATAACTAATTTCACGGACACTTCATCACACTGGCAATAGTCAACATAACTTAAGAAGTGAACACATTCACAGCAAGTACACTGATTGCACAATTATTCTATTAGGTAGAAATTCAACGCGCAGTGACCTAACGTTGCAACTAAGGCCTGAGCAACAGTAAAGCCACTCGCAGCAATGTTATGTGTATGTCGGAGCAGGGGGGCACGCTAACTAAATATACCTGACCTAACCAAAAACCCTAAAGGCCCTTTTCCCACAAACCCTTGACGCCATCTCCTTCCAGCCTTCATCTTTCTTCTCCCTCAAAGTCATATGTCATTTTTTTACAAAGGCACAGTTTTGGGCATCTTGTGTATTAAAAACACAAGTACAGTGTTTCCCAAAATAGTGAAATTTCATAAATATCTTTTTCTATTTTTGTATGTAATTTGTATTATTAGAATTGGCAACACAGTCAAGAGATTAGCTGCGTTAGTTTTTTCAACAATTATTGATATTGTTGTAACTATAATATTTGGCACTTTTATGCATAAGTAGGCAAGAACCAATAACATCTCCCAGGACTTATTGTAAACCCACAACGCGTCACGACCAAGTGAATCAGATTCTTGAGTCGGGCCAAGTCGAGTCAGAATAATAGAAGAGCATGTATGAGACGATGTATGAATGTAAACGAGGCAAGGAGTGTGTACTCTCTGCCTACCCCTGGGGGAAACGACGTGATGGTTAGTTGGTTAGTTAGTTAACGTATTCATAAAATATAATAGAGAACCTCATGTTTATTTGGAACATACGTGCAAATTTGATTCTACTCCAGTTTTTTTGGTTTTTTTTCAAAGCTCTACTACACTTTCTTACAAGTACGAACATTTTCAGAACCTGCGACATCTTAAATTAATATTTAAGTAAATATCTACCAATTCTCAATTTATAAAACCTCATTTAGTTTAAATAAAATGGCAACAATTTTAAATTTAATTCAACTATGATTTTATGAAAAACACCCTTTTAAATTATTTCTCAAAATAAGTCAAATATTATTATTATTATAGTTGAAGAGCCGCTGGTGCTGTTTGCGGTACAAGGGCGTAACTTGTCCCTTGAGCCGATACCCGACAATGGGGAGAAGAACTGGCAGCTTACAGTTCACAATAAGAAGCTACAATCGACCAAGTTAGCCTCAAACAATAATCTTATTATTAGCGCAGCAGTTCTGTTCTGTTTCTTGCGCAGAATTGAGACCTCCGCCAAAAACCATTGTCCGAGCGCCCTTTGAAAAGTGGCAGACAACCAACCGTGGGAGGACAATGCAAACAGTTAGAAGGACAATACGTTCCGTATTAGATCTGCCTTTTGCTCTTAACCACAATTCACACTTCTGGCATTTACTCTTGACCACAAAAGTGAGAATTATACAGAAATGTAAAGAAAAAAAAACTTTGAAATTTTACATCATCTACCAATGTCAATGCTTTTGTACAGAAGATACCTATTTTTAACTTGTTGACAAAAAATATCCGTCTTTAGAATTAATATTATGATTGTGTAAAATATAAAATCGATGGAGTAAAGAGGATAAAATAAATCTTTTAAACTTTTTTGATCGGATACCTTAAAAAGATGAAAGTAACTAAGCATTCAATGTACCGCCACGATTAATTCTGAAAATATCAAATAAACTTTGATATTTCTAGCTGAAAAGGTATTCAAAATAACTTCCATATACGATTTTCATTGTTGGGTAAACATTGAATACATGTTTTTAAAATAATATTCTTAAAGAGAGTTGAGTAGAAAAGCTTTAAACGTATTTAAAATGTATCTCTAAATATGCTAAATACCGATATGGACAGGTCAATGTCCATGCTTGTAGGTACGTACCTGTTATCTGGGTAGGTTTCTACGATTACTATAATGGCTTTATTTACCTCAATAGTAACAAGAAAGCATGTACCACAATTTTAAGCTCACGAACATTGAGAACTTGAGAAGTCTTGAATAATTAACTCAATTTCTAGGCCGACGCAAATATTTTATTGTCTGTCCAGAATTTTGTCAACTGTTTGTTTAGCTTAGCAAAAGGAGAAATCAAATAATCTTGGACTAAATCGAAAAACAAGCCTTATATACAAACTGGTCTGGCTTCATCCCTCCCTGAATTTCGAAAAGACGGGTTATAATTATCAAGCAACTAATAAAACGCATCGATTAGTTATAAACGAAACCTTTGCATGTAAAATTTCCTTGATTTATTTCGCAAAGCTCTTTTTATGGAAGGTTGGTCGGTTACTATTATACTATTCGCCAGCCGCAAAGGCAGACCCGCACATCGTGGAACAGGTAGAGGCAAGGAGCAGTATCTCCAACAATTATCTTTGTAATTACACGGTCCGGCCACAGCTCGGACCCAGCGCAAACTTACTTTGCTCGTACTCGCACGGCTTACTTCAAATTATAATTAACCATTATCCGTCCGTTGAGGGACCTGACAATGCCTACGTCTGGACATGTAACCCGTCGTATTGTGCGCGGTATTCTGGTAATACTACACAAATACCATGCAACCCCCGGCAACATCTGTTCCTCAGATGAATGACCGGGCCTCAAGTTGTCCGAGGCAACCAATGCCAAGCTCAAAAAACACGTTTTTTGTTACGTTATCCGAGTTTGGTATACCTACGTCTTATTTTATTGGTTTCTCGTACGCCTACTGACCCAAAGCTCGATAGGTCGATTACAATTAAGGTTCGTTCTAGCTTTGAATCTTACATTCTTTTAATTGGCTTAGTACCTAGATTGGTATGTTGTAGAAAGAACTTGAGTTTCTGACTATTATAAAAATTTATCAGATTTTTTTTCTTCAGACTATACCTATGTTAGAAGACCACACCTTTTAATATCTTCTTCATTGTGTTATTATTTCAAATTGTATTTATTGTGTGTTACCAAATGTAGCAAAGTACTGTTTAGCTCGACCTTGTGATATATTAAAACACGCCAAACGGTCATGTTTATCGTGTTTCAGCATGACAATTTCTTTATTATTCAAGAAAATCTTACGTTTACTAGAAGATGGCTATCTTTCACTAGGTGTTTAACTTTGATTGAACTTTTGAATATTATCGTACCTACCTGCCTGAAGAAAATTTGATGTAGTGACGTTTCGTTGGACAAATTGTATAAATCTTTGTTTGATATTTAAAAATGTTACATGGTTTGTAATTACGTAGATAGATATTAAGTACCTACTTACAAATCTAAAGATTTCAGAAGAAGAGAGAGGAAAAATAAGAGCATACTTTTTGATTTTGTGATCAGTTACTCGCTACCGTTCACAAAACTAACAATTTATCTTGCTTTAACAAATGGACTAGGTATTTAGGTCGGTCGGGGAAATTGTCACACAAGAAGGTACCAGGACATAATTTTTCTAAGAATAAAAACGGTTCGATTGAATCCATGTACTGCGGGAGACATTCCCGACTCCCTGAAGTCTAAAGGTAGTCGGAATAGGTGGTGGAGAGTCCGTGCTTACCTCACCGAGGCAGGTATGGATAATGCCAGGAAAATATTCTGGAAAGTTTATTATGCCAATATCATATTCCACAAAAAGGCCGAATGGTTTACGTCGGTAGGTTTGCTGGAAATTGTACATTTGCGTAAATCCATACACGGATTATGGAAAACATGAAAAATTCTCCACAAATCCTTTGGGAGGTTTACTCGAGCGATATTAAAGCCATCGCAACACGAATATTCCATTAGATTCAGTGATCAGGAGAAGTGCTTGCAAGTATATGAAAAAAAAGGATTAACAGTTCGGTAGAGTGAAATAGGAAGTAGTAAAAGGAACTGGAACTGTGTCGATATGGTAATGTTGTGGAAACATCAGGACGAAGAGCGTGGAATGACGAGAAATGTCCATTACCAGACGTGTTCCCACTTTAAGTGTTATAGTCTCGGGATCAAACTAAAAAGCTCGCGTTGACGGCCCTACTCCGAACCTGCACTCAAGTGATAAATGACTGAGCATGTTTACCAAGCGACGTAACAAATTCACTGAATTCAATGTGCCGGTGCAGTCAATATTTGACACCTAGGCACTGCATCTAGGTAGGTACCCAAAGACGGTTCCATACTAACTGAATAAAGTCAACTCAACACCTCCTTGAAAAGTCATTAAAAGCTATGAAAAAAATAATTTTAAAATAGCCGATAACCCTAACCTAACATAACATATTTAACCAATTTTGTATATATATTATTTTATCACTCTAAATGACTTATCTGAGATGGTTCTGAGTTGGTTTCATTCCGAGTTGTCCGGTCACCCCCAAAGACATATACCTATACTTATCGAACTTTTTTTGAAAAGTAAATGAGACTTTGCCTTAAAATAATTATAAGTTAACTAGCAGTTAAAAATCCGTTCCGCAGCTTTTTACTGCCAGACCCTGCGGGTGCCTTTTGGTTCGGCTTCGCCCAGTTAGTGTTGGTGACCATTTTATAAATCCAATAGGAACTGGTTTCAAAATTAGCCCGTTTCTCGTACCCACTGTCAACCTGTGATGGCTAGTCACCGGGACGTCGTATGTAATATACAGCTGCTTGATACAACTGAGTATTACCGTTTATCTTTTTAAAAATTAGTCCGTTTCTCGTATCCACCTTCAACCAGTGATGGCTGATCACCGGGACGGGCAATGACGTCATACTAAATATTCAGCCGCTTGATACAATTGAGCATTGTCGTTAATCTTTCCATATCCGGGGAGATACTCCAGATTCACAAATTCGTAGAACTTATACCTAGGGGGGCACATACCTTGTGTCCTGCCGACGGAGGTGGCGACATCTTGTGACGAATTCCTGAATTAAAAATCGAATTACAACGGTGGCTTTGTTTAAAATTCCACGTACACAGATGTTATTTGTGGCGCAACGCGTACGGCGTGGCGTCAACATGCACTCAAAACTGGGTTCTGAAATTCAACCACGCAGACGTTATCGTATCAATAATGTTCGATTCTCACCTTCTTTCCTGTAGTTATTGCTTACAATACATGTGACGAGTAAAGATGTCTTTAGTAAAAACTATTTTAAATTATCTATCTGGTTCTCAAAGCAGTCGCCTGTTCGTATGTGGAACACCTTCCTATTAAAAGTTAATAATAAACACGTAGGAAGTAAGTATGCAGCAAACATGCTATTACAACAGTATTTTCCAGGTTGAACTAGTTCACACGATGCGAATCGATAGAACAGCGGTGTGTATTTAAAGTAGGATAGATCTACCCCTTGTCACTTAATTCCCGCGTTGATTGATCGCACGCCGGGAATTTAGCCACGGCAAATAAAATTTCTACGTGATCAATTATGCTCCATCGTAAAAAACCGATGCCTACCTGCGGAGGCGGTTATAGATAGGATAAATATTAGCCTCACGATTGAGAATGCTATAAAATGGCATTCACACGAACACATTGGCTAACTTTTTTACAGCACGTTTAATTTTGATCAGACAATAAACATAAACAATGTAACAGCGACGTGTATATTTTTTCTTTCAAGGTTGGGTCTATGGATGAATAATCTAACAATCGTCATTATAAAATGATTATGGATAAGAACATAAAAAACGAACCTACCTTAAAACTTTACAACCATATATGTATATTATAAATATGTAGAATCCACCTGGGATATTTAATAGGTGTTTGAAATAGTTTTTATTTAAATTTAATTAAAATTAAAATTGATAGTGTTATTATCAAGTTCTGCAAGTATTTTAATATATATTTTTGTTATAGCTGTTTCGGCTTACAAGACCATTTTCAAACTGTGGTTAATTCAATTTCAGGCGACTTATTTATAAGATTTTAAATGTCATTTTTTGAAGGTGTCTATATTGATTTATTACCGGTTAAACCATTTATTACCGATTTATTACCGGTTAACGTCATTATAAAACAATTAAGAAAACCTTAACACTTAGTTGGGGAAACAGATTTCAAACCCCACACAATACACTCTCTATTAGTGTATCAGCAAATTGGTTTAACCGGTAATAAATCAATATTAACGGTAATAACACCTTCAAAATTGACATTTAAAATCTTATGAATAAGTCGCTTGATAGTGCATTAACTACAGTTTGAAAGTGGTTTGGTAAACCGAAACAGCTGTAACGAAAATTCATACTTAAATACTTGCAGAACTTGATAATAAAACTATCAAATTTAATTTTACTTAAATTTAAAAAAAAAATAAATGGAGTTCTACGAATTAAACACAAAAACAATTCAATTTTTTATAAGAAAAACTCTCTTCTTATAACTTTTGAAGGTTATTCCCATCAACGTAATATATCATTGTAGAAGAAGATAACACTTAAGATAATTCTGTGTCTTGTTTTCTTTCATATTTTCATTTAGATTATAAGTATTATCTTCTTCTACAATGATACAAAAACAATTAATTAATGTTTGAAATAGCTTTGCGGCTAATCGGGCGGAATCAAATTCAATGATAGATTTTTTCCGACAAATTCCATTTTTTCTATCGTATAAAAAAAACATGAAATGAGTTTTTTATGAAATACGTTATAATTTTAACTGGTTTATTTATTTATTCGTAACATAAATGCACCTTTACATAGGTATACCTACTAATTATTAATATGTAAAGTAGGATACCAGCGTCCTTTGTGCCTTCCCAAACCATCTATCATGCATATGTATAATGTCCACATAATCAACTCAGAATGTAAATCTATTCACACAAATATATTATAGTTGTTCATACATTCATACATGGCTATCGACAACGGCTAAATTGACTTAACATCTTGATTTAAAGGGGAACCGGGCACTTACGAGTATAATTCACTGAAACATGATCTGTAATTATGTAAATATTAAAGGAGATTGATGAAAATGTTGTTAGAATTTAAATATTTATCAGAAAGCATAACTAATAATTATATTTAACAAGCGGCCCGCATGCTGGGATGACGTATGGGAGAGCTTTTGCTCTCGTGTTCTCATAGTAGGTCGCTCAAATATCAGTACCTACACATTCAGCATTAATAAATTGTTAGGTATATTTTATGCCTATCTTTATAACATATTTTCTATGTAGGGTGATTTTTTTTACACAGCGTAGCAAAGTCTCGGTTTGACTCGATCGTTAGGCTTTTCATCTGTCTGTAAATTTGTTTGTGTGCTCTGTTTCCTTTTTCGAAAATCAGCTGCATCCACTTTATTATTCGGCTTTACTTTGATAAGATGACTTACTTTGACTAGGTGGCAAACTTTGTTTATGTTTTGGTAAAGACGATTTTCAAATGTGAAATCGTCTTGTTTATTTGGACTCTCTAATTCGTATTTCTTCAATATTTTACGCGCTGAAGAAAGTTTGAAAAAATATTTTTCATTGAGGCAGTGACGTTTCTGTGGACAAATTTTATAAATAATCTTTTTTAAATTAAAAAAAGTAAAGTAAAATGTGTAGTTTATAATATTTGATGAAGATAGGTATTTAAGTACTTACTTAAAATTTTATGATTTCAGTGTAAATTTTGGTTTTGAACGCTTAAACAAGAGAAAATTATAAACAGGCTTTTTTCACACACATCCGTTGGATAACCATATATCTACCATAGGTCACTGCAAGTGGTTCGCTACGTTTGGTGACTTAGCAGAAGTGCCCGGGTTCATGGGGGTTCGGCGCGGCGGGCCGGATTGGAAGAAACCGGTTGGAGGAGACCCTTTCACCTTTCCAGCCGGGCTCTGCCGAGCCACCGCGATCGCCTTACACCGAATTGGGATGGAAGGTTTCATTCGTCTGACCCTCAAATTTCTAACTCCTCCAACATTTTTCCTTTTCTTAACCCCCCCTCCATCATTTCCTTATAATACCCTCCACACAGCATCCCTAGAGATAACATAGGCCCTTTGCATAACTTTTATTTATTTTTATTAATCTCTAGATTTCTTAAATAAATAAATATTCTTGTTATAAATGATGATAAAAAACGCCTAAAGATTCTAATTTGTAACGAACACTTAATAATTAATAATCTTGTTCACTTTTATTATTAGTACCTAATATAAATGAAGACAAAGTTGTTTTGCATCTGTGATACAGATGCCCCTATGCAATTATTATGTGATATGAAATACTGATTAATGTTCTGTTTTTTTTTTTTTTTACTGTAGATACACATTGTGCTTGCATCGATGTTAATTTATTAATTTATGAACCAATTATAACAGAAAAGTATTTAAAATATTTTTTAAACAGTGATAAAAAACTTGGTTCAATTCCTTTTAATATGAAATCAATTTCGGTGGCGAAAATGTTGTTTGTAGATTATAACTGATTCCTCAAAATATATCTACTGTCGTCTATATTTAAACGAGTTGACCGATCACGTTAAAACGTTATTAATAAGGCACTTTATAAAGTAGCACACGTCCCAAAGAAAATGACTTACTAATTACTTCTGATCATCTAACTATTTCAAATCTCATGTTTAGAGTACCTACCTATTACTCTGAATGAGAATAATTAACAAACAATTTTTTTTTTAGATTTAAAAATATTTTTACATCCCAAGAACGTGGTGTTTGCAAAATTTGGTTAAAAAAAAACTTCCAATAGTTTTATCAATGTCAATTAAATTTTATTATCTCTGAATGGGTACCTGTACTACCTACGCTTAAAATCAATGTTATTTTACAAGCTTCAAAAAATTTACCCATGATTCTCAGTATTTTTATAAATCCGTCCGGTTATCTGCATATTTTGTTAAAAATTCGACGAATTCCAATGATTTTATTTCACTACCAACAAAATTGACGTCGTTTTTCCATGAAGTGGGTTAATGGCGGCTATAAGTGTCGATTAGTTCAATTTTTTTTTTTTAATATTTTCATGCCAAATAATGCGAAGCTACCAAAAAGTAATATAAGTAAATTAAATACTAATGTAATAATTATTTTTCTGAACTCTACTAAAATTCGGATATCCAGGTAGGTACCTACTTATTTTTTTAAATATTAAATTAAAAAGAAACTTTACTGAGCTTTCGTATTTAACATAATATAACTGCTTATGCTATAAGTGCTTTCCAATATGTAAGATAAAACTAAGGTTTAATATTCCTCTCTGCAAGGGTAATTTCAATTGTAATATATACCTATTAAAAGCATTGCTAAATGAAAAACACTCGCTGATTAAAATATATGATGAAACGCCATATGCTTGATCCCTATTTTTTAAACGTCATAAATTATTTTTTTTTAATTAAACCATTTAACCCTTCAATTCCCGTGTCAAAGTTAATAAAGATTTTTCTTTTCTCTTTTAAGAAAATAGTTTAGTTATATACAGTTAAGACAAAAAAATATTAAATTCATAAATTAATTACCCCCACTCCTGTTTATGGGTATGTCACCTACAGGTGACACTGGGCAATGCAGTTAAGGCTCTGAAGAGGATACAGCATGTTTCTTATTCTGACGGTAGGAATAAAATATCAATGAATGATTATGACTTTTATAATAATATTTATTTAAATAAATTTTTATAGTATTATTAAGATAAATTACAAAAAAAATTGAACAATTATACTTTATAACTACTATATTTTTGCAAGTATGTTTGCGACATTTCGCCGAAGATCGCAGTAGGTCCAGTTGTTTTCTGACTGTCTTTTGATCTATGTTTTTATTGTACATCTCGATAATTGCTGGGCAATCTTTTTGAATTTTTGCCCGTTTTTTATCCACTAATCCAATTCGATCCACTTTTGAGCTAGGATCCTATCCATGGCAGTTATATGCAATGGTGACGATACTATTGTCATGTCATTTAGCTGCAATGATTTCCACAGAAGCTCTATGACATAGCTTACCTGTTGGCTCTTTTTACATCTCCTTTTGAGTGTGGCAAATTGCAGTGCTCTATATGGTTTTCCCGAACAGTACCTGAAACCCCAAAATTCTGCTCTCGTAAATATTTTAGCAATGGTAATCCCATGAAAAAATGATCAAAGTATAAATTGTAGGGTCCTAACTCTTCTGGTAATCTTGAATTAAGCTCTAAAGCTTCTCGTGGTGATCTTGAATGAAGCTCTAAGCAACTCCTAGGAATAAGTCGGATTGCATCTTGATTCCAGGGCCGGATGCATCATGGTAAGGTTCACAACAAATTTTAAAACACCATCACAACATAGCGATGAGGCCAAAATGTAAACAACGGTCTGGTTACTTATTAGAATGAATTCTGAATAGTAGAGTTGTTATAACAATAGAATAGTTACAATTCCCAGTGTCACCCACAAGTGACAGTGCATATTTCCAGCGTTGCAACAAACATTCTATAAATTATTTTTGTCATAAAATACATTTGTACTTTAGCTTATTTATTTATTTATTGCATACAATAAGAAAAAAAACAATACTTGGGGTTTAGGCATTTTTATTTCACTTTATGTTGCAAGAGATCACATAAACTCAGACTGCGCCAATTTCGCGTGAAACACGAGAAGCAATTTGTCAAATGGCGTGTGGCTAGTGTTGCCAGAAAAAAATAATGAATAGAGATACTAATTGCCTTTGCTTTACTAGTATTAAAATTTAAAAATATAATTTCTGTGTGGTAGAAAAAAAATATTAAACTTCTGTCACCTGCAGGTGACACTGGGAATTGAAAAGTTAAATCCGGATAGCAACTACTCGTAAAATACAAGAAAATATAGATTTCGTAAACTGGTGGTAATTCATTCACGTTAACAAATTATTATTACACGTAAGCAGTTCACTAATAACTTTTTCGGCGGTGAAATAGTAGAGCATTTTGGTGGAATAATACGCATTACGAATAACGTTTTTCAACTCTTGGAACCTTCGTAACTACTTAGTAACTACCCACTGCGGAAAAATGTCTACCTCCTTACCTTCCCACCTTCACTACCTGCCAGTGGGGTTCAATCCATAAGGGCTGAAAAGCTGTGCCTACCTTAATAAAAACGATCCAATAAAATATATAATTATTTAAAATAAAACAATAACTTGGTAAAAACACTTTTTTGTATACACTTAAGGGAGAACGTTCGCGTAGCCCGTTTCGGCTCGTTTCATACAAATCTTAATCTTGGATTTGAGATCAAAATACCCAACCAAACAGAAAAATTATTTTTGTAATTATGTAATATCAAATATCTAGGACGAATGCGAGCTACTTTATTTATTTTTGCTTTAAATTATAAGATATAGACCATTAAAGATTTTAATGGTTTCATGATTTTAGAGGCAAGCGAGGTAATTATTTGTGAGTAAATGAAAAATCTCAAAAAAATAATCTTACAATATTTTTAAAACAAGATGAAATATAAAATAAAAATAAGATGAAATATAAAATAAAAATTAATATTAGACATCATTTTGACGGGTGTAAATTAAAATTATAAATTACCTGTTTATGTCGGAACAAAAATTTGTCGTTATAAATTTAAATAAATTAGAATTAATACCCCGAAAAACGCATTTTTAACATTGTTTTATTTTTTATTTCATCAAATTTTTAAAATAAAAATTGTCAAATTATTTTTTTGTGTTCTTCATTTGCTCACAAATAATTGCTCAAGTTGCCTCTAAAATCATGAAACAGTAAAATCTTTAATGGTATATATCTTATAATTTAAAGCACAAATAAAGTGGCTCACATCACTACTAGATATTTGATATAGCTTTTGATTACAAAAATAATTTTTCGTTTGGTTTGGATATCAAATCCAAAATTAGGATTTGTATGAAAGGGGCCATCCATTAATTACGTCACACGAATTTCATGATTTTTTTGACCCCCCCCCCCCCCCCCCCACCCCCCCGTCTCTATCACACATCGTCACATTTTTGAGACCCCCTCCCCCCTAGTGTGACGTTACATATTTGGCAATTTTGCATCTAAAAATAATCAAAATTCAAATTTTTACATGTGACGTCATAGAGCTGATGGACCCCCCCCCCATACCCCTTGTCGCACAATGTCGCACTTCTCTACACCTCTCCCCCCCTATCTGCTTCATATGAACAAAAAATGTATCCAATACTTTGTTGTTAAATAATCATTAATAAAATAATTGCAAAATAAATATAACGCAAAAATATTTCAAATAGCTGAGGAACGTGTGTTCTAATTTATTCAGTTGACCTCTACAATAATTAACCTCTACAAATATTAAATGTACAATTCCTACTACACAAACTGCATACAGTTTATCTTTGGTCATAGAGCAATGCACGCCCCTGTTACCTACCAACGCCTACCCACTACTTACACAGTGCCTAATTACGTCCTTCCTTTCTGAACTCTCTCGCCTTTGATTTGTATCGATTCCTGAAACGTGGCACACTTTAAAGAAATATCCGGCATCAACCAAAAACGCGTTGATCTGTTCTTTTTGCCTTCACCTTCTGACTTCTGACAGGAAGCCAGCCTGCCGTGAGCTCACGACGCGATTAGGTATTCCAGCAAAGTGTCGTGGCGCTGACATTTTACATGAATATTAATGCCAGAGGCCACATCCGATTCCTTAATTTTATTAGCATAAAATTTTTATCCGTCGATAAAGATAAAGTTCCTACCTACCGACTGCGACAAACACGACTGGACTCGTAATGGCCGACCGCAATGCTTCGGACGACTCATTTCCTATTCATTAATCGTCACATAAATGTTCATACGTCAATAGGTTAGCTGTTAGTGGAACGCTACTACATTTTTAACCAATGTTTTAATTGAAAAGATAGGACAATATTATTGTATCTGAAACGCACAGTTGATACAGGTAAAATGTTCGAATAGTGATGCAAACAAAAACTCTGGCAATAATGGGAAACATTTCGCGAGCAACAGAGCGCGCGGTCTAATTGCTTTTTGAACAAGGTCTCTGGTTTAATTTGTACCTCGGAAATTTGTGTTATTAGGTCCCGTTAAAAACAACCCTCTCTGCTCTAATTTGCAAACCTCCGCGGTTTAGTATTCAAGGCGGCGAGCGGGCGAGAGTTACAATAAACCCTCCCGAGATTGTTTTACTGCCGGATCTGCCCTTCGCCCGAACCATTCCCGGGATGAATGGGTTTGTTGAGCAACATTGCAGATTGGAGCCAATAGCCACACATCAAAGGAAGGAATTTGTTCCCCTTCTATCAATAGAAGCCTTACTTCAAATTAACAGGATTTCGATTACACCTTGCTTAGGTAATGAGAATACAAGCATTCAATTCCATTCAACGCATTTTCGACTGATTGCCAAAAAGCTCGCTTAATCTTTCATATTAAAGCAATAGTTGTCCGAGCTTCGATGGTAATATACGCGTTCATTAATCTCCAAGGCATTGTTTATTTTCGCATTGTGGTATTTTCTAGTAAAAATACATTCGTGAGCCGCGGCCTCATTCTGCAGGAGCCGAGAGCGCAGAGCGGAGAGTAATGGCCTACGAGCTCAGGTGATGCTAAAAGAAATTATGTTTCCGAATACATCATAAATCATTAGATATAATGAATGGCGTCTTTTCTGTCTTCTTCTTTTATTTATTCCGTAAATGTGGATTATGTCTGAAAACATTCTTCTCTTAGAAAAGCACTTAAGTTAACGATTGGATTCATCAAATTCAGCCTATTTAACAAGGAATTCCTATTTCTTTTGAGATTTTAGAAAACATGTAACATTAATTGCAGACGTCTGCATTCATTAACTCAATAAATTATTATTAGATCTCCTCAAAACGCATTTTCCCCTCAACAAGGATTTGTTTGTTAATTTACAAGAGAATAGAAAGCGAGTTACAACCAATGTAAACCAAATCCAGGACAAGAAATTTGATAATTATTGAAGTTAGTTAAGACTTTTGTTGGGGGCCGACCCTATTTTGGGCAAATTTTAATAAAGTAACCTTGTTTTCTCGTAAAATTAACTTCGTAGACGGATCCTTGCGTAAAAATGCTCGAGAATTGTGTTAGTGTACCACGACTGGAAATGTCAAACAAAAGCACCCAAAGACTTTTACGAGCCTGACTACGTGGCATAAATATAATTTCATTTTATATCTTTGTCGCCGATGGATTTTATGGGACTCCGGTCCGCCCCCTACATCAAGGAGATACATTCAAGGAACGAGCCGAACCACAAACTGGAACCTGGAACCCCCGCTCCTAACTTCTAAGGATGCTTTGAGGAGCTTTTTATTGTCAACGACAGAATGACTGATGCCCCTAAGAAAATTAATCGTCCGTATCGACCGAAACCAAAGTAGTTAAATTCTGTGTACCGTGGACTTCTTGTGACCCTCTGAATTGAATTATCTATCTCTGTTGTGAGATAAAAAAAACTACGTTTTTTGATAAACAAATTTCTTCCAATGCAGGATTGTTTTCAAACCTATCTATGAACTTAGTAAATAACGGTGTAGATGTGTAGATAGACATTTTGAGCATTTTTAGCTAATATGGATTTACTGGTATAAAATAACTTCTAGATAATAATAATAATATTTGGATGATTTGTATAGCACCGTTTATGAAAAATCAACTCAAATAAGATGCCTAGTCAATTGTATTAAAGAGATACGTAAAGTGGTAGTAAGATATAAAAAGGCACTAAAAAGGCTAAAGGTGGTTTTCTGAAATGAGTATTTTATATTTTTTTACATCAGCTGCACACTTTTTTTACATTAGGCTCCTATTTTTTTACATTAGGCCCTGAGGAAAATAATTCCTTTCTATGCGTCTATGTCACATTTGAGAATGCTGTGTGGAGGGTCTTTTTAGGAAAGGAATGAGATGAAGTTCTAGGAAAAGGGTA
Source organism: Glyphotaelius pellucidus (assembly GCA_936435175.1). NCBI lineage: Eukaryota > Metazoa > Arthropoda > Insecta > Trichoptera > Limnephilidae > Glyphotaelius > Glyphotaelius pellucidus. The sequence goes on along the minus strand of OW386537.1, from coordinate 32,741,088 downwards.
TGAGAGGTGGGTAGGAATCTGGGGATCAATGTGTCCAGAAGTGGCGGACTTATGAATCCCTCCTACTGTGGTGCAAGGCGATATTCCGAGACAGTACGGCTGGAGAAGTCAAAGAGACTCCGTCAACCATTCTCTATCTAACCAGCCTGCCATGCAGCTGGTAGGCAGACGCATCCGCCGCCAAGACCCGGGCACACCTCACCCCATGAACCATGAAATAAATATTTCACATATCGAGGTCCAAAGTTTCAACGTTTCAATAAACATATCGGTATCGTCTTACCTCGTTTCTGCTTTTTACAGAGGTTTGGATATCTTTGATAGACCATTAATTATGCCTTATAAATTTAGATAAATTGAGATACAAGAGAACGAAAGATTTCGAAAACATTTTCGTTCACTGATGAAATACACGTTGTCTGTTCGCCTTATTTATATTTTCAAAATTAATGAAATATGTTTTTCATTACATATTATTCGCATTCAAACATCCGCAATGTAACTTCCTGTGAAAATCTTATAAAAAAATGTTCTCGGAATAACGGCCGAAGAATATGAGATGGAATGGGTCGACACTCGACTTTTATTTCGAAATGAATGTCTTCCAGAATGTAACGAATATATCTCGCTCGACGGAAAGGTTTTCGCTTGTTCAGCCAACAAGTCCGCGGTGTAAACATGTCCCGGGTAAAGCGGTAAATCATAATCAGCGATGGGGAACCGCGGAGCGCGAGCCGCTCTTTGATTTATCTCCTCCTCGCTAATGAAAACCTTTCTTATTGTTACTTTGAAACAATCTTGGCAGACGTTTTTCATTCCTTCCCTGTACGCGCGCAAATGAAGCAAATGGGAAATTTCCACGGAACCTAATGCAATATTAATGGTTATTTTGGCCCGGCTTTTCAGTGGGCTACCAAATCATGCTTTCGATTTTTTCTAAAGGTAAATTTAATATTCGAAGATTAAATAGTTCCTAACAAGTTAATAAAGTAAAGTGCTGCGAAGATAAATACTTTACATAGGTACCTACATAATATTTTCTTTAAGATTACTTGGATCAAAATATTTTTCATAAATCAACCAAAATATTTTTTAGCTTTTACAATTATTTAATTTTCGTTTATGATTATTATTATTTTAGTTTTAGAAGGTAATAGTGTTGGAGCAGATACGTTACTGAAATACAATTGTATTTCTGTACATCGAATGTTGTTTCAAAATTTACGAATATATAAATAAATATACGCTCTTTATAAAGATTTGGCTAATGATCAAAAAATTACTTACAGGTATAAATGGCGGTGCGGCCGAAAATGTAATACTTTCTCCAACAAAGCACAAGTCGACAATCGGAAGGTAGGTCTTTACAATATTACAAATATTATTTTTTTAAATACGATAAAATAAATGAAGTGTATTTTGATACTATCAATAGCATTTCGAATGAAAAGTGAAATATCTCCGATTTACAACACGCAGATGTTCACAATCATAGAATAGGAGAATTTCAGTTTGGAAGGCGATTAAGTAAATTTATTGGATAACCATCCTGCCATAGGTCACCCCAAGTAGTTCGCTACGTTTGGTGACTTAAGGGGGATACCCGGGTTCATGGGGTGAGGATGCTTTTGCTCACCCACCGTGGCAGGCCGGTTCCTAGCCGGACTCTCTCGACTCATCGCCGGGGAGGAATAGATTCATACATCCGTCGTTCCTGGGTACACTGAACCCCAGATTCCTAACCACCCCTCATACCTTTTTTTTCCTCTACCCCTCATATCTTCCTCTCCTTTCTTTCTATAAAAAGACCCTCCACACGCATCCCCAAAGATGACATAGGCTCCTTGGAAATTGTTTTCCTCAGGGCTTCCTGTGAGGAGCTAATGCAAAAAAATAGAATGAATATACCCATTTAGAATTGTACGAAAACAGAGACTCGTGGCGCAGGGGAAATATCGGTAAATATATTTACTTATCTCAGGTGAAATATGCCGATTCTATGTGACACGAGGAAAATGCCTTTATTAGTGCTTGGAGTAAAATAAGTACCTACAAATCGGTAGGCGATCGCTCATTTTTATTAAAAAAATATATCCACATAGTTAATAATTTTTATTAAGAGGTGCTGACAGTCTTTAAGTGGAACGTATGCGCGGCCCACTTGGTCCAGTTCCATACAAATCTTAAATTTGGATTTGAGATCAAAATACCCAACCAAACTGAAAAAATATGTTTGTAATTAAAAGGTATATCAAATATCTAGTACGGATGTGAGCTACTTTATTTATTTTTGCTTTAAATTATAAGATATATGCCATTAAAGATTTTAGTGTTTAACGATTTTAGAGGCCACTTGAGCAATTATTTGTGAATAAATGAAAAACAATACAAACATAATTTTATCATGAAAATATAATAAAATATAAAATAAGAAATTGAAATTAATAAAAAAAATCATTTTGATGCCCTCGGCAAACCCTAATAATATTCCTAATGTTACCAAGTAATGTACACCGTAATAAAAAGAACGCTCGTAAGAACTTAAACAAGACTGTTCCTGGAGTAAGATTTCCAACGAATAAAAAAAAAAAACATTGTACAAAATACCTTTAAAATATAAATCTGAGTGATTTCGAATACCACTGCATGGATTTTGTGTTGTTGGTATCTCTCTAACGTATGCTCCTATCGCACTAGTTCTCCGTGTGCTTGACCGAGAGAGTGACCGAGGCACGGGGCGGGGGTAAGTAAGTATCCTTTTTAGTTCAGTTCAGTCCGCGATGTTAATAATATTGTCTTGAATAAATATGTACACGTCTACATAAAGTAATAAGTACTTGTCTACATAAATGCACCAATACTGTACCAAGATAAAAAAATATGTTTTTCAAGAGAATTAACCTTTTTAAATTAGTTATAGAAAACGAGAAAAAAATTGTTTCGTTAATTTTCTTGAGATTCATTTCTTCGTCTTATTTCATTGTCTCGAAAAATAGCAGCCTTGTTTTTAATATTTTGTTTTTTAAATAAACACCTAGCTACATACACTACAAATATGTTATTTTTTTATTCTTTATATAAAGTTATTTTTAAATTTAATAAAATATACATTTGAAACCTTCGAAAAAAAATCAATTTTGTGAGTGTTGATAGTTGTTAGTCAAATTGACAAATGACTAGTCTTGGCGTATAAAAAATATGATTAGTCTTCAAAGGTTAAAAAATGTAAAATTCACAATTACGATCTAGATGCACTATCGAAATTTCATCCACAAATTATTGAATAATTGAAAACTACTTAACAAACTGCAAAGCTCTTGAAGTGATTTGTCAAAAAAATTGAGCTTCACAAATCATCCAATTGCTATTATTATTTTTTTAAATTTTATTTACCTTTATCTCATCTATAGGCGGAATTATGATGTACGCTCCCTAAATGCATTTTGGATTAACTATTTTACTTATGTAGGTTGAAAAATATCACGATCAAAATGAAAGTAAAATGTTCTAACGGAATAAAAGCCCTACAATGGTACGTATTCGTGATTATGCAAAAAAATAAATAAGCATATCAGCCTTTCTTTTGGTATTAAATTACACGAAATCCCTTTGCTAGAAATCCAGTTACGCCCTTTGAAGAACAAGTGGTATACGGAGAAAAAACCGCAGTGGAACCGGTAAGCCGATTGCGGAACGCAAATGAGCCCAGAAAACGGTTTACTGCGGGACGGGCTCCATCCGCACTCACATGGAGAAACAAAATACCTAATAAAGGACCTATCGCCATTCAAAAATATAAAGAGGGGTCCCAGAAATGAGCTTGAGATGTGATACATGAAAATGTGCGAATTTCAAACGTAGGTAGGTATGTATGTAGACGAAATGGTATGGTGTATAGGTATATATTCGCAGATTTGGGGTACTATCAAGTATTAAATATGGACTAAAAAAGCGAAATGTGTTAGCTAAATTATTATTTTTATTTCACATGTGAACTGTGATACTTTGCGTTTTTTAATGTACAATAAGTTAGTATCTCAACCTTCTATATTATTGAAGTAGGTAGGCTACAGCAAAATAGTTGTTAACACATAATGTGTTCAAGTGTAGATACCGCTATCATCCATACTAATATTATAAATGCGAAACTGCTCGAGTTTGTTTATGACCTTTTCACGCATAACACAATATAAAGACTTTAAAAATTCATTCACCAATAGAAAGCTAAATTATATGCGCAGACTATATTTTGTATATGATGGTAAGCTCTGGGGTAATGAAATTAAAAATATTAATATATTATATTTGTTATACGTTTTCTGTCGCTAACTAAAGCAAATTTTTGCTAACGTCAGAAAAAAATCGTTTCCATGGAAACGATTGCTACTGCTTCAGAAAATTCAAATATTAGAATATGTTTTATTTTTTTGGACAAGCTTCTGTTTTGGAATAAATGTCAGTTCCTACATTAAAAATATAATTCGTAACGATTATAAAGACTGAATAAATGAACCGAATAAATAGTGTAATTTTTTATTATATTCACAAACTTTCAAATATTTAATTAAAAATAAACATCCGAAATGTTTGTAAGCGCATAAATTCCGAACGAATGAACAAAATTGGATAATTCTTTTTTTCTTTGAGCTATAGCTTTATGAAATTTAGGTGGCAGGCGAGATGTTTGAAAACTGAATGTAAGGGAATGAATGTATGGAATTCGGGAGGGGGTGGGGGTGGGGAGGAGGGGGTATAATTGATAAGTTCAACCGCTACAGTAATTTCCCGTAATACCATGCGAGCGAAGCCGCGGGGAAAAGCTAGTATTATATAAATATAGGGATATGTCTACTGTATATATTACCTACACACAATTCATTAATTTATTTATTTTTATTGTAGTATTTTTTTGTTAAGTGCTGATTGAAATCTTGATTAAATTGCAATAAAATATTTATTTTTCCATATTTATTTTATATTATGTAGTGCAGACCTTTTCAATATTTTATTCATCATTATTAGCACCTGCTTAACTGCCTAAGCAGTTTGTCAGCAGGTCAATTTAACAGCATCAATATAACACAAAAGCATGCATATAACGATAAACCATAATATAGAAAATAGATATAGAAGAATAACATTTCAAGTAACTACAATACAAAAGGCATAAAATACTTAGAGATAACACAGTAAAAAATAAATATTTTAAAATTATTTTACTAATAAAGATCTTTTAAGTTTTTAAACAAAATTAATGAAAAAAAAAAATACTGTAGAATAAGAAAGGTGTGTTTTCGTGGTGTAGTTCCATTTGTGGAAAAAACTGCATACGTAATATTTGCTTATGAAACACGGAAACTCCTAAACCGGCAGAATAAACCTAAATATATTAAAAAAATAAATATATTAAACGTCGCAAATCCGCTTTGTGGCGTCATTATTAATTTAATGAAAACGTTATTTCATTATACCAAATGTACATTTTTATTTAATTTAATTTAAATTTATATTTTAAAACATTATTTGATAACGTGAGCCTCACTGGGTGCTTTATCCGCGCTGAAAAAGGCGGTATTGAATTTATTTTTTAAATCGGCAAACATTGTGAGGTATGGTTGTGTGTACTATAAATAGTGTTGTGTATTTGGTATATATACTTATATATATATATTTGTTACGTTTTAAAATTTTTTTCTAATATTAACTTTTTTATTCTAAATCCATATTTTAATTAGAATCCGAATATTTTTTTCATTCCCCCATTTTTTATATTGAAAGATTGTTGAAAGCTTTTATTGCCAGGTATTTGTGGTGTCTTTGTCCAAAGCTTGGGTTTACCGTCGAGATTTTTTATGTTTTTTTTTTGTACACTTGTCTAACTGGTCTATTAATCATAGTTTCTGTTTATTGAAATTAGTTTTATTGATCAATAATGTTGTTTAATTAATTAATTACATACCCACGAGAAACAACATAATTATACACAATAAATTACCTTGAAGATAAACCAATGCACCATGCAAACAAGATCAATAATATATTAACGAATCGATTGAGATGTTATTTATTCAGTACACATTATTTAGTAGTGCTATAGAAAAATAAGAAAAGAAGACCATTTAAAAGGACCCACGAAGAACAGCAGTAACGGGTTTCTTCAAGTGGGAAATAGGGTAGAGTTTTTTTTTCTTTTTTTGTCACATTGATTTCACTGTCCTAACTGCTCCCAATCGTCTGGAGCCAGTGAGACTAAGGCATCCCCAATTGGGGTTGGCATCTTCAAATTTGTGAGGTTGAAGGAAGTGAAGATGGGAAGGAGAAGAGGAAGAGGAAGGTGGATATTCAAATTGGTTCAAAAGCTTTGGTAGTGAATGCTGCGACACTGAAAGTATCTAGCGTTCGGGAACATGCCGTAAATATACTATGTATTATTTTTAATTCATAAATTGTGAAAAAAAATACTATTAGCATAATCAAATTTTTTAGACGTAGGTACAGCTGCTCCTATCTAATCTGAAATGGGTTTTTTCTTCATTATTAATTTACGTATAAAATATAATAAGATGCTTAAAGGTTGGCATTAGAATGGGAGTTATGACTCCCATTCTAATGCCAACCTTTATGCAACGCCTGGCGCATTGGATTTTTTCGTACTAAACTTTCATTAGGTATTTACCTAACCATCCCTCCTCCATCGAAACTGTGAGACTTTATTTTCAATGGAGGAGGGATGGTTAGGTAAATACCTAATGAAAGTTTAGTACGAAAAAATCCAATGCGCCAGGCGTTGCATAAAGGTTGGCATTAGAATGTGAGACGAAATTGAGACTGTGGTACCAAATCAGATTTTTGTAATAAAATTTTCCAATTATAAGTTTCATTTGAACATTGGATTAACAACATTCATCTTCGTGGCGAGATGCAGGTCTGTTTGTAAAAAAAATATTTAAAACTTTTAATTGCAAACTTTTTTGCTACATTTCAGCGATACAGAATTGGAATTTGCAATGTTGTGGGATTATCCGTAACATGACCGCACGAACGCCAGAAAAACCTACCAAAATTAGCTTTTAAAAGTTTCATATTCATTTTTAAAGTTTAGTTTTATAGTTTCATAAAGTTATAATTTATTGGTAAATTAGTCAGATGCACTCTTAAAAAAAACAGGCATTCCATCCACTGCATTAGAAGATGAGAATTTACAGAGTAGGTATTCAGTGATTGCGTATTACATGTGAATCATTGATTTCCTGCGCGATATTATTCTATGATGGTTTGGAGCCGCCTTAAGCATATTGGAAGTTCTCTGGGAGCGTCTGCGGTCGCCGTATTGAGGTTTAGGCTTATGAAGTGAATGCAATCCGGCCTCCATGCGGGACTGGTAATGTTGAGATAGATTATTATATTTTGCTCTTGCAGTCATCTGTGAACAGCGCCATGGTACTCGTGTGTTGCCTATCAGAGCCTTCATCTACAGCCAGGGATTCCCAGCAATGCTTCACTACATTTTCCGATAGAGTGAATGCTGCGGCATGTGGTCCAATTAGCTTTATGAAAAGGGATGGTATATATTGAAAACTGATAAGTAATTTATTTTTTATCACATTTTCTCGTGCAATGAGAGAACTTTAATGAAAACAACAATTCAATGCATTAGGTACCAGTGGTGGCCTCTGAGTTTTCAATGAACTAGAGTGCTAATATTGAAAAATACGATATTATTGATGTTGTTGTAAGTGAAAATGATTTTATTTTTTTGTATAAAGATCTTTTAGTTTGTGGATGCGGAGCATCCCCAAATTGAAAGAATACTGAAAATTTTCGTACAAAAATTAAAATTAAAAAAAAAATTCTATTTCAGTCGTATTTTTCAATCTTAACACTCTAGATCACTGAAAATTCACGAACCGCCACTGGTAAGTACCTACCGCATAATTAAAACATATCTATAGGTCGCACTATATACTCGTATCTACATTTTATATTTTTCAAGTGAACTAAGTAAATACGTACAGGCGATTGACTAGTAGTAAAAGTCTTTCAAATATCTATATATATATATATATATATATATATATATATATCAAAATGTGTTTGGGGATTAGTGAGATATCCATGTATTGCTATATTAAGCATAGGAAATGTTTGAAACTTTCAAAATACGTTCTTTAAACCCTCGCGAAGGTTTCTGGATTATTACAACCACATGACTTAACGTCTGAAATTTTTTTTAATCATCACGAAAATTCTTGCGAAACTGTCAAGAATTTACAAAACAATGATTGTTAAGTCAAATTTTAATTTTCGAAACTCTTTCAATTAATGAATTAATTTGAAGTACCTACATAATAATTTGAATCGAATCAGGAATTATAGATATTTTAAATAGGTACCTACGTTAGGTACCAAATTTGATTGATTGTTCTTATAATATACAAAAAGGAATATTTGTAATAAATGAAAATTTGAATTTAAAAAATTGTAATAGGCGGCAATCGAGCTGTTTGAAAATTGAATGTCCTGGGATTGAATATACGGAACGCTGAAGAGGGGTTGGTGGGACGGGGGGAGTGGGAGAGGGGAGAGGAAAGGTGGGAAGGTGGAGGGGTAACGCGGGAGGGAAAGGGGATGCGGAAGGGGAACGCACGGGAAAGGACATGCAGGGAGAAACAATTTATTTATTTTAATATGGCATTGCAACGCATACCGGGAACCAGTTAGTACATTTTATAAAATTGAATTCATCGTTGAAAAGTTTGTTGAATCTCGATAAGCGATAGGCGCAGCCAAGATATCTACTACGAAATGATAAAGATTAATAATAATCAAAATATTTTACCATTTGTAAAGTCGATAAAAATTCATTTGTCCATTCCGATTCCAAAATTATTCGAAAAAGATGCATTCAAAAGAAGCATAATTTTCCGATTGCCAATTTCTCGGATTAACCAAATGATATTGATTACAAAATTGCAGGATATATCAAAATTTTTCGTCGTGAACAAAATTCCAATGGTGGATTTTTATTTGTTAGAAATATTAATCGACTTTTGAAGTGTCTGTTCGATGGTTTTGGTTTTTCGGAATCGGTCGTTTTGATTACGCCCATCAACTAAGCTAGCGTGTTTTTAAATTTTCGTCTTATAATATCTATCAGTCCAATAATGTTTTTCGAAAAAGGCGGTTGACTGACCACACGCTGTGCCGCTAATTTTAAGTTCGTAATATTTTGTGTCTTGTGTTGATAGCTTTTAATAGATTTATTGTAATTGTTATAATCGTGCAGAAGCGAATATGTGATAAACTGTTTTACATTCAGAAAAGAGAACTTCTCCAAGGTAACCGTGTAATTAAATAGTTGAGACAAATTAGACTACCTAAACTAATAATCTGTGATTATTTTTTAAATCTCTATCTCTCCATCACATTAGCAAGGCACGCAATCAGTAGAAGATATATGCAAATATAGGAATGTAGTACATTAGTACACACGCATATTATCTATAGTCTTGTGTGTTAGGTGGTATGATAATGCACGCGCATTTCCAGACAAAACTTCCTACCAAACAGCAAAACAATTAGAAAAAGACTGCGATTTAAACAAAATAATATATAATTATAAGATATAAGATAATAATGTATAAGATATATAAATAAAAATAAAATACACATCAATGCATTTCTACTATTTCATACCTAAACAAGCGGAATAAGAAAACATCTGTGAAACATTTTCGAATCACAAAACTATTCAACAGGAGGCTTGTCGCTGATCAGATGCTCCTGTACAAAATTATCAACTCAAAAGTTGACTGCCCGGATTTGCTAAACAAAATAAATTTCCACACGTCCATTCGATATAGTAGACAAAATACCCTTTTTTATATTGATAGATGCGACACCGATTCCAATCAAAATGAATTTATACAAAGGACATGTAACTACCATAACAACAAATTTGCAAATATAGACACACGTGCTGACGTATTTACTGCTAGTTACTGTCGCTACAGAACTTCACTGTATAACATTTTAGGTGCGAATAACACATGAATTAATTGTATCTAATATTTTTATATTACTTGCGTGGCAACTTTCCCTTATCCCTCTCCCCCCCTTACCCTTCCCTTACCCTTCCCAACCCAAATCCCTATTTCGCAGTCTATTTCAGTTATAATCACACTTATTTTAATGTTGTGTATTAGTTTACCATTTGTTGAATTCACATTTGTACTCTTATTATTTTTTTAAATATTCTAGTTTATATTCAGTTAGTCTTGTTGCTAAATACCTATCTGTGAACATTAATAACTGGTCTGTTTTTTTATCATCCTCTTATGTTTATTGTATTACTAAGACTGTTAATGTTCCTTAAATAAATAAATAAAATAAATAAATAAAATACCATCTGAAATCCTGTTCGAGACAGTTTAGGTACCTTATTTAAATGTTTAATGAAAAGTCTATAAAATAAATATATTTTTTTAAGATTACGCAGACCCATGAAAATCATGGGAATTTATATTTCCTACTTTGAAAAAGATAATAAAAAAAAATATGTTCATTTATTATACCATACCTGTCTACCTTATTATTCAAATTAGCAGTTCCAATTTTGAAAATGATACTAAAATTCAGGGAAAACGCACATCACAGAGAGTCGAAGATATTATGCTGGAAGATACACCAAAACCTTCAAATATTTTAAAGAAAGTTATTTCATAAATAATAGTAGATGTTAAATAAGATGTTATCGCAATAATATTCATGAAAGGGGGGCATCTCTATCAGTTATAAAAAATTTTCATAAAAATTAACTTTAATGGCGATCAATTTAATTTAAATGTTAAATGTAGTTATTAAGAAATTAATAAAAAAATGGAAGAACTGATTTGAGAAAATGTGAGATTAACGGATTTTGATTGGTCTACAGGGATTTATTTTTAAACTTAAAAAAATAAGAGGTTTTATAAATTACATACTTTTATAAATTACTTATTGAACCTTCAGTAGGTAAGAGCGTATTCAATTCGATTCAATTCCACAATAAAATTACTCTTCACATAGGTAATTTTTAACCAATATTTTATAATGTTAAATCTTCTTTCAAAAGGAATTATTTACAACAAAACATGCAATTGTACCAATTTAAAACAATGTGTTCTGAACTCTACATCGCTTACTTCAACGAATATAGTTGTTAGTGTCAACAATGCTTAAAGCTATTTATAAAGATTCCCTTACCCTCTAGAAAACAGTTGTTCCTTCAAACTTCCAACACGATAGTTTTCACACGTTTAACTGCTTAAAATGTATGCTGTGTTCGTATAGCTTTAATCACTGTCACTCCACGGCTTACAATCGGGAATAAAAAATTCCTATCGTGTCACCAAAAACTGCTTTTAAATGTTAATGCCCCGAACGCTCGAAATTCCACTTTCTAAAGTCATGTCATGGAAGCTTTTAATAGTTCTCCGACAATTAAAACTTTGTTAATTTTTTCAATTAAAACCACGATGTTTCCTGGAGGTTTAAAAGCTCGCGACTAGACCCTCGCCTTTGAAAGCTTTGGCGCGACTGAAAATGAAGATTATTTGAAATCAGACTTGATCGGCGCATGCGCGCGCCGCAGCCGTGCGCTAGAGCGAAACGGCCGATGGAAAAAGCAGCGCGGTAGAAAGAGAATGCACAAAAACATGCCAATGCAACAAAACATGTGACGTGAGAGACACGATCATCCCCAAAAGCTCGTTGTGCCAGAGAGGGATACAAATACGTCTTTCAAGTCATAAACATTAAATATTTATGATTTGGAATGAGATTCCTCTCTCCTAAAAACTATCGCTGCTTCCTCATTGCTTCTCATCTCGTATACTTGCTCAAGTTCATGTTAGTGTTTAAATCAATTTATGCACTTAGAAAGGGTTTTTGGATAAACTTTTATGGAATATGATAGCATTTTTATAAGATTTCGTGTACAGCCAAATCCAACAAAAGCAGCCCAGAAACATCTGATGTGATTAAAACTTAAACTTAAAAGTACGCTAAAATGATTTGTTCAACTTCTGAAATGATCTTCATGGCGCTTGTCGCTGTAACATCAAACAAGACAGCTGTCATCAAAAATATTTACAAAAAATTCTAAATACAACATCGTACGCCTTGCATTGCGTAATGTAATGTATGTAATATTAAGATTATGCAATATTATGAAGATACGAGTAAATGATTATGATATAAAAACAAACATCATACAGTGCAGTCATTCCAAAAAACTTAATTTGGGACAAGAATTATCTAGATGGCGATTTGATCATTGACAAGATGTGGTGATAAATACCATAAAACGATGAACGTTAATTTATAATTTATTATCGGGTGTGCCACCTGGCGTTAAAAATGCTAACAAACAGTTATTCTGTAGAGACAATTATAGCAAAAATGCGCCCCTAAATGGAGGGGAATAGGTGCGCATCAAAAAGATGAGCCGAGCATTAAGTAGGATTCATTTGATAGATAAACCAAGCTTTCAGAAGATGAACATTAATTACCCGGGAATGAACCTCATTGACCAAACTTTTGATAGTGATGTCCTGTTTTTATCACTAATTCACACGAATTTAATTTTTGCATATTTTTTGGTATTTTTTAAAATATAAAAATATTTAATTAAATGAAGACATTATGAGCGAAACTCAATCGAAAATCTGGAAACAGAAAAATCAGAAAAAGATATTGGCACCTCTGGGACTCGAACCCAGGACCTCCCTACTTTCCGGGTTGGGCGCTCTTATCCACTGAGCTAAGGTGTCGATATCCAATTCGGTCACTTTTAACTGTACCATACTTCGACTAAGAACCACCCATATTATCTTCATTTTTCTTAACGCATATTTTTATTGGCTGCCATCTTTATGAATGATTGCAAGATTCAACTCGAACTAAATGCAATCTAGATGGTCAATCCTGGGTTCGAGTCCCAGAGGTGCCAATATCTTTTTCTGATTTTTCTGTTTCCAGATTTTCGATTGAGTTTCGCTCATAATGTCTTCATTTAATTAAATATTACAGTTTGAGGTTTTACTCATAAAGTTAAAATAATAAATAATAATATAAAAATATTGTTGAAACCTTTTCTAATTTATAATTGTAATCGCTTAGATTAAATTTAACTTAGTTTATCTACGAGCTTCTAAAGAAGCTTTCTGGATGATTGAATCCTTGGTAAGGGAGGCGAAAGACCATTATTGAGTTTTGAAACCTTGGAAAAATAACGGCGTTGATCCTTTAGCAGAAAGGCTTATAAAAAGTATTAGTAACTTACTCAGATTGTTTCGTGAAAAAATAACCTTCTTTGGAACAAAAAGAGAGTAGATAGGGTTTATTTTGTAGAACAAATAAATTTATTATTATTACATAGTCACAGCACAGGACTCACAGAAAAAAAGGCCTAAATATACCTAAAATATCAAATAAGTATGGAAGCCGAACGCTGTAGTACTGTGTACCGGTGATTTTTAATAAAATCAAAAGTAGATTTGTTATTGAGGAAAATGAGAGTATAAATATAAAAATTGTGAAGATGTGGATTATGAGTGAAAAATCTGTAAAAAAAATGTTCAAAGATGAAAAAGAAAGATTGATGATGTCATGGTTTCTAATTATCAAGAATATATTACCTTTTTCTTGAATGATAGATACAAAATCTGTTAAATATTGTATGCCTTTGTAAACATAAAATGTTGTTTTTTTTTTACTTTATTTATTTTCATTAACTGTAAAGTAGGTTGCACCAACCAGTTCATTAGGATTTGATTTTCTCTATTTGCTTTCTTCTTTACAATTTTAAATTTTATAAATATGTTTTTTATTTATTTCAAATGGTAATGGATGTATATTGAGGTAGAACCTGCAGACAAGCAGCCATGTGGCAGCTTCGCGGGATTACCTATTTAAATTGCCAATTCTATCTGTATTTGTTAAGTATGTTTTTGTTAGAAATAATAAAAAATAAAAAAAAATTAAAAAAATTAAATTACATAACCTCTTTTTGGAGAAAATGAAATTTATAAAAAGAGAAATTAGGTGCTTACCGTTAAAAGAAGGTTTGAAGGATGTGCCTTAACTTATTTTTTAAGCTATGTATTGTAATAGGTAGGTAACAGCAATTACTGTTTACCCTTGAGACTTACCTAACTTCTAACTCATGAGCATGACATATTTGAAATTTATGTGAAACCGGTAAAAAAAAACTCAAATGATATTTTATTTGAGTTTCGAAATAGGCTGCGACCACTCCAAAAATTGTCAGTTTGAAAATCCCTAAATCGATGTTTATTTTTGTCCCCTAAAATATCTTGAACAGAAAATGATTGAAATAAATGAAATGTAAGTGAAACAAAAGAGTTTATTATTACACACATTATGCATTTGGGATAACGTAAAGCAATGATACTGAAAATGATGATACGCATGCCCAACATGTATGTTTGGGTAAAGTATTGGGAAAAAGACAACATTAAATCCTTTGTTCTGCTCAAAACTTTAATATTTATATTACATTTAGCTACGAAGGTTTTACAAACTTTCGTTGTAAAGGCAGGTGAATGAGGCAAGCAAAAAGCGGCTTCAGACACAGTTCAATCAACTGTTAATATACTTTAGGACAGCTGAAAAGTCAACTCCAAGGATTCATCAATCATCATTCACAACGCCAGAATTGAAGTGCCCGTAATAGGTTATTGTATTTTTAAACCAACAATAATGACACTTCGATCAGAGTCAAAACCGCGCCAAGTAAAGGGAGATTCCCAGATTATATAACCTATGGTGTTTTGAGCAGAAGCCACTCAAATCATTACTTTATGGACATATTGCAGGTTGTATGTACTCTGCATTTACAAACCAAATATTTACAATTAAAAGAATTTCATAGTTAATGCAGCTGTTCAAAATTTTCAGGTAATTTTGTTCAGGCTCGTGTGATTGTATCAATGGTCGGTTAAATACAAATATATTTGTTACGAGAGTATAAACCATAACGAGTTCGATTCTAACTCTTGTGAATTAGAAGCTGGTCTTCTTTCAAATCCGATGAAATATGAACAAATACAAATAATATGAATAGATCCAGACGTAAAAAACACGCTCTGGAAGTTTCACGCACACCTGCCACCGAATAAAGGCTGGAAACTCTTTATATCCCATAATAATAAACATCAAATGTAAAAGGTATCAAATAACACTGAAGTAATTTAAAAAAGCATGTCTCTAGTTTCGTGTTTCGGGGCAGGTAGCGCTGGCTGGAGGTAGCTTGACATAATATGGTAAAATTCATTGCGTCATCTCAGGTGACAACTTCCCTCGTATTTTACCAATTTCTATACAAAACAGGCTTTTCGTTTTTAATTTCATCTGTCCCTCAGAATTCTCCCCCGGATTGCCCTCCACATAATATAATATGACACTTTTGGAATATTTTAGTTGGTTATTTAACAGGTTTTGTCTTCATAAACATAACAGTATGAAACATTACCCTTATTAGTAATTACACAACATTTATTGATTTACAATGATTCTCGGTTTTGTATACTGGTGACCACTTGGAATATGCAATTAAAAATGACTTCTAATTAATTATATTTAGGTAGGTTTATGAAATAAATACCTTATTGATGCTTCTAGTAGGTTTCCATTCATAAAAATATTTAAGAAATGGCTTTAGCCAGGTTTAGGGTTCAGATCTAACAAGCCAGGTTATTCACATCTTTCTCTCACCCAAGGTTAGGAGGAGTAAGTTAAATTATCAACAAAAATGTTTTTTTTTAAATCTCTGCAAAATGGCTCACTAAAATCATCAAATTTTTATCAATACAATTAGACAGGCTTACAATTATTTAATAAACGCGTTTGAACTTCTTTCTTTCTTTTGTGTTAAGTTAGGCTTTATATGCTCGTACTTTCTAGTTTATGAGGAATTATTTTCAAAAACCAACAAACAAACAAAAAGCTCTCCGACTCCTTGGTACTTCATTTTGCTTTGTCTAGCTCAGCGGTTTCAACTTTTTTGAGCCTGCGTGCCGTTTGACTCTTACTACAAACTTGTTGTTCCCCGTACTCTCTATCTATCTTTTGTACACATTTAATGAAAGACGTGTTTCATTTGTAATTTTTTAATACTCTCATTATTACATGAATTTAACACCCGGTGGTACGCGTACCACAGGTTGAAAACCTATTACTTTCATCCCACGACATTTCTAATACTAGAAGAGACCTAGTTCTAACAGACTCATCACAAATTAAAAAGATTGCTGTAATTTTATTTTGTACCTTCATACGCGGAGGCACAAAGAAGGTCTTCGCGGAAGTTAGGCGTATTAGTACCTTGTTGTCCTTAATAAAAATACGTATAAAATTAGTTCTATTGTTAATCAAGTCCTTACGTGTGGAACTGTTGACCCAAAGCCAATGGTTAAACAAAATCTATTGAGTGTGCGTACGCTTAGTAGACAATTTAATGGTATATCTGGATTTGTAGTTATACTCGTATTCTGATGTACAAAATTCGGAAAAAATATCCGATTCATTATTATTTTATAGATAGTTCTTTTCGTGGAAGAAATCCTCCTACTTCCAAGACGTAAAACTAGCTCAAAATACGAATTTAAGTTGTTTGGTAAAGACAAAGTTGGTCATTAAACATTGGAACGACGGTAAGTGGTTTATAAGTGCATCTTAATACAAATGTTGCACTCCACAATTTGTCAATCCTATTAAGTAAGTACCATATTAAGTAAGTACTATATTAAAAGAAGATTTTCAAATGAGCTATAGGTACAAGCTTCGTTGTTGGAAATCTGGATCGAAAGTTTATAATTTTACGTACCCTAAGTACTATGAAGTCTGTAATATGGTCAACTTTTTTCCGTTCTCGGGATAAAAGGTTAGGTCCCAGATAAGAAAGGACAATCTGCAGATCTGAGTTATAACTAAGCGGGCGACAAGATCTCCTATAAATTTCAGGCCATTATAAATTAGGTTGGACCTTATCCCCAAATTCACAGCTAAACGTGGGACAAGGAACGGGGACAGTAAGAGTAGCGAATAACTGATAAAAACTTTCATTATTAGGCCGCTATACGAGGGTCAATAATACTTTACCCAGTCGAAAGCTAAAAACTGTGTGTGGAAGATTAGTTGGTCGAACTAACTAACCATGACACCGTTTCCCAGAAGGGCAGGCAGAGATTATGAACACACTACTATATAAACTGAACAATACTATATTAATTAATTTTCTCTGCCTGCTTCATTCACATTCAAGCATTGTCTACTAAATTCCCCAACATCACTAAAGCGACCTGCCAGGTAACTATGTTCTTATGTAATTAATTATCTAGGTTTACACAATTTAATATAATATTTTGAACATTTTTATCTAGCTAATATCACGCATCTTGTATATACTTTTTTTTAATGATATGGACTCTTGATTTTTTTTTAACATTAAGAGGCCACGAGAAAAACAAAATCCCTCTGGGCTCATGTCATCTTTGGGGATGCTGTGAGGCGGATCTTTTAAGGAAAAGGAAGGAGAGGAAGTTCCTGGAAGTAAAAAGGTATGGGTAGGATTCTGGGGGTCAATGTGCCTAGGAGTGACGGACGTATGAATCCATTTCACCCACCGTGGCGTAAGGCGGTGGGTTGAGTCCGACTGGAGAGATTAAAAGATCTCCCTCGACCAATCTCTCCCGATCTGGCCTGCCACACAGTTGGTGGTCAGAACTCATCTCAAAAAACCTCATGTCCCCGGGCATCCCTGCTAAGTCACCAAAAGTAGCGAAACACTTGATCTGTAGCAGAGGTGTTAGTTGTCCAATAAATGGTTCCAGAGGCTGCGGTACCCACATCCGCCTCCCAAATTATCTGGTGGACGCTATCTACAGTTAGTACTAGGAAAAAAAATAACAACAAAAAATATAAAAGATTACAAAAAATAAAATAAAGTAAAATCGTTCATCGCCCTTGCTTGAAGTGATTTTTCAGAAAAGCGGTGCTAAATTAATAATCCAAATGTTATTGTTATTTTATACATATTTGTCAGTTATTCTGAATTGACGTGGCCCTCAACTCAAGAATTTGGTTTACTTGATCGTGCAGTATCTTCCTTGGGCGTCCTTTACTTATTCTACCACTCAATTTTGCGGTATATATTCTCCTTACAATCCTTACCTTTTCAAATTACAAATCTTAACTTTTTAAATTACGCGTATCGGACTTACATTCTTTCCAGATCTCCACATTTTTCATGTACATGGCTAAAGGTAACAAAGATATACATGCATGGGGTAACCGTACGCATTTTTTACCCTAGGAACTTAATTTATTTTATTATTTTATTATTTTAACTTTATGAGTAAAACCTCAAACTGTAATATTTAATTAAATGAAGACATTATGAGTGAAACTCAATCGAAAATCTGGAAACAGAAAAATCAGAAAAAGATATTGGCACCTCTGGGACTCGAACCCAGGACCTCCCTACTTTCCGGGTTGGGCGCTCTTATCCACTGAGCTAAGGTGTCGATATCCAATTCGGTCACTTTTAACTGTACCATACTTCGACTAAGAACCACCCATATTATGCCAATAAAAATGTGCGTTAAGAAAAATGAAGATAATATGGGTGGTTCTTAGTCGAAGTATGGTACAGTTAAAAGTGACCGAATTGGATATCGACACCTTAGCTCAGTGGATAAGAGCGCCCAACCCGGAAAGTAGGGAGGTCCTGGGTTCGAGTCCCAGAGGTGCCAATATCTTTTTCTGATTTTTCTGTTTCCAGATTTTCGATTGAGTTTCACTCATAATGTCTTCATTCAATTAAATATTAATTTATTTTATTTTTATTTTATTAATCTATATACAGAATGTTTACATTGGGTTTTTCGATGCCTGTCTCACTAGGATATATCTGTGTCGAATATTTAAACGTTATAAAAATATTTGATTTTTTGTTGTTGTTTATTAATCGTTATTATTAATTAATAATTCTGGTATGTCTGGTAATGTTATACTATCGTTAAAAAAAGCTTATGGGTCTGAGTGGTTAAATTATATCAAATAATAACAAAAATCTCACCGTTTATGAATCGAAAAATTAAATAAAAATGAATAATATGCATTTGCGCACACTTAACCCAATAGGCGGGGTAAGCACATGCATGACGTAATATAACATATAAATATTATATAGTACACATATCCGTCTCCCAAATTGTAACGATCTGCGCTTGTCAAGTTAATAATATTTTTATAACATTATATATTTTCCTTGATATTTTATGTAGAGTAAAGCAGGGATAGAGTCCTTCTTTCTATGAAAATAAGTGACATTATTGAAACATCTAAAACGTAAATGGCAAAGGACGAACAAATGTTATTTTTAAATGACGCCTGAGAGGAATCAAAGGCTAAGTGAGGACCTCAAACCCGTTGGATTTAGGAGATGAATCTAGTTGGGCGGAAACACGTGGCAGCACAAAACATGAAACTGAGGAGAAAGTGAGTCTTGAAGACTTTGAGTCAGTGGATAGATAGTGGCTTATGATATTATTTAACGGTACACTGAATATTGCGCCATCCACTAATTATTTGGACCAAAAACATCGAAAATCGATATTATTAATAGCTTTTTAAAGTGATTTTTTCTCTTATTTTGATTTGTTCACCTGTTTCCAGGCTCCTCTAGTTTTGCCTTTTTCACTTTCATGTTGACAAAAACATTTTCCAGTAAATCATTCATTTACAGATAACTACAAACCGAGCATTGCTTGTAATGTAATGTTCAAAGTAACAGCAAACGGATTTGAATTAACAACATTCTCGATGCATTGCTGAATGCAGACCTTCCTTTCGTTCTTCGTCGTTGTATGTGTGATCGCAATAACTGTAAAAAATCGTAATGAGCAATTGAAAAAGTGTGTTATTCAAAAAAAATATATTTTAGAACATAACGTAAAATCATTTAAGCCTGAGTTCACCACTTACGTACTTATGTTAATGCTTTTTATTTGCTTTGTCGGTAATCAAATTCAATACTACGGAGAGTCAAAGATCTTAACCCTAAGTCACGCTGCGCAGCTTTAGTCCAATCAGTTCCCAATAATCATTAAAATTACATGGTTTTGTCCATAGGTATATAAATTATAAATCATGTATTTACACCAAGTTCCAGAAACCAAGATACTCTCAGAATTGCTCTGATGAGAGACCATCGTATAGGAACGATGCTTGAAATTACTTAATCAATAAATAAATGATGAGAGGCCATCGATAAATAAGCCCAACATATTATCATTCATATCCACATAAATAAATGGCTATACAAAAAAATACTTCAAAATGTATAAAGCTAAACTGGACAAGTAGATATCCCTAGTTTAACTCATTAACAAAATGGTTCAGAATCTATTTTAAGGCTACTAAAGAAAAATTATACTGCCCTGACCCGTTCCCGCAGTTACCCGCAGAGCAAAATTGTAAAATTCTCCCGAATTGTACCTACAAAGCCACTCAATTTTTCTGTGTTCCAATTAAAATTTACCTCTTCAATAATCTCCCAAAGGTTTTCTTTTCCTACATAACCAAGGGAATTTACACAAAGCTTAAATCTAAAATAGATTACATAAAATGATACCAATAAATCTGTTTAATAACAGTTAATCCACCATAATAATAAAGTATGTTCCAACAGCTTTTCATTCAGATTCCAAAGCTTAAGAAATTTGTCCAAGATGATCATTCAGGGATCAATTTCATAATCTTACATACTAAAGATGATATGTTTATAAATTATGTCCATTTATGATCATAAAATTAACATTACAGTAACCATAAAACTCCTGCCTTCGGATGAAGCCTAACTTATCGATGTTCAAATTACTCCATTACGACGACGCGAAGGAATTTGGTAGAAAGTTCGACTCTTGTAAAATCAAACGTTAATTCCTTTGAATCAGAAGAGTTGTAGTAAGTAAATGAAGAGCTTTTTCGTATCGTGTAAACAGTTTACCGTTCAATGGAAATCTTTATATCATTTGTGTCAACGGGTTGGGAACATTATTTACAATCAATGCAACATGCCTCGGCTACATTTTAAACGAAAGAACATAATTCACATGCCATGTCACATTGTAATAATATTTACCTAATGAAGTTTGTGTGTCACATGAAATGTTTTTATTTTTTATAAACATTATAGTTAAAAGCAGTTACTTATTTATGTGTAATTTATCATCTTAGTGCCGAAAAGCCGACAAATGAAAAATATTGTAAATAATTTACATGAGTGTCGATTTAGAATAATATTTAGCTTTAAGAGGCAGGGTGGCACATCCCGTAAAATACTACTCTTCAGAGAACAATATTTCTGGATAAAAAAACATCTATCATAGATCGAAGAGGTGTGAGAAATGAATTATCTGAGTAATTAATTACGTGGTGATAATATTAAAAATAAATTGGATAATTTGTAGAGCGCGGTTTTTGTGAAAAATCACCTCATGGGCTACAATAAAAAGGGTAAAATGATTACTGTGATTACAATTAAAAGAGTTTTTTAATTTATTTCAATAATTTTATTATGAAACGGTTATTAAGAAACCATGACTAATTAGATCGTGTCAAAATTTGTTTTGGACTTCACAGTCCTACCGAGTGTTAAAAAAAATATTGGCAGGTAGGTTTCTTCGATTGGTATTCGTGTAAGTCGACTGCTATGTGGAACGAGCTACCGGCATCTGTTTTTCCTCCTTTGCGGAAGTCGGGCCTCTTCTAGACCCGTATTAATAAATTCTTTCCTACATCCCTACCTTAACCCGTCTCACAACACTGCCAAACCGGGTGATGACATAGCTCCCCTGACTTTACACTGTACACACAGGGGAATAACATTAAAAAAATAATAACATTCTTCTGGTATATTCAGGGGTATCATTTTAAAGCTATTAATTTACTTATTAATTGACTTATTATCCTGACGAAGAAAACATAGTTTTCGAAACATGTTGATATTGTTAATAAAATAGTGGTGTTATACAAAGGTATTTGTTTTTCATAAAATTAATGATGACACCCCAAAGTAAATATGCCTATTTTGAAGAAATATTAATTTACGGCCTGTAAACAGTGTGATTTTTGGTAAATAATCGTACGACTAATCATTTAATTCAAAGCGCATTTAATTTTATGTAAATTGATAATTCTGAATTTATATTGTAAATGTTTAGCATGAATATCCAAAAATTTCACTCCAAACACAAAAATCTTGTTATTTCTTATTTAACTTTGATGAGTAAAACCTCAAATTGTAATATTTAATTAAATTAATTAAATGAAGACACTATGAGCGAACTCAATCGAAAATCTGGAAACAGAAAAATATATTGGCATCTCTGGGACTCGAACCCAGGACCACTCTTCTTTCCGGGCGAGTGCTCTGTCCACTGAGCTAAGGTGTCGATATCCAATTCGGTCACTTTTAACTGTACCATCCTTCGACTAAGAACCACCCATATTATCTTCATTTTCTTAACGCATATTTTATTGGCTGCCATCTATATGTATAATTGCAAGATTCAAACCTGAACTAAATGCAATCTAGATGGTGTCTGGATAAATTTTTAGCCATTTTATTTAATATGCTTCATATGTTGAAGAAACGCTATTATTTTTTTCTTTCTTTGTAATACACTGTGTAACATGTAAAAATAATTAGCACGTGTATTGTAAAAAATACATACATTAAATAAATAATTTTAAAAATGTATATCAAATGCTTTGGGTTCAATCCACCATTTTAATATTATTGAAGACCTAACCGTACTTTTTTTTTCTCTGCCGTTTATACTCTATCATCAAACTGGCTTACGAATAATAATAAGAATAAGATTCATGCCGTGTTTGTTATGAGACCAACTTCATCGCAATCATCAATCACCACCAAGTAAAAAAAATAACCATCAGCATTTTAGAATACAAAATGCAAGGTGGAGTGAAAAAAGAGAATGAATGCACGCGTCCGATTCCTTCATAAAAGCCAAATAATAAATGAAAAATGTTTTAAATTAGACCCTTAAGTGTATATTATGTGTCAGCCATTAGAGCAAGCTCTTAGTTTTACCTCGAGATTTATTTTATAGGGATATAAAATAAATCCAGTAGGTACCGCTGGTTCCCGGCTGCAGGAAACGAAACGACTTCTGGTTACTTTGCAGTTTATACAAGTAAGTTTCTGCGATGATTAAACGTTTTTATACTTACGTTTTCGTACCTTATTAAAGAAAATACCCGACGTTTAGTGGGAAAATGTAATTGCGTCCATGTCCAATTACAATAATGATATATTGCTCTTAACTTAATAGAGTTGTCAACAGTCCGAACTGCAGGAACATAAGACGGTGTCTGTTTATCCCTTACGATATTTCATCACTAGATATCTACATAGTCTTTCCATTGCAGACGAGGAATTATTGGTATGTGATTTCTATTTTAAGAGTGTGAATCATAATATGTACCTAAGTCTGAGGCGGGTAATTAGCCCAAGCCTTGACGGGTATAATACCCTTAAAAATTATTTAATTAAGATGATCCACTATTCCTGAAGAAATTCAACATCGGAATCCACGCCTCATTTTGGGAGGGATAAAAATACTTGAGAAGAAATTTTTGGAAAGGTTTTCGAAGATATTTTAGGGTTTTTTTGTAGGTTTATTTCGTAAAGGCATGTAAAAAGCATTAGGCATTGTTTATTTTAGTAACAGGAAATTTAAAATCGATTGCACGGAACCAAGCGATGTGGAGCCCAGAGACGTCCACGCATCCCCGAGTCGAGGCGTCAACTAGTACAAATGTACGTGTTGGCTTTATGCGGACGGTGTAAGGTTTAATTCTCAAATTCAAATTCTTTCAACGCCCTCATTTTGATTCATGCCGAAAACAACAGCGCGAAATTGCATTGTTTTGTTTTATTTTGTGGAATTCAGGCACAATTATTATAATTTTTGCAGATTATTTTGTAAAAAACTTAATTTGCCACATTATGTAATGTACTTTATCCGAAAATTCATTAATTAGTAGGAGATTTTGCCACTTAAAAGTATTTTTTGTAGGCCTGATAATTTATTTTTTTCCAGACTTACAAAGGAATTTATTAAAAAAATTCTCGATTATTTCCAAGACCGAGATGTGTTCTATTTGCTTGTGATTTTGTATGATTTTACATTATTTCGCATGGCTTCATCTTAATGAATCTACTCGCGGACAAAAATCTACTCGCGGACAGAATGGCAATCAGCACTGGTTTAAGTGTATACCAAAAGACGTTAACCTTATAAAGCGATCGTCTGCTGCATGGGCGGCCTTTTGGTTATTTTCCACGCGTTAGAAATGGTGAACTATTTGATAATATTTTATGATGGAAAACAGATTAGATCGTAATCACATATTGAACCAGAAAGAGCAAAATTCACAATGCATTCGCAGGTTTTTGTTTATTACATTATTCGAAAAGTTCAATTTTTTTTCCAAAAGAACACCTTGCCTGCACGCCGTCTGTGGTTCTCCGCAGTTTAACGTGCACAATATATTTTTATGTCACTGAAAGTACATAGAGACCGCCAAACAACCATTTTTTATGAGATAAATATTTTTTAATTATTATTGAGATCAAAACCAATCCATGTTATGATGCCTAACCACAGTGTAACACAATTTTCGTTCATTTTTAGTATTTTATTGAAATGAAATGAAAATTGTATTCGACGACATTCATCATCCTGACTCCTGTCTTAGAGGTTTGAGGTTCACATGGCCGAATGAAATTTCATCGTTTCAACAGTTTATTTGCATCTCTTTCGCAGTAACGCCAAGGTGAGCGACCACCTTCCAGAATCAAAAACAAAACAAAAATTAAATCGCTTTAGCTATATTCAGCAATCATATCTGAAAAAACCAGATTTCTCCATCCATCCACACGATATCTAATCGTGTAACATTTCCCAAATATGTTGTCATAGTTCACTGATTCTAGGAAGAAAAGAGCTCTAGTGCGACAACACATAACACAAGTATAAAAAAAATATGAAGGAAATTTTTTTTTTCCCGGTGAAAATTGCGGAAGAATAATATGCTTACAGAGAAATTCTAGTACACTTTCCCGACATGGGAATAACGCAATGTATGTATGCGGTGAGTAGTCAGAACACACGGTGTAGGCATTTCGGAAGCGCCATTTTGTTGCAGCGCAATTCCCTTTTTCATTAGTCGTTACATTCTACCTTCGCAAGACAACGTCGTTTTTTTATCCACCGGATTCTTTGTGGACAGTTTTCAGCGCTCGGTACAATGCAGGCTTTGTTGGCGGATGTATGTAGAGCCTTCGGATCATTCCCTTGTAATTGCGCGGCGCGAGTTGCCCACGCAGCCAGTTAATATGACACGTTATCCACTCGCCTCCTTCCGTAGCCGCTCCATAACGCGACACGAGAAGAACGCCGGTTATTATCGTTTGCACTTCAATTAAACGTGAATTATAAACACGATACATGATACTAAGTTGTTTGCTCTGCGCGTAATTCATTTGGATTAATCGCGGCGTGGGATATGTGGTCTGTAATTACAGTCATTAGTATCTATTCATTCACATATGCATATCGGGAAGGCTGTAATAATTTGTGTTAAAAACACATTAATGTATACGGAATTGGACTTTTGCATATTATGCTCATTGTATTGCACCCTTACCTAATTATAATTAATATTTATACCTATCGTGTTTCTCGGGTCGATACAAAATCATTTTAGAAAAGGATTTGTTTGTTATGGTGAGCTGTATGTTGACCTCCTCAGATTGGCAGCTAACCCTTTTCAATTGTCGACAAAGCTACAAAGCTGCAATCGTGTGTATGGAGATGTGTGTGAATAATACTTCGAATTTGCTCAGTCACTTTTTATTTACAATAACTTTATACAAATTAAGGTAAGTCGCGGTACACTAGGGGAGATTGATAACACCCGGAAAGTCGGGAAGTAAACAGCAGAATGAGCTTGCAGATTTTGTGCACTCAGCCTATCGGTAGGTCGTGGTGTTGCCAAACGGTAAAATTAGTTTTTTTTAATTGTACGGCTGTTCGCCATATCAACGAACGTTATTAATAGACCAGAGACTGTACGGTTGAAAATTAAGAATCCGGCTAAGACGGCAACTCTCGGCTCGCAAAAGTATACGCAGTCTTATGGACTGTTCGCCTCTGGTGCATAAACTCTCTACGACCTAAAACCATTACTAGTTATTTTGATGTCGAAAGAAGTTGAAATTAATAAAGTTTGTAATTACCAGTCATCACGAAAAGTTCTCCGTTTTCCGTGGTCAGTTCACATAACTTGAATATTGGATGTTGGTAGCTTATTTCATTCGTAGTAAAGTATCTAATATAATGTACGAACAGCTTTTACCTTTGACATATTTACAGTTGGTCTATTTAGGTACTACGTAGGAGATAAGATACCTACAACATTGAACTCCACGCACGCTAGACGGGGTCACGTTAGGACAATAATCTATTTAATTTTTTTTTATATAATTACTCTTTTATACACCCACAGGGCTATTGTCTGTAGTAAAATGTCTTCATTTTGTGGTTATATTTATGTTTCGATTTAATCCGTGCGTCTGTTTTATTCCAACAATTTTGATACTTGGCTTCTATGTTTCCACTTATTATATCTCATTTGTCTCCTACTTTGCTCTTATAACCTCTTCACACATCTGGTCTATATTTGACGCTTTTTTACATACAACAACTATTTCACCATTTTTAGTTTAGTGTTTCTTACACCTGTCACATCGCTATTTATGAGATATATATTATTTTTTTATTTTAAATGTATTTTTGACGTTTTCTTGTTGAAGACACATGTTTTGGAAGAGAGGAAACACAGATGCCGGTAAATCGTTCCACAGCCGAGCTGTTGAACTCAAGAACGATTCGTATAAGCGACCGGTCAGAAAAAGTTTCGTCAAATTCAATCAAATCCGTACGTTAACTAGATTCAGGTGTTCGCAATCGTCAAGCTCCGAATCCACAATGTTAAAACTATTTATACATTGTAAAGAAGATTGTTGGTACCGCCGCCCCAGGAACCATTTATTGGATAACGAACACCGCTACCAAAGGACACTACAAGTGTGTCATTCTTCGACCAAGAACTACCAACATTTTTTAATTTTCTTAACACGCATTATCATTACAGTTAAGTTTCAGATTTTCGATTGAATTTCGCTAATAATGTCTTCATTAATTAAATAATAAGAAGCGTAAAATTTTACACTTCATTTTCTTGTATACACAACTTAAGAGCCCAGTAATAATCTTTTGTATTTATTTAGTGATAAATTGAAGATGTCCACTCCTAACTCGGCATAATTATTTCCCTCCGTTAGTATTCTGGACAATAAGGAGTACATTATGACGGTAGTTAGTCTCAGAATTTCGGTATTGAAATTACTTCGAAAGCTCATCAACTGAGGCAATTCTAGACAATCAAATGCATTTCAAGACTTTCACACAGAAATAATAAGTCATTTAAAATCCTTCTGTCAAACAATTTGAGGATATTCAGATCATAAAAGAGTTTTGTAGTAAGATGTAATAAAACGATTTTCAGATAGTCTAGATTTCTACTACGTAAACTTTCAACTACTGAGTGACTCGATGCACACTTTCGAGATGTTTGTAGCAAATTTCCTTCAAAGAGAAATATCCAATACGACGTCCGAATATCGTTCAATGTAATCTGCATTTCCCTATTAAGTTGCAGTATTCCTAAAGAAGCTCGCTAGACAGCCCTATTCGGCGGGGCGCGCCGCCAGCCGACCTCGGGAGCAAAATGCGTAATTTACGCGTCGGGAAATTTATGGCTGCACTTGTCGTCTTGGTAAAGTATGTCTGCCAAATTTCCGGACCGACTGCGTAAAGTCGTACTCGTCCTCTGCAATTATTTGTCGCGGCTCTCCCCGAGATTTGGTCCTCTCCGAATCTGGAATGAGATTTATACGCGTCTTGTAAAGGTGTTTGTTTAGATTTACCCACCAGTATTCTGGACGTGGATTTGAGAATTGACAAACTTTTTTTCGTTTTTTACTTCGACTTTATTAATAAACCATTTATGAAAATTACAAAAAATGATTGGTAGCAAGAACATGAGGATAAGAGCTTTTTTAATAAATGTATAAAGTTAGTAAATCAAAATAAGTTCTTACTTCGCAAATTCACTTTGTGGTGTCATCATTATTAATAAATGAAAACAAATAACTTTGTGTACACCACTATTTAATCAACAATATCGACACGTTTCGAAAACTATGTTTTCTTTGTCAGGATAATAAGTTAATAAAAAATAACAAAAGACAAACAAGTATAGACAAATAAGAACATAGACAAATAAGTTCTGCTAGTATTTTAGTTTTCACTAGAAGCAGCTGTTTCGGCATGTCAACCACATATGAACATATGAACCACGTGTCTGAGACGACTTATTTAATTGTTTTTTTTGTTCCTGTCGGAAGTAAATAATAATACAATGATAATTATAATCATTATAGTAAGTAAGTCATAAGTCGTCTCGATGTGGCAGTTTCACACAGTTTTATAATGGCCTTGATTGCCGTCTTGTCAAAATACTTGCAGAACTTACTAAACTCTAGTAAAATTGATTCACTTTAAATTTTCAAAAAATGAGTTCTATGATGTAAGCATAATAACAATAAGGGTTGAAAACTGAATGAAATAGAAAATAAATTAATTATATCTTATTAAGTATTTTCAATTAGTTGGTACGTTCAGCTCCCGGGAAAGGAAGGAATAAAAAATCTTCTATAAAATAGTTGCTTATCTTTGTACCTTAGGTAAGTGGGTTACAGAAACGTGTATCAATAAATTTTTAACACCCTTTAGTGAGTAGGTACTCAAATTTCAAAAAGTTTTTTAAGTGTCCACAGGGATGTGAAAACACATTAAATTTTTGAACAGGTTAGCGTTAGTGGCTTTTCATACATGCAAAAGTATCAAGACGTGTGCTTGGTTGATGAATAAAATACGGAATTACCTTGGCAACGGCTTTTGGTCACTTGTTTTGGATTAGTCTTGTACCAAATGTTGAAGACATTCATACATCAAATATAATTTGGAAGCCGGGTATGGGTACTGCCGCACCGGAAACCATTTATTGGATAACCAACACCTCTGCCATGGTCACCTCAAGTGATTCGCTACATTTGATGACTTTAGCAGAAATGCCCGGATTCATGAGGTGAGGTTTGTCCGGGTCTTGTGGCAGATGCGTCTGCCTACCAGCTGCATGGCAGGCCGGATCGGGAGAGAGTGGTTGAGGAAGTAAGTCCCTTTGATTCCCCAGCCGTACTCTCTCGGAACATCGCCTTGCACCGCAGTGGGAGGGATGAATTCATACGTCTGTCACTCCTGGACACACTGCCAACCAGATTCCTACCCACCCCTAATACCCTTTTCCTTTCCAAAACTTCCTCTCCTTACTTTCATAAAAATACCTTCCTCAGAGCATCCCCAAAGATGACATAGGTCCTCAGGGGAATCATTTTCCTCAGGGCCATCTGTGAAGCTAATGTGAAGAAAAAAAATCGTACATCAAATAGAAGTAGGGTTGTCATCTCTAAAATTTGGCAACCAGGACAAGACGCGTGAAAACCCCGGATTTTAGAGCCCAAAACCCGGACATGTCAACAGGATTTTTTAAACATAGTCAGTGTAATAAAAAAACAGTTGAAAATGTCATAAATCACCTTTTTATTTATATTCAGACCTTAAAATTAAATTTAGTCATCTTTTATCATCATTTTAAATGTACCTAACAAAACAGAATCTTATTACAGTTTGTTACAAATTGTTTTAATAATCAGTTTTAAATTTTTAAACCCGGACTACAAATGAAGCCCCGCCCGGACGCTCCTCGGACGCTCTCTAAACTAGGACAAATCCGGGGAAACCCGGACGGATGGCAACCCTAAATAGAAGTAATGTACCTAACCATGTATGCCTGAGTTTTTTTTCAATGCCTAATTTAATTGATAAAAAATTTATCAGAGATCACTATTCAGAATTGACACGAAGCCCCAAACGGACCCATAAGCTTGTTTTCAAGCTACCTGCAACATTACCAGTAATGAAGGATGAGGCGTACCTGACTTATCAATGGACTTCATTGACCAGATCTGAATAGTATGTGTATTTGGATCTTGCTTATTCTAATATCCGTCTCACTCTGGTGCAACAGCTATACTCTGGTGCAAAGATGCCTCCACTCTCAAATAAAGTTTATATATTTTTATGATTTTATTGCTATTACGAATAATTTTATGTTGCAATGTGTCAAACTCATTTCTAGGCAAATGCTGTTAATTATTAAAACCAAATTGATTAAAAACGGCAGATGCTAACAACAAACGAAGGTTCGTAATTAATTGATGGCGAGAAAATTAGGTCAAAAAAATCCACCAAAAGTTTCGCAAGGAACCCTTTTTTGTCTATGGAGGAAGAGGAAGTTGGCTGCGGAGTGATTACTCTTCTGGCTATCTGCAAGTGACCATTGATTGATGAGGGAGGAAAATCCAACAGAATACACACACCTAATTGAGGTTGCTAAAAAACCCTGCTTTGGTTGCTGAAATCCATAGGTGGTACCGTTGCTTTTTTGTGATGAAAAAAATGGCAATTCAATACATCCGCAAAAAATTGAATTTTCTGAAATCTACGATATATTAGGTACCTAGTGTATATTGTCTACTGTATAATCTGAATTTCATGTCTGACGGCTTAAGTCACCGTATCTCGAATTTCTACCGATTTCTTACATATCTGCCTTAAACATAAATTTTTTTAAGCTCTTAAAAAAATTTAGTTCCCCACGAGGTTTTTGTTTTATTTTAAACGAGTCGTGTTTTATCAAACATTTTCACAATTTTCGCTTCAATTTAATTGTTTTAAATATAAGTGCGCTCTCTCCAACATTCGTAATTACAAATCTCTCCATCTTCTTCTTTTTGAGCGGGTATATGGCGCAATAACAAATGTACATTTCAAAATGTTAATATTTTGTAAATCGGTATGTAGGTAACATAAATTAATAATTAATTTTCGAAGGCATTTTGCTCCTTTTCGTAGGTTTTCAAAGTACATCTTTCGAATTACAGTTGCGAAAATTAATGTGATTTGCCAATCATTATTTCTTCCAACGCAAAACATTAAACTAAACTCTAAGATCAACAAAATCTGTAAAACCAGGTAATGTAACCATAATTTTAGTTATTTGTCGAATCAGAATGACATTAATTTTACAATAATCCTTACAGAAATTATTTGGTAAAACTAGCTTTTGTTCATGTAAATCTTTTATTTGATCTGCAGTAGTAACTTATCTCAATTTACCAATTTAACTTATATCATGTTAAATTGGTAAAATTGTGCAATCAGCAATAGGAGCAGTTTGTTTCATTCTTTTTCATCGTTGACCGAAGGTTATTTTCCTTTTGTTTTTCCGGTAAATATGCTGAGTTTAAAGTTACAAACTACCCTCACTCTACCGCTAATCTATGGGACAGCTTTTGAGTACATACAACAACAGGATTTCGTAGAGTGAACCATTAAATTGCTAATTCACCCGCCGAGTCCGAATTCCAAATACTGCTGAATCAGCACTTGATTAATCACTGCACTGGACACCTCCAATACAGCCAATTTGGGTTGGCAGCACTTGAACATTTAGCTACTACACCTACCCACCAACCAGCTGCCCGGTCCAGAAGGATTGTAAAAATAATTTCAATTAGGCACGATATTATTTAAAATAATCAAGACATGATCAGAAAGCTCTAAAACCAATGCTAATTGTAAATTCAACAAACACAAACTATCACTAGAACAGATACCAATGAAATATGAAATTTTGGCAGTGCACTTGGTATCTGTTCAACTATAATAGACCAGTTAGAGAAGCGTAGCAAAAAACATAAAAACTACGACGTTAAAAACAATATTTGAACGAAGACACCTTTCAACGGGCAATAAAAGCATTCACCAATCTTTCACTTAAGGGGGGGGGGTAAGGTTTAAAGGCGAAAAAGGGCATATTTTCGTGTTTTTTTCTGGGAGATGTGCGTAATGTTGGTTTATTTATTTCATATACACGTTAGTGTTATGAAAGTTATCTGAAGTATCTTTGAAAAATTTTCAATTAAAAATATCAATAATAAGTCCGTGAGAGCGAATCTCCGGAAGCGTCTCGAAAAAAAGTTGTTACGCGGTAAACATCATAACTCATTACCGGATCATTTTAATCAAAAAAATTTAAATTCGTTGAAAAGATGATATGTTTTCCTAAGTGAAGGAGAGTTTTTTTTTTTTTTTGCAGCATTTTGAAGTGAAAAACGCGATTTTTGCTAATCGGTGAATTTGATAATATAAAATGGTAAAAAAAACTCTTCCTGACTACCTGTTGATTTATGTGTAAAAATAGTGTACAAATTTTCAAAAGGATCGGTAAAGTAGATTTTGAGTTACAATTGTCACGAAATTCGAAAAATTGTTTGCGAGAAAATCAATTTAAAGTTTTTTTATACTCGAATCGAGCATGAGGCCCGGTCGCTTGAGACGTGGTACCTTCGTTAGTTTTTCTCCGATTTACTTGAAATTTTGACATAATACTCTCGACTTTAAATTGAAAAAAAAATGAGGAGTTTTAAAACCTAACCCTCCCCCTCCCACATTAATACATTAAGTGAAGGAAACAAAAAAAAATTCATACGAAATTTATAGATGGACTAAAGAACAAAAAAGCCAATATTACAAAAAAAAATAACAGTGCCTCATAATATGCCTCATAATATAAGCAGATTTTTTTTTTACCGTTTTTATGTATTTTATTATAACATATTACTTCATTGTATTACTTTATTGAATTTTGTTTTGTAAAATGTGGGCTCACATTATCAAATAATGTTTTCAAATATTAGTTATTGTACCACATAAATAGATAAATATCAAGTTCTGAATCGCTTAGCCACTACAGCACACAAGTAGCATTATCCGAAGGTAGTGGCCAATGGCACAATGTGAGGTTATTAAAAAATGGAGTTCAAGAGGTGGTTTGGGGAGTATGCGGCTAATTACCTTTAACCAACTTCATTGCTACACTGGTATACTTATCGGTTCTGAATGTTGGTATATCGTGGGACAATTCTGAAGGTAGATTTCTTCCAGAATGGAACTTTCATAGGTATTTTTTTTGATTGATGTAAATATTGATAAAAAAATACTAGTATATTTTATTTTATACTGTAATAAAATTGAATGTTGATGAATGTTTTAAGTTTGAAAATTTTGTTCGATTATAATGGGTTTGGAGGTGTCAGAAATGTTTTTTTTTTTATATGAATACCGCACAAGAGTCCCAGCTGCTCCCGTCTGGAGCCAGTGAAACTATGGCATCCCCAATTGGGGTATGTTGTGAGGCTGAGGGAAGTGGAGAAGGGAAAGAGATGGGGAAGAGGAAGGTTGTAAGTACATGGCTATTCAGGTCTGGTCACCAAACACGGCTAGAGCCATTTCAAGCAACGTTTCAATTCTGAATGGTGGTCTTACACCAGGGCGATACTGAGAGTATCTTCCACTCTGGAACGTGCCGCAAATATACTATATATTATTTTTAATGAATAAATTGTGAAATAACACAAATTAATCAAATAAAATTTATTTTCCACGCCGGGATTCAATCCCACGACCTTCGGAAAGCGAGTCAAGAGCCTTACCGCTGGACTATGCCGGCCGTCAAATGTAGACCTGTAACGAAGTTTTTGGAATAGAAATGCTTAGTGACTACACTAAGCAGGTTTAGTGGAGTACAGAAGATCACGTATGTAATTAGATTCCCCTGATATGAATTTGAAACGAACAACATAATTTCATTTTATTTTATATATTGGTAAAATTGAAAATAGCGCTGTGTTATACTTAAAAATTTTTTTTGAGTTTGACAATTAGTTCTAATATAATCATTTTGTAGGTATCGGTAACGAAGTTTTTGGTTTAGATACATTTAGTAGCTACACTGAGTCCAGAAGACCACACACGTAAGTAAGTCGTTTGGATTTCCTGGCAGCGGCCTACTCATCCCTCTCTCCCCCGTCCTCTCCACCCCTCTGCTTCCCCTGAGGAAATTCCCCGCATTACTGTCGCGTCATTACCCCGGCGATTAGCGACCCCGCTGGTCCCAACGTTCAATTTAAATACGAACAAAAAAGGAGTTATCCGGCATTAAAAAGTGGATAAATTACCCTTTGCTACTATGAAGCTTTTACAAAGCTAACTAGCGTTCACGTTGTTTCCCGGAGGAGTATGCAGATGGGATGGTTCTTTCTCTACCTCTATTCTAGCTCCTAGCACACAAACCTTGTTTCGTTCACAAGCATACATCATTATCGCATACCAACGTCCAATATTCTTACGGATTAACAACTCTTCGTATTTTTTCGTACTCTCAGTATCGCCCCGGTGAATATGAATTAATGGTATCACGCGTTTTTAGTTTCGAGATCTGAAAGGACGTGTTACTTTCCAACTTCCGCATTTCTTCCCTCCCAACTTTCACTATCCCCGGGCACCTCGATCTTATAATTTGTGCAGTAATCACTTTTTAAAAAACTTACAGAGTTAAAAACTAGACAGTGTTAAAAAACTAATTCAGAGTTTCTTTCCCAGCATCTATTCAATTGTTCTGTAACTCGACGGGAAAAAACATACTTCCCACCCAAAACAACAACAAAAAATGATTATATAATCATAATTCAAGCTTTTTTCAATGAACATTAAAAAGCAAAATATTTTACCACAAATGCATTGGAGCGAATTTTAGCGCCATTTTCTCTTTGTAATTTGAAGTCATATCATTATTTCTGTTCACTTGAGCCATACTCCTGTATTTTTTTGTTTAGTACCTAACAAAAGTTTCCTCATTTTTGCGCTGGGAAATATAATAGCCATTCTCTACAAACTGTTCTTTGCTTCCATTCTACGGCCGTACGTTTCCTTTATTATGACAGAAAATCCTTTGAAACTTTCCTTTCAAGGTGGGTACAAAGATGAAGCCTACTGCGAGCGCTTCTGCTACATACAAAACGAACACTCGACAGATTTTTCGTTTTAAAGAATCAGAAACTTATTTGGAACATTGTGTCCATTTGTTTGTTCATAAACTGGATTTCTCCCAGGGGACTGAATGGAGGAAAACTGACTCAAGAAACTGGATATGTATATTTAAATGAAAATGGAATTCGTTGCTCGAGTACCTACCTATGCTGTAGCCAGTGGTATTTAGTTATATCCCAATTTCGCAGTGTTTAAGCTTTGATACCCGGCTTCCACTTAGATTGGATTACAAAATGTGGAACAAGCAATATGCGACATAAAAATAAGACAAGGTGCTGTCTTATTTTTAGCACCGAATATATTGATGTTTTAAAGCTCAAGATGGAAATAACGACTCGAGCTTGTGATAGCTGTGTTGTCCTAAAATATCCAGACGAAAACTGTACTAATTTCATGACGCCAAAACTCACCGTTTAGAGTTTTTGCTGGGGTTTTTGATTCAATTTTATTGCATCACAATTTGGAAATATCACATCTCCCATCACCGTAGACAGTTGGTTGTATCTTGTTTTATGGTTAATTTACCCGGTGGAGTGCCCAGGACGAAAATCGTAAATTTAACATGAAAAAAACACTTTTTTTAAATGAAATGCTAGTTATATTTATTTATTTATTAATGCTAGTTATATTTATTTATTTATTTATGAAATGCTAGTTATATTTGGTTTTACAATGGCATAGGTTTTTACTTAAAATTATAGAATCACAGCTTTTTATTAAGGAACTTCTAGATTATGGCACTTTTTGTAAGAAAATTACAAGACCTAACTTCTAGTCTCAACATTTCAAAAACAAAACAATTTTTCAAAGTAATTTTTAAAGAAATATAACACAAACATGATCAATTCTTTTAAAAAGCAAAAAAAGAGCATGGTTCTGTTTTTTTTGTTCAATACCGTCAATAGGCTAAAACTATAACACTAATACCCCGGTGGAGTCCCACGGACTCCACCGGGGTATTAGTGTTATAGTTATCTATATCTTATTATATATTACTTACCAATCCGATTGTTGTGATTACTCGATCGAAGTGATTACTTACCAACGTGTCACTGCGTGAAGATACTGGAGCGCACAATTTGTAATTCCAAAAACTAACGATTTTATGAGCGCTGAAAGCTTTCAATGGAGGACCTACCGGGTAAATATTAATAAAACGGCTAAATAATACAGACGTAGATTATTAATAAAAATGGATAGGAATACTGGCAGAGGAAGGACAATAAACAGGGTGTTAATGGGCGTAGTTGACTTACTTTAACTAGTGATTCCTGATATTATTTGGAGTAAAAATGTAAATGAAATTTTGGTCTCCGGTGATATTTTTGATGTTTTTTTTCTATAAGAACATAAAAAAATTAATAGTGTTGGACAGTTGAGGGCGGGGTAAAATATTGATGATTACTAGGCTGAGCGACCACTGAGGACTTGTGGAAGAATTTTTTTTTTAACTTTGAAGAAAAAAATGTTTTATTCAAATTAATTGCAAAATTCCATTTACATTTTTAAGCCAAAAATGTCAGAAATCACTGGTTAAAGTAAGTCAACTACGCCCATTAACACTCTGTATATTGTCCTTCCTCTGCCAGTATACCTATCCATTTTTATTAATAATCTACGTCTGTATTATTTAGCCGTTTTATTAATATTAACCCTTAATTTACGCGGTAGGTCCTCCATTGAAAACTTTCAGCGCTGCATAACAGAAACAACGACTATGTTAGTATGAAAACGTGCACAAAAAAGTATTGCAACCATCATTTACCCGTATTATGTAGCCAGGTTGCACAGTTTTTGGTTTTACCTGGACCCCAAATAAAAGATACCTTTCATGGCTTCGCCGTGTCTCGCTTTGATGGGTCGTGCAGTTTGGTAGTAGCACGGCGACAGTCAGCAGGCTTCCATGCCACATCTCCGCCTACTTCTTTTATCTACGGAAGGATAAATGTAGACTGAATGCAATAGAATTTGCAGTTGAAAGACGTGAGTAATTTGTCAAATTTTAAAAATATGTCAGTTTGTTCGGTCCCAATTTTTAAATATACTATATCTAGTGCGAATCTGGGTATTGCATATATTTATATAGTGTATTAAAGATAATTTGCATATTTATTTGCAATCATTAAAAACTATTAAAAATGCCTTAAGGTATTTAAGTGCAGGGAATTAGTTCAATCTGCCAATCGGCACGCCCAGCCCTCTCGCCTCGCCCCAGCAAGACGGGAGGAAAGAGTTAACGATGGCGATTGAACGTAAAACTCTCGGCGTTCCCCCGTTTTAAGTATCAAAGAGACGTACGAACCAAATCTAAACTCAATCTTTTAGAACATCCCGCGGGAGACGGGTATCTACGGTGGGTAGGTACCAAATAGTTTCAGCCGTTCGATGGTAGGTACCGACTCGAGCTCTTTGAATATTTCCTTAGAGTATTGATAAACGTGGCAGCGCGCAGCGGATCCGACCTGAAGATCTGGTAAAGACCATCTTTTTTTATATTTTGGATAAATTTAAAAATAGAACAGACTATACAATCCCAACTGCTCTGAATCAGTGGGACCATGGCATCCTCGATTAGGTATGTTGAAGGGAGTGAAAGCGACAAGAGATGGGGAAAGTGGAAGATTAGAAATAATCTGATTAGATCTGCTCACTAAACACGGCTAAATCCGTTTCAACTGTTTGGGAGGAGGGAATGGGTACCGCCGCCCCGGGAACCTTTATTGGATAACCAACACCTCTGCCATAGGTCACCCCAAGTGGTTCGCTACGTTTGGTGATTTAGCAGGGGTGCCCGCGTTCATGGGGAGAAGTTTGTCTAGGTCTTAGAGGCTGATGACCAGGACTCACTGAACCCCAGATTCCTAGCCACCCCTTAAACCCTTTTCCTTCCGAGAACTCTCCTCCCCTTCCTTCCCTTTAAAAACAACACAGCATCCCCAAAGATGAATCCCCATAGGCCCTGAGGGAAATTATTTTCCTCAGGGCCTCCTGTGTGGAGCTCACGTAGAAAAATAATCCTTACTTTTCGCGATTCTAAATTGCAATCTTTTAGCAGGGTGATACTGAAAGTATCTACATAATAAACTTTCAAATAAAATACAGATTGCTCGATAGTATCTGCGCCTTAGGCTGCATAGATAGGTTT
Source organism: Glyphotaelius pellucidus (assembly GCA_936435175.1). Taxonomy (NCBI): domain Eukaryota; kingdom Metazoa; phylum Arthropoda; class Insecta; order Trichoptera; family Limnephilidae; genus Glyphotaelius; species Glyphotaelius pellucidus. The sequence continues at coordinate 32,702,649 of OW386537.1, read as the reverse complement.
GAACACCCTTGAGTGAAATTTCTAAATGACAATTATGCGTTCAACTGAAATACAAAATAAAATATATTTTTATCTGAAGTGGAATGCAACTATAAAAAATAATTCTCATTCTCTGTCTGGTACGATTCCAATAAAATTGGTGCTCGTATAAGCCAAGCCCCATACCCGAATTATTTCTATTGAATCAAAAATAGGTTTTAGTCACCGCACCGCTCGTAATGGAGCCAGTCAAACGGTTCTTAATTGGCAATTTGCGATTATAACATGTAGCTAATATGATGCATACCGCACGCAGGCGTCGTTAATGGCAGTCGAAAACTTTGCGATTCTTTAATTAAAAGACCGCCATCCCCGGCGCCGACGTCGCGACGCCCAAGCGCGAGTAATTGTACGAATCAAACTTAAATAGAGAACACTTTTCACGGAACATTTAATTCAAAATATTCCTTTGGAAGTTGCTCAGTTTAAAGCGTCCAAGGGACGTGACACAGATTTCAAACTGTAAAAGACAAGAGGCTTTCAATAAAATGGGAAAGTCGTCCTGTATGACAGAATCTGTCATCTGCATCTGATCCAAAGAAAGGATTCATAATTAGAAAAGAAGTGGGTTACGTTGAAAAGTGGAATCCGAGGCGCGCTTACTACTCAACTAGGTTTCAGCCTTCTCTCGTATGTTTGTGGGAAGTCTGGATGAAACGGCACTCATGAATCGGTCTTTTGATGTGTTCGCATTTGAGTAGACTAAGAATAAAAAACGCACCTTTATAGATACCTACAATAAGATAAGTTATGCAATACTTCACTTGGATCTTATATTTCTAGAGCAATCAGATTAATTGTGATTTAAAGAATTAATGGACATAACATAGAGCGACAACACGAAGAAAGTATGAAGATAATAATTTACGACAAGTAAGTGAATGGTTGAAGATTTCCGGGCCCGAGGAATACATGGCACAATCAAGTGAATCAATTACTCGAGTAGGTTCATTTCAGAATGATACCTACCTACTTAACTGCCTACCTATTTTATTTTTTTTACATGAACTCCACACAGGAGGCCCTGAGGAAGATAATCTTCCTCAGGACCATGTCATCTTTGGGGATGCTGTGATGGTGCTGCTGTGAGGGATTTTTTAAGGAAATGAAATGGAGGAGAATTCTGGGAAGGAAAAGAGTTTAAGGGGTGAGTAGGAATCTGGGGTTCAGTGTGTCCTGGTCATCCGCATCCAAGACCTAGACAAACCTCACTCCATGAACCCGGGCACCCCTGCTAAATCACCAAATGTGGGAACCACTTGGGGTACCACACATTTTAAGATGATGTATAAATTAAATTAAACAACAGTTTTCTACCTCAGAGTTGTGTGGTGGTTTAACCTCATAACCTACCCTTCAAGTACGCTTCAAACATCAAACTGATACACTTCAATACGTGTTTAATGCAGCGGTCTCTAAATGTTCGCACATTTCAGAACATCTTCGTAACCTCCATTGACTGAGGTGCCCTGAAAGAATCCAGTACAAATTGTGCTAAATGGTGTTTAAATCCACCAATGAACTGGCCCACCTTACATCTCTGAATTATGCGTCCTGGAAAACACTGACCCGAAGCAGTCAACCCTCGGATCAACAACATCATCAGCTATTGGCAGACTGATAGAATCTAAGCGCAAGCCAAATACTAAGTTTGGAGATCACGCTTTCGGAGTGTCTGGGCCTAAGGCTTAGATGCATAACGGGCACAACAGAATTTAATTTAATTAAGTATACCTACCCGAGAGTATCATTCTCATATTGCCTATAATATATCTTAATCACACTTTTCTTATTGGATTAACATTATTCGAAGCCTTGTACCTCAATCTGGCTCTTACCGGGGGACCAATCACATTTATGAAGACAAATATTCCAATTAAATCCTTGCACTATTGTACCGCTATGTACTATTTTGCTTTTGCTTTCCCAAACACGTTCATTGGAGAACATATCATAAATGTATTCTTTTTAAAATATATCCCAGGATTCAATAATAGCTTTTTCAATAACGTGTGTTCCCAATTATGTTATCTGCGTGCGAATTGTATCTAAATTTCTCTAATAAACAACAAACGGTGTTAATCTCCAGTGACCTCCCATGTAAGTATGGTCCCGTATGTTTTTTGTCTGTGCAGAATATTAATAAATAACAATATACGTACATTTAAGGTAGTTCATTGGTCAAATGAATTGTACATACAATTATGTATTAAAGATCGACGGACCGGTGGATGCAATCTATATAAGTTGTTAGAATATAATTAGAAAATACATTTGAAACATAATATTATCTATTTGTACAGCGCCCTTGAGGTAATTTTTTACTAAAAAACGGCGAAAACCAAATCATCAAAATATTATTATTTATTCACTTAGTCGCTACTTGGGAGCTGCTCAAGTGTGGCCCGTCCAAAGACAACTAATTTGATATTTTAAAAATTAAACAAAATACGGTGGCATTGTATTTCATTGGCGTGTTTATGATATTATATTATCTTTCTTAGATTGTTAGGAATCAAAATAATTATGTTCAAAAACACTCTTAAAATCTTTACATTACAAGTAAAGTTTTGCCGTTTTCTAAGTTTTATCGCTTTGTTTTCAGCATTATTTATAGCTCACGTCGAAGTGTCACATCGGCTGCAGAAGTGAACGATCTTGGAATCGACATAACACGTGTCTCACACGTGGAGTCATTCTCTCAAAGCCGAGAGCTAACTACCACAGAATCCACTTCATCTCAGGGATATAGAGTGGCACTTATTGCATGATGGGGATAAAATACCGAGAAACGATATCCCCAGAGAATTTTGAATATGTATTTTGCTGTAAATCTGTCGGGTAACTTAAGCGTCGGTTTACGAGAGTTGTACATGAAAATACACTTCGCCTCAATAAAAAAATATGCAAACCCTTACGTAACATCAAACCTTTTCAGTGTTTACATAACTGGAAATCTTTTTATATTCATAACTAAGAAACAAAATATGTCGAAAGGAATTTATTTTTAACTTTGAAAATGCTTCAACGAACTTTCTTCAAAATATGAATTGTTTTAATACTGTTATAATATCATAATCACTGACAAATTTACATTTACTGTCTAAATATTTTATCCAAGAAACATTCGACGATCTCCTTCTAAAGAGATAGGATGCTTTGCTCTGGTCCCATTTATCGCGGGTTCAAATTACGGTGCAGGGAAATAAAAATGTTTATTGAACTTTTCAGGTATAAGTATTAAAATTTTATAAAAAAATGTTACTTGTACTTGCACCTCTTTCCAGAGTGGAAGCTACTCTCAATACCACCCTGGTGAAAGGCCACAATAATTGAAAGTCGAAAAGCGCGTCGTTGAAAATGACTTCTCACAGTGAACTACCAATAACTTCCGAACAATCTTTAATCTACTTCTTCAATTCTACTTCTTCTCCTTCCCCTTTAAAGCATTCTCAAGAATTCATAACACCCCCAAAAATGGGATAAGCTCCATAGTTTCTCAGGATTCGGGCAGATGGAGCCTTTATTCGATTTCACATAAACAATAATAATGATCCATTCAAATATATTTTTTCACGAGATACTTTCTATGAATTACAAGTCGTATTAGAAAAGTTTTACACTTGAATCACAATGATATTCTTTATTTAACATAACGACCTGCTTTAATATTCATTTTACTTTTCGTTCTTAAATTTTTCCACGCCACCATTTATTTATAGATTTGTGTTTTATTAAACACATAAAAGTTCAACAATAAATTCTTGAAAAGTCCTTAAGTGCATTGATAATGAACCACTTGAGTTTTAACGTCCTGCCATCTGCTTTGAAACATTCAAGTGTCTTAACTGATACTGAATTAACTATACTTGCACCCCTAAAAAAGTAAAACAAAGAAAAAATTATGTGGTGTCACCACATCAACGTTTACCATTCCATAACCAAACCAGAAATGTACTATTATAATAATTCTTCTCATTTTTAAAAGTTTAATTTACAAATGCAAATAATTATTATATTCTTAGTTTTAAGAGCAATCAAATAGAGAAACAAGGTATTTATTAGGTGTTAAGTGGAACGTTTTCGCGGTTCTTTTCAGCCCGTTTCATACAAATCTTAAATTTGGATTTGAGAACAAAATACCCAACTAAACTGAAAAATTATTTTTTTAAACAAAAGGTATAGAAAATATCTAGTACGGATGTGAGCTACTTTATTTATTTTTGCTTTAAATTAAGATATAGGCAATTCAAGATTTTAATGTTTCATGATTTTAGAGGCAACTCGGGCAATTATTTGTGAGTAAATGAAAAACAATAAAAAATTATTTTACCATATTTATAGAAATATAATGAAATATAAAAAAAAAAAAAAAAAAATTGAAAAAAAAATATTTTGATAGGTGTAAATTTAAAATACAAATTACCTATTTTCGGCGGAACAAAAATTTGTCATTGAAGAAGAAGATAACACTTTTAAATCTAAATGAAAATATGAAAGAAAACAAGACACAGAAAAACAGAAAAAGACAATGGTCGCAACTGGGACTCGAACCCAGACCTCTCGTCTAACGTTTGACAGAAGGTGGCAATAGCGAAATTGGAAAACGCGCCGTCCCGGTTAGACGAGAGGTCTGGGTTCGAGTCCCAGTTGCGACCATTGTCTTTTTCTGTTTTTCTGTGTCTTGTTTTCTTTCATATTTTCATTTAGATTTAAAAGTGTTATCTTCTTCTTCAATGATATATTACGTTGATGGGAATAACCTTCAAAAGTTATAAAAAGAGAGTTTTTCTCGTAAAAAATTAAAAATTTGTCGTTTATACATTAAAATTACTACCCAAAAAATGCATTTTTAACGATGTTTTATATTTTATTTTATTTTTCATTGTATTTGTAAAATTATTTTTTAGTATTTTTCGTTTACTCACAAATAATTGCCCAAGTTGCCTCTAAAATCATGAAACACTAAAATCTTTAACGGCCTATATCTTATAATTTAAAGCAAAAATAAATAAAGTAGCTCACATCCGTATTAGATATTCGATATACCTTTTTACATTACTAAAACAGTTTTTCAGTTTGGTGGGGTATTTTGACCTCAAATCCAAATTTAAGATTTGTAAGAAACTGGCCGAAATGGGCCGCGCATCATTCCTCTTAAGGGACGTATTTGACTTACTTTAACCAGTGAAACCTGACTTTATGTGAAATAAAAAATGGAAATGAAATTTTGGTCTCCGGTGGCAAAGTTGATGTTTTTTTTGTTCAATTCAAAAGATGAAAATTTTTTTTAGGTATTGGACAGTTACGGAAATGGTGAGGGTTGGACGATTACTGGGCTGAGTGACGACATGTAGAAGATAATTTTTATTTGATTTTGAACAAAAAAAATTTTTTGTAAAAGTCATCGAAAATATCAATGGATACTAAAATTTCATTTACATTTTTACTTCAAATAATGTCAGGAATCACTGGTTAAAGTAAGTCAAGTGCATCCTTCAACACCCTGCATAGATGTGTCGAACAGTGAAATACAATTCAGGGATATTTTTACATGTTTAAAAAAATACCCATTACGATACAATTCCAACATTTTAACACACCTGTTCTGAAAATTCCCATGAAACTTTAATTATAGTTTTGATGTAGGTATATATAGATAGGTACAGAGGTAAGTTTATTAAGATAATTAACGTATTATAATAATAACGTAATATTTATATAGCGCAGTTCGTGTTATTTCACTTCAAGTGCGCATTATGCAATATTAGATATAATTTTTTATACTGGCAATCTTTCGTCGTAAACGTTTATACGTATAAGAAGTTCCACTCGATAGGAAGAATGAGCTGTCACGAACTAATCGATCAAGTGTTACGTGACGTAGTGGACTTCATTACCTAAAGCGAATATCTTTAAAGGCAGAATAGCCACCACGGTATCCAACCGACCCTCAATAAGACATAGGAGAAAGGGACATTTTCTATTAAATTAATCAATATCATCTATAAGTTGTATTTTCTTGTAAAATATACCTAATCATGGAAATAAAATTTCAATCAGTGAATTGAATTAGTTAATATATGTAATAATAATCATGAAAATTAAGTTTCAATCAGTGAACTGAACTAATTACTATACTCAAGGAGTCTTTGATACCCTCGCTAGGAAAGGTTGTTTCACAGAATTTGAACAATTCATTAAATTTCAAAGTTCATTTTCAAGTTCTGTAAAAGTTCCATTACAATTCTGTTACAATTTGGGTTTTATGAAGTAACAGGCTCATAATGATATAATAACAGAACTTGAATAGAATATTCACAGAACTTGAAAAGAAACTTTGTAAAATAACTATATATTCAAATTCTGTGAAACAAACCGAGTCCAGTCGTTTCACAAAATTTGAACAATTTTATTCTTCAAATTTCGAATTCAATTTTTGAGTTCTGTGAATGTTCTATTTTAGTTTTGTTTTATTTCAGTTCTGAGAAATAACCGGCCCATAGTAAAATAATATCAGAGCTTGAGTAGAACTTTCACATAATTTGAAAATAACTTTGAAATATGACGATATACTCAAATTCTGAGAAACTCAGTCCAGTCGTTTCACAAAAAAGTGCCTTTGGGGCGTAACCACTACATAATCTAAATAATCGACATGTTTCATAACCAATGGTCTCTTCGAGGGGATAAATGTTTACTTTAAAAAACTTTGTTTTTGTATGTAATATTTTGGAAGAAAGCGTTTTTTTATATATAAGTGGTAGGATATTTTTAATCAATGTTAAAAAAACATCATTTTATTACTAAAATGCTTAAAACATTTTAGTAGTAAAATGGTGTTGTGATTCCGGAAAAAATAAACACTGCCACAAATATAAGTTATGTTATCGTAAATTTAATTTTAAAAAGGTTAAAAGAACTACTCGATATAGGATTCAAAAATATTTATGTGCGGTTTTTTGTGAAGAGATCGACGCTGTATACGATGCCACTAAAATAAGTTTTTACTGTCCATGGTCCGCGTAAAAAGCAGAGTTTAACGGATTGACAGAGCGTTTCGACTTTATTAGGCACTTTTTACTATCAAAAATTTTTACTATCAAAATTCTTTAAAATGTGAGAAAATTATAATAGACCAACTGCTAATCCAGACCAAACAGAAAGGGATAACTCCATTTATATAAATGTTCAGAAAGCTGTAAAGAGTGTCATAATAAACTTCCCATGGCACACAGCTCGGGCCTCGGCCGGACTCCCGACTGACTTTAGTATCTAGGACTTTTGGGATTGATAGTAGTTCTGGAGGATAAGCTGAGCAAAGCAGCCTGGTTGGAATTGAAAATAGGAAGGTCTGTGACCTAATGTAGGCTACAAAACAAAAACCAGTAATCATAGACGGAAAGATAACGTGGCTGTACAAATGATAGCGATCACGGAGTCTGCTTTGTTACTATAGATCAAATTTGCTCTCAGAGGTCATGAAATGACCGAAAATGACGTGACCATAGCCGACCATCACCGAGAAAATACCTCTATATGATGTGAAACATCAAACATCAAGGATTTTACAAATTTTTGATTGTCGTCTGTTAGTCTGGGAGAGTAATTGGATTTGTTTGTAGGAACTTGAATAAAAGTAAAATAAGTGAATAAGAGTTATTTTTATTCATTTATTTTTTTTTAACGTCAACTCTACACAGGAGGCCCTGAGGAAAATAATTTATCTCAGGGTCTATGTTATCTGGGATGCTGTGTGGAGAATATTTTTGAGGATAGGAAGGAATGAACATAGGTCTTTAAGGAAAGGGCCATGTTGTAGGAAGGAGGAAACACAGAGGCCGGCAAATCGTTCCACAGCCGAGCTGTTGAACATAAGAACGAATCGAAGAAGCGATCCGTTCTCATGTGATAAATGTCAACCGTGTACATATATTGGGCACGTGTTTGACGTGTTTCCCGACTACGCACCGTTGCCGAAGGGATCAATGACGCTAGTTCCTATGTTATATTGAAATACCGGTAGAACAAGGATAGCATTCCCACCCTTCGCCTGTGCTCTAAATATTACAATCCGTTTGTTAAGTTAGGAGAATCTATCAAACGGGCCGCCCGTTTCTGCACAGAGTCGATTAACAGAGTTATTATTAACTGTATACTGTAATACTGGTCTCCAAGTAATTCTGAGAGTGCTCTTCTAGTGTTTCTCTTAAGTACTTTGAATAATCAATTATATTATAGTACCACATCAGGATATAATAGTACGTATGAACAAACGTAATTATCCACCTAAAAATGTCCACGGTTAATTTAAGAATTCATACTCAAACCGTCTCCCGTCATACAAATGACAGAGCGTGTTAAGCGAACCCTAGATAACTAATCTCCAGTTTAATTTCCAGATAGCGTGAATGTTTCAGTCGATTTACTTTGCCACTGGAGCATTTCATTACAAGTGTGGGAGATAAGATTCCGACATTATTATTTAGTGCAAGCTGCATTTGAATACGACTCAGCGGTTCACTAAAGAAGAACCGAAACTAATGATGAATTCACGAAAGTATTACATTTTAATTACTAGTTACAATAAACTTGTTATGTACTAGCGACTTCCCGGCAAGCGTTGCTACGCCACTTGATAAAGAAATTGTTTCTCCCTGCGTGTCCTTTCTCATTCGTCCCGTTTCCCTTCCGCCTCCCCTTCCTCTCCCGCGTCCCCTTCCCCTCTCGCATTCCCACTCCTCCTTCTCCGCCTTCCCTCTCCCCACTCACCTCGCCCTCTTCTCCCGTCGCGCAAACCCCCCTCCCGAGTTCCACTCCCCCCTCCCAAGTTCCGCTTCCCCTCCCGGATTCGCCTCCCCCTCCCGCAAATCCCCCTACTGAGTTCCCCTCCCCCGTCCCGAGTTCCTCTCCCGGGTTCCCCTCCCGCATTCCATACATTAATTCCCGGTGCATTCAGTTTTCAAACAGCTCGCGTGCTACCTATTGCAATTTTGTTATACAAATTTCTTAATGCCAGAGCTCACCAGTATACATAGAAACCATCGCTGACAGGCACACATCAAATCCCCAAAGTTTCATCGCAATCGAATGAACTGTTAGCAACACATAATTTCAAGATGCCAGAACTCACTATTGTATATAATAAGAATCGCGGGCATGCGCACATCAAATCCCCAAAGATTCGTCGCAATCGGATGAATGGTTAAGCAACGCATAGCATACATACACATACATAGATAGAAGCAAATATATTTTCATTTATATATATATATAGATCTACCTATTCATAATCCCTATGATAGTCGTTCTCTTCTTCTTCCCCTTGTCCTATTCGTCGGGGGCCGATCATTTCGATGAGGCGCCTACAAGATTCCTTGTCCATGGGCTAATAATACTTACAACCTGGTTGCTATCAGCTTTTCAGCAATGCAAGCCAAGTAATGTTATAGATGTCGTATAACCCCTTTATGTTCCAAACGAGTTGTGTTGAAGATTTCAAATTTTATTAAATTTATCCTAAGATCATTAAAATATACATGCTTGAAATTGTGTACGTATCAATAATACAAAACCCATATAAATTCCCTATATCTGTTAAAGATGTTTTCAGGGAATTTATGCTGCGATAATTAATTATTGAAAGCGTAATTAATTATTAAATGCATAATTATGTGTATCACAAATCCCACTCTAAATAATAAACATAAATAAACTTTATCTTCACTTTCAAACGCTATCTTCCATAGTTTTCTTACACCCATGACCGCTGTGACACGGGTTCAACAGATAAGCACAGTGTTTACTTTGAAAACAACATTCATGATACAACACTTGAGATAATTATTATATTTTTTAAAGTTAGATAATGGGTTAAGTTTCTACAAAACTGCGTAAAGGTTAACTTTATTTGGCATTGCCCTTCTGGCCGTAGATCTTCAGAATCGTACAAGTATCTTGTAGAGCTTTCTACCTACCCGGTTATTTTAATAGCTTTATAATATACGGCGGCGAGCAGTGTACCATAAAAATATTAACAGATTTACGAGTGTGGTGAAGAGGCCATTGGTTTATCTAACTTCATAACTCAATGTTTCAAAGGAAGGGTAATGCATTAAGCATTAGACGCTATTAGAACATGATATTACAGACACAATGAACATGTAACATAAAACAGAAGTGTGGCATCTCGGAGGAGAAAAGAGAGTGCACTTTGTCTTAAATTAATGCATGGTAAGAACGGAATGAACATGTTCTCTTTTTTATCTCAAAACCTCTTTCAACTTTAATTCTATTTCTCTGTTACATACTGTAAATATATCTAAACACATATTAATAATATATCAATTTACTTTATGAATTTTTTATTGCATTCGACCATTAAACATTTTGTCGTGTGGAAACATTTTACGATAACATTAAAAATGACATTTAAAAATGTTTTGGGCGTATTATATCATGGAGTAGGCGGAAAAGTGTATCTCTGAAAAAACTAAACTTATCAGCAAAATAAAATTTATATGTTAATGGTGGTTGAAATTAATTAATAATAAATACTAAAATGATACATTGAATTACTTCAATGGATCATTTTAGTATCATATCAAGGCTGATGCAAGGAGCAAAAGAATGCAATTGTATTAATTGATATTCATAAGCGATAACTGGAAAAACAACCGTTAGTTAATATTTCAATGTTGTCATTATAATATGAAAATTCGATTCAGCGTTTGGAGTTGATCGATAGAGCTTTTTTAAATCATTGCAATTGCAATGAACATTTCGTAAACTAGTTCCTTTCTTTTCACGCGTCTTGTTAGAAAACCAAAATCATAGAAGATACCAGAACCATGACGTACGATCTCGCTTGGACCAGTACAAACAGGTGTATTATGACGTTCTAGAAGCGTAAATTACATAGGAAAATTCAAAGTTTTCTACAGAACTTACAAAAATTTATTTTCTTAAAAATGCTACCTTAAAAATATTCAAACACATTTTTTCACAAATCTTCAAATTTTACATATATCAGAAATAGTGTGAATCGTTCTCGGGCAGCTACGGGAGTGTTTTTTCTTAAATTCGCCTGACATGATTTAAGCAGCTATTAAAAAGATTCGTGTCATAAATATGTAGTTCGCATCACAAGGAAATATGGCTGACCGAAGAGCGAAGAGTGACGGAAGACAGAACACTGCCCAATCGTGACTTGAGCACATAAATTTATTTCGGCTCCGTGCTCTACCGGATTCCCAAGACATTTCGCGAGATGCTTTGCGACTCTTCTGTTGATGAATAATGGAACAGAACGAAGCCCCGATGTTTAATTGAAAGTATAAATGACACAGGAAATGAGAATGTATTTTTAATTACGTTGGTCATTCCTTCGGGTCTTCGGGTGAGGTTTGCGATTTGGTAATTGAACGTGTTTTTCTGAAGGCTTTGTGATTTATGGAAGGGCTTGCTTTGACAATAATCAAGTTTGATTGGTTATAAATATTTTTTCTCCAATACTGGTCTGACATCAATCGAATTATTACTAAATTGTCACGAGACGTTTTCAAACTGAACCAATTACAGACATTTTGGTATATATTTTTTCGTTTTTTCGTTGAATTTAAAAGATTATAGTTTGATTTTATTTGTCACTAGAAACCATATACCTTTTAGTAACCTTAGAATATTTTATTATTTTTTTAAAAAACCTTGAATTGTTTATTAAAAAAAAAGTAAAGTTCAAAAAAACACGTATTGCAATGTAAGAATAATCTTATAATTTATGTAATGTAATAGTAGGATGTACCCCATAATTAAGCCGAGCTTACGTGAATTGCATGGTGGGTGTGTTAGTATATTGCCGTTATTTGTTTATATACGTATTCAGTTTACACTTTCAGTGTGTTTTATAAGACGAAATTTTAAATCTTTTAAAATTTTATTCATTTTTTTAATCTTTCTGGTATTAACTAAAAAAAAATTACCCCAAAATAGATATTAATTCAATTTTTACTATGATTTTTTTTAAATTTTGGAGTATCGACAAATTTAAAACATTTATTAAAGTTATTATTTTTTTGTAAACTACTTATGTTATAAACTGCTTCTGCTCTCAACACAGATTCCCTAGTAAGACAGACACGGTACATCAACTTACTTTAGGTGATTTTTCACAAAAACGGCGCTCTGCAAATTTATTATTATTATTATTATTACTCAATTAATTTAGTATTTATTTTTATTTATATGTATGCTTGTTTTAAGTAGGCTTTAAATTAATCACATAAAATAGTTTTTTCATATAAAAATATCCAAGAATGCGGCTAAAAACAATAATAATAAACAAAACTATAATTATGTGTAGTTTTTGTACAAGTCAACCAGAAAACAATTATTTTAGCAGTTGCAATTCCACTATATATTAATATATAAATATATACCTATATATTCCATTACCGCTATAAATGGAGTGATTTATCAAAATAATGCATTTGAAGCAAGGTTTGAAAGCTAATAACCGAATGGAAAAGTTGTGAGATGCTACAGGAATCAACAGTGGGAAACGACGCATCATATAGAAATGACATATTCCTCATCTTTATAGAGATGACATTTGATATTCCCGACGAACCATATTTAATCGTGATTGAAACAGCATTTCATTTGAAATTCAATCAGTTGAAGGAACCGACAATTATACCCGTCTTGATTTCGTACTTTCACAGGATTCCGGATAGCTACATCGAAAATTGAATAAATTTGCACAAATTTCTGAGAATCGAATAAAACTGAATTGCATCGCAGCAGCGGTTTCAAATAATTATCTTTCATTCATTATTCATAAGGGAAACCGGGCTGCTAGGAACTCACCCAAACTTTTCTATTTGCTCTTAACAGATTTTAGCATTTATTATTTCATCGGAGAGATTTCTCTGTACTTTTAGGATTATTTTTTAATGATTTTAAAGATCTACCGGAATAAAAAGATTATTATTAAATTTTGTCTTCACTCAAGAAACACCCAGGAGAGAGCAATTTCTTTCGTTATTTGAGAAGATAAAACGCGAATGGTGGTTTCATGAATTCTTTGTTAGATAAAAACATCTCAACACGCTTGTTCCGCGTCAATCTTGGTGAAATATTTTAGTTCTTATAAATTCTTTATAGTAATTGTGTTGGAAAAATCTTCCGAACGAGTGCTGAAAATATGTAAGTTGACCCATATTATATCTCGGGTGTTTTTATGGAATGCGTCCTTGCCCACTTAACCCTCCGCAACGCTGCGTGACTTGAATGAAAAAAACCTTTGCTTTTTCCACTTTCCCGCCTTCCCCGTCGGCTGCTCTCATATTAAAATACAAATGTTGTCATTTAGCGGAATGTGCAGTCGTTTCGGGAACGTCTGCGTGTTAAGGCTTCGCTCAAGCCGGGTGGGTCGGGGGGCGGGGATCGGGGTGGCTTTGAGAGGGATGAAATAATGTGGGGCTATTGAGGGATATCAGACAAACTTTACCACCAAATATTATTCCGATGGTCAGATAGAACGCTCGCAGATATTCAGTCATTTAAAGAAATGTTCGCACTAATGACATTTATAAAGACATTTGAAATTATCGAGGAAGTTAATACAATACCTCTTTGTTCATATGAAGCAGATACTTTGTGATGTGACATTATTATTTAAAAAAAAAACAATAACTTTATAACCACTTTTATTTTTATACTTAATGCCTAAAAGTACAAAATAAAAGTGGTGTTTACAAAGTTATGTTTTATTTTAAATTAAAATACCTAATTAATTGTATTTAATGTAATGTTAAAATGAGAATTAGATTAGATTAGATGATTTGTGAATATTTAGATATCGAAAATTATTTTTGATTATTTCCCCACTAAACCAACGTACGTACAGTATATTATTATTTAACTTGGTTCATCGCCCCAAACAAGTTATTCTTATCGTTCTTCGTCATTCGGGATTTCAAAGTTCTAAATTTGTAAGTTGTTTCTTTATCTAAAGAGATTAAGTTCAATCCAAATCATTCATCACTTTCTCTAACTTCCTACAAACCCAAGCTACGCGATTCAAGGCTGAAAATGAAAAAAAATATTGTTAGCTATCAATGTTTTGTCAACAAAAAAAAATTTTTTTTTTGGTCATCGTAATATTTTCACATTTTCACTGTGATGAATTGTATAAAATGGATTTTAGTTTTGCTATCCAAAATAAAATAAATGTTAGGCTAAATTATCAACGCCATTGACTTGATAGGAAACGCAGAAAAAATATTTGAACCGTGCAGTGGCGAATAATCCAATATTTTCGAAACAACCAAATCTTTAGAAAACTAGTGGTAAAAACTATCCACTTGTAACCCTCACCTCTGGAGACCCACTGGGTTCGTGCTGGGACTCCTGCTTTATATTCTGCTCATCAATGATGAATTCAAAACTATAGAATTCTATGGATTCCCTTCCCATTGCTTTACTAAGGATCATTAAATGTGTTTTAACTTGTCACAAAATATAACTTGTAATTATTAAACATAATTACAACCTTTTTTTGTTATTTATTTTTGGGGGGTCATGCCGTGTTTCGCTACCTCCTTCTTTAGCCAACGTTTCGGACAGCGTTACAGGGTCCATCATCAGGGCAGATGAAGCTTTGGGAAGGAAAAAGTTTGGGGTTAGGAATCTGGGGTCAGTGTGTTCCGCAGTGACAGACTTATGAATCCATCCTTCCAACTGCGGTGCAGGACAATCGGTCGAGAGGGAGAAGCCGGAGAGGTCAAAGGGTCTCCCTAAAACGATCCGGGCCACCATGCAGCTGGTATCCATCCGCCGCGAAGACCTGTACACTCAAACGTGGCGAACTGCTTGGGGTAACCTATGACCTAAAGGTGTTGGTTAACCAATAAATGGTTCCTGGGGCGGCGGTACCCAGCGGTTTTTTTATAAATTTTATTTTTTTATTTTATATATCATTGTATTAACTCAGTAGATGGAGCAAGATTATTTTTTTTAAATAATTACAATTAAGAGGTAAGTTTCCCAAATAACGCTAAACATCACTTTGTAATGTCATAGTACAAGCGAAACAACAAACAATTTATCCAAAATTCTATGGGAGTAGTTAGAAAAATGTCTAATGTTACACCCGAATGAAATTTTTTAATCATAAACTTTTTAATTCTATATTCTATACATACTGCAACTTTACGTAAAACATTCGAAAATGTCTTCGCTGAAATCAATGTAGCGCCTATTAGACGCTTTTTTTAAATTCCTTCCGTAATCTCAAAGTAAAAATGGAACTACGAAATTTGTAGGCTCGCAACACCAATTTAATTGACAAATATTATTTTAAAGCGCAGTGACACTGAATGTATAGAACTCTGTAAATCACATTATAAAAAAAACATTTATTTATTCTTAAAGAAAAAAATATATAAATCGAAGAAGCACTGTTGTTAAGGTACCTACGTTTTGAAAGGGATTTGCTTTCATTTAATTTAACATAAATTTGAATTTAACAGTAGGTGGATAGGAAGAATAACTAAAAGAGAGTTTAGTTACACTAATTTTATATCTGAATGAGTTAAATATATTAAGATCTAAATTAGGGACATGATGTTAAAGCCCGTGCAACGCTAGTATTAAATAAACTAATTTTATATCTGAATGAGTTAAATATATTAAGATCTAAATTAGGGACATGATGTTAAAGCCCGTGCAACGCTAGTATTAAATAAACTAATTTTATATCTGAATGAGTTAAATATATTAAGATCTAAATTAGGGACATGATGTTAAAGCCCGTGCAACGCTAGTATTAAATAAACTAATTTTATATCTGAATGAGTTAAATATATTAAGATCTAAATTAGGGACATGATGTTAAAGCCCGTGCAACGCTAGTATTAAATAAACTAATTTTATATCTGAATGAGTTAAATATATTAAGATCTAAATTAGGGACATGATGTTAAAGCCCGTGCAACGCTAGTATTAAATAAATGTGAGCAATTTCTAAACTGTGCTTTTATTTTATTACAACATCGTTATTCTTCATTTTGTTAACACAAAATTGCAAAGCTTATTATACTGCAATGGAAAAAATATCTATATTGCAATGGAAAAAATATTTTTTTCATTTGTATGTCTTTTCAATTTTTTATAAAAATATAGATTACACAGCTTTACATTTCCACCATGAGTTATATTTTTAGTATTGCCCTTTGAACAACAGTGGCGCCCTCCTATGTTTTCTACTCTTATTTGACAAACTGTATGAACTCAGTTCAATGCAGTATTGAAATTAATTTTGCATTTGTATATCAATACAAACGTTTTAATAAAAAAACTCAGAAATTATCAAAGAAAAGATTTGTATATCTGTAAAAGCGGGTTGATTCCACCTTTGAATATAAAATGTTTCTTATGAATTCTCTCTTCTGCCTAAGCAGCCAATCAAAAGTCTATCAGAAAGGTTTTATATCTATATAAGTTTAAAGTAAGGGTGTATCCTTTGGCTTCGGTAAATCATTAAGAGGCCTTGAGTCTGAGAGATTGATTCCGAGAACGAAAAACTCGATGCATTATTAGTAACGGGCAAAATACTCCGGCGCTTTCATTTACTAATGGACGCTGATGGTTGATGCTGTACTTCATGCCAACTAGATGTTTTAATATTTTAGGGATATGTACTTTTAAGTAGGTACCTCACAAGCATTTAAGCTTAAGTTTACGTTAGCAATTTTTTTTAACAAAAAATAAACATAAATTATTATTTTGATCCGAAAAAAATAGGTTTTTTTCTTTGCTTGTCAAACAGATGTTAGCTTTGACTATTGTTTCTTTTGACCAAGACAGTATAACTAGAAAATTTTCCTAAGTTCGCTATTCCAGGGTGTAGACAGCTTCGTAAACAAACCAATATACCGATTTTCTTTTATTTTGTTCTGTTCTTGTTTAGTTTACTGAAAATTTTGACGAATACAGTAACTTGATTTTCACCGATATCCGAATAAACAAAAATTCACCTTTTTTCCAGAGAAAATCCAGAAAAACCCGAAATAGGTAACTCATTATAATTTATTTTAAAGTTTACTACATATCCTTGGTATTTGTTTAATCTTTCATTCAAAATGTACCGTAATGAGTGTCGTGTTTTACCGTAACTGCCGATTCGATTAAAACACGTGTCCAACTCGGTTGGATATGAAATATCGGCCGTGTGCTGCTCAACATGGTAATTGAAGTCACCTTGCGATACCACAGGGGAGAGATGAAAACCCTTCCGACCCTATCATTTATCTTTCATTTGCTTCATTAATTATGTAGAATATCATCCTTCCCTTCAGAGCGGCGCAACGGTGTCGCCTAGCTCCATCTACACCACCCAGCTAACTCCACCCGGCTAACTCCACTCGTCATCTCCACCGTTCTCCACCCGGTTAGCTCTAGCGTAGCCGCACTAGCGAGTAGCCAACACTGGTGATCCAACTCCAATCCTCGTAAGTGCTGCCAGTCTGTTAGTTTCATCTCCGGGTTTGCGGTCAAAAGCGTACGAGATTCAAATGGATCCATAACGGTTCTTGTCTGACAAAATATCAGCGGTAATTTCATTGCGAATATTCGACTTATTCCTATCGTAATAAAAATGTGCCCCCGTAAGTCGTAACATTTTCAAGCAGATACCTGAGTATTTTTTCTAGGGCGTTAGGTTATTCATTCAGTCCCTGTGAGAGCAAAAAAGGCGCACATTCAGAAGTAGCAGACAGTAGTCCACGAACAACGCAAGCACGCATAAATGCATAATATATTATACGGGCGAACAGTTCTGTAAGTAAACATCAATAGCGCCTTGAATATCACGAAAATCTAAACATGAAATAAGTGCAGTTTTTTCGAGAATTTTTCGGTGAACGTTAAGATCATGGATATTCAGCTCGGAACGTCGCGTCGTTTCGATAGTGAGCTACGGAGCTTTTAAATACCAATAGAACTGTGAAAAATAATATGTAACACCCATTTGCTTGTTTCACATTTTCAAGTGTTCCGTAAGAAAATAGATTGATAAAAAAAAACTATTACGAAACTGTATATAGCCATGTCTGTCGGTACCCAGCAACCATTAGCTATTTTACTCGTGCATGAATTTCATGTGTAGGTACCTATCGTTTGGTTTCCTTTCCGAGTTTACAAACCTTTGAAATTTCGGTTACTGAAGTTAGTTTCCGAGAAGGCTCGTGTGTTCACATTCTGTTCTCCTTGGGAAAAATACTGAGATTAACACTCCAAATGACATTTCCAAATGGTGGAAAACAATTGTTGGCCTGGCCCGGGACG
The DNA here is from genome assembly GCA_936435175.1 of Glyphotaelius pellucidus. Classification (NCBI taxonomy): domain Eukaryota; kingdom Metazoa; phylum Arthropoda; class Insecta; order Trichoptera; family Limnephilidae; genus Glyphotaelius; species Glyphotaelius pellucidus. The sequence goes on along the minus strand of OW386537.1, from coordinate 32,684,262 downwards.
AGGGATGACGAGGGATGACAACTCCTGGAAGGGATAATTAACTGTGGGCCTCTCCAGAAGCTGCCGGGATTACGGCCACCTTAAAGAGACGTATCGAAAAATCTAACTAAACGAATTTTCACCTTTTCAATTTACGTTTCATTTACTAGGATTGTCTTTTCTGACTAATGTTTTTGAGATGGGTGGCTTTTAATCTTCGTGGACATACAAAATGTGACATGCACTATTTATATACTTAACCCAAATTATTTCGTGACTATTGTTATTAGATATTTTTTTATTCTCTCTAAGAATCACACTATTCCTGCATAAAGTAATTTTATAAACTATTTCCTATGGGTAATTTTAATTATGCGCGATAAAACAGAACTCGTTTAAAAATAAACCTAAAAATAATCATATAATTAAATACGAAAAAAAGCTTTTCATCATATGAAGTTTTACAAATTAATCAAACCTAAATAATAAGGTAGATACTGTTTGTATAAAATAAAATAAAATAACAAACACATTTTTTTTTCTACATGAGCCCCACACGGGAGGCCCTGAGAAAAATAATTTTTCTCAGGGCCTATTTCATCTTTGGGGATGCTGTGCGGAGATTTTTCATAAGGAAATGAAGGAAAGGAGAGTTCTGGGAAGGAAAAGGGTTTAAGGGGTGGGTAGGAATCTGGGGTTCAGTGTGTCCTGGTCATCCGCCTCCAAGACCTAGACAAACCTCACCCCATTAACCCGGGCACTCCTGTCACTGCTAAATCACCAAACGTAGCGAACCACTTGGGGTGACCTATGGCAGAGGTGTTGGTTATCCAATAAAGGTTGTCATATCAATAAATCAGATAACAGTGTTAGAAACCACATTTTAGAGCTCTTTGCAGTGGCTATCTACCCAAAATCAGTGATATTACATATTCTTTTAGCATCAACAGATACCGAAGTTCGATAACAACTCGAAAGCTATATTTATTCCAAACTATTGTTTCTAGTTATTTTACAGCTTTTTAAAACCAGGGTGATATTTTGGAAAATTGGCGGTATCGGTAGCTACATAAGTATGATTAAAACAGAGAAAAGGAGGAAATGTGGCAAGAAAATGGAGTGAAGTGGCCCTGAAACTGAAATACGCACAGCTTCCATTACGTATGGTAATGATATGTTCCCATGAATTCTCCGTAAAAACACACGCGAGACGAGACTCTGTATTTTTTTCAAATTGGATCGATACTTAATTTTATTTGTTGCTCGCATGAATCCACTAAATGTAGATGAAAGCTTCCGTTCCCGTATGATGTTAAACAGGGAGGGAGAATCGGGCAAGCGAGATAAATACAACTTGACACTTGCCCTGGGAACCTCAGCAGATGCTTCGGAACGGAAAACTTTTTACCAACACGTAATTTGTCATTATACTTCTTAAGAGGATTCTACAACAGCGGCTCTCGAACTCCGATATTTCGACAGCTTGTTTTCCTAAACTCCGGGGCTTAGAAATAGAAAATGTTTTTTCAAGAAGACGCAGGCGGCGTACTTGGGAGCTTTGTTTAGGAAACGTCTCAAGTTTGCTTATCTTATCCTTACAACGAATCAATAACATTTCTAGTATTACATTTCCATGGTTTTACATAATATTACATTATTTAATTAAAATTTAGATAATGTAAACATTGAATACAACGATGCATCGACACCGTGGTCGAGGGTTAAGACTCTCAACTAGTTGTCCGAAGATTGTGGCAATACCGGCGTGCTCAAATAAATTTTATTTTATTAATTTGTGTTGTTTCACAATCAATTGACGGCCGGCGTGGTCTAGCGGTAAGATTCTTGACTTGCAATCCGAAGGTCGAGGTATCGAGTCCTGGCGTTGCAAATGAATTTTATATGATTAATTTGTGTTATTTCACAAATATAGTATATTTGCGGCACGTTCCAGAGTGGAAGATACTCTCAGTATCGCTCAGATGTAAGGTCACCATTCAAAATCGAAATGTTGCTTGAAATGGCTTTAACCGTGTTTGGTGACCAGATCTGAAAAGCCAGGTACTTTCCCACCTTCCTTTTCACCATCTCCTTCCCCTCCCCACTACCTTCAGCCTCACAACATACCCCAATTGGGGATGCCATAGTCTCACTAGCTCCAGACGGGAACAGTTGGGACTCCTGTGCGGTAGTCATATAAAAATAAAAATAAAATTAATTTAAAAAATACATATTTATAAATACACGGTGTTAAAGGACGTTGACTTATTTTTAAACTGACATTATTTGGAGTAAAAAAATGTGAATTAAATTTCGTTCTCCTGTGACATTTAAAAAAAATTTCTACAAAAACATTAAAAAAATAGTAGGTGTTGGACAGTTGGGGGCGGGGTAAGAGGTTGGGCAGTTACTCGGCTGAGTGACCAGTAATGACATGCGGAAGATTTTTTTTTGTTTGATTTAGTCTTTCTGATACGGTTTTACCGTTAATTTCGTTCATACGCTCACATTCTTCAAATGTCTATCTTTTTCTTAAATGAACAACGTTTGAATTAAGAATTATTTGAAAACATAAGAGTGTTACTTGCCACATTTTATTTTGAGTTTGTAAGACAGAGTAACAAAGCAAGTCTAGATGTATTGTAACGTCATTGATGCAGCCATTTTTATAATATTCAAGCCATAAAAAAATTTAAATATTATGAGTTAGTCAAAACGAGTACCTACAACTAATACACAAAGTTACATAATATGCTATTCATTCACTCATGTTAGAAAGAATTCAAAATAAATTGTTAAGATTTATTAACTCCAAAGTGGGTATTACACGGGAATGTGTCAATTTTGATTATCTACTTGGTCAATTAAATTAGTTAAAATTATCCGAAAGTAGAATAGTAAATGACGTATCTTGTTTATATAAAATCACAAATTCGATAATTGACAGCCCATTACACTTGATTTCTTTCCATATTTCTTTCAGGGCAACATCGAGGCAATATCTACCGTTTTATTGTGACAACAATGATTATAAAAACGTTATTGACATATTTAACGTATCAATCACTAAATATGAACAGGTATTAGTTGAATTTATATTGCAAAGCTGACAAACAAATCAAACTAAACGGACTGCCTAGCTCTGCTTCGACATTTAATTTATTTATTGAACTAATTTCATTCGACTATTTTTCTATCTTGCATGGTGAAATATTGTTTCTTGGATATAATGCTCATTTAGATGTTATGTGTTAAAAAATGAAAAATAATAATAATTTTTAAAAATAATATTAAAAATTTAAAATGATAGTAGGATAATCTACAAATTATCTAATATTAATTGTATTATTTTGTAGAGCGCCGTTTTTGTGAAAATCACGTCAAGGGCGCTATGTATAAATACTCTTTTATGTCAAAGCCAAGCTGTGCGTGAAATTGCAAATAAAAATTTTAAAAGGGGGTATCACAAGGTATGGTAGGGTATTACAGTGTTGCTTAATAAATGTTATGTAAAACCCGCGAAAACTTGTAATGCATTATTTCGTACATTCTTCGTGGAATGTAAATAAGTAATAAACCTAAGATTGAAACAATTTAATAAGTAAGATTTGTGAATAGTCTTATACGTTCACGGCTGGATCGAACCCGCATTAAGATAGAACGACTTTTTGTGCTTCGCTTTCAAAATAAAGAAATAAATATTAATTTAAAAAACAAATAACTTTGTGTACACCACTATTTAATTAACAATTTCAACATTAAATTAATAATGACGCCACAAACTGTATTTGCGAATTTTGAAGAAATAATTATTAGACTTGATTTTTTTTTAAATATTAAATATTGAAATGTGAATACTTATGTAACACGAACATTTGACATATGCTTTTCTTGCACAAGCCAGAATCGTATGAATTTACAGCAGTACCAATACAATATATCAATTGTACACCTGCTACTGGTGTACTTCCTCTCGCCATTTGGAGTCATGAAAAATTTAAATGTCGATTTATTTATCTTGCTTATTTCAACCGCTAATAAGCCATTTTTTTAAGGATCGTCAAACGTCATAACACTCAGAATGCAACAGAAATAAAAACATATCCCAATTATGGTAATTATGACGTGCACGGTCTAGCGGCAAAACTCAGCTGTAGCGAGCTTTAAACTGTCAGTATTGATATAATAATTCGTAGAAAGACCTTCCGTAATACGGATTTAAACACTCGTCTTCTCATAACACGAGCGTACAGGTGTCTAGTCCCATCACATGGGGAGGGCGAGGTGCAGCAGCAAGGGGTGCGGGGTAGGGGCAGGTAGAGGTAGAGGGTAGTGGTGATGGCGATGTAAAACAGAATATTTCAAGTGGAAACTACGGGCACCTGCTGTGTCAGCGGGGGATGATTTAATATGAACGCTCTGTAGGCAGCTTTACTTTACTTCTCGTGGACGTTTTTAAATATGAGTTTAACCCTCCGGGTGCTAGTAACCGATTAATCGTTGTTCTCGTGAGGCGAAAAGTGTCAATGATTATATTTGTTCTTGTGATAGACAAGAACTGCCAATAACATTCGTTGTCCAGGGAAATATTGAAAAAGTAAGGAAATTGGCTTGTAATGTAATTCTGAATGCATTTTCATTTTTTTTTTCTTTACGATCCTTCGATTGGAGGTAAAAAAAAAATCCTTGTACCTACGTTAAAATTTGTTTGTCGTATGATTTTGTTCATTAAAAAAAATCAGAGTGTGCAATTCACAAGCGGTAGAAGAAACTTTCAGAAAACTGAAGTAGACAAGAGTGGGGAGGCTACGAAGCACCGCACAAAGAGGAAACCGATTATACCATCTCATTCTCTCGTAGACTAAATCCTATAAATGTATGTGTTTCTCTTTTTAGTTTCGCTATTTTTCGTTTCATCGAGTTTCAAATCATAACGATGCTAAAGAATTTTTCACTTCAAAAATTAGTTTTAGTCAACAAGAGGTATCACAAATTACAATTAATAACACAATCTCAACCAATAGGAGCCTTTAAAAGTGAGCTCATAATCAACGTGGCCAATACGCGCACTTGGACCGTTGTACACAATACTTCGGTTAGGGAAAGAGTGAAATTAATACTTCGTAATATTAGAAAAGAAGGCCAAATGGTAAAAAAATTAGAGTGTATAAATCACACGCGGTAGAAGTGAAACTAGAAAGTCGTTAGATATCGCTTTCTTTTCTTTTGCCTGTTTATTTTAAAGTGGTTTGAAGATTGGATATTGATTTACAAAAATAAAAATGTTCATTTTTTTTGGATTTCGTAGGATTCGAACCTCCGTTCGCTGGATTTCTCTGGCCGCTGAGATTTTCGACGCACGGGACGCTCGCGGCGAGGCGCGAATTTACCGCATTATATTAGAGCCGACGACCCGTCACAAAATATATTTTATTGACGCATTTCCGTTTCATCCAAATTTCAAATCACTAACGGTGCTAAAGACGTTTTCACTTCAAAAATCACCGGAGAACACTACCACACGTAAAACTTTCATTGCTTTTTACAACTATTATGTTTTTTCTTCCGGCGGATTTGTTAAAACGTTGTTTCACCTGTATAAAATACAACTTGACAGAGCGCTACGCTTCGTAGGTACAATACGTAGGTAAGGTTTCATTCTATCTCATTCTCTCGCAGGCTAAATCCTACAGATGTATGTGTTTGTCGCTTATAAATGTCACTCGTTTCCGTTTCATCGAGTTTCAAATCACAACGGTGCTAAAGAAGTTTTCGCTTTGAAAAAAATCGTGGTTTTTTTCATATCATTCAAAATAAAGAAATTAATAATTTGCGTGATAAACATTCTGCAGTTTTCCTTGGGTCTATTTTATTTTTAAAAAGTCCTATAAACCTCCTTACCGTCCGATTATTTCTATAGTCACTGTCACTGATTTGAGGCCTTTTTAAAATAAATTTCTGTGTGAATGGATGTTTAAAACGGTTCCATGTCAACAGAGAATAAAGTCAACTCAACACCTCCTTGAAAAGTCATTAAAAGCTGTGAAAAAAATAATTTTAAATTAGCCGATAACCCTAACCTATTTAATCAAATTTTTATATAAATTTTTTATCACTCTATATGACTTATCTGAGATGGTTTCATTCCGAGTTGTCCGGTCACCGTTTAAAACATCGACCATCCCAATAGACTAGGCAATTGAACCCTTAGTTACTGCAGCCGGACGCCGTTCCTTTTCACTGTGAATTAAAAAATAACACTTTAGATTTGATGACATTTTTAATATAATAAATCGTAGCTATTTAATACCAGCTAAAAAAAACTCGACAACAGGGTTAAGAACCAAAATGCTAGAGAACCCGCTTGCTAGAGTCCCTGCGGTCGAGTGGCCCGTATTAAAATTCTTCATTCATTAAACAAGAAATTTGATATTTATAGGACCCGTGTACCTCGGGCTACATTCGAGTACGTAAGTTAGTTGATATAACGGCTGCCCTGAGACGTAAGGGACTTCAATGAACATAATACTCTAAACTTAAATGCGTGAGGGTATGTGGCTTGGGGGTTATAATTATTTAATACTAGCTTCTCCCCGCGGCTTCGCTCGCATGGTATTACGGGAAATTACTGTAGCGCTTGCACTTATCAATTATCTCCCCCCCCCCCACCCCACCCCCATCCCCTCCCGCATTCCATATATTCATTACCTTACATTCAGTTTTCAAACATCTCGCCTACCACCTAAATTTCATAATGCTATAGCTCAAAGAAAAAAAGAATTACTTATCCAATTTTGTTCATTCGTTCGGAATTTATGCGCCTACAAACATTTCGGATGTTTATTTTTATTTAAATATTTGGAAGTTCGTTAATATAATAAAAAAATACTCTATTTATCATTCAGTCTTTATAATCGTTACGAATTATATTTTTAATACAGGAACTCAAATCTGACATTTATTCCAAGCTTGTCCAAAAATTTCGAAAAAACGAATTCTAATATTTAAATTTTCTGCAGTAGTAGCTGACCAGTAGACTGAGTGCCTACCAGCATAGAGCCCAAAAATATATCAAAATTGTTTCCATGGAAAAGATTTTTTTCTGACGTTAGCAAAAACTCGCTTTTGTTAGCGACAGAAAACGTATAACAAATATAATATATTAATATTTATAATTTCATAACGCCAGAGCTCACCATCATATACCACCTGTAGTCTGCGCATATAATTTAGCTTTATATTAGTGAAAGAATTATTAAAGTCTTTATATTGTGTTATGCGTGAAAAGGTCATAAACAAACTCGAGCAGTTTCGCATTTATAATATTAGTATGGATTAATTTTCCCTAGTACGTCTGTATTTTATTAAACACTAGAGCAAACCCGTGAGAAATAAGGGATATTAAATAAATACGGGAAGAAAAAAAAATTATTCAATTTTTAAGAAAGTTTGTGACTCCCGAGAATCGAACCATATTCAACTACCTGCTTGGAAGGCAACTATGCTGACTATTACAGCACCAAGTATTTTAAGAACGGCTGTTTTTAGTAAATTATGCTTATTAAAATAGTTTATTAGAATAGTTTTTTTTTTTTTAATTTAGAATGCTACTTACTCACATCAAATCACAACCTGAATTATATTTACTTATCTCTTCAAACTTCGCAAATTCACTTTGTGGCATCATTATTAATTCAATGAAAACAAATAACTATTTAATTAACGATATCGACATGTTTCAAAAACTACGTTTTCTTCGTCAAGATAATAAGTTAATAAAAAATAACAAAAGACAAACAAGTATAGACAAATTAGAACATAGACAAAATATTAGAAAGGAGAGGTGATTAATTACTTAAAATATATATTTATTTAACTTGCTCATACCCGTGATCACAGGATAGTCTGAAATCTTGACAAATCAGTTCCAATTTTTAAAATGACATTAATAAATTAAAATAATTTTCCTTTCAAATATTATATTGTAGGAAGGCACTTTATCGCTTGTCTGTATTCTTCAACCAATCAGTCTCATTTTTGAAAATGACTCATAAATTGGTAAGCAAATTTTAGTTCAATAAACCAGAGTTACGTAGGACGCACAGACAACCAATTGTTTCAATCTTCAACCCAAGAAAGACGAAGTTTTCAATAGTTTATTCCGATAAATATTACAAAAATATGCAAAAACTTGCTGCTGCGGGCGCCGAGTTAATAGTTCCTACACTTACAAAATATTATTGCATTTACCTACTATGAAAAAAATGCATCTCCTGATTTGCTTTAGATTAATACCTATTTCTTTACGCTCCTGAAATTAAAATACGATTTTTATGTTATATTTTAACTATTCATTAACGTCATGAAAAATTTAACATTTCATTTTCCAAATGAGTCGTGCTTCCATCAATGGATATTAATTTTGCTTGAAAAATATTTTTTTCGGTAAAAAAATACTGAATAACATCCTTTCATCCGCTTTCAATGAATTTGTGAAGAGCAAAATACACCACAATTTCGACAAGATGAAGGTGGCTTAGGGCCTGATTGTACTGCGCCGTCCATTAAATGCCGCCAGTTATTTGCATAATCATTCAGCCACCCTTCCTCTCCCCCTCTCCGTCGGGGACACAATCCGAGGGGAGGATTTGTCGCCTAAAGCGTCTCCTCAAATAATGAAGCAAACATGTCGGGAGAAGCTCGCGACAGAAACAATCGATATTCAATAGCTCCTCCAGAGCTCGCCCTAAACTCCTACTTAGCAAGGCTTTCGCTTCACGGGCATAAGGCGTGAGCAAACCCTTAACGGCTTTTGTATCGGAAGCCTTCTCTCGTTTTAAATTATTTATTAAAGTTAAATAACTTCATTGAATAATAAACATTTTTAGGTGTTTTATCATATTGATTTAGCAAGGAATTTAACTGTGATTTTTTTAAGTTCGCACAATTGGATATGAAATTAAGTACCTTAAAAATTTGCAACGTCTAATTATAAAAATAACATTGAAAAAACCAAAAGATTATCGAACACACCTTATTTTTGACGAATTTCAAGTAAGTTTTAAAATTTAATGAACTTGTTAGAAAAAATCATTTCAAATATTTTAAGACAAACAAAATCACTGTGTCGAAAAACTGAAAGTTGTACTCTTCCAAAACATGTAATTCCAACTCAAAAATATAACACCTCATTTGCATAACATCATTAAACATTATATCTAGGGAAGCCTACTCGAAAATATAAGAACAACGAAGACGACAAATGCCTACTAAAAGCGATTGAAGATCAAATCAATGTATAAATAACATAATGATGAAATGATCTTTTTAATTAATATATTTTTTAAATTTATTTATTTATCTAATTATTAGAGTTATTTTTCCATCTTTATAATTAATTATAAATGCAAAATATTTTCATCCTGCTGCTCGTTTCTCTTTTAAACACAAGCGCCCGCTTCTACATAAGGGAAACATAAAATAAATCTGTGAAAACTTATTTTTTAATTTAATATTGTTAATAGTAGGTCTAAGATTACATTGACTTACATTTGTGACTTATTTATAATATTTTCGAACTCGAAATTCCATTTGAAATCATTAAATATGTAAGCTTAATGACTCGATTACTCCTAATTACGCCGTCTTTCAGAATAATTATTTCAGACCTGGTTCAAATACAAAGTCAATTGATAGTCCTGCCATAGTCGCCACTATTAAATTGCATGTACCGAATAAGTCTACAAGACAAAATGTAACATTTTTCTGCAACACGTACACAACCAACTATCAGATACAATCACTAACCAATAACATTCATAATCTGAACAACAAGTACAATTTTGTTATAAATTCAATTTATAGAATTAAGCTTAATCTATACCATCACTTTAATTTAATGATTTGTTTCATAGGACTGTTAAGTTCCTATTTTTTTTACAAACCATTCGTGTCGATTTTTTCTCTCTCTAACCCATTTATAAACTTATTTGTTTCCATACGTAAAAATGGTAATCGTATTAGGCCTTAAAATACCTTGCAAAACGTTTCGTCTTTTGACAACTCAACATTGATAAAAATTGTTTACGACAATCAAAATATAAAATTGTCAAAATTATCTCAACACAACCCTACCAGTTTTCATGAAAACATTTTTTGAAGAAAGAACATTTTTTTACTACCATTAAATTAACGAAAAACGCAGGTAATTATAAATGCAGTTAATTATAAACTCAGTTTAAAACTGGAAGGTTAGTCCATGGCTCCGTGGGACCAATAAAAGCACACAATACAAACTTATTTTGTTCAATAATATTTCAGTATATTGGCGATAGGCTCGAAAAAAATATAAAAATTCTGTAACAAAATCAATAAATTTATGTTGTTCGAAAATAAAGGGATTGACAATGCGGAACGATATTGGTAAAAGGTTATTGTGGGGTGAGCCAGCCAGGGCGGGGAAGGGGTAGGGAAAGGTTTAGCGAAAATCGTTTTCAGAGGTTAATGGGAAAATGTCAACTGTTGATATTTTGACACGTGATTTAATCCGTGGCCGACAACGGAAATACCCCGTCGCGTAGATTGAGCTAAATTACTACGCTTACATACTTTGAGAGTTTAATTTTCCCGTATTTTCCTCTGCTAATAAACTTGTTTTCGTTACATCAAAGTACACCTTCAATTTTCGTCAGTTTTTAGAACCATCGGGAGAGATGTTGTAACGTAAATGTTTGTTTTCTGAATAATGTTCTTTGTACATATTGAGGGGGTATTATAGTCTAGAAGTATGAATTGTAGGTATTTTTAAGGTGCAATAAAAAAAAACAATAATATTTTTAATAAGCCATTATTGTACCAAATTTTAATGAAATACTAAAGAAAACACGAAAAAAACAAACGAAAAAATTGAAAATTCAAAAAGTTACAGGGTGTTGAAGTGGGGGGTCTCAAAAAAATGGCGCGCCCTGGTTAACACAATTGCAACCCTCCTAGTGATCTAAAAAAAACAAACAAATTAATTTTTAATCCAAACAAATGCGGCTATGGCCCGAACTAAGGAAAAGTAAAAAAAAAAATCCGCAAAATGGCGGCTATCTGAAATAAAAAAGACATTTTTTTACCAGTTTTTTTTTACTTTCAAAAATTTTTTAAAATAGTAAATATTGAAATTTTGTTAAAGTTTTAGTTAGCGTGATAGACTAATGTAAGAGAAGGTAGATAATGTATACACACAAAATTTCAAGTTAATCGGTTCAGCAGAACTTGAGATATCGTGTCAACCTACTCGAAAAAGGTAGTTTTGAGAAACGCGCGTTTAAAGTTTTGCTCTATTTAGACTTTAGTTAGATTAATATTTAAACCATCGAAATATGAAGAAATTTTTTTTTCTAGACTAGAATATCCCCTTAAAGGCATTATGTTCTTAATAAAAAAACATTCTGTGGAAAAATTTATTTGGACCATGAATAAGAGTTTTACCTTATTCAAAAAAATGCAATTAATTCAGAATAGTTGTCTTATGAAAAGCTGATGTTTTTTATGCTTGCAACTTTTAACCTTTCTATTGATAAAGGTTTGGAATTCACCTCCACAACCAAATATCTGTAAGAAAAATTTCGAGTTTTTTAAACGATAACCAAATGGAATTTGAGTTAGCCAAGTGCGAAAAGTAAATGCTTTTCCCGGTAGCAATTATATTAGACTAGCTTTTCCCCGCGGCTTCGCTCGCATGGTATTACGGGAAATTATTGTAGCGCTTGCACTTTTCAATTATCCCCACCTCCCCCCACCCTCCCACTCCCTCCCGCATTCTATACATTTATTCCCTTACAATCAGTTTTCAAACATCTCGCCTGCCACCTAAATTTCATAATGCTATAGCTCAAAGAAAAAAAGAATCTTCCGATTTTGTTCATTCGTTCGGAATGTATGCGCTTACAAACATTTCGAATGTTTATTTTTATTTAAATATTTGGAAGTTCGTAAATATAATAAAAAAATACACTTTTTATTATTCAGTCTTTATAATCGTCACGAATTATATTTTTAATGTAGGAACTCTCATCTGATATTTATTACAAAACTTAAGCTTGTCCAAAAAAAAAAAACATTTTCTAATATTTGAATTTTCTGGAGCAGTAGCCGACTAGTAGGTAGGGGGCTGAGTAACTACCAGCATAGGACCCACAAATATATCAACATCGTTTCCATGGAAACGATTTTTTTTCTGACGTTAGCAAAAACTCGCTTTTGTTAGCGACAGAAAACGTACAACAAATATAATATATTAATATTTATAATTTCATAACGCCAGAGCTTACCATCATATAGCCTACAGCCTTCGCATTTTATTTAGCTTTCTATTGGTTAAAGAATTTTTAAAGTCTTTTGATTGCGTGAAAGCGTAGCAAACAAACTCGAGCAGTTTCGCATTTATAATATTAGTATGGATTAAATTTTTTATTCCACAGAACACGAATGTGTTTTGATTTAAGCTGAATTGCGAGAAGTTAAGCTTTTAAATTAAAATCTCCAAGTGAGATTTAATATATTCCATGATTTATACAAATATTGAGTTTGTCAATAATTAATTTGAGAAATATAAATTCTAATAAGTAGTCTAAATTACTTGATTTAATTAGAATGGTTTAATGATTTTCCGATGTTTACATTTTGTCCAATCACAACAATTGTTAAAATGAATATCGTTGCACAGTTTAAATGCTAAGGTAAACGTGAGGCAAAACAATGTTAAGTAAAACTCATTATTTTTCGATTGAATGAAAACAAATAACTTTGTGTACACCACTATTTAAATAACAATATCAACATGTTTCGAAAACTATGTTTTCTTCGTCAGGATAATAAGTTAATAAAAAATAACAAAAGACAAAAAAGTATAGACTAATTAGAACATAGACAAAATATTAAAAAGGAGAGGTGATTAATTACTTAAAATATCATAAAAAACAATTAAATTTAAATAAAACAAATATGTATTTAAACAAGTGAATTTGCGAATTTTGGAGAAATCATTATTTTTCCTTGAATTTCTTTGTATATTTTTTTTTCATAGAACCTACCAGATGTATTTTTCTAGTAAGTTAAAATATTGATAAAATATTGAACTTTTTTAGTACGTTCATTGTTGAAGTAATTTATTGCTTCTTCTGTGTAAAAAAAGGTGTCGAATAATATTCATAAACCCAAAATTATGGGTTGATTGTATTCTAACGATTTGGCACAACCAAAGTCTAGATGCCGGCGTGACCTTCGGGAAAAATTGTCACCTCTAACCCGTTAGGAGTCTTCTCTTTTTTAATATGATTTACAAAATAAAATATGTAACATATCACATATGACGACACATAACCAAAAAGGAAAACGTGGGTCGTGGCGCAGATCAGATATTTAATAACATGGCATATTTCAAATAAGCTGTCACAGAGTGCTAACGGGAAGCGGGTAAATCCGTAATAACGACACCAACCCTTACCCTCTCCCTACCACCTCCCCCACAGTGCTCTCATCCCCTCCCTTGCTCCCTTGCTTTTGGGCTCAATCCGGAGCAACTTTGATTCGAAGGAAAATGACCGAAATATCACCATTAAAATAACACGCGTCATCCCATTAGGATTATGGGTTAGGACAGATGTAGGTATTTAAAATAATTGGATTTTATTTAATCGTTAAAATTATGAAAATTGTGAATTTTAACTCTTTTGCGCAACTCATTTACGCGAAATAAGCTTAAAATGTGTGCCGTATATGGTTTTCAAGGAAATAAAGCAGGAATAATTAGTGTGTACCTTTTGCAAATATGTATTTATTATATAGAAATATAATAATATTAATAATTCTTTATTCCAGGATGTGGGGAGGATAGTGCAATCCCACACGTCCCACATAGTTATACATGTTTACACAGTAAAGAACTAACATAAATTTTAAAAAATAAAGAATTAATAAAACAAAAATAAATAATCCATGATTATGCAGGCCGTGGTCTTGAGTGAGCTCGGGCCCAACGCTCACTCGGGAATGGCGCATGGTGCTGGAAAGCAGCGGGCAACACCTTGTTGTCGGAGGCCATTAGACGCATCCTGGCACCAGTGACCCGGTGTCTCATCAGTTGGCGAATCCATGGAGTCCTAATCCCGTAAACATTGTTGATGCGCTGCTATACCTTCTGTATCCAAATATGATTCTGCATGCATCATTATATTGGATCGAGCTTACTCGGTATTGACACCATGTTTCACACGTATACAGGCTACTGCAGAATGCATTGAACTATGTTTTTTTAACATTATTGCTGCATCAGAAGAATCTTCGGGCAATCATATTTGACAGAACACTGATACTTCTTCTCTGTCGTTCAATATCACCATCATCCGAGAGGTCTTCAGTGATGATGTGCCCCAAGTATTTTAAACTCGTAGATGGGATTATATTTTCCTGTTTTTATATATAGTTATATTTATTGAATTTCGCCTCAAGAGTTCAATACACCTATAAAAAAATTATAATCTATAAACATTATATATAATTAGCCACCATACGTTGGCTCTACGGAATGATGAAAGTTAGGATTTACATTTACTGTACAAAAAATCTATGCCAAAAGTATTGGTTCATCATCTCCAAGAATCGAACACCTCCACAATCATAAAATCAAAGCCATGACAATAGACGTACAAAATATACCAAAGTATAATTCTACCCTTAGACAATGAAGCTCTGAACTTTTAGCAGTAAAGTTGTGTAACAAACTCCCACACAGTATCAAACAAATTAAAACGAAAAATAACTACATTAAGGACATCAAATCTTGGCTTAGGGAACTATTGGACAAAGAACTAGTATAATTCAAACATCTTCATAGAAGTTTCTGAAAAAACATTACCCAAACCATGAAGTTGTAACGTAGAAGTCGTTGAAAACTTATCCAAAACATAGTCCCCCTCAGCAAGGGATCTCCTAGTGAGGAGGACTACGAAATAATTCACATTTATTTTATAATTATATTTAATATGCTTCTGTAAATGTAAAAAAAATTAAATTTAGTAATTAAATAAATAAAAAATATGTTTACAGAAATATCTCGGGCTTAGAAAGTTTCGGACTTGTGGTATAAGAGTTAATCCAGAATTTGGAAAAATAGG
Source organism: Glyphotaelius pellucidus (assembly GCA_936435175.1). Classification (NCBI taxonomy): domain Eukaryota; kingdom Metazoa; phylum Arthropoda; class Insecta; order Trichoptera; family Limnephilidae; genus Glyphotaelius; species Glyphotaelius pellucidus. The sequence continues at coordinate 32,669,119 of OW386537.1, read as the reverse complement.
CTTGCCATTTTTTTTGCCAATTTTCCTGTAAACAAATTTCTGCAATTTTTTATGGCGAAATTTCCGACCTTGTTAAATACAAGGGATTTTTTATAGTTGAAAATAGAAAGACCCTGAAATGAAATTGCTTCCAGCAAATAAATTAACCTGAAAACACAAGAAGGTTCTGGTCTGGTCTAGTCAATAGAAGCTATAAGAAAGTATAGCGATAGAAGCTATAAGCGAGTATATATACATAAATTAACAAAAAAATAAACGGAAAGTCTAAATTCATTGTTTCTTAATGTGAATACCCCATACCCCAATAAAGGTATGTTGTGAAGCTGAAAGTAGTGGAAAGAAAAGGAGATGGTGAAGGAAATACCCGGCTAATCAGATCTGGTCACTAAACAGACTATTTCAATTCTGAATGGTGGTCTTACACCAGAGCAATACTGAGAGTATCTTTCACTCTGTCACGTGCCGCACGTATATATTATTTTAAATGAATAAATTGAGAAATATCAGCGCACGCCGAGTTTTGAACCCGTGACCTTTGGATTGCTAGTCGACCACGGAGGCCGTCATTGTGTTTCAAAAGGAAAATGTTTAATTTTCCAACTTTCTTGAATCAATAAATTGATATGATCAAAAATGTTTTATTGGAAACATTTACGAATAAAATTCGAAATTGCCATATTGTACAATCTTAATCACACAAAGTTAACAGCTGAACTACCTTTAGTAAGTTTCCTCGTCATGCTAAATAATTCCACTAAATCTATTGTGATGGCAAAACGGGAGCAAGTCGTGTTTATAAATTTACTCAGATCTCGAAACTAATCGAAAGCAAACAGTAACAGCCGAGTTCTAGTTCGGGCGCCAGGAGCCGAGTAGTCAGTGGAACCACTGCGCCACTGAATAAATGATAATCTCCTTTAGAATTTATAATTGAAGTAATTGTTTGTAACTGTCAACACGCTTAAATAGTAATAAAGTTGCAGCTCCCTTGCGGCAGTGGCGGCCCGTGGCGGCCGTGCCTGCGGGCTGATTGGACTAATTTATATGAAATTGCCGACAAAATAATATGCCAGGACACACTAGGTATGGCAATCGTTTATTATGTAGGTACTACTCATCGACCCTGAGGGCTGATTTCAAATTGAAAAGCCTGTACAACTTTCAGGACGTAACTGGATATAAATTTTAAATTTTATAAATATATTTTTTTAACATGGAACAAACAATATGGAGTGTTATTTTTACATAAATGGATATTTTATGAAGCCATGGTGTATGATCAAAAAGCTGAAAGTGACTCACCGAGAAATTTTGCACGAAAAAGGACTGTCTTTTTTTTTTGGTAATATATTTATTGTTTGAAACATTTACAGAGTGGTAACAATGATTATAGTAATAAAATTGCCATTGGGAAGTACATAGGTATTAACACTCCAATTATAAATGTTCACAGCATGCGTAATCAGTGTTTACTTGTTACTAGGTACAAAAGGAAATATAAAACATAGTAATGTCGAATATAAAACATAAATGCAGAGAAAGAAAAGAAAGATAATAAAAATAAAATGATAATAGAGCAGTCACATAATTGTTTTCCATGATATATCATGGTAGAAGATTGTTAATTTCCCTTTTGAAATATGTAAGACTTTTTGCATAAATATCTACATGGTCACATTCAATGACATTCAATGACTGACAAATACAATATTGCATTGGTGATTCAATCCAATATTGTATTTGTTAGCCTTTCTTGAAAGATTTGAGTTTTTTCACTGACAAAACTATTTATTCATTTTCATATTGCGTATATACGGGCGCAAACAATGAATTATTCTTAATATTTTAAAGCATAACTTGTAAAAACCATTTTTTCTATGAAAGGGTAGAATATGAATACTTTTGACTATCACCTTAAGTTAATGACACCAAAACTCACTGTTAGACTACTTTTTGAAAAAGCAAAACAGTTTTATTTAAGCTTTATAGTAAAGATAAATATATTGTAGATATAAATGTATTGAAATTATTAATGCCTAAATTACGGGGTGGTTACATTTGCATTTGTATAATAACTAGTATAGGCAAATTATGTTAAAGTGCGGTCGCTTGAATGTAGATGTGCACACCAATAATAAATCAAAGTCAAACAGCTTCAAACTACTTTGGAACACCCTCCCGCAGTCCCTTCTTTCCCCTCGTAAATCCTGATGATTCAGGACACAGGACACCACTACACAATCAAGAATCTCTTTAATCTTATTTGTCATAAAACATACTTAATTTTAGTAAAAATACAGTACAAATAAAATACAGGTAAAGTTATTCATTTTGGAATCGTTCTTTTTGAATATTTGCTTTATTAATATTGCTTTTTTATGCTGAGGAACGTGACTCCCTGAATACATTACAAATCAAACACTTCCACTCATCTTGTCCTGCGCTGCCTGGAAATTTGTGTGAATTACCTAATGATACTCGATCAACACAGTGCTTTGGTGATCTTTCTCTGTTTCTCCTGATCTCCTCATGCCTAGCTCTTCCATAACTGATTTTTGCACATGTACACATGATTTAAATATTAAATCTTCACATTTTCATATTTGGCTACGTATGTTTGGTCTCGGAAAAATTCTTCTTTTCATCTCTACTTCTTATCCAGCATTGTCACCCATTGCCGAGGTATACCAGGCTGCTGGCTTTGGTAAGTATGTAAGATATTTGTAACGGTATCACGGTTAGTTTTGTTGCTGTTGTTTTGATCAGTCCGACTACATTGCTGCTTTTACTTCCTGCTTTGTCGATGAGCTGTTTATCAGAAGCATCGATAAGGTTCCTAGATCGGATATTTTCGACGTCAATTTATAAAACCATTGCTTAAATTTGTAGAACGTAAAGGCTTTGTTTAAATTTGAAATTGGATCATTTTGCAGATTTCTTATTTCTCCCAGGACAAATGGAAAAACGAACTTCGAACAGCGCGTGAATACTTATTATTTCTAGTACAAAGTTGTTTTATCATTAATGAAATCATTGTCTGTAGAATCGGATTTTGGTCTTATTGTGTGAACAGAGAACAGTGCAGTAGTGTTCCGCGGATAGGGTAGCCTTGGTTAAATATTTAACCAGCCCTAGAGCTCCCTGCTCGGCGTGCAAGGAAGTAAAGTAGAAGTACCACGGCAGTAGGAAGTGGGAAATAGAAGGATGGGGTGCAAACTCTATTGGTACGCGTTTTCGAAACTCAACAGAATTACGAAATAGGGCTAATTCGGGAAGTACCAAATGTAAAGCAATTATTGGTTGCAATTGTTGATCTTGCAGCGGTAAATTTGATTATTCATCGGGATTTGCACGAAATTATTAGATGTGTTGCGTGGTATATTAGGATTGTATTTCAAGTGTGTAATGGCAGTCTAGGAAAGTGAATAGGTTTCTGCTAAAATATTATTTAATTGAATTACTGTATGCGTCCCTTCTTAACGATATGAATATGCTCAAACTGTCAGACAGAAGAATTTCATTGACTTGGTTTTTCTATATAAAATTCTAAGTGATTTAGTTGACAGTCCGGTATTGCTTGAATTGATAGGCTTCCGAATTCCGCTTCGTACCTAATACTAGAAGTCAGGATTTATTTCAGTGCAGAAATTCTGGGACAAAGTACCATATGTATTCCTCTTTGCCTATAATACTATTGGAGGGAAAAAATTATACCAAGTCAGTGGATATCTTCAATTTATCTTTAAACAAATATAAAATATTGTTATTGAGGCAGTTCAGTTATGTACAATAAATGTGCATTTTTTAACTATGCTATATATGTAAAAGCCCCGAAAAGGGGCGTTTATTAATAATTAAATATATAATAAATAAAAAAGTACATCGTTAGCACTACGACGTTAGCACTAGGAAACGTTCTCACTCCGGGAGGTATCTTGTTCTCTTCTCCTATTCACCAAACCATCCAGCCTACTTTGGTCACCAATTTCGTAGGTTTGTATCAAATATGTAAAAATGTATGTCGTTTTTAAATGCTACACAATCTGAATTCAAATTCACACGTACTTTAAAATATATTCAAAATGCTTTAACAGAGCAATACGCCTTCCTCAAAGTGCCTGTGAGTGATAATTAGTTTTTAAGATCGCTAAATTGCCTTTATCCTTCCGGTTGACTGAAGCAGACAAGCACATCCTGGAAGCAGGTACCGGGTAGCAGGTAGCAGGCAGCAGGTAGCAGGCGCCTACTGTGCCAATCTTATCCCTTTTAATTTGGCACCACCTTGATGTCGCGTCAGTACCAGGTGACAGACTATATTACCTGCTCTTTGCTGATTAATATTCCAACACACGACTCATTAATTACCTGGATAGTCATATTAAATTCGTTTTATTCCTCTGTAGGCAGAGATTATGTTTTTGGGGAAAGACTTCAAAATAACCAACAAAACTAAATAATATGTGCTACTTTATTTATATGTGTTTCAAATTTTAAAAAAAATATGTATTTGAGAAACAACTTTTGAAATTAATCGGGAGTTAATAATAAGTATTGAAAAAAAATGCTTATCTGCTTGTAAATATTATTAAATATAAAAAGAAGAAATAAATTATCTAAAAAAAGCATTTTGATGGGCATAAATTTAAATTAAAAACGACTGATTTACGTTGGAACACGAATTTGTAGTTGTGTGAATTTGAAATTACGACAAAAAAAAACTTTTTTTAGAATGTTTTATTTTTTATTTTATACTTCTTTATATTTACACGACAAATTGGCAAGATATTTTTTTTAATGATTATTTTCAACTCACAAGTTGTCCAAGTTGCCTCTAAAAGTATGAAAAATGGAATTCCTTTATGGCCCAGATTTTAAAATTTAAAATACAAATAAATGAAGTAGTCATATTCGTACTGGATATTTCCTATGCCTTTGGATTAAAAATAAAATATTCAGTCGGGTGAAGAATTTTGGCAGTAAATTGAAATATAACTTTGGCATGAAAAAGACAGAGCACTCATAACATGTTTTTAAATTTTTTTTGTTGACTATTGTGTGGGAAACCATTGATAATCCAAAAAAATGTAACTACGATTATCGAATAGAGATTTTTCGATGATTTAATAGTTTTATTTAATTAATAAAGACACTATTAGTGACAATCACTCAATCTGAAACAAAAAAATCAGAAAAAGATACGGCCACATATAGGAATCGAACCCATGACCTTTGCCTTGCCGGGGCAGACAGGCCCTTTCAGATTTTTGATTGAATGTCACTAATATTGTCTTCATTAATTAAATATTACACTTTGAGGTTTTACTCATTAAGTTAAAAATTAAAATAAAAAGCGTTATTTAAAGTAACGTGCGTCAATCCATTTACCTTAAGTTATGTATCTGGAAGGTACCTACTTTTAACCTTTCCGCGAGTGAGTTTTGGCGAACAAAACTGTACGTGAGAAGTGGGTTATTTTTTGGTTCATTTTTTTTTAAGTTTTTTTATAAATTATCATAGATTAACTAAAAATAATATTGTGTTTTGAATTAAAACGTCGTCGACATCAATCCACAAAAATAAACCAATATCGAAAAAAAACATGTCCATACAAAAAAAAACTGCTTCCTTTCTTTGACGATCGCTAAATGACGCAAAAAGAATTTTTAAACTAAAACTGTGATGTTGGTACTGTAGGTATGTCTTCCAAAACTTCCAAAAATTACGCGAAGATGTCAATAGAAGCCACTTCAAGTCAAATAGTTTCATTATGTGATATTTGAATAATAGCCGCGAACAAACGTTTCGTCCATTCTCTTCTGAGCATTTCCATTCTCATTCTCTGAGCATTTTTTAGCTTCGACGAACCGTTTCGTCCATACTAGTGGAGAGGTTAAATTTTTTTAGGTAACCGGGTGGAATACATAATAACACTATTCTTATTTCTTTTGGTCTGATAACAAAATGTGATATTTTTCCTTCAGATATTTTCGATTTTCTCTTAAATTTCTCGGGATGAGCGTGAAACACTAATAACCTTCGACCAAGTATATCAAGACATGCCCTGTGAAATTAAAAATGACGCCAGAAACCAAATAAAACTGGCTCAAGGCCCATTTATGAAAAAGTGCGAGCATTGTTTCGTACTATTTGGATCGCGTAGTGGTTTGTGTTTTACCTTTTATTGGTCCACACTGAAACTAATTGCTGTCCCAGCCGTCCTGACGGAATTAATTTTTTCAAACACAAAAATATCCTACTTCCGAATATTGTAAAGGGTACAGTCCGCGGACTTTGTTTTCGATAATGTAACCAGCTACCTGAATACATATAAAAAATTATGCCTTACCGATAGCTTTAAGACAGCGTTTTAATAAATGTAATAATATTGACGTATTATTTTTTTGGCAAGCAAAGTTTCTGACGTCACTTAATCACCCAAATGCTTGTGACGTCACCACACACCGATACTAACACATAGACGAAGGGCCGGCATCACGATATGGCAGTGGTTTTTAAACTTTTTAAAAACGCGACCCGGTTTGTATAAAACGGAAACCTTTAAAATACATTAAACGCAGATCTTAACAAAAAACCGCTGCACTGTTCTTCAATTAAGGTCGAAAGTTAACCTATCTTAAGCCATAGCATTCCGAATTTCTACCGTTTTACAACATATTTCTCTAAAACACTTTAAGTTTTTAAGTTTCTAAAAAAATATATGTTATTTTTGACGATAATATCTATACATTTGCCACGCCGAAACGGTAATTGAATGAAATTCTTCCGATAGAAGAAAATCGTATTATCGTATATTTCGAAAATTATTATAAGCACTTTATTTTTGTTACATCACAAGTTATATATATGAAAAAAATCATAATTCATTTTTTTCTTTAAAGCTATGACATTTCCCGCGAGATTTTGGTTCTATTTTAAAATAGTTTAAACGAATCATGTTTTATTAAACATTTTCACAATTTTCGCTTAAATATTATCGTTTTCGCGCTCCCTCTAACATTCTTATTTACATATCTCACCTTCCTCTTCTTTTTGAGCGCTTACTAACGGGCTTTAATTAACTACGAATTTCTGTCATTTTTTAATTATTACCTATACACAAAAAAAACTTAATGATTGAGCAGCTGATTCAAAACTTTTAAGAAAGATTATAGTTTTCGGCTAAGACATTTTGCGAAACAGAACAGAAGCCTTTGAATATTTTTTAGCGCAATTTTTTTGATATTTTTGTAGTCAAAAGTCCGGAAAGCATTAAAAGGGCTTGCGGGCTGCTGGTTGCTCATCACTGTGTTAATGATAAGCGACCAACCTGGGCAGCCCACGGTGCGTGGGCGGTAAAAGGGTGAATTTTTCGTAATTATTTTCAAGCAAACGATGAATGGATTTTTTTTATTTTAAAACTCATGATCAATATATACATAAACGGGACTGTGTACAAGTTTTTGTACACGAATCTAAAGTATGGTTTGCAGTGTACACCGCTTTCGACAGGACACTCCGACGAAATTGCTGCTTGGTGGTTGACAACGAGCCATACGTTCATCAGAAAAATAAAATTTAAAAATTTTCAGACGCATCCGCCGCCAAGACCCGGACAAACCTCAATCCATGAACCCGGGCACCCCTGCCTAGTCACCAAACGTAGCGAACCACTTGGAGTGACCTATGGCAGATGCGTTGGTTATCCAATAAATGGTTCCGGAGGCGGCGGTACCCATACTCGCCTCCGAAATTGAATCGCTTGTCATAATAAAGTAAAAAAATATTTTTGTCTAATTAAATTTATGAATGTCTCGCGATCCCCACTTTGAAAACCATTTCTATACAACACAGCTTGTCTAAATGTCCACGCATGCAGCACGTGATCACCTATCGATGTATTAGTTCGAAAGTTACACCATGGGATTAAGTCGGTGCTCAGTTTTATACTGCCGAGAATTCGCATGCAAGACGGCGGAATTCGAAGGAGAGTTGTATTGCGAAATTACTGATACTTGGGGTTATGTTTTTTCAGATTTTTACTATGAGAGGGCTTGTCTAGGGTATACTAGGTCAATGCTAATAACCAATTAGATTGTTGTGGGAATTTTTTGGGTTCATATAAAAGAAAAGGTGATGCATCATTTTTGCTATCTCCACAGCAACACGGCATAATGGTTGTACGTAATATCACAGATGTCGAAAGGTCATATTTTTTTAAACAATGGTCCGTACTGACATATCAACAGGTGTATGATGAGATGAATATTTTATAAATTTTGGTCAGGTGGCAGAGGTCAAAATAAAGTCAGTTTAAAATTCAAAAAAAAATCAATAGACAACAAAGAGAATTTGGCAAAATACGTTGGGAATAGATATGAAATTGAACCAATAATTCTAAAAAATGGTGTGTAGATCAACAATAAAACCAATTTCATTTATAAAATTAATATTTTCACAATGGTTAATGCTTTAATTAGTATTGTAATCATTGAATATTCTAGTCCCGCATTGAGTTCAATTATGTAGTACCATGAAATGATTTGGACAAATAATAGAGCTTTGCCTTCCATGTCAAAGTTTAATATGTTGACGAGAGTTTTTATGACATGTCTATTGGGCATCGTAATATGTTTTATTGAAATGAATGGTATTATTATGGTTGTATGAGGAATTACTCACTTGTTAGAACAATAACAGGCTTCTGTGTCAGGAAATAAACGAACCCTTTCATTTTGGACGTATTTTTAGACTTCTTTCATTTTTTATTCATAATTTGTAATGGAATATGGTTGAAATGGAATTTTATTACCAGTTCTAGTGGGTAGAGCTTATGAACATGCATGAAAATGTTCATTAAAACGTGTAATATTATAAGTAGAATTATATAACATTAAAATCTGTTTATTTATTTTAGTGTGTGGTGTCAAATCCAAATTAAATTAAATTCTCAGAATTAATCAATAGATATGGATTACGTGAATCTAAATTTAACTTTTTTTACCTTAACTCCACACAAGAGATCCTAAGGGAAATTATTTCTCTGTCATCTTAGGGGTTGCTGTGTGGAGGGCTTTAAGGAAAGAAAGTTCTAAGAAGGAAAAAGGTATGAGAGGTAAGTAGGAATATGGGGGCCAGTGCCCAGAAGTGACAGACGTCTGAATCCATCGCTCCAGCTGGGATTCAAGGCGATGGGTTGAGAGAATCCAGCTGGAGAACTCAAAGATTTCCCTCAACAAGTCTCTCTCGATCCGGCCCGCCACGCAGCAGGTGGGCAAGACCCAGACAAACCTCATTTGCCTCCAAGGCCCAGACAAACCTCACCCCATGAACCCGAGCACCCCTGACAAGCCACCAAACGTAGCGAACGACTTGGAGTGACCAATGGCAGATTATGGCAGTGTTGGTTATCCAATAAATGGTTCCCGTGGTGGCGGTACCCGTACCCGCCTCCCAAATTGATTTCTTATTAACATAAATAATCAATTTTCTAAATAAACAATCAAAAATATGAGCCATATAAATAATTTTCTTCGTATGTTGGAGGAGGACATCGGAAGTCACTTATTTCAGCATGGACGTGCCTCCAGAAAACTGATGAAAGAGATTTTATTCTGCCACATGTTCTGTCGTTTGAATATTATGTTGACGTTCACAAAAACAGAATATTTTTTTTTTACCAATTAGAAATCAACACCAAGCGAAAATCCCTCTGCCCGAAGCTAGTACGACAACGTCAACCCCCAATTAAAAAATAGAAATTAATGAAGTGAGGATGTGAAGATAATGAGAAATGGGTAGACGAAGGGGAATATTGTGTAATACCTGGCCTTTCAGACCTGAGTACTAGTTTTTCTAGTACTATTCTGAATTCTCCATTCTGAATGTTAGTTCAGTCCATCGTATGCCAATTTAAATATTCTAAATTCATACTTTAACTGTATAATTTTAAAAAATATATATTGTCTTTATTTGTAAGTGTCATTTTCACAATACAGGGTGCGGAAACTCCCTTTTTTTTAAATGCGCGCCATACAGTCGGTTGAGGTCGTGGCGGAGCGCTAGCGTTCTCGTTCGAGAGGCGGAACTATAAAGTTGTGTCCCGACACAGTTTAGTCGCCATCAAGCGTTGGAACAGTGTGGAGCGTGCGTTTGCCGTTGAGGCATACTTTTCGAACGGATGTTCTTTGATCGCAACCCAGCGCACCTTTACGGTGTGTCAGCATAACTTTCCTTTTTCAAACTTAATAAAACCCATTGTATGATCAGAATTTTTTTATTTATTTATATTATAGGCACATACCTAAAGTTTTGTTTAACTTAGTTTTTTAAGATCAAACCAGGTAGGTGACGTTCTAGGCGCACGTCGTAGGCGCGCAGGGTTGTGATCACAGAACATCCGTTCGAAAAGTAGGCCTCAACGGCAAACGCACGCTCCTTACTGTATTATGTAAACAAAAATCTAGCTAACACCCATTCTGTAAATTGCCATCTCGACACAGACGTTTCACGACTAGTGAGATGGGCAATAATACGTCATTACTGTAATCAAATGTAATACTAAAATAATGAAATAAATAAATGAAAATAAAATAAAAATAATGGCGGTCTTACATTTATCTATTGAGATATGTTTTGTGTCCAAACATCGTAGTAGAATTTATTTACATCGCTGGTATGTTTTTCTTATCCAGCAACAAAAAGGGAATGAACTTTTCAGTTCACCCACAAGTTAAGTGCATTACGGTCAAACTTGTAATGAAAAAGTGTGGTCCTGACCACTTCCCCCTTTTCCAGCCCCCCTCTCCCTCCCCTGCCACCCGCGCCGGTCACTTCGATTGACATTTTCAATCATAAGTTGTGACAGACCCGCTTGTGTACAATCCGGCATAGCTTTTTGTTACTAAATCCGATTTCCTGTCGGGAGAAGACGCGGAAACATTATTGTATTAGCTTTTTACGCTTCGGACTAAATATTAATATTACATTTTTTTCTTTCTTCGAAAGCAGCTGACGCTGACAGGAGTCGTATTTTCTTGAATTTGTATTCAAGTTGTCTTTACGCCAGACGCGTATTCTGAATTTGTCAAATGCTGGTAATATTAAATATCTCTATTTTTTTAACGAGAACGTGTGTAAACACATATTTTCTGTGTATTAACATTTATATAAAAAAGACGAAAACCGTCACTTTTTTAATTCACCAATAGGTAGGGACAAATAAACGTAAACAAGGGAATACGAATAATGGATAACTGTGCCCTTGAGGAAATGTTTCACAAAAATGACCAATAAAATATTTCCGACGGAAAAAAATTTTAAATTACATTTAAAATGATGCATAATTTTTTTTACGACGATATATTAAAAGTTCTGAAACATTGGGTACTGAAATAAATTGGAGTTTGGAAAACTTTTTTTGCACGCATTGTAGGTTTAAACAAATATTCCAAATTGTGTGCAGTTAATTGATCAAAAATATTCTCTATAAATCTTCTTATTTGCAATGTGCCATTATATTTTAATACTTTATAGTATTTTCTATTACAGAGAAGAACATTTGTAAATTATAGTAACATTTTTTTTAATTTGTAATTTCTTAAACACTTAAGAGGGAACCAGACAAAACCGGAAATATGTCATTTTTAAATCTAATTTTAGACGTTTCGACTCTTTTCCACAAAAAATAATGAATTGATTTCGGAAGATTGTTCTTTTATCTGGTGAAATTTTTTTTTAAATTTTGAAAAAATGTGTTTATTTTTAGTACAATAAGGTTTTACCGTAGGTCATTGGCAGATTTGTTAAATTTTCAAACAAAATTTTGTATTGTACAACATACATTTCAAATCATATAATCATGCAGTAAAATAAATAAATGTATCATTTGGAAAAGCTACTATTCAGAAATTTAATTTAAGTTCAAATAAAATCATAAAAAGAGATCCGCGCATTTGTTTGGTGACGAAAATACTTCAGTTTGTCGATTTATTTACGGTCTTACAAACTAATATACTTTAAAAAATTTACATTCTTATTTTGCTTAGATATTATTGAAAAATTATAACTTATGATCAAAAATTAAATACTAAAATTATATAATTTTAATTGTTTTATCATCACGTGTTTGAACATTTTTGAATGTGTGTATTTATCAAAGCAAATTTGGAATGAATAAAATCGATATTGGTTATTAAAATGCTGGTATGGAGAATAATTAATCTTTCTCGTCGGAACCGCCCTCCATCGTTGTAAGGATACGATCGCAAGATCATTTAAATTCTCGGCCACTGGTCAATGGCTCTTATGACGTAGTTTTATTGTCATTTTCATTTGACAAATTCAAAAAAACCATTAGGGATTCTAAACAACATACCCACCACTAGCAATAATATTATCTTCTCACTATCGCTTTGTTGTCCAAGAATGCAAACATTCCTATTTCATGAAATCTTATTATTTACAAAGGAATTCTAGACAACTCATGTTTGTGTAGTCAAAATAGACGAAAAAAAGTTTTTGTTCCAAGCTCGTCAGGTTTTTGCAGCATGATATCCATTTTGTCGAATTTTACATAGAAAAAGGTTGGTATTTTCAATATTTTATACGACTTTAATTCAAAATACATGTATTTTTAGTATAAAAACTTCTTTGGTATTGATGAAAACGATGTTCTATCGTCGTGAACTATACGCTAAAAAAATATTCGTATTTTAAAACAACATTTTTGTTTGCATAACTAAATAAGTTTCTAGTACCATGTACCATTTGCTTGGTACATGTATGAACACATTAAAGGTTTAGATCTTAACGGTATTCTTAAGGCAGTTGGCTCAGCGACGAACTCGCGGCTGGGCAAAAGGATATTTACAATAAATATGATTTAACAAATTATTACACATAGATATTATAATAAAACGTCAGTTGTAAGTAAGAATATTTTTATAAAAATCATTCGTAAAAAAGATCTACTTTACTTGAAAGTTTTGTTCATCCTATTCGAGTTGTAGTCGTGAAATCTCCGTCAAAGATCTATAGTTTCACCTTTTGCAGTTACCCTTGTATACGTGACTCCTGTATTTGTTTAACCATCCAATACGCTGAGTAGGTACTTTTGTTCTTTAATTAAATACAAAACAGAGGAAATTCGGGAGTTCGTGGGAGACCACGGCTTATCCCAAAGTGCCGGACCTTTCAGTGGATTAGCATGGGCAGGAAGGCCTCCGCGGGACGGATGGACCAACAATAGGCCGGAAGCTGTTCGCCTAATCCGGCTCATTCGATTAATGTCGGTCACAGGAATTGTGGATAGTTGCCGTCCTGTAACCCAGTGTCCACAATCCTCATTGCCAATTTATTCCATTACGTTAAGTAAATGCAAATATATTATGTAGAGCTCGGCGTAATTGTGCTTCAGTGCGGAATTAGAACTTACCTTTGATTCGAAAATGACTATATTCCAAAAAAAAACAATTACCTACTCTTGGTTTTTCTTGCCTCTTCCTTCTTCAGCAGTATTGCCTTATTCAGCGACTCGATGCTGTTTCGTTACTCGTATCTGTTAGGTATATTACAGAAACTGATTTTTTTCATCAACATCTCTCTCCACAAATTCAACATCTAGGAACCGCTCAACAGAGCTGGATTTTTTAAACCTCATAAAGTTAATCATATATTTAGTTTTCTTCTGATATTGATTTTAATAACTATTTGAGTAAGATAAACTAGTTATGTTCTAAAAGAATGTGAAGAATGTGCAAGTGTATTTATTCTGTTACCTATACAGAAAAAAAATGCGTAATGCTTTTACTCTCACAAATCATAAAGTGATCTAGGAATCTAAGTGCCTACATTTGGGTAAAACTCGTTCGCTTATTCACAGAATTCATTGCTAAATAAGAGAATGTTACATAGTTAAAGTGACTTGGTAGACGCTGTATCTAATATCTTATGTAAGTTTGTCTTACATATTTTAATGAAATAATATTAGACCTTTGAAATCGAGTCTAAGTAGCGATCAACTTAAATGCTTTGAGGATTTTCAGGCGTACAATGTAATTTCAGAGGCAACAAAACGTTCTCAAAATGTTAAATTGATGTCATTACATTACGGTAAATGCTCGAATTTACCACAGTACGACATTATTCTAAGCAGCAGCGCTTCGTATCGCGTGTGGTCCCAGATCTCAGTACTCAGTACCGACCGTAAGAACTCGAAAATAAATTACATGTCATAATATTTCGCTACACTCTCATGGAAATGTGAATAATAATTCTCTATGAATTGACGTCAAAGATTTATTTCAGTAATCATGATGGGCTCCGAGGAACCCCGCCGTTAATGTTAATACGCGAGTTAAAAGCACTCCAGTTCGAGAGGTTTTTAAAGCTCGCTTCAGGACGAAGGGTTTTGCATACCATTTCCCTGATCCTGGGCAAAGCTTCACAATACTAACAGTACAACGGCAAAGCTACATAATTCAGGTGATTTAAATCGTAATTGATTGTTTCGCATGAAACAACAACTTTAGTTACGGCTAAATTCGAACTATGACAATATAACCAGGCAGAAGTCTACTGTCTACATTAGGTAGACATTACATCTAGAAGGATCCCTTAATCTTTAGTGATATTTCATTCAGACGCTTTTGTGGACAAAACCGTAAAGTCTGGAAAACAAACAAATACTTATTTCTCTCGACTTCTGTAAATCTGTTGATGTGGTTTGGTTTCTAGGAATTAATCCCTTCCCCTAACTATTCAATTCTCGTTCAATTATTTGATGTTCTCTTATTTCCTCTTCCAAGCAGAGAAAGCCCGAGCCGTTTTCGGCAGGAAGGATAAAAGAAGCCGGGAGAAAACTCCCTAGAGAAATTCATTAAGCCAATTCGATTTGTGTAGGCATTCAGCCTTAATAGAACAATTAGTTCTTCGGTTATCTGTGAGAGAAGTTAATTATAGATTGAACCGTCACGCTTGTAATGGATCACGAGAAGTATTAAATACATGAATAAATGAAGATACTTCTTACAATATTCTCATTCTCGGAATCTTTGGTTCGACACGTCTAACCCTTTTGGAATAGTAGTATGTAGTGTGTATTCTGTGTACCTATGAAAAGATCTTTGTGATTTTTGGACCACCATGCAAGACTTGTAGAACATTTAACATTATGACAGACGTCTTTCATATTTGCATAAATTATATCTACATTTCGAAACAAAATTAATTATCTCCACAGAAAACATATATAACTTTTTTAACTCTTCTCATTCAAATGGGATGGGTAGGTACATGAAAAATGTTTTGAATTACAATCAATTTTGTTTATTCATCGCTACATGTAACAGTTATGTTTGTATATCACAGATAAAACATTAATAATATATTTTTTAATAAATTAGATATTTCTATTTTCTACACACGTAAGCTAATAAGAATATAAAAAGTATAAAAGATTTTTTTATTTACATAAGTAGCTAATGAATGTATAGTGTTATAAAAGCATAGTAATTGAACTTTTGAAAATTTAGTTTACACCATCATTTTACAAGTTCAGTCAAGTAGGTTAGTCTAATTTTTTTTATTTCGTTTGTGAAACATAAAAATATTTATGACATTGAGGGTGAAACGTTATTGAAATCTATCAAACCTAATCATTTAAACCTATTGTTGTAGGTATAACAATAATAATTAATATTTATGTACACCTTATTATTATTTTTTTCGTGTCTAAATTTAATTGCGACAGCTGCTATCATGTTCTGCAAAATCATACAATGACTTGTATTGAACGCTGTAAAAATATTGTACGTAATTGACACAGCAGGTATTTAAACAGAGAGCTTTCTCTACAATACGAATAGCATCGCAAAAATATTTACCTACGGTAAATATTCAAAAGTCCTTGGCGCTTTTAAGATGCTTAATTAAAATTTACATAGTTATTCTGTGTCAGCATTTAATTTTTGATAAAAAGAAATGTCATTTAAAGCCAGCTAGGCCCCAGGCAAGATTCGACGATTCGGACCGCATCATGTCGCCCCATATTTCTGAAGATATTAGCCAAGTCAGCAACTGCGCTGGTGTTTCTGTGGCGACATTCCCAGAGATCCAGAATGTGCTCAGTCGGCGAACTTTTCGTTGCGAAGAAGTTAATGTATCTGTCGACGTTTAGCTTTTGTGCCAGCAGTCGCCAATCATTGCCTCGGGCGTTGGGAGGGTCTAGACAACCACATAATTGTTTTTTAACCGACTTCGTTAGTCTGAAAGGGGTGACATTGTCTACGACGCAAGTGTTTATTCCCTTATCGCTAACAGTCATGCATTTTTGTTTAGCGGACGATTGGATATCTTCGTCGATCACGGTTAAGGATCTCTCAGGTAATGTCTTGCTGTCAATGGCGTTCTCTAAGAATGCGTTGTTATTTTGGGCAAAATTCACATTGATGGGGTTAAAAGAACTATTTCCGTTTCTAAACTCATCATTTGATCTCATTGTGAAAACTTGTTTATGGGAAGGATTAACCTTTTGGTATGCGACTATTTTGAATTCCAATTCATTTATCGAATCCGTCTGTTCCAAAGTAAAGCTGCAATGCAACGAGTTAGATGTCGAACTCCAAATATGAGAGAAGGGGATTTCTTGGTAGCTTGAATTAGGTTTCGCTCTCCACCCGACTCCAATATCTTCCAAGCTTAGACACAAATTGGATCCTCCGTCTTGAAACCACAGAGATTTGGGAGAATCGAGTAAAACACCACCGAGTCTCCTTTCTTGATCTGAGCAGTAATGCAAGGCACAAGGAGTATCTTCGAAGACGTAAACCCGGATCGAGAAGTCAGTGACGGTTGTATCTGATAAAAGCGGCGCGTACACTGCGAGTTTTAAGTTCTTCACAGCTTTCCCGTTGAAGCTTTCTCCGGCCAAGACGAAAGTCGACAAGAAGTCGGTGACCAGGTAAACCTTATCAGAGTCTAGCTGTGTGAATATCGGCGTGTTGATGGTTTCCTGGCCGAGGCTGACTATCTTCCGCCACTCCGTGTGAGAGTTGTCTAGGTTTTGATTGGTAGCGGGCCCGAGTGCATAGACGGACAGGTTCCAGAAGCCGTGCTTGAGACTGGCGCAGTGGGGGATCTGTACTATCGCTGCTTTGCATAATTGTATCCCCGGGGGGCCTATTTTGATGACGGGGCCGAGTTGCGTTGTTCCTGATGAAAAAATTAAAATAAGCTATAAAAAAGATCATTAATAATGTGAAATGTTACAAATGCAAACCAACTAATTAATATGTCAATATGTGGATACTAAAAATTTTATTACTGGAACCATTTTTTTATCTATCAACAACAAATTAATGTTTTATGTCATTTTATGTTAAAACGTCAAATATCAAATAATGTATGCCAAGATAAGGTTAAGGTGAAACACTACGAAATAATGCGAAATCATGTGTTTTTGTTTTGAAAATTCGACCGCTTAGAAATAATTCAGATGCTTTTTAAAAACTGCAAGTAGAACACATATTGATTGGCCTTTGAAATAATTGAGCTTTTTTGATATCTAAGTTTTTTATAAAAAAGTATTAGCTCCATAATAACTATACAGTTATAATATATATTATACAGTTCCAAATCTCTTATTTACTAACCCCTTCACGGTTATGGATTTATCGTTTAACATGACAAATTAAGCTTTTTAGAAAATAATCTTAAAATACTTCAATATTACTGCCTAAACTTTGCAAAATAAAATAAGACGTTTTTTTGTTGTTGCATAAATCAAAACAGGCGGCTGGTTTTAAGCGGGAATTTAAACCTTATCGCCATTTACATAAGTACGGTTATAGTTAGCGACCCGATTCCAAATATTAGACGATGTGGTGCAAGTAGAAAAAGTTTAGGATATCGCAGTCTTTCCGCGTTTATGTGCACTTCAAAATACCAAAACTAACCATCATCGACCAAAAAAAATACGCATCTTACCTTCCGGGAAGCATGGCCGGCAGCGATCTTCGCGCACCAGCGACAGATAGAGCGTCTCCTTCCGGCCGCGGGGCAGAGCGCCCTCGGGCAGCGAGGCGGCCGCACCCACCTGCGGCAACGCGAGGCGAGCGCCACCCGAGCCCGCCGCCACCGCCACGCTCGTGCTCGTGTTGCCCACGAACTCGGCGAACAGCGCAGACACGGCGGGCAGCGAGGGCAGCGTCACGGTGTCACTGGCCACGTCGAAGGTGCACTCGGCTAACAAGACAAAACAATAATCACTCGTCAAATAGCTGAAGGTACCTGCTACTCCGAGTCTGGCCCCGTCCTCGCCTGCGCTGCACCCCGTGTCGGTTTTTGTGTCAGGAGGAGGTAATGGTGTGAAGGGGGAACTATTAACAACTGAGCGACACGAAAAGTTAGCGACAAGACAATGATCAAGGACAAAAAATTGGAAAATTCCAGAAAAAAGGAAGACATTAGTATTCAAATTTGGAGGACTAGCAATGCTTTTATAATAAAGCAGATATATAGCGAAGAAGAATTTGGGTATAGATTATATTTTTGCAGATCGTCGGTCACTATATTCGGTCGGTCGGTATTTATGCACGTAATATAAGTTATTCCTGAAGAAGCTTTATTTGGTTCGAAATTAAGAGGGAATAACCAGAAAATACCGGAAATATGTCATTTTTAAATCAAATTTTAGACTTATTGACTTTTTTCCACAAAAATTATAAATTGATTTCGAAAGACTGTTCTTTTATCTGGTAAATCTATTTTTTTAAATTTTGAGAAAATATGTTTATTTTTAGTACAATAAGGTTTTATTTACCGTAGGTCGTTGGCAGATTTGTTGAATTTTCAAACAAAATTTTGTATTATTCAACATGCATTTCAAATCATATAATCATGCAGTAAAATAAATCAATAAATTATTTGGGAAAGCTGCTTTTCAGAATATTAATTTAAGTTCAAACAAAATTATTAAAAAAAAATCCGCACCCTTGTTTTGTGACGAAAATACTTCAGTTTGTCTATTTATTTACGGTCTTACAAACGAGTATATTAAAAACAAATTACATTCTTATATTACTTAGATATAATTGAAAAATTATAAATACTTATAATAAAAAAATAATTATAAAAAGTACATAATTTTAATTGTTTTAGCATTTTTGAATGTGGGTATTTGTCAAAGCAACTTTGGAATGAAATAAAATCGATATTGAGTTATTATGATAAAATGCTGGTATGGAGAATAATTAATCTTTCTCATCGGTACCGTCCTGTACTGTTGTAAAGGCACGATCGCAACAGCAGAACTGTTTTTTTTTTTAAATATATTGAATAATACTATTGTTGAATGTATAAAAGAAAGTCCACACTTTAATATTCTTTGTTTCTAAATATAAACTAGGTAATTCAAATTGAATGAATGTTATATTATTTATTTCATTGTCATTGCTCATATTGACATCACATTTTTTTCCATTTATGCCATACAAATGTACCCACGTATCCCAGGGAAACAAGTTCCTAATGCGGAATTGAATATTTGATTTCCTATTTTTGGGTGAGATCAATAACATCGTGTGAAACAAACAATGTTCGTGTCGAAAATATCTGAAATGTGTAGGTATAATAGGCGACGACCAACTTATATATCGATGTTAATAGGTTATGTCTTTATATGTGAATTTTATTACTTTAGGAACAGCTGCGCGGCCTTTTTCATACAAATCTAAAGTTTGGGTTTGAGTCCGCAATACCCAATTAAACTGATTTTAAAAAAATCAAAAAATAGCAAATGTTTATACGCCTGTGAGCTATTTTATATATTAATTTGTGTTTTAAATTAGAAAATATGGTTCGATTCGGTGAATTAAACCGTATTCATATGAATACCAGGAATTCGTTTGAATTCCTTTTTTCCCTATTTTAGAAACAACTTTCGCGTTTTTGTGAGTTAATACTAATTAAATATGATCAAAATATTAATAAATATACAACTAATTTGTGTTCCAATTTGTAATTTAGAATTAAGCCGGTCAAAATAATTTTTTTATCCTCTCTATAATTTACATTAATTTCACCAAATTTTTTAAAAAATAATTATCACAAGTTATTGCCTAATTTGTATCGAAACATCATAAAAATCCAATTTTTTTTATAGCATATATTATTTTTATAATAATTTAAAACTTAAATCAAAACATCCGAATTAAAAAAAATTGTATTTGGTAGGAAATTCAAAAGTTTTCCTCGTTTCTTTTAAGCTTTAAATATAGCGATTTCACGAAACTTCTCAAAAATTATGGGTTATATTATCTCATTATATTATTAATAACTACCTTCAAACAGAGTTATTTGTATTGCGGCGACTACTGGCTGCCGAGAGGTACACATTAAATTAATTCAATTGCCTTTCTCCTGGATATAAAACAGATTACACCTTTCATGTGTCGGTTTTAAATTACACATTTGAATAATTGCCCCTTCTGTTCTGACTTCTGACTACTAAATATAGCATTAGTGTTTGATCATAAACATGTTGGAGAGATGCACGAGCAACAGGTAGCAGTAAATACATTATAGGTGGAGTCAGTAGTCGGTACTTACAGCTCGAGAAGCAACTGCTGGAAGAATGGTCGGATTCACTGTAGGGCTTTTTGTCGTAGTTGTCACTCTCGTTGGAGGGGCTTACTTGGTGGTCCAGAGGCAGGGCGTAACTGGAACAAATGTATAATTCTATATCGCTGGAAAGCCGGTGGCATTTCAGAAGCTTTCATCTCTGAATACATGTCTCTGAAATATATTTAAATGAACTCGTTTGCTTCCTTTGGAAACTATTTAATTCTCTTTACCAATCGATAATTTACTCTTTAATGATCTTCGAAAAAATATCATTAAACGTTCATTGCATTCGTTGGTTAGATTTTAAAGAAAAACGGTATTCTAAAGGATTCCAAAGAGACAAAAACTCTAAAACAGAAAAGCGTTTAAGGTACTATAAAAGAAGTTATTAAGGAATGTGTATGTATTTACTGTGTTGATTTTATTATTAACTTGATCATGAATAGTTTGTTCTAGAGCAAATTTTAAAGAATTAAGAATTTAAGACCATAATAAAATCATGTCAGCAGAGAAAACAGGAAAAGAAGCTTTGAATTCTGTTATACAAAAACGTGTTATTTTTTAAATGAGTTTAATTCGAGCTATATGACTCCTAGAACATTATGTCTGGAGCACGTTTGATTTTCATCAACTTTTCAATAGCTGATGATTTTGCCGATCAAAGTGTTCTCGGTGATAAATTGAAATTCTTAGACTTGCCCTAACTTGACTTGGTCTAACGCATGGAAATTGATAACTTAACAATATCGGATTGGTAGGAATAATTTCCGAATATCGATATCCCGAGCACGGTTTAAAAATCAAAAACATGCTCTAGGATTTAGAAAAAAAAACAACAAAAGTAAGTAATATGATGAATTTGCAAAGTATTATTAGTTTGTATTTTTTTTAGTTGATTTCATGTTGGGAAAAAATGTTTTATGGAATTCTGATTTTTAACAAATGTAATTTCAGTAAAAGAAAAAAAATTGTTGCATTTTTTAAAGTACGTTCTTTATTTAAACAGAACAGTAAAGAAAGAGTATTAAAACCTTAAAAATTAAATGACTTTTTTATTATAAAACAGTTATCTAAGTATTTAAAAAAGTTCTCCTTGAGGAAATTGTGCCTTTTGTCAGTAAAAATATATTTGAATGTCGAAAGTTTTCAACGTGATAGAGCGACGGATCGAGAGTCGGTCAGATCGACAATTGCACTTTTAATTTCGTCGAATTCGTCAGCAGGTATCTAATAAGCTGCGCCAAGTCATATGCCCAACACCTTATGGAGTTAACTGAAGATTTTGAACTTGTCTTTTTAAAATTGAAAACGTGTTGGAGCTTTTATAAATACTTTTTTATACAATTAAAAGGTCATGGAAAATGCAAAAATTGCATCAGTCATGTAAAAAATACGAAAAATGATTAAAAACTCATATATCATTTTTCCGATCTCTACTAATGAATAAGGATAGGTAAATGTTGTAGATACATGCACTGCACAATATCTGACAGTATTCACATATGATAAACTTTCAACTGCAAAATAACATATGTTTTTTACGGACTGAATACGCAAAGGGTGACGAATAATTTATGAAAATTCTGTTTAAGGAACCCACTAATTAAACGTCTTGATAACCCTTCAAGTTTTTGCGACAACATAAAAAAACATTTAAGAAAACACTTTTCAAATTTCAACAAAAAATGTGCAACAGCAGCCCATTAGTTGCTAATTACCTGTTGCCGAGATGTGGCACGTCGTAGTGGTGCTCGCTGAAGCGGCGCGGGGGCGGTGGAGGCTCCCCCCACCCAATCACCGCCCCCCCGCCCGCCGCCCCACCGCCCCCGCCACCGCCGCCCCCACCCCCGCCCCCGTGACGCGTCAGGTCGGGCTGCAGCGAGAGAGACTTCTTCTCAGGGTCGGGGTAGAATTCGGGACGAAACTCCGCTGTCGAAAAGAAAAATGCGTAAGTACAAACTCCGATTCTTTATCCGATTATTGGAATTGTATACCTAAGATAAATAAAGCATGTGCTTAAATGAACCCTTCATTTACAATTTTTTATAAAATAAATGAATAATTTATGTTTATTTTATGAAAATATACTATTAGGTTAAGATTTATGTTCTAATCCACCGATCAACAAACTTGTAACATCGTAAAAGCAAGCTTTAACGAACTACCGGAGGCCACTTCCTACGGCATTGTCTCAACCGCGAGAATATCATCAAAGGCAGCGCAAAAGTTTACGGAGGTTTGTTCTCACAATAATAGAAGGAAGTCTCTTATTATAAAAAAGTTACGAATTTTTTGTAAGAAACTTCCCAATCATTATTGAAACTCGTTTCTCGAAATTTAAATTTACTTTACATGCAGATATTTACTCCTTCATTGAACGTATATCGTAATTCAAATAATAACGTGGATGGACATAGCAAATTACGGGCGTCGGATTACAGAGCACGTAGCAACTACATATCATCGTTTCAAACGGCCATCCTACAAAATTTTATGATGTGATTCTATTTATTTATATAGGTACTAATAATAAAAATATATTAATAAAAATGTATGAACTAAAATCTGTAAAGCTCGTATCATGGGTGTCGAATTAATTGGTGACCGGACAACTCAGAATGAAATCAACTCAACACATCCTTTGAAAAGTCATTAAAAGTGAAGTAAAAAATTTTAAAAAAATTGTTAAAAAGGTTACTTTAGGTTAGGTTATAGCTATTTTTCAACTTTTTTCGTAGCTTTTAATGACTTTTCGAAGGGTTGTTGAGTTGACTTGATTCCGAGTTGGCAAGGAACCGAATTAGTTAATTGGTCGAATACAAGCACACAACGTTTTTATAATAATATTTGGATTTGAAAAATCACCTCAAGGGCGCAGTTTGTTTCCCAAAACCTTCACAATGAACGAACTCAACGTTTCGATTTTGACAGATGATTATTTAGAAACTTGGGTATAATGTAACAACTGACAACATACCACTTATATTTGTATTCTGAAATATTACAGGTGCGAAAAATGGGGGCCACTTTGGTTCGAGTATACCTAATTTAAATTACATTTCAAGTGCAAGGTGTACCACTCCAGACTTATAAATTAAAATTGCAAAATGTGTTGCGTAAAATAAAATTATTTATTTACCAGATCTCGCCATGTTGTAAAGAGAGTGATCTCTCTCCTTCCTCCTGAAGACGTGATATGCCACTCCTCCCAGCGCCGCCAATATCAGCAGAGTTATCGCCAGCCCGATGTAAAGGGGAGTGTCGTTCGACACCGCTGAGGACAGAGGAAAATAACATTTTCAAATTAAAAACTATGTAATTTGTGTTATATTATTGATCCTTGAAAGAATTTCATCCTTGAATCCTTATTATTGATCCTTGAAACAGTATTCCTCATCATTACTGATTCGTAAAAACCTGTAAATCCCACGCATGATCGATGCAATAGTGAAGGCAATAGAATTGTGAATTTACTCAGACCTTCAACCAGATTTCGCCCGGATCTTAGATTTTTTTTTTTTACTTATTGAAATATTTTCAGATAAGTAAATGGATTTTTTTAGGTTCTGTAGCTCATAATTGAAAAAAAATGCTTGTTGAAAATAGTTATAATAATAATTATTATAATGTGTTTATTCCAGGATGTGGGGAGGATAGTGCAGTCCCACACATCCCATACAAATACACATATTTACACAACAGATTTTTTTTTAAATAAAGAACGAAGTACATAGAATAGGACAAAAAAAAAAATTAAAATAAATAAATAATCAATTGTATGTAGGGCATGGTCTGGGGTGAGCTCGGGTCCAGCGCCCACAAGAGTGGCGTTTGGTGCTGGAACTGTTATAATAGTAAATATTATTAGACGAAAAAGTATCCAAATTGTAATTAAGTCACTGATTTTCAAATGAATTACGATTAGTAAAGGTTAACGTCTTCATCCATTTAGAGAAATTATGGTGAAATAATGTGATTGTGTAATAATGTGGTATCAGGTATCTACCTAAATAAATTTTGGTATCATGGATATTTATTTTTCTAACTGTATTGACAAAAAATACATACTAAATTACATTGTGAAAAGTAAACTTGCTGTTGGAAATTATATTATTTAATCTGCAGCAGTTAATAGCTACCAAAGGCAATTGTTTGCCACCGCTAGTGTTAACAGCTCGGGATTGAAAAGATCGTTATAAGTTAATTGGCACTTAAATTACTTTGCACATTATAATGATTGCTCCAAGTACATTATTTTCTCAGCGAACCTAGTTAAAGGAAGTATAATAATGATAATTAAAGATAATCTTTCAATGAACACCCCTTCCACTTAATGAACACAACAACCGACCGAAAAAGAAAACAAAATGAAATCTCCGGTTTATTTTCCTATAAAGAAGATATTCTCATTAAGAGGAAAGTTATTAATGAAGTTTCTTAGAAAAATAGGAGATAGGACGTCGAAGAATGCGCGAAGTAATTTTAAACTTGTTCTTGTAAGAAAATAATTTTAAATTGGTCCCATCCAAGTCTAACAAGACGGAAGGCGACAAGGAGAGATTGAGACTAACTTTTGGACGAACTAGAGCTTTGTTCAGCACATTTGTATGTTAATTGAAATGACTATTTCTACCAATAAGACTGTTTACTGCTTTGCGTATCAGTCTTGCATATGAACTATGCAATCGCACGTCTAACACTCAATTATTTACCGATAGTCGCATTCCAATGCCGATATATTATAATATTTGTTGCTGGCTTGAACATAATGACTATTACATTGTCTTTGTATACTTATGCACAGAAATACTAATGCGACAAACTTGAGTACTTTCATTCTTATTATTACTAGTATTATAAATACGAAACTGCTCGAGTTTGTTTGTTATGCTTTCACGCATAAAACAATAAAACGATTTTAAACATTCTTTCACCAATAGAAAGCTAAATTACAGGCGAGAACTAAAGGCTGTAAGCGTTATGAAATTATAAATATTAATATATTATATTTTTTATATGTTTTCTGTCGCTAACAAAAGCGAGTTATTGCAAACGTCAGAAAATAAATCGTTGCCATGGAAACGATGTTGATATATTTGTGGGCTCTGTGCTGGTAGGTACTCAGCCCCCTACCTACTGGTCGGCTGCTGCTCCAGGAAATTCAAATTTTAGAATTTGTTTTGTTTTTTTTTTGGACAAGCTTATGTTTTGGAATAAACGTCAGATGAGAATACAATAAAAATATAATTCGTAACGATTTTAAAGACTTTATAATAAACAGTGTTATTTTTTATTATATATACAAACTTCCACATATTTAAATAAAAAATAATCTCCGAAATGTTAGTAAGCGCATTAATTCGGAACGACTGCACCAAATTGGATATTTCTTTTTTCTTTGAGCTCTAGCATTATGAAATTTAGGTGGCACGCGAGCTGTTTGAAAATTGAATGTACCGGGAATGAATGTATAGAATGCGGGAGGGGGTGGGGGAAGGGGGGATAATTGATAAGTGCAGCGCTACAGTAATTTCCCCTAATATAGCTAGTAATAAATAAAATAAAAGGCGGTGTATTTGTGCAAAATTTTAAAGAATCACATTACATGTTACTCGTAAACAAGGCCCAAAATTTTATCATAATAGTCTTTTGTAAAAAAATTGAAAAAGATAATCATTTCACATTCTCCAACCGAGCGACTGTTAAATTAATCGTGGAACTTTTTTTACATTACACACATTTTTTTTAAATAACGTGATGCCTTACTAACCAAATTTCATTTAATTTTTTTAAATTTACGCAAACGGTGTTAACCTATCCTACCATGCTATGAATTATTTCGGTCATCCGTACCTACATGCCCTACATTTTATAAAATATTTTATGCATAAAGTGCGTGAAGTTTTTTTAATTACTAGTCTTCAAGACTTTCAGCCTATATTATTGATCAAATGCCATGTCTATCATCGTAACACATTACCATATTATACAAAGAGAGCGCTCCGGTCATAACTCAGTAATCAAACACTGTTTTGACACCATTCTGAGTTATTGTTTCGTGTGATAATGGCCAAACGGTTTAGAAAAGAATTCACGGGACACCTCGCGCCCAACAATGGAACAATGGGCAATAGAATAATTCGGTGCGGTGGCTGTGCGTGAATGGATGGGTAGTTTATTTTTCCTTTACCCGCTCGGTGCTCACGAAGGCTAGAGGAAGGATCGTGTGTCTCTGTAGCTGTAGAGTAGACTGGGAGCCCACAACACATAACCCTACTTCATCAGCACTGTTATTACTACTGTCTGTTCATATAAAATATAAAATTTAAAATTAGGTTATGTAATTTTTTGTATAATGTGTGCACCTCTATATACGTGTACGTATGCATGCACACATATAAAAATATATAAAAAAAAATTAAATAAGGTTATGTACATTTTCATAATCTTATCACTAACGCACTTCTTTTTCTCCTTTCTATTTTCTACTTTTTATTATAATTTTACCAATTTTCAACATCATTACATACTAGTAACATATGTTTACACTAGACTTCATTCAAAGTAACTATTTTCCGTTGGTCACCATGAAACAGGCAGCCGCCTGGTTTGGCGATTTAATATATCTACTCTACGTAAATGACTTAATTATGTAACATGTGTTTTATAAATAAAAAAATATATATGTTTACTTTGGTGACCGGCCAACTCGGAATGAAACCAACTCAGAACCATCTCAGATAAGTAATTTAGAGTGATAAAAAAATATATTTTAAAAATTCGTTAAATAGGTTATGTTAGGTTAGGGTTACCGGCTAATTTAAAATTATTTTTTTCATAGATTTTAATGACTTTTCAAGGAGGTGTTGAGTTGACATTATTCCCAGTTGGCATGGAACCGTTTACTTTTACCCTTTCTAATTTACTGCACTTTTATGTGTTCTACATTTTAAATCTATGTTATAATATTTTGATGATTTTTATAGCGTTTTTTTGTGAAAAATCACCTCAAGGGTGCTGTAAATGTATTGGTGTAGAACTGTTTTATGGAGACTACGAAACAAATGAATTAGTGTGTTGTGGGCGTTTCTGGTATGGTTTCCCATACTGAGTGAAACTTATCAACCGATAGTCAATTAGTCTTGTCGTATTTGGCGTCGTCAATTTTCTTAGAAATCGGTTTAGATTGCATTTCTAAGAATTTTTTGTTCAATGGTTATCGGATACAAATGAGGATAAGGGGAGAATTGATGTTTAGTAAGGCTTATAAAAGGATCCCTCGTGAGCCGGTGTGAAACACTGCGCGACCCTTGGAAATAAATTAAAATTTCCTCCGGAAAAAGATTGTAAATCGTGTAAAGAAAAGTGTCAATTATATATAATAAACATTTAACCTATAAATAAAAAAATATAAAATTGGAAGTAAATCATGAGGTACCTGAACAAAAATATTTTGTTACGATGGGGGTCCATTAGTAGAGCAAAATATCTCGCCTGCCGACCTTGAATTATTGCCAATTCGACAGATTGATGTTAAATACCTTTCCGCATATTGATTTCTCGTTATGGAATAGGTATGGAAATAAAACCGACGAATAGTACCTGTAGCAATTTTAATATGTAATATACTTCAATAACACATTGAAGTATCCGTTGGTCTGTTCTAAATAACGGATGACGGTCATCAATGATGGATTGTAGCTTATTAGAGTAAAAAATAGTTAATAAAATAAGTAAATAAAAGTATATATATATATCGCAGGGTTATGTGGTGTGGGCTTCTAGTCTATAGTCCCTACGCACGGCTTAATGGCTTATAAAGGTACGCGCGTACCATTTACATGCATTCTTTAAAGCGACGCGATACAAAGCGAGTGGAAGTCGTAAATTAAACAAGGATATTCCAATGAATGCAGCCATATATCGTTATTATATTAAATTAATGAACTCTCTAGTCACCTAAACTCTCTGCTTCATTAAAATGCCGCTAGTGGCGCATGACGCTTTACTATTATTTATTTCGATTATTCTTGACTGTTGAATAGAAGAGCTTTCAAGTAAGAATATCTTGTATGGTATGTTTTACTGTTAAGTTTGTTAACAAATGATATCGGATGTCTACAGGCTTTCTTTGGATGAAAATAATCGTACCGCCTGTTAATCATAATACCTGAATCATAATGCAATGTTAACTAGCTTTCATTAATGTAAAATCATTAAAGTCTTATTTATTTTTTTAGGAACAGTAAGTCTTACGGCTTTAAGACTTACTTAAGAAATTATTAATTATATACGCGGTGTTTTCACCTCAAATTTATGGTCAAGAATTGCCTAAACGTATAATGAAGCATGCACCTGAAGGAAATGCCTTCCAGCAGTAGTATAGGGTATAGGCAATATATATCCTCATCTATACATGCAATATTGCAGGCCAAATTATTCATCCATCATGTTACGTATTTCACCAAATAATTAAGTTGTGAAGAAAAAAAAATCCCCTTAGAATACCAATTTTTCAATCATAAGAAAAAATAATTATTAGACATCGATAAGCAGGCATAGAACAATTTTTATTTTTACATATTTTACATCAGAAACAAACTAACTGCCATTTGCCGTGCTTTCGGGTAAGTGCACATTACGAGTATAAATACATAGAGGCACGAATCTCACCTTTTTGAGATACTTATTTAAAACTCATATTGAGTCATTATAATTCTGATAATTCTATCAACAAAAATAAACTGTATATTATGGTGCTTAACCACCGCTCTTGCTTCTCTCTGGAGCTTCTAAACTGGAGAGAACTGGCACAAAACCGAGAGGAGTGGAGGAAGACTCTTGAGGAGGCCAAGCCCCACCAGGGATTGTAGAGCCAAGAGTGGTGAACCAACGCTCATATTTTGTAGAATAAACTACTATCTTAAAATGTTCAAGAAAAGACAGAGCTTTTAAAAATCATTAAATACGACCAGGATTTCAATGTTACAGATATTTGTATCTGTATGTGACAATACTTAAAAGCGCCCTTGAGGTGATTTTTCACAAAAACGGCGCTCTACAAATTATCCAATTATTATTATTATTATTATTATTAAAAGATCAATCGTCGAACAGCAAACGACGACCCTTCAATTTTCAATGAAAACTATTTATTTCTTTTAAAAATAAAACAATAATTTTGTAAACACCACTTTTACATAAAAGTTATTGTTTTATTTTTAAATTATAATGTCACATCACAAAGTATCTACTTCATATGATCAAAAATTTTGTATTTCTATGCACGTTTGGACAGATATTTTGTAGAGTTGACGCGCTGTTACGTATTATTTTACCGATATAATATTTTCACAACGGTTTTTCGTAATTTTTATGCTAATCCTCAGGGTAACGTAATGTAATTCAGGGTTTGGGATACATTGGTATAATCCAGTTAGAATAAATACAACTGCTATTCGTTGCATACACAATGAAAATGCAAATAGGCAGGTACTTTTGTGATTTACGTATTCAGGTGAATTTATGTAACAATTAATTTTGCAATGAATTTATTTACGATTTTTAGATTATCCATGATGCGTGTTTTTGTTTTCATATTTATTATAATTTAAAGAGATAGCTCTATTGCATCAATTGTGCTTCAATCACAATATTATCAGTTCGCTTTTTGTTTTCAGTAAATACTTCTTGTTGTGAGTATTACATCAGCGGTCTCAAGTGTGCATCATTTTGACCCCAATTGTACAATGAACAATAAGATGATGACCTACTATTATATAATTAATGACTTTAATCGAATTACTAATTAAAAATGAGATCATTGAATGACCTAACTTGGAACTTTATGACCTTTAAAGTGATATTATGCCCTCAACTGTTTGTAAACTAAAATATTTTGTTACGATGGGGGAAAATCAACTGAGTTAAATTCACACCAGGTTTTCATGTTTTGTGAAGATTAAAAAATAGCGTCTGATAGTGAAATTAGACTTGAAATATTACCTTCTTTACGGTTCTTTTTTTGCCAAACTCGGGATAACGTTCCATAAGCAATCTGTTGGTTTAAGCCGCCGCTACCCGAATTTCTACCGATTTCTTACATATCTCCCTATAGAACATTTGATGATTTTAAGCTCTTAAAAAAAAGGTTATTTTTTAAGATAATATCTGTAAATTCCCCACGCCGAAACGCAAATTATATAAAATTCCCTAATTGAAAAATATATATACATAAAATTCCCTAAAAGATAGAAAAAAATCGCAAAGTGTGCTCCGATTTTTTTTATTTTCACGTCTTTTTCTATCATTTAACAAGTTAAATGTATGAAAAAATTCACAGTGTTTCTTTGAATGTTGTTTAAGACAACCCCGCGAGATGTTTGCTCTATTCTAAACGAATCGTGTTTTATTAAACATTTTCACAATTTTCGCTTCAATTTTATAGTTTTAAATATTGGCGCGCTCTCTCCAACATTCGCAATTACATATCTTTCCATCTTCTTCTTTCCGAGCGAGGTTACGGCGCCTTAAGACATGTTTGCAATTTTTGTATTTTTCCAAACTCGTTCATATGCAAAACGCATATGGAATGAGTGGTGACCGCCGGCAAACTCCGAATGAAACCAACTCAGGACTTGTTGGTTAAATAGGTTACTTTAGGTTAGGCTATTTTAAAATTATTTTTTTCATAGCTTTTAATGACTTCAAAGAGGTGTTGAGTTGACTTTGTTTTCAGTTGGCATGGAACCGGAATAAGCTGCCCGCCTACATATTTTCTTCCTCACTTATTCCGGTAATCAGTGTTAATTTAATTATTTACAAATCCATTCATAAATCATAATTTAATTACTTAATTCACAAATCCCTTTCTTAACCTGCCTCACAATGTCTCCCAATTGAGTTACGGTTTAATACTTGTTAGATAAAAAGGCAGACTCATAACTTATAATTTATCTTGGACCAGATTGTATAATATTGTTCAGGGTCGCTAAATAAACTCAACCACGTTGGATATCGGTCCACCGGGATCCTTCTCGTAATTCGAAGGGCCCGTCCCTGGATTACAACTATGCTTACTTAGCTTAATTATCACAGATTTCCTCTATTGCATATGAAAAATTCACTGATTGTATTACTATTACTATTATTTAAATTGATACACGTTCAAACTTTGTATCTCCTCCTTAGATCTCAAATAATCATACGAAACAAACACTTACCTAGTAACATAATAACAAGTACCTACCGAGTAACATAATAACAAGTACCTACCCAGTAACAGAATAACAAGTACCTACCTAGTAACATAATAATAAGTACCTACCTAGTAGCAGAATAACAAGTACCTACCGAGTAACATAATAACAAGTACCTACCGAGTAACATAATAACAAGTACCTACCCACTAATAGAATAACAAGTACCTACCTAGTAACATAATAACAAGTACCTACCTAGTAACATAATAACAAGTACCTACCCAGTAATAGAATAACAAGTACCTACCAAGTAACATGATAACAAGTACCTACCCAGTAACATAATAACAAGTGAGTGTGGCTGTGTAGATTGTAAGTAAAATATTATAGAGATACGTGAATGAGGGACCCACGAGGAACAATCAAAATATATTTCACTTCCACGAGCTATTAGTTTCCATAGAAATGCCATAAATTCTCCTAAAAATGGTGCAAGAATAATATTTTCTCTTAAATCTGCGGATCGGGAACATGGATTCCCACTCTAACACTGCCAATGTATAAGTGTTAGGTATGCAGTGTGTAGGTATACAACATATGAATGTGGACTTGTATATTGTGTATTGTGTACCTAGGTTGCTGCGAGTGTTAGGTCTCCCAACGCGGGTGGTATCCCGTCTGACCCACCGCCATTAATGATAATACGCTTTAAATATATTATTTATAATGTTTACGAGGAGTACAGGGCTATCATTATGCGCGGGTTCATCAGCTTCCAGTCACGACCGTCCCAAGTCCCTCCAACACCAACACCAGTCCAAGTACTGACTTGGCTTGTACCGAGTGCGACTGCCCCAGCCGTGTGCAGCGCACCCGCACATCATTATTACTCACAGGGCAACAGACGGGAAAACATCGACAATCGGAGCATGATTCGATGTAGATTGGACGTGTTAATACCATTCCATGAACATCGGAATTTCGTGTGTGATTGAGATATTTAAATTACCTGCGGCTAAGAGTGTAAATATTACCTAATTAGTAAAATATTTTGTACATGGTGTTAAGGGACGTACTTGACTAATTTTTACCAGTGATTCCTGTCGTTATTTGGAATAAAAATGTAAATGAAATTTTGATGTATTTTTTTGTTCATAAATTTTTCCTTCTAAATCAAACTTTTTTTTCTTCCACATGTCATCACTGGTCACTCAGCCGAGCAACCGATCAACCCCTCACTTCATCCCTATCTCTCCAACACCTGTTTATTTTTGAGTTTTTAATCGAAAAAAAAAAATGTCACTTAAGACTTAAATTTCGCTTACATTTTTTACTCCATAATTTCAGGAATCAAGAATAATTTCAGGAATCACTAGTTAAAATAAGTCAAGTATAAACTTTAACACCCTGTATGTGCGAGAACAATTTTGTGA
Source organism: Glyphotaelius pellucidus (assembly GCA_936435175.1). Classification (NCBI taxonomy): domain Eukaryota; kingdom Metazoa; phylum Arthropoda; class Insecta; order Trichoptera; family Limnephilidae; genus Glyphotaelius; species Glyphotaelius pellucidus. Next base: position 32,635,866 of record OW386537.1, on the reverse strand, counting down.
TGATTGAATTAAATGTTTCAAATTTATTGAAAGTACTTTAATTGAGGATTTAACATAAACGTATTTGTCTGATACCTTTTGTAGAATAAAATATTTTGTTCGTGAAATGCGCTCAAAATGAAAAAAAATGTCTAATGATCTTGTCACATATCTAAATATGCATAAATAATTAATTATACGGTTTAATTCATTAAGCTGCAGAGACGCACAAAGGTTGTTTTATAATGAACGCATGGGTACATACTGTGAATTTTTACGGTTACAGGTATAACTCGAGCTCAAATTAGCAACCAAGCCAGATTTACAGTGAGAGAAAAGTTACAGGTAAACCGATTTTTTAATGGCATAGTTGGTTTGAAAATTAATTGATCAAATAACGCACATGTATAAACATCCATCACATACTGTAACGGTAAACATAGAATTCTCATAAAATATATTAACTTACAATAAATTATTAGATTTTCAATTATATCTATCATGTGAATGCTGCTAGGTTTACGTATTGCGCTCTTGACTGTAAAGATTGATGGAAATTACAAAAACCAGCATTGATAAATAATTAAACTGCATTCTACGAAATTACGGAATACGAATAAAACCTTCTTCGTACCTGAGTCTTGTGCAGAGGCGGAATGGGTCTGACCCACGGGCCAAGGGGACCAAACGGGTACTTTGGTAATTAAAATGGGTGACATAGTACCGCCGGACCACCTACTGCCTACTGCCTAATAATGTTAACCGCCAGGAGCTTTCAGCCGAACAAGGCAAATTAAACCAACGAGCAGAAAGGAAAGTGTAAAATAATGGAGGATTTATTGAAAGAGCATGGGTTTTAGGAAGTTTTAATGTTAAGTCATGTCTATTTGCAGGATGCAAATTAAATTATCGGTGCAATATGCTTTGGGAATCAGATGTGAGAAGTATGTTAATGAAATGATAATGCAGTGGCAATAATGTAGCTATTTCCATTTTTTCATAGACACACGATTGTAAACAAAAAACACTTTTCCGATGTTGTTTATGTCCCAGGTAAATTGCTTATTAATTATTATTATAAGGCACTCTTCGCAGCCCCACCCCACTCTTACCCCATCTTCCAGTATCGGAAGCACCCTTCTTTCGTGACAAATGTCGAAAGCTTTGGTGATTGTAGTAGCTAAGTTGTGGTTGATTTGTTGCGTTTCGGGGGTAATTTGCTATCCTATTGATAGCTGTCAAAAACCCTATTCATAGGAAAATCCCTAGTTTACTATTCGGTACTCAGACCTGTAAATAGTAGCTGCTTTTCGAAAAAGTTAGTCGAGTTTTATACATGGTGTGAGTAGTAATTTCTTATAGTGATTGGTTATTTCTTATAGATCGAGACATGGTGAAATATCCCCTTCGCCATCGAGAGATGGTGAAATATTCCCTTAATCTAATCATAGCAAGATATTTGGTGTCTAACTACACTTTATGAATGAAAGTAAAAATGTTGAAACGTATCAAATATTTTAATATGAAAGTTCAAAACTTGTTAAATAAAAGATGTCGAGATCTGAACATCATTTGAATGTTAGAACCTTTTGCCCTGGACCAAATGCCAGGAGAGAGGAGAGCGCAATGTGCAGATTGCTCCACTGGCCCAGGACGCAGGACGCAGGACACTGGATGGGCCTTAATGAGCTGACCGCTGTTGCCCACTTAAAAGCCGTGTTAACGATAATACAGCGCATAATGTTGAAAATTTTATGAATTGGATTGTGGCTCGGTGATATTGTACTGTACACTTGCCGAAGCTTTTAGCGGAGTGGCTTTTGGTTTTAATGCGCGATCATTTCAGGCTTTTTATTGGATGTCAGATACACAAAGAAGAAAATAAAATACTGCTTTACAACTCGAAGCTTATAAAATAATATTGATTTCGCTTTAACGGATCTGACTTCTACTTGTACCGTTTTGCACTTAGAGCTGTACCTGCTTAAATTTTACGTTCTTTCTTTCCATGTTGTTTTCATAAAGATTGTGGCTACATTATTTTTTATGTAATCCCGCACAAGAATTTTTCGAAGCAAGTGGAAAGCCACTATGGAAATTCCATTTAAAGAATAAATTAAAACTAAAACACGTGGAAAAATAGGAAAAGGGGTATGAAAAATGGATTCGAAATTTGAATTAATTTTCTCGTTTCGAACCCGAGACATCTGACTCCAAAGAAAAGATGCTTACTAATTCACTGTACAACGGAGCATTTTATTTTATTAGATATCTGTAAGACATTATATTCTATGCAACAAACGAGTATTTTCACATATCTATGGAACGCTTGTAAATTCAATTCTAACATTTATTGAATTGATCGGACTATCAATTTCTATATCTATTTACATGACTTGAACCCATTTATAAATATTATGTCACCGCCAATACAAGTCTCGTTGAAAACATACCTTGTAGATCGTGACTGAAATAAAGTGTAAAAATGCCCGCCGAGTTCCCTGTCACCTTACTTTCAAATGCGGCCGCCACCTGAGCGAAATACTAACAACGTATCCTATCTGAGTTCTGAGTGCAAATCATACCATTCATATTATTTATTACGTTCCTGCAAACATCGAAGACAGTGCAGTCACGTTGCGGCGAACATCTTGAATAAGCACTTGAGTGAATATTTACCTTGTACGCTGTATCGCTACATAATAGTATGTCTTTATAGCAGGTTGGACTGTCAATACTTTTTTTAGATTTTGGATACATCAGATGTTTCAAAAGTTATGTAGTCTAAATATTCTTATACTGATTTCATGTTAAATAAAAAGTTTTTTTGACGTGATAACTGACGTCTTATAAATCGATGAACCCGGCCACACTCACAAAAAAGCATGACGCGTTGTCACGTTCCGCCTGAGCCGAGCGTGCAAGCGAGAGCGTGGAAAAAGCGATAGAGTGGCACAATCGGTCTAAGCGTTCGGCTTGTGACTGTAAAATTCTATGTAAAAGTTTTCTTATTCACGTAAAATTATCGTCCGTAAAGCGACCTTACAGACAACCAATTTTTTTGGCGTGATAACGTCTTATAAATCGATGAACGCCGGCTGCACTCACGAAAAAGCATGACTCATTGTCACGTTCCGTCTGAGCCGAGCGTGCAAGCGAGAGCGCGGAACAAGCGTTCGGCCTAAGCGTTCGGCTTGTGACGCATCTATCTCTCTTCCACTCCATAGTTATTATATGACGTTATCACGTAAAATTATCGTCCTTAAACCGACTTTACAGACAAATAATTACTTATTTCACTTTCTTTTTTTGCCTCCAAGTTCAATAGCTACTTACGTACATACGTATTATATTATACGATATCTTACATCAACAAATAGGTACTTAACCCGTCTAATCACAGGAGACCCTAGTTGTCCCAAAACATCATATGCCGTTATAATAACAGGAGACCCAGATTGTCCCAGAACAACCGAGCGTCATTAAAAGTTAGATATCTCTCTTCCCGTCAAGCAAAAATTTGTGATTTCTTTTATATTTGAAAGCGAAAGAAATATTGCTTCTTATTGCCTTAGGAATAAACGAGCTATATTGATCAGATATTTTACAAACCCGATCATAAGTGAAGATTTTATTTTGCGCCAATGTGTGACGTAATAAACAATTAATTTAAAAATAAAATTGTATGAATGTGATAAAAAGTGAAGTGACAGTTTTATTACAAATTTTCTTCAAAAAAGGAATCTGTATTTAAAATTTTAATTTTCTTTTATTTTATGTACTTTTTTGGGGAAACCCCAGGTACATAATTTTTAAGCTAATTCACATTTTCAATATAAAAATTTTAATATTTTAAAACAAAAATCTTAATTTTTGATAAGCACATCGGAAAGATTATTTTATCTAAATTTTAGAACAATTTTTGTTTTTTTAAAAGATTAAAAAATAACCAATAAAAATGAACATTTGAAATGCATGGGAAGAACCGAGAATTTTTGCGTGCTAACTTTGACAGGCAAAAGTTCATAAATATTATTTTCTCATTATTCGAAGGGTTAAAATGGTTAAGTTTTGTGTATTCTTGATATATTAGTCTTGAAAACAGGAGGCGATTAGAAATGTTGGGCGGGGACACGGAAAATATGCGGAAAACTCGTGGTTTTTCACACTCCAGTAAAAAAAAATAGTTGTCCTGTGAATATAATGAGTATTACGTGTTATTGTTTCACTAGTTTTTTTCTCAATATATAAATCCTTCCAATCATTCGATTTTCAAGCCTCGTTAAAAAAAAATTGAAAACCTAAAAATTCATGCAAAACTTTTGAGACCCTCGAGAAAATGATATTTTAAAAACCTCCACATATAGTGATGGCCCAACCAATAATGCAAGTGTAGTTTACTTTATGGATATAATAAACAGAATAATGCATAATGGGCGTTGGGTCAGAGGCCGTCAGCAGTTTCGCTTGAATAATATGTGAAACTGAGTATTTCAACTTGTTTGAATACTTTAAATAGGTCCCTTTGCCAATCGGTGATGAAAATACTTAGAAATCTTCGATAAAACATAATTTTTCATGCATACAAATAAGAAATACCTTGAGAATCGTATTTAGTGACCAAGACATGATCAAGCAAATTCACAAAATGCACCTAGGCGTACAATCTAATAATAACACGTGTGAAAACTTCGCCTTTCTACGGTGCAATACAAATTATCCGACAATAATTATCATTGTCAAACGAGAAAATATGCGATATTTGGTAATTACAACATATTTAATCCATTAGAAACTTCGGACTTAAATAACGGTAGAATAAACGGTTAAAATTTTAAAAACATATTCTTCAATAATCGTTAATTCACGCAATAGCGTCATTTAAATTTAATAAAAAAAAATAATTTGTATAAATAGTGGTATATACAAAGTTATTTATTTTCATTGTATTAATTTATTTTTCTTAAAAATAAAGACAAACATTCCCGGGTTACGAATAACCTGACAATATTTGAAAATCTCCTACTATCACCACGGTAAGCGGAAAATGTTACCTGTGTTGTAATGGGGGGTTTAGCCACTATCCAGCCGAGGAATCGAACACGCGACGCCTGGTGGGACCCAAATGTGATGCAAACTCAGCCACTGACCGTTCAATATAAATATTCATAAAGTTTAGGTAGATTCGATTAGTGCTTAGGTATTATCCGGTAGACGAAACGAGGTTTTCAAGATCTATGGAATGATATTCCGAAGGTTTTTATTTTTGAGTGATGATTGATTGATTTCTTGAGTTTATATTAGAGCTTCAACGAAATGTTTAAAATAAGGATAACTTCTCCATGATCAGTTCAAAATTGACTTTTACCTACTAAATAAAAGTATTAACAACCCCGTGCAATCAGAATATCATTTTAATACTCTTTGTAGTCTGCAAATAACTGAGCCACGCCGTTCAGTAATCGGCCGTTTAACTGCTTTAATCTGTCAGCAGAAATACACAGATCTAGCAATGAGTTCAAGTGTGTTTGTGGTGAGGTTATTCATTTCATTTCTTGATATTCTGCTGGTAAAGGGAACGGAAAGCATTATCTATTTCGCAAACGCTGGATAACGAGGGAAACGGTCAATTTACCCACATTACATGATATAATGATAATAGCGCGGATCGGCGTAAGATAAAACGGTTACAAGTAGATACTTGCCTGCCATAAATTATTCAGATTCCATTGAATATCAATTCTAGTTCACGTAAACATTTTCTATCAAAAAAGCTAGCTTATTTAGATGCGTGGGTAATGGATACCTACATCTACTGTATATTTTGTTATAGTTTTAATAAGCCAAAGAACCACAATTCTATTTATTTGCTCACTGATTTTGCTATTTTAATTGAATATTTACTTTAAGAAACCTTTACTTTAGTGCAGTGGTTTCCAATTAGTTTTTTAGCGAGAAACCCTTCGTCACCTCATTTGGATAGGGTTCTAACTGCACTTTACAATGGTAAGGACTTTGATACCTAAGAACATGTGCTTAGGTGTCAAAGTCCTCAGCGTGGTAAGGCGTAGATAGAACCTTATCCAACTAAGGTGACGCCTTGGAGAAAGAGCCAAACTCGCGTACCTGTTGTAGCCAAAATAAAAAACGAATTAGTTTTTAGTTACTTATAATCTTCAAAATTTTATTTCTTATTAATGGCATAATTTGGGATGCGGGAATGGATACCGCCGCCCCTGGATAACCAACACCTCTGCCGTAGGTTCGCTACGTTTGGTGATTTATTTATTTATTTATTTATTTATTTATTTGAGACACAAACAGGATATTTACAGAGCATTATTTTGGTTAGTGTATAACAAATTAAGATACAAATATAAACATCCCTAGCAGAGGCGGCTCTAGGGGTCTAGAAGTGGAAGGTCAATCGAAAAAAAAATGTCAGAGGTAATGCGTAGGGAATAAAAAACGCCAATATGTATCTACATGTAGTTAATTTGGCGGTACTCACCTATTCCGAAGCCGGTAGGTAGCACAATATGTATCTACATGTAGTTAATTTGGCGGTACTCACCTATTCCGAAGCCGGTAGGTAGCACAATATGGTTTTATTTAATATTATTTATTTTATTCAAAATTATTTACACAATTAACTTTAAACTTTGATGTACATATTATTAATTAATGTTTTTTTATCATCGATTGATCTGTTACTACTATGACCGTGGAATTCCCCTATAATTGAAAAATTCTACAAAAATCTATGTACCGAGATAAAAGTTGGATAGGTAGGTAGGTGTAGGTGAGGATTCTAATGGTAAAAAAAATAAAAAAGCACTCTAACATTTCTTGTATATCAAATCGATCCTCCTTTCTTTGGCTTGTGCGAAATGATCAATGACAAGGCTGTAGAAATTATCTATTTTAGAAATATTTTTTTTTTCGATGCTAAGCATCGCAAGTGAGCTTAACCTGTCTTGGCTCATTGTATTTCTTAAAAACGTTTTAATACGTTTAAGAGTTGAAAAACATCTTTCACTTTCAACTGTAGTCATTGGTATTACACAAATAAATTGCAGTATTTTTATTGTTTCTGAAAATATTTCCTGGAAATTATTGGTCAACAAAAAATTTAAAAGCGATGCAGCACTGTTGGCATGGTGTAAGTCATCACGTTGGTAAAACACTATTAATTCATTTTTTAACTTTGATGAATCAATTTCATCAAAGACATCCAATAAATTGAGTTGAGCTGTTGGAAAACATTTATTATATTCAGCAAAATTATCTTTATTAAATAAATTCGATAAAATGAGATGATCGCCATATTTAAACCTATTTTGCATTTCCACTAAAATAGTGTCTAAAGCTTCTTTCGCTACCAAATGACTATTTTCATCTGTGCGCCTCTTCTTATATTCGCCTTGTGGGGAATCGGTTGAATCTGCTGGGTTGGAACTCAATTCTGCTCGTATGGACAAAATATGATGTTGAAATTCACCAATATGCTTTTGTATTAATATTGCATCCAAATTTCTTTTTTGCATTTGCTTAAATAAAATTTCGCAGTGAGGCATTATTTTATTGAAGAATGTTAACCAATAAATAAAAACACTCTTTTCTAGGTTATTAATCAAATTTTGTGCTTGACTTAAAGTATTTTGATCATTTTCCTTTTCCAAAATTAAATTTAAACATTTAAAAATATCAGATTTATATGTAAATACAGTAATTATGCATTTGGCATTAAAACACCACCTAGTTGGAGCTGCCTTTGGCAGACGGCCTTTAACGGTTTCATCTAAATATTGCATTCGCTTTGGAGATCTTGAAAAAAATACGGAAAATGATTGAACGGTCGCAAAAAACACTTTTATGCCCGTCGTTATGTTACATGCTTTTTGTAAAATTAGATTTAGTTGGTGAGCGTAACAATGAATGTAGTGAGCACGGGGAAAAGTTTCTTTGATTTTAACTTGAACACCTCCAGTTTTTCCAGATAAAACGGCTGCCCCATCGTAACACTGCGCTATCAGCTGTCGCGGTTTAACATCCAGGATCCTCAACTGGGTCAATATTTCATTTGTCAATCCAACGGTGGTGCATGCCTCTGGATTAACAAACTTCCAAAACCGTTCGCATACGACATTGTCTTTCAGATATCTGATCACAAATACCATTTGGGTTTTAGTGGAGCTGTCAGTTGTCTCATCCACCTGAATTGAAACATACTCAGATTTCTGTACATCTAGTTTAATTTCTTCCCGAGATACAGCTAAAATCGAGTCCAACAGATCATTTTGAATCGTCTTAGATAACCCTTTAAAACTCGAAGACCGTTCTAAATGTTCTTTTAATACAATGTCTATTTCCTGAATAAAGTTAATCAAGCCACGAAATATACCCGGATTATCCGACTCTTTTGTCTCATCGTGACCCCTTAATGCCAGTTCAAAAGAACCACAAACCTGTATGCATTTCAAAATTTTTGTTAAAATGTATCGATTTTTTTCCACTTTTTCGTTGTGGTCCACGAGTGCTTTACGATATGCACTATCTAATTGAATCCGAATATCAATGGTTCCTAACAAAACAAAGCTCATTGAATTGTTAATATGCAATGTAGAATTAGAATGCTTTTTTATTTTTTCTTTCAAATGTTTCAAATCGCTAACACCTATTCGTGTCCATTGAATATCAGTTTCAGTTGAATTAAATAGTAAGCAGTGAAAACAAAAGTAAACGCTTCTTATCCCACAGCCACATATCCACTCACAAAAACTATAACTTTTTAAATTAAAGTAACGTTTAATATCTTTATTTTTATTTTTTGTGACAGAAACTATTTGCATTTGAGGTTTGGGGCGGCCGAGACACTTTATTTCAATACGTTTTTCGTGATTCAATGAATTATTCGCTAATTCTTTCAAAATATTATCAACTGAATTCGACATCGTAATTTATTCAAGGCAAATCACAACAGTGAAACGTGTTGACACGCTGACTAATGATATCCAAGATGGCCTTGCCCTTGTGGTATGCAATAAATCACACAAAAACCTTTCGGCTGATATTTTTGACGTCTCTTTCTAACATCTTAAAAACTTAGCATAAGTCGTTTGTCTCCCTTCATGGGGTCATGACCCAATGTTCTCTAAAAAAATATTTTTTATGATTCTAAGCACACGTCAGACATGATCTTGCTTACCTCCTTCTTCTGTACTGCAAAGAAAGAGACAGAAGACCGTTCTGGGACAAATTTTGAATTGACCCTACGGTAGCTACTTACAATTACTTCTCATTTGGTCGCAGGATGGCGCTGAAACGGAAATTATTTTTTGCAAAAAATAAAATAGCTTCTCATTTGGATACTAGATGGCAGTGGAAACGTTTCATAGTGCTTGTACAAAAAACGAAGCATTATTTTCCGTAAGTATAAATTAAAACTTTAAGGCGCTTTAAAATTGGTAATTGCATAGTTTTTTCAATCCAAATTTTGGGAGGTCATTAACCCATTGACCCCTATGGAAGGGCCGCCACTGATCCCTAGACTAACGTGTCTACAGTAATAACATTTGCGTATTCACAGTCACATGAAAAACAATGTAAGTATTTTTTTTTTTCACATAATTTAAAACTTAAATAGAAAATTTGAAATACATGATAGCTACAAAATATTTATTAAAAATAATAAAACAACATTCAAACATTTTTTTTTTTTTTTCAGTTGCACAAATCATGGAGATATTTCTTAAAACTTAAAACAAGTAAAATTATTCGCAAAAATATCTATTCTAGAGTGTGATTTAGTGAGATCGTTGTATGATCGTGACATTCTAGATATGGGATTAAAGTATCCCGTATTATTGCTAAAAATTTCGGTCCAAAATATGTCAAATTTTCTGGTAGATTTGGGCCTGGCGTATAAATTGATTTCATTGACTAAGTTACTATTTACTAGGTTGTTAACAATTTTATAAAACATTAAAAGGTCATTTATATTACGTCTTTTAACTAGACTCTCTAAATTGAAATGTGTAAGTCTTTGTTCGTACCCGTCTAGAAGATGGTAGACACCTGACCGGTAAGACAAAATCCGTGTAAATTTCCTTTGGACTGATTCAAGTCTAGATACCTGTGAAATATAGTGTGGATTCCAGACTGTTGACCCGTACTCAAGAACACTACGGATTAATGAATTAAAGAGAATTATTAGGCTATTAATATTCTTAAACAGTTTGGTTGATCTAACAATGAAACCAAGTAATTTATTTGACTTACTCACAATAGTCTCCCCCACACGTAGAGTTCGGAGCGGGACGTGCCCCGCGCCACTTCAGGCCGCCGCGCAGAAAAGTCTCACAGTGAACTGCGCTGTAAGCCGTTATCTTATTTTCAGTCTTTACTTTCCTGCGCGGCGGCCTGAAGTGGCGCGGGGCACGTCCCGCTCCGAACTCTGCGTGTAAAGGGTACTAATGTATTCAATGTGTTGGTTGAACGTTAGTTTGTTGTCAAATATAATTCCTAAATCTTTTATCGACTCAACTGTATCCAGATTGTGACCACATATGCTGTATGAATATAGAGTTTTGTTGGTGTTCTTGGTGAAATTTATAACTTTGCACTTAGGTATATTTATTTCCATTTCATTGTCAACACACCAGGTAGATATTGTGTTAAGGTCTTGTTGTAAGAGTTCACAATCGTCCATAGATTTAATTGCTTTATACAATTTGAGGTCATCAGCATACAGAGAAAAATTACAGCGGAGTTTATATGTAAGGTCGTTAATAAAGATCAAGAAAAGCAAAGGTCCAAGGTGCGATCCTTGTGGTACACCCGACGTAACTGATATTGGGGAAGAGGTAAAACCGTTAACAGTAACTAATTGACTTCTATTTGATAAATATGATTCTAACCAACGAAGCAGATTTCCGTGAATGCCGATTTTATCCAGTTTATTCATTAAAATAGGGTGACTAACTTTGTCGAAAGCCTTACTGAAATCGGTATACACGGAATCTACTTGTGTTTTTTTATTCATCGATTTACACAGAAAGTCCATATACTCGAGTAAATTAGTATTTGTGGATCTTTTAGATACAAAGCCGTGTTGGAAAGGACTAAGTATATGTGTTACGTGATTAAAAATGGTTTTGTATACAATGGACTCGAATATTTTGCCAAAACAAGATAAAAGGCTAATAGGACGGTAGTTAGTTACATCATTTTTACTGCCAGATTTGTGGATCGGAATGACGTGGGCGACCTTCCACAGATCCGGAAAAACTCCATCGTTCAGACTTTTAGTGAATATTTTGTGTAATGGTACTGCAAGTTGATCTGCACAATTTCGAATAAATAGTGGAGGAATTCCATCTGGGCCGGAACCCTTATTGATGTCAAGAGTGTTCAATTTAGCTTTGACCTCGTCTAAAGTTATTTTGATATGAGACAATGGATAATTATTGAGTGGGGAAGAAAGTTTAGAGTCACTTTTAGAAGTAGATGGTGAGCTAAAAACAGAAGAGAAGTAAGTAGATAAGAGTTCACATATATCTTCACCATTTGTTGCTGATTTGTCATGTAGATGCATGATTTTAGGAAGAGAATTAGAAATTCTTTTCGAATTAATGAGGGTTGAAAGATTTTTGATGCTGTTAGGGAGAGAATTTTCTATTGAATCTATGTGGGCTTTAAGACAGGTACGTACGGATATTTTTACTCTAGCCCTCAATATAGAAAAACTGTCATAGTCACATTGATTTCTGTATTTTTTCCATTTCTTTCTAAACTTTTCTTTTTCTCGGATTTGGTGGATCAAAACACTGCTGAACCAAATTGGAAACTTATTATTCCTGATTCTTAAGCGCGGAGTGTGTTTTTCAATTGATAGCCATAACAAGTTATAAAAATGTAGTAGGGAATCATTACAATTCAGAGTGTTAAGATCATTCCAGTTTGTAAGTGATAACATTTCATTGCATTTAATGTAATCCGTTTTTTTTGAAGTTATATTTGATGTGATCTGGATTGGTGGGTAGGAGTCTGTATTTGGACATTAAAAGATCGAATTCAATGGGAGGATGATAGGAGTCAACTTTAGATAGCACATGTGAAGCAATTTGAATGTTAAGGTTATGGTTGGAAAACACTAAATCTAAAATTCGATCTATGTTGTTAGAGACTTGATTAAATTGATTAAGTCCAGTCAAATTTTGAAAGTCTAATAGAGATATTGACTTTTGGCTATTTTGTAAGATTGGTCTGGTGTGAGTTACATTGACATTTGGCGAGTGTTGAATAGATGGCACATTAAAATCACCCATTATTAACGTTATATCCTCTGATGAAAAGTTATTATATATCGTTTGACACTTTTCGAAAAAATCTGTGAAATTTTCGATTTGTATATCTGGAGGCAAATACGCCAAACATAAGTTGATGGATTGTCTGGATGATTCATGTAATTTAAATTTAATCCATAAATCTTCTATAGATTTAGAGCTGTGTGCTGAGACTGAAAAAGATGTCATTTCTTTCTTTATGGCTATTAAAACTCCACCCCCTGATTTTTTAAGAGAACTCGACATGTCCCTATCACGTCTATATATATTATAACGATCATCAACTATTTCACGGTCATAGATTGTAGAGTCTAACCATGTTTCTGTAAAACAAATTAAATCATAATTGCAACTGAGCACTTCGCAGTATAAATCATTTAGTTTACTTTTTAAACCACGTACATTTTGATAATAAAATGTTATTGCCGATTTGTTAGAACACATTTTGAAAGTATATAAAGTATTATTAAATACATCTTATTGTAAAATTGATGTGGAATAAATTATTAAAAAATAAATAATTATGCTCTGAAAGGGGGCAATTATGAACATCATAATATTTTTTTGGTTTGTTTGTGGTACATAATTTTGTCTGTGGTATTACATGTCATTGTTGACAGAATTAGGTTATAACATAACAATTAAGTAGCTTGTATGAGGGAAATAATTAAGTAATTTTAGTGATTTTAAATTCATAAAGGGACGGCAGCAGAAGCGGTAGGTGCATTTTGTGTCGACTTCAATGTAGATAACTTGTTGACATCCTCTTGATCAGTAATTAATATTATGGGGGTTGATTTAGCAGGGGTGCCCGGGTTCATGTGGTGAGGTTTGTCTAGGTCTTGAAGGTGGATGACCAGGACACACTGAACTCCAGATTCCTACCCACCCCTTATACCCTTTTCCTTCCGAGAACTCTCCTTTCCTTCCTTTCCTTAAAAAAACCCCTCCACACAGCATCCTCAAAGATGACACAGGCCCCCGAGGGAATTTATTTTCATGAGGGCCTCCTGTGTGAAGCTCATATAAAAAAAAATAATGATTGTAATAATGACGAAAAGCACATAATATAATTCTTTAAGTTTACGCTATCGATTTTACGCCTTCGCGTATCCCTTCAGATAGATTTGGATTCAAATAGGTATCTACAACTACATGTAAACAATTTCTAGGAAAATACGCTAGATTATGGACCTTGTGGCTTGTTCTAGCTTTTGTAAGCTGAAAAAACGCGATTCTGTATAGCTTTCACTGTACTTATTGCAATTCTGTCGCCTTCAATAAACAAGTTCTACAAACAACAAAGACCTCGGGTAGGGTTCAGATTATTAAAAATGTGGGCGTTTAATAACTTTTTTGATGAAATGCAACGAGCCCTATATACAAGGGTTACTTTCATTAGTTAGGCGACATGGTGGGGAGAAAGAACCGCCACCTACTGCAATCGCCTTTGCACTTATGATCGCCACCAGCCCCAATCCGTCCTAACCCTCCAAGCCTGATGTATTGGCTTTCTGATTGCTGTGACAACTCTACAAAAGGCATCTCTAGTGAACGGAACCCCCTTTGTCTTTGCATCAAAAATATTAAAAATCACCCCAGGCGTTCTTTTCCCTTAAAAGTTCAGGGGTAGTTCCCTGCTGTCTACTCTGTGACTACGATGTCAAAATAATTAAACCCACGTACTTACCTATTGAAACTTGCGCAAGTTTGCACAATTTTTTTTCGTAATGAACTGTTGAAAAATGCGAGAAAAATAATCTGACCTCTTTTTTTCTTAGTTCAACCGATAATATAAATATAAACAGAGTTTTCTCTATAATAAGATCGAAATAAGGTTAGGAGCTGTAAAATGATACGGTGACCTTAATTTTCCAGATAAATAAAAGTAAATTTCAGTAATTGCTTTCACAGTTTCAGGTAAGTGTTTCGGTTTTATGGTATTTAGGTTAAGTTTTTTTTTTAATGACCAAAAGTATACATTTTTTAAAAAGCATTTATAAATTCGTATTTACGGCTAAAAATGTGTTCATTATATAACTTACAACTTCACGATCAACCGTCAAAAAGTGAAAGGGAAAAATACATTTTTTGCTTACGGTTATAGGAAGATTATTGGTGTGCCTACTTACTTTTTCGTAATAAGTATTATATGAACTTTCATTCAAAAATGTATTATTAGTAATCTATTCATGTAGTGACCGAAACTCTAACGCGAAAAGAAATTGCTACAAAATTATTTTACTAATAAAGGAAATTGAAATTTTGAACCGTCTTTCCTTGAAGAAAAAACGTGTATTAACGTGTGATTATAATACAACATTTGTAATATTAAGAGCTAAAAGCAAATTTATTATACAATATTGTTTTGTTCAATATTTTCATTTTTTAATTTACAAATTTAAAAAAATAATGGTGTCTTCTTAATCAGAATTCGCAACATGGTTGAGCTTCTGTAGTTTTTCCACATAAGTAAGTACCGGGGGTACAAATTGTGGAGTAGTTGTTAAATGCTCTCTACTCTAATGACCAAATTCATGTAAAAGTATTTCGACCAGTGTATTTTATTTAATATTAGCTCCTTACGGGAGACCTTGAGGGGAATTATATTGAGAGAAAAGGAAAGATGGGAAGTTCTGGGAAGGAAAAAGGGTAGGAATCTGGGGGTCAGTGTGTCTAGGAGTGACGGAAGTATGAATCCATCACTCCCACTGCTGTGCAAGGCGGTTGATCGAGATAATCCTGCTGGAGAGGTCCAAAAGTCTCCCTCAACTAGTCCCGCCCGATCCGATCTGCCACACTATTGGTGGGCAGAAATATCGCCGCGAAGATCCGGACAAACCTCACCCCATGAACCTAGACAGCCCTACTTAGTCACCAAACGTAGCTAACCACTTGAGGTGACTTATGGTACGGGTTAATATATATTTCAATCAAAAAAAAAATAAGTATGAAAATAAACAAACTAAAAATCGTAACAAACATCGAAAATTCCGATCTGCCAACGTAAAATGTGATTTTTATGTGAAAATTTATAATTTATGTAGAGAGATTTCTTGGCACTTTTACACGTAACTAGTGCGAACGAGGGGAGTAAATATAAACTTAACATATAATTTTAATTCGTGTGAAAGACAACAAGTTGATTATTTATACGTATGTTTTCCATTTCATTGTAAGCATACAGTGTTCCAATGCAAAATGTGTGCCGTATTGCACCCGAATTAATTTTCATGATCTGTAATGTATCTATAATCCTCTTGCAATGTGTTAATGGCGAAGACCACGAGATAGGGCGGTTCGGTACAACACCGACAACCTACCCACTTAAAGTGATGTAATTGAATGTCCGTCAATAACCGAATTACTTAATGTTCCAGTGCCATTATCGCTCCCGATGGGCAAGGCGGCCTCTGTCCGTTAGTCGAGCCGCTTCACCGAAGAGTCGATAATATCGATTGCACTGTGTGCATCTATTAAAAGAGAGCTCCATCACTATTATAGTATCACCCCACATCATACTATCTGTAATCTTTTGATAAAGCATTTTTGTTCTTTCATATTTTACATAATTTAGAAATAATGTAACCCTGTCCACTTTCTTAATATCTACTTCTAGAATTATTATTCATTAACAATGTTTAAAGGAATGAAGATAATAAAATAAAAACAATAATTGATATTGAACGAATAAAATATTCTAAGAATATTGAAAAGATTTCCAAATTCAAATTCAAAATTTAAAAAAACATTGAACAAAAATACAGAAAACAAAATGTATACTTTAAAGGTATAGCCAGGTGGGGGTGACACCCGGTGAAACCCGACCGTGGAAAAAAAAGTACGATGATATTGTCACAAAAATATTTTACCCATGAACACGGTCTGCTATTTATATTTTCTTAGCTCTTATGGAGAAATTATCCCCCCCCCCCCCCCCCACCCACGTTGTATTATAAAACAGGTATTAAATATATAAGAGGTATCTAATTTATGTAAAGTATTCGTTTACGTATAGTGTAATAACATTTGTTTATAAAGGACAAAATGAACTACAAAGCACTTATGAGTTGAGAGCACTGCTGAAGAGGTCAAAAAGTGTCCATCAACCAGTCTTTCCAGATTCGGCTCGTCATGCAGCAGGTAGGCATCCGCTGCTAAAACCTAGACAAACCTCACCCCATGAACTCGAATTCCCCTGCAAAACATAGCAAATCACTTGGGGCGACATAAGGCAGGGGTCTTGGTTATCCAATAAATGTTTCCCGGGACGGCGGTACCCATAACCGCCTCCCAAATTGTAAATAAAATACAATGGAGGAATTTTGAAAAAGTTTTCCGAAATTAAATATTTGGATGTCATTTTATATTCCAGGCTAACTTTATCTCTAAATACAATATATGTTATGAAGAAAATTGCCAAAAGAGTTTCACTACTTGGAAAAGGATAAGAGGACAATATATTAGCGAGTAATCCCGATAAACTATACGTAAAACTATAATTTTTCCTGATGATAAAATTATTGTAGCAGTATTTTGTAATTGGCAAAAGCGGAAAAATTTTGTTAACTTACTTTTTTTGAAAAACAAAGCCACGAGAATAATTTCAAATATTATATTTCAAAACAAAAAAATTTGTTGATGGTTCTAAACGTACTTTTTAAAAACTTATTGTGTTCTTAAAAGTAACAGTTTTTCTATTTTAAATATTGAACGGTCAACAAAGTTCAGAATATATACGAAAACTTAATAAACATTAACACAAACAAAATCACTCTACAAGAAGAAAAAAATTAAATTAGATGTCCCTTTCGAAAGAAGTCAAAATCACACAAAGCGCATATTTTACTTTATGGAGTGGTGATCTTCCAAAAAATACCAACCATAAAAATAAGAGGAGAATGTGTTCAGCTTTTTAAAATAAGAAGAATTATGTTTATGAAATGTAATTTTTAAAGTTTGAAGGAATTAATTACTGTAAATTATGTAATTTTTAAATTACCACATATGTTATCACTGTACATGATATATATTATTTAAAGATATATCAATAAATATTTTTAATCGACGGTACATCTCAAGTAATTAAATTCGTCTTAAATACCTAGTAGCAATAGCCAACGAGCGTTTATTTATTAAATGATTCATCATATTGAAAAAAATGCGTAGGTATGCATTCATTCAACTGCTATTTAATGACGGCAGTATTTTTTTAGAATGTAAATTGATCAATTAAAATAAAAATAATTGTTAATAAAGCCTGGAATGGGCCATTGTCAACTTCGCAATGGCGTTACGCATATAAAAATGATTACATTCATAATAATAGTCAAAGGATGTGTGTAAGAGGCTATTCTGAATGGATCCTTGAATCAATAAGTACTTCTATACCTCACAGGAGTGAGGAATGTACATGACGGCAACTGCGATTTTAAATTTAATGTATTCTCTCATTCATTAGGACGAAATAGCTAGGTTCGACCCAAACAGGATTGGACCTCCAAGGTGCTGAAGAAAGGAGAAAGTTCAAAGACATTTTAAGTAGGTATTATACAATCAAACTCTATAATAAAATCATTGAAAAAATCCACAAGAACACACCAACTCATATAATCAAACAAAATATTTCGGTCGGGATAAAAACAAAAGGATCCTTTAGAATGTTTTTGTAAGTTAATTTTTATAATGTATGATAAAGTATGTGTTAATTATTTATCCCATAATAGGTTTCCACTGGCGTATAAACACTTATTCAAACATAACACAATAACATTTAAGTTGAATAATATTTTATTTATTATTTCTTTACATGTTATTTCTATGTTCAATTCAATTTTTAACCTCACTATGACAAGTCTGTGTCGAGGTTAATAACTCTACAAAGTAACAAAAATGAAACAAAATAATATGAATATTTAAAGAACAATATTGTTAAAATAATGTGCAATTTAGTTTATTACAGATAATGGTACCCACTAAGTAGAAGGCGTCTATCACATTGTTATGTAAATATGTAGGGTGACCATAGTGTTATTACGACTTTTACAAAAAGACACCCAGAAGAAGTTTTTTTCAAAATGTCCGTCGTACTTAGATTTTAATAAAAACTCAAGTAATCGGAAACATTGATAAAAAATGAGAGTTTCGAAAAACAACCGAACTTTCAAAAATATGATGATATAATTACTTGCTTAGACTCCATGAATGAGGTTAAAGGAGAAGTTGAAAGCTTAAGAAATGATATGGCAAATAAAAGTAAAATTATTAAGCATCTGGAAAGTAGACTGGCTTGCGTAGAACAATCGAACTTTGATGACTGTGTTGAAATTACAGGAATTGAGGAAAATACTGATGAATACCCCAAGATTACAGCCATGAAACTAACAGATAATGCTCATATCAAAATAAGTTCAGAGGGTATTACCTCAGCGATAAGACAATACGATAGAAGACCAGGTTATCCGAAAAAAATCTTCTAAAAATTAGAAATGCAGGTAAGAAATTCTTCTAAAAGTTAGATACAATTATAATCCTTTTTTACCCTCCTTATAACAGTGAACACCTGAGCACAGCTTTTCCAAGTAGTGAGGTTTCACAGTTCCTTGTGCACGAAACACGATGTAATAATTTTTTCAACATAAATATTACGTTATAAATCATTTACAATAACTACACATCGTACTTTCTTTATTATACATTACACTATATTATATTTACACAATCAATACAATATTTATGAATGTTTATAATGAAATGTTGTTCTTTTAATTTAACTGCAAATTAAATAGAAATATTTAAATTTTGACCGTTAAAATTTGTGATTTGCCAATCTTCTCTTTGTTATCAATACTATAAATTACCAAATAATAATATTGTTTTTAAGACGTTTTATTAGAGTTTAGTTATTTATTTTTATTTTACTTTACTTTTGATTTTTTTTTGTCTAATTGTTTATTCAAACTTAAAATTAACTGTATATTCTAATTGTTTATTTTAACTTTAAAATTTACTGTATTCAAATATTACCCGATAAATATGAATAACCATATAGGACCTGTGGTATTGCAGTCCCCCCCCCCCCTCCCCCCCCCCTATTATTATTAAATATAAATAACGCTTGAAGAAAACCGCTTGAGTTGCTAGATGACAATAAAAACGTGAAATCAAGCATAAAATTTCACTTTCGCTTAAGTGAATTCACATTATATTTTTATAAAATTGTCTAAGCTTTTAAACTAAAAACGTTCTTGAAGTTCTCTAAAAACTATGAAGCTAATAATAATAAAATATTATACTACTTGATATTACAAAAGTCAACCAGGAATCGATTTATTTATTTATTTGTTAGTTTTATTTTAGTAAATTGTACATTTAAGTTTACAATTTCCTAATAAATTATATCTTTTCATATTTCAAACTATATTTTTTCTAGTTTTATGTATCTCCTACAATAGAATCGATCTCTGAAACCATCCGCTTAAGATGAAGCTGTACGTGAAATCCTACTTAGATACTATTTAGATTAATCTTTACGACCAATCGGTTTACATTATGAACATCAAAAAATATGCTACGGATAAACTGAAGCTTTTACTAGCTTTTTATGTATTGGAATCACAATAAAATTATTATTTACATAACAAAAAAATAAGCACTAAAAAAATGTTTTTTCTTGACTTAAGTATGAAGTAATACAAGAAACATTTTGTTTAAATACCCTTTTATGCTAAGACAGTTTTTAAGGTTTTGTATTTTCTAACTTTTTTCATTCTTATAAAATTATGCACAAAATAAATAAAAACCCACTTTAATAAAAGTGGTAAAAACTAAGTATATTATTAATTTTGAAATAAAATGGTGCCACAAAACAATATGCTATGTTTGAAGAAATAAAAACCGCTTTTTCGCTTACTTGCCTCATGCAAATAAGATCCTCTATTTAAAATTTTAAAGGCATGAGAATCGAAATATTTCTAGCGTTTATATTCATCTTAACGGATGGCACCGAGGTAAAATTAAATTTTTATTTGTTTTATTGCTATCGACACAATCATTTCATTATTTTCAATATTTTTTCGTTAAACCGTGGTTGTGTTGTGTTCGACTGAAAAACAATTATGTTAGGATTCTTTTACAACATTCGATGCAGATTCATTTTCCGGGTGAAATTACCACTGCGTTAAAAATACCAGCAATCCGTCGGGTATTTTTATTGAATCAAAACACGTGCGAGAGCTTTATCTGATATTAACAATACAAATTCACAGTGTCGGTATACCGGTACTATCCAACCAGTCGCAGTCATCGTACAAGTAACCAGCCACCACCCACGTTGGGGCATTTCCGTCGATTCGCGCCGTTCTGCAATATTAAACACCTTTGTTCGGTTATACCCACCTCCGACTTCACCCCACCATCCACCACTGCCTACTTATCGGACCCTTGACACGTCACTCAGGATTATACTCTGGAAAGTTCTCTCGATTATCTTTTATTTCATTTTCTTAGATAAAAATTCACGGAAAACTGTCACGAAAGTTTTATTGTAATTATTATTTATAAAAGTAGGCAAGCGAGCGATAGGTGTCAGTTATACCGACAAGCGAAACTTTTAGAGGGGTGAATCATTGTAAATAATTTTTTTTAATCTAAATATTTATTTGTATATATTTTTGTATTGAAGTAAGGCTAAAATAAATAGACGGTAAGGCTCTTGTCTCGCAATGCGAAGGTCGTGGGATCGAATCCCGGCGCGGCAAATAAATTTTATTTGATTAATTTGTGTCATTTCACTATGAATTAATTAAAAATAATACGTAGTATATTTCCGGTACGTTCCAGATCGGAAAATATTCTCAGTATCGCCTTGGTGTAAGATCACCATTCAGAATTGAAACGTTGCTTGAACTGGCTTTAACCGTGTTTGGTGACCAGATCTGAATAGCCAGGTACTTACCCACCTTCTATCTTCCTCTTCCCCATTTCCTTCCCCTCTTTACTACCTTCGGCTTCATAACATACCCCAATTGGGGATGCTAAAGTCTAAAAGTGTAATAGTTTAAAACTAAGGTAAGGTAACGCTAGTAAGTTTAATCGTTAAGGAAGAAATGGGAAAAAATCCTAGGTGAAGGCATAATTTCATTAATTTTAACGAAACACCTTAGGTATATTTCTCTTACGAGCAAAACCTGCAAAAAGCGTATGTTAAATTTATGGGACGTGAAAGAGGACACAATGTTTAGTTACCGTTCCCCTGAAAACATGTAACTTTCAATTTAACCTTGAGCCAGGAAACTTATTTGCCTGTGGCGTATTTTCATGTCTGCCTCGCTAAAATATCTAAGGGGTTCCGTTCTGTTTTACAAATACGAAAAGGTTCACCGACTTAATTTTATTTCGAAAATACGGCCAAAAGCCACAGTTCTTTCAAATTCTTAAAAGGATTGAAACCCTTCCCTTGGAGAGGTTAAATTATTTGAGTTAATCATTTAATAACACAATTATTTGAAGTGATTTTAAAGCTGAATTTTTCAATAATTTAAAAATTTGTGCATCTTTGCAGACCAGTTTTTAGTTTATTTATTTATTTTATTTTAAATGCACATTTACAGTTATACATAACCAATAATAAACATACACTATATTTTATTAAGTAATAATAGCGTTTTTGTGTTGTTGAATATTTAGTTGAAAAATATCTATATCAGGGGACAGGTAATTTAGTAACAGAATCATTTTTCCGAGCGGCATTACTAATGGTAAGTTAGTTCTGCATCTCGGAACAACAAAAGTTCTATGTCTGCACGCTCTTGTGAAGTTGTCGGGGACATAAAACTCAATTTTTTGTATTATATCGGGAATGCGGACGTTACCGTTTAGAAGTTTATATGCTGTTTTCAGCAAAGCAGTTTTCCTTCTATAGGCGAGGCTTTTAATACCCAGCATGCCGGACAAAAAGACTGATGGATATAACCAGGTATAATATCTGAAGTCTCTAAGATATAAATATCTCAGAAACTTAATAATTCCTTTCTAAAACTTCTTCCTTAACCTTCCTCAAAAACTCCGAACAGATAGAGATATAATTTCACTTCTATACCTACACAGTACAGACAGGAAAGCCTCCTGGGATGCACGAGTATTCAAAAAAATCTATAAAACGTATAAATTCCAAAAGAAAATTCAATTGAATAACACTACAGTTACACTCACCTAATTGCACATACACAGTGATCAACCAAGCATTTAGTACAGCGAACTTGATTGTATACGTTATGAGATTGATTCTCGAGAATATCATGGCAGCCACTACCCATCGAGGCAATCATACAGCCGAACAGCCGCCCTGCCGCCAGCCGCCCTGCCGCCAGCCGCCCTGCCAACCTGCCGCCCATGGCCCGGCTTCATTACACCGGCCATCAGGCCAGGGCGGGCGGTATGCGGTATTACAATCATCCGACCATTGGGCGGTGCACTACCGGTTAACCGTCACCATTACTGCCGCACTATTGTGCAGTGATGTGCTATTGCCTAATACAATAATGCAGTAGATGATATAAATGCATGTGCCCGAAACCTGGAGGTGGAGTTTGGTGCAATCAGTGACGACTTTGGTATGGTGTGTTAGTTCATCCCAAATACATGCATCAAGGGATGATTTCCTTTCCATGAATCTTTCTTGTAAATTGCTTATGTGCATAGTTGTTTGACATAGTTTTTTTATCCAATTTATATCGTGTTTCACGCTATAGCGAAACTTCAGGGGGGAATTAGTAAGAAAAATCTTAATGAACGTCCGATTGTAAACCTACCGCATTTTTCCCCGGCATTCTGATGGTCTGCAAAGACATGCTGATACGATTGACGCGCGTAACCGTAGTAAATAACATTTGAATTAAGGCTCATTTAATTGAGGTGAGGTTAACAAGTTCAGGGGTACATATCATTTCAAGTTGGCCGTAATCAAAGATATTTAAATGTAAGAGATATGCTATCCGCAGTATTTACTGGATGGGACTGTGCTTCCTGGTGTCGCCGATATTGTTAACCAAATAACGAATAAACTAAATGAACGAATAATTAACAAATAAACTAATCGGACGTTAAACTACATTAACGAATTCTCTCCGTATTCAAACCATATTGTTAACCAATACTACTGCTCACTTTCAAAATATCAACGAAATAAACAAATTCTTTTCCTATGCAAACTACTCCTATTAGGTAGTAGTCTGCCGACGGTCGCGCGGACATCATAGCATTTCTCTTTTGCATTTCAATATCTTTGGCCGTAATATATCAGTGTGAAATAGTATCATTTAGATTGTATGACAGAAAAATTAACAATTTTTCCATTTGTATTAAGGTTTCATAGTGCATTAAAGTACGTCGGAAACAGAGTTGGTCCTAATACGCTTCCTTGTGGAATGTAGTAAATATTTGAAAATTTGTTGCTAACTTAGGAATGAAAAGCATGTTTCTGGTTGTTTTCATCCAATAAAGTACCTATAAATTACGTGCTATTTAATTCAATCACAGAAGCACACCACTTTTCACATCACTTCATTGATTTTTTTTTTGTAATAAGTCACACCAGGTCTCTCGTCGACAGGTATTTTTCCCGCAGTGCCGAGTGCCGGGAAAGCGGCAAACACTTGCTGGATTGCGATTGGAGTGCCTGCCAAACTGCCAAATTAATACTATCGGGCTTAACGTGGCTGATGGACCAGTAAATTTATCAATTATTCCGCGGACTTGTGCTGACGAGAATGCTATACAAAAGCCTTGTTACATTTGTTGATTTTGACAAAACATTTTTTCCAATTAACTAACCATCACCCAATTTACAGTAGAATTAGGAATGGAGTACAGTAAAGGGACCACACATTTATATTTGAACACTTATGTGCTTCATATTATATATTCTCATAAATCGTTTCTCATACATCTGATGACCCGCCACAAGTACCCACCTATTTGACTAACTCGTTCAAGCATTGTCCCTCTTCTTTCATTCACTTGCGGGTCATATATTCTCCTAACCATCCTTTCTTCGTGTCTGCTTTTGCATAAAATTTGTTTTTTAGGCAGATACCTTATAAGATGTCGTGTCTTTACTGTATTCGGGACAGTTAAATAAAATGATTGTATAATAATAGACTTTATTTAAGTAACGTTTTTCGCATGATGGTCAACGGGTGAAGAGAGCTTTCATACAAGACATTTTCCTTTTATACCTTGATTCATGTCCAAACAAAGAAACCCAAACATTATTCTTTGTTCCTATTTAAATTTGGATCCACACTCATTACAGCTTACATCTTACATCGGCCTTGCGATCTTCTCGGATCGGCTCATTCGTAATACAACCATTAATAGTTTTATCAACGCGCTCA
Source organism: Glyphotaelius pellucidus (assembly GCA_936435175.1). Taxonomy (NCBI): domain Eukaryota; kingdom Metazoa; phylum Arthropoda; class Insecta; order Trichoptera; family Limnephilidae; genus Glyphotaelius; species Glyphotaelius pellucidus. The sequence goes on along the minus strand of OW386537.1, from coordinate 32,611,145 downwards.
GGGATCTCATTTCTGCTTCATTCAGTCTACTTTCGTACAAACACGTCCATTTTATATCTGAAGTACATATCTATTTCGTGAGCAGGTACTGCGCAAAGTAGGTACTGTTTATTGTCTATGCATTATTTTTTTTCTTTTTTAACTTTGCTGGTTAGCCAAACTGGAAGGAGACCGGAAACGTCATTCGGGGAATCATGGCGGAAGAGATTACGTAGTTTTTGGTACGAGAGGAGTTTTTTTTCGGGGCAATTGGGATTGTTAAGTGATATACTAGTGCTATGTAGCCTAGAAAGATTATTTTTATACGTTATGTGAGTGTGTGACGACTCAAATGGCATTGAAGCCTATTTATTTTGTTTAATCCCTCGCCGGATGCCGTGAGATAGTTTTATCTGCGTGCTGAAGTCAATTTAGACCGGAATCAACGGGTGATGTTTTGCCCGCAAGGATTCTTTTGCTGGTGATTCCTTTGGCCGGCGAGATATGCTCATGCCGCCTGATGGGTGAGAATCTGCTGCGCCTGTTTTGTTGGGTGGATTCCGTTTATTAATGGAGCGGCTCCTAGACTCTGGTTGGACCCGCTAATATCCCTTTGCTGTTCCTTTGGCCGGTGAGATTTACTCATGCCGCCTGATGGAGGAGAATCTGCTGTGCCTGTTTTATTGGGAGGACTCCCTTTAACCCAGCGGGCCCATGACGTGCTGGACGGTATTTTGGGGATTGCTGTTGACGATTGGAGGAGAATCACGACGACGGGACGTACGCGGTATTAATAACTAACCGTAATTTTTGTTAACTCTCTCTCTCCAAATCTATTGATAGATGCTAAAGGTATTTATGTTTTTTGTTAAGCTTTCTTTGGTGCTATTTCCCTTGCAAAGTGCAATAAAGTTTCTTTTAAATTTCACTAGTAAAGTAGGTGCTTCATTTATATGCATGACCTCAAATCCCTATCTCCATCATCCTGAGAAGGATGTTCTTTTTGCTCTGAGAAGATAAGCTGTCGGATGACAAAGGTATGCTACCTACATAAGATTTTATTACAAGTAGTTATGTTAACGAAATTTTGTTAATTAGCGGTAACATTTTATCAAGAGACTTAGATACGTCTTATTTATTTTTGGTCTTTGAACTTCAAAAAAATTTACTCTGACAATAATTTATCATCTTTCTACTTGGATTAATTAACAAACGAAAAATCAACAAACCGCAAATTAAATTCACGAAATCACTACAAAGCTATTTCGTAATTATATTTTCAAATGTTCGGGTAAAGCGAGTAATCTTTAGAATGCGATAACAATAAGGTCTCTTCCATTTTCTTAAGCGATTCATCATTGCATAATAAAATACTGAATAAATAGAACAGAAAGAATACTGAAGTCCCAGAACCAGATAAATTATCTCATTATAATTTATTCTTTCTCAAAAATATATATATATATTCATCTTGAATGGCCTCCTATTTTATTCCAACCCCTATATTTCCAACAAGCTCATATACCTATGGAAAAATGTTAGGATACACAGAAATACAAATTCATCGTCAGCATCAAATGGCCAATCAACGCTAATTGGTTTTTTATATCTGAAAGTTTCGAACAAATTGTGAAATACAGAAAAGCAAAACTGTTATGTTTTTATGCTTGTCTGCTGTTCATCGAGTTCGTCTTTAAAAATTTGCAGGTAGCATTAGATTTATTTATAAACTAGCTGGTACCCGTCGTGCTTTGCTATGCCATTTAATAAAGAAATTGTTTCTCCGTATAAAATTTCCCGCAAATATATCAACATCGTTTCCACGGCAAAGATTTGTTTTCCACGGCAACGATTTGTTTTGCTTAGCAATAACTCACTAGAGACAGAAAACGTATGATAAATATAATATACTAATATTTATAATTTCATAACGCCCGAGCTTACCATTATATACAGCCTATAGTACTCACAATTAATTTAGCTTTCTATTGGTGAAATAATTTTAAAAATCGTTATTGTTTTATGCGTGAAAGCGTAACAAACAAACAAACGCAGTTTCGCATTTATAATATTAATGTAGATAGCGAAATCTTAATAAGTAGAAAGAAATGTTTTGTTTACATTTCGAAAAAAACATTTAATTAATTTTGCATTTGCCAAGATTCGAAAGCAAGATCACGAACATTTTAAATGCGTTAGATCTTACTTTTGAGGTCAGCGGTTTTTCATTACACCTTTATAATATGATTTATGAGCCTTGTTCAAACTGTTTGAAAGATAATCTCAACTTTGATCCACAAAAACGTTTGCTCGAAATTCCACAAACTCGCTCATCGATGAAAAGATGAATAAGAGAAGATACAAAAAACCGCTGACCTTAATAACGTTTAGCGCAATTATTTTCCAGCCTTGTTAGGTATTTATTACTTCAAAGTCAACCCCGCTTTCTGAGTATAAACCGCAGAAACTCTCATCTATCTACTCTGCCACCTGCCTCAACGTCTTCCTAATAATACAAGCAGGTACATCATTCTTGGCGCACTATCCTTCTTCCTAGTGTCAGCTGTGCCGGTTAATTTATTTAACGCTGCCAGTAAACTCAGTTAGGTATATTGTCTTGAACGATTTATCAAAAAAAAAAATTTTTCTTTTTATAACTAGCGAGTACCCGGCATGCATTGCAATGCCACATTTAGAAAAAACTGTTTTTCCCGCGATCCCCTTCTACCTTCCCCGTTTTCCATCTTCGTCTTATCTCCTTCTTTTCCTCCCTGCCGCAAAACTATATATAATTATATGAAATATCTCTAATGCAAAATTCGTATACAAATTTCATGACGCCAAATCTCAACAGTATATAAGGAAACTTTCGCGGGCGTGCATACAACTCAACATAGTTTTATTGCAATCGGATAAATAGTGATGGAAATAATTTCATTACGCCAGAACTTACTGTTATATATAGAAACCATCGCGGGCATGCGCTCATTAAACCACCAAAGTTTCACCGCAATCGGATGAATGGTTTAAATCTGATGGTAGATAGAAAATGCGAGCTCCAAAAATAGTTTTGTTGGCCTATAGATAGCCTTTATCTATACAGTACACAATTTAAAAAAGAACAGTCCGGGTAAATTTCATAGTTCAATTTAGACAGCTTGCGTTACTTTACATAAAAAGATTTTCAACCACATCTAAAGATTGAAACTTGAATTCACAAATTGAAATTTGTAAATAAAATAGTTTATAAATTTATTGTAAATAAAATAATATGAAATTTATTGTAAATAAAATAATATGAAATTTGTAAAAAAAGTAATTTATAAATTTATTGAAATATTCTACGAATTTTGAAAATGTGTAAAAGGAATGGCAAAGTTCCCAATATCGGCAACACCGGACAGTAACATATCGCCCTTATGCCGATATTATACCAGTACCAGCTTGCGCTCTTTTTAACCTGCTAAGCTTCCGTGACCCGCCATGGGAAAAATCGGCGGTGGCAGGGGGAAGTGAAAAGGTGTGAGAAGGAGTTTGAAAGGAAATATGTCCCCGGTCACGTGACCTCGTTACGTGAGACACAAGTCCACTCCCCCACCTCTCTCCTCCCCTCAGCAGATGCCGACCCCCTCACTAACAGAAATTGCTACAAGAAAATAAAATAGACATTTGTCAGCTTTATGGGTTTGAGACGATTACTAGTACACACGGAGGTAAAAAAGGAGCAAAAAAACACGTAAATATTAAAATGGTTGTTGACTCTAATCTAAATAATTTAGGATAAGTTTAAGTAGTGCGTATTCGCGACGCAATTCACGTGACGCGATTTTAGACTGACCACATTACTTCATGACGGCCACTTAGAGTGGCCACATTACTTCACGACGAATAATGAAGAATTGAAGACGAATAAGGAAGAATTTTAGTTAGGTTAGATTAAATTTTTGACGATAGAATTGTCGCAAATGGGAAGAGGTAATTTTGTTTAAAAATTGTACAATACTTGTCTTTTGTAATCTGCGTGTATATTAATGACATAGATATGCACTCTCATGAAATAAGACATTATTAACAGTTCAAACTCATATTTTTTCTCATACTTTTGTGCATATTTCGACTTCTGAATTATCAAGCGGCGCGGCGCTCAATGAGGGATTTAGAAATCTTTATATTTTTTTAATAAACCATGTATGTTTCTTTCTTTGTAAATTTGTAATGTTGCATAGTAGCAGTAAAAAGCATTTAGTTTTCTGAAACTAAATTCTTTTAACAGAAGTTCTGATGAATTTCTATATGGCTTAAGTTTTTTTTATTTATTAATGTTTGGGCTATGCGAAGCCATTGTGTGTGATTATGTTTATTATGTTTACTTTGTTACGTATCCATAAGCACGTACATAACCCACAACATATTATTATTTTATATTATTTTTTTACATCTGTAGTTCAAAGAGTGTTTTTTCTTTCACCTTCAATGTATATATATTATTAAAATAAAAAAAAATAATGCACTTTTATACTTTGTTATACGAGTATACACCTTTAAAACTTTTTTTGTTTCCAGTAAACATCAAATCATATAAACTGTTAAAATATGTAAAAGCCCATAAGGGCGTTGTTGATTAATAAATTTAATAAAATATGTCTTTTCAAAACACCGAATGGTAGATTGGACGCCATAGATTTAACGAGTCTTGTTACAAAGGCTGGATAGACTTGGTAAAAAGTATAGTTCAATCGATGTTTACCGCCTCCAATCAGCACCCAAACTCATTCAGTCTAATTGAAGGATTGTAATATCTATATATTTTTTTTCATTTGCATCTTCGAAGCACAGTTACCCAAATTTTGTTTAATTAGATTTGTTGTTCTGCTTGCCTCAAAATTTTTTACCAAGACGTGTTCGTGATTGCGTTAAATGTATCAACAACATCCTTATAAGACGAGTAGAAACACTAGCAGTCACATCATGGTAGGTATCTAGCAGCAAAAAACGTGCGCAAACTAGGCGTGACACACGCGAACGCAGTGGACTCACGTTCCAAGTGCATTTCACGTTTTACGCCAGTTAAAAAAAGATCGTTTGAAATTGCTTCATCCAGAAAAAAACTTGCACTAACTTTTACTATTTGTATATGGCGGAAAATAAAGCAACAGACAATATTTTATCAAAACCATTTGCCCAATATTTAGGTGACTACATCCTTCCTCCAGCATCTACCTGTGGTAGCCAAGGGACCATACATCGTGGATCTCAATGTAACCCAAATCGCGGAGTTTTGCGACAGTCGTCTTTCCCAGGCGGCAGAACATAGAATACAGGCGGGAGAATAAGACACAATGCTGCCAGGTGTAGATAACAGGACAAGTGACTTAAAGGGGAGGTACCAAGCTGTTGTGGGTACCTTTGAAGATTAGGTTAGTGCAGTAAATAGTCAGGTACGAACTTGTGTATACCCAGTCTTGTTTCAAATTTAGTCACAATAGTCGATAAACATAACAAAGTACTTTGATTCAGCGTCTTTTTAAAGGGAAATTATTTTATTTAATAAATACGCCTTCCGTCAGCTCACTTCATGTAAAACGGCGTCACTTCAAATCATTTGAGAAGCACAATTTCCTCTCATTAATGCAAACGCCACGGAGGCGTCTTCGTAAAACATTAAGGAAATATCAACGGAAATTTAGTTTCCGATATTCTGCAGTTGGGAATATTACCAAGGCGGGCTGAATGGATGGCTTGACACAAACTTTTGGGGAATTGGCGTTCGCGAAACTCTTATGCAAATAATTACTTTATCCGGGAAATAACTGAAGGTACACGCAAAAAACTGAATCATGTATCGTTGCGGAAAAATAATGTGGGCCTATTCGGAGAAATTCTATTGGCGAAGTTCAAAGATATTGAAATTTAGGAAAACGTTTCTAATAAAAAAAGTTCTTAGACTGTCATTTAAATTCTACATGAAAAAGTAAAACTATACTAAAAAGTACATATTATACTAAAAGGTAAAACCATACTAAAAAGGTAAAACTTTCGAAATTGCCTTCACGGTTTTTTAAACTACACCTTGTGTATACCTATTTCATAGAATTTTAAAGATTACAGTTTGAGGATTTTTGTTATTGGAAACGTTTTACGTTTTTTTAACTATGTATTACAGCTAAATTCAGCTGAATTTACAGCTATCTCAATCATTTGTAGTTTGTAATGCGATTATTGAGTTAGCAAACATTATAATGAGTTAGCAAACTACAAATTGATGTTTATTTTTTAGTACTGAACCTTATTTTTTTCAATCATCGAACACTCATTTTTAAATCAATGAACCATCTGAAAAAAGGCATAAATATAGTATTATTAATATCACAGTCAAGTGAAGTTTTGGTGAAGAAATTATTACTATTGGATCTGAATAACTTAACGTTGTAGCCATGCTTTTGAAAGAATTACTGTGTCTACGTAGGTCTTCATTATTTTCCCATTAAAGTTCATTGCTTATTTGACTTATCTGAAGTTGTTTATTATTCCGGTGGCTCCGTATAAATCCGGAGTTTAGCTATGGATTCCCGAATACGAGGATCTACGTTCGTAGTTTTTGCCCCGGTATTTGGATAAGTGCCGCTCTCCCGCTACGGGTGCCGGGTTGGTACTCCTGTCACGTTTCCCATCCAATTTGTGTCGCAGGTATCCGTGGTGGCTTCGGCCGGAGTAAGTTCTCAACTTCACGTCATAGAAAATAAAACGTACCGAACTATTCCTATGAAGCTCCGCAGTTCCATACCATGAGCGGAATGAACTCCGGAGAATCGGCACAGAAGACTCAAGCTATGAGATGTGAGATGTTAGTACTGAACAGTGAGCTATGAAGTACGATATCAAATATTTCTCAGAGTAAAAGAGAAATGTGCTTTCAGAGTGGAGGCAATTTGTTAAGTGCTTGATTTTTAATCAAAGTTAAGACTTGCGTAGGTACTATTCCGTTTAACCTCAAACACTATACATTGAGTTTTACAGCTGTTTCATAACACTGTAATATGTTCCACAATTAATTGTCTTGTTTCACATGGAAAATTCAAAAATGGTTATGAAGTTATGATCTTCCTTAACAAATTGAGTTAAATATCTCTAATATGTAGTTTGTTATATGATTTTTGAGTTTACTTATATTTCTATTTTTATAAACTCCAGTAGGTTTGTATGAGCCAAGTGTCGAAATAGTACTACAAACTAGTGTCAATCAATATATTAATTATTAATACATCAATCGGAATCAATTTAGTATATGCTTTTATTTTGGGATAACCTAATAAGGGGATGTTTTGCTTAAGCTTAAGTAAAGTTCAAAGAATTATAAATCAATTGACTAAACGAAGCGAAGTCCTGTTTCAACTCGACCACTTTGAATTTCGTCTTTAAATTGTGTTTATGTTCCGGGTCGGGTCAATCCTGTCAAGATGATTGCGGTATTTCATGGTACCTTTTTATTCCGCCAGAGCGTGCTCATCGTTTGGTTGGAATAATCAACATTACGCGAAATCGTAAATTTCATAGTTTTTTTAATAGAAAAACTAATACTCCAGGGTCACGGATGACCTGACAATATTTGAATTACTAGTTAAGTTACTATTAAGCAGTGAAAATTAAAAAAAAGGTTAAATAATTTTGTACTTACCCTGAACATTGGGGCAGAGTCCCCCAAAGCAGGGTCCCAGTTGCAGCGCCCTTCCCGAACAGCCATCGCCATCCCCCTCCCTCTCCCCGCCCACACACTGTCTCCTTCTGCTCTGACGGCAGTCCCTCCCGCAGCGGGACCACTCGGACCAAGGGCTCCACCGACCTCCAATACCTAAATCAAATCACTTCTTGTTAAAAGGATAACAAAAATTATGTTTAAATCATCCGTCGCGCATCAAGAAGCAAACAGCGTTTAAGTTTTCATTTATAACAGCACGAACATAAAAAGGGTGAAACACGCCGGAAACAGTAATTTACCAAAATTTGATAGGTTGCTTGAACCCCTTCAAAACCCCTAACATTAAATGGGCAAGTAACTGCTAATCATGAAAACACTTAGTGAAAGGGGTTGCGTTTTTACTGTTTAACTTTTTTTTAATATTCGAATGGATTTTACTCACCAGACATGTAATCCGTTCTGTCGTATTTGATGGCATCGTATGTGAATCCATCTTTATTGGAAAGCGTGAAAGATAAAAAAGAACTGTTACTAACAAATTGATATTCGACAATCTCGGAACTCCTATTGTTTGCTATGAACGAATCATCCCCGAGAAAGTCAGTAAGAGCAAGATGAAGTCATGAAGAAAATATATTAACATACCATTATGACAAGGCAGGCAGTCTTGTGAGCGCTGTATAGCAGGCCCGCTGCAGGGCTGCCCCCCATTGAGGGGCTGAGGGTTGGTGCAGGCCCTGGTCCTCCTCTGTCCCTCGGCTGCCTGCCCTGGACAGCGGCACTCAGACCACTGGGACCAGCTGCTCCAGCCTCCATTCACTAAAAAAGAAATGGAGTTATACCTTAACTATTCAAATCAACCCATTTGACGATTTTAAGAAATGATAAAAGGCATTCAGGTTACCATATACTGTAAGTAATGCAGGATCCGATATTTTCTTTCCGGCGGCGTTCTCAGCAACGCAGCTGTAGTTGGCCATATCCTGTAATTAAAAAAGGCACATTGACGACATCTATAACGTAAAAATTCTCACAGTACATGATTGAAACCAGTGAATAGATATTACACATTAGAAATGCCTTCCAAGTAGATTTGAATGGACACAAATCTCGTCATTGGCTTAATACCGATTGGTTCTAGCCCACACACGCGCTCTGTCTCTTTTACACTTGACATCGTGTATCGCCATCCCTTTTGAATTTCATGATGATGATAACACAGTTTTCCATCGGAAATTTAAGACCCGATTGGCTTTATTCTTTTAGATCAGGAAACACACTCGCATCGCTTTTCTTGGGTTCTTCTTCGTTCTATGATTGAAACACTCTACCAAGTGGGTTAGTGGGATTAGCATTTTTACCTGCAGAGTAGCCTGAGAAACCAGAAGATGTCCCTCAGCGGACAACAACACTGTAGAACTGGACCCAGGAAGAATAGGAACTCCATTCTTTAACCAGTTGAGTGTTGGCGGTGGCGCCCCAGCAGGTCCAAGACAGCGAAGGGAAGTCTGCCCGTACAACTCCACGCTGGTCGCAATAGGAGGCGAAACAAACTGTCTACGGAGATCTGCAACAAACACAAAAATACTTATCAGCAATGGGTTTCTGTATCACAGCCAAATAAAAAAGCACGAGAGTTCCACAAGGTTTTGTTTAGGGGCCAAATGTTTTTTGTTATCAATCCGAGTTTTATTTGTATTTATTTTATTTTCAGTTGCTTCACCGCATTCACATTTTACCATGTAAATTGTTAATTATTTGCAATAATGATTTTATGATTCCGTGTTATTTTGCATCATTCCAACTCGCCATTTTTTTATTTCACCCCTTTTGTGTCGAGGTGTGTTCGCAAATCTGTTACCAACAGCATGGTAATTAGCGCCAGTTCCCCTGTAACGAACGATGCATTATCAGTGCATTTAATTCCCCTAATTTCCAGGAAGAATGATTGGTTGGAATGGTCAGGCGGTTAAAGCGATATGGGGGAGACACATGTGGAAAATTATAATTTTGAATATTTCAATCGTGTTTTGTAGAGCGATAACTCGGACATTTTTTTTTACATTAACTCCACACAGGAGGCCTTGAGGAAAATAATTTGCCTCAGGGTCTTTGTCATCTTTAAAGATGCTGGGTGGAGGGTGTTTTTGAGGAGAGGAAGGACTGAACGCGGGTCTTGAAGAGACCCATTTTGTAGGAGGAGGAAACACAGAGGCCGGCAAATCGTTCCACAGCCGAGCTGTTGAACTCAAGAACGAGTCGTAGAAACGACCCGTTCTCATGTCCGATGACATTAATGGAAGTTGTATTTCTCACTCACAGCGAAATTTTTTTTTTTTACGAGAGCTCCACACAGGAGGCCATGAGGAAAATAATCTCGCTCAGGGCCTATGTCATCCGTTCTCCATGGGGATGCTGTGTGGAGAGTTTTTTTTTGGGAAAGGAAGGGGAGGAGAGTTCTGGGAAGGAAAGGGGTTTAAGGGGTGGGTAGGAATCTGGGGTTCAGTGTGTCCTGTCATCCGCCTCCAAGACCTAGACAAACCTCACCCCATGAACCCGGGCACCCCTGCTAAATCACCAAACGTAGCGAACCACTTGGGGTGACCTATGGCAGAGGTGTTGGTTATCCAATAAAGGTTCCCGGGGCGGCGGTACCCATTCCCGCCTCCCAAATTGATTTGAAGGGTACTTATGATGACACTTCTGAGAGATTACATGGTGAGTTAAGAAATATATCATGCCAAAATGTATATTACCTTTCTATCGCAAAGAATATTTAGTTTCATGTTTCACCCATCATTGCGGGAACACAAATAAATTGATTTGATCTCGAAAAAATAATATATTAACAAGTTTCGTCAGAAACATAATGTTTTAGTGTAATTATAAATCTTATTCTACAACAAGATGTCGCTCTTGTATGAATGATTGATTTATAAATAATTAGGTGCACATGCTCACCAAAACAACAAGTTTTCTCACGTACATGGAGTCAATTTAAAAAAAAAAAACTAATCACCGGGGACATCAGTGACGTAACCCTAAAATATTTATGGGATTATACATTATAATGATGATGACATAATACGGGGCTCCATTGTAAAAATTTCTTGTGTGAACGTCTTTTAAGAACGGAACATAACAATGATGATCGCATCATAGAAGGGGGAAGAAAGGGTTTAAATGATTTAATCACAGGAAGAGATGTAATAGGGCTCCGTCGTAATTTCAAAATAAAAGTAGAGTTTTATATGGGCAGGAAATATGATACTCTTTTGTATAGTCAGATTTTTATTAGAAGATCGTTTTTTTATATGACATATTATTAAATGATACCTTTACGATATAAAAAGTAAATTGGGTTTTCAAAATTTGGTTAAAGAAAATAATACAGATTCAGTCAGAATCAGTGAGATTGTTACTAAATTTCTTTTAAATTGTATGCTGATGATGCAGTGCTCATTTCTAACAGTACGGAAGATCTACTTTCTCTCGTGTTTAGGATGTACGAAGAATGATGATGAATATCAATAAGTCTAAAGTTATGGTGTTTGAAAGAGATTGTACGAAAACGGTATACTAGGGGGACCCAAAAGTAATGAGAATCGGTCGGTAGAGGGGAGTAGTGGAGGGGGAACGGGTTTTGTGTGGTCGGCTGTTTTACGAAAACTCTTTTTCGGTCAGTGTGCGAAGTCGCATCGCTGTGGGTCCACGTGTTCGTTCAAATTTAAATTTTGAGTAGAAATTTGATTATTAATTTTAAAGCGATTCAACGAAGAAAGGAGTATAAGGGGAATATATGACGTAAATTTGAATGGTAGAAGAAGGGATGTCAGAGGTGGACAGATAACAGGTGAATCAGATACTTGGGTCAGGCAATTGCAACAATCAGAATAATAGAAGAGTATGTACGAGACGATGTATGAATTTGAAAGATGCAAGGGGTGTATTGTATGCCAAGGGTCGTTTTGCGATCCATTCTCCTGTACGTTCTCCGTGCTTACCCCTGCGGATAAACGGCGCGGCGTGATGGTTAGTTAGAAAGATCGGTGCTAAAAATGTAGAAATGAAATTTGGAAGGTCAACAGTAATTATTACTCCGTCTTGACGTTTCTGAAACGTGTCTCACAGAGTCAGAGGGAGTATGCTCTATTGAGAACTATCCGTGTTAAAGAGCAGAAATATTTACATAGCTCGAAGAGTCACTAAGAAAGCTGCAAGCAAGGAGTAATTGTACTAATATCCCTAACGAGACAGTGCCTTGAAGATAGTCGCCCTTAGAGATTTGCCTTTGGTCCGATGGTCGCCTACCATCTCTGTTTGCCCGCTATAGGCGCAATTTACTTAGCCAATCTAGCACGGTTCCTATATGTATACTACGTCTTCGTTCATTAGCTCGTAAAGAGAATTCTGTATTCCCACCTTTTATTCTTTCGTTAGCTCGCGGAAAATATATGGCTCCAATTACCTTCGTGCAAAAAGTGTAGTTTTTAAACGCAAAAAACTTAATTTTATCAAGATTGTAGCAAATAATACAATTATTATATCCCAGTTCATTAGTACCTATCTATTCAATTATTATGACGTAAGCTGACAAAATCGAGATAAATACTTTTTTTTTTTAAAAGAAAGACAAACATTCCCGGGTTACGAATAACCCAACAATGTTTGAAAATCTCCTACTACCACCACAGAAAGCCGAAAATGTTGCTTGTGTTGTGGTGGAGGACTTAGCCAGCCGAGGAATCGAACACGCGACGCCCGGGTGAGACCCAAGCGTGATGCCCACTCAACCACTGGCTGGTTAATTGTTTTTTTCCATCATTACTATAAATATTTTATTTTTTATTTTTTACAATAGCTCCACACAGAAGGCGATGCTGGGTGGGGGGTCTTTTTAAGGAAAGCAAGGAGAGGAATTTCAAGGAGGGGAAGGAAAAGGGTATGAGGGGTGGGATCAATGTGTTCAGGAGTGAGAGATATTTGAATCCACCCCTCCCACTGCGTTGCAAGACGATGGGTCGAAAGAGTCCGGCTGGAGAGAACTAGATTATGTGTGCCTCAAGCAGTCTCTCCCGATCCGGAACGCCGTGCAGTGGGTGAGGAAACGTATATCACCACGACCTGGACAAAGCTCATTCCAAGAACCCGGGAACCCCAGCTAAATCATTTTGCCACTCACTTATGATTATAACAATGATTACCGGTATTAGAAAAAAATATGACTATAATATGTATAATCTTCGTAAAATACCAGTTCAGATTGTCCTTTAGAAGTGTTACTAAAGATATCAAATACCTATATGATTTTATTTTTCTCTGCAATACAAGAACCGGTTGCATTTTATCTGTATTTGTTCACATTGCGCTGCAAAAGTGAAACAACTTTTCAAAACACCATTAATAAATCATTTCAAACTTTCGGTCAAAGTACAGATTTCCGAACTGTTGAAAATAAAATGGCACCAACGGAATCAAAATATCCCTCTAAGCTCATTCAAGTACCCACGTACCTAAATGGAATCGACGTAAACTTTCAGATATTACTAAAACTCTTCACCAGAAATATTTCCGCCGCGCCATACACCACAATACAAGATATAATACCGAGATCCAAAAGTACCACGTGCCAAATGTAGCCAGTACCATGCCTAATATAGAACGTACTCTTATGCTCGTATGGTGCACGGATTACGGGACTTGTATGAGAATGTCGTTCTATAGACCAGGGTATGTTTGGAGTTAAGAGTTCCGAGGAGAGGAAACTTCAGACACCACCAGTCGTGTTTTGTCAAGTGCACACCTCACATGAAAGATAAACGACACCTAAAGAATAGTATATTTGCCTCCTCACCCTGAAAGTTATTTCTCTAAAATACAAACCTGAGAATTTCTACACAACTTTGCAGTATACTTTTGATATGAAATTGAAAAATTGAATATCAAGTCAGGGAAGGTAGTCATGAACCTTGCCTTATGATTACGAACGAGTCCAAATGCTACTACCCCAAGCGGAAGATTTTGCGTTTCAAATCGAGTCAAATATTTTATGAACGTTGGGTACATAAAATTTATTTACAGGAATGTTACAAAGTTTTGGGTTTTATCATCAGAATATGTAAGCAATTTGATGACCCAGATGCAATGATAGCCATGTTCGATGGCGTCATAAGAAGTAAGCTAGAGTATGCAAGTGGTGTATGGACTCCGCACCAAACTAAATATAAACAAATCCAGAAAAAAAATCTTAGGTATGTCTATATGCGAATGCATGGAACTTATCCGAGGTTTGTGCACCATATAGAGTTACTTGAGGCAACAAATAGATTTAGTTTGGAAACTCATCTTGCAATTCTTAGTTTTAACATAATCCATAACTAAATTGACAGCCCATTCCTCTTGGAATGCTATGGCTTATATGTGCCTGAAAATTTCAGCCGTAGTCGTCGACACGACTTGTTCAAAATACCATACGGCAGAACAGATCTTCTAGCACAGCATAGCATGACAAGAGGAATGGTACTGTTGAACGAAATATCGAAAACACTAGATATATACAACTCTTCTTTAGATAGCCTTAAATTTTTTTTTTATAATGATCATCTTCCTAGGTGTTAAGATTGTCAAAATGAGAAAATTGTTTGGTGATTGGATAATTAATTTGTTGTATAATTTTAAAAAATATCAGTTTTGTTAAGAATTAAACAAAACATATTCAATTTTTATTAGAATATCTCTTTTATAATAACTTTTAAAGATTTTTCCCATAAATGTAATTTATCATTGAAGAAGATGATAATGCTAATAAATCCGGTTCCATGCCAACTGAAAATAAAGTCAACCCAACACCTCTTTGAAAAGTCATTAAAAGCTATGAAAAAAATAATTTTTAAATAGCCCATAACCCTAAACTAACGTAACCTATTTAACCAATTTTTTATATTTTTTTTTCATCACTTTTAATGACTTTACTGAGGTGGTTCTGAGTTGGTTTCATTCTGAGTTGTCCGGTCACCAATAAATCTAAACAAAAATACGAAAAAGAACATAAATAAAATCGGATATTTTTATCCGATACACTCTAGGCTACAAACCAAATCTTTGAACATTGTGATAATTTAAAAAAGATAGCTGCCAAAAATATAGGAAAAAAGTTGGTCGAAGATAATATTGTTAATTCTGAATTTGAAATATGGGTTTGACAAAAATGACTTAAAAAATAATAGGGCTCAATGGCCGAGTTGGTTGAGTAAGTAATCCTGGTAAGACGAGAGATCCTGGTTTGGAGTCCCAATTGCGACCGTTACCTTTTTATTTTTCTGTGTCTTGTTCTTTTTCATATTTTTTGTCTTGTTCTTTTCTGTGTTTTGATCTTTTCGGTGTCTTGTTCTTTTTCACCTTTTCTTTCTTTTTATTATTCTGTGTCTTGTTCTTTTTCATATTTTTGTCTTGTTCTTTTCTGTGTCTTGTTCTTTTTCACCCGTTTTTTTTTATTTTTATGTCTTGTTCTTTTTCATATTTTCGTTACGATTTATTAGTTTTATCTTTTTCTTCAATGGTATACAATATAATCAAATTATATTGTTGTAAATGCAGTGTAAATAATCGGCTAAATAAATCATTTCGTAATATGTGGCTTGATACAAGTTTAGCGATGAGGTTTCGCACCACGTAGGTTTGTGGGCAGTTCTCGCAAATGGAGTCAAAGGTCAGAGGTTCCTAAACCTGACACCCGCACCTTCAGCTTGGTTTCCATAGAGCAAATTTCTACGAACTTCCAAGAAATATTATAAACCTACGCCATTATATGCGTTGCATGCATTTACAAATAAACTATAAACCACAAAGTCATCAAAACTCATGTTTACTAACCACAAGATTAAACCATGCCTCAAGATAAATATTTTCTTCTGTAAAATGTTGAACGTACACAAAAAGCTCCCTATTCGCCTTACAACAAGCTACTAGCGATCTAAAGCGCCATCATACTTTATTTTTATTAAACAAATAATACATTGAAACATTTATTGGCCACCGGTTTCGCTAATACCTAAGCTTTATTATGCGGCATATTATTATCGAGAGGCAGTTTTAAAAAATTCGTAGTAGCTGATTTTCACATAATAAAATGTCTAATATTAAGATGATATAGTGACAAAGCTATGTGCCTTCTGTGATTAGCTTTCAAAAAGGTATTGTAAAGAGCTTGTACCGAAACGTGCTATTTTATTTATTTAAGTTTTAACCATTCGGACCCGTAAGCTTGTTTTCACGATAATTTAATATTACCAGACATGTATGACGTACAAGGCGTACCTGACTTATTAATAATATACTCGTAGGTAATAATATAAGCTATAAAATGTAGGTAATTATAGAATCATTTTCTATTTTCATGATTATCTACTACTGAATTAGCATAATATAATAAGCATGAAAAGGGTGTTTCTTTGCGAAGAAATTTTAATGCATAAATGACAAATTTGTGTTAATAGCGTAATCAGTCGTTTGTAATTTACATTTACGTCCATCAAGCCTTTTTTACTTTTATTTTTTTTATTTTATATTTCATCATATTTCTTGAGAAAAACAAAGATTTTTTAACATTGATTATCATTAACTCACAAAAAATTTCCAAATTTTCCTCGGAAATCATGAAAAATTGTTTATTTTAATAACCTGTATTTTATAATTTTAAACGTAAATAAATAAAATTTATAAATAATAATAAATAAAGTAGTACAAATCCGTTCTAGATATTTGCTACACCTTTAGTTAAAAATAAATATTTCAGTTTACTTAATATATAGACCTCCAATCCAATATTCATTTTTGTGTGATAAGGGCGCTATAGCGCGCAGCCATTCCCCTTAAACAATGAATAAGATGTATCTACATAATGCATTAGAAATGATAGCAAAATATAGTATATCGAAGAAGTAAAAATTTTATGGTGATAAGTACTACAAATTAATTTTTTTTTTTTAAATTGTAGTTTTCTTCTGTTCGTATAAAAAGGGGTAGATTAATACTTTTATTCCCTTATGATCGAGATGCTTTATTTCGTACGAATGGTACAGTCAACAGAACAATCATTCATTTAAAAGTGTTCAATCATTCACTTAGCGAGCTTATAAGTTTATTGTGTTGAATTCTCCAAGTCCACAAAGTATGGTTATTAAAATAGACGAAGCATTTTGCAAATTGCTATGATGATTATTATTGTAGTTGATTGTGGATATTTGCAGTTTGCCGTCCGCAGGGAGCAGCACTCAACACTCGGCAGTCTCGGTACCTTCTCAACTGTCGTGTTTATGTTACAGCTGACAAAATTTGCGAATAACGTAAACACGTCTAGTCGAAAGGTTCCTAATCCATGGCTCGGAAGTGGATTTTAACTGGATCATGATCATTTTGTATTTTCACTTATTTCACATGTGTACATACGTAGGCCCTGCAATGTATGCCAAATAAAGCAATAACAATTTCATGGACAAGTGCAATCAGTGTATGAAATTGTGTGAAGTATAGTCGTTAACGTACACATTATTCCTCGATTTATAAGCGTGATTCAATCGTTAACGGAAAGTCATTATTTTACATTTTTATGTCATGTGTGTCATTAGGCGGTTGCTTCTCTGACAAAATTTTTCACTCGGTGGATAAACGATGACTACCAATAAAAGAATTGAAGATGGACTTCTCAATAAGCCTCACATCGACTAATAGAAATACAGGGTTTTTCTTTCGGTCCTCAAAAGCTATAAAAAACTCGTAAGGGTATGAAAAGAAAAATCTTAAAGTGAAACTGTCATTTTAAAATCCCTCAGCACAGGTTCTCCTAGTGAGGTGTTCACGAAACATACAACAATACCTATCCACAGTTTCACCTTCACAAACCTACCTTACACCCAACATAATAAAATTATAAAGGTAAATAAAAAAAAAATAAAAAAAAAAATATATATTTTTCTTTCTGGCTTTCGCACCACATTCAACATATCTTTTTGCTGGGCAAATACTAGCGCCAATTAATACAAAAATTCATTACTTAGATAAAATTAAAGTAATACTTTGATTTCACCGCAACATTTAACTGAACCATCTGTGATAATTACCATTCCATTCCGAGACTTTCCCGGGTATTTGTTATTTTAATATAACTATAGCATAATGAGAACATTTATTATTTGCAAACATACAAACTCCTCTCACTTATGTTAGGTGAAGTGACAATTTATTATTCGCTAGCATGCTACAAAGTTTGGGGTACTCTGGTTTAGTCACTTGTTTGGGTTGCCGTCTAGGAAGTTTGTTTAACTGCATAATCTGCAGTAGTTAGTGGCAAAGCTATGACATTTGTGGATGTCATCTGCCTACTTCTCAAATTATATTATCCTCATAAGTGTTTATACAACTAGTTACGTCAGTTTGATGCATTACCATCGTCGCCATTCAAATACCAATTTAACAGCTAAAAACTTTATACAATTATTATTATTAATAACTAACACACCCCGTACACGCACAGGTAAGCTAACACAATTATAGTATACTTTGTAATACGTTACTGTAGTATGATAGTACAATTAATAAATGTCAGTAAATTCAGGCTGGTGACAGACCTTTCAATTGCATACGTATATTAATAATCTAATGAAACGCACTACGGTGTACCAACTGCAATGTGGGTTTTCGTTATCAATAACATACCTGCTGTGCAAACACAAAACCCCAAACTGAATTAAAACCGTCACACCGGAATATCGAATTGCATTTTTCATAATTCCCATTGCAATGATAGACTGCCAACTGAAACACGATATGTTTTAATAGAAGTTTGAAGATAAACAAGAGGGCGCCCGAATGCCCCAAAGCGTTCGTCGAGCACCGTAAACCCCGCAGTGCCCTGAATAACAAATATTTATGTACACCCTTCTAGGGCATTTGGAGAGAGAATATTGATTGTCAATAGTACCTGGGAGTAGGTTCACCTCGAAAAGGTATGGGTTATACAAAAAACCATTAGTTTTGTGTTAAAATTATCACACACGATCATTTTTTGTCAGTTCAATGTCATCATATTCTAAAATTTTCAACTCTGTAACAACTTTTGTTCAATATTTCGATTTTTCATTTGCCATTTGAAAAATTAATAAATCAATTACGTCATACGTAAGTCTGGCCACGTTAAATTATCGTGAAAATTTTCGATTCTCATGCCTTCAAAATTTAAAATTGAGTGTCTAATTTGCACGACGCATGTAAGCGAAAAAGCGGTTTTTATTTACTTTGTGTATAATTTTATAATGATGAAAAAAGTTAGAACATACAAAACCTCGAAAATAGTCAGCCATATTTTTTAAAAATTGTTTCAAATTACTTCATAGTTAAGTCATGCAAAAACATTTTTTTTAGTGGTTTGCGCTTATATTTTTTGTTATGTAATTAATAATTTTATTGTAATTCCAATAAATAGAAAATCTAGTAAAAGCTTCAATTTATCCGTAACATATTTTTTGATGTTCATACTGCAAACCGATTCGTCGTAAAGATTAATCTAAATAGTATCTAAATAGGATTTAACGTGTAACTTCATCTTAAATAAACACTAAGCGACAATAAAACATAATATTTTCATTGAACCCTACCGTCATTTGTCACGAACTAAAATTAAAGGGATCTGAAGTAGCTACACACTACAACATTTTACAAATGTCCAATTATTTTAGAACAAATTTCTGAAAACAATTAAGTTATAATTGGACAATTTAATATACCATGGTTTAGTAATTAAATCACATCAAAGGCGCTTTTAAACAGCTGTTTTTGTTAGTTGCAGCTTTTGTTGATTAAATTAATGTGTTCTTGGATGTCTTTTAAAATCTTCAATGTCAGTTGGATCGTATGCCAGTAATAATGATAATTAGATAATTTAGAAAGCGCCGTTTTCGTGAAAAATCGCCTCAAGGGCGAACCTTCCAAGAATATAAACCCGATGCGAGTGCCGAGTCCCCAACTTTATTTTTATTGTTTATTTGCTTTTTTTCTTGATCAAAATAAATTTCTTTAGGGTTTATGACATCTGTTGAGATGCTCTGTGGGGGTATTTTTAAGTTAAGGAAGGCGAGGAAGTTCCGAGACGGAAATATAGATTAAGGGTGGGTAGGAATCTAAGGGTCAGTACGTCCAGGAGTGACGTATGAATCCATCCTTCCCACTGTCGTAGAGCGCGTGGGGTCGAAAAAATGTTGCTGAAGAGTCTGATGATCTCCCTCAACCTGCCTCTCCCAACCCGGCCCGCCAGGCAGCTGGTAGGCAGACGTATCCGCCACCAAGACCTGTAAAATCCTCACCCGTGATCCCGGGCACCCTTTCTAGGTCACCAAACGTCGCGAACCACTTGGGGTGACCTATGGCAGAGGTGTTGGTTATCCAATGAATGGTTCCGGATGGCGACGGTACTCATACCAGCCTTTCTAAATAGTTCCGTGACTTAATCCCGCCACAAAATATCCTCGACAAAATATCCTCCGACAAAACATCCCCCAACAAAATATATACTAAAACCTAATCTAACAAAAATAGGACAAAAATAATACAGACATCCTGTAAAGACAATAAATGATTGTTATGTGAATTATTTAGTATTTTTTAATAATAATTTATTGTATTATTTTCATCTGTATTATTTTTGTTCCATTTTACTATTTTTGATTAATAATTTATTGTCTTTAAAGGATGCCCCTTTGCCCTATTTGTTAGATTAGGTTAGGTTAAGTTTTTGTAGATATTTTGTTGGAGGATGTTTTGTCCATAGGATATTTTGTGGGAGGATATTTTGTCGGGGATATTTTGTCGCGGGATGAAAACGCGCTTTACTGCGTAAATTGCAATACATAGAATCTGTCCCTCATACGAAATAGTGAAGATATATCAAACTTATTTGGTACCAACTCCTTCAGAATCTTATACATACACCATAAGTCAAATTCTCGCAACTCTTTCTGTGAAGCCGATGTTGCCAATTGTTAAGGAGAAGAATGATTTTGTAATATTTGGTGGAAAAGTATACACCTTAGTCGAACTGCCGATGCCACGTTGAAAACCCATCGCAGTCTGTTCAAATGAACACTAAGCAGACCAGCTAATAGTCTATTCCAGTAGTCCAGTTAAGAAACTAGAAAAAAATCCTAAAGCATTGGTACAGCAAGTCGATATACCTACTCGTGTTATGTCGATGGTAAACTCTATTGGGTGACATAAACGTATGAATATTATTTATATTAATTAAAGAGGGTAAATTTATCTAGGAAGGTAACAGGTTGAATAAGTACTTACATAGTGCTTTTACTAGAATGTGAATGATATTGTAGAGTTTAAAACTCGTCAAGTGCCACGGAGCAAACGGGTAAATTTCGCGATGTTTTGACTTTTACGTAAATATTTAGTGGGTTTTTTTATGCTATCTTGTGTAATATTTACCGAAACACATTCCTTGAACAATAAACTATGCATAAAAACAACATTACTTGCGTTTATTCGATTAATCTATACGTTTTACGATCTTTTCATCGACCACGGCGCGAGAGCGACGGACGCCAATCTGACAGTTCAAAGGCGGAAAAAAATCTAAGCCGGTGATCATAAACAATTCCACAGAAAATATTTCGCTCCGCTAGGTGGGTTCACGGTATCTTATGCCTTATGAACCTTACGTTTTCTTTATACATAAGGGTTAAAATCGAATTACAAAATTATTTTTTTGTGATTATTTTGGCCTGTGCACCGGCGCACGACCGGCAATCTAGCGGTTGAATAATGGTTGATTCGAGGTAAAAATATTAAGAGGAAAGAAATTGTTTAGTTTTTTTACGATGCATTTCAAAACAGGGTGTCGCGGTAGACTATTTAGAAGAAATTTTTGAATAAAAATAATATGTATTACATAAATGAGCTGACTGGGATTTTTCAGAATTTTGCTTAAGACAGCACAATTGTCGGTTACGGAGAAAAGGGACTTTTATTTTATGATACTGCAGTCCATGGGCTCTGCAAGCACACAGGTCGTAGGTTCATATGCTTCGCCTCGTTCCCTCTCCAACAGTTTAATAAAGTTGAACAGACCTGTCATCTGGACTCTGGCCATGATCTTAGAAAAGTTCATGAAGCGTTTCCTGGAGAATAAAGAAGGACCTTTTTTCATTAGTAGTAATATTTTTTTTTTAATACGTAGCTTAGGAATAATGTATAAAGGTTTTTTAATATCTGTTTAAGTTGTGTAAACTTAGGAGAATTCTCTGTCCATAAGACGTATTATCGATTTTAGTTTGAAAACTTGTGACATTACTCAACTACTAAGGGATAAAATGTGTCGTTAAAATGGCCTGTGCCTACAGCACTAACTGGAAAGGGATTTCAACTCAGCACAAGAATGATACCGAATCCTGATCTGAGATCTCAGGGCAATAAAAGTAAACAGAAAAGAATTGTAGGGGCGTAATGCACAAACAGAAACTTTATACTGAATCAATTAGACTTATCGGGGGGACCGGTTTTGTGGACAAACAGGAAATACATTTTATTTCTTGGGGGGCACTCTCCCTAAAACGACCCTTTGATTGATCATATTATTATAAAAGACGGAATACGTACATTGCATTACTGACGCTGCAATTATTATTTTTTTTATTTCGACACAATAACTTTAAATATACTAAAGAGATGAAATTAAATAAAATACGTAAGGGCGGTAATGAAAACAATATAATAATCAACTAATATTATGAGGTACGATTGTATATAATGATACGTCTATTATAATGATACTTTTTTATTTAGTACAAGATTATTCATTATTTATGACGTGTTTTTATATTATGTATTACGAATGTGTGTTTTATTATTTAACGTATTTTTTTTTTTGTTTGGAAGGCACAAGGTTTAGTATTATATTACCTTCAACGCATTTTGCTGACATCGGGTCACTTTTTAGATATTTAAGATGTAAGAAAAAATAAGCAGGTAACCGAGGTAATAATAATGCCTAATCCTACAGTCAAACATCGATAAAGTACACAACTGGTGTATCGCTAACAACTTATTCCTCAATATCGATAAATGTAAGACACTAACATTTTGTCGAACAACGACCCCGCAGTCTTTCAAATATACAATAGATAACAAAATCTTAGAAAAAGTCAAAGAATCAGTGGTCTTGGAGTTATGTTTGATACCCAATTAAAATTTATAAAGCACATGACCAACAAAGCCATGAAGACACTAGGATTTATAATCAGAACCATCAAAGATTTTTATTCGTTGGAAGTTATAAAAATCTATATTTTTCACTAGTATGCAGCTTGCTGGAATAGAATTCCTTAGTTTGGTCCCCATATTAACAAATTCATAAAAAAAATATTGAACGAATGCAGCACAAATTTTTACGATTTATTAACTTCAAGTTACATTTACCTATTCAACACATTAACTATACATGCTTATTAAACACACTTTAATTGCATTCCCTAGAAAACAGAAGAAACATAAATAAATAAACCCAACTTTTTTGTTTAAAATTATTAACTCTGAATTAGACTATTCTGAACTCCTGCATCTCATCGACTTTTAGGTACCTAATGGAGCATCAAGGCAAAATATATTATTCTACAAAATAATTTTGGACCCAACTACCACATACATGCAGCTATTCCTCGAATTCACACACTTGGAAACAAATTCACTTCAAATATCGATTATTTAATACGTTTGCTATTATTTAAGAAATACCTAAATGACTTTTTTATGTAGCATATTTTGATACTTAAGGAGCATCACATAGGGGCATTGCACATATTTGTGTATTTCTATATTAATCTACAATGTAAAAACTTGTTCCCGTTTTCTTTGTATGCACTTGCACTTTGTCACGTATTAATTCATCACAATTAGTCAGTTACCTGTAAATTTTGTAATTACTAAACATACTAGTTTATTTCTACTATCAGTAGTTACTAAACGTACTAGTAGTTTATTTCTGCTATCTGCAACTTTCTCTTTTATTGTAATGCATTATCTTTACTTAAATTTATCTCTATACCTACCTTTCATATGATGTTTACTAGTTGTCTTTTTGTAATTCATATTTTTTATTTAAAAACTGTGTTTCTGTATTATAAACTTGTCATGTAAAAGCCCATCAGGGCGTTGGAAATGAATAAATAAATAAAAATAAAAAATGAATTTATTTTTCGTCTAATATATTTACTGTTTGAACGACGATTGAGATTCAAATCGAAATGTTAAAGACCCTTAATAGAAGTATAAAAGCCAAGTGGTAAGTACAATAAGTTATTCACAAAACATTTCCATTAGGCCTTTAGTCATATTGACTTTGGAACGGAAGAAAGCATTAAAAACACATTACAGCATTACCTGAGTAAGAGCTGCAAATATTAGTTCGGGTTCGTGTTGACCGATCGCATCGCAAAAGGCTGTTTACTTGTTAAGTCTGTCAAATATAATGCATATTTATGAGAGCGTATTATATTACTAAGTCAATTTTGACGATTCCCATACTAAATCCTTCTCGCACGATGGGTGGTATAAATTCTCTCAATATTTATTTTTGTAATACCGAAATTTGGTCTTGAAATGTCGTCACGCTCATGCATCATCCTGGGATGACGCCTGGCTTGGTGGGGGGTGAGGTGGGGGTGAGTAGATAGCTAATACTGTTAATGAAGGCTGTGCCTGGATAGGTATTGAAATACTTTAATCCTACCTGCCAGACCAATTTCGTCAGTAAACAATCTTTTATGCCCCGGCTTGTGATTAAAACACAAAACTCTGCCCATCAAAGGAGACCCTCGTTCAAGAGAGGAAAATTTGTATTTCTTTTTCTCTCTCGGTTTTTATCAGCATTTTTACAGAGGCAGCTTTATAACAGAACCCAAATAAAAGCGGATAAAGACCAACAAACAGAGACTGAGAGAGGAAATTGCATAAATAAGCAAATTTTCAAATTTACTGCGTTTCATAGTCCATAATATCTGCAAAGGTACGTCTAAAACATGCTTCACGAAAACATTTATGAACTCTGTATCGACATTATAAAGACAAACATTATTTTAATATGTTACAAATGGAAACATTGCGCAACGGTACAAAAGCACATGATTCCTGCTCTAGATAAAATATACAATAAGCCAGTGTTCATTTTGGTTTAATGTGCTTACTAGTGTCAATCTCACATTGGTAGGATATTTAACAATCATCAATTTGATCTACAAAAGAATTAAAAACACGGTTTAATGGCTGTAGGTATTTTAATCAAAAAATAAAGGTATGCTTTCATAAACGAAAACGTTACATATATAGGTGATCGAATTCCTTTGAAGTGCTCCGTCCTCCCTCCTCGAGATGACTCTCCACCGGACAAACGAAAATATTTATCGGATTTAATCTCGACATTCCCAAAGTAGTGGTAACAAAAAGATGTCTTGAGCAGAGTTTTCCTAATACCGCGAAACAATCGTCCACGTCAGATATCCGTGGGAGAAATGGAGATAAATTACTGCACGTAGAGACAGGGTAATTTCCAGATACATTATAAGAAGGGGAAGTTAAGGAAAGCCTCTCGGAATTTCTTGGACAATAAGCAGAAGAAAATTTATCGGATTGTCGATTTATATGCGTCTACGCTTTGTGCCCCACTACTTTCCCTCCGATGATGCCACTTTGTCTTCTGTCCTGTCATTTGTAATAAGACGCTATCTGCCAGATTTCTTCCTTGTAAATTGCCATGGGTTGCATTTATTTATTACATAATATTAAACGTCAATTTGTGGTTGTCCACATAATTAAAAAAAAATGTCGATGTATGTGGGTGCTTTTGAAATCACTGGGTTACCACCCTACGTAGGTACCGGTAAATCTTTTTTTTTTATAGGATGAAAGAGAAGGGGAGTGCCAGGAGCGTGTATGACCTGGCAGCGGTGGCAAGTTAATGGCACGATCGGTTGCATCAGGCGTTTTAGCCGAGTTATGCCAGGAGCGGCTGGAACTGGGAAAGAAGCAGGAGACGATGTGTGAATGCGAATGAGGAGAGTAAATGGCAACAGCCGGTCCCCTCTGCGTGAGGATTATCAAGATCAAGAAGAGTCTAGTATACCAAGAATTGGCGACAAAAGGCATAAAGCTTCAAGACGTAATCCGGGACGTAACAAGAAGAGCTTAGAAAGAGCGAGAAGAGCCAGAAGAGCCAGAAGAGCCAAAGAGAGCCAAGGAATGCCAGGACGTGGCGAGAAGAGCCAAGACGAGCTAATTAGAGCAAATAACGGGCGAGAAATTACAAGAAAAGCCTAGGCGTTCCAAGAAGAGCCCAAAAGAGCCAAAAAGGGCGAGAAAATGCAAAAAAGGTCATGAGGATTCAATAAGACCAAAGAATGTGCGAAAGGGCAAGAAAAGCCAAGATGAGCCAAGACGAGTGAAGAAGAGTCAAGAAGAGCAAATAAGAGACAAGAAGAGCCAAACAGAATGAAAAAGAGCCAAGAAGAAACAAGAAAAGACACGAAGAAGCAGACAGAACCGTGAAGAGCCAAGAAGAGACAAGAGATCCTTCTTCCCATTCTCAGAGCACGTGTTCCAAGCACTAACGAATCAGTGCCCCTGATATACCGGTCTCAACACGATAGAAGCGCTCCTGGCTGGGGCTGGGGCGGTACAGTAATATTGCATGCTTGTTACATATTTTCCTTTATTGAGGAGCCCGGGGAATACGATACGATGATACACGTCTTTAAGAATCTATTGGTATATGATGTTAAGTGTGTTTTACCTACAATTAATGTAAGTATCTTCACAAAGTTCGTCAGCAGAAGTTTGTTTACTTGACATTTTTTTTTTCGAGACCGAAGAATACATCTGCCTTTCACGAGATATAATATATTACTCGCAGCAAGGAGAGTAATACGGCTGACGAAAGTATGAAAATGGTGGAAGAATGTTTAGTTTTTCCACCAGCTTTATCAAAATAAGTTGGTGGAAGATGTTAGTAAGTATTCAAATAATAAATATACAGATTTTAACACTCCGGAAAACATGAAATTATAAATCGAAATGCAAAAATGTGAATATTTACTTACGTTTATGTAAGTATTACATCAAATGTTTACACTGCGATTTAGTATAATTACATCAAATGTTTACACTGCGATTTAGTATAAAAGTCAATTTTCCATCAAATTTTTTTCAACTTTCCATCCCAAATTAATCATTTATAAAATTCCTATATCGGTGCTAGTAGTTTTAGCGCTGGGAAAACGTCGTGGAAGATGGATGGCCGATATGTTGATATTTATTCCGACATATAACCTAAAATTTAAATCTTGTAACACAGCACTAACAGCATCTTCAGCAAATTGTTTTAAAGCGTGTTCGATTTACTTCGCAGCTTAAAAATATCACCGGAGTAAATGCTTTTTCGCTGTCTTCGTATAATCAACAAGCAAAGAGGAATTTTCATCGGACGAGATCAATAAGACAGGGTACATTATTTATTCTACTCGTATGACATAATTGGACCAATACCCCTTGAGTCGTAAATCGTCCTTTGAGTGAACAATAAAATACGAGTCAAGTGGCTCGGACAGGACACACTCCCAAGCAAACACTCGAGACCCAACTGAGAGCCTTACATCAACATTGAATCACGCGCCTTGATACAAGTAAAACGATCACAAATCAATTTTACAGCACAACAACCGCAGACAGAAATGCTCCGGTGAATGGTGAATGCTTTCCTCCAGTACCTAACTGTTGCCAGTTGCCACCAGAGATATGGCAATAAATCAATAAGGTAAATGGTAACTGAGCTCTATAATAATACACCAACAGCTGGCTCCGGCCGCCAATTCCTTGTAATCGAATCAATGTTATCATGTCCAATCGTAAATATCATCCGCTGAACATGAAATTGCTGTCAATAGACACGAATCGGTTTGAGTTATAAGATTGATACCTGCGGGATTAATCGCTTTGCGCTATTGTTAATCCGAATTGACTAATAGCGTACAAGCAACGGAGATTTGGTGATAATACCGTTCCGTACAACGGTGGAGAATGTAGTTCTGAGCTAGGAAAGTAATGTTTCATTGTGAGGAAGTATTTTATAATATATTTTACGAAATTGAATACCAATAATCCACTCTTCAATACACATACTAACGGCCGTTTTACGTATCAGTCTATTTATTTCTTATGGTGAGTAATACTCGAGATAAAAAAAGAACATGACGAAGAAGTGGTACTAATAATTTCCCCGTTGCTAATATTCATTATGTATACGCTTCATTTATTTCTGCGGAGGGCATAGGCATAAGTAGAGTATAACATACTTATATGATACAAAAGATCTCAAATGGTGCACATTCCGTGATAAAGCAAGAACCCGCAGTCTTAAGAAGCCAGCTTAGCTTCTATCCGTGTCCATGTTTACAGGCAAACAAAGATGTGATTTATAGCGGACATAACGTAAAACATTTACGTGTTTTTCAGGTTGACAGGTACAAGTGGTAAATAAAGGAGCTCTTCCGCTTCACCGGAGGGGTGGGGGTGGCGGGTAGTGGGTGGGTAGGTTGGCTGAGGCGGGGGCAGGAAGGGTGAAAGCGAATCTACCCCCGTATTAATATTTCATGCCCCTGAAGCCTACGAACTTGCTGTAACTGTAGGCAAAGGAGCTAGCGAGGTAACCTACCAGAAAAATTGCCTCTCTGTATAATAAGATCCTCAGTAAAATCGTATTTATAAAAACCTTACGTGGTGATGCCGCAAGACACGAAACAGGGCAAATAGGATAAAAAATCCTTCGCGGAACCACAATTTTTCATTATTTTTGGGTATTATTTATCGCCTCTTTTTGAAAGGTTCGCAAAACAATTTAAAAAATAATGCCGAAAAATTCTTCGCCCTATACTTGCATATTATTATATTATCTAATACAAGAACACGACGATGCTTCACCTTTTCATATTTTACGAAAATGTTGAGTATTTCCTGGCTTTGGCTCCCACAATTTCGTAAATGATAAAAAAAAATTCAATAATATGGTAACTTTTTTGTAAACAGACAAAATGTCGAACAGTGTAAATACAAGCCAAATACAAAATTCTCCAATTTAATAATACATGACATACGTCATATTATTTCCCAGCCTGCATAGGAATCGCTGGAAATTCTGAAACCTGTAATATTATACGATGGACTGTCTGTGCCGGCTATGGATTATTCATATTTGAAGGGCTTTTTCATGAAATCCCACAAAGGAGCACCTTTAGCCGAAGCCAGGCAGGACGAACATTTTTGTATGGCGGATTTTATGGCAAATACGAAAAAGCTGGCAATTTTACGTAGCCGTGACAGTACTCCAAACTTCAAACTTTATCATAACTGAACTTAGTATATTCTTTTAAAATAATTGTCTTCCATAACAACTCGTTACAATCGCCGTACTTCATATTTTATTTTAATTATTGGACTTGTTTCCATATTTCTTATAAATATTTTTACCTGGAGAAGGCGGTTCGAGTAAGCATGTCATCTTATTGCATGGGCGCACACAAACAGAAATCTTAGTCGCTTCAACTCCTCCATTGTAATAAAATAGCCACAAATCAAATTTATAGCATATCGACAGGTCGGGAGAAGGGCAAGGAGAAGAGGGAGGCTTTGTGGTTAGCGGGGTATGAAAGGTTGGGAGGGGGTAGCGAGAGAATAAATCACATCAGCTGAAAGGTACGATACAAGAAGGTGAATTGCCCGTCTTGCATCTCGTGCTCTACAAATAATAACTGAATCGATAATGCTTCAGAATGGGTGAAACTCAATAATGGAGTATCATGTTCCTATAAATCGTAACGCAGATAAGAATCAAATCCACCATGAATCAATATGACAAGGCTCTTTCTTATTTCTTTAACGCTGATTTGCATATTGTAAAATAAGATGTCTGCTGGATTTTCAACCATTAGTAATAAGTAATTTATTATAATATAATAAAATAGTTTGAATCAATAATAATTTATTGACATTTTTAACTACAGGTTTTATACTCAACTAGGGAATTGAAATAAATTGAGTTAAGCAATTTGTTTTTGGCAGCGTATTATTATTAACTGTGAATATTATTACTATGCTGTTATCATGATAGGTTCAAGATGTAGCGAAATAGGTAAGTTCCAAATGTATGGGTAGGTGCAGATACAAGAATTAGTGAATAATACAAAATGGGTATTTTGTTTTATAACATAAAATTGTATTATATTTATCTTAAATTATCTTTGTATTCATATTGTGTTTTATAATATTATATTAGTTTGTGTTTATCTTTGTAATAAATTAAATGATTTCGTTTCTCTCGCATTGTACATACTTTATCTGAGCTTTTATAGTTAGGCTAGCTTTACACTCTTAATTAAAAATTACGGATTACGTAAGATTTTGACAGATCACTCCCAGGAGCGTTTACATATGCATCTGACTTGTGGTAATTAATGATCACGGAAGTGTTTCGGAAGTTCGACCTGTGTAACTGCTCATGCGACCGTTTACATCTGTAAATTTATTTGCGGTAAGATGGCTTCCTTTCAACAACGACCTGCTACTGTCAAATTTAC